>OZ024930.1:120532595-122932595 GCA_964017235.1 Sabellastarte sp. h YS-2021 | reverse complement strand
TGTGTCTGTCATCTGGCCCTTAATGCTGAGTCCATCTAAGTTCATACTGACCAAGGCAAGCAACAGAGCTTCGTGAGCCTTGACAGAACCCACTGAAAGACTGGGCCTCTTTGAACATGCTGCAGCGCACGATTTCAGCAGCACACGCAAGATGGATAGAGTAAGAAATGGGTTCTTACCTTGTTTAAATTATAGATCTTGTAAATATGTATAGGCTATGGAGAATAGACAGCTTAGCCAATTGTTTCAGGTCAATTTTATTGCCATTTTTGTCAAAACAAGTTTGGATTATCTTACTCTACTGTAATCTATGTTATCTGCGAATACACATAATAGAGTCTAGTACTAAAATCAAAAGTAACATAGTCTAATTAGTCTTTACATTTTGAGCCATGCATGGGTAGTCTGTTGTAGTAAATATATCTGTAAGTTTACCTTGGTAGCCCAAAAGAATTGCAAGTTTATAATGCGCCGACAGCCATTTTGTAAAATGGTTGCCACGGCTACCAGAGGCCAAGTCATCAATGGCCAAATATCCAGAATTTTTTAAAATATGTTGGTCTACATGTTTGGGAAGTTTGGTGATTTTATTGCAAAGTATACAATTCCTTGAATTTGTGAGCTATGCTGCCTGACTAATGCATGTCAAGTTTTTTTTTAAACATCTAAGAAGCATAAATGGAAATATCAGTGGTCATTGGGCAATTTTGGAGAGATAATGACAGCATGTTAAAATTCAGTCACCATTATTTATCCACCATTCTACTTAATTACATAAACTGAACAAAACAGATTCTGTTTCCTTCTCTGCATGATATGGGAACACCAGATAGACCTACTCTTTAATTAAAGTGAGCCACAAAAACAAAGCTACTGCAGATGTACAACACAGAGTCACGTCTAAGACCAGTACAATAGTCTTCAGTCACACGAGAAGTCTCCAGTTAGTTCCAGTATTTTGGAGATCTTAATCTCACTACCCTCTATTAATTTATTGCCTAGATTAAGGCTTTTATAGAAATATTTTCGTTTACATGGGAAAAATCACTGATTTTGCTTTTCATTAAATTGATGATGACGCCATTTTAAAAAATGCATTAAATTTCCGATTCAGCCAAAAGAGTTAACTGTCCCTTCGTAAGTTGTGTTACTCCCTTTTTGCTTTGTCACTGAAAAGTAATTAAATTTATCTTGACAACAGACGTACAAAAATAGACTATTGTGACGACATTGGTGAGTAAGAACAACGGGTAATAATAGTCCTGAGAGCCTCCTCCTCCGTAAACTTCCAATTTGGGAATAGATGACACAGTATACTCAAAAGAGCATCTGTTAAAAGTAAATGAAAGATGATAGAATGCTACTTAATTAAAGATTTATGTGGATTTAATGGTTCTGTCAGAAATATTAGTGTGGGCAGTAAGGGTAGTGGACAAATCAACATAAGGGGTGGTTCCATATTCAAGAATTGTTGGGACAAAGGTTCCGATTTCAAACTCAAGGTGGATCCAGGTCTAAAATGCAAAAAGTTACAAAAAAGGACAGGAAATCCAAACATGTCCAAACTATTGTAATAAAACTAGGAACTAACCTATTTGTTGAAAAACATGATACCAACTAATACTTCAAACTAATACTAAAACTTTTTATGTGATATCATTTTCAGTGTATGCTACAAAGGTGTTTTTTCTGTTTTGCTCCAGTATGGCATTTCCAGACTCCCCTGGTGCTTTTGGGATTGGTTGTTGATACAGTAATATCTTGCATTTTTTGTTTAGTTTGACTAAGTAAGTAGTTTATTTGAATTAACTGGCAAGATTCCTCCGACAAGCCAAGGTTATACTATTTTCATACTTTTGAAAAACAAGACACACCCTTATTGATAGTCCATTTGGGAACGGGTATCACATTGTATTGGCAGAATATGTGATCTTAATCTCTCAAAATGTCGTCCCAGAGATTTCTGCATTCCCTTAATACATCTTTGGCATATATGACCACTGATAACCCATTCTGTTCCTTCCATCGGAAAAAAATTTCCCACTGCCATTATCCGAGTCTTGGTAAAATTCCAATAGCAAAAGTCTGTATCCAGATGGCAAAGAAAATTCATTGGTATTCAAAGTGTGTCATTGATGACATATATATCAAGCTTCTTGCTAGTGGAGTCAAATGACGCTTGTTCGTCTTATCTTATTTGTCTCTATATGATCTCTTATGTCTGGCATAAAAACTTGTGATTACAACAGCCATTTTCAAGTTGGTTCTTGATATCACCCTTATATGGATAAGTTATCATCACAACATTTTGCTTTAGTAAATTAACGTTCAGGCGTAATAATATTATTTATTTCTGCATAAATTTATTAGTCAAATTTGGCAAAGTATCTGGTTGTGTATTTTGAGAAGAGAGAAAACTCTGAACACAGAACACTGAACTAGAAGTTTTCAAACTTTACTGAAATCCACAAAGATTTTCCATGCTACATGATGAGTGTATATAATGGATTTTCCCACCTAATAGGAACATAAGCCTGGAATGAACTGGAGATTGTATAAAATTAATGCGAGATTGTACAGCAAATTTTATTTACAAAAAAAAAACCCCAAAAAACATCTAGAATCCATGTGCCGCCATCTGGACCATTTTCATTTAATTATTTTTCTCTAACACGTTCATTTTACAGAAAACAGCTTATATTGTCTTACATATGCTTATTATCACTCAGAATGAAAAAGAGACATGCAGAAATCTTTAAAATCTACAACTAATCCTAAGTTGCTATGACTTTTGTTGCAGAGTGCTAAAACTTATTTCTGCGTCCCTACGGCTAATCTTGCAGAATCTTCCATCATTCCCCAGGGGACCCAAGCCCAACAAAACATAGCAGTTGGGATTATATATATTTATTATCTACTAAACTTTTTAATATGGTATTATTACATACATAGTAAATTAAAATAACATTATAGAGAAATTATTATAATTAGTAAAATAATTCTTTAAATCAGAATATAAATTCAAATTACCCATTGACAGCATATACTAATAAGGCAAAATGACTGTCAAAGTTAAAAATCATGGAGATTTACAACATGAGATATACAGTCAAGGTCAAGGTCCAATATAAGTAGGTACGACCAATGAGGCCAAGTTAACACAATGACACACGAATGTATTTGTAATGGGATAAGAGCCTTTTATTTTACAAGGAGTTAACACAAGATAACGACATATTAGCAACATAAATTGTACACACATACAGAATACTAATTGTTAAAATACTAAAATACTTAAAAGGCCCACATAGAACGTAAAAGGTGATATATAACCAATGTAAACATGTACATACAATAAGGGTGATTTAAACACATGACTGGATTCACAGTGTAGTGGAGGAGGGGAGGAGGAAAGCATTGTTAACCAGACAAAGGTGTAATGCAAGGTGATGAAGGGGAAGGAGGGAGGGTGTCTGAACCCAAGAAGTGTTGAAACAATAATGAGGTAAGCTACTGAGGGAGGTGAGAAGGAAAACTTAAAGGCGGGAAACAAGTGAACATTTTCTGACACTAGAATAATAAGGGCTAATGAGGGATGTGGCTTGACCTAGGGGAGTGAAAACACAGGTGATGATGTAACTTGTTATGACAGTAATTAAGAAGAAATATAATTAAGGTTTAACTGACACTGACACATGTACAATAATATCAAATCACAATGTGGAGGTAATGTATGCATACACACAATTAGGGACCTGTCCTCAACTGAGATGTTGTGACAAGCACAACTAACACAGTCAAGGTCAAGGTCCAATATAAGTAGGTACGACCAATGAGGCCAAGTTAACACAATGACACACGAATGTATTTGTAATGGGATAAGAGCCTTTTATTTTACAAGGAGTTAACACAAGATAACGACATATTAGCAACATAAATTGTACACACATACAGAATACTAATTGTTAAAATACTAAAATACTTAAAAGGCCCAAACCATTATTTTAGTAGGATTTGTTGGAATGTGGAAGCCACTGTTGAAGAGGCTTTAGGGGTGTGTTTCAGATAGTGGTTGATGGCAGATGAAGCCCAACCCCCATGAGCTTTGAGATTCTGTAAAGAAACGTTGTGGTCAGCAGCCCAGGACACTGCAGACCGCCTGAAGGCGTGAAAGCCATAATTTGATGGGTTAAGGCCAAGGGAAAGGACAATCCTGGAAAGGGTGGAGGAAACCATGGAGGAGGTGAGGATGGACAAGCCAGAGGGGAGGGGAAGGAGGAAAAGGGGAGAGGAAGAAGAG
This sequence comes from Sabellastarte sp. h YS-2021, assembly GCA_964017235.1. Taxonomy (NCBI): domain Eukaryota; kingdom Metazoa; phylum Annelida; class Polychaeta; order Sabellida; family Sabellidae; genus Sabellastarte; species Sabellastarte sp. h YS-2021. Next base: position 122,928,295 of record OZ024930.1, on the reverse strand, counting down.
ACAGGGACGAAGCGAAGGAGGGCTTTCAGGGCTGCTACCGGGCACAGGGGAGAGGGGTGGAGGGTGGGAATTTGGACCACTTGGTGAGAGCTGGAGGATTGCATGGCCTTGCTCCACTTGATGATAACGTGGGCCCCTGGGGAGCCAAAAATCACATCACTTCTTAACAGATTTCTAGTGACATCAAAGGATTTTGCTGAAATGGGAACCAGGTTTGATAAGTGCAAGAAAGCAAAATAAGCTAGCAAAAACACAGCTTTGTACACACAACCATATGTCATACTGTCACATTTACTGACGATCTTGCATAATAGACTGATAGTAATGTTTGCTTTAAATTTAGGTACATACACAGAGTTCATGGAAACAGATTTGATGAACAAATGTACTTTCCTGTGAGCCAGGGGTGCACTGTCGATGTCATAGAACTTAAAATAATGTCTTAACACTGAGATGTAGCTGGTAAGGGAGTGTGCCCTGCTTCCATGCTGAGTGAGAAGTTCGAGGAATGCCAGGATTGAACTTAGGTCCTGTACAGGGAGGTGAAACCACGTGATGAACGCCAAATACAGCTTGAATTTGCTGAGATAAGCTGATGCCGTGCGAGGACGTAGTGCAGAGTCCATCCTGACGTGAGCTTGACGCACCAGACGTGACGCTATAGATCCTGAAATCACAAATATACATTTGGTACACACCATTGACCCTTAACTGGCTAGCATATACATTTTTGAAGCAGATTTTTTGTGAAACTTTGAAGCTGCTGACTGTGGAACACTCTGGACAGGGCGTCAGCTTCCTTGTTTTGTATGCCTGGTATGTGTGAGTAGCTAAGCTGAACGTCATTAGCTGCAGCTAGCAGCCATATGGTCCTTACAATAGATTGGAGAATTTGATCCTTCATTTTATTGAATTTTAGGGAGTTCACTACTGCTAGGTTGTCAATGTGGAATGTTACATGCTTGCCTTTCCACGCATGCGCGAATACCCTGAGCGCCACCATGACGTTAAGCATTTTCAGGTGGGAGATATTCCAACCAACTGTAGCTAGAATATGACGCGAGATAGCATAGGCGTTTTGATCCCAAATGGCACCCATGCCTGTGAGTGAGGCGTCGACATGAACGTCGATATTTTGACGCATAGCTGGGAACAAAAATACGTGACGCAGGGACGCACCTGTGAAGGTAGAGAAGCTTTCCGAGGAGTGACTGGAGCTGTTTTCGAGACACATGTTTTTTGGTAGTAAAATGACGGCACATATCCAGAATTTGGAGACATTTTTCCTGAGGTATGGTGACCATACCTGACGCGACGTCCACTTGAATGCCCATGCATGTAAGGGCTGTAGTAGGCGGAATCATTTTCTTGGGGTTTATGGGCAATCCAAGGAATTCGAAGAGCGAGAATAATGTGTCAAATTCCTGATGCGCATTCTGACGCTCGTGGACGCAGATGACGTCATCAATGTAATTAAAGACGCGTACGTTCTTGGACGTCATAATGTGACGTATGACGTCGGTTGTCCTCTGGCACAGGGCACTTCCTGTTTTCATGCCCATGGGGATGCTAATGTCTAAGTATGACTTGCCCTTCCACTGGAGACCCAATATGTCATAATCGAGGGGGTCCACCATGAGATTTCTGAATGCGCAACTTATGTCTATTTTTGAGAGAAGTACGTCATTACCTAGATGCTGGACAGTTTCAACTATTTCGTCTACTGATGGATATTTCAGCACAAAGTCGACACCGTCGTAATTGTTGTTGCAGATTTTGTCGTTCAATGACGCACCGTAGGGGTAGCTCATGTTTACAATGACCCTCCTAGTATCATCTTGCTTTGGCCTAGAGAGGAGGGGGGAGTAATGTATGGGGAATGGGATGGTTTCACAAGGACCTACAATGGCCTTATGTTGGGTTTCTTTTGTGAAGTAAGCGTCAACATCAAGTGGGAATTTCTCAGCTGACGGGTGGTTGACGCCAGCTGTGTTGAATACCAACTCACTTCTATCAATACACAATGGGAACCCGTATTCTAAGTAGTCTAGAAGCTTTTGGTCATGATAGTTTTCACACAAAGCCCTCCAATTATTGATATTTAATTCTGTGGGGACTTTTATTCTACAATGTCTATAGTTGTAGGTGCCACTGGCTTTAACTAATTTGTGGGCTGTAAAGGCCCATTGGTCCAGCTTGTCAAAGGATAAAGACGTTGGTGGTCTGAAAAGTGGCACTTCTATTTGGTTTATAGCCATGAACCCAAAATGAGATTCCATTGTTGGGGGAACAGTAGTCCTGGCTGTTTGATGAATGAAACACCAATTTAAGTTGTGGTCACAACAATTACACAATTGTCGATGAAGTCACTCTCATTAAGACTGTACCCCATTAAGACTGCCCCATTAAAACTGTACTCACTTGTGAAGGAAGTAATACCTTGACAAGTGTCACTAAAATTACTAAAGCTTTCTGTTGTACTGTTAGACCTATTTACAAAGTGTGAAATATTTGAACTGTCCATAGTAAGAGAGCAATCCTTATCCCAAGTGTTAAATGTTAGGTTACATGTGTACGACAAGTCAAAAGAATGTGCTTCCCAAGTATCTACGTTTGGAGTCCTATTGCTGTTTATGACACGATTCGTATTTATTTTCCTATATCAACTGCTAGTCTTACTGTCTTTTTGTTCATTGTTGCGCCTCCTTATGCAGTCCTGTACTTTATGGTGGCAAAATTTTGAGACTTCCTGAAAACAGTATGAGCAGGCGTGTTTTTGAATCTGACCATTTGAAATGTGATCAGAATTGTGTTGACAGCTGTTTGTATTATAGTCTTGACAGATTTTCTCCTTGGCATTACTTTTTGCAACTTTTGGTTGAGAATGTGCCTGTTTTGGTGCGATAAGCCTTGCTGTATTTCTGATTCGAACCTTTTCGATTTTGTCTGGATTTCTCCATGTGCACCTACCCCTCTCTATGTCCTGGAGAATGACCATGTGGGCATGCTTGGCGGTGGCCCAATTGGTCTCAATGGCGTCTTGGAAAAGATGCCTGCCATACTCTAACATGTTGGACCTGATGGTGGAGCTGCCCTCCTCCTGGATGCATCCTAAGAACCCTACTATAAACTGGAGTGGGGACAGGTCTTTATATTCAGGCAAGTTGCCTCCCGGGCCTGGAAAACAGTGATGGTGGGGCCAATTAATTTCCTGCTTTACTGCTGAGTCCCCATCCCTATGTAAACCCGACTTGATGGTTTTGTTACCTGATGTGGGTTGACGCTGTTTCCCCTGAAGCTTTTCTAGCTGACGCTGTACGTTTCTTTGTACTTCATCATCCGACTTCAAGAAGTCTATTGAGACTTGTTGTGATTCCTGACTATCATTGCTGGCCTGCGAAATGCGAGAATAGGAACTGTGGATTGTGACGCCGTCATCACTGGCGTCAAGATTGCTTGCAGATTTTTTACTGGTGCGACACTTGGACGCATGAGCTGAGGAACATAACTTCGAACAGATGTGCGACTTTTTTGGTGAGCTGTGTGAGATTTGTGAGCTTTTCTTTGACTTTTTGGCTTCCACCTGCTGCTCGAGTTGGAGGTTTCTGTATTCTAGTGCATCCATGCGCTGGAGAATAAGGTCGAGCTTGGCTTCCATGTTGCCCTTGGCTGTGTGTGCGCTGCTACCTGTTGCTGCTGACTGGCTACTTGAAGAACTGGATCCAGGACCCGCTTGCTGGGCTGCCATTTGGTTGGGGGCAATATAGCTATCACAGTCCAACTCTGAGTTTGAGTCCAGTACTGGCGCACTGATATTAAGCAGTCGTTTGCACCTGACTCCCACTGGTCTGCTGTGTTTTGTGCCACATTTAGCACAGTGAGCTTGTGCCACGCTTTGAGCTGCTGCCATGTTATCACTTATCCCAAGCTTTGGTCGCTAATGTACTTTTTGTGCGATAAAGTTATCCCTCTTTTAAAACTGATTTGTAAAATTCTAAAATAGTTGTAAAAATGAATAAGTTAAAATCCATATAAGTCAATTGTCACAGTATCCATAAAGCATGTCTGAACCCAAGAAGTGTTGAAACAATAATGAGGTAAGCTACTGAGGGAGGTGAGAAGGAAAACTTAAAGGCGGGAAACAAGTGAACATTCTGACACTAGAATAATAAGGGCTAATGAGGGATGTGGCTTGACCTAGGGGAGTGAAAACACAGGTGATGATGTAACTTGTTATGACAGTAATTAAGAAGAAATATAATTAAGGTTTAACTGACACTGACACATGTACAATAATATCAAATCACAATGTGGAGGTAATGTATGCATACACACAATTAGGGACCTGTCCTCAACTGAGATGTTGTGACAAGGTCAACTAACATAAGCAGTAATTTAGTATCACACCACCCTGGTCAAATTTATTATGAGAAATCACAGAAGTGATACTAACCTTGAATAATAAGGGAAAGGTCATGTAACAGGTCATACCCGACCTCTGAGTAAAGAATTAGAATTAAAATTTTGAAGAGTTGTACTGGAAAAACAAAATACCAGTACAGGACACTGTATAATACAGTGGAAATGAATGACCTTGAGTCACAAGGTAAAGGTGAAAGTAAGGCCTACTGACCTTGTGTAACAAGGTAAGGGTCATGGTACAGGTCATAGCCGACCTGTGACAAGGACTTAAGACTTGGACAATTTTGATGTCAAGTGCCTTTTGTCAGAAATCGCAGCAGAAAAGGTAGAAATGAGTTACCCATAAGATTCTGAATAACAAATGAGATAAATTTTGTGATTCAACAGGTAAAATCTGCACATCTCTGTCACAATTTATAAAGAAACCTTTTGAAAAAAGATCCTATAACTCTTCGGAAAAAGATCAGATTAATCAGCAAACTCCCACGACTTATCTTTAGACATAATCACGTGCTTCCATTTTCATAGAAGATTATTCATATCATGAAAAAAGTTTCCAAGATAGCTTGTAGGAAAAAAAGACAGGGGGTAAGGCAGTTATGACGCGAGCAGTTGGGGAGAAAGGTACAATTGTACTATATACTTGACACTATTGTGATGGATTTGGCAGCACTGATAATTGTTAAATATATCAACAATTTATTGGCAACACCCCTTTTAGGTTGCGATTCAGTCGTATTAGACTGTGCCATGCAATGAACGCACCCATATACTTCAGTTAGCCAATCAGAACTCCTCTCCCATTATGCTTCTGTATGAGGTGTTTCAATCATTTGTGATCTAGAGTTTAATTAAACAAGACATTTTCAAAATTTTACCTTTATAAGACTTTGTGTTACATTTTATTGGATATCATTATGGCTATGAATGTGGCCACTGAAGCTCTACCAAAGCCTGCTCTGGCTTTCTGTAAAAAGTGTATGTTTGAACACGAGAAGCCCGTGGGTACAAAATGTGAGCGCAGTAAAAACGTGAACAGAGACATTGAGAAACGAGATTCAAGTCGCGAGAACACTTCTGCTAAAAGACACCAAAGTGAAAGGCAACTGATGGTCATAACAAGACGTTAGATCTCGTGATGAACACGATGACAAATGTCACAGAGAATTTGGCAGCCATGGACGAATGTATCACTGGGTCAGCCTCACGGATTTAAGTCAAACCAGCAAAGGCTACCACTCGCAAATCTCACTCATGAGAACAGACCAAATGGCGAGGAATAGCTGATGCAGAGGAAGTGTTGTTTGCCTCACCTACTAACACGACTGGTGTAATACAAGAAGGGGGAACCTCTTACACTCAGGTGTTCCCAGATACCACAGTAGCATTGAAACCGTTAACCACTCCAGCGAGAGCGAAGAAGCAGAAACCCATTTTAGATTTGGGGATCACACCCTTGAATTATGAACTCACGTCTCGTTTTCAAGTTACATCTACCATTAGTGTACTTACTCAAGCAGTTACTGATAGTGTGATATGAACATGAGGAAGCACAGGTGTGTCATGTACTCTTCCTACAGAACCCATGCAACAATTTCCTGTGGACAATGTTATACCAACTAAAGATGTGACAGAGCAAGACTGCAATCAAAATACATTATTTGGACACATTGATCAATTTGGCAATTTGGTTAAAGTGCAGAGTCCAACTGAAACTACAATGGAGTCACGTGATGTATTTGTGCCACCTACAGAGTTCAGTACTGTAAATGAGCCAACATCTGCACCAACTATCGACATTTTGCGTTCTAATCCACTGATTCGGCAAATGGTGGAGGAGAGACTAGCTGTATTGGAGGCGAAGATGAAGCTCGATATTCAGGGAGGTATGCAGCACAGAAGATAGAGTGGCAGGTACAATGTGTCGGACACTCCTCACATTATCCCGCATTTAAGATGGCCTAACAAGTCTTGTGTTATTGGAACAGCCAAAAAGCGAGTTACATTTGACGAGTTGTCCCTTGGCCAGTTCGTGATTGGGTTTGTTAACAATGTCATGGACACACAGCATGTTCCAACAATGAAGAACATGTTAGTTGAGTTAGTCGAAACTGTTAAACTTGTTGAAAACATCTCCTGGTCCATTGCCAGGGGTGTATTTGCTGCCTCAATGCTGAAGATAGAAGATGAAAGCATTTCTTGGAATGATACGTGTGTACTTGCAGACCATCATTTAACATACTCTCAATCAGCCGTGTTTGCGGGCTTCACTACAATGTCTCCACTTCCATCTTCAGCCACCCCAATGGCGATGAGTCAATCAAGAAGATTGCTTGTAAGTGGTACAACGAGGGTACATGCTAGTTCTGCAGATCATTTGGACACAACAGGAACCACTTTGTTTAGACATGTTTGCCTTTACTGCTTTAAAACTCTTAAAGGGGGCTCGGTGGTGTAGTGGTTAGAGTGCTTGCCTCCAACCTATGAGGCCTCCGGTTCGAATCTTGGGTTGAGCACTTCATGTTGGAAAGTTGGTAGTTACTTCCCGATGCTTGGTGGTTTACAGTGCAGAATTTTGGCCAACTAGTATGCACTGGTTCCTCCACCTGTAAACTACCCGTCGCAATATGCCCCTAGCTGTTGAACACAACGTAAAAGCACAAATAAATCTAAATCAAAACTCTTAAAAGAAATAACGCACATGTGGAAGCGGATTGTCTCAGCAAGAAAAAGTCCTTTGCTGAATAGGACAGTGCCGCCTGTGACTGTAGTTTTGGTAAACATTCACATAGTAACGTTAATTTGATTTGTTGAAAACATTAATCTGACTCTAAAAATGGTGTTGGGTGTCGTTTTATGGGGTTCTCCCCAGTTTAAACGTGTAGAGTGTTTTACACATGTACTTACCACTCTTGATCATTTATCTTACTTACATAGGTTTGGTCCTTACAATAATTTTAAAGATCGCTGTGTTCATAATTACATTGGTTTGCCTTTGTTTTATTTGTGTAATACTGATCAAATTTATTCCGATGCTCAACTCTTATGTGAGGTTGGGGATAAACGTGAACTGAACATAATAACATGTGTTGAAGATGTAAAACAGCCAGTAATTACTGATAACCATAATGTGGCTGAAAGACGTGTCAGCAATGATGAAAATGTTGGTTCAACAGTTGTCTACAACAATAGAAATTTGTGCTTTGATCATACTTTGGGATTTGTTACACAACAATCTTCATCTTTTATTGCGTCTCATACTGCACCTTTAAATATGCAAGACTCTAAAGCTTACCTGTCATTGGTTTCTGATATATTGTCATCTGGTCTCCCCAATTATCATTCCGTCCATGTCCCTTTGCCTTCAGCTTTCAACTGGGACTACCTACAAGAATATATAGAGTCATATCATGATGATAGATTAATGGATTATCTACAGTTTGGGTTCCCATTGGGTATCAGGGACCCACATTTGATAGCTTACTTCCTACTTTGCAGCATTTAGGTACAAATGCATGGGGTTTTAAAGTTGACATGTCGCATGCTTTTAGGAATGTACCTGTAGACCCTGCTGATGCTATACACTTATAATAATAATAATAATAGTAGGATTTATATAGCATAAAATTCATACAAATCCTCTAATGCACTTGAGACCAAGAAGGGAGAGTCCAGGGACAGGCATGGGTCGACATCTAAAAAGCGCTCGCCAGGGTATGACTAAGGTGGGGGGTATGCCAGCCTAAACAAGTAGGTCTTTAGCTGGCTTCTGAAACCATCTATTGTTTGCTGAGATCTGACAGTCTGTGGCAGCTTGTTCCATTCAGCTGGTGCAGCTACTGCAAAGCCACCCCTGCCTATGTGCTTCTTAGGGCAGGTTGAGGAGATAGATAGCCTGTTGCCGCGAGTGAGACTGCTCGATCTTATTAAAGCTGAGAGATACAGGGGCTGTGAAAGATGGATGAAATGGCGTGGGAAAAAGGTTTTATGTGGATAAATTCTTAGCATTTGGGGCTGTGTATGGCATGAGAATCTTTCAGCGTATCACAGATTTTGTCAGATACATACTAGCCAAGCAAGGATTTGTCGTCTTTAACTACATAGACGACATTTATGCTTGTTGCCATGTAGATCAAGCTTCTCAAGCATTTAATGCTCTAAATGAGGTCATATTTGTGGTAGGACTTCCAATTAACCCCGTGTGGGGATCTCGTGTATATTCAACTCTCATCCCTACTGATCGTACAGGTGAGATGTTGATTACTCAATATGAGATGTATGACATTTTGTTAGCGATTCACTTATGGGCCTGTCAGTTAACTGACAGGGTGGTTTGTGTGCATTGTGATAATGAAAGTGCAGTCACAGTCTCTAATAGTGGGAGAACCTAGAGACTCATTCCTGGATTTATGTCTCAGACATTTATCAATGTTGTGTGCTTTTTTAATATAGACTTGAGAGTTCAGCATATTGGGGGTTGCAATAATGTTATAGCTGATGCCTTATCTCGTGGAAAGTATGATCAATTAGGCCAGGTGACGCATGAGAGGTTATATCTTATGATTTATATCCTGTTTTTCATATCTCCTTGCTGCCATGAAACCACTATTACAACAAGCTTTGACAACTGTACACAAAGGTATTAGACCTCATACGAGATGTCAATATTTGAAACAATTTAAGTTGTTTTTGACCTTTGTCCTATTTCATCAGTGTAAGATATTTGATTCAGTATCTACAATATTGTGTTTTTGTTTTCTTGAAGTTCTTGCCATAATGTATTGTCATTTAGAGTGATTAACAATTATATATCTGCTCTCAGACATTACTTCATGAGATATCAGTGGCGTGATCAGGTGTTTGAAGAGTCGTTAATTAAGAGATTAATGCAAGGTTTACAATATTCCATTCCAGCCAAACCTAGACCTAATGGCCTCTTCTCGCTACCACAGATCAAGGAACTCTCACAGCTATGTCAATCTTTTGAGAGTACGCTGACTTACAGGGCTGCATTTCTGCTGGCATTTTATGGCCTCTTTCGCATCTCAAACTTAGCACCAGTAAGCTCTCGTCTTTTTGACAAAACCCATCATCTGCTGCATTCTGACATGAAGTTTGAATATCCAGGAGTGCATGTAAGAGTTAAATGGGTGAAAAACATTCAAGACCCGGAGAAGCAACATTGGCTCAAGCTTCCTGCCGTTCGAGAGTCGTTGATGTGTCCTGTTAGTACATTGTCATCTTTGCTCATTACGTTCTACCTAAAATCGTGTGAGCCACTACTACTCTTAGATGACTATCATCTTTTGACTCAATCTCATCTGAGATCTCGTTTGGCCACGTTTTATGTTTACCCCTAGACGGACATGGCTTTCACACTTTTCGCAGGTCAGCAACTACAATTGCATATTATGCTAATGCTTCCCTTACTGCAATTAAGACCCACGGTTTATGGCATAGCGATGTGATATGGTCATAAATTTCAGACAACACTGCTCAGGCCCTTCAGGTCCCCCTTACATTTCAACGTCTTGTCAACAACCTACAATAAATGCTAGTTGGGGTTTGGGCTATTCTCATGTGTATTCTTGATCTCATTTGTGAGATCTTGTGGGTGTTCCTAAATGTGAAATCTCGTTTGTGAGATTTATGTATGTATATGAACAATGTAGAATCTGATAAATTGTAGTGCCCAAATCTCACCTTGAGTTTTATGCGTGCGAGAATACAACTGTATAGGCAATACCCCGTTTGGGTTGTGATTCAGTCGTATTAGACTGTGCCACACAATGAACTCACACATATACTCCAGTTAGCCAATCAGCTTGTTATTTTCTTCGTAGCCAATCAGAACTCCTCTCTCTACATCGTGCTGTATGAAGCATTTCAATCATTTGTGATCTAGAGTTTAAGGAATCAAGAAGGTTTAAAAATTTTATCCCTTCCCTTTGGCCCACCCTTGTTTTATTCTTTTAGTATTTTATGTCTTATTTGTATTTTGATCACGGTTGTGAGATCTTGTGAGTGTTCCTAAAAGTTTAATCTCATTTGTGAGATTTCGGGTAGAAAGAATTTAGCAATGTAACATCTCATTTCCGAGATTTATGTACGTATATTAACAATGTAGAATCTAATAAATGGCATTTCCCAAATCTCACCTTTATTTTAGGTGTGCGGGAAAATGACTGATGATACATTCTAGAATCTATTTTTAAAACAGCCCTTGCTTCCTGACTACTCCTAAATGTGTAAAAAATACATGTAAATGACTATCATATTGGTCTTCAGTATGTCATGTTAAGGTAGCCTGAAAACAACCTTAACTTCACTTTAATTATGTTAATAAATTTTGATAGTGAATAATCTATAATAGATTTTGTCGCAACTGTTGTTATCCCCTCCTCACACTCCCCTCTCCATTTGGCTTAAAACTACAACACATTAAAGCGTGGGTCTAGTTATTTAAGACTGCAAAACAATATTTCAGTATTATGGTTTTGTAACCTTTTTCTCCTGTTTTTGTTATTTTAACTTACAAATAAGTGTTAACTAACACAAACAACATTAAGATTGACTTTGTGCAGTAAATCCATGTAATTGTTTTTTTTTGTCATAAGATAACCAAACTAATTCTAAGAAGAGCACTCAGAGATTTTTGTTGCATTATTATCTTTTGCTATGCTTCAAGCTGTAACTAGCATGTTTATAATTTAATATATATACATGTATAAAATTGAAGTTGTATAGAGGACTTTATATGTGTTCCCGGCCGTTTTGAAACTCTGGCCATTGACCGTTTCAAAATGGCCAAAATATTTACTTGGCCATTTTGAAACCTTCCTTGGTTTTGAAACGGCCTGGCCAGTTCAAAACCGGGTTTTAAAATGGCCATATAAAAAACCTGGCCATTTTGAAACCTCACCTGATTTCTAAATTTTTCTATAGCATGTGTTTTTGTGTAAACTTCAAATCTGTCCTTTGATTATAAAAATAATTTCCTGAGCAGGGGCTTTCTATAGTCATAACTTGTGGAGTAGGTACTCAGGTATGGGGGTAGCTACAGTTAATTGCGATCTTTTACTTGAAAAGATTTCTTCAAACAAATTGTATTTTATTGTTGTACTGTATCATAAAAATTATCTATCTCATCAATCTATCTGCATGAAGGTGCTGTATATTTAAACCTGTTTGTTTGACTTGCAAGATTAATTAATAAGCCAAAAAGAAGCCATGATAAATATTAACTCTGTGATGTTGATTTGTTTGCCATTGATTGTCAAAAGTGCTTAATTGGATTTATTCCTATTGTCGCAGCTCTCTTTTAATGTTGATTTGTTTCATTTAAATATTAGTGGGCTGTTTAAAAGATAAATATGAAAGGTTAAACAAATTCACATAACATAACAGGAAGATCAATCAAGGAGACATTTATTGTTTGACTTTTCAAAGAATTATAGTAGAATACATTTGCTTTTTGGCACCTTCTTTACTTAATCTTGTTCAGTTAATACTAACATACAATTGTAATGATTTGCTAATATTATAACTTTAGAAGATATCTCTTGATGTTGATTTGTTTCATTAGCATTGGGTGGGGTGCATAAAAGGGATTCGTGATAAAATATTATTTAATTGTGTTTCATTTTACGCTTCCTTCTTTTTTCCTTCTTAATATTGATATATATTAATAACTATGTATATAAGTAAATATATAAGTTTTATTGTATTAGAACTGTTACACTTAAAAGCAACAAAACAAACCTGTCCACTAATGTCAAACTGGTGAGGTATCAAAGCGGCCAAGAGGAATAGTTGGCCATTTCGTAACGGCCAAGCCATTTCTAAACCTTGCAAAGGTATCAAAATGACCATGGCCGTTTCGAAACGGCCAAAGGTTTTGAAACGGCAAGTAACATATCTATCAATAGGTAGAGAGAATAACAATATACCTAAGGCATGGATATTGCAGATAGCCCTCAAACGAAACACAAAAGTTTTATAGAAGCAGCATCTCATCCAAAAGATGAAATGTGAACTGGTTTTAATTATAATAATAATAATAAAATAATAATAATAATATATCTTGGCTTATCTGAAACCCTATCAGATCTATCCTTCTATTCTCTTCTCCAAGTGCAAGCCGAAATCTACCCTGGTTTTGTATATATGGTAAATATTCACTTATTTTTTTCACTAAATGTAATCTGTAATTACATTGAAACTATTACATTGAATATCAAAATTTGCTTGTTTTTGCACAAAATTTGATACGTAATATGCAACATAATGAGTAGTTGTATAGTGCTTAATCACTCCAGGGCACTAGAGCCACAATGACAGAAGAGGTAAATCAGGATCCAGAGACATAGCAGGTCTGGGAGACGGTTAGGCTATGGAGCGTAAGCTTTAATGAGGTGTGTCTTCAGATTGTGCGTGTAAGATGAGAGTGAACCGGCAGTTCAGGTATCATCAGGGAGCTCATTCTACAGAGTTGGAGCATCATATAATGTAGTTTTGAATGTATTTATGACACGGTTTAATTAACTTGACTGTTTATTTAAAAAAATTAAAATAATTTGTGATAATATAGACACATTAGGCAGTTATATAATTATTTTAAAATGTTAGGTTTTATAGTCAGATGAAATTTTGTTGGCCTTTAAAGGTGTTGATAGTACGGCTATGTAGGAGCCTACTGTGGCAGTTTGTGTTTGACCTTAAGCTTTCAATTTATAACTCTTGGCCTTAATTTCATTTGTGATTCTCTATAACCAATCAGGGCTCTTCATGCTTCATTGGCGCGCTCCTTGCCATTGAACTACTTCACATTTGAACTTGAAGCCAAGGTGAATGCATAAAAATTTGTGGATAGATATATTTAGGGTTTTTAGTTTTTACGTTTATTTTAGTTGTGATTTTAATGATTTTATGATTTTATATTTGTGTTTTACTGGATGTAATGGCATCACTCAACAAGAAGACTCCTGTTACTAATGGAAGGAAGAAAGTGACGGCCTCAGCAAGGGCTAGAACTTCAGTGAGAAAGACAAGAACAAAGGGCGCAGCACATAATGGCTCTTATTTGCAGAATCCTGTAAGTACAGTTGAAACCGTCAAAGACACTGTCATACCTTCTGCCACATCTAAGGACACAAATGACACTATTCTAGCATTACTGCAAGAAATGAACAATTCTAATAGGGACATTGTCAACCGTATAAATGCATTGGAGCGTCAGCAATCGGCCAATTCGACACCCTTAGTGGGCAGACATCAAGCAAGAGTTCACACTAACCCGAACATGGTGCCCAGTGCAGCAGTGTCGTTGATACCACAGGCGTCAGGGTCCGCTAATGAAGGTCACAGACCCGGGCAGAATCCACTGTTGGACAGAATTGAACATATAGCAGTTGATGGTAATCATGACATTCCTCACCCATTAACATCAAACCCTTTGAGATCGAGTGAACAGAATCCTCATCATGATTCTATTGTACCTAGCCTTGAAGCATTGCGACAGAACTCATCCTTGTCACAAGCTGTATCACGGATTATGGCGACATAAGACGGCCAGGCCAGAATGGATGCATTGCAAGGTAAGGCGTCAACTATACGACGCTCAGGGCATTATAATACAACAGATTTGATTCAGACCCCCCGGAAACCAGATGGGCGAATGAGGGATTTCATAGTGGGCAGGGCAAGAAGCGTGTAGTATATGATGATTTGTCATTAACTCAATGGGCTGTGGGGCAACTGTCGAATGTGTATCATATGAAAGATGCGACTGTCTCAAAACAAGCTCTATTGCAAGTTATATTAGCACTTAAGGATGCGACATCTTTGCCTTGGCAAGCAGTTAGAAGTGCCTGGGCTACCTCCATGCACGAGATTGAAGATGGATTACTCACTTGGGCGGATGCGACACAATGGTCACTGAATCGCCTCAGTGCATCACAGATCGCAATGGCTAATGCAAGTATAGCGTCGAATGGTACGTCACAACAACTTCATCAGAAGAAAACATGCAAGTTTTTCAATGAGGGAACTTGCTCTCATGACTTACACCACGGGAATTACAAACATTTTTGTGCTTTCTGTAGTCGGCAGGGTCGTTACTTGGTCCACCCTGAGGTCAAATGTAATTTCAAGGTCAGAACATTAGACAAAAGTGATAAATAGGATGGGACACGATCGCCTGAGGACAGTTGGATGGTGTTTAATGAGTATAAAGATCAAGAAAGTGTGACCGATACTTTAATGCACTATAATTATAAAGAGGGGTATAGTAGCCAAGTTACTAAAGGTCAATCCTGTAGTAATACTTGTATAAACAAACATTTTATTGAAGCAGATGATTCATTGACACTGTCTAATAGTATTGATAGTCAATATTGTGATTTCACTTTGTCGGGAAGAGGACCATCTGGGAGGTGTATAAGTGGCTTTGTGAATGGGTATAATCAGAGCAGAGATCATGGTGGTACATATGATTGTGTAACATGTGACTTTATATCACTATTGGGTCATGTTGATGCAGATGAACATTGGCTGGTGTACTTACATGATAATAGTACCTTTCCAAATAGTGGATTTTATTCATTATTAGGTAGGATGGATGGGATAATGTTATTGTACACTCATAGTGGTCCTCTTCCAGGTTATTTGACAGTCATATCTTCTTGTATGTTGTATGTTTGCTTTGATAACTTTACTAATGTTGAGAAGATCACGACTCAAGAAAAAGCACAGGCTAGAGTGGTCTTTGACAATTTTAAGAAAGATAAATTGTATATGAATTGCGTCAACATGACATATGATCAGTATATGACTGACATTATTCATAACATGATAGCACAGCAAGAAAAGGCAATCGATGATATGAGGTCGCATGTATCACCGTGGGAGCAGACACCACTGGTGAGTGACCTCAGGTCAGAGTGTCATGACGTATGTGTCGACGCCGTCGTTCCTAGTATACTTAGAAACTTAGATGATAACTCAGAATTTGGCAAGGATCTGATAAGTGATCCCATGTTTCCAGATAAAGAGAAAGGTTTTATTAACCATGTTATATCAGAATTTCAATTTATAGGTCCTGACAGAGCACCTGTCGAGATAACAACTGTGGAGCAATGCATTGAAATTGCTAACATAATAAGGTCCACTGGAGTTCCTAATTATCGCGAAGCAAGAATTCCTTTAGTCTCAGGTTTGAATATTAAAGCTTGGGAAACATACTTGAAAGACTATCCTGACCCACTCCTGATTGAATATCTTAAATTTGGTTTTCCTATGTCCATATTGGACTATGATGCCCTTAGAATAACTTCCGTGGTTAACCATCATTCAGCCACTCAGTTTAGTCAGGCAGTTGATGAATATTTTAAGAAAGAACTTGACCACAGAACTGTACTAGGTCCTGTTAACGCAATTGATTCAGACATGGACCACTGTTCTCCCCTCTTGACTAGGCCTAAAGATGTGGTTAAGAGGAGGGTTATTGTCAACCTTTCCCATCCAATTAAAAACTCTGTTAATGAGTTTGTGGATGCTTTCAGATTTGATCACAGGCCTTTTACTCTTAAACTCATTACTACTGATGATATTGTCAAAGAAATTTTAAGTTTGAATGACCTTATGTTGTTTAAGATTGATGTTGCCAGGGCATTTCGTAATCTGAGGGTTGATCCTGTGGATGTAATGAAGCTTGGAATGACCTGGAGAGGTCAATACTACTTAAGTTCAGCGGTTGTTTTTGGCTGGAAGCATGGGACAGCCAGCTTTCAATTAGTGGCTGATGCAATATCTTATATTATGACTCAGGAAGGCTGTAAGGTTCTAGCCTACGTGGATGATTTTTTGGTGGTGGCTGAACGTCATATAGCACAAAAATTGTACAACAGACTATCTGATCTCTTCATCGAGTTAGGACTTCCAATGAACATTGAGAAGAGAACCCCTCCATCAAAAATTTTGACTTGCTTAGGTATTTCTATAGACATAGAAAACAATACTCTTAGTATAGATCGAGAGAAACTTTGTACCATACATGATGAATGTCTCCAAGTAGCTACCAAGAAATATCTCACTAAGAGGGCATTTCAGTCATTACTAGGTAAGCTTATATATGTCCATAAATGTGTGGTCCCTGCTAGGATTTTTATCAATCGAATGTTAGTTCTTTTCAGAGAAAACGCACACAAGAAGCGGATTAAATTGACTCAAGAATTTTTTCAGGACTTAGCATGGTTTCTGGAATTTTTACCCACTTTTAATGGTATCACATATTTCAAAAAATCTGAGGCTTTGATTGAGAACTGTGTGTATTTGGACGCATCTCTCACTGGCTTAGGAGCCATATGGAAGGGTAGGGTATACAGTACACCCATATTTGCTATTCCAGGTTTCCATCTTAAGATTGTTCACTTAGAAATGCTGAATATTGTATTAGCTCTGCGAACTTGGGGTTCATATTGGCGACATAAGAAAATAAAATTTTTTTGTGACAATCTGGCTGTCGTTCAGGTGATCAGATCCTCTAAAACAAAAGACAAATTTTTGGCGGCTTGCATTCGGAACATTTGGCTGATCTCTGCATCAAAGGACATTGAAGTTGTAGTTGAGCACATTGAAGGGAGGCACAATATTATAGCTGACTGCTTATCTCGTTTGTATTCCAGTGAAGGTGCAAATAAGGCTAGTTCTTTGTTACTCAAACAGAGGTTACTCAAACAGAAGTTTATATGGGAAAACATTGATATTCAGAAGTTTAACCTTAATTTGACCTTATGATTTCAGGTGGAACCTCATCTTCTGCCCTCCTTTTGGAGTCAGCTTGGACTAGAGTTTCCACGGCCTTCAGACCTTCAACTTGCAGAGCCCATCAACTACATTTTAGAACATTTTTAGCATTTTTGGTGTTTATGAATTTGCCAGTGGAATTTTCACTTCACAATATCCTAGTGTTTTTAGAATATTTGTATCAGAATCACTTGTCACCCCAAGTAATAAAGAATTATGTTTCCTCCCTGGGCTCGATGGCCCGAACTTATAATATTTCAGCTCCATGTCTCTCCCACATTTCAGTAAGTCATTTCCTCAGAAGTATAACCATCAACTCTGCTTTCAGACCCACCCCTAGGGGCGTTTTTGACATACGCACCCTTTATCACATTTCCAAGGCATGTGATGGTTTGGCAGATCCTCCATTATTTCGAGCCATATTTCTGGCTGCATTCTATGCATTTTTACGCATATCAAACATAGCTCCTCATAGTGCTAAAGCTTTTGATCCTACTAGGCACTTTCTTAGACAGGACCTTATTTTTCATTATCCTGGAGCTCATCTACTGGTTAAGTGGACTAAGACTCTTCAAGATAATCGTTCTCACCACTTGGTCCAACTACCTAAACTGGAGAATGTGTACCTCTGTCCTGTCAGAGCTCTGTCCATATTACTAGCTTCTAGGAAACTACCTTCAACTGCGCCTTTATTTGCCAACAATTTTCCTCCCTTCACTCAGGTCATTGATACCCATGTTAGAGATGCCCTTAGAAAGGTCCTCACTTCACTGGACATTCCTCACAGGGGTCATGGGTTCCACACCTTCAGAAGATCTGGGGCCACTTTTGCTTTTCACCACAATGCATCTTTGCAGGATATTATGGCTCATGGCTTATGGCGTAGTTCAGCAGTTTGGCTTTACCTTCAAAATTCTCCCCAATCTCTCTCTTCAATTCCCTTGACCTTTGCCTCGGCTGTTCCTGCATATTTTTAGCTTGGGTTTGGGTTAATATTTTAAAATTCATCTTTCATTTTAAAATCTTAGTTGTGTAAAATACTAACATGTAAATAAAGGTTGTCCAATCTTCAGATCTGCATTTCACTGCTGCACATCACATTTGACCTTTGACCTGTAGCTCTCACACAGACTGTTGATAGTACAGCTATGTAGGAGCCTACTGTGGCAATTTGTGTTTGACCTTAAGCTTTCAATTTATAACTCTTGGCCTTAATTTCATCTGTGATTCTCTATAACCAATCAGGGCTCTTCATGCTTCATTGGCGCGCTCCTTGACATTGAACTACTTCACATTTGAACTTGAAGCCAAGGTGAATGCATAAAAATTTGTCCCTCCATCCCACCACTAGTACAGAAGCACACCCCTGGTCCAGGTATCCCTACTGAATCAGGGAGTATGAAGGGATCCAATCTTTGATTGGCTTTGACATCTGGCCACTCGGACCTGTTTTAATCGCACAGGTGTTGATCTGATTGGTCAGATTATGTGATCATTTCCCCTGGCTGGGACCCCTTTGACCTTGTCTCACCAAAGGGAGGTCTCCACTGGGATTGATGTAGGCCTTGGGAATGTACATTGAGACATATTTTTCAGCTTCGAAAGAAGCTTTTCTAATTTATTCCATCGACTGGGGATTCTTAGGGGAATCTTCCTTAGGTTTGGAATAGATGTAGGCCTATGTGTTTTGACTTAAGGCGTAACTTTAAGTTCCTACAGGGAGCTTACAAGGCGAGCCAGGCTGACCCTGTGTCTCCCCTATCAATTATGACAATCATAGGAAATTGACATTATTGTGACCTTGATGGTATGTGACACGTAATAATTTTGTAGAAAGTACATGACATTATTGTGACCTTGATGGTATTTGACAAATCAGAATTCTATAGAAAATACATCAATGTATATAGGTAACATAACCAGAATGGTAGTTTTCTTGTTGTGTGCCCAATTATGTGGCAATGTATGGGTTAATATTTTAAAATTCATCTTTCATTTTAAAATCTTAGTTGTGTAAAATACTAACATGTAAATAAAGGTTGTCCAATCTTCAGATCTGCATTTCACTGCTGCACATCACATTTGACCTTTGACCTGTAGCTCTCACACAGACTGTGAGAAATTACTATTTTAGCTAATAGCACTAAATGACTCAAGGTATTCAAATTATAAAAAACACTTTGACTGATAGAACATTTTATGACTTTGATTTTGATGGATTACCTAAGTATAACCACGTCATAAACTTAAGTATGACAAATGATGTCTTTTCTTGACGTCACCAAGGTTAATTTCTCTTCTCCATTCCCCCTGAGACTAATAACAAATTAATATTATTAACAGTTCTTATTATGTCGTTAACAAGTGCGGGTACAGAAGAGACAATATTTTAATTCCATTGGTGGAAGTGTTTATATATGGGGACAGGAAAATAACTACAGTGAATGTGTAAATATTTATAGGGTTGAGACTAGTATTGATTTGATAGTGTAGTTTGGCTCATTATATGAGGTCATCCTGCCATGTGACTGTCCCTTCATTGGTAAAGTAGTCTCGTGCGTGGTTTATCTACTGCTTGGCTGCTGTTGAGGGATTTCTGGGTCACCTGTGTCTTCACCCTAACCAAGTGGTCTACTGCAATTTGTTCATTTCCTTCTCTCCTCCTCTGCTGTACACTCTCTTAACATAATCAGTAAGGCAACATGGACAAGAACCAGCTCTGTTAAAGTTACCGGTTTATCATAGCAGACAGAAGTATTTGGAAATATTCCCAAAGAGTTTTCTGTCACCCTCCTGCCTTCCAAAGTCCTTTTTCATCCATCAGAAGTTACATAGTGTTTCAGGGTGTAAAGCTTCAAGGTCAGTTTTATAAAGACCAAGCAACCCATCCTCTAGTCTGGCCTTAAAGTAACAGTCATGGAATATTTGTGTATCAGAATGGGACCTGATGTGCCAGTGTCCAACCAAAGAAGCTACAGCTATCAACACAGTCGGAAATCTCTTATACCTGTAACATTCACTGCCATTTTTGTCTCTGACAATACAATACCAACATAAAAAAAGATCAGCTGGAAATAATGTCTTCACACAACAGAATCATTTATGCATGTATATATAACGGGTTTTAGTACTGTATTTTTTGTAGGTACTTTGAGGTGAACATATTTTACCTCCGTTTCACTGTTGCAAATTATCATAAGACCTAGCTGATTTAAAGATACGGTTCTGTTACAAATGATCCAGTCAAAAAGGTTAAAACTGTGAACTTACTAATTAAACAGTTATTGCTTTGTGACCGGAAAAACACATTATGGTTTCCTGTCAGTTGTAATGGTTCAAGATGATAGCTTGTGACACCAACTTAAGATCAGTCTTGGTAAGGAGGGTAGATTTACTAGGACATTAGTGAGACCTATCTTCTTATGGAACTAGATCACTCAGCTATAAGTTTGTGAGAAGGTTGCTTTTATCACGAAAGGAGTGGATATGACAGGCTATGGCACTACCATAGTTCTAGGAACATGAATATTACACTCCCGGGCAGATAATAAAGGTCAGTTTGGCAGCAAACTCACAACACTGGGCTATTACCACATCTTTCAGTCAAATGTTTGAATTTCCATAACAGTTTCTAAATTAAAGACAGAATGGTTCTATTTTTACTTGGAGATCTTACTGCCTCTATTATAGACAATTTACAGGGAAATAATGTAACTTACAAATTACTTTATCAGAAGGATGTTTTATATGGCTAGTTCAAAAGTACGACAGGCAATGTTGGTATTTTTATCAGATATTGTTATTATCCAAAAAAAAATTCCAGTCAGAAAATCTGCTCAGTGTCATTTGAAGTTACTATTTCCACAAGATATTTGATTCTGGAGTGGTAGCAAAAACTCAGATGTGTGTAATTCTGTCAGATAATGCTACCATTATTGCAGACAATTATTGCGTGTGTGAAAAATCTCTTCCATGTAATTTAAAGTCACAATTGCCACAAGATCCGGTTTTACTGTGTTGTTCAAACATGTAAGAGGCCATTCTGAACCAGATAATTACCAGGTATGCCTGCCATCAATGTAGACAATTGTTATCAGGAGCAGACACTACTGTGTCATGTCATTAAAAGCTACTATTTGCCACAAAATGTTTCTTCTCTCTGGAGCTAGGTCAGTTGTACAACAGTGTGCTCTCCCGTGTGTTGTCCTTCTCTTGTAATGTGTACGTGTGTCCAGCCATCTCTTCCAATCAAATGGAAAGGATGGTAATCTCTCAGGTTTGTACTGACAAGCACAGATTGCTTCTGTGTCCCTCCACACCTGTGACACCAAATTCTGATGACTGACGTTAGGGTTTAGTTTGAAGCTAATTTATAAGTAAATACTTGCAGATTGCAAAATACTGTGTTTGAGAATTGAACTGAATGTTATTGACGACAGAAACACACATAGAATTAATGCAACAAAATCGTTATACAATACATGAATAATGAACATAAAGATATTGGCATATGTTAGGACATTAGGAAACAACTTAAAGCCACTAAAATAAGTAGACTTTGAGTGGCTCTAATTTGTTGGCCATCATTAGCTGCTTTCCACTGAACTCATCCTCTTTATTGAATTAGTTCAAAGCCTTGATGCACTTTGGGTCTGGACTGCAAACAGCAATTATTTCCAGGTTATACTACTGATGGATTATACTCCTTTGTGTTTGGTGGTCACTAAGAAAGTAAAATCAAATAACCAGTTGTATTGCCATAATTAAATCCATATATGGTATACGTGTCTTTAAATGATAATATGTAAACAGAGTAATCTAAAAATTGCATTACCATATTTCATACACTTGAAAATTAAATTAAACGTACCCATGTTAAAAGATAAAACTCCAGTTAAAACTGTCGAGAATATAACAGGTGAAATGCACAGTTGATTACCAGGTATAATTATAAAACTGAAAGTGTAAAGCCCCCCCTCAACAACTTGTCATGATACGACCTGTACTGTGGGTTGGAATTCAAAAAAGGTACACCATAAGCTATGTGGAGGAGACAGGTTGACAGAGATATAAAATGAAAAGTGCAATGCCGGTAGTTGTCAACAAATATAAATAGAATTAAGTCAAACATTGATGGAAGTTGAAGTTTGTCAATGATCCATGGTACTACACCTCTGAACTAAAGATCCAAGTAAGAAAGTATGTAAACAATAGGAAACAAATGTTAACATTTTGGTGATATGGCATGGGAGTAGTGTCTCCAAGCTAGTTTTAATATCAATTGATGTTTACCTCAAATTTTAAAACATCCCCAAGAACTGTGTTAGTTCCACTTATTTGTTAGAGCTTACTTAAATTGTGCGTTACCTTTTCCTTGTCCAGATCTTAATCTGTGCTAGCATTCTTAAATTTGGTACAATAGTGTTGTTTTTATATAATGCTAATTAATTAATTATCAGTGTCCACCCACACGGAAGTTTATTTTCAGTGACACCTCAACAATAATCTTCACTGGACAATTTAATTTGTTATTTTTAATCACAAATACTTATTATTTATTTATCATGTCAATCAGTATATCACCCTGGATCATGCCATTAATTTTGAATTAAAAAGAAGATGATCAATCTTAGTTTGGTCATTTTAAGAAAACAACTGAATTCAGAAACATCTGAAATGCAATTAATTTAACCCATTTTAAAGATTACAAATAGACAAAAAGAGAACTTCCACCATTCTCTTCCTGACAAATTAATATTTATGGGCAAGATTTTGACGTTGTGATGTTTTAAACCACTTTTTGTGTAAATCAAGAATTTAATGAAAATCAGTGAGATGGTTATTATGACTTGTGAGGCACAAAACAAGAGCACTTGTAGGGTACTGACATCCACCAAGAATCAATAGTAACCCAACTCCCTCTCAGATCCTTAATACAGGCAATGCTGTTACAATACTTCATACTGATTTGCAACACCCATCGTCCGATTTGTGAAAGAAATTTTCATCTAATCCAAAAGTCCCGAAATGAGTACATGTGTGTAGACTTAAACACCCTTAGGGCATGTTCTGGTATTATCTTATCTGTTGAAATGGACATGGCCTGGATTTTAACTTTGACTGTCCTTGGAGGATTTAAATTTCAAAAATTTACAGTTTAAAATAGTAATTAATACAAGCCAAAGGAGGGAAACCATGGCCATCCTACAGCTAAAGTCCAAAATCACAAAAAGTACTTCAGTGCTAGAAAGTAACTGACTACAATAACAAAGTTACCAGTGAAAGAGTAAATTCGATCTATATTAATTAATAGATGTAAAATTATGTGGTACTTGTATAATTACTAATAACACATGTAATATCTGAGTAGTCACGTTTGTTTATTATTGTGAATGTTTAATTAATTTTTAATTCACATTCTGATTCTCATTGTTTGGGGGTGGTTGTGAAAAATTTGTAAATTGGTAAGAAATACACGGGTGCTTGTTAACTTAAGCTAATTTGTAACACATTTTTTGCAACTGATTGGCAAAGTACTAAGCCTAATTTTCAATTCAATTGGAAAATGTTCAATATAGTCAATGCGAATTCTTCACCAACTTTTCAAACAGAAAGATCCACCCATTACTTTGGGTCTATTGCTAACACAGACAAACAATCAAACAGACAGATAAATAAACGTATCCAAAGCCATAACCCACCTGATGGAGGTAATGAAGAAAACATTAAGTAAAAAGGCTGTGGAATCGGGATAGAGTTTGTCCTTTTAACTTTCCTTTCTACTATACAAGAATCATTCCATGTGTGTAAGTGTGTCATTATGGCTACTAAACCACTGACTTGCTTTTGGGCCTTTCTTTCAAGCTTTGTTTTTATTTGTGGGCTCACTAAAGAGACAGGGATTCCAGTCAGCAGTGTAATAAAACAAACACAAAGGAGAATCTCTCATGCAAAGAGATATTCAACTTGTCTTTACAGCCCCAGGTAATTCTTCTATCTCACTCCAATTTATCGCATATTGCCCCCTGAGACGGTGCTATAAAATGAAGATGAATACTGTTCACAGTTGCTTCTCACTACAATACACCCTTAAACACGTCCATAAAAATGCCCAAGCAAGAAAAGACACGGAACCCAAAACTCTTATATGAAAACCCTATTTATATTTTGATTGCTTGTATAATTTTATTGCAATGCTAAACAACCTTTTCTTAGTTTTTACGTTTCACTAAAGAAAACATTACGTTTAGTCATATTTAGAATGGTCTGTTTCTTTCTGGGTGGATCTTTTTATGTTTGCCAAATCACTCATTCTGAAGTGATTGCTGCAGTGGTGTGGTGAAAATAATCCTGAATTGAATTATCAGGAAAGCGAGAGGAACTTGATAAATCCTAATTAAATTACAATATGACATACTGCCTTATAAATATTAATATTAAATTAACATTGTGATGGCATGGTTTCATTTTGATTTTTTTTTCATATTGTACGAGATGTACTTGTCTTATTCTAACATGACTTTGATGTAATATTCATATAATCATAAATTCCTCTGATTGAACCGGATTTTGACCCTGCAATAAAGAATCAGTTCATGTTTAATACGGGGCTAACACTCTTAAGCAATATATATTACATAACTAACATTACTTTTAAGATTCTAGTCATTAACAGGTATAAATTTCTTTACTAAGTCATTTCACTTTGTTAATTAATAAAATATGAAATCATTTTGAAGGGTTTTGATGTTTTTGAGAATGTCATATAACTTTTCAAGAGTCTGGTACAATGCATTTCATATTCTCGTCAGATATCAGGTATCCATGTGCTTAATTTCCAAACTAGCAGATTTTAAGGCACGCCATCCAAATTGTAATACATAAATAAGGAGTCGTGAACCATAATAGGGTCATCACCAGGGGATCATCCGTGTTCGGTAGTGAGGAAACCTAAGGAGGGAAAGACTTCTGAAACAGCCAAGTTTTAAGTCGGCTTTTAAAACATGATAGTGTAGGAGCAGTTCGAATTTCCAATGGCAAATCATTCCAGAGTTTTAGAGCATCATATGTGAAGGACTTGTTGAAATGAACTTTAGATTTATGAACTGAGGGAATATAAAAGGGGACTTTATGAACATCTTTTCTGGATTACTATGTCTTGTTTTAACAGCAGATGTATATAGAGACTAATATGAGGCAAAGTATTTTGGCTTGCTAGTGGCAAGGTTCTTATGTATGAGTAACAGGATTTTGAAAATGATTCATTGTTTAACAGGAAGCTAGTGGAGAGACTTTAGCATTGGAGTGACATGAGACAATTTAGAAGCACCAAAGACAAAGCGTGCCAAACAATTTTGAATATTTTGAAGCCTTGTGATATTCTTGGAGGACAAACTGCAAAACAAAGAATTGCAGTAATCCAGGTGACTACTAACCAATGCATTTGCTACCATCTCGAAGGATGGCAAAGCAAGATTTAATGACAGAATTTACATGATTGGTGAAACTAAATTTAGAATCAAACAGTACACCCAAATTCGAACAAAATCATTCGGGGAGAGGCAGTTTCCCAAAATGTTCACAGGGAAGGAAGCTTTGAGCCATTTATACTTATCCATAGAACCAAAGACTATAAACTCAGTTTTTTTCAGGATTTAATTTAAGCTTATTTTCAAACATCCAGGTATGGATGTCACTCAAGCAGGCCTTTAACTGGTGAAATGAGTTGGCACAATTTCCAGGAGATAGGTGGAGGAACAACTGGGAGTCGAGAACAGAGCCCTGAGGTACCCCAAAATTTAGTTTGAAACATTCGGAAATCACTGAACCAATTTTGACAGATTGAAAACGATCCAGGAGATATGTTGTAAACCACCTAAGGACAGTTCCAGTGAAGCCAAACCTTGTTGACAGACAGGTGAGGAGTGTGCCATGGTCGATTGTGTCGAAGGCAGCCGACAGGTCAAGGAGGACCAGGGCCATAGGCATACCCTTGGACAGAGACAAGTGTATCTCATTCTGAATGCACAACAGGGTGGTTTTCTGTTGAGTGTCCAGCTTTGTAGGCAGATTGAAATGTGTTACCAAGATCATTTGAGTCAATGTGAGACCTTATTTGAGCAGCAACTACATGCTCCACCAGCTTTGACAGGAAACTTAGCTCCAAAACAGGCTGATAATTCTTCAGGGTCCTCCTTGGGCAATAAGGTCTTCTTGATAAGAGGTGTGACTGGCATTTTTGAATGGTTCTGGAAAAACACCATCTTGAAGAGATAAATTAACCAGTTTAGTTATTGATGGGAGGAGAATGTCTGTACACCTTTTAACCAGGAATGTGGGCCAAAGGTCTAAAGGGCATGTTTTAGATGGGGATTCCTTAATGAACTTAAGGACTTCATTTTCGGAGACCAACTGAAAAGAACTGAAAGAGGGTGGTTTTTTTCTAAAGGAGCACACTTTGATGTGCAATTTTTGAAAGTGTTTCTAATTTTAATTTTGTGTATAAAAATGCACCAAACCGATTAGCCAGTGATTTTTCATCAGTACAGGATGGAAGGGTAAAGACCTGGGACCTGCCCAGCACCTTGCTCAATGCTCACCACAACTTCTTACCATCCCCACTATTTTCTTTAACTAAGTCCTGATAGTATTGTCCTTTATTCTTGTTCAGTAGATGGTTATATCTATTTATTTGCATCTAAGATGGGCACGGTTTACTGGGGATTTGTCCCTCCTCCAAGTTCGTTCATATTGTCTTTGCAAACATTTTGTGGTTCTGAGTCCATTTGTTATCCAGCCAGGTGCAGGTTTGGTGAGGTGCCTCATTTTCATGGGTGCATGTATATCTAGGAGATCCAACAGAGTAGATACATATTGTTCATAGAGTGTGTCAATGTCTTCTGGTGGATAGGCAACACAAATGCAGAGGCAGCTAGATCTTCCTTAAGTCTATCAACATTAATTTATGATATTGACGAAAGGTTACTACTTTTTTATAATAGTTTATTCAACAATGAACATAAAGTATATACATACATGTAAAACATTATACAAATAAAACAATTTCAGACAAAATACAAGAACAAGTGTAAATAAAAATCATGCATGAAAGGATTAGTCATGGGCAGAAAAATAATAAACAAAACTGTTTCAAACCAAAAGCAATTTGTAAAAGGCCACTTTGATCTTGCCCCTATCTATTATAACAGGGCTATCATTTTCCTCAATTTGGACTAATGATTTGACTTTATCTTTTATTAAACCAAGGAGTTCAATGAACAAGAAACTTTTATTTTTGTTTCTTCTACTATTTATGTAATGTTTTACATACATGATAATACAGTTCAACACGTCAAACAATGGGTCTTCTGTTAACGGTAAGCCAAAAATAACTTCACAAACAGTAAATTCAAATTTTATTTGTAACTTTTCATGTATCCAATCCCCAATTTTCGTCCACAGTTTCAAACTTTCTTTACACTCATAAAGGTGATGTTGAATGGTATCATTTTTTTACAGTAAATACAGAGTGGTGAATCCTTGATGCCCCATTTATGTAAATTATAATTACAATTTAAGATTTTGTTCAAGACTTTATATTGAAAACTTTGAATATAACTTTCTTTCATAATTTTATATGGCAATCTGAAAACATGACTCCAGTTAAAGTTTTCTAAAAAGGGGTATAATTCGACCCATACATTTAATGATGTAGGTGCTTTTGTGTTTTCTTTGATCAAATGAGTGTACAATAATTTACTACTGACTTTTCTATTGGTATTAATTTCTTATTTATATAAAGTATAACATCATCTGACCATCACTCTATATTATTCATGTTCTCATGCATTACCTGTTTCTTCCAAATTACAGGTATAGCGGTCACCATACAATTGTAAAAAATTTGACTTATGTCCGATTCTAACTTTTCATTAAGATTGTCCCTTTTTAATATGCAACCATTATTATCTAGTATATCTAATATTTTCAGATTGTTGCCGTATTTGTTTGAGAATTGATTTACTGTGATGGGTCTTTTACCAATTTTAATATTTTTATTGTAAAGTACATATTCATTTAGTATTTCAGAGTTTGACACTGGTTCCATGCCATAGAAATCATCCAACATTCAAGTACCTGTTGATGAAAGGGAGACAAGCAGTTTTCTATAAAAGAAAGACCTATTTTTTTGTTCAACATGAATTCATTGATAGATAACATTTAAAAAAAAAAAAAACTTTACTATTAAAAGTTTCACTACAAACAAGGCATTTTTTCCAACCACACTTGGCAGCAATATTCATTTTATGAACATCCACCATTTTTAGTCCTCCACCCTCAATAAGACCTGTTATAGTTTCTTTTTAAATTTTTGGCATTTTGTGTCTCCATAAGAAATCCATGAGTATTTTATTTATTCTATCAAGTACTTCTTTTGGGACATAAACCAAACTCAATATGAAAATTACCTTAGGCAGAACCAGTGACTTTATGATTGTAATTCTCCCCTTTAAAGACAGATTTCTGGCATTCCATACACACAATATTTTTCTCATGTCTTCTAACCGTTCTTCAGAATTTAAGCTAACTATTTCTTTGACATTTTTTGAAAACCATACACCCAAGGTTTTAAAGCAGCCAGTTATAATTTTAATTTCAGCTAATGACAATGGCTTCTTGTGATGTTTCTTAGTATTATCGCCAATTGGTATTATCTCAGTCTTGTCAAGATTGAGTTGTAAGCCTGAAAACTTTGAAAATGCTTGAAATTCTTTTTATGGCAAGCTCTATAGAGGCCATATTTTTTAGGATAAGACTGGTATCATCCGCCAACATTTTTTTTTGTAAGTTTCCCCATTTATGGTTATACCTTTTATGTTATTGCATTGTCTCAGTTTAATGGCTATTATTTCTGCCACAATCAGAAAAAGTAACGCTGATATTGGACAACCTTGTCTTATTCCCCTTCTTATTTTGAAATAACCTGAATAATAACCATTGTTTCCTACACAGGAAGAGATATCATTATAAAGAATTTTGATCCATTTGATAAACTGTGGCCCAAAATTAAATTTGTGTAGTGTATTAAAAAGGAAATCCGATTCTATAGAATCAAAAGCTTTCTTGAAATCAATAAGAACAAAATATCCAGGTATTTGGAATTTGTCAGTATAAATTATTAAATCCTCCAGAGTTCTGATATTCTCACCTATGTACCTACCTTTTATGTGTCTACTTGATCTAAACTGATAATTTTTGGCAAAACATTTTGCAATCTTAAAGCCAAGGCTTTTGTCAGAATTTTGTAGTCAGTCTGTAGAAGACTAACAGGTCTCCAGTTTGCCAAATAGTGCAAGTCTTTGTTTTGCTTTGGTAGTAGATTTAAGATGCCCCTTTTTGTTCATCACTTAGGCTATGATTGTCTAAAGAATATTTATAACTTTCAAAAAGGATCTCTTTTATATCAATCCAAAAAAAATTGTAAAAATTGGTGGTGAAACCATCAGAATCAGGAGATTTATTGTTTGCTAAGAGTTTAAGTGCTTTGGTACATTCTTCAATTGTTAGTGGTTTATCACATAACATTCGATCATGGTAACTTAATTGAGGGATGTTGTCTATATTTAGGAAATCATCAGCTATATGAGACTTATTCGATTGAGATGCATAGAGCTCTTTATAGAAACACTTTTCTTCTTCAATTATGTCTTCTAAAGTTGTTATTTCTTTGTTGTTGTTCGTAATAAGTTTTTTAATGTACTTGTTGTTATAATTTCTTTTCTCCAAGTCCAAAAAGAATTTAGTGTTCTTTTCCCTGTCCTCTACCCATTTAACTTTTGATCTTAAGATAATAGCATTATGTTGTTTTTCCATTTTTTCCCCATTCATTCTTATAATGTAAGTAATCCTGAAAACTATCACTATTTTCATTCCCTATATTTTGTTCTAGCTCTGTTAATTTTTTCTTTATATATGCTTCTTCATTCCTTAATGTTTTGGCTCTTTTACTTGAATAAATCATTGTTTGAGACCTTATTTCACATTTTAGATAATCCCAGAGAGTATTCTTATTTTCGAAAAAAGGCGTTTTCTTTTACATTCTTTATATTATTTTTTGTGAGTTGTACATAGTGTGGGTCAGACAAAAGGTCATTATTGAACTTCCAGAACCCGCGACCTCACTTACTGCTTTCTATTAGCTCAAGCTCGATCATTACTACACTATGATCTGACATATTTCCTGGTGAAACCCATATATGTTTTACCAAATATTCAAGCTGAATTGAAATCAGCCAAAAGTCAAGGCTTGATTGAACCAGACCAGCCCTAGTTCTCTGTCTTCTAGTAAAACCTGGATTTGTTTTGTTTCTAATCCTCCAAATATCCACTAATGAGAGATCCTCACATATCTTGTATTATATTTAAGCAAGTATTGAAATCTCCTCCAATTATCAAAGGGTTGCCATTGCAATTTTGTAGCATTTCTCTAAGCTTAGATAAAAAAGAAATGTGTTCATTAGGTTTGTCCTTTGTTGGAGCATATATATTTACCAATATATATTTTTTTTCTTCTAACTTGCATTCTATTATGAGAATCCATCCCTGTGTATCTTTCTTAGTTGACAGAATGTTAAGGTCAATTTTGATATTTTTGGGAATGAGTATAGTCAACCCTCTACTCACAGATGTACCATGTGATATAATGTCATTGCCCCACTCTTGTTTGCCATATTTTTTCATCATCTACAATTGAGTGAGTTTCCTGTATGAGTGTAATTCCACCATGAGAATTTCTTAGCCATGAAAAAATATGGTTGCGTTTAGTTTTGTCACGTAGACCCCTACAGTTGAACGAGTTAAACTTTATTATGTCAAACTTATTGCTTACATAAGTGAAATCAAAATGAAGTGAGGCTGATATCTATTTTAGTTTAATGTGACTGATACTTTCATTGCAATAAATTTGAATGCCCTGCCCAAGACTGACATTATTGAGACAGGTTTGGTAACATCCTATAGTTACATTTTTCAATCAAAGGAGTTATATCAGAGGTGATACAAAACCATGGAGACATATATACACTGACATCAAACAAGACAGCACAATAAGCATAAATACCTACACAATACATATTTAAGATTAAATATTTTGTTTATCAGGTGAGCAGCAACATCTTCATTTCACAACCTATGGACATCTACATTTAAATGTTATAACTGTATCATTCAACAACAAATTTATCAAGAGCCTTCAAGAAACATAATTTTGTAAAATCTAATGTAGACTTTTATAGTACTTAATCTCAATAATTTGATAGACTCTATAAGGCACAACTAAACATAAGGAGAATGAAAGAATCATGGGTCCATTAGCATAGCAGGGTCACTGAGTCTATATTCATGTATTACAAATTTATAACCAAGTATTTGACACAAATAATATGAATGGACGATTGAACGGGTTCAAACCATTGCATTTTAACAAGACTCAGGCTTTATAGTTTTAGTGAAAGTACCAACAAGCTGATATATTTTATGTTCTACACAAGACATAGCACCACCAGAACTTTCAGTTGATAAATCCTTTTTTACAGGAGAAAATCGAGTATATCAGAAATACAATGCTACTTTCACTGACTTGAAGATTTCTTTTTGTTTATTCTGCTACCATCAATTAAATGAGAATATAATTAACCTGTAAGACCAGTAAAACTACTAGATGTATTTAAAAAGCACATGTTAAAATTGTACAGTTTAAATTGATATTCATGTGTGGCCTAGGCTGGCCAAACAACCTGCCAAACTGGCTGAATATGAAAGGTCAGGTCCAAGTAACAAAGACCTACAGGTCAAAGCAAGGTCAAGCCAAGCAAGACAGTGAAAAGGAAAGGCAGACAGATTGGGCAGCAACGTATAACTGATTTTTAGAGTTCATTGATTAGAATAATTTACTCTGTCCAATCTATCTGCCAACCCAATAATAAGCCGTACCAGGCCAGAAAGGTCACAGATGAAGGACCTGCAAGGTCAAAGTCAGGTCAAAGTCAAACTGACGACCCGTAAGTAAGGGAGGTAAGTTGGCCAGCAAATAGTCAGTGTATTCCAATAAACTGTCAACACACTGAGATAATGTATAAGATCTTTAAGAAGTTTTGATATTAACATTTATATGAGTAATCTTCATTCAGTGTGTATACAAGATCTAGCAATAAAGAAGCACCCAAACTTTATGTGAAATTCTATGGTAACTACAAGACCATGCCAAAAAACTTTCAAATGTATTTTAATCAGATTGATTTTGTAGTTTTAGCAGCAACGTCTCACCAACAGAGTTTGAATAGACCCATCTTATTTTACTTGGTGTCAAACTAATCCTTACAATTGACTATTGAGATGTTTCGAATTTAGGTTTTTATTAATTTAATGCCATACAGGCCATTATATCAAACTGTGTGGTAACTACCACACCATTAAACGTTCAACAATTTTAGCTCATTCAACCCAATATATAAGTAAATATTGACAAAATATTGAATTGTTGTTTTTATCCCCTTTATGTATTTTTATTGTTTTATATAAGAACCAGCAATTACACATCATTATAAGTTAATTACGAGACTGTGACGACAAACTTTGAGTAATTAAGTTTCATATCACATTCTTCGACTCAGTAATGCATCCTAATATGAACTGTTGTATTTTAACTAGATTTGTAGTATCACAGGTGAGGTAAGCAAAGTTTTGATATACCTTTCAAATCGTACACTATTAATCAACATTTGTCCAAGTACATTTAATGGACAACATAGCCAACACCATCGATGCACCTGTGGAGATTAATATATGTAAGCACACACAGGAAAAAAGTATAATTAATGATCATAAGTCACATTTTGGAACAAAATGTATTACTGATGAATGGTACAAAACCAAGATTGAGGTAAAGACCAAGTTACTGTCTAACTTTCCAATAAACATTCTTTATTCCTCACGTTTATGTTATATATAGTTTAAATTTACAGTTTTACAGTGTCTCGCAAATTTCCATCAGCATACCTACTATTTACCATCAGCTGTGTAGTTGTGCATTGCCCAGTATATAGGTGTTAGAACTTGCCTGCATTTTGCTACTTCCTCTGGAAAGTCCTCATTCACAAATATGTTGTTCTGTCTCAATGCACTACGGTTTTCAAAGGTATACTGTCTGTCTTTGAATAGTAAGAACCTCACCAAAATTGGTCTTGGGCTTCCTACAGGTTTGATATGTGGTCTCCCAATTCTGTGTGCACGTACCACAGCTCTAGGATTGAGGTTCCCTAGTCCTGCATGTGCCAGTGCTTGAATTACTTTTCTTTCACAGTCTTGATAGGTCTCACCTCTTTCTTCAGCTATTCCTGAGAACAGCAGATTGTCCCTTCTTGAGTATCTCTCCTGATTCAACAGTTTCTGTTCAAGATCTTTTCTCAGCTGTTTCTCTCTCTTCAACTCATCTTTGCACAATTCAATTTCTTTGCCCTGTGCTTCTAACTGATTTTTAATACCTCCAGCTTTGACAGCAGACTGTTATTTCCTGTTGCATTTTCTTCCTTTAGTATCGATCTAAAATGGCTCTGCATTTCATCCTTTATCATGTCCAGTATGTCCCTAGTAGGAATCGTTTGTCCTCTGTACAGCAAATCTGAGCTACCACATGTGCCAGTTGAACCAAGTCTACTTGCTTTAGGCTGATGTGTAATGGAGGGTGAGGGAGTGTCCGGCTCCACATCACTATGAGATCGAACATTTTTTGCTGGGGTCACATTCTCACTGTATTTTTATATAAACTTTGTAAGGATCATTAATCAAGGTGGCAGAACTATGTGTTTATACTGATGAGATCTGAACACTTAAAGTGTTAGTTGTATTGTGACTATCACTTTCAGTAAAGTTTCAATGCATTTTTCAAAATACTTTTCACAATTCCCCTTTGTTTATAAAGCTTCAAATCATTGATTTTCTATGTGCTCTTATAAGGTTACTACTTTATCCTGATGGTTTGTCACAGACGGAAAA
Source organism: Sabellastarte sp. h YS-2021 (assembly GCA_964017235.1). Taxonomy (NCBI): domain Eukaryota; kingdom Metazoa; phylum Annelida; class Polychaeta; order Sabellida; family Sabellidae; genus Sabellastarte; species Sabellastarte sp. h YS-2021. The sequence goes on along the minus strand of OZ024930.1, from coordinate 122,894,017 downwards.
TCAACTAAGCAAGAGAAAATTTTATGATCGCTGATGAAGCATGAACCATGCACCTCTGATATTGCTGAGAATTCTGTAGGAGCAAGAAGTAAGTCCAGAGTATAACCATGAAGATGGGTAGGAAACTCTATATATTGGGTCAAACAGCTGAGAAAACATCTGATCGGATCCAACTCGTCTGGTGAAAAAGGATCTTTAGATTTGAGATCTGAGCACAAGAAATGACACAGTATATATGTTATGCCCAATCAATGAAATTGCCCATTTTTTGAAATAGGTAAAATTTTTGCCTATTTTGTGAGATAGATATTTCATGAAATAGGCAATTTATTCAGTATGCACCTGCCTATTTCGTGAAATGAGCAAGAATTGAGTTGCCCATTTCATGAAATGGGCATTACCATGTATGAAAAATACATTTAGTGCCACTGTAAACATTAAATCCCACTTTATTCGCATAATGCTATAAAACAGCATATTTTACTGTAACAAATGTCACTAGAATTGTCATAACAATTTTACATAATTAGTCATTAAGTAATTCAAATAAAAACATCTCCTTTATTCATCTCAGGATTCAAATAGACATTAAAATGCATATTTATTGTTTCACAACAATATTGAAATAGTATCTTTAGTGTTTATGATTTACAAGTCACTGTACATTGTCTGGTTATTTATCCACATTGTCACAGAATTTATGACTGTTACAAATACCTTAACCTTTACACACCTTGACTAATCAGGTGACTTATCTGTCAAAGGTGATGAACGTTACCCCTTTAAATTTCTCTTTTTTAATTTTTAAAGAAATAGATCACAGCCAAAGCTAAAGAACCAGTTAAACTTTTAAAGCCACATGACTCAATTGCAATCACAACTCATGACTTGGGTTTACAGAGGGTATAATGGTTCAGTGCAAAACCCTGCACACTACATCTTGACCCCACATAAAATGAATGCTAAGATTACGAAAAGAGGCAATTTCAGTGTACATTTCTTATTTTTCTATAATTCGAACTTGCAATTAAAGTTAAACTTAAAGTTTACCCATTCATCTAAGATAAATAATGTACATTTGATAAGTATACCTGACTCTACGTTGTGTTATACCCTAGATATTCTGCATTATCCAACAAGTGTGCTATCTAGTTGGCCATTGTGGCAAATGGGTAAGATAGTACTATTGCTTTGAATACATAAACCAAAAACATGTCATGACTTTTATAACATTCCGTAAACTTAATATGCACTTAGCCCATCCTTAGTTGGCTTTCAAGTAAAAATTAGATAGATTGATGAAAAAATGCCAACAAATAAAGTACTATTTTACGTAATATCTTAAAAGCCGGTGATTAGTAGTCTGTACAACTGACCTTCAGCCATTAAGGATATATAGGCCAGATTGCATGATAAAGGTTTCTCCTTAATCCTCCCAAAAGCTTCAGAGACACACAAACAAAAATATGACAGCCCAGGCAGAAAACAGAAACCTGATTATGTCCCATTGTCCCAAGTTTTAAGACATATTCTTTTTTTTCTGTTATACTTTATTTTATTTCTATTTGATTTGGAACATCAATTGGACACAAAAACAGTCTGTTGTTTTTCCAAGCAAGCTACTTTTATTCATAGAAACTTAAAGATAATGTTTTTCTTGTCTCCTTTTCTCTCTATGTTTTCTGCTTATTGGCCAAATGAATGGGTCTTTTTAACCATATAGGTTTTTATCAACTGTTTCGGCAGAGTGTTATTGCTATTTGTTGGTGGGTTTTGACTGAGCCTGTGATTCCATTCACAATGAAATCCACTTGTTTCTAATATGCTTTATTCCATTTTATTGTTGTGACGTGTCTAAAGTCACATATGTACTTTTACATAAACTACAATATAGATCCAGCCCTAACCATGGGACTTAAAAGTTAGTCTTATGCCACTGTCCCACTCCGGAATGAAAAGTTGTGAGCAAAAGGTTGGGTTTATGACCTGCCCCACAACTATGTCTGATAAAGCCCCCTCTTGGCAATAAACCCTAACCATTGTGCCTTGTGGGTAACATACTAGCAGAGGGCCTAGCTTTGATCCTAGGTACATGCGGATACATAGTGGCTCATATGACCACTTAAAATAGATGCTCTCTGTCATTGGGTGTTTATTCAGAGTTACATTCTAAACATATCAAGGGATGTTGAGAAATGGGCATCGCTGAGACTTTCAGTTAGGTGTAGATTCTATGTCAGTCTCTTTGGCATCTTGTTCTGTACCTCCTTAACAGTCAAAATACTGCTTTAAGTGATGTAGTAATTCAGGTATTGTACTGAGTAGAAATATACAATGTAAATACAAAAATGTACACAGTAATTGAGACTCCTTCTGAGCTTCTAGGATTGCCGTGATTATACTCCTGGCCATAACAAGTGTAAAATTAAGCCATCTGACCAATTACATTATGCCCAAGACTGTATAATATGGGTTGTTGGGAGGCAAACTAGCAACTACGGAAGAGTATTAGTGCCACAGAAAAGTTTTTTTTTTGAACTGTCGACTTATTATCCCAACATGTTGAGTTAATATCTCAACATGTTGACTTAGTATCTCAACATGTTGAGTTAATATCTCAACATGTTGACTTAGTATCTCAACATGTTGACTTAGTATCCCAACATGTTGAGTTAGCATCTCAACATGTTGACTTAGCATCTCAACATGTTGAGTTAATATCTCAATATGTTGAGTTAGTATCTCAACATGTTGACTTAGTATCTCAACATTTTGAGTTAATATCTCGACATGTCAACTTAGTATCTCAACATGTTGAGTTGCTATCTCAACATGTTGACTTAATATCTCAACATGTTGACTTAGTATCTCAACATGTTGAGTTAGTATCTCAACATGTTGACTTAGTATCTCAACATGTTGAGTTAATATCTCAACATGTTGACTTAGTATCTCAACATGTTGACTTACTATCTCAACATGTTGAGATATTATCTCGACATGTCAACTTAGTATCTCAACATGTTGAGTTACTATCTCAACATGTTGACTTAATATCTCAACATGTTGACTTAGTATCTCAACATGTTGACTTAGTATCTCAACATGTTGAGATATTATCTCAACATGTTGACTTATTAAAAGTCTGACTAGAAATTAACTTCTTGGCTGACAGCCTATCACCAACCCTGGTTGGATGATTATACAATTATGAGTTCTTCCACACTGCCACTATACTGATTCACAAATGAGTACTTAATTGACAGCCCACTACCGCCCCTGGCTGGACTAAAAGGGAATTCACTCCACAATACTGATAAAAAATTAAGCTATCAACAATCCCCCAAAACATGCATCATACTAGTTAGCAGTTTATGCTTAAAGTGTTGGAGTATTCAGAAATACATACATGAAATGAACTTTTCATATGAATTGTTATGAATTAAGCTAAATTAAATATTACTTTCTCATCAGAAAACCATTCAGAGAGCACAAACCCTCACCACGTAAATTTCTACCAATGACAAAGAAAAACAAATTGATTTAATATTCAAATTTTGGTACCCATAATTTAGATTTAAAAAGTTTGTTAATATTAGAGCTGTCAGAACAGAAGTGGGATTTGCATGACATTCAATAGATTTATATGGAAGAAAGCAAATTGTAAGCATTTTTTATAGACCAGTCTAGTGTTGCATTTGGTAGATATCATTATAACCAAAACCTAGTAGGGCACATTGATGTGTGAGTATGCCTTTGCACAATTACACCTGTCCTGCAACCAGTGTGTTGTAAAGTATCAAGATGTTAAAGGTCAACATTGCTATAACAAGGTTAAAGGTTAATCCCATTTGACACCATGACGTTGCACACCTACACCACCTAACCAATGTTAACCACCACTTAACCACCTAACAAATATCACCATCCTATTCTTTATCATTCCCAAGATATGGCCCGGGAAAGATTTTATAGGTGAAAGTCTCTATGACAAGGTCATACGTCAAATCCAGGTCTCACTATGATGTTGCAGACCAACACACCCAACCTATGTCACTACCAAATATCAACATCATACACCTTACAGTTTCCGAGATATGGTCCAGACAAGATTTTAAAGGTCACTGTCACTACAGAAAGGTCAAATGAAGGTCACACTATGATGGCACATACCTACACCCCCAACAATGTCCCTACCAAATAATGACATGATTTCAGAGATATAACCTGGACAAGAGTTTAATAGTCAAAGTCACTATGGAAAAGTCAAAGGTCATATCAAGGTCACACTATTATGCTGCACACCTACGCCTCTTAACCAATGTCCCCACCAAATAGGTTTCTGAGATTTTAAAGGTCAAGGTCACTGCAGCAAAGTCAGTTGAGATATTAAATCAACATGTTGAGATATTAACTCAACATGTTGAGATAGAAATTCAACATGTTGAGATATTAAGTCAACATGTTGAGATACTAACTCAACATATTGAGATATTAACTCAATATGTTGAGATACTAAGTCAACATGTTGAGATGCTAACTCAACATGTTGAGATACTAAGTCAACATGTTGAGATACTCACTCATCATGTTGAGATACTAACTCACCATGTTGTGATACTAAGTCAACATGTTGAGATACTAACTCATCATGTTGAGATACTAACTCACCATGTTGAGATACTAAGTCGACATGTTGAGATATTAACTCAACATGTGGAGATAATAAGTCGAAAATTAAAAAAAAAAAATTTCTGTGGCACTAATACACTTCCGTAAGCAACACTAAAGCAGGGGCATTAACATTCGTGCTGTATGATTTGCTAAAATAGAAATAGAAATAAATAACAAAAAGTCATTAGTCAAATAAGTTGTTTTTCCTTAGATACAACATTTTTCTTTCTGTACTCTGATGTAAATGTTTTACATCACATTTCTTGATTTGAAAGAATCTATATCACGGCCAAATTTAATTTTTCAAGTGGAGTTTTGTACTATGACAATGGCGAATTTGTGGGATATGGCCTGTATAGGGGCCTATCGGGTCAGTTTACAACAACCTTAACAATAATATTTATGTACCCACTTTAAGGATTGAACACACTAGTTCTACTATTATTGTTTATTGACAACCACCAATCAGGGATAAGGTTACAGTTCAATAGTTCCCTCCAAATGCTTTGGGGTTCATTATTCATATAGCAAGCAATGCAAACACACGTGAAAGGAAAATATTTAAAAGTTTTTAGTTATTTTAGTCCTTTTACAAGTTTTTTTAGTTATTTTAACTCTATCTGTGACCATTACATCGGATTGTTTTATGATGCCTTCCACAAGAGCAAAAGCACCTTTATCTGCTAACAAAAAGAAGTCTTTGTCCGCGACTACAGTTAGGACCAAGAAGCGATCTTCACACAAAGTTTCTCAGGCGGATGGTTCCTATCTTCAGGTCGGATCCGACAATGGAACTGTAAGTGCTTCATCACAACCTTTTACATCTATTCCACAAGTGGCTGCCATTTCGGACCCCAACCAAGCCATCTTGTCTGCCTTATCTAGACTGGAAGCCGCCAATCAGGATCTGGCCCGCCGGATGGACAGAATGGAAAGGGGAGGTGACACCAACTCCACACCTGTACAATCGCCCCGACCTAAGGACACTGTTAGCTTCAACATGCCCCAGGGTTCCAGACTGGGTAGGGATTCTTCTCCGATAGCCCCTCAGAGGACTCATTCACAAGCACACCATGGGGGTGGGGCAGGAGGGGTTCCTAATGCGTCTCACACACCTTTTCCTCGCCCACTGTCGAGTAACATATCCACAAGCCACACGGAAGTCACAGAAGCCAGCAGGGATGCCATAGCCCCATCTGTAGAAACTGTGAGAAGTATCCCCAGCATTTCATCAGCTGTGTCGAAGCTCTTGGCCCAGTATGAGGAACAGACTCACCAGGATGTTATCCCAGGTAAGGACCTCTTGAGAAAAAAATCTGGGCGTTATAATACCACTGACACTTGCACTGCCAGGCCAGAGGTGAGGTGGCCGAATGAAGGGTATGTATCCACAGGGGCGACTAAGAAACCTTCTTATGACGATCTTTCCTTGGCCCAGTGGACAAGTGGGCAGTTATCTAACATTCTACTCATCCAGGACTTTGAGCTGATGAAACGTATGTTAACACAGGTAACTATGGCCCTTACTGATGCTGTGTCTCTCCCATGGCCTGCAGTTCGGTTGGCTTGGGCAGCCTCAATGACCCAAGTTGAGGATGGTCGACTTTCTTGGGCCAACGACACCCAGTGGGCTCTCAACAGGATCAGTACGTCACAGGTGGCAGTCTTCAACAGCCAGAGTGTTACTAACCAGCAGAAGGTGAGGATTTGTCGTTATTATAACGAAGGATCCTGTGTACATGATTTTAACCATGGAAACTACAAGCATGTATGTTCTCATTGTTACAAGCAAGGACGTTCGCTCTCTCACCCCGAAGTTAAATGCAACTCAAAGATGAATAAGCAAGCCACTGGTGGCCAGAGGTAGGACACTGGTCGACCACTTGGAACCACACCATATAGTATAAAGAACAATGACTTTTCATTGGACCTTTGTCAATCTGTTAAATCACAGCAATTTTGTAGTTATTATGACATTGATAATGTATATCCACTTGTAAACTGTATTTCTTGTAAACAGTTGTATGTAACTTCGTGTTCTCGGTTATATGACACTGATTATAAGGTGTTGGACAATTGTGTCCTCGACAAGGGTGATAATAACCATTGTGTTGATAATAACAAAGTGTTGAACATTGATATAAACGAACAGGTGTTAATTAACACCAATTTTGACCCTGTGCACGAAGTGTATCATGATCATTTATACAAGACCCAGAGACAAACCACCGTTCCTTACATTACATATTGTTCTACACCTTGCCAATTGAACTATGTGTATGATACTAAAGAATGTGTTGCTTTATTAGTATTGAAAAATGGGAGTGCAAATAGTGTATGTTATGAAAACAAGTCAGCTGTTTCCCAGTGCTGTAAGGTCATTTTTTGCAATACTATGACGAGTATACTTGCACATACTGCCCTGTGATATACATTCATACTGAACTTTTAAAACATAACTGGTATCAATACAGAGGTGGATACTATGGATTACCATGTGAAGGTGGATACTACGGATCGTGCAGCTTGCATCCAATTCAATGTAATGTTGTAGGTGCTCTGTCGATTATAGCTGAGTTCCAGGCCGATTTACAAGTATTTTTTCAACACAGAATGGGGTTAACACTGTCCCCCAAGCAAGTTTATGCTAATTATCGTAAGGACTTGTTAATTAACCAATATTATGACTATTCTTATGAGCAATATATGGAATACGTTATCGACTCTCTGGTCGATTGGGATGGCACTTATGATACATCACCAGAAATATTCGCTGAACAAAGGCAGGAGGTCATACCTGCAACAGTAGATACAAGTAAGAACGCGGTTTCATTGGCTGAGGGTCAAAACACTTCCCTTGGTGGGAAAATTGGAATTAATTCAACAAAAGCTGTTAACCAAATTACAATTGTTGACAAACATTTCCCGGATAAGAAAACCGGTTTCACTGCTCTAGAACGGGATAATTTTGAGTTTATTGGTCCTGATAGACAAGAAGTTTGTATTGACAGTATTGACAAGTGTCTGGAAATTTCTCGAATCATTAGAGATACTAATGAGCCCAACTATAAAATTGCTCGATTTCCTTTGAAATCTGGCCTGAATTTGAGGGCTTGGGAAGATAGACTCTCAGATTATCCGGATAAGAGGGTCATTAATTACCTGAGATTTGGGTTTCCCCTGTCTTTAGTCGCGTTCGGCTGGGTCCACGGCATGGCGGCGTTTCAGCTTTGTTCCGATAGTATTGCTTTTATCATGAAGAAATTTGGTGTGAACTTGCACTGCTACATTGACGACTATGTGGCGGTTGCCACTCGCTATGAGGCGGACCAGTATTTTGATAGATTATGTGACCTGTTAGAGGACTTGGGTTTGCCTATAAACCAGGACAAACTCACCCCTCCTACAAAGTGTCTCACAGTACTGGGCATTCAGATTGATATACAGGCTAATACCATGCGAATTGACCCCAATAAGCTGGCTCAGATCTATAGTGAGTGCTTGATCGTGAAAAATAAAAAAAGCTTTTCAGTCGCTTCTTGGCAAGCTCCTATACATACAAAAATGCGTTAAGCCATGTAGAACCTTCGTTAACCGTATCTTGGCCCTATTTAGGGCCTCTAGTGGTCCCAAAATTACCTTGACCCAGGACTTTCACCAGGACTTGGACTGGTTCCTTCGGTTCTTGCCCCATTTTAATGGTGTGACTTGTTTGAAGAAAGACCCCATCGATAACTCCCAAGAGTTGTATTTAGACGCATGTCTCACAGGCATGGGGGCAGTATGGCGTAATAGGGTCTATGCCACACCCATTTTTGACATACCTGGCTTCAAACTCACAATTACTCACTTGGAGATGCTCAATTTCGTGATAGCACTTAAGGTTTGGGGTCGGTTCTGGGAGCATTCAGCTATCACAATTTTCTGTGACAATATGAGTGTGGTTCAGGTGGTCGGTTCCAGCAAAACTAGGGACAAGTTCTTAGCCCTATGCATCCGGAACATATGGCTCTTAGCAGCATATCATGACATTGACCTTGAAGTCAAGCACATTGTGGGTAAAAATAATGTGGTTGCGGATGCATTGTCGCGCATTTATTCTGATAAGCCAATAAGACAAGAAATATTACAATGTTTGTCCCACTTTCTTTGGGATGAGGTCCCACTACAAGTGTTTGACCTTGACTTTTATATATAATTTCAGATCTCAAACTGCCATCTTCAGCACTGGTTTCTGAAGCTTTGATGCGCATAAAGGCAGCGTATAGACCTTCCACTCGTGCAGCTCATGATACACATTGCAGGACATATCCTTCATTTGTGTTATTTATGAACTTGCCTTTAACTTTCTCATTGCATTCACTAATTGCTTTCTTGGAATTTTTGACTATAAATAACATATCACCTCGGGTTATCCAGAATTACCTCTCTTCTCTCAAAAATTTTGCAAAAATCAGGGGTTGGGATATTTCCCCTTTTCACCACAAGTTAGTTTTGGATTACATCCGCAGCATCACCATCAATTCCTCCTTTTCCCCAGCTCCCAAAGGCATTTTTGACCTGAAAACCTTAGCCCTTATCATTCAGACATGTGACCTCTTAAACGACCCCCCTTTGTACAAGGCAGCCTTTCTCCTGGCCTTCTTTGCCTTCCTTAGGATGTCAAACATTGCCCCACACTCAAAGCAAAAATTTCAACCCCACACACATTTCTTACGACAAGATATCATTTTTGCCCCCCCTGGGGCCCATGTTCTCTTGAAGTGGACAAAGACTCTGCAAGATAGAAAAGCCCATCACTTTGTCCAAATTCCAGAAATACCTGGTCACCCCCTTTGTCCAGTTCAAAGTTTGAAGGACCTTTTAGCATCTAGACCTTTGCCACCCACACATCCCTTATTTGCTCATAGAGGTTACCCCCACCACCCTGTCATCGACACTTCCATCAGAGATGCTTTGAAAGTTGTTTTGAACCATTTGAATATCCCTTTGCAGGGCCATGGGTTTCATGCTTTCAGAAGGTCGGGAGCCACCCTAGCTTTTGACAATAATGTTCAATTACAAGATATAATGGCCCACGGTCTTTGGAGGAGCTCTGCAGTTTGGTACTACTTGCAGAAGGCTTCTGTTGCCCCTTCCATCATACCCACTACCTTTGCTTCCATCTTTGCTCGGGATTTGGGCTTGGTGCTTTAAAAATTTTAAAATTCTCAAATGTTTAAAAGTCTTTTAATAACTTGAACTGTATTTTACACAATTTTACTAACATGTAAATAAAATTCCCAAACGGAATCTTTTCTTTTATCTTCACTTTGACCTTACTCTGACCTTCTTGATCTTGTGTTAAATCTCACCTTCAGGCCACACTGAGAGCTGTATAAGATGGCCTGAATAGGGGCTTACTGCCCCTACAGTTTTGACCTTGCTTTGACTTCCAATCTTAGTACGAAATCTCACCTTTGGGTCAAAATTGGAAACTGTGTTCAGCAAAGACTCAAATAAGTAGACAAGTATGATTGTGTAAACAAAAAGTGGCTACTTTATATCAGCTGTTCTATTTTTCAGATTCAGTCAGTGTTAGTATACAGTGAAGACAATGTGATTACCAGCCCTGTGTCAAATTTACAAATATTTGTATTCTAAGAATTAAGCATGTACCAGTCAACCTTATATATCATCACTTTTGGTGCATATAGTAAAGACAGATGATGTCAGGTCACAAACATATTATCAGATTGGATGGCACAGTCTTCTGTAGTTCTTGGCGCAAAGTAGCCTCTACTCTGCTTTTTGGAATTTAAAGAAAAGTTGTACTTTTCTTGTTGTTCACTTGAATTAAGGTATTTTTTTAGTAAAATTGTGATGAAAATACCCTTTTATTTGTGTATTTATTTTTATACTCAGCTAAATATCTCCATATACTACAGGATTCAGGGTGCTATTTAACTCATCCGACTGCACAGGTACAGTCCCAACTCACAAGTAACTGACATTCCCCTAACTGAAATATAGAGGCTCAAGGATGACCATTTCAACGCCCTTGAGGTTCTTTAGCCTGCCACTGGGGATAGGACCTAATGACAGAGGACTGCCATTTTAAGTGGTCATCCAAGCCACTATGTATCTGCCTGTACCTGAGTTTTCACCCATGTCCTCTGAGTTCCTAGACAAGTGTGTTACTCGCTAGGCCACAATGGCAGAATATTTATAGCAATTTATAGCAATTATAAGAACTTACTACTTGAATATTTTTCGGGTTTTTTTTGTCAGAATAGGGGTAATTTTAATAAAAAAAGTTTGTGTAAATAGTTTTCTCCTCAAAACTGACGGCAGAAGTTGTATTTTAAATTACAGAATCGAACACACAGGCATATCATTCATATTAAGAAGGATACTGATATTGATTTTCAATGATCAGATCTTTTAAGTAAACCAGGGATGTAATAATCATTGTTGTCAGCAGTAATTAAAGCAATGTGAATCATTTTCTAACATGATTGGCCTTACTTATAATGTTGGCATTCAATTATATAAAAATATAAATACAAACATATAAACTACTTATAATGTCAATTTGGTTATATGTCTTTCAAGCACTTTCACCTTTGGTCCTGGCCTACTTCTCATCATTTTATGTTCCATTTGAAAACATGACCCAGAAAAGTGGAATTAACTAACTAACGATCCCCACCTTAAAAGAAAATTATGGACCTAATTGTGCATTGGTCAATTTTATGGTCTTCTATCTGTGCAATTTTTATCTTCTGGCAACAAAGGAGTGTTCTATATTTCAAAAAGTTCAGGGTTTATTCTGGGTAAGTCCAGTTTATAACCGTGTTTGATGCAGCCTATCCAGTTTGCTGGGATGCATTCTGAGCTGGACTATTTTAAACCCTGGATTAAATGTTTGACGATAATAACCCCAGCCTAATTACAGCCTAGTTAAAAATAACCACGGGACCCAGGGGAGAAAGGCAAAACTAACCTCAGTGTAGGGGGGCAGACTCACCCTATACTACAGAGGTACACTTTAAGATAGCTTCACGGCTAGGCCAAAGTATATCTCCTGTCCCATGATTTTAGGTTTGGCTAGGTCAGATTAGAACTCAATGTATAATAGCCCTTTTTAAGCCCCAATGTGTCAAATAGGTTACCTTCCTATTTTTATATAAAACTATTGACTTTCTAAACAGTTTGCAGTAATAAAACATCAACAGATGACAAAAATCAGTTAGGACACAACCATGAATTACTGTGTTGGCTAACTAACTTTGCACATGACCAAAGCAATAGCAGTAGTATCTGTGAATTGTTAAGTAGTGAGCATGGTAAATGTGGATGCAATAATGAGGCCTCAACATCTTATTTGTCTTTTTTTGGCCTTCTTTAAGCTAAGTAATCATGTGACCCATTTGTCCTCCTTTTTTATCTTGCTCTTTATCTGTGCATTGAAGATGTAATTGTGGAATCTTATGGGACTTTCCTTTTAAGGAAAAACATTCTTTCACTGTCTTCTCATTTTGTGGCTGAGATTCCTTATTTACTCGTCAATACCTGTTCGTGGTCAGTTTCTCAAATTATATGTATACGTCCCTGCCCCTCCCTCTGTTTCTCTTTTCTCACACAAACCTCTCATTCTCTCAGCTTCAGATCCAAGCTTTCTTACATGACATACATCAGTCTAGGGCTTGACCATTCCATACATAGTATCGACTAGTGCTTGGGAGTCACCATTGATTTCAACAGTAACGACTCGAACACACAAAACTGATATGGTAAAATATGTTACAATATGCTGAGATACAAGGCTTCTATGTTTACGTCACAACTTTTTGTGTTTGTGCCACAAGTTAGTGTTGATTTCTGCTTCATGACCTCGTCCTTATGACTTCAAAAAGAGGACCTCATAACTTGGCAGTACATGTTGACAAACAAGCCACCCCTTATATGCATCCTGCTCCCAGCCCTCTACTGTGTAAATTTAGTTCAGCTTGTGAGAGCTTGCCGAAGGTTTCTAAACAATTAAAAAAGACAGAATCGAACATGAATTGCTATCCAAGCAGTGTCGAACAAGTCTTGTCGAAATGTAAATCTCAACGAATCAAACCAAACATGCCCCACCGGGACACAAAGTGGACAATGATACACAACACTGAAAGCATAAGAGTCCATTCAGTTGTACCTCATGACCCCACCTCATGAAAAATGGGACCAAGGTGTATCCTTCGACCAGACATGAAGGAGTCTTGGTCATTTTAGCTAAAAGTCTGTACTACATATACTGCTAAAAGAAAATGATCCAATAACAGTTCACGGATTTCCAAACTTAAAAACACTTTGCATTGGCTCTCACTGTAACATATTCGGTGCATATAGACAATATATCCCACAGGTTTCAACTTTGTATCACTGGATATGAAGATATTCCCTTAGTTTGTATAAATGCCCCATATCTCCCTCTGCAGCATATCAAATCATGTGGGGCCACAGTCTCAGAGACTGTTGGTCACTATATTGCTGCCAGTATTGATAGCCCATTTTCTATCTTCTCCATGACTTCTGTGTGGCTCTGTATGTTTGGATAACAGAGTTGAGTGACCGGTATGCTTACAATGCTTATAATACACTCAATCAGTTTATTTTCAAGGGGATCTCCAATTGTTTCAATAGGTTCTGCTTTACAGGTCCCTGTGGTTGGTCCCTGGTTCAAAATGCTTGTGCAGTTAATGTAATATTTTTGGTAGAAAATATATCCAAGTGTTCACAATCAGTTCTGGTATTTGTCTTATTTTGTGTCTTAAAGATAGTGTTGCATGCATCAACAAGTAAACCAACAGCAGGTATTAAATTGTTTGGAAAGTGATTGCGCTGACAAGATTAAAAGACAAGAACAAGGGCCATTGCATGTTCGGTGAAATTATTTCCCATGGCAATGATCTACATTTGCTGTTTAATAGATGTGCTTTTGTCTTAAAATGAAGTACATTCAAAGAGGCCAAAATGAAAGCTAGTTCATGTTCTGTGAAAACCCCGAATTTATCATCACCTTTTTAATCTCACTTCCTGAAACATTGTATTGTGCAGTGTTGACTATTCAAAGGAGCTGGTGGCGGATGTTTATGGGTGCACTGGTGATGACGATTTGTTGCATGACATCTTGAGAGTTTACATACAATGATAGCTTTTATTTCATGACCAAAGTGGTTATTTACTCAGTGATAACATCGGTTTGTGTGGTCTTCTTACTGCATATACTTTGTATACAGTTAATTCTTTTTCATATCTGACTAAAGTGGATTAGTTAAAAATGAAAACTTCAAATTCTGTTTGATTAGTGGCTTTCTACCAGTAAACGGGGGCCACAGTGGCAGAGTGGTAACACTCTCGCCTCCCACCTCTGAGGCCGGGGTTCGATCCCCGTGACAGCCTTAAGTGGGAAAGCTGGTAGTTGCTTGCCATTGGTCGGCAGTTTACAGTACAGAACCCTAACGAACTGTATGTACTGGTTTCCTCTGCCCTTCCAACTACCCATCGTGATATGACCTGTACAGTGTTGAAAGCGATGTAAAACCCCAAATAAATAAATAAATCTACAAGTAAACGCCCATGATGTAGTTAACTATTTCTATTATCGACCGTTTTATCGCAAACCGGAAATACCAGTGAACACCCATTTTGTAGACATATAGAAGCATTTATCCTTGACCTCTAACAAAAAATATTAGGTGGGCGTTCACTATTAGGCAGGCGTTCATTGGTAGAAGGCCACTACTAAAAGAGGTTGATACCGTTTCGATTAAATATAGAGGTTAATGAGTGAACTCCTACATGCAGACATATCAGTACCATGGAGACTGCCCCCACCTCTTCTCGGTTCCATGCATATGTGGGTTAGAATCATGGCGCCTGGGGGGACCAGGTATGTAATTGGTTTGTAGTGTAGAGTTTTCTGCAACTATTATGCACTGCTCTCCTCCACTCTGCAAAACTACCCAACCTTGGATGATCCATACAATAAGTTGAAAACACAGCTGAACCCAAATAATATCAAATTTATGCTTGCAAATAAAAACCATAGCACATTGTTAGCAACACCTTATTTTGAACTGACGAAACAGGGGGAAATATTAATGTCATTATATACCTATCTCAGTCGACTGATGGAATATTTTTTTGTTATTACCAATATTACTTTTATTATCCCAGTTAATTAGGAGCCTTATGGCAATCGGAATCTAGTTATATCGCATTATCGCCTGAAATTAGGTTGAAACAAATTCTGGTTTCATAATACATAATTCTTTTTACACATTCCACGTGTTATTCTGGTAACCCTTGGTAATGTTATTCACACCCCCTTGCCTCAGCGCATGCCTTATGAATATTTCTGAAACTTTATTCAAAATTTTAAAACATACAGTCAGACAAAAAATCACAGAAATATCAACTCATTGCCTTTCCTGGTGGTTACTACATGGGGTTCTTTATATACTTTTTCCCAAAACGAGACAGTGTGTACCAACTGAATTTGAAAACAAGAGAGCTTAGTTATTTCTGAAATTTGAAGCTAGCCTTATATCATGATTACACTGGCCCCAAACTAATAAGGAATGACATCTTGAACTGTTCCCTGTGGCAATTTGCAAGGGGAAAACTTGTACATGTAATGTCACATATTGCCAGGATGTTACATTAACTTACTTATATCTTTACCACTCACTAATAGATGTGACCCAAATCAATGTGACTGAATTTACACAGGAAATAACTGCCAATTATTGCTACCAGTAGCTAAGTTATCCAGTTGTAAAACAGTCACTGATAATGGATGAGCGACTTGATAATTAATTGCCCAATTGTAATGGGAGATTAAGTTGGTGTATTTCACTTAATTGTAATTTTTTAAATAATAAGGATTGAGTTACTTTCAAAAATGTGTAGATGGGTAAGTCGCCAATGGATAACCGTTCTATTCCGGCACTCCACATTTTAGTACACCCCTATCAAACATGAACATTCTCTGTCAATGAAATCACAATAAAAGTCAACAACAGAACAAGAACATTGGATAAAAAAGATATAATTTCTTCCAGTTTGTGGTTTGTTTGTTGACAGACAAGATGGAGATTGTAAAGTGTAGTAACTTATTTACAGTACCAAAAACATGGCAGTTCTGCTCAATGAAAAAATTACTACAGCATAAAAATCTGCAAATGTATACATTTTTGGGATTAAAGTCTTATGACTTCTTCAGGTTGAGGGTTACTGTCTACTATTTTAAGATTTTCTTCAATTATATGCATTTACAAGCGAGATGGTGGTTGTAAAATCTCGTTAAGGTGTTTCAGCCTTTGGCACCGAAACACCGGACCTACAGAGTTATCCCTACTCATGAAACAACCATTTTTAAAGAAATAATCTTCAAATAAGAAAAATTATAATAATCCGAGTTTATGCATTTGTAATAAAGGCAACCAGGATACAATAGAAAGTTTATGAATTTCCTACTTTTACTGTGGAAAAGCATGAAGATTTTGTATGAGAAAAAAACATGACAGTTCCTAGGTGACCAGTAAATTGTGAATCTGACCTTTGACCCTAAGTAAATGACAGAGAAGCAATGCGGGATATATATGGTTTATTTTAATATGTATATAGTATAAGTGTTCTACAATACTTGTTATTTACAAAACATGACAGTTTAAGTCACAACTTAAAGTTTTACTTTAAGGTTAACATTGATAAGGTCACCTTACCATTAGGCCCAATTTTGAAGTTTTAAGGTGAACATAAAGTTAAAGGTAAGGATTACTATTAACTGGAGGTTAAAGTTGGAAGAAAATATGAAAGGGGGCATTATGGTAAGGTGACCTTATGAATTTAGTTCTTTACTAAAATTACTTTAATAATTTAGTGGTTATAAATTGAATTTAAAGTTTTTTAAAACACACTTTTCCACCCCTAGGGGTTGTTAAAACACACTTTTACACGCCAAAGGCTATGATTCTATCATACATGCCATGTCAGACCCGCTGGACTAATCCAGCCATGATTTCCCCACACAGTGGAAACATCTAACACATTGACTACCATGTTACTTACATGTTACCAAAATACTAACAGTGTGTTAAATTAATACATACACCATGAGTTGTGACCATAAAATACTGTTACCAAGTGATTCTATTGCCACTGCAATTAAAGAAACATGGCTATACTGCCATACATATATACTAATTATTCTTCACCACAAAGAATACTACTCAAGCAGGCTTATCACTATCTACACTACATTAGCCGCTGGACTTCTTGAAGCTAGCCACCTAGCTACAAATATTAATATATACCTGAACCACCTATAGTAAGCTCTACAGGTTACATGCTACCGTTAATATTACTTTTTACCCGAATTCATACATAAGTGCATACCAGGAGCATGAGTAGTTAGCATTGAGACACAGACACTTAGCTTGAGTGTATAATTAAAATTACTAAAATTTACTAAAACCATATAAGCCACACTGATTAGTTACTGCTGTCTGGCTGTCATCTCTGCTACACCAGAAACCTAACCATAACTACATACAATTACATTGCCCAATACAGTTAACTCTCACAACATACACATGGTCGAGCAAGACCTTCATAGCAATACAAATTTTTTTTTTTTTCAAGTTACTGCCAATCCGACCACTGACAAATTACTTTTTGAATCTCATTAGTCATACACAGGGGTAACCCCCATTGCTTCTGCTACCTATAAATTTGCAGCTTCTTTTCAAAGACCCCAAGCTGCCCTAAAGGGCTGAGCAATACAGCCCCAGTCTCTCTCATCCCTAAACTTGGGGCCAGTAACGTTGAAGCTGACTACTAACCATTAAATGGTAAAGACAAGAGCCCATCACTGTCTACAGTTAAGCATTTAATGCTTAAGCACACAGATATTAAACATTTCTGACAGCAAGCTTTGCTCCAGGTAGCAGCAGCATGGCCTTGCTCCAACCATGAAGATATGCTAATTCGAGGCTCCACACCTGAAAAACACAAAATAACACTGAGCAGTATGCAGTTATATAGGGAAGGGAGGGAGGGTAAATTTTTCGTTGTATACTGTTCAAATCCAAAGAGTGTGGCGCCAAAATTTGAAAGAAAACAAGCTTTTATATCAAAAATTACTGAACCATAACATCCCACAATGCAGTGCTTCAGACTGGTACCAGAACTGAGAAGCATTGCCCCGCAATGGCCATGCCCCCACAGTTCCTAGGTGACCAGTAAATTGTGAATCTGACCTTTGACCCTAAGTAAATGACAGAGAAGCAATGCGGGATATATATGGTTTATTTTAATATGTATATAGTATAAGTGTTCTACAATACTTGTTATTTACAAAACATGACAGTTTAAGTCACAACTTAAAGTTTTACTTTAAGGTTAACATTGATAAGGTCACCTTACCATTAGGCCCAATTTTGAAGTTTTAAGGTGAACATAAAGTTAAAGGTAAGGATTACTATTAACTGGAGGTTAAAGTTGGAAGAAAATATGAAAGGGGGCATTATGGTAAGGTGACCTTATGAATTTAGTTCTTTACTAAAATTACTTTAATAATTTAGTGGTTATAAATTGAATTTAAAGTTTTTTAAAACACACTTTTCCACCCCAAACCCCAAGAGGTAGTAGTACTAAAGAAAAGAAAGCCTATCCCTGAACATATTTGCAACCTGCTCACCAGCATCAGCTGAATCAGTGACATACCTCCACACGCAGTCCGACGTCCAGGTACCATGTCTCTGAATGTTTTGCAAATCTACATTATTATTGAAAGCAAAAGTGGCACCTGAACGACGGAAAGCGTGAGGAGTATAACCAGTGTTTCTCAACTGCAGTCTACCTAGTACATTATCAAAATGCCTTCTGACTCTACTGTCAGTAAGGGGGACCCACTCTCGAGCCACTTTAGAAAAAAACATGAAAAACAGACTAATTGTAAGAATGTTTTCTTCATTCTTTGATTTTGTTTAGCAAAATCTCCATACTCAATTAGCAGTGCCGCAAAACACAGGTAAATTTTGAGGCAGCCATGTCCCTTGCTGAAGCTCTTTAACACAACTTCGGCCCTTGATTTAGTGCAACCAATAACTTAAGATGGTCTTTATCATGAGCTACTGATGAACATGATACAGTAACCCATGGCAGTCATAACAAAATGTGGGAGATAATTTGATGAAGGCAATCAGGCTCAAAGGTGTTGATGAAATGTCTGACCTCATTTAAAGACACTTGAAACCTACTTTTGCTCTTATCTTCCAGCTCTATTCTTTAAAGTCTCACAACTCAAATCTAGTCATTTCCCCTCGTGGATGAAAATGGCTTATTACTTGTGATTGGAGAGAGGTGTAGGTAATGAAATACTATTCAAAATCTGCACTGGACTGTAAAAGCGCCCTTAGACACTGAATTCAGGTCCTCTCTTTATATTTCGGCTGTCAAACCATCTGTATATACTTTCCCTTTCTTCTGTAGAAAACTTCCTTTGAGGAAAGCCAGTTGACGAGAGGGGGATACTTTAAGACAGAGCTGTGTGCTTTGTTAGATCCTAGAAGAGGAGAATTGTAGATAATTAAGGACTTGAAGCAATAGTCTATTGAGTTAGGGCTAGCATCATTCTCATCAAATGACTGAGCTTAGAGCATTGGCTGTTTTTTTTCTGCTGCTATACACTACTTGTTTCGTTTGCCATTCTTTAAAGTCTCCCTGTGAATGTTATTTTTTCCCTACGGCAAATAATTAATATAACGACCTTGACTAACACACAAAGACAAATGTGATTCTTTAGTGTGAATTACAGATGCATAGATCAACGTCAGTATCTCTTTTTAAAGTTAAATGTGTTGTAGTGTATTCAAATTTATGTAGTCTAATATATGACGTGAAACACCTTTTGTTAAGATAGTACAGTTAAAAAGATAAAAAGTTATTTGTCAGACTTACCAGCAATTAGATGTATGCTTACACAAAATATGACATAAGGCCTGCTGCTTTTAATATAAACAATTTAATAAGTTACAATTTGGGGGTTGATACCCATCTTGAGGTAGCCACCACACAGTCAAAATAAAGTACCCTTGTTGCAAACCTTGGCAGCATGCTTCATATGACTCAAAACAATACCATCCTAACTCAGCAGAGAGGTGACGTCGTGGGAGTAGAGGTAGATTAATCTCTTACTTTACTGGTTATGAGTGATTGTGCTAGGAAGTACTTTTGTCGTTTTACATCATGGATCAGTCTATAACCGGAAGCTAAGACACTTTACTTTGGCATATAGGCTTTACCTAGCTTCCCGAAACACAACCCAAGTAGTAGATTATAGCAGCAGACGCCAGATCTTTTGGTGGAAGGGGTAAGACTTTTAAACACATTTATAAGAGGTGTGATAAACTGAAAGCGTGGAAGGCGGATGTGGTTCTTAAATACTTCTTTAAAGGCTGAGAAGGAAGCACCATACATAACTGATAATCTAAGAGAAAATTCCTGCTTTTTTCAGTAGGGCTTTTCTCCATACACCGATACTCTTTATCTGCTAAACATATCTCTCGAAGAAACTTGCCTATATAATTTTCCTACTATCTTGCCATCTTGTTCTCAGTTTAAAGAATTGGTGTTACAATCCCAAACTATAAGTGATGATAAAGGGTATGTTCAAAACACTGGTAAAATATTGTCACAAATGATGGTATTTACAGAGAGACGCAACAAATGAAACGAAAGTTTTAAACAAATCACAGAAAGTAAAGGTGAATGAAGTTCTGATAAAAACGGAACAATTTATTCAAAGGTTATCGGGTACAATGGGGCTTTTACACTTCTCTGGGCTGGAAGTTAATGTCCATGTCCCACATATGTGTAAGACTATTGTGGGTGTTCCACCACACGACTAAGGCTCCCGATTAAGGGTTTTTGAGGGTCGGTTTCAGAAATATGCTTAGTCCCAGGCGTCCTGTAAGGGTCGGTTGTGGTCGGTTGTGGCCGTGAGAGAAATCAAACATGTTTGATATTTCTCCCGACCCCAACCGATTATTTTTTCCCGCCATAAACAAAATGTACAGTCCCAGGCTTCCTCAGGCCTCCTCAGACCAAAATTATACAGTCCTATGCTGTCCCAGGCCGCCTGCGACCCTTAGTCCCCGACCCTTAGTCCCAGACCTCTATCACTTAGTCCCAGGCTTCCTGCGACCCTTAGTCCCATTGCCAAACAAAAATCAGCGATTCTGGTCTGGGGACGCCTGGGGACGCCTCAGGCCTCCTGGGACCCAGTCGGTTTGTCTACGACTAGAAAAATGGCTTAATCGGTTCTTAGTCCCAGACCAGTTGGGGACAGTCTGGGGCCTCCTGGGGCGTCCTGAGGCCGATCTGTAGTTAATCCCAGACCTTCATACCGATTCTGTCTTCCACCCCATTGGTCAATTTTTTTTCCATTTTTTCCAAGACTACCCACGATTAAGGGTCCCAGACAGGATCGGGGCTTAATCCTTTGGTGGAACAGGGGCATATATCACAGCATGACTAGCAATAAAGAAAGACTAGTTTCGGTATGATAATATGGTCACATGGGCTCCCCTGGATATCTGCCACCACTCATGGCAGTTCTACCGCATTAATGTTGCAAATATAAGACAAACCTTGTTCGATTAAACGACTATGTAAAGACGGAAATTGGAAGATTCATGAAAGAAGTTGTATGGGTATGTACCATAGTTGTAAGTCTGTCAGTGACTGACATAGAACACTGTGATGAGACAATTTACAACCAAGATAAATCCACAGTTATTCTGACTCTCATGAAAACAGTACTGGTATACTCGTCGTTACCTGCAGTGAGTCGAGGTAGATCTTCAGTGATTGTCCTACAGATCATTATTACTGATATGAAGACGTATCATGGCATCACTGTGGTTGTACTACAGGCTGAACACATTTACTACAGAATGGGGAGACTGTACAACGTTTAATGGCAAAAATCAGTATGTCAACTGACCATAAAATTTTCATACAGTTAAAATGAATTGCTGCTATAGGCATGCTATGTAACACTCGAGGTAAAGATCTGTAAGTCATAAAAGTGGAAAGCAGTATTGGTAGATCTGAACTGGATCCTAATGCATCATATAAACACAAATTTGGTAACACACTCATATATTTGTACAAGCTTGTTTTCAAGAAGGGAAGTATCACCAAACCGGACAGATGTATCATGGGTTTAAGCCGAATAATCAACATATTTATCATAAGACTACTCATACATATGGGTGCAATTTTGAAAGCATTTATGTATAATTACCTGATAAAACCACATATAAATGATCCATGTTGTCTGTAGGTCAGTTTTTGCGAGCTGAGGAATACAGCTAAAGCTTCCATGTTTTGTTTGTCATATGTTATTGTATTTATGAAACAAATAACACAACAATAGGTAAATCCTGCAACAATATTATGTGTACACAAATCAGAAAGTTATTGACCAAATTACCGTAACACTTCCTTAATTACTCAGTATGTACTGGTAATATCAGTGTCGGAGAGAGGGGTATAATGCGGGTGTTTTACTGGAGCCGACCAGTCGGTAAATATGTCTTTTTTTACAGTCGGGACCACTGTTTACATGGTCGGTTACAGTCAGTTGCAGTTTCCAGGCTTGTCGGCAAGAGTCGGTGAATATCAAACATGTTTGATATTTCTACGACCGTTTGTGACCCTTGTAGCAGACCCTGATTTCATCCACCTAGCTGTAAACAACAACCGACAGGCCTGTTACAGTAACAGACAAGCCGTGAGGTATAACCAACTGGCCGGAATTTTTTTTCATTTTACAGCCCGTCGGTTTCAAATTCTGTGGCCATTAAAGGGCCAGTCGGCAAACACACTTCATTCATTTGGCCTTTGACTGTTGAGGGGCAACTGGTGTGCAGCGTTTGAGTTTTAAGTTTTCATTTTTTTGCAAATTAGCTTAAGTTTGAGCTAGGCTGGACTGGCTGGGAGTGAAATCTGTTCTATGAGGTTTCACTTTTAGGTTTAGGTTTTTTTTTGTTTTTGTTTTTTTTTGAAGAAGCTGTACATGTAATTTATCAGCATCCCAAGGGGCAGAAGGGAAAGATTGAAGTACCTACAGATTCTCAACCACATTTTGAATTAGGAGATACTGCTGAGGATATTGAGAGAAGAAGAAGGGATAGAGGGGAGAGAGATGATAGGGAGAGACAAGAGCAGGAGGAGAGGGAAAAAGAGAGGTTGGAATGAGAGAGGTTAGAAGGGATTGAGCATATAAAAGAGACTGAGAGAAGATCAGAAAAGCGACCTCAAACGGACACAGATACAGATCCAGAATGCACTCAATCCAGGCAGAAGAAGGGGTAAATGAAGTCTATCTTTCTGAGTGATTCTAATGAAGAAGCCATCATAGATTTCATTAAACAGCATGAAAAATTCTATGACAAGACATTCAAACGAAGTTCAAACACAAGCAGAGGAAAGAGGGACTCTGGAAAACAGTAGCAGCTTCCGGGAACTTATCTGTCAGCACTGTCAAGAAGTGGTTCGAGACTCAATGTACCAGATATAGCAAGCTCACACAGACAAAGTCAGGACAAGCTGCAGCCAAGAACACTGAATGTCAGACCTGGTTGACGGACAGTTTCAGTTTTCTACGAGGTCACATCAGTAGGAAGGGAGTGTCTAAGTCTTCTGCGTTCAAGTCACCACTGAGACCTTCAGCAGCCACAGCTTCAGTTCTGGATACCTCACGAGAGACTGAATCTGAAATGGAAATCAGCATAGCATTAGATGTTACTCACTAGCCTTCGACCACAAGCCCTTCATGCCGACCGGCTGCAGTTGCCACTACCACTGCTGAAGATCCAGTTTTAGATCAGTTCCAGCAGATGAGGTCAATTATTTCCAGTTTTTTTGGGTGTATGTCAGTCCTAGTCCAAGATAGTCACTCTTCACCTATCTCCACTCCGAGAATGAACACCTGGAGGAGCGAGACTTTTTGACCTTCAGGAATGAGACAGTGAAACTTCTCATTGAAGTACAGTACAAGGCTGAAGAATGCAAGAGACAGGTCACAACAAATCAACAGGTCACCACATTTAAACTTCCAGAAGCAACACAGACCACAGCAGTACATGAATACATACTCACCATACTGGATACTCAACCAGTCTCCATACCAGTTTCAAACAAAATTTAATAATAAAGACGAGATGTGGAGTCTCCACATTTATTACTTCTAACTGGTTAGCATTAAGATATTTATCACAATACTAAGATGACTATACAGGGTTAGAATTCGCCCCCTGTACACAAAATAAAATAAGCACATGAAATGTACCAAAATAATGTACCACAGTGAGCATAAAGACAACATAAAAACGGGGGACAGGGCAGGATGGAAATTAAAATTATTGGTTGGTCTATGCCTAGTGATCATGTGCAGAGAAAGCCCCCCAGAACAGGACTTCCCAGATAGCATTGCACCGTCAGACCGATGTTAGCTGTTTGTCGCATGGTCGGCAGATTTTGCCGACGTTGGGTCAACTTTGGCTATTGGTCGCATCATCATCAGATTTTTGCCAACGTTTGGCCAACTTTGGCCCAACGGTGGCTTGCCAACCACTACTCAGGTTAGATGTCTCTATATTTTGCCGACTTTGGCCCAACGTGGTAGATTTTTATTCAAGATGGCGGCGAGCAATAATACTGGATTTTGGGACACTTAGAAAAAAATTATTTATTATGGTATGTCTAAAAATCATATTTCAGTGAGCCCACAAATTTTAACTAACAATTTTACACATAAAAATAATATTCTCATTATATATTCACACTAAAAAGGTTGTTGGTGAACATTATCTGATTGGCCGATGCTATACACAGAATATAATTTTTACCAGTGGCTTGCCCAACGTCGGAATGCTATCTGAGTTATATAGTAAAGAGAGGATTGTAAGGAAGGTTTTGATTGGCTGACAGAGAAAGGCTGAGTATGATTGGTTAAGGGATCATGACAGAACAGTTCATTCACAGGCAGGTCCAAAATGACCGACACGCAATCACTGGGGTGTGATTGCATTAGCACACTACTTATTGATTTAGACCTCCTGTTCCCCACTACTGCTTCACGCCTTAAATCACACCTTGGACACAAAAAGCTTATTTTTTACTGTTGTAAGCGTAGTTTCGTGCTTTCCTTTTTACTGAAATATGCATTGGCACAAGCGCAAGTGATAAAAGTATTTTACAGATATAAATTCAAATCATTAATCCATTTAGGGCAGTTTTAATGGGCGATAATATAATTTCTACTAGAAATCAGCGCCCCATGTTGGCATAATCGGCAGATGGAAATCGCCGAAGATATTCTATTATTTCCGTTTTCACTTCAACGCCCTTATTTGGTAGGCGGAAGTGCACGAATTTTACCAATGGTATTCAAATAACAATAGATATTCTGTTTTCCGTTTTGTGCCAAGTTGAGGCGTGTGCCAAGATACAAAGTCAAGCAGTAGTGTGGCCAAGTAAGCAATGACCTTGAAACAGGTGAAAGTAGCATTATATCATGGTAATGATATCTAAAATCTACTGGAGACCAAATAATGTTGAAATACTTCCAGCCAAAAGCTTTGTTATCGGATTAAAACCCAACAAGTGGAAAGATTTGCATAGGTTTAAATATAAAATACATTCATTTGATAATAAAAAACTAAAGGCATAACAAGCAGTTAAAAGTCATATAAAGGTGGGTATAACCACCTGGGAACCACTGTAAACCTAGAACGGGTGTACACCGTAAACAGTTCACATAAATGTGATGTTCATGAACCACTAGGTTGAAATAGCAAAGTACTCAGTTGAGTTTAAAGTACTACCATTCCCTTAGTTGATAGCATCAAAATGAAAACTAGGACAAAATGGATGCATCAAAGGGCATGTGACACATAAGCTAAAAGGCTCCAAAGCAATCATAAGGTCATATAAATATTAACTATAAGCAGCTGGTAAAACTATTAACCTGAAACAACTGTGACCAGCAAATAAAGGTCGCATTGTGCTGAAGGTCGCGAACCACTAGGTTTCAAAGACAGAATAGCTGATCAAATTTAAATACCGAAAATAGGACCAAAATAGATATTCAAATAATAAAACACATAACTACCAAGTACTATAAAAGTATAACAGAGTTAAGAGACTAAAAAAATAAATATGTTTGCAATAAAATCATTGCCATCATATTTGAGGAAGCAATGACAGATCACAATAATAGTAAATTAAGCCAGGAAGCTGTAGTAGGTAAAAGAAGCTGTAGTAGGTAAAAGAAGTTTAAAATATAGGTACCTGACAACAAGATATAAGACAATGAAACACAGACGGATACTGAGGTGCTCATGTAACCACTTAATCTCACCTTAAATAGCCCTGGTAGTCGAGCATTACTACCCTGACCTATACCATGTGAACCTCAAGGTTACATGACCAGTTTTAAGTACTTTATTTTTACAAACACAACTGGTAGTTGAAGAACAAGAACCACACATAACATAGAAGTTTGAAGCAACCACTGTGAAATCCAAATTCTCTCTGATGACGAGCTTTTGGCAATCTATAACAAAAACTACAAAAAGTATTCTCAAGGTAATAAATGTGTATATACATGGGCAGGATACATATGGGTGGGTATTTGTGTTCCCATGTGCTGCTGTCAATGAAATGGACTAATATCAGAAAGCGTGCCACACTGTCAAAGGCCCTGGCCAATCACAGAACACCACATAAAGTCACTACTGGTTTCATGCAGTGGCAAGTCTGATTTTCTCCCCCACTAATGAAGATGTTCCACTGAAGCCGACAGGCTGGTAACTGCATTGTTGGAGAGTCGGGACCAATGTCGGGTCGGTTGCAAGTTACCAGCCTGTCGGGCAGAGTCGGATTTCTACGACCGTTGCCGACCCTTGTATCCGACCCTAATTTCAGCCCCCTAGCAACAGGCTTGTTGGTTAACTTAACGGCCTATCGGTTACACTTCTGTAAGTGTTAATGACAGGCCTGTAAAGTTTCAAGGCCGGTCGGTAACTTTACCAGACTGGGAAAATTTGTAACCGACAGGCCTTAAACTGAAACAGACAAGCCGTAAACAATAACCGACAGGCCTGTAACACTAACAGACAAGCCGGGAACTGTAACTGACAGGCCGGCAATATTTTTGCATCTTACGGCCTGTCGGTTTTAAAATCTGTTGGTATAAAAAGGCGAATCAGTAGACAATCTGCGCATATTTGGGCTTTGACTTGTCGAGAGACAACTGGTGTGCAGATTTTCTTTAGGTTTTTATTTTTTGTAAAATTAGCTTAAGTTTTGAGCTAGGCTGAACTGGTTGGGAGTGAAATCTGTTCTGTGGGGTTTCACTTTTATTTTTAAGTTTTGTTTTTTTTAAACAAGCTGTACAATTGATTGATTGATCAGCATGCCAAGGGGCAGAAGGATAAAGATTGAAGTACCAACTGACACTCAACCACAGTTTGAGTTAGGAGATACAACTGAGGATATAGAGAGAAGGAGGAGGGAGAGAGAGGAGAGGGATGAGAGAGAGAGGAGAGAGCAGGAAGAGAGGGACATAGAGAGGATGGAGAGAGAGAGGAGGGAAGAGAGCCAGGAAAGGGGGGAGAAGAGAGCGCAAACTGACACGGATACTGATGTAGAATCAACTCAATTCAGACAGAAGAAGGGCCAGATGAAGTCCATTTTCCTGAGTAATTCAGACAAAGAAGACATTGTGGAGTTCGTTAAACAGCACGAGGAACTTTATGACAAGACCAACGACAGTTTCAAAGACAAGCAGAAGAAAGAACGACTTTGGGAGCAGCTAGCATCTACCAGAAACTTGCCTATCAAGACTGTGAAGAAGTGGTTCGAGACTCAATGTACCAGATATGGCAAGCTCACTCAGACAAAGTCAGGACAAGCAGCTGAGAGGAACACAGAACGACAGACCTGGCTGAAGGACAGTTTCAGTTTTCTACGAGCTCACATCAGAAGGAAGGGAGTTTCCAAGTCTTTTGCATCCAAGCCACCCCAGAGGCCTTCTGCAGCCGCAGCCTCAGCTTAAGTTCCAGATACATCCAGGGACATAGAATCTGAGATGGAAATCAGCATTGCATCGGAAACTTTTTTTTCATACTAGTTTTTAAGTTATTTTATCTAAGAATAAAGCCAGGTCATGTTGGGGTGGGATGTCAACTTTGTAAATTGAGGACCTGGGTTTTAAGATGTTTGTGATGAAATTTATTTTTGTAAACTGAGTTTGAGATGAATTTGTGTTTGTGATGGGGAATGGTTTTGGTGAAATGGAACTTATACAAAGGAGTTAGAAAATTGGGGTTATTTTTAAGGCAACACTTCGCTTAATAAAAGTTCTTGGATTATTTGGGTAGTCCTGAAAAGGACTGACAGATGACAGCATGTTCTCCCCTCAGTCTTCTTAAACTCTGTCCTCCTGCCCAGCCAGTGCTCCCACATGATTGAAGTAGTCTTTCAGTAGGTCTCGTTGATATTTGGCCTCCCTCAATGGGTTTCTGAAGTTCTCATGGTGTCCCTGTTCCCCCTGGTCTGCCTGTGGTGCTACTATGTCATCAGCTGGAGTGGGTGGTATGCCTGCTCCCCCCTGATGGCTTCTCGGCATGTTATGTAGTACCACACATGTTAACACAATGTCTCTGACTACTTTTGGCCTCTGCTCCATGGTAGTCAACAGTGCCTTGAATCTCTTGACAACTATACCAAATGAGTTCTCGACCACCCTCCTCCCCCTGGATATCCTGTAGTTGGCTATTTTCTCTTCTCTGGTCAGTGGGCGTCTACTGTAAGGCTTGACCAGCCAAGGCATCAGGGCAAAGGCATTGTATCCCAGTAGGAAATAGTGTAGATCTGACCCCCCAGGTCCACGTGGTTCAGGTGGTGGGAGTCCCAAGGTTCCGTTTTCAATTCTTCTTTTCAGTTTGCTGCGGTTGAAAATCTGTGCATCAGATGATGACCCATTGGCCCCCACATTGACCCACAGGAACTTGTAATCTGCATCAACTAAAGCCAAAAGTACCAGGGAGAAGTAGCCCTTGTAGTTGAAATATTCACTGCCTGACCTCTTGGGCTTCTTGATAGCAATGTGTTTGCCATCTAATGCACTGACTGCATGGGGGACATTCCATCTGTTTCTAAAACTTTCTTCAATTTTCTTTCAGTCTTCAGGATCACTGGAGCACACCAGCTACTCTTGTTGAAATTTTTTCAAAATGGCTTTGCAGACTTGGGGGACAAATTTGCAGATGGTCGTTCTTCCAACCCTCCAGTGGTATTGCAGTGAGGTGTAGCTTTCCCCTGAGGATAAGTGTCTCAAAGTAACTGCCAGTTTCAAGCTGACTTCCTGTGGCTTCCTGAAGTTGCTGATTGACTTCATGAGGTGGGGTGATTCTTTCTTCAATCAAATAAAAAAATGCTAGTTCCATCCTGGTGAAATTTCTGCAGCCTGGTATGTCAGTAGTGATTAGCTCGTCCAATACTGTTCTGTAGCAACCTCTCTCCTCTCTCTGCAGTATCCAGGGCAGGACCCATGGATTCTATGGCTTCCTTCTCCTTCTGGGTGGTGGGGGTGATGGTGATGCTGGCTGGGCAGGTGCTGGGTTCTGCTGTCTTCTGTGTGTTGAAATCACAACATATAAAAATAAATTCAACTCAATAAAAAACAAAAGGACCCTCAAGTGATCAATCAGTTGCTCTTGGTATGTTGCTGTCATCTTTGAAGTGTGAAATGAATGGCACATCCCAGGAGAGGGGGTTTATATAGTGTGATATGGATCCCGATTCTGGATCACGACTATAGATACTGACCCAAAAAAACAATCAGTCCTGTCGGGAAGGGTCGGGAACATGCTCCCGGCTTGTCTGTGTGTTATCCGGCTTGTCTGTTAGGGGTTTACGGCTTGTCATAGTACTTCTACGACTGGCCATGCAAAAAACGTCCCCGACCCTACGTCTTGTCGGGATGGCCATTACATCCTGTCTGTAAGTGTACCGTCCTGTCGGGTATTTCATAACTGACTCATCATTTTCGCATGCTTTTTCTCACGACTCTATGACTTTTGCAATCGACGATAGGGTCGTAGGATCGGATACAGGGTCGGCTCCAGTGGAACACCTGCATAATGATCTGATGAGCATCTAGATGCTCGCCCGAAATATACTTACTGGTGATTAAGTCTCAGCTTACTTACTCTAAATATTTTTTTTACCTCCGTATCAGTTACTTCAGCTGTTAAACTCATTTTACCTATTACTATACTTGTGTCAATCTTGCATAAGGTGTATGTATAAATGTAGAATAAGATAAGAGAGTTTTACATTTTTATTGTGCAAATATTTTACCTAAAAACATGTACCTTCGGACTGGGGTTGTGCGGATGTGTCTACTCTTTTGATAAAATTAAAAAAATATATTTCATTGCAAATAGTGATCTTTTACTACTTCACACACATAACTTATTAGTGAAGAAATAAATACATCAAAATTCTGTTTCATTCTAGTAAAACATATGAATCTAATAAAAAGATAATAAAGCCGAGAATATACAAGAGATAAATTATAATTTAAATCCAAAACCAAAACAGTCCAAAACTGAAGATGTTTTTCCACCTACAGCACATGTGCTCCGCATTTTCAGTAATTCCACTTATAAGAAGGTGATGCTTATGCGTGTGGGGATTGTTAGAAAACACGAGAAGCATAAAAAAAGTCTCAAGACAAATTAAGATTTACTACCCTGCTAATGATAAGAGATGAGCAACTAGTTCAGGTTGTTAGCAGCATTAACCCCCTTCATCTCAGCATTTATAACAGTAGCAGTAAAATCTCAACGCCATCTATGTCAAGGTACAGAATAGGAACTTTAAATTATCCACTCTTCCAACATTTCAGGGACATGATGTTTATTACATCTGCCAAGGAGGTAATGTAATTAACCATGTGCATTTGTCTGTTTGTTAGCTTGCAAAACAACTTAAAAAATAGTAAATTTTCTGAATTTTAATGATTTTTTTCAGTAAATGTCGACCATGGTACAAACAACAGATCATTAGTGTTCTTGTCGTCATCTAGATCAACGTCTGGATCCAGCAATTTTTAAACAGATCTTTTTGGTATCATTGCCCTCTTAAAAGCAATATTGGACATGTTGGACCTTGCTGGAGGCATGGACTCTCCGAGTGCTCTTGTTTATCAATGAAAGTTCCAGAACATAAGATGTTTGAGAGGGTCGCATCAAGATTTTTTACTCTGGGTAGGTTAATATATCACTTAAAGGTCATAACCCAAAAGCCAGATAATTAGTCGTTTTTGAAGTATTCCCGATGACATACAAAACACACCAAAACATATCTTTAATTATACGATACCAAAAAAAATCTAACATGTTTAAATGTAAAAAACTGCTTCTTAGTATTTCCTATAGAGCAAAGTGCCTTTTGTACTTTTCAGAAAATTTTAACATTGTATATTTGTTGTCATTTGAGCAAAATTAGCTGGATTATTGAGCCAGTCCATGTTTGTCTACAGATGGGGTTATCATGTATTTATTTTTTTATCAGTAGATTTTTATAGAAAATAGATAGGGGTGAGTGAGCATAAGGAAGTTACCACTAACAAAACCACAATGGGCCTCCGTTAAAAGCTTGTGATAAACATCATTTAGTTCTGATGTGACTAGATTTGCGTTGAAAGATTTGGCAACTGAAGCGTGATACTAAACCTCTCTAACATTTTTCTCATGAAAGTCCTTAACATGCTTAAAGTTTTAACCATATTGTATGCATCATTCATTCAGTTTAAAGTAGTTTTATGTTCTAAGTGAGGACAGTAATGGCGGATTTTCTTTCACAATGTAGGACAAATCACTGTCATACAAACATCTGAGCAGTTGTAATTTGTATATTGTATTCAATACAAAGGTGCCTTAATTGGCGACAATTTTATGTAACAAGTTTCGATCATGCATGAAGCAACAACTGCACATGTAAAAATCTAATCTAATGTAGACCTTTATAGCGCTTAATCTCCATCAATTGACAGGCTCTTAGGAGCAACTGAACATAATCAAGGTAATTACCGTTAATCCAATGACATAACCAGGTAATACCAAGAAGACACAGGGGTGACAGGGGAGGGTGTGGCAGATAGGCTTTGGCAAACAGAGAAGTATTGAGCTTTTTCCTGGAGATGCAATTGATGTAGCACTGTGCTGTGTACACTATCAGGGAGTTCATTCCAGATCCTAGGAGCATTGAAAGCAAAAATATAGACAAAATGTTTGACTGACTTATGGACTGAGTAGTGGAACCCAGGAACTGTATGGCATTGACAATCAGGGTGACTACACCTGGTACTGTAGGAGTAGCTGCTGAGATACAAGAATGGTCCAACATAGAAAGGAGAACCATTGTGTAAAACTTCAGAAACCAGTGTTGCAGTTTCGAACATACAACGGCACTTAACAGGCAGCCAGTGGAGTCACTTTAAGATGGGTGTAACATGAGTGTACTTTCTATGATTTGTAACAATACCAGCAACGGTATTCTGAATACTCTGCAGCTTGTGCTGATTGAAACAGGACAAACCTCTAAACAGAGAGTTACAATAGTTCAGACGACTACTAACCAAGACATTTGCAGCAAGGACAGCCACTTCAGGAATAAGCTACTGTCTAATTCTATGAAGGTCATGCATCTGGAGGAACCAAGCTTTACAAGTCTTCTGTACATATTCAGAGAAGGAAAAATCTGCATCAAACCACACATCTAGGTTTTTTTTCACAAAGTCAGTTGGATGAAGAAGGCGTCCAAGAATATTGACAGAAAATCAGAAGAAATTTTCGAGCCTTAGAACCGAAAACAATAAATTCGGGTTTTTTTCAGGGTTGAGCTTCAATTTACTGAGAGCCATCCATCGTTGCACATCCTGAAGGCAGGTATTCAGCTTGGTGAGAGCCACAGAGGCATTCTTGTGGGAGAGATGGATGCCGCATAATAAATGTTGCAATCCAGAAAAACTTTATAACCACAAATGTAACAAATTAAGAGGCCATAAAGTTAATAACTATAAATGAACTCAATATCAAAAACCATAAATAAATCAGACAGATAAATCAAGACTAGCAATTTAGCACAATTTACAGTAAAGTGCTTTTTATTCCGAGGCAGGGCCAGGAGACTCCTGGCAGGAGTTACCCTGGTAGCCCTCTCTTGAATTGGACTTCATGTATTTTCTTTGTAGTGTTACATTGTAATGTAAAATAAGTTATTTTTACTTTATTTCAACCAGACTTTACTGCACTTTTGAACAAAAATCCTCAAACTATATTTTAATAACTTTTCTTTTCATCTGACACATTTGCATTGGCTAAAATTGATGACTGGATAAAAAGGCATAGTACACCGAATGGATTGCCATGAAATGATCCATGGACGAAAATAACAAAAAATGGATATATAAACAAGATCAACAAAATCATCAGAGAATTGATTACAGAACAAAATTATTGCACACTTTACAAATTACAGAAAAAAAGACATATCATAGAGCTGATTACAGAAGAAGAGTATTGCACAGGATTGATTGCAAGAAAAAACATTAAAGAGAGTTGGTCACAGAAGAAAACCACAAAACAAAGCTTATTACAGAAGAAAACCATTTCATAGAGTTGATTACAAAAGAAAAGCATTGTACAAGGTTGATTAAGAATTGCACATAGTTGATTGCAGAACAAAGCCATTGCACAGGTTTGATCACAGAATAAAACCATAGCATAGGGTTGAATACAGAATGAAACGATTGCACAGAGGTGGTTACAGAAGAAAACAATTGCATAGAGTTGTTTACAGAAGAAAACATCCTTACACGGTTAATCACTGAAAGAATAAGCATCAGGCAACAACTGATGAATTAGTTAAAATCAGTTTGGATACTGTAAATAAAACTCTATCACAGGTTTACATAAGCCAGTGTATAGTTTTAACAATGATTTTTACTCATGGGGGAATCAGCGTTTTAATCAGCTAAAAGGGAACTTATATACCTCAATATATAACTGGACGTTAATGAAATATTTAGCACAGTGAGTCAATGAAAAGATGTTGTAATTTGAAGTATCTCCACAACTTT
The DNA here is from genome assembly GCA_964017235.1 of Sabellastarte sp. h YS-2021. Lineage (NCBI taxonomy): Eukaryota > Metazoa > Annelida > Polychaeta > Sabellida > Sabellidae > Sabellastarte > Sabellastarte sp. h YS-2021. The sequence continues at coordinate 122,860,083 of OZ024930.1, read as the reverse complement.
AATTCACTTGTGCACTAGTCCTTACAAATAGAATAGATTCCCTTGATAACATTTCATTAAAAGTACAAGTTCGGCCCTTTAAATTTCTGCCAGAGAAAACAACAGTATTGGATGGTCTTATTCATTAAATCATCCAGAGAAAGACAAGGGTTTTTTTGTCAGCAACAAGTGGCCGTTTTATTGTCATCAAGTTTTGAATAATACCCCAATTCCACATTCGTACGTGATATCTGATACCTTGCTGATTTTAATATCAGGAGCTGCCTTGACTGGTCCTGTCAAAGAGCCTGGATAATTAGAATATCCCACATGAAATACAATACATGATTTTAAGAATGTCCCCAAAACACTCCTTAGGACCTATTCGTGACAGCCACGATAAATAAAGATTTCTCATAACAGTACTCTCAGTAAGCAGAGATTAATTAGCAAACTCATGCAATCAATGTGAACCTCGAGTCTTCAGGAGAGATTGGGCATAATGTGAAAACGTAGACCATATATATCATAGCACCGAAGAAAATATGTTGTGACATCCAAAAGATCGGTCATAAAGCAGTTACTACTGTAAAGATTGATCCAGAAATGCTAACTCGCAAGGTTTATTCAACATGCTTTCTACCATGGCCTTGTTGACATTTCACTTGATAAATGTAAAGCCTCTCTAACATCCCATCATACATACACGTATGTCCTGGTTACAGAGCAAATCGGCTGATTTTGCAGGGGACATTTAAGCTATACTTGCGATTTTATAACAGAATATCACAGACCCTGCAATAAAAATTGGCATGCACATTTTCTCTGCTTCCATGTTGTATGGCCACAAATATATCCATATCTCAAGGGTAACTTACGAGAGACTTGCGCTCATGCATTCTTCTAGTTAGTGTTGCAAGATTTCCCCATATACTTGCAGGGCTTGCAAGTGCTGTATAATACATTCACATGTATCTTGCATCCATAAAACCCACTGTGGGGCCTGTAGCTAGTCACAGTCTGTTTTTTATGTTGAAGTATTGAAACTCTTGTTGGGAGAATACACCTTGTTTGCAAGTGTAAATCTGTACTATCCCACTACAGTAGCGTAGGAAGCATATGAAAAGTAGGGGGGGGGCAAAGTTAAATTCGGCAGCCATGTAGACACTGACATTGCTAGAAGTTATACCATTCTCAAGGAGTCAAGATGTTAAGTGAAAATGTAAATGCTTTTGTAATTTTTGGTGTTTTTTGAGTCCTAAAGATATTCTGTCAAAATTTTAGTGTCATTTTTGCGGAACAAAAATAAAGTGCAAAACAATTTTAGTGTCATTTTTGTGGAACAAAGGTAAACTGCAAAACAATTTGAAGAATTTGTCTTTAATCTTAAATGAATCTTCCATGAATACACAACAAACTTTCACACTAACAGAAGTTACTGAATCATTGAGAAAATCCAAAATATTGGTTAATTTTGCTTAAAACATTAGCATGATTAAACACAAAATGATCAAATTCTAACTTACAAGTTAGCAAAATTTGGGAAGTAGTTGGAGGGTGGAGGCATTTAGAAACTAAAAAATCGCTCAAGGAAGACCTTCATTAGGCCATAGGGTCCTTAAACTCATATCGATTCTGGATCCACACTAATCAGCAAATAGTCAAACCTAAACAGTATAAAAGTTTGTTATAGTTGTATTCAGCATCTAATCATAGGCAGCCAACTCTGGGGTAATGAATTTCAATCACACATCTGGTGATGCTGTGGGCCTATCATTGTATGATTTTGGCTATTGAATGGGATGTAAAACCCAAAACTTTAACCTTTGTTGTATTACAAACTTACTATATATTTATGGGAATAAAGTGCTATAAAAATAAGTTGTCAACCTGGGTTTTAAGTCGAGCATTAATAGTGTCAATAGGTTATTGGGCTAAAACATATTAGGAGGCTTGGACAATGAAATACAATCAATGTGTTTGTTCTATAGAATGACTAGATTCGGCATCCCATGAAACAACCACTCAGGCCAAAAAAGTGTCCCCAAAACACTCCTTAGGACCTATTCATGACAGCCACGATAAATAAAGATTTCTCATAACAGCACTCTCAGTAAGCAGAGATTAATTAGCAAACTCATGCAATCAATGCGAACCTCGAGTCTTCAGGAGAGACTGGCCATAATGTGAAAAAGTAGACCATATATATAATAGCACCGAAGAAAATATGTTGTAACATCCAAAAGATCGGTCATAAAGCAGTTACTACTGTAAAGATTGATCCAGAAATGCTAACTCGCAAGGTTTATTCAACGTGCTTTCTACCATGGCCTTGTTGACATTTCACTTGATGAATGTAAAGCCTCTCTAACATCCCATCATACATACACGTATGTCATGGTTACAGAGCAAATTGGCTGATTTTGCAAGGGACATTTAAGCTATACTTGCGATTTTATAACAGAATATCACAGACCCTGCAATGAAAATTGGCATGCACATTTTCTCTGCTTCCATGTAGTATGGCCACAAATATATCCATATCTCAAGGGTAACTTACGAGAGACTTGCGCTCATGCATTCTTCTAGTTAGTGTTGCAAGATTTCCCCATATACTTGCAGGGCTTGCAAGTGCTGTATAATACATTCACATGTATCTTGCATCCATAAAAACCCACTGTGGGGCCTGTAGCTAGTCACAGTCTGTTTTTTATGTTGAAGTAGTGAAACTCTTGTTGGGAGAATACACCTTGTTTGCAAGTGTAAATCTGTACTATCCCACTACAGTAGCGTAGGAAGCATATGAAAAGTAGGGGGGGGGGGCAAAGTTAAATTCGGCGGCCATGTAGACACTGACATTGCTAGAAGTTATACCATTCTCAAGGAGTCAAGATGTTAAGTGAAAATGTAAATGCTTTTGTAATTTTTGGTGTTTTTTGAGTCCTAAAGATATTCTGTCAAAATTTTAGTGTCATTTTTGCGGAACAAAAATAAAGTGCAAAACAATTTTAGTGTCATTTTTGTGGAACAAAGGTAAACTGCAAAACAATTTGAAGAATTTGTCTTTAATCTTAAATGAATCTTCCATGAATACACAACAAACTTTCACACTAACAGAAGTTACTGAATCATTGAGAAAATCCAAAATATTGGTTAATTTTGCTTAAAACATTAGCATGATTAAACACAAAATGATCAAATTCTAACTTACAAGTTAGCAAAATTTGGGAAGTAGTTGGAGGGTGGAGGCATTTAGAAACTAAAAAATCGCTCAAGGAAGACCTTCATTAGGCCATAGGGTCCTTAAACTCATATCGATTCTGGATCCACACTAATCAGCAAATAGTCAAACCTAAACAGTATGAAAGTTTGTTATAGTTGTATTCAGCATCTAATCATAGGCAGCCAACTCTGGGGTAATGAATTTCAATCACACATCTGGTGATGCTGTGGGCCTATCATTGTATGATTTTGGCTATTGAATGGGATGTAAAACCCAAAACTTTAACCTTTGTTGTATTACAAACTTACTATATATTTATGGGAATAAAGTGCTATAAAAATAAGTTGTCAACCTGGGTTTTAAGTCGAGCATTAATAGTGTCAATAGGTTATTGGGCTAAAACATATTAGGAGGCTTGGACAATGAAATACAATCAATGTGTTTGTTCTATAGAATGACTAGATTCGGCATCCCATGAAACAACCACTCAGGCCAAGCATAACATACCCAAACTCACTGCATCAATGATCTCTACCCCTTTGCAAAAATAGATGCACTAGAACTAAATAACAAGCAAATGGTTTTTGCCCAAAGCTTTAGAAAGAAGCAAAAACAAAGTTGTATATAAATGCATTTATATTTTGATGACCTATATATTTTGATCTTTCAGTGTTACTTATGTTACCAACATGCCAAATTTAAAAGTTTTAAGTAAAATATTTTCTAAATTATTACATGCCGAAACAAATCTATGTTGCAGCGATTCCATGATCCGCCATGATTTGCTTTATGAATCATATTCTTGTTTCTATCATTATAATATCCCCTCGCCCATCTATAGCATCCCTTCAAAAAACTCTTTCATGTAATTAAAATACCATTAACAACTTTCATTTAATGTATCCCTCTTTGCAAAAGAAAATGTAGATAGGAAATTGCTCAGGATACAAACCAAAATCACTCTAGTTAAAGTATATTGTGCTGTCTGACAGGCCTTTCTGTCAAAACTCAATTATTTTTTAAAAAAATATATAAAAACTACATTTGGGACACTAACACACTTTCAAGACCACATGCTCTTATGGCTCAGTTACCTACTACATACTACAATGACATCATAAAGTCACTAGCAACAGTCAAAGGTTGTGACATCACTCATAAATGTAGCAACATATTTAAAACATATAGTGGCTACCACATCAGTATCTCATTGTACTTTGAATTACATGGACATGTTTCTTAATATTATATGTTTAAGGTTATATTTTTTATAAATTTAAGTTGTGTTTGATTTTAGGATTTGAAAAAAAGTGTGCGTCAAATAATTTAAAAAAATTTTAATTGTGGCATATATAGATTATCAATCTGTTAATGAAGAAGTCAATTTCGTGTCCTTTTGATATTACAAGAGTGTTCTTTATGTAACAGAATTAGTGAAAAAGCAGTTTAGAATACCACTATTAGTTGAATGTGTATTCATTATTATGCAGACGAGGAGTTTATAGTTGTTGTTTTTTGTGCCCAGTTTAGTTACACTGAATAACCTTTGAATTGGCCACACATGGGCATGAGTTGGATACAAACAAAGGTGAGAGACAAGAGATTATTTCCCAAATTTGGTAGTGAGTTACAAACTCCTATGACTATGTACATCTCAAGGAAATTCATCAATCAACATCTATAAAGAAACAACTGCCAAACCAAAAATCACATATAAATGTCTTATTGAACACATTTCTTCTCAGTGAAACTAGTGATGTCATAATGAATCTGTTGATCCATGCCATTGTTGTTGGACAACAGATGGCTTTAACATGATAAATATGAGCCATCGACTTCAACAGAAGACAGAGTCTCTGTCACAAAATTATCAATATTAATGGACACCTGTAACTTCAATTAGATTTTCACTCAAGTAGATGGGTTGTCACAACATTTATGTGTCACAATTTCCTGCGTTTATTGTTAACAACCTTTATTTTTATTTTTTCCTTAAAACTGGAACAAACCAAACAATTTAATGAAAAATAATGAAAACACTGCCATTACAAATGAAGCTTCAGGAGCCACAATGACGTCATAAGATAATTCCAAATGTCTCAAATTGCTTTCTTTAAAAAGTTTCTTATATTTCTGATAATATTCTAATATTCAAATTTCTTGTGAAATAAAGCTTAAACAAAAATGATATTTCTAAGAAATGCAAGTGTACAATGCGACAGTCACTAATCTAAAAGTTGGTGGTACGATGTAATATGAATATCTACCACTTACTATTTGGAATATGGAACATCCTCTTGAATCATAGTGTAAGATAGATATTAATAAAGCTGTAGTAATAATGATTATGATGGCTTGTTGTTGACTCACTTTCCTTCTGGGAAGATCAACAATACTTTGCTCAGGATGCTTGAGATAACATGTTGCTGAGGGAGGATTTAATTCAGTTAGTATCCAACGTCAAAAAACTACAGTATGTTTAAGATACCTAAAGGTTCTAAAGTTCTTATCTTGAATACACAGATCAAAAGAACAGTTCAGCTACAGCTTTTACATGATGACCCCTCATGATAAGCAAACTACAGTTTCACTGTAATCTTTTAGGCACTTCAGCTACAGCTTTTACATGATGACCCCTCATGATAAGCAAACTACAGTTTCACTGTCATCTTTTAGGCTTAAACTGAACACATATCTCTTCAGTCAAGCTTCTGGATTCTGATGTTTTCCTTATCTTATTGTGGCTCCATTACCTTAGAGTCTGCCATATGATGGAGATTAAGCATTATAAAAGTATTCATTACATTGCTTGAAATACAAGATACTATATCTCTAACGGAGACCTTTCCTGATATGTCCTCAGCTTTTGAAATGGATATAAAACCTAAACATTGACCTTTTTGTCTTTGAATGACAGGCTCCACAAACAACATGGATTACTCCAGTGTTAAAAATTGTAGTTCCAATTCTAATATGAGTTTTATAGCACTTAATATCTGAAAATATCAGATTCTATGACCCAAAAATCCCAACCTGTGAGTCCAAAAAATTCTGGTATCTGGGGGGCATGGATAGGTTTGGCAACTACGGAAACACAGAAAGAATAGAGACTAATGTGGTTAAGCCTTGGTGAACTGGTGGTATTTAAGGTTTTTATATGAAGGATGTAAGAAATATGGCAGGTTGAATATCAACAGATATTCTATATGTTCAATACATCCTCAGCAAAGATATGGTTGAAATGTTTCTTTAAATTTGAACAGATGGACAAAAATATATCATCTTCAAAAATATTCTGTAAGGCCTTGCTGCAGTATATATACAATTACTTTAACAAATAGGACCTAGAATTTCTTGGGTTTTCTATTATTTTTGACATTTTTGCATGAGAATATGCCATTATTCTGTTTTTAACTAAGAAGTATCCTTATTGCACTTTTCAAGTAAGGATTAGTAAGGATCCTTAGTAAGTATCATTGTTCAAACTCCAAACATAACTATTAACCATGCAAGGGTATTTTACTTATGTGGTACCGCTATAGTATTGACATTTGGCCAAATTAAGTCATAAATTCTGTCATAACAGAACTACTATAACCCCAGTGTCCATTGTAAAAAAATGATTTACATGGACACATTCTTCCATGATAGTACAGTAGAATTTTTATCATCCAGACAGTCGGGACAGTGACATTTCATTTGTATAATAGAGGGTTCATAAAATAGATGATGTATAGTACAACACTAGAAAGCAGTCGTAAAGGGCAAGTCTCCACTAGGGGGCATATCCAAAAATTCAGGAATATTTGTAATCTGATCTTCCTGGACCTTTCCCAAAATTTAATCACTTCATCCTTTTGCAAGGCACTACCCACACAAAACATTTCATAAGATTCATTCACTACTTTTGGTGTAATCATGAACACAACACAAAGAAATAAACGAATGCACCCAAAAACTAACCACCCAGAACATGTAAGAAAGGTAGCAATTGCAAATTTGGAAGAGTGGGAAATTTGTTTAAAAGTTGCAGTCTTTCGCCCCCTGGCATCATCTGCCCAGTTCAACTCAAAAACATTAGAACAATTAGAACAGAAAAGTGTGATACTAACATTAAGTTACTTAGATTAAGTAACTACCTTATTGCTTTATGATTGATCATGTGATGACAAGTAATTACTATAGTGTGTAATTACATGCAAGGTTTTTTTCGGAAATCAGTAAAATATTAAACAATGGGAGAAAGTTTTAATGTCACCACAATTCACATTTATTTATCTTTGGTCTTCTCTTTCATGTGTCATTTTGATAGAAAATAGTTATTCTAGTGTGATCCGAACACATTAATCTGACAGAGTGTAAAATCCTTGTAGCCAATACTACATATACCACCTTTTGTATGATTAGCGGATTTTGTACTCTGGGATGTGCAGCAAAGCATTCAGGGAAAAAGGTTTCCAATTCACTTATGTGGATGTTCCACTGGAGCCGACACTAAAACTGTCTCTGTGACTCTAGGGTCGGTTGAAAAAGTCAGGGATCGCGAACCAAAAACCAGAAAAAAAGATTTGGGTTGGTTTCATTTCCCCAACAGAACATAGTGTATCCCAGCTTGTCTGGATCATGATCCCGACCTAACTTGGGATTGGGAAGTTTTTCTGCACGACCAGATGTGAAACTACCAGGAAGAGCCATATCAAGCACGAACAATTTTCTTGGCTCACTCCAACTGGACTGATTAATTTTTGGTGTCGGTATCGAGAGTAGCGATCAAACCCAAACTATATTAACTTTCTCTGCCATAAATCATCATTTATCACTGCCAGCCACACATCAGACAGACTTTTTACAGAGGCTTAGGGTACCTTTGTTTTTTTATTGAGTTCAATATTTTGTTTTTCATTATTATTTGCAGACAGAAAAGGATACATCTGAACTCAGAGCCATCACCTGCCCTACAGCCAGCACCACAGCCACAGCAACAGCCGCAAACCAGGAGAAGATGAAAGCCACCAAATCCCTGGGTCATGCCCTGGATATTTCAAAGAGATAAAAGAGGATCCTACCTGTCCTCCTGGCCGACTTAATACAGACCAATATCTCAGGCTACCATAATTTTGTCAGGTTGCCACCTGCCTTTTATGACCTCGTCGAAGAATGCATACACCACCTCATCGAGAAGTCAGTCACCAATTTCGGGAAGGCCTTAGAAGCTGGATTGAAACTGGCAATGATGCTGAGACACCTGGGACACCTGGCAACAAGAGCATCAATGGCTAGTTGGCTGAACCACCATCTGTAAATTTGTCCCTGTTGTCTGCCGAGCCATCCTTGCTGAATTCCTGGAAGAGTATTTGACCCAGAAAGGATCAGCAGAATGGAAAATGGTGGAGGAGAAGTTCAGAACCAGATGGAATGTCTCCCACGCTCTTGGGGCACTAGATTGGAAATATATATCCATGATGAAGCCCAAGAAATTTGAAATTGACTATTACAACTACGAAGGCTTCTCTTCCCTGGTGCTGCTAGCCCTGGTCAATCCAGAATACAGATTCCTCTGGGTAGATGTTAGGTCAAGTGGATCTCCATCAAATGCACAGATTTTTAACCAAAGCAAGTTGAGGAAGAAGATCAAGTATGGCATTTTGGGGTTTCCGCCACCTTGAACCCCTTGGAGGAGAGCGGACCAATTTTGTACTGTTTCTTGCTGGGTGATGACACCTTTGCCTTGATGATATGCATGGTGAAACCTTATACCAGGAGACAACTTACAAGGGAAAAGAGAGAATAGCAAACTACAGAATCTCCAGAGTCAGAGGAGTGGTGGAAAATGCGTTTGGAATATTAGTGAGCAGATTCAGGGTACTACTGGGCACCATGGAGCAAAGGCCAAAGGTTGTCAGATACATTGTTTTAACATGTGTGGTGTTGCACAACATGCTGAGGATGCACCAGGGTGGAGCAGAGAGTGCACCCAACCCAGCAAATGATATAGCAGCCCTAGAAAATGAACAGGTGGTGTATGTGCCAGATGACAATTACAGGAATCCTTCGATGGAGACCAAACATCAGCCAGAGCTACTAAAAGACTCCTTCAATCATCTTGGTGCATTGGCTGGGCAGGAGGACAGGTTCTGAGATGGGAGCCACCCTGGGCACAGTAGAAGCTGGCATCTATCAGTCCTTTCCAGAACAACCCAATTATTCCAAGAACTTTTATCTGAGCTGGTGTTGCTTCCAACATATTTACAACAAAAAATCCAATACATTTCCAACAAGTTTAAAAATTATTTCCAACCAAATTACAAGTCCCTCAACACAAGTTCTGTAAAACTCTCCCACATTGAAACTCCAAATTTGTCAACCTTAAAAGCTAAATTTTTTAAATATCTTTATCTTGCAAGTTTGCAAGATATTTCTAGATTAAAAACCTTGTAAACTATTAAACTTCCAAATTTTCTCAAAGGTCAAAACTGGAAAGGTCAGATCCAAAGGTCAAAATCATTACAAAAATTATTCTTATAGCGCAAACTTTTTGAGGTTGATTTTTTTGCCTAAATTTCATTTTTCTTTTGGCCAAAGTTTTTTTTTCTTTTTTTGGCCAAAGTTTCATTTTTTTTCGGCCAAAGTTTTTTTTAAAGTTATTATTCCAAAATTTTAAAAAAAATTTTCAAAGTTCCAAATCTTTAAAATTATTTGAAGTTTTTTTAACTTCAAATTTTTAATCACTCACTCAATAACTCAATTTGTTTTTATTTGTATTTATGTGTTGATGTTGGGCAGTGTAATGATTCTTGTTTTGGATTTTTTAAACATGTAGCTGAATAATTGTTTTTGGAAGATTTGGGTGGTCCTGAGAAGGACCTATAAATTTTTCAGTAGTGGTCCTGAAAAGGACTGATTGCAGGCACGTGCAGTGGTTCTACTGGGGTCAGCTGAGTGCTGGTGAAGCTTAGGCTGGGATTGCTGCTGCCGATGTTCTTGCTGCATGGTGGTGGTTGGAGGAGAGGCGGCTTGTTGATGCTTGTCACTTGGTGAAAACAGTTGCAGTGTGTTGATCTGCTGGTAGCTCATCACTGACTGTAGATTTTCAAAGAAGCTAGAGAGTCCTGATATGTTGTGTTGACTTTATTTGCCTGTGGCAGGGCAACTGATAGTGAATTGAATTTCTTCCTCAGAGTAAATTCGAAAGTAAGTGGTCTTTAAGGTCTTGTTGGTCATCAAGAACTATGAAGGAAATCAGCTGCCCTCTTGGTTGCTCCTGTCCTTTGGTTGCCACTTGGCTCTGCTGAGCTGGTTGGATGATCTGGCTTGCTGGCATCTGAGTCTCTAGGATGGTTTAGATGTATTCCCTGGCAGCTGGCACTGGTTGTTGTGGCTGTTGAAATGTCTGTGGGACAAATGTTGAAGTTGCACTGGAGCTCCTAGAAAGTGTAGGTTGTTGTGGTTGCTGGGGCTGACTGATCCTTTCCTCTGCCCTGCACTGGATGCCGCTTAAAAGTTTCACAGCCTCATTTCTGAATGTTTGAAAGCCTCTGTGTTCTAAGTCCTCCACCTCAGATTCCAGGTAGTTGCAGAAGGCTGTTCTGGTGGTCTCCTGACTTGGCCCCAGAAATAATGACAGCATGGTTTTTCATCTGTGCAAACTGGTCCATGACCTGCTGGTCAAGCAAAGAATGCTGGAAAACTGCGTTGGGGCTTGTAACTGAAGGCTGTATTGTGGTGTCTGATCGCATGCTGATCTCCATACTATTAGTTTCAGTTGAACCTCTCTATTGTGTACTAAGACAGTTGATGCACTGGCTCCTTGGTCCAGGGCATTGAAGGCTGAAGATTTGCTGAAGAGTTCCTTGTATCTGATGTGTGTCTTCAAGAAGTCAAAATGTATCCTGAATCCAGTTCTGCCTCTCTGTCATTTCTTTTGAAGTCTGACCAGACTTGGATTGTGTGAGTTAGCCATAGTAAGTACTTTGGAATTCAAACTATGTCTTGCACAATTTGACAGACAGCTAGTGGCTGTTTTGCAAACCTCTTCCAAGAACATTCCCTCCTGGCCTTTTCCTTAAAGTGTTTGTTGGTCTTGTCGTATAGCTCCTTGTGGTCCTTCACAAAGTCCACAATAGCCTCCTCATCTGAGTCTGCCAGGTAGATGTTTGTCATATGCCCCTAGAGTGCGATTTAGATGTGCTCTCCATCCTCTGTCTCCATTTCTGTGTTACTTCTGCCTGTCCTTGCATGATTTTCGGCCACTCCCTCCTCTGCTGAGTGTGTAGTTTCCACCCTCCCGGCTTTCTCCCTCTGCCTCTCCTCCCTCTGTTTCTGTGCCCCTTCTCCCTCTCTCTATGCTTCCTCTCCTCCCTCCTCTGTATATCAGCAGCTGTATCCTCAAACTCTGTAGGTTTGTTTTTGGGGACTTCTATCTTCCTCACTCTTCTGCCCTTTTTAGGACCCATTTTTCTTTGTAAAAAACAAAAGGATAGCCACAAGTCAACCCAGCTTGTATCTCACCACTAAGTTCTAGCTAATTGTTCTAAACGCTGCTAGATGTAATCCGTCAGATGCCAGATTCCAAATGATGCATTGCCCAATCTGACTCACCTTATATAGTTATACATTTCATAGCCGACAAACCATGGGTCGGTATAATCAGGCCGTCTTGTCCTACACACCTCCAGGATAGTCTGTTGCTGTAACTGCCTTGTTGGTTTCTGTTTACAGCTTGTCGTGATGTGTTCCCAGCTTGTCCTGCTGAGATGTTACCACATCTACGGTTGAAGACTTCGGGACTTCCTATCTTGACAGGAAGTGACCAAGTCAGATTGGTAATGTGAATGACAGGCTGGTTTCCTTTCAAGTATGGTCGGTTGGTATGTACAGGAAGTGCTTCTAGACAAGATGGTTATGGGGGTGTTCCACCGGAGCTGATCCTGTAACCGACCCTATGACTCTAGGGTCGGTTGCAAAAGTCATAGGGTCATGGAAAAAAGCACGTGAAAATGCTGAGTCAGTTATGAAATCCACGACAGGTCGGTATAGTTACAGGCAGGATGTGATGAGCATCCCTACAAGACCTAGTGTCCTGGACGTTTTTTCCACGGCCAGTCGTAAAACTACTACGACAAGCCCTAAACCCCTAACAGACAGATTGTTTTTGTGGGTCGGTATCTAGAGTTGGGATCCAGAACCAGGATCCATATCACACTATATAAACCCCTCTCCCCTGTGATGTGCCATTCATTTCACACTTCAAAGATGACAGGAACACATCAAGAGCAACTGATAGATCACTTGAGGGTCCTTTGTTTTTTATTGAGTTAAATATTTTATTGTACATGATAATTTCAAGACACAGAATACAACAGAACCCAGTACCTGCCCAGCCAGCATCACCATCACCCCCACCACCCCCAAGGAGAAGGAAGCCACAGAATTCATGGGTCATGGCCTGGATACTGCAGAGAGAGGAGAGGTTGCAATAGAACACTTTTGGATGAGTTAATCACTATTGACATACCAGGCTACAGAAACTTCACCAGGATGCAACCAGCCTTTTTTGATTTGATTGAAGAAAGAATCACCCCTCACCTCAGGAAGTCAATCACCAACTTCAGGAAGCCATTGGAAGTCGGGTTGAAACTGGCAGTTACTTTGAGACATTTTTCCACAGGGGAAAGCTACACCTCACTGCAATACCACTGAAGGGTTGAAAGAACGACCATCTGCAAATTTGTCCCACAGATCTGCAAAGCCATTTTGAAAGAATTTCAACATGAGTACTTGATGTGTCCCACTGAGCCTGAAGACTGGAAGAAAATTGAAGAAAGATTTAGAAACAGATGGAATGTCCCCCGTGCAGTTTGTGCACTAGATGGAAAACACATTGCTATAAAGAAGCCCAAGAAGTCAGGCAGTGAATATTTCAACTACAAAAGCTACTTCTCCCTGGTACTTTTGGCTTTAGTCGATGCAGATTATAAGTTCCTGTGGGTCAACATGGGGGCCAGTGGGTCATCATCTGATGCTCAGATTTTCAACCACAGGAAACTGAAAAGAAGAATTGAGAATGGTATCTTGGGACTACCACCACCTGAACCACTTGGACCTGGGGGGCCAGATCTACACTACTTCCTACCGGGGGATGATGCCTTTGCCCTGATGCCTTGGCTGGTCAAGCCTTACAGTAGACAACAACTGACCAGGGAGGAGAGAATAGCCAACTACAGGATATTCAGGGGGAGGAGGGTGGTCAAGAACTCATTTGGTATACTTGTCTAGAGATTCAGGGTCCTGTTGACCACCATAGAGCAGAGGCCAAAAGTTGTGAGAGACATTGTGTTAACATGTGTGGTACTACATAACATGCTGAGAAGCCATCAGGGGGGAGCAGACAGACCACCTACTTCAGCCGATGACATACAACCACCACAGGGGGACCAGGGGGAACAGAGACATCATGAGAACTTAAGAAACCCATCGAGGGAGGCCAAACATCAACAAGACCTACTGAAAGACTACTTCAATCATGTGGGGGTGCTGGCTGAGCAGGAGGATAGAGTTTAAGAAGACTGAGGGGAGAAGACAGGGGGAGAGCATGCTGTCATCTATCAGTCCTTTTCAGGACTACCCAAATAATCCAAGAACTTTTATTTAGCAAAGTGTTGCACAAAAAATAACCCCAAATTTCCAACAATTTAATGCGAATTCAATTTTACCAAAATTATACCCTATCACAAACACAAATCCCTCCCAAGCCCAGTTCACCTATTTAAATATCATCTTATACCAATTTAAACCCAGGTCCTCAATTTACAAAGTTCACATCCACCACCAAAATGACCTGTGTTAATTGTAAAAAACCTGCAAAATAGTAAAACAGAAATGATCCCATTTTAAAATAAAATCTGGCCCCCAAATATCACAAACAGAAACAATTTTAATGATCCATTTTGTGCAGAAACTATAAAAATTTATTTAAAATGAGATTTCCAAAAGAAAATTTTGGAATGTTTGGTTAGGTCTTGCCGTTTGTTTGTCTGTCAGTCCCTCCACACATTGAAAACACAACTTACTTGTATGGATGTCGGGTTTCATTCCAAATTTTTTGTTTTGGGTGGGAGGGACGTGGATTGGTGTCTGGATCTTTGTCATTGGTTATTTGGGGGAGTGGACTTTTATTTTATAATTTTTTTGTACGGTTGGGGGGTGGGGGTGGCTTGCTTTGGAATTCTTAGGGGACAAATTTTATTTAATTTTTTTTTACTTTATTTCTAAATAATTTTTTAACTTTTTTGCCATTTTTTTATTATTTCTGTTTTGTTTTGTGGTGGAACTTTATTAATATTTGTTCAACATTCACTCATTCATTCACACAATTTTTTTTGTGTACTGTTGGGAAGTGTAAGTGTTGGACAGTGTGCTTTTTTTTGTTTTTGGGCATAGACTTTCCGGTTATTAATTGGTTTTGAAAGATTCAGGTGGCCCTTAAAAGGGCCGGTTTTGGTGTGACTTGTGCGGGCTAATCTGCTGATTTGGGCTGACTCTGCTGGCTGGACTGGCTGGGAGGTCTTGACTGTTCTTGATGAGTGGATGTTGGCAGCGGTGATGGTGCTGGTTGAAGCTGAGAGGGTGAAAATGGCTGTGGTGTGTCAAGCTGCTGGTACTGTAGCACACTGGGAATAGCTCCAAAGAGACTGGATAATCCTAAAGTGTTGTGTTGACTTTTCTCATGTTGTGAGGCTGCAACTGAAGGTGGGTTGAAAATCATCTGTCTGGAATTCCCAAGCTGTTGGTCATCCACAACTACATAAGAAATTGGCTGTGCTGATGCTGATGAAGGCCTTGATGGTTGCTGTACTTTGGCAATCACTGTAGCAGGCTGTGTTGTGGCTATCTGTGTAGGCTGCACAACTGGAATGGAGACTGCTTGAGTTTCCAGTATGGTGATCATGTATTCACATCCTGCTGTGGCCTGTGTTGTTTCTGGAAGTTGAAATGTGGTGACCTGTTGACTTGTGGTGACCTGTCTCTTGCGTTCTTCGGCCTTGTACTGTATTTCATTGAAAAGCTTCACTGTCTCATTCCTGAAGGTCAAAAAGTCTCTCTCCTCCAGTGTTCAATTTCACAGTGGAGATAGTTGCAGAACAACTGTCTTGGACTTGGAGTGGGGTCCTGATGTGCACCCAGAAATGTGGAAATCATCGACCTCGTCTGCTGGAACTGATCTAAGACTGGATCTGCAGCAGTGGTGGTAGTCGCAACTGGAGGCTGTTGTCATTTAGGACTGGTGCTCAAAGGCTGATGAGTAACATCTGATGCAATGCTGATTTTCTCAGATTCTGTGTCTCTGGATGTATCTGGAACTGAGGCTGAGGCTGCGGCTGCAGAAGGCTTCTGGGGTGACTTGAATGCAGAACACTTGGAAACTCCCTTCCTTCTGATATGACCTTGTAGAAAACTGAACTATCCTTCAGCCAGGTCTGTCATTCTGTGCTCTTCTCAGCTGCTTGTCCTGACTTCATCTGATTGAGCTTGTCATATCTGGTACGTTGAGTCTCGAACCACTTCTTCACAGTCTTGTCAGGCAAGTTTCTGGAAGCTGCTAGCTGCTCCCAAAGTCTTTCTTTCTTCTGCTTGTCTTTGAAACTGTTGGGATGCCATAAAGTTCCTCGTGCTGTTTAACGAACTCCACGATGGCCTCTTCGTCTGAATCACTCAGGAAAATGGACTTCATCTGGCCCTTCTTCTGTCTGGATTGAGTTGATTCTACATCAGTATCCGTGTCAGTTCACGGTCTCTTCTCTCCTCTTTCCTGGCTCTCTTCCCTCCTCTCTTTCTCCATCCCCTCTCTGTCCCTCTCTTCCTGTTCTCTCCTTCTGTCTATATCCTCAGCTCTATATCCTAACTCAAACTGTGGTTGAGTGTCAGTTGGTACTTCAATCTTTCTCCTTCTGGCCCTTGGCATGCTGATCAATCAATCAATTGTACAGCTACTTTTAAAAAACAAAACTTGAAAATCAAAGTGAAACCTCATAAAACAGATTTCACTCCCAGCCAGTCCAGCCTATTTCAACAAGCCGGGGAAGTGTAACTGACAAGCCGTTAAGTTAACCGACAGGCCTGTTGCTAGGTGGATGAAATTAGGGTCAGATACAAGGGTCGGCAACGGTCGTAGAAATATCAAACATGTTTGATATTTCACAAACTCTCTGCGACAGGCTGGGAAACTACAACCAACCCTCACCGACCATGTAAACATTGGTCCCGACTCTCCAAAAATGCATAGTTACCCACCGGTCGGCTCCAGTGGAACACCTGTAATACAGTATAAAACAAGACAGGAAGTGTGTCCAACAAGCCAAAACAGGACAGTTTCCAGGTGGGTGGAGCCAAGGTCCGGATCCAGAGTTGGAGAGGCTTGGTGAAATATGAAACATGTTTGATATTTTGTTGATCCACCGTGATCTGCAAACTACAACCAATCCTAACCAACTCTGTAAACATTGCTCCTGACACTCAAAAATTTCATAGTTAGCTACAAGATGGCCCCAGTGGAACACCCCCAATAGCTTTTTGATTGAAAAGATAAGCTGTACAAACAGAACGATAGGTTTAACAACCTCCTTTTGACTGTCACAACTCATAAAAATTACTCGTAACACTAAGCAAACTTGACCAAGCAAGACTTTGTTTTTGGAAGACCACATATATATGATTACAAGAGTGGACAAGACTGGTAGTATGACAGTACTAGATAGGCCATAGCACCCAATAGATTGGTTGTAAAAAAGTTACAACTGTAGAGATTGCATGTGAGCAGTTAAGATTTAAATACTAATTCAAAAGGATTTCAACCATGTTTGAAAATTTGGATGGGTATCTCGTTTCCTGACCTTCCAGGCTTATACAATAAGTCACATGATCAACAAGATTATACTGGTAACTTTATTATTGGTACAGTCAGGAGGTAAACTCATAGCAGTGAAACTGGGGTATAAATCATTGGAAATGATCTCATTCTCGTGTAACTGCATGATGGTGGGCCTGATTTTTATTTTTTTTAAAAATCAAACATCAACATAAAATTTTAAAAATGACAAAATAGCATTTCAATGAAATATTTTGATTATTTTCTGGTTTGAAGTTAAAAAGAACCATTGTAAATAAACCTTTATTGACATTTGTCATTATTTAGTTGTATGAGGTTTTCAAAGTGAAAACACATATCCCTGTCAAAAGCTTATGAATATTTCTGGCAGTGTGTGTCACCTAATTAGCCTTGCATATTAGTGTTGACATTATCCATGGTTTCAAACTCTTACTTAAAGTCTCTGACACACGTGACAGTTCGTTGTTGGTGACAGTTTGTCTGAGATGAATGGTCACATCAGCAGATTTGGGGCACCTGTTGGGACTTTCTTTCCTTAATTAGTTGTAAATAGTTTATGTTGGGCACCAAACTTTACATAGCAAAATGCATTGATGTGTTCTGTTGCTCACTAAAGAGAACCAAATAAATATTGAACGAAAAATGACTCACAGAACGCAGACCTCCATCGGGGAAAATTTCAGAAAATTGGGGATTTTTTTTGTATGATTCAGATTATTCCAAAAATGTCATCACTTCTAACTGTGGTTAAATTTTACATAAAATTTAAACATAAAACATTCATGAAGATCCGGTCATTAATTTTGGATTAATGATAACCAAAAATGTCATTCAAAGTACATTTTAAAATGGGACCTATAAGATTCAGGATTTTTGTACGGAGAATATGATCTAGATCTTTCCCAAAAATGTTCATTTCTTCCTTTAATCAGACCCAAAATACATAAAAATTTTATTAAGATCCCTTCATTACTTTTGGAGTAACTGTGAGCACAAAGAGACAAACAAACGCACCAAAACCATAACCGCCTGGTGGAGTTAACTGCATTACACCCCATTCACACTACAGGTAGTACGTAATGCGGTTAGAGGTTTTACTCTTCCACCTCCTGGGAAGCCACATACTTTCCGAGATTTGGTGTATCATTCACACTACAGACGGTGTAATTCATGGTTATAGCCATTGGGTGAAATGCCCCGTCTGAGGTTCATATGTACCCTTGTGACAAAGTGGTGAAATGTCCATTTACCTTGACTTGCTTTATGTTGCCCTCTTACACTGAAAGACAACCGAGTCACAACCTTATATACACCATGGACTACTCCTTCAGTTACCATAGCAAGAAATTCATCTGCACATGCTTGTTACTCTGCGCATGCTTATGGTAGTTAATTCAGAGGTGGAAATTTTAAACATTTCAGAATTTCCATAGGAGGCGCCAGGTAATGGACATTTTGCAACAGTGTCACAAAATCACATACAAACCTTGGACGGTAGTTGAAGGACAGGAGCATTTCACTCAACACCTATAACCTCGGGTTACACTGCCTGTAGTGTGGGGTATTAGATAGCTAACATAGTTTTTTCTTGAAAGATTCTAAACCTGTAAAATATATCTACCGTATTGCTGGTGACAAGTACACACGTATGATACTTATTTCTTTAAAGGCGTCTGTGGATAAGACAGTTATATAAAGAGACACATGAAACAGTTTTTTGGTTGTTCTTCTGAGAGTCATTATGGGAGTCTAGTTAAAGTACTTCACAAATGCACAGATTGCAGTACCTGTTACACATGCACTATATTTTCTGGTGCAACTGTCACTGACAAAAGTTTCACTTTGCGCACGTCGCTATTTACTTAACAGTTGGAGCTTTACCCCTAAAAACAAGACTAACTTTCAAATATGTAAAAATTAAGCAAAAGTTAATTTTAATTATAAGGACCAGTGTCTGTTAAAGAGATCAATACAGATAAACAATCCCCCCCCCCCCCCTGTGGTACTTTTTAACAATCAAAGATTATTGGCTAAATCAACTCAAATTATTAGCAGGAGAAACATTTACACTCGCACAGAGTTGTTACTGTCAAATACCTCTATGGATCTGCTAATATCATTTTGGTGAAGTCTGGATACCTCTGGGATTTCTAAACATACCAGGTTTAAGATTTTGTGTGACTGGAATTCTTGGTTCTCCAAATAATTACCCCAGGGAACAGGATAAAACAAACTCAAAATAGTCCCGTACATGAGCAGCATTCTATATCTGCAGTATGTTAACAAAAAACATTTTATGGTATGTGAAAGAATAATTGGAATGATTATATTTTGTTTAAATTTTTCGTAGATAAAATGTTAAAATATTCGCAAAAATGAATCCAATATCACTAACACTATCATAAGAAGTTACAAATTAACAGTTAATGCTTATAAAAGAAGAGTTAAACTGTTATACATTAAAGTGGCTGATCCACATTGGCCATCGGATCATAAACCAACCTTCTGATTGACAAGAGTCAAAGGTCCCGTTGATCCAAGGGTAAAGAATGGGGATTTTATAGCAAATAAAAATATCGTATATAAAGGCTCCGTTAATTTCATTTTAAGCTTGACCACTGAAGATCACCATCGTCATCTGATGCTGCAGAAACATTTCTTCCCAGTAGTATTCCGAGTAGGCTTTCACTTCTGTCTTCTTCTTGGATGGATTTTTGCAATTATTTATTACAAACAAAAAAATCTGCTAAAATTTCAGCAAACGTCTGTTCTATTACTTTGTCACTTTGCAGAAGCATTAAGTAGCGTAAAAGTATTAAGATTAATCCAAATGTACATGTTACTTTGTTGAAATCTAGCGCTGAAATATTGACAAGTACATGATTCAGTGGGGTTTTTAGGACAATCGAGCCTCTTTCATGTGATTTTAGCCATCACAAACCTCCCATAAACCCATTGGGAAGGAGTTTTTCCGAATCCATATACTGTATGCCACAGTCTTATCATTCAAGATGAGTTCTTTTCAACTGTACATTCATTCCTGATGGAATCCTATTGGCTGATGTCAGTTGTAAACAAATTAAACATCAAATTGAATTGCTTTACAGTTGGACAATTAATATGATTCACCAGGAAATTTCCCCTGAACCCTTTACTAAAAGTTAAATTAGGTTTAAGACTATATTATGATAAATAATGGCTTTAGAAGAAGTATGACAGGTTTAAGATAGGTCCAGGGTTGGGTTCCCGAACACAATATCAGAGAAGGATCTGTAAAAGCTTACGATAAATTTAAACAGTTTGAAAGTATCAGGAAAACACATGCCTGGCTCCCAGACATTACAAAACTTCACCCAAACCTCCCGAGCATCAAGATTGGGCTTTACAAACACCCCAAACAAAAAGATTGACTTCCTGAACAACCTATTGGGAAGAGGGGTGCATATAGTGGAACAGGGGTGTTACAGTAATTATGTAATTAATTATATTTGATTAGTTACTTAGTACATTTTACATGGAAGTTACCTACCTACTGCATAGTATTTGTACATTTCTATGATAATATCAATATGTGTTAACCTGTCAGTTAAACCAGTAGCTAGTAGGTTCAGACTCAAAATGAACACCTAGGACCAGACTCAAAATGAAAAGCAAAGGTATCCACGTTAAAACATAAGCTATATATATCTGAGAAAAAGTCATGGCTATATTAAGAAGATTACAGCTTCTGCCCACTTATCTAGTTGTATGCTGATCAGGACATGTCACGAGATTGTTGCATGCATTCACGACTCTATACTGTTGTTTTTGTACACGAATTCTACAATTCACACTAAGGACTGTATGCCCCACAGTTAGAAGTTTTTTTAACACGGCGGCAGAACCATCTCCCAGGATGTCTCATATCTTCCAAGATTTGTGGTATTCAGTCATACGGCCACTCATTGGACATGGTTTGTAACTGTCAATAACAGAAGGACAACAGTCATACAAATATTGGTCTCTAAGAGGGAACCTCCATTAACTTCAACTCACCTTTTTAAGCCGTCAGATGAACATGTGCTACTGACAAACACAACCATTACATGCAAAGTTATGTTTCACCAATTATGTAAATTCTGTCATCAAATCTTGTTTTATTAGCCTCAGGGACCTTCATCGTATCAGGAGGTTTCTTTCCGTTGATACATCAGTGGTGATTGCAAATGCTTTGGTCAGCAGTCGTTTGGATTATTGCAATTCTCTATTACGTAGCTTGTCATCGCATAATGCTACCAGGCTCCAGTACATTCAAAATGCTCTTGCACGGTTTGTCACTGGTGCTTCTAAGTTCACTCAAATCACATCCAGCTTGAAGTCACTCCACTGGCTACCTATCAGGCAATGAATCATCTTTAAAACCCTAATTCTTGTGTACAAGTACGTCACTACAGGCAAGCTTGTATTTTGCACCATATCTCTCCTTGTACAAATCAGCAGTGAACACAAGACATTCTAACCCGAAAAATTTGTTCCTCCAGCTTCCTCATTATTGTTCTTCCATCCATAAATCAAAGGTCCACTCCAACAACAGTTTCTCATGTGATGCCCCAAAGTTATGGAATGATCTTCCATATGATATACGCAGTGCTCCAAATCTTTCATGTTTCAAAAGTCGACTAAAAACCTACTTATTTCAGAAATTATTTCCACCTTAGTTTCTAACTATCGAACACCGGATTTCCTCCCTGGGTACGACTTGGAATATGTCTAATGTCTTGATGATTTATACCTAACGAACTGGATGGTGTGCCTTAGAATTTGAAGATACAGAGATTAAGCACTTGGACAACTGATTGAATGATTGATTGATTGATGGATTGATTGATTGATTGATTGATTCATTCATTCATTCATTGTATAAACCATGTATAAACAGCGGACCATGCCTTAAGTTACCATGTGAAAAATTTATCCACAGAATGTCATGGCGAGAAATTCAGGGGTGGAAATTTTAAATATTTTAAAATGTCTATAGAACACAGAAGGAATTTGATGGTGAACCAATATATCACAAGTCCGCATACAGATGTCAGACGGTAGTTAAAGGACAAGGTCATTTTGCCTACTGTCCATAACCGCAGGCTATACTGCTTTAGTGTGAAAAGGGTATTAAAATCTGTGGAAAGGCTTTATTGAAATCAGAAAACCCAGAAATGTTTTCAATTTAAGAAAAGACGCCAAAATTGAAGGTCACATGATCCAGTCCAAACCTGGTGTATTAAAGTAGTATTTAGTTTGCTAGTGATAAGGTAGTAGTGAACAATAACTAATGGCTTTAAAATGTCCATATTAACAATGCTATTCAATAGGCGGGGTAGATCATGTGAGAGAATTTAGCCTTTTTTTGCAATTAGACGCTCTCAAATTAGAAGGAAATAAGCTGCGTTCTTCTTAGCCATGTGACATTCCAATTTACAGCAGGTGAAAAGAACAGGGAAGGAAAGTGTGATTGTGTGCTTCACAAAATGAGATAAAAGGGATCAAGGGTTATTTTCACAAGATACTGCCATCAAATGAAGCATATGTGAGTTACAAATAACAGAAGCAAATAAGCCCGGATATTGAAAGAACAAAGCCAATTAGCTTGGACAGATATATAGCTGTTTTGTATGTATAAATGGTAAAATTATCTATATTTATATATAAAAACTTGCACCCATTTTAAAGACAGGCGCCAAGATAAAACTTGAGATTTGGGTTTTCAAATGACATATGTAACATTTGAACATTGCGACACTGTTGTCTAGTTTAATTCTGAAATCCACTACAAAATTGCTGTGGCTTTTTTTGGAATCAAGCTCCACAGTAAGAGCAGCATTTTACAAGTGCTGAAAGACATATTGTATGTATTTGTTTGTGATACTTGCCTGCAACCTCTCAGGTCCTGTGTTTGACCTTGTCCAATCTGAAATGAGAAAGTTGGTAGTTGCTTGCTAATGCCAAGAGGTTTTACATACAGAATCTTTTATACAATTGAATGCATTGCTATCATTCAACCCCTCAACTACCTGCTCTTATATATGACCTTTTCAACTTGCTGAAAGAAACGTTTAACCCAAAGCAATTCATCTATATAACGGGCGGACTCTGAGTAGAAGGCATACCTGTCAATGATGGTGGAGTGTTAAACAGACATGTTGTTATATGTCTCTGTTTAGATGTGAAAGATGGGTGAATTGCAATGTGCTTAGATTTTTCATTCTTTTAAATAAGTGATACTGATAGGTCAAAAAGAAAGAAATTTGATCTCCTGGTTTTCGATTCTTTTGGGTTTGAATTTGTTTTTACTCTGACAGTAACATTTTGATACAAAAACTTTTGAAGACGTTATTCTGTGTGTCAATATACACGATCTTTTTAACAGACACTAAATTCGTGTAAAATATGTTGTTAATAGGCCTTGGTGGAAGTAATTATTGAAAATCTGGCCACATTACAAAGGTATCCACTCCATATCAACAGATGCTAATTCTATAAGAGAAAATTAAATTTAACAAAAATCCTGAAAACAAGCGAGATGTGATCTTTTCATTCCTTGGTATCCTGAAAGGCACTTTCTTAAAGACAGTGCTGAACATCCTGACTTATTGAAGTAATATATTGCAACAGGATGTTGCAATAATATATAGATGTAAATTACCACATGGGACCATTGGACTGCCTTGGTGGATGTCTGCGTTCTACTAATGCTTTTTAGTTGAAGCTGTTACCATACTGTGTATTTTTAATAATTCTAACATGACACGCTTGTGTCCGCGATTCTGATTGGTCAATCACTATTGCAAAACCAAGCATAACCTCACCCTCAGTTTTACATAGGTGGGCTTCACTTTTTAAAAGTCAAATTACAAACAGTAAGAAGACAAGGAATAAATATGAAAATATGAAAATATGAATTGTTATGTTAGAATCAGAATAACACACTCCTAGTTTGGGGTTATGCATGGTTTTACAACTCATAGTTCATTAAAAACACTCAAGCTTTCACTTCATGTGTTACTAATATTGCTATTCGTTGTAAAACCCTGCATAACCCCATGCTAGTTGTGTCTTATTCCTTAATTGTATTTCATTTTGTTTGAATAGAAAGGGGAATGTTGCTCATAATTTATCTGCTGATGAAAAGCAATATTTACAGTGTAATGTGACCTGCAATTTTCTGGAAAAACATGGGAAAAATGGAAAGGTAAAACAGAAAACTTGTTAGTACATGTGTATATCTCTTGTAAATTCTAATACTCGTGTTAATTCCAAGATATTGTCAATACTGTATAATTAAAGTAACATATAAACCTGACTAGAAAGCTGAATATAATTGAATAAATTATATATTATTATGTTTCTTTATCTTTGTATAATGCACGTCCATATCTTAATAAAAGATTACAAAAGTAAATAACAACATTTCTGCTCATATTTTGTTATTTCAAGACCATATTTAAGGTGTATAGAGGATGTCATTACCTCCAGATTTGAAAGGTTATTGATTGAGATG
Source organism: Sabellastarte sp. h YS-2021 (assembly GCA_964017235.1). Classification (NCBI taxonomy): domain Eukaryota; kingdom Metazoa; phylum Annelida; class Polychaeta; order Sabellida; family Sabellidae; genus Sabellastarte; species Sabellastarte sp. h YS-2021. The sequence continues at coordinate 122,835,459 of OZ024930.1, read as the reverse complement.
ACTGCTGTATGCTGTTTACTGCTAGCAACAATCTTGGTTTTCCTCAGTATTGAGACTCACTGGTATTATGACGTCCACACTTCACTTTCACCTCTGACTCCATGTGTCCGAATCCTAGTCCCAAACTTGTTTGGAGCAGATACCAGTTGCTTTATAATGACCAGTGGTTTAAAATTGCATGCAATTTTTTTTTGGTCTGATTAAGTATTTATCACTGAGACAGTGACACCTTAGACAGGGCAAAGACTGAAAAAGGCATCAATGTAACTAAAGACTTCTCAATATTTGAAACTCTTACCATAGTCACCAAAGATAATTTTCAACGAGGAGATAAATTCTGGCTGTAGTCAATGATGGAGTGAATTTATTTTCTTTTCTAAAATATGTATATGTACAATATCACATTTTATTGCATTAGTAAAATAACAATAACACCCCACGGAACAGAAACATACAAATCGTCTCAGCTAAGACTAGACGGTTTCCTTAAATTATCATTTTATTTTATTTATATGCATACAGCAAGTATTTATACAGAAGAGTGTGTCAATAAACTTTATATAATACTCAAACTTCATACATATTTCCACATTCACCATTTTGGTATAACTGTGTAAAATATACTTTACTGGATATACTCATATATTACATTCATATTTTCAATTTGCTAGAATTACTTTTTTAACATCTATGTCATTATAGAATCGAGTTTGACCATTTTACTCGGTTATTTAATCATCATAGTACTATAAACCTTGACATACTGCCACAAAATTTAACTGATTATCAGCAATATGTTATGACAGGGTAAAGATATGTAGTTTATATGTATCATGAGTTTTATAATGATTCATAGAGTACATACTATAACATCATTACCACTTCATTCTTTACTCTCATGTTCCATGTCATTAGAAGCAGCTAAAGCCTGTCCATCTGTGAGCTCTTTATTGAGTTTGATGTCTTGTGATCTCTTCTCTTCCATATGGTATTTCTCCCCTTCTTTACCATGGTCCTGGCGCTTTCCCATCATGAAATCCATATAATTTTTCTCATCTGTATCATATGAAGCATCCCGTTTTCCAAGAGCAAAATGGCCAAAGTCTTGTGGACTTCTCTTATCTTCTTCACTTTGTTTACTCTTTTTAACCCCAACTAGAAAGTCAGTATATTTACTTGCAGATCTTTGTTTCTTACCAAATTCATCAGAGGGTGAATACCCTCCACGCTTACCTAACACAAAGTCATTGTATCCAGCTTTGTTCTTCTTGCCCACCAGAAACTGCTCGTAACTTGGAGAACCTCTTTTACCAAGAACAAAACTGTCATAATCATTTTTCTTTCCAAGAACAAACTTGTCATAGGCTGTACTTTTCTTCCCCAGTAAAAAGTTGTCATACCCTTTATCCAGCTCACTCTTCTTGCCCAGTACAAAACCATTGTAACCTCCTGCTGGAGCATTCTTTTTACCCAATACAAAACTATCATATCCTGATTCGGGAGAACTTTTCTTACCCAACACAAATCCATTATATCCCCCTTCAGGGGAACTTTTTTTGCCCAATACAAATCCTTCATAAGCCCCAGAATTCTTCTTTCCCAAAACAAACTGATCGTAACCACTGTCTGGAGAACTTTTCTTTCCCAAAACAAATTTATCATGGGTCATGCCTGCAGAGTTTTTCTTTCCCAATACAAAGTTATCATAATTACCTTCTGTCCCACTTTTCTTGCCTAAAAGAAAACTGTCATATTGTCCTTGTGGAGAGTCTTTCTTGCCCAAAACAAAACCGTCATATCCTTCTGCTGGGTTACTTTTCTTTCCCAAGACAAATTTATCAAAATCTTGCTGGCCTTGTGACTTTTTCCCAAGCACAAACTCACCATATGGATTATTTGCACCGGCTGATGGAATATCTCTCTTGGCACGTCTCTTACCTAAAACAAAATCCTTATAATTCTGCATGCGTTTGCCCAGAACAAAACTGTCAAAGTCATGCGGTCTTTTGTTTCCTGTTAGAAAGTCAGTATACATGTCTTTCTTATCATCCAGAATGTCAGCTCCGCTGTTCCTCTTTGCTCCCACTACAAAGTCCATGTAACCAAGTGGTCTCCTCTTCATCCCAACAATAAAGTCATGGAGGTCTGACCTCTTCATTGTACCCATCAGGAAGTCATAGTATTTTGGATTTTCCCTCTTGATCTTTCCAAGAACAAAACTCATGTATGAGCTGTCCAGTGGAGGAACACGTTTGCCAAGCACAAAGCTTTCATACGATGGTCTTGTATCTCGTGCGAAAGATGGATAAAAATCAACCTCTGCGTTGGCCAGAGAAATACCAAACATACACAGGATAATGAACATCATTGTCTCTGCAGTTTTCACCATTTAATTGTTCCCTCTACGTGGTTGTATTGTAAATAGAATATAATATCATTTGAGAATCTTTAGATATATCACATTTGTATATTCAGAGTGTCTTTAGTTCTGTCAAAATTTCCTGCATTAGAAAATTATCTTAATAAGAACTATGTGTCTTAATCTTGCTACTTCATTACCTAAAGATAAAACAGTTATTCCAGGTTTATAACAGCAGACTTTGATAAAAATGAACAATTCTTTTTCCTTACAAACCAGCTTAATAATTCTGAAAACACAAATCCTCCAGTCGTTTTAACCTTGCTGCTTATTCCAACAATACCAATGATGTCTACCAGTTAAATACTAGCAATTATATGTCTGAGTATCCCACAACGCCACTACTCCACCAATCAGATGTCTAGAACAGAACCATAGATGGAGGGGGCTTCTCTCACAAAGTCACTCATATCTAGAGAAGACTAGCCCGCTTAATTAAGCCTTCAACCCACTTTTCTCTTGTAGCTAAACATTCCTCTGTTTGATTGTTAGCACCCAAATGAACCATTGATAATATACCTCTTAATTAGTGCTAATGGGGAAAATAAGATTGCATTAAAATTTTAAATGCAATACGAGGCAGTAATGTATTGGTTTTTTTTTCCAAAATGTGGCATTTCTTGTATCCATAGTAAATTGTAAAGATATGTTCATTGGTATTTGAGTAATCACACAGACCGACAGACCAACACACCCATAAAAGACATTATTTTGTAATAAAAAATAAAAGGACTTTTCATGACAATGTGACCTTATAAAATCCCAAAGCCATAATATTCTTTGAAGACCGAATTTAAATATAATATATAAATTTTACTGAAGGTAAAATATTGGAGACTATAATATATGGCAAAATTAATGTCTAAACAAAAAAACACATATAAACTGACAAGTATAAAGTGCATACTTTGCAGAATTTTTTGCACAGTATATTACTCATTCTGTTTGCTAGCCACTGATCTGCTTACATTGAATTCAATAAATGATTTCATTGATTTCTATGGTAACAAAACTAAAAAAAATTGCGCCAGAGTCAAAGATATTGACTCGATCATGCCCAAATTCGAATCTGTTCTTCCTTGTAACAGTTTTGAGGCTCCCTAAAACTGTCATAATCACACGTGCAGTAGTTTGGGAGTTATGCTGTAAACAAACAAACTTACATACAAGCAAGCAGACAAATATACCTTGCAAAAATTTTGCAAACTAATAATCTTGATATTGCTTTATAAACAAAAGCTCTTGTAGAGCACATACCTGCCCCAAAGCACATAATAATAAGTAAATGGGAAAATCCGGATTTTTTGTATCCAGGTGGTGACCAAGATCACCCAAATCATGTTGAACCAAGACCGATCTTCTGATTTTTTTCATTAAGTTCTAACAAGTAGAGTTTGCATAATCCTGATAACAAGAAGACAAACAGTCATTAAAATAAAACCTCCTTGGTAGAGATAATAGCACAGTGTTCTTGGCACTAATTCCTGAACATATACAGAACCCTAGAATGGACAATATGACATTCGTTATTCATGATCCCAGACATCTATTAACTCATTGACACCATGTACAAACTATTACTGAACAACTCACCTTCAACAGTACAGTAACATTAATTACAGGTTTTGTATCAATACACAGGGCTGATTGAACCGTAACATGGACCTTTACTTATCCCTTGAAGGTAACCTAATCAAATTAATCAGATGAGGTCGTGATACAGACGAACTTCAACCATCTGTTGTGTTTTTCACAATAAATTATGCAGATACCTCCAGGACTTGGTCTATAACAACTTGTGTTGGCATCACACAACCGTTCAAGGTGGTTCACATTGTTCCTCATGATCATTGGCAGCAACAAGTGATTAAGGTTATCTGCAGAGTATGATGATAAGTGGGAGTCTCTTTGGACCAATTGTTACAACAATTTGGTTTTGGACTGCAAGGTTATAGTATCGACCATTGTTCTCTTCTTGTAAGGGCAACATTCACTTGGAAAATCCTTATTTGTTCATATCCACCCAGATATAAATAAACACACCTATCCACCAAGATATAAATAAACACACCTATCCACCCAGATATAAATAAACACACCTATCCACCCAGATATAAATAAACACACCTATCCACCCAGATATAAACACACCTATCCACCCAGATATAAATAAACACACCTATCCAAGAATTTCCTCCATTATGGTGCCATATGTCAAACATATATCAACAGCCGTAGCATATATATGAATATATGGTAACATTATTGTTGAAGACCGCATTTGTTCAACATGTTGTTTAATGCTACCTTACACAAATCTGTACAATGCCAGAATTAATAAGGTTTCCTAAACAGTGCTTAATCTATATATACGGTATAAAGATAACACCATGGTTTGTTTTAATAATATATGATTTAACTTTAGTATAATGCTTAATGCTCAAGAGTTCTGAAAAAAAAACTATCTATGGTTGTTTACTTGACCAATTTCAGACAAAGCTTTAAAACTATTTAACAGGTTTGTAACACCATTGTTCAACACTGGCAAGTTCTTGTAAGATCTAGTTGATCTTAAACTCAGGGTATGGGTGCAACTGATCCTGTTAAAACTGACAAACAATGTAATTTTTCCTGGGTGAAAGATGAGGTTGGCCTTCTGACTTGCCCCAGACAGTTTTGATTTATAAAGATAACCCATGACAATACACCCCAACCACTCTTGTGCAGCAATCGGGGAATCCCTAAGACTATGTTCTCTTGGAAACAGATATTTTTGGTTCATCTCTTCCAACTGAACACTCCACACATTTACAATGTATGATGGCTTTTTCCATTTCTTTTCTTCATTTCAAATTTCATATTAAGTAGTGATTTTTTTAAATGTCAATACTTTCAAATAAATTCGTCATAACTTTTCCTAAAGGTAAATACGACATACATAAACGCATGTTTTGAACACAGTGAAAGTGTGAAACATTTTGATTTGTGAACATATCAGACACATTCATCAGAAAGTCCACAAGACACGTCTATACCTTTTAAACCAATCTGGGCCTTACATCTCATTTCAACTCAAACTAAAATGTAGGTGACACTGTAGCCCTGAAAAACAGATCTTCTGCTTTACCGTAAAAGTAGCATTATGTATTTCAAACAAGGCTGGTAAGTTTTTTTAAAGCTAATAATTAATTACAGATCTCTATCTAATGTCAGTTTAACTTCAAAATATCTCAAGATATATTTTACAAACGTCATATTTGTAAACTGGAAAGAGTTTTAGTTACTAATGTAAATATAAAAAGATACAAAGGAAAAGTTCTCACCAAATCTCCAGCTGTGTTATAGTGGGATATAATCCATATTGTTTATTATTTTGAGGGATTTGAACTATGCCAGACAGCTATATCCTCCAAAAGGTCACTTATTATTGTTGTTTCCCTCAATGAAAAACATCGTATATTAACAGACAAATGTAATATAGAATGGTAATAAGTCAGTGTCACGGTGTGAAAGCTGTGTTATTGTACTCTTCATTAAAATCTCTTTGACAGTCACTTGTAAATGTTCTTTTCCATGTTGGTGATCAACGATGGGCAATTTTAATTATTGAACTGGTTCTTCAGCTGGATTCAAATCCCCAAAATATGGATGATATACTTCAGGGATCACAAGAATTTAAATGTACATACACACAGCAAGGTATTGTTTGTTGTGATCAAAGGCTTTTATTAAAGGAATCATGATATCATATCAAGCCAATTTTTATGCTACCAAATCACATTTACTAAAATTCAGAATTAAATGAAGGACACAGTTTTTGCACTGGCTGCATTTACTCTGACATCCAAACTTAAGAAGTTCAACCAAGCCTGGACTGAAGTGCTAAGACAATCATATAAAGTAAATATTTCTAAAATAATGCCAAGAAGGTTTTCAACATGTTCTTTCAATGATAGTTCTTCGTCAATAAGTTCACTAAGGTTATTTACAATTGGATTTCCATGTTTAAAACTCACATAAGGGAGACTAGGTGCACTAAATTAACAAAACAATGGGCCAAGTCATAGGCTGGAGACACACTATGACAGGGTTGTGAGTTTGAGAAAGGGAAAATACTCGCAAACCTTAATTTGGAGAGGTAAGCCTTAAGATGCTTCTTAAAAGATACACTGCGAGAATGGTTCTTATCTGAAGAGGGAGGGGGCTTCAAGAATGTAGGCGCATAACGACTGATGGTGTCACTAGCAAAAAAAATATGTCAAAACATTTTAGATATTTGATTTTCTATTCAAAATTCAGTATTGTCTTTATTCATCTTACACCTGTTTTGGTCATCCACGATGCATATTTGAGGATATGAAACAGCTAATGATTCTTGGCATTCTGCATTGTAAGGTGACACTTGTATGTAAAGTTGTGGGTTATTTGCATACTGATAGAAAAGAGAATAAAATATCCTCATTATAAAAAAACCCACAGGTATGGTCTTATCATTGTAAGTAGATAGGTAGAGTTGTGGGTTGTTTGTGCATGTGGAAAAGAGTATGAAATCTCATTCATGATAAAAACATAAGTATAGTGTTATCATTGCAAGCAGACAAGTGAAGTTGTGGGTTTTGTGTGTGCTTGTGGAAAAGTGTATGAAATCTCCTCATGATAAAACTCACAGCTATAGTGTTATCATTGTAAGAGGACAGGTTGTGGGTTGTGTGCATGCGTGTGGAAAAGTATGAAGCCTCTTCATGATAAAACCCACAGTTATAATGTTATCATTGTTTGTACACAGGTAAAATTCTGGATTATCTGCATACACGTGGTAAATAATATGCAATCTCCTCATGATAAACCTGCAGGTACAATGCTATCATGTTACAGTTCAGTTCCACACTACATACTTTATTCATTGCCCAGACTGTTTGGGTGATAATACACATATGTCTTTTATGTGCCAGCTCATATCAGTCACATATGTAGAATATGTACATTGTGTCCATGACATGTCACCATCACATTAAGAACATTCTCAAAAAAAGTTTCATTTCATCAAGGCTCAAAGGAAGTTAACCTGACATGGATGTATCAGACATTAAGACATCATCTGTCTTTCTTTATCATGTCAAAAATATAATTGATACATTTAACCAGAGAAGTGTGAACATGGCATTAAATATGAAATTATAAACAGGTATTCATATCTAATGACATTGAAATGTAACCAACAATAAAATAACTAAGTTAACAAGTTAGCAGTTTATTACAGAAATCTTCTTTCCCATTGTCTGGACCATTTTCTTTGTCACATCATCAGTTGGTTATGCAATTTCTTGTAACATTCTTTCAGTTCACGAATTCACCTTTTTACTCATTCTGATGATCTAATTTACATCTGAAAAGATGCTCCAAAGCTAACGCTTCCAACCGACAATTTTTGTTAAAGCAAGAATCTAATTCAAAAGACAAAAATATGAAAGACCTGAAGAAACATTCTTTGTAGTTCTCATACAACTCCTCTGAACAGAGATTTCCATATCTTATAGCCTCACAGTCTTTTTGTGGTTGCGGGGTGTTTTTTAGGCTAGAGCTCTAGCAAGGATCACACTTCTAGAGATTTTTTTGTCTCCGGACTTTCATAAATTGTGGCGTAGTGTGATGAGTACCTCTCTCTTCACTGAAGTTAAGCAGCAATGAGCTACATTAGCTAGTAGCCCAAAAGCCCTTTCGGACTTCTTAACTTAACCATTTGCTTGTCATAAGTTGTGTCCTATAATCCAGTCATGAGTTTGTGCCCCCACAGTGGGCTTGTCATTTGGTACTATAATTATGATTCGTTGCAGCAAGCAATGGATCTTAAGGCCAATCATTTACATGGTGTGACTTATCTTTACACTCGGGATAAAGCATGTTATTTTTTATTTTTTCAGTGTTACCCCTCCTTTTCAACAGGATCAACAATACCAGTTTCCAAAGTTATAAATAAGAAAGGTCTTATAGTAAGCGTTGGTAGTGGAAGGAATTTATTATTAGTACATACTGAACACTTTTACCACTTCATCACCAGGCAGTTAAAGGTCTGTCAGCATGTTAAACTTGAAGTCAATGTTCTATAATTTATTGTAAATAGTTTATTTTAAAATGCAATAGAAGGAAGATCTGAGATTGTGTTGCTGCAAATAAAAACTGGTATGTAAAATTAAACACGTAAAGAGTTTATGTAAGTTTGTTTAATGCAAGTTTTTTTTCCAAAAAATGAATTCAATGAGACTTGATTAGACTGCTTAGATTTCTCTATAACAATTATGCAAAATTAAGCTGAAACAATAAACTACAAGAAAATGGAACAAAAATGGGACAAGCAGAGAACACACAAACCCTCACCCAGGTGAAATGGTGATAAAGGCCACAAAACAATTCTTTATTTAATGATGCCATGATATGCCCCCGATCTAATGTATAGTTTTCGAGCTATGCACACAGACAGACAAACAGACTTGATTACATTACTCCCACTCCCTCCTTTCAGGGCCAGAGTAATAATTAAAATAGCATGGCAGTTGTCTTTAAACAGTCACACACCTTTAAAATGGACTAAATGGGAACTGATTCTTAAAATTAACACACCAACCAGTTATTGTTCTCTCCATCTTTGGTGCTAATGGACCAAGTTTCACTACACCCATAAACAACCCCTGGGCAATCACATTCTACAAAAATATGTTTGGATTATTGTACCCACGTGGGTCTTAACATTGTGAGTAAATTAACATAAATCTTCTGCAAAATGGAAATTATCACCTCTGTGTCCCATCGAGAGATGCTTCTAGCACAAACAATATCTTGCAAAGATGCTTTTTTTTTCTAACACAGAGTTTTCTGTTGTAAATTTGTGGACTTCATTATTTGACTTCATTTAGGGACTACACCCATCCTTTATTATGCTGCTATGTCATGATCATCTATTGTCTACAGCCCTGATACCTTGTCTATTTTGGTATACAACAGACATAATCCATAATGTTAACGTTGTAGTTTCAATACCTTTGGTTACACTGTACTGAAGTCACGCACTACTAAATATTGCAGCTTTCTTGTGTTGAAGACACTTGATTAAATTATAGTAACCTTATTTTGTGTAGTTTGGGTTCATGTTGCTTTCAGGGCATTTTTTGTAAGTTAAAAATATATAGCGGTGAAAGTCAACAAAGCACACCAGATCAGCCAATGGCTAGTCATGGTAAACAGTGGAATTTCCCTTACCCTATATGCACAGTAGAATCAGAAATGGTTATGGAAAAATAAACCAGTAGTGCCTGAGAACTCGCAAACCCCATCCGTCTGCTGTGCTGAAAAGTTCAGAGCTACATTTTTTATCCTGACCCAGATAAGGATCAATTTATTTATTTAGTGTTTTATGTCACACCTAGTACCTCATCAGTTATCTTGCGACGTATAGTTGGAAGGCCAAAGGAAAGCAATACATGCAGTTGGTGAAGGTTCTGTATTGTAAACCGCCGACTAATGGCAAGCAACTACCAGCTTTCCCACATGAGGTCAGGTTGGGATTCGAACTCTGATCGCAGAGGTGTTGGGCGAGTGTGTTACCACTATGTCACTATGGCCCTTCAGGATCAAGGGACGAGGATAGTAGTACTAGTCATCAACTAGCTCAGCGGGCCCCTCACAGGCCAGGCTAACAGTTACTGAGATTATTAACGAGCCTATGGCTCAACAGGTCTTTTGCTGTTAATGTGACCGTGACCAAGCCTAATTAATGTTAAATTATCCAGACGAGGCCAACTTTCAATATCCTCCACCTAAAATAATGTTTTTTTCTCCTCACTTAAGTAAACAACTTTCTTCCACAGAAATCAGAGCCAAAACTGTAACTTGGGTCCTGAATCACAAAAGGTCTTGAACATCAGATCATTTGGCGCTACAATTGTGACATGATTATTTCATTGTCCAAAGAATTAGAATATCCAAATGTTACCACAAGGTTTTCTTTCTAAACCTCAGTACTTCTACTCATGAGTTCCTGCTTGCTTAACTATAAGGGTTAGTGCACTAGTAATGGTCGGCCTACAGATTTTCTAAGTTTATTTCTTTGACTAAATTTCTGGTATTAGCCTGAGTTAAAAAAAGTTAACTAAATTGCTCTACTGTTGTCAAACTAAGCTTGCTTTCGAAAGTAAAATGGTATGATAGAAGAAAGAGGCTTTCACATGACCTTAATTGTCAGGGCAGCAAAGGCTGTCACACCAACTATCTGTGTGTTTGACCCTGTCTTAATATTGTCAAAGTCAATGTTTTACATCCTGTTCAACAGCCAGGGTCGTATTGGGAGAGGTACTCAGCATGGTCAATTATGGGACTCGAACCCACACATGTGACAGCCTATGGTTAGATGCCAAACTTGCTAACCACTAGGCTACCGAGGACCTTTTGTGTTAATATTGTATCTTGTTCCTATGTAATCAAACTTTTCCATGGTTTAATGACTGATATCGCAGTTCCACTGTCCTGTCTTTGTCTCCTGACTGTTTCGATAATATGGCCAGGGTTGTAATCTTGCCGTTTGTGCAACATATCTCTACACTTCTGAAGGTAGAAGGTATCATTGCTAATAATAAAAGCCCATCTACAGGATGAACACCTTTGAGAGCACTTGTGTCCTGGCTTCTTATGTTGAAACTTGTCCATCATAATTGCATTACGAGCTCTCTTTTTAAGTAATAAGACCTATTCTATGGTCACATGACCTATCTTGTTCACTCTTTTCATGATATGACAGATGCTCCTGTAGAAATCGAGTCAGGAAGTCAAGTAGTCTTGTTCAAAGGAAATGTATATCTTCCGAGTTTGATTAATCTCCCAGATTGCTAGGAGTAATTACGACATGGTCTCACGAGCTATCTTCTTGGTTTATGGCAGTCAGGAGGAGGCCATTAAACCTACCTTTTCTGCAATAAAACTTATTTTTATCTGATTGCAAAATCAATATTATTGATAAATCATATTTTTCCCGTACAGTTGTTTTGACAACAGTCTTACAATATTTCACGACAATGAAGTTGGGGTATAAGCAAATTCTGTCTACATATGCGCTAAAAGGGAATTAGAGAAAGATGCACACAATAGTATTCAGAATGAATTGTAACTTGATTTGGTTTTTGATTGACAGTTCCCCAGGTACATGCACTATCTATTATCAATATTTTTGATGACTCTTTTCATTGTTCCTGTGGCAAGTTATTTCCTAGGAATGTTCACAACAACCACATCCTCTCACAACTGTCTTGTATTACTCTACTTAAAGATTTGCTACTTGCTTTTTTCAGTTTACTCATTAAAGTATATTTTAGTTTCAAATAGAGTTTAAAACCTAACTAGGTGAAAGATATAGAACAAACTGAGATCAATCATAATAAAATTGGGTATTTCATGTGAATGGAAGTTCAAGAGGCTATACTTTATTCATCTATGGTTGCCTTTAAAACCGTAACCAACCTTTAGATCAATAACTCCCTACCATCACAAGTGGGGTGTAGGTCAATGAAGACCTGTTATCTCTTTCTAATTATGCTCAATTTGATTATCCCTTTGTTATGAAGGAAGCCAAATTCTTTTGTGCTCTTAATATCATCAATATCATTCTCTTGAATGGAAAGGCATCTTCTTTAGGGATCGAGGACTGAATAGCACCAATTAAATGAAAGGAGGAATTATGTAATGGAAATGTCAAACCCTACAGGGTCTGGTTTTTTTCTTTGGTAACATGAAAAGATAAAACCCATCAACCTACCAACACTGCTGTTTGTTAAGGTAACTATATGAGCATTTTTATTTCTCCCCAGTTACAACATGCAAATTGCATTGTGTTGGTTCCATGATATCTTGGACTGAAACTTTTATCTCTGTTTACAGCTAAATAATCTAAATAATAGTCTTTGTTTTATTGTACCATTAGATCAAAAATTGAAAATAGAAAGAATAGAATATGTGAATTTAACTGATGTCACCCTGGTCCCAGTCAAAGTCCAAGGGTTGAGTTATGGCCATATGCCTCTAACATTGCCCACTATGAAATCATCAGCTGAATAGGAATCCTAGATAACGGAAGAGAGCACGTGAGAGAGCTAGTTGGTCATGTGATAGTTCCCAGTAAACTTTTGAAACGTTTTGAAATGGTTTAAACATTTCAAAACGTTTTTAAAAGCTATTTAAACTCTATCTTATGGTTTTCTAAACATTTTCAAGTAAACGTTTACGCTGTAATGTTTAAAACACGTTTTATAAACATTCTATATCCAAATGTTTTTACTGAAAGCATTCAATAAACGTTTTTATTATACCTCAAGTGAGTTTCAGCCAATCAGATTGCAGTATTTCCGGGCAATATGACGTAATATTGCCCTTTTTGAGTAAAAATATTACTCCGATGCCCTTTTCGTCTTGGAATGTAAACAAACTACGTACCAGATGTTGTTTACTGGATACGTCATTGTTACGTCACATAATGACGTTATTCAATGAGAAGGGGGGGGGTTGTGATATTATAGAAATAGACAACGATGAGCGAGGAGTTATAGGTGATTTTACAATGATTAGCAATATTAGGATCACGAAGGCGAAGCGGTAATCATTGTAAAATCGCCTATAACCCCCGAGCTCGGAGTTGTCTATTTCTATTCTAACATGACATTTTAGAAGATCTTATAAAAATTAGTTTTGAAGCTATTTTGTAGAAAAACATACAAATATTCTATAAAATTTTGTTTATCGACGGTTGCAGTGATTATTATTGGAAGAGCCACAAAATAAGATAGCCCTTTGCTTTGTTAAACGTAATTAAACTTTAGGAGAGTCATGTCAATATATTTTATTTAAAATGTAACAATCCCTGAATATCGTATTTACTATCATATATCTATTTCATGAAAAAAAATCCAAGCTGTTACTTCAAGTTTTCTTTTTGCAGAGCAGCATTGTGAGCGATAAAATAGAACTCATGAGGTTATGCGGGGTTTTACAGAGCAATTTTTCGTGTCTTAGCCAATCAGAATCGCGGACACAGCCGTGTCATGTTAGAATATAGAAATATATCACGAAAAAATCGTCCAAACGCAGAATTTTTGCACGGGTGGTGTTGTTAAAGCACGAAGGCGAAGCCTGAGTGCTTTGATAGCGCTGACCATGCTAAAATTCTGCGTTTGGATGGTTTTTGAGTGATATATTCCTACTCTAACATGACTGTTTAAAATAAAATACCTAAAATACTTGTAAGAATAACAAAAATTATCCAAGTGATCACAATAGGGCGCCGCCATGTTGGCTGTTCCATCAATTGACCAGGGACGATTTTTTATTTCTCCTAAATTATAATAAAATTTTTCTGTTTATTTTCTTTTACATTTGAAAGAATTGTTACTTTTAAAAGAAATTATCCCTTTTACAAACATTTTACACCGTAACTAATGTAAATAACAAAACCGGAATGCAACAGCCTTCATGTTGATTCAGAATTTTAGACGGTTGAGGAATCGCTCTCAACCAATCAGAATGACGGACACATCTCTGTTATGTTAGAATGAGTTTCTTCAGTAGTAGAACTGGATACTGAATGACGTATATGGAGTTGCTTTGTGACATCAAATTTCATCACATTTAAAGAGACTTACCACAAACATTCTACTCTTTTCTATGCTTTTAAAGTACCTAATCTCTGCAAAGACAGACTTATGTACGTTTGTATGCAATTACAAAAGATGAAAAATAAATACTTTTGGTATAATATCACTTGCCCTCGGGCTTCATACATCACGATATTGCCCAGAAAGAAGTGTTTTATTCTATAAATAAAATAACTCAAGAAGCTAGATTTGACTGAAAACGTTTTTTAAACATTTATAAGATTGCTTAAGAAATGAAGGTAATGCTGGAAATGTTTTTCAAACATTCATCAAAAAGTTTATAAACAGTACACATAAAATGCTGGAAAATTGTTGATTAAATGTTTTAAAAACATTCTATCGAAAACGTTTTTAAACCCATATTTTAGAATGCTTATTAAACCTTTACCTTCAAACATGTCCAAATAAAGATGGCTGTGAGCAATCATAGCAATTTTAGAGGACTTTGTCAAATGCCCCACATGCAATCAATAAAACTAAGAACTGAATCAGGACACACTTTTTAAGCCACTATCTTACAATTTTAGACATAAAAATAATATTTTCATTTTTGAGCAACCTTAAAAAGATATTGAATTTGACCTCTGACCCCATTATTATTCACACATTATTATGTTCATTTGTAATGTTTTTCTAACATTTATCATTAAACGTTTCATAAATGGTATACACAAAATGTTTTGAAAACATTCTATTATAAATAGTTTTCGTGCCCATCATTTTTAACCTTTGCCAAACGTTTCCTAACAAACGTTTGCAAAATCAAAAAAAAATGATTACTGAATTGGTATCTCTGCTAAAATTTGTAGTTGGAAAATTCACAATCTAATCTTTGCAACTGTTATTAGCCGTGAGCCCAGTGAGGCTGGTGCTTCTAGAGATCACTTTTTTTCTCTCTTATTTTTGTCACCAGACTTTCATGAATTGTGGCATATCATGATGAGTACCCGTCTCTTCATTGAAGTTAAGCAGCAATGAGATGCATTAGTACTTGGATTGGGTGAATGTCTGAGTTCTAGACCAGGTATGGGATGTATCTGAGTCCGAATTTGTTTTTGTCACCAGACTTTTTATAAATTCTAGTGTACTACTCGGGTCTTTGATGGCTTTGCATCTTGTGTATGTACGCCAAAACACGTCTGTGTCTTGTTCTGTTTTATGGAAATTACAGTTCCAAGTTTGCTCTTCACAACTTCCTGGGGTAGATGAATATGATGTTTGTAGGAGGCTGGTTTGAAGTTTTTAGCCTTATTTTAAACCTTGGTCATATACTAGCTGATAGCATCCCCATAGCAAAACTCTCCATTGAGATATGACTGTACATATGCAGTGCCATGTATATATTCTCACTTCACAAACATTAGTATGTACAATTGTGCAACATAAAACTGCTGGTATTTCTCTTCATTATGTCACTGATATAACTTGATATTTAGACGTAGACAGGGCATTTTACAGAGGCAGCTAGAAGTCTCTAAGGTGTCAGTGCGCAGCTGGCTTTAGTAATTGAATCATCCCAAATCCACAGTGGCCGAAATCACAAAGAATGTATGTGGTGTCTGACACTTTTCTAGTGGACCAACACATTGTTTAATATCATACAGAGTTATGTACACCTAAAGTGAACAAAATAACACTCACAACTAGTGTAACAAGTTTTTGAAATAATAATTATTCAGAAGAACTAGATATCACCACAGTGTATATTGTAGTCACAATGTGTAGCATTACGTCATATCAACAACTATATTGTCTGATGTGAAAATTATGCTTTATCTATCCACTGAAAAATAAAATAAAACCATTTTAAACCAAAAAGACAGAACCAACAAAAGTCATGAGTTTAAGAAAGCCAAGCAGCAGAGGATTTGAAGATAGACGCACTCTGTTAGATAAGTAGGTCTCTTTGAAACCCTTTGCCTGCAACAGGGGTGAGATGTCGCACAACAGCCGGGCATGAGGCAAATACTTCCAGAGTATTATATCAGGAACTGTCGAAACAATGTTTTTATTTTTGGATTTATTTACTGACCATCTATAAAGCTACAGGATTTGATGGCTCAGGGTTTTATAGAAATGGACAGATTTTTGCATTTATTAATATAGATGGTATAAACATTGAAACACTTTCAAAAGCCTTATGTAATCTTCTCAATCTGGTTAGCTGATAAAATAAAGTTTTAATCTTAACATGTATTTTCTAATACATACATAGCCTTGAACATATTGAGAAGGTGTATACATGTATGTTGGGTTTAGTCATTTATGGCCGCATCTTTCAAAATTATATCTTGCAATATGCCTATAGTTTCTTCATAGAATAAAATAATGCAAGTTATTTTTGAACGCAACATAGATAAAGGGTATATTAGTTTTGAGACAACCGCCAATTTATGCTAATTGCACACAAAATGGTAGGTGGTCAGACAACAATACAAATATTATGTGTGAGATATGTCGGGTCATTGATGATATTAACTGACATTTTAGGTCAACAACAAACTTAAGTTTGTAATATCCAAAGCAATCATACACCATAGATGTGTCTTGTTGACGGTTTGATACGTAACTGTGGAAACTAAATGCCTTCATTCAACAGTTTAAAAAATTTGTAAGTTAGTCATTCCCTCCGGACAAAACAAATCTTACCTTTTTGGTCGGCGCTACCTTATGACCTTTCTCTTCAGTGATATGACTTATCTTCTTAATTGTACGATCTATCATGTCAACTCTTTTCATCATAGAATATGTTTTCTGTTAAAATGGGGCCGAATGAAGATATCAGGTCTTCCATTCTCAACTTGCCGGGAGTGGTTACAACTTGTTGTCATGGCTTATCTTCTCAAATAAAAACAGCCATGATCAGACTTTACTTTTTCATCGTGCAACTTTGTTTTCTGTTGTAATGCAGTAAGACTTCACATTTTCCTGCGTTTTATGACAGGATCATAGAAGAGCCCAAACTTTTTGTTTCATAATTTTGTTTGTAAACCACAATCTGTTAAAATCTGCTTATATTAATGATAAAAACTGTCTGAAAAATAACAAAGAAACTACACTATTATGCACAAGGTCCATCAAGTAATTTTTCCTTTGCCCTTTTAGACACTTATTTTTGTAAGAATAATTAAAAGTGCAATAAGATGATCACATTTTATCAAGAGTAGTGACTTTTAGCAAACGTGAAATTAATATATATATATGGAAGATTTGAGGTGTTGTAAACTATACCTTTAATCCTCGCTCTTTTACTCACTTGTCTTAGAATTATAAATACTGCAATTGATTTAATGAAAAAGGGCCATAGTTTTTTTAGTAACATTATATGTCAAGTTAAACTCATGCCTTGTGTTCACTAGCACAAAATTTTATGACTTTTGTCCTTTGTTTAACATATCTACTTTGAGAATAGTGTAATGTTTGGGGCCCATTTGACTAGGGCATTTTTTCCTGGAGTCCGATTTGACTAGGGCATTTTTTCCTGGAGTCCGATTTGACTAGGGCATTTTTTCCTGGAGTCCGATTTGACTAGGGCATTTTTTCCTGGGGGCCGATTTGACATGGGCTGATTTGATAAAGGGCCAATTTTTCTATGATTAAAGCGGTACACCGATTGGGACTGAAAGGTAGACAATATAAATCCAACGTCAAAATGTCTCATCATATCAATGATATGCACAAAAATGGGTGCAAATAAATCAAAATGATCACAATGGTTAGCACAAGTTGCAGGAACTTGTGGGAACATTAGATAAAATGTCACTGAGAATGTATTTGGCTTGGACAACAGAGAACTTTGAGGAGAATTTTTACATATGCACATATCAAGAGTTCTGAGAACACAAGCCAGGGGCATAGCTTATGAGTAAGTCAGTATGTCCATTTTGTTAGTAGAATCATTAATGAGTTATACAACCCTCTTTGAAATAAAAAAATTTGAAAAAATTAGGACATACCAAATAAAAAGTCCTAGCTACTCCCCTGCAAGTAAACAGACTTGGAATTACATGTTGGATTAACAAAAAACTTTGGGTTCATAATGGTTGCGAAAGAACAGTTTGGTACATAAACATAGTATCAAATTTTTCTTAGAAAGTGATTTCAAACAAAATTTGAAAATTTAGATCACATTCCTTAACAGAGAACAATCAAAGTTCAAAAATCTATAGGTATGACAGGGGTTTTAGTATAGTTGGGATCATTTTGAGTGATTACTCTTTGGATAAAATCTGCACGCCTAATGACATGGATACCATACACCTGTGTGCACTATTATCTCAGATAGCAAAATTAGATATGCATTTTCTAAATTGCTCTAATTATACCTTCATTTTCTTGAGTAGCCTACTTGGCCCCTCAATCTAAGCAGCTTACACTGTGCTCACATTTTGGTTAAAAGCATGATGACTTTAATAGCTTCATCTTTCATCATTGAGTGGACATTGGATATGTTGCAGTCATCTACAATTACTGTAAATTAATAGCCATTAGTACAATATGAGTCTACCATGCACTTTGGTCAATTAAAAGCTCTGTTATTTTGTTCAGGTTAGTAACTGTCATACAGATGTAAGTTGTCTGTACTGTTTTACACTGTTTCAAGTAAACACTGGCATTATTAAAGCCAGAGTACATTTATCAGCAAGTTATTTTATGGATTTATTTACGACATATGAAAATATAAGTCTGTTATACAGTATCAAATATGGCTGTATTTTCATTGGCTGTATTGTATTTGTATTTCGTATTTATAGTCAGCGTAATATTTCCATGTACTACAGGACTCAAAGCGCTATATGACCCATTAGACTGTATAAGTACAGTCCAACTCTCAATTTACTGACATTCGACTAACTGAAAGAAGGAGGCTCAAGAATAACCATTTATCAATATCCTTGAGGTTTTTTAACCTGCCACTAAGGATAGGACCCAATGACAGAGGACTGCCATTTAAGTGGTCATCCGAGCCACTATGTATCTGCCTGTACCTGGGATTGGACCTACGTCCTCTGTGTTCCTAGGCAAGTGTGCTACCCACTAAGCCATGGTGGCAGATTGTGCATTGATATGTTGGTTTTACACTTCCTCCATCTAAAGTCGAATGTAATTCTGACACGATAGATAAGACTTTCTGTCTAATTTTGCCACCTAATAACAAAATTGATTATAATTGTAACATGACAAATGGTGTTACTGACACAAAGTATCAGGGAAGTATAATAACCCTCACATGACCAAAAACCTGCCACGTTATATTATCCAGGGTGAGTAAAGTTATAGATATGAATGAAAGCCAATCACATACAATATTTAAAAAAACACACGCAGAATTTAAACAATTATTATCAGATATATATCAATTGGAAAAGGGAGATAAACTGGCGATTCCATATTCCGGACTTTGGTCCCGATTCTTGCTGATTTTGAAGTTAGGACCACCTGAGTTCCTACAGGTTTTGAAGCAAAAACGTGGAAGTCATGCGAGGTTGAGAAGGATTTCAAACATGTTTAGTATTTTTGGAAAAGTCAGTGATTTTGTTTCCCGACACTCAAAATTGAGATCAGTCCATGACTTACCTTAATTTTAGATTGAATATATCTTAAAGCACTCTTGTCAATGCGAATATCATTTCAGACAGAACAAGTTCAAATATTCCACCTTTCAAATCAAGACATATCAGTGTGTCTTCCAAACAAAATATAATATGTTCCAGTCATGTCTGGGTACTTCCAAACATGTCCTAGACTTCTCCTAGACTTTCATATCAAAGTCTTGTTTTGATGGGATGGACCCGAACCCCCACGCACACCCTGCCTGGGCTAAACGTTTTAATGGAAAGACACTAAGGCCAATAAGGGAACCAATCAGATTTGCTGGGGTGTTCTCCTGGACTCTCCAATTAGCCTGGGTGTAAATTCTCCGACTTTGCAACATTTTCCCCTTTATTGGGTGTTCCACCTGAACCTACCTTACTCTACCTACTCTGGGGTCATTTGCAAAAGTCGTGGAATGGAGACCAAAATCTGCACAAAAATGTGGATTGGTTTCATCTCCCTGACAGGAACAGGTGGAGAAGAAGTTCAGAAGCAGATGGAATTCCCCTACGCTCTTGGGCCACATTAGATGGGAAACATATCGCCATGATTAAGCCCAAGAAATCTGGGAGTGAATATTACAACTACAAGGGCTTCTTTTCCCTGGTGTTGCTAGCCCTGGGCGAAGCAGAACACAGTTTCCTCTTGGTAGATGTTAGGTCAAGTGGATCTTCATTAGATGCACAGAGTTTTAATCAAAGCAAGTTGAGGGAGAAGATCAAGGATGGCAGCTAGGGGCTTCTGACACCTGAACCCATTAGGGGGGGGGGAGGGCCAGATTTCCAATATTTCTTAGTGAAGATGTCTTTGCCTTAATGCCATGGACAGTGAAACCCTACAGTAGAAGACAACTAACAAAGAAAGAAAAAAACCCAGCAAACTACAGGATTTTCCTAGGCAGGAGGATAGTGGAAAATGCATTTTGAATATTAGTGAGTAGATGTAGGGTACTACTGGGCACCATGGAAGGCCAAAGGTTGTCAGAGAGACATGCTGAGGACACACCAGGGTGGAGCAGACAGCGCACCCTCCCAGCAAATGATATAGCAGCCCTACAAAATGAACAGGTGATGTATGTGCCAGATGACAACTAAAGGAATCCTTTGAGTGATGCCAAACATCAGCGAGACCTACTAAAAAATTACTTCTTTTATCTGGGTGCATTGGCTGGGCAGGAGGACAGGATCTGAGATGGGAGCTACCCTGGGGACAGAAGAAGCAGGCATCTATCAGTCCTTTCAGGACTAGCCAATTATTTCAAAAACTTTTATTTAAGCTGGTGATGCTTCCAACAACCTTTTAAAAATCCAATATATTTCCAACAAGTTTCCAAACAATTTCCAACCAAATCACAAGTCCCATAATATTGTTGTCTAACATCAACACAAGTTATGTAAAAATGTCCCACATTGAACCTTAAAATTCGTAAATCTTGAAAGATAATTTTTTTAAATTTATTTTTCTGGTAAATTTACAAGATATTTCTGAGTTCAAAAGTTTCCTAACTATCAAAATCTTTTGAGAACTTCAAAAGTTTCTCAAAGGTCAAAACTGAAAAGGTCTGATCCAAAACTCAAGATAGTTCCCAAAATGTTAAAGATTCTTATAACTCATAGCGTTTTCGACTTTTTGAGTTTTTTTAACTTCAAATTTTCCACTTGGCTCTGTTGAGCAGGTGGGATGACCTGGTGTGCTAGTATCTGAGTCTCTGAAATAGTTAAGATGTATTCCTGACCAGCTGGTGCTTGTTGCTGTGGCTGTTGAAAAGTCTGTGGCACATGTGGAATGTGGAAGTTTAACTAAAGCTCCTAGAAAGTGTAGGTTGCTGGGGCTGACAGGTCCTTTCTCCTGCCATGGATGCCACTTAAAAGTTTCACAGCCTCGTTTCTGAATATCTGAAAGTCTGTCTTTTTTAAACCTCAACCTCAGATGCTAGGTAGTTGCAGAAGGATGTTCTGGTGGTCTCCTGTCTTGGCGTGAGAAAATATGACGGCATGGTTTTCATCTGTGCAAACTGGTCCATGACCTGCTGGTCAACTGTTGAATGCTGGGAAACTGCACTGGATCTTGTAACTGAAGGCTGTATTGTGGTGTCAGAGCACATACTGATCTTCAAACTATCCATGTTGGTTGAAGCTCTGAAGATGTCGTATGTTGAAGCAGTGGATGCACTGGCTCCTCAGGCTGGGGACTTGAAGGCTGAAGATTTGCTAAGTCCCTTCCATCTGATGTGTGTCTTCAAAAAGTTAAATTTATCCTGAATCCAGTTTTTCCTCTCTGTCATTTCTTCTGGAGCCTGGCCAGACTTTGACTGGGTGAGTTTTCTGTAGCAAGTCCTTTAGGATTCAAACAAAGTCTTGCACACTTTGACAGACAGCTTGCAGCTACTGGCGAATATCTCCCACAGGCATTCCTTCCTGGCCTTGTCCTGAAAGTGTTCATTGGTCTTGTCGTAGAGCTCCTCATGATCCTTGACAAAGTCCACAATAGCCTCCTCATTTGAGTCTGTTAAGTAAATGTTTGTCATATGTCCCTTCTTGTGTCTGGATTGCGACTGAGATGTGCCTGCCTCTCCTCCACCCTATGTGTCCATTTCAGTGTTACTCCTCTCAGCTCTTGGACACTTTTTGGCCCCTTACTCTTCTGCTGAGTATGCAGTTTCTTCCCTCCTGGTTTCCTCTCTCTCTCTCTCTCCCCTCTGTGCCTCCTCCATTACTTAGCCTAAAACTGGCTAAGTCCAAGACCCTTTCTGAAACCAGCCCATAGCATGTCACAATATTAAAGCCGAGTTATGGTAGGAAATTCTAGAATTACTTAAATACACTAAACTTTATTAAAGTTGAACCTTTTGGACTAAATTAAAAAGGCATACCTCTCTATTTGATTAACTATGAATTTATTTTTGGGCTTACATTGACATAAATATCTTAAATTCATAAAAAATTATTTATTTCGTCTGTGCCAAGGTTGTTGTGAATATTTTTTTCACTAGACTCTTGAACATATTAGTCACTTTAGAATCACTTGTAAAAACGTTTGTCTTTATGCAATCACACACAGTGATAAGTGACCTGCTTTAACTCTTTTTTTCAATCAGAACCATTTCATATACCAGAGTAACTTGCTGAAAACTAGTAACATGACTATAAATTAAGGAACTTATTTATCACAAATGAGTAACATTTAATTATTAAAAATGTTAAAATTTAACGACCACAGGTTTCATATGGTTTTGCAAGTACACCCATTCTATGATTGCCATATTAATCGTTACAGAAAAGGAGGCATTTCTCATTTAGCTTAAAATTGAGAACTTTAACATACTTACCATTCTACTTACAAATACAGATGAAAATATAGCCTTTTGTGCTTAATGGAGGTAATAATTCAAACTTATTTGATTATGTGCATAAACTATTAGCCAGGTTCAAAAACAAACAAAAAAGTTCAGAAATAATAAGGTTGTTGATTGCTGAAAGTGGATACATCTACAGGTCCAGAGGTGAAGGAAAAATTAGACTGAAGGTAAAATACAAAGACAATTCATCTCACGGGAAATTAACTATTGGCCTTCTGTGACTGGAATAAAAAAACCTATTTCTTTGAGAAATCTGGATTTTGTTCAAAGTCATTAGCACAGTAGTACATACTGATAGTAAGTCCATTCTTTTAACCAGCCTCATTATGTCAATTTGGTTAAACAAGCAACAAAAGAGGGCACAACATTTAACACTGCCTGAGTTAGGACAATACTTGTTGTGTTATCTGTAGCAAATATATTCTGAGAAGGTAAACTCTGGGAATTATGTACTTACAAAGTTATCTAGGCCCTGTTAAAGTTTATAACATATCAAACAGTAAAGTTTACTTCTAAAGCCAAAAACATTTGGGTTTAAGCTTTAGGATAATCTAGCGACCATGAATGGTTGGCATGTGGACTGACTTATTGTTTACAACCAGTTATGTCTTTATAGAAGAACAAAAAAAATACTTTGCAATAAAATATTTTTGGTTAACGTTTTATTGAAGAACAAAATGTTTTGCTTGTGCAATAAACGTAACCACTGGTATATATGGGTGTGTCCATTGATTTATAATGACATTATAAAACAGCAAAGGTCCAAGGCTTTGTTCAATGGGTTCCAAACCATTCATTCTATTACTCTGGACAAATGTTACCATGCCTTCGTATCTTTATATGTAACATAGAAAAACATCTTATAACCTTACAACTCTGATGAAAATTTGACCACACCACAAATATGCTAAGATTTGCCCAGCATGCAATAAATTGTTCAAACAAAAATGTAGTAGATAAATATAGATAAATGGTTCAAAGTTCAGTAATTTTAAGTCACAGAAGAAAAGGGATCATAACAGTTCTGGCATTATAGGACATATCCCTAAGACGAGTTAGAACACACACCACAAGATGTTTCTAAAATACACATAACGTTTGCCAATGTGACCCTTGCTTCACTAAAAACTACCCTTGCAGCTTGCATACTGGAGCGTTGCAGGGTTTTCTTTTCCTTTTCGTGGTAATTTTGAGCATAACAACATCCGTCAAGGAGGATATCGTTTTGGTAGTTTGTTGGTTTGGAACATTTTGAATATATGTGTATATATAGCTTCTTAATTTATCACATTACTAGACCAAAAATACAGACACAAGGGTGTCCACAACATCAGGATCCTAGCAAAATTCCGGATACTGTGATCCAGAGCAGATAAAAATTAATGGATGTAAACAAGCTGCTTGGCAGAAGTTTGCACTCCTCAGAGTGCTTTCTATATATAGCTAAAAATAGCTGAAATCTTTAGGTTATATAATGAGGTTATTAACTGTCAGTGAATGTATACTGAAATTGTCTCACACCATATTTTGGGATCATAAAAAACCCTCCTCTAATAAGTGCTTAATTCCTCTACAATGAAAGCCTAGACTAGTATGCTTTGTGTGCACAAGCGACAATGCCGAGGACCTGTCCCAATATGACCCTAGCTGTTGAACGGGAAATAAAACCCCAATGTTAACCTTTGTACACAAGTGATAATTGTAAGACCCCAGTTACACATAGCCCGATGTACCACCGGTTCATGGCAGGATTCCTTATTTGGAAAATGTTGAGTGATTTATGGATTATCTTTTCTATTCGTACGGCCATCCGTAACGTCCGTAATGTCCTTGTGGCTTCCGTCACGGATCCCATGTGTCCGTGGGGACGCCACGGAAAAATCAAACTGCTTGATTTTTCCGTAAAGGCTTTGCGGATCTTATCTGTAATTGATATCCATAGCTCTCTTCTGTATCTCATCCGTAGCTCATCCATGAGTGTCCTTATTGTCCGTATACCCATCCTGGATGTCCTTGTGGCATCCCTTACATCCTTGACGCTTCCGCGGCAAAAAATATCCATAAAAACATTGCCAGATCTAACCAGATCTGCTACAGACTGACACGGACAGGGTTTGCGGATTAAAAAACAGACATAAGACCAATCCTTGGTGCAATCTTTTCATCCGCAAACCTGTCCGTAGTGGTCTTTAGCAGATCTGTGGAAGATCCATGGAAGTTCCGTAAACCTTTACATGACCACCCCCATCCCTTGTGCATCCCTATCAGTTACCATATATGAAACCGTGGGCGCATCCGGCTATGTGTAACTGGCCCCTAACCATCATCAGTTATAACACTGCTCCACTTTAATAATTTACTGCAAGACAGACAGACAAACATAAAAGCATATTTTTTGGTGGAGGTAATTATGTCACTCATTGTACAGCAATAGTTTTGCACGTTTTAATATCATCATGGCACCTCTGAAAATGACCCCATATCTTAGTGAGTTATTTTCGGAATCGTGGAGTTATCTTAAAGTTCTTTTTTTTTCTCATTTCCACATTAATCATGTATACCCATGGCTACTGAACTGTGTGACACTACGACACAAATTCACAAGTTGTGTCCATACAGAATGGAAGGAGAGCCATCAAAATGCTGGAATGGAAAAGTGAACCAGAGGTTTAAGTACGAAACAGATATTGGAAATAAAACAGCTAGACAAAGTGACATGACTGGAAAACTTCCTGTGTGTTTATCTATTGTCTGATCTCAGCCAGGATACAATATCTTCCAGGATTATTGTAAAGCTTGGCTTAGAAAACCATGTGTACTGGGGATAATACATCCAGGGAGGAAATTGAGGTAATAAATGATAAACTTTAGGAGGAGAATGACAATTACTGGTGTGTCCAAGGAAACCTTGTAACATGAAATATGGTCTCCATCCAAATTTTTCATGTAAGAAGAACCATCGTAAAGGACCCTTCCAAAAAGACCTTTGTTAATGCATTTAAAATATGAAAACAGTAATGCTCCATAATAACCTTATCAATGCTACTGTTTCTTTATGGTCTATTTTACAGTGTATGTAGTAATATTGTTTTGATGTACCTTTTTCTTTTTGAAGTCAAGTTGCTTTTTAAGTTTAGTTGTGACAAACATAGAGCTTTCTCATTCCCTAAACGGGTTCTAGAAATTCAATAAAACATTCTAAACCCTTAGAAAACTCTACGTTATGAGGATTCTATAAGGATTCAAGTATTTAATTATCATACATAGCCTGTTGCATGATATACATATCATGTGAAAACAACTAAAATGTATACATTTCAAATAGCCACAATCTTTAGAGATTCTGGAACAATGTTCCCTCTCCCTATAGAATACCTGCCATAGGATACATGTGAAACAGGACAACTGTCCCAGTGGTTATCTCCTTAGGATCAGTAATAATGGAGATCTAAGGGAGATATAAGGCCTTTTTACATTTTGTTTTGGAAACTAAGCCAAAATTACTATCAGTCTAGCTTTCCTAACTATGTATCTTTTGTTCAAATATGATGAAGATAGCTGTAATATTTCAAGATTTAGAGCATTTTAATAATTTTCAAACAATCGGCTATGACGGCCATTTTGTTTTTCAAAATGAGGCTACATCTTTCAAGGGGCAAAAAACTGCAGGCCAGGACTTCCCATGGGCTGTTTTTTACATTCTGAAGCCCTAGGAGCCATAATAAGGATGATTACCCCATTTAACTTGAAGCAGGGGTCAAAGGTCAAATTTTGGAAAAGATTATCAGGCCACTTCCTATAAGTCATTTTCACATTGCGAACCCCTATAGTAAGGGAGATATAAGGGTTTTTAATAGGATAATCCCATTCGACATCAAACATGTGATATGACGGCCATTTTGTTTTGGAAACTAAGCAAAAATTACTATCTGGCTAGCTTACCTAGCCATGTATCTTAACATGAAACTAGCTGCAATATTTTAAGATTTAGAGCATCTTTATATATTTTAAACATGGCGGCCATTTCTTCTTCTTCTTTTTTTTTTTTTTTTTTTTTTTTTGAAAATGAGGCTAGAATTTTGCACAGACATGATATCAAAACACGGAAGGCGTTTTATAATCTCCAGACCACAGTTTTTGGCTACTGGGGGGCGGGGGGGAGTGAAACGATCATAACTGTGTGCAATCATAGTATAAACCTATCATAGGCTATATTTAAACATACAACACACCTTTCATGAGCTTTCTCTAAAATACAATAAACCTGTTGTAAACTATATGTAAACAACAGTAGAAAAAACTGTCATAGACGACGTGCAAACATACAGTAAACCTGTCATAGGCTACAAAAGTTTACCTGTCATAAAATGTGCATACATACAATAAACCTAGTATACACAAGTACAGGCATATGTACAGGTATAGGTACTTCGATAATTAGTCATCCCTGTTCCACCACATGATTAATCCCCGATTCATCCTGCGACCGTTAATCGTTGAGAGAGTCACTGAAAAACATGAAAAAGGACAGGAAATGGAATCCTGATGTAGGTGTGTGACTAAGCCAAGATCGTCCCCAGGAAGTCACAGGAAGCCTCAGAGTTCCTCAGACAAGTCATGATCCTTCCCCGACTAAGAACGAGTTAAGGCAAGTTTGTGATCGATTTTAACCCTGATCCTGTCGAGGATATATAGACTGGGTCTCAGACTGGTCTGAGGCTTCTTCAGGCCTCTGGGAGTAATAACCGATTTCCTCAGACAGCAATGGCCGATTTTTGCTGTGGTCAATAACTGGATTCAGGGGTATATATAGGGACATGGATCTAATTTTTAATTACTTTTCTACGCAGACAGCAAGATGGCACTTTCAATGGTAGAGATTTTCAGAGGCAACTGAGGACATTTTTGGTTTTCATTCAGTTAAATATAATGATTATAAGGTTATTACAACATCAACCACAGTCACCACCTCAACCAACCCACAAACCCCGACAAACGAACAAGCATACAAACCCACAAACCAACAAACCATCTCATAACACAATTATAAACTTTTTTCCCAAATCTGCACCCATTCATACATTGTCATTTTATGGCAAAAAGAAATAACAAATACCCAAAACCAGTTTTTACATAAAAGAATAAATGTTTTTAGGAGAAAAATATTTGTGAGGAATTTTACACAGAGTAGGTTTGTTTGCAACAGGGTTTGTTGTTTTGTTAGCTAACTTAGTGGTAGCTAGAGGGTTTATTAGTGTGCTTTCTGGAGGGTTTGTTAGTTTGTTGCCTACAGGGTTAGTTTGTTGGCTAAGGGATTTGTTTGTTTGTTGGCTGGTGCTATGAATCATAAAAAAATCAATTCCACCTGAAGTTTTGTAGCAGTTAATCTTTATCAGGACAGATGCTGAGGCCTAATATAGAATATGATGATGACAGAGATTGAGCACTGTAAAAGCAATTGATACAGTAATGTTAAAAAGTAAGCATTGTTTTAACTTAAAGGAATCCCATGGATTTTAACTTCTAAATGTCTATATTTCATTGACCATATCTGACTTGTTTTATTTTTAATTTTTTTAATATGTGGCCTTTATTTATAATCTGTTTACCATGGGTTATTTGATTAACTGTAGGGGAGGTGTAAGTGTTGGGCTTTATTTATTTATTATTATTTTTTTTTTGTTTTGTTTTGTGTTTACGTTTTTGTACTGAACTTTTTTTGGTATCAGGGACAGGGGTTGTGAATGGCAACATGTAACAAGACCGAGTTTATCATCTTTGGTTCGACGAGACAGAGGGACAAGTTGAAAGCATGTTTTCCAATTGATATCTTGGGCAATTCACTCTGCCCTGTTGATTCAGGAAAAAATCTGGGTGTGTGGTTCGATTCAGACTTTTCTTTGTCCAAGCATGTTCAGAATGTCTGCAAAAGTTGTTTTGTTAAACTCCGTGATTTCAGATATGTCAGGCGGTTTCTTACTCATGATGTTTCTGTGCTTGTGGCTGATGCTCTTGTTAGTGGTCGTTTGGATTACTGCAACTCACTTTTCAGGAGCCTCTCCAAGTTCAATCTACGCAAATTACAGTGCATCCAAAATAGTGCAGCCAGAATTGTATCAAACACCAGTCGATACACCAGTATAACTCCTGTGCTAAAGAAACTGCATTAGCTTCCTGTTGAACAGCGCACAGTGTTCAAAGTAAACCACACTTGTTTATAAGTATCTTGACACAGAAATTTTCCCAGGTATTTTGCTCCATATCTTTCTTCCTACAGCAGTTCTTATAGTACCAGGCGCAGTCAAAGTGGTGGTAATTTCCTTGTCATTCCAAAGTTTTGCCCTTCTGTTCATAAATCTGTCAAACAATTTGGTAATAGTTTTGCTTTTGATGCTCCCACTGTGTGGAATGCTCTTCCTTATGAGATTCACTCCTCTCCCTCCTTGGCCTCCTTCAGAAAGCAGCTTAAGACCTACCTGTACACCAAAGCATACCCACCTTAGCCTGGATCATTCCCCTGGCATTCTCCATGGTGCTTGACCCCTCTTATGTCCCTGGATACAGAAACTTTGTTGACTGCTTTTTGTTTTGTTGCACCTTAGAATCCTCTTGTTTGAGGAGATTAAGCGCTATAAAAGTCCAATTAGAATTAGAATTAACTAAATAATTGTTTTGGGAGGACTTGCTGGCCCTGAAAAGGGCCTATGGGGGCCATACCCCTAAGATTGAATGGCTACTTAGGCGGCTGCTGCTG
Organism: Sabellastarte sp. h YS-2021; assembly: GCA_964017235.1. Taxonomy (NCBI): domain Eukaryota; kingdom Metazoa; phylum Annelida; class Polychaeta; order Sabellida; family Sabellidae; genus Sabellastarte; species Sabellastarte sp. h YS-2021. Next base: position 122,805,646 of record OZ024930.1, on the reverse strand, counting down.
TGGAGGCAGTGCTGACGAGGTGATGAACAGCTGTTGCTGATGAACTGCTGCTACTTGCAGGCTAACTGATGAAGGGTTTATCAAAAACCAATTTGATGAACCTAGATGCAATATTTCAAATTTTAGAGCATCTTAATTATTTTCAAATAATTGGCTATAGTGGCCATTTTGTTTTTCAAAATAAGACCAAAATTTTTCTCAGACAAAACATTTGCAGGCCAGGACTTTTCACGGTCTATCTTTACATTCTGAAGCCACGGCACCAATAATAAGGGAGAAATAAGGACGTTTTAGTGTGATGACTCGATATAACCTTGAAGCAGGTGTCAAAGGTCAAATTCAACACCTGGAAAACATTCCTAGGCCATGACTTCCTACAAGTTGTTTCACATTCCATACCTCTAGGAGCAATATTTGGGGAGTTTTAAGGCCATTTTAATAGGATAACCCTGTTTGACATTAAAGAAGTGTTATGGCGGTCATTTTGTTTTTAGGACTGGGCCGAAATTACTAGCAGGCTAGCTTTGCTAGCCATATATCCTTTGTACAAATTCGATGAAACTAGCTGAAACATTTCAAGATATAGAGCACCTTTATGATTTTCAAACAATTGCCTATGACGGCCATTTTGTTTTTTTGTTAAATGAGGCCAAAATTTTGCACAGACAGGTTTTTATAGCCATAAACATTCCCTGCAAATTTGGTGAAGATATCTTTATAAATGATTGAGATGTTAAGGTTTATGTAAAAATGTGACAAACGGATGCACATGCAGATGCACAAACAGACGGATGTACGGAAGGCGTTTTATAATCTCCCGACCACCGCCTTCCCTTTTCATGGGATGTCTTTACATTCTGAAGCCATAGCACCAATAATAAGGGAGAAATAAGGATATTGTAGTGTGACGACCCCATTTAACCTTGAAGCAGAGGTCAAAGGTTAAATTCATCACCTGGAAAAGATTCCCAGGCCATAACTTCCTACAAGTTGTTTTCACATTCCGAAGCTCTAGGAGCAATTTTAGGGGAGATATAAGACCTTTTTAATAGGATAACCCCATTTGACCTTGAACATGTGATATGGCGGCTATTTTGTTTTTTGAGCTAGGCCAAAATTACTATCAGACTAGCTTTTCTAGCTAAATGGCTGAATGGCTTTTGTGCAAATTTGATGAAGCTAGCTGGAATATTTCAAGATTTAGAGCAACTTCATAATTTTCAAACACTCTGGCGGCCATGCAAATTTGGTGAAGATATCTTTATAAATGAATAAAATGTTAAGGTTTATGTAAAAATGTGACAAACCAAAGCACATACAGACGCTCAAACGGACGCATGTACAGAAGGCATTTTATAATCTCCCAACTACCGCCTTCCCTTTTCATGGTATGTCTTTACATGCCTTCGGCCGCAGGCAGGAGGTAATAAGGAACAGTAAAGAATGCTTTAAGATGAAAAAAAATAACTAAAAATCAGAATACAAATGTGTAATTTTGCAATAGAGTTAGAAGTTATTGACATGGCGAACCATTGACATCCCACCTATAAGTCATAAGTTATTACGGAAACCCAACAATAAGTCATTAAGGAGACCAATTAGGCAATGTGAAACAGGAGTATTACTTATAAATAACTAAAAGGTGTATATGTTCAGGTTTCTAGCTAATTAATGCTGTATTATACGGATTAATGCCTTGGTCAAACCTATATATACCAAACTGATGAAGTGGTTTGAAATAGTGATATGTTCTGAGCTCTATTAGATCTGATATTATGTGATCAGTGGGTAATTGTACAATTGTGAAATTAATAATTATCGCATTAGTTCATTGTGTAGCTAAGAGGTTCATTAGTATGTTGGTATATTAATCATACTTACACATCTACTCCAAAAGGTCTCCAATTTGGTAAATAACATTTATTACTCCTGGCAATAAGTTCAAGAAAAGAAAACTTCAGGTAAAACAACATCTCTTCCTTGGGGATAACTTATTAAATTGAGGGTTAAATAGGCAGTGAAAGGAGAAATATCCTACATAAGATTTGGACATCCTGACAATAGCTGAGTGAATGGCCATATGGAGAACTATCCGCTATTTAATTGGTTCTCTTTGAAGATCACATCGATGGAGCTAAAAAGCTTCACATCAGTTTGGAAAGAAAACATAGGCAAAAAAAAGAAAAAAGAAAAAAATATGACAGAGCTTAACCCTTTCAGACATAGGAAGTACCTGCTGTGAGACACCAGATTCATACAAATTCTCTTTTCAGAACCCATTTTTTGTTTTTCTTAAACTTGATAAATAGGTCTCCCATGTGTGCCGTGCTATGTGGATAGTATAAATTAACTTACCCCAGATGCAGTAAAGTCAACACTTGCATAACCTTATCATCCATACATTTTTCACCGAGAATATACGAGTGGCTTTGTTTTCACTGTGATATTCACAAAAGCTGTCAATTAAATGACAAGTTGATCTCCTTGGAGAATAGGCTCTCTGAACAGCAAATTTTGAATTTGTTTAAAAGAGGTGAATGTTCAGCTATGGTCCTGGGATGAAGAAAAAATGCTTTAAAGTACCCCCAGTCTAATAGTTAAATGGCAAGACATTCTCATGGCAAAACTAAACTGTATCAGATAAATGCAAATACATTTATGAAGTTGTAAATTTGAATCGGCTGTTCTGAAATGCAGGGTGCCTGTCCCAATATAACTATGGCCTCCTTCCACCAGTAGCTGTTGAAGATCAAACTTTAGAAATGTTTGAATTTGGTTGCTATTAAACATGTCTATGGAAATGGATAAAAACGGAATATGTAAATCAAAAGCTTTGGGGATATATTTTCCCAATGAAAATTGTTTACTACATTTTGAGGACTTCAAGACCGACAACTTGACTTAGATAAACATAAGGTACATCCACCATTTTGATAAAAGGCTCATGAGCCAATTAGATAGAAATGAAGATATCATTCCATTTTATACCATACCATCAACCTGATGATATATGTTAAGCCACCTCTCTGCCCTCGTTTAGAAAGAAGTTGAAAAATTATCTCTTTACCAGATCATACCCATCCTAGGTTTTTTGTTTCTCCAGGTGTTGGCCCCATTGGTGCTGGCCCCTGCTGTCTCTGTTAAATTAGTTTTTTGTATGATGCACTTTAGAGTTAGATTTTCCTCAAGTCCTTTGTCTTAGGTATTACATAAGGACTGATTGACTTTTTCAAGAATTTAGTGCTGACAAATGTTTGTATTTCATCAGAGACAATAATATCCCCACCCATATGATGGATTCATAATGATTCTATGTATGTCAGATTTGGTGGAGCAGAAATAAAAAGACTTGGATCAAGTCTACTTTGGAGTCTGTCTTGAAGAAATAGATTATAAGCACTATAAAAGTACAATTAAAATAAAGTTAGAATCAATATCATTGTGATAGAAAGTGTGGACTATCCATGAAATGGAAAGAAATTGAATTATTACATCCCCCATCCCAAATTTTGGAAGCTTATGAATATCTAAACATAGTATAAAGTCTGTAAAAGTTCTTGATTAACTTTTAACATCTCTACACTTTCTGAGTGTCACAATTTGTCCCATATAAGTAATACATTTTAACATGTCATAACTACAATAATCTGGTATAAGTTGTAACAAAACTAATGCTCATCCAAGACTCTGGCTTTTTTAGATTTTAAATCACTGGTCTGCCCTGTACAGACCGAAGAAGTATGAACCAAGTAATAGCAGGTGATTGTTTTTGAAATCCCTGAGGTTTCAGCTTCATTTATCCAGCTCTTGTGAGATGGCTACAAGTGTGACGTCTGATCCATGCTGATCGCTAACACAAGGGGGACTCCTGAGGCACCAAAAAGCACATTTTTTTCTCCAGTTCTTGCCACCACTTGAGTTAATCAACACTGGCTCTGTTACATTGACTTCAGTGGGGGAGAGATTGGGAGGCATTGTATGGCATTTCTAATGGCTGGAAATATTTCCTTTGTGAGTTGCTTTAACGGATATTCACTGTTTTTAAACTCTCCTTTCAGAGAATTACAGACTAGATGATAAGTTGCAAGTCCATGTAAATGTTAAATTTGACCATACAAAACAATTCCCAGCCCATGACTTCATGTAAGTTCATATTCCGAACCCCTAGGAAGAATAATAAGGAGATAAAAGGTATTTTTGATAAGTCTACCACTCTGACCTTGAAGCACAGGTCAAAGTTAAATCAGATCAATTATTCAAAGCTCATGAATTAAGGCAAGTTTTTTTGACATTACAAACCCCCGAGACCAATAAAAACAGGCCAATAAACAGTATTTTCAGTCAAGAGACCACATATATTATATATCTGACCTTGAAGTAACAATCAAATCTGAACCCATAAAAGTTGCTACATACATTTAAAACCCCTGAGACTAGTAAAACTGAGAGAACTTACAAGAGTTTTTTCTTATGAATACCCCATTTTACATTGAAAGAGGGGTCCACTGTGATGCTCAAGAACAAGATACTCAGTATCAATATGCCATGGCATTCTTTAGCTCCATTAAAAATTTGAATGGCTATCATTGTGTGTTTCCAGAACTACAACATGAAATATACCTAAACACTAATATTAAAAAGGTTTAGGTAGCTTTTTTCTGCTCTCTCAGTGGCTTTTAATGAACACATTCAAGATAAAATTTTTCAAGGTTTAAAGGGGGGGGTTCTATGTTTATACTCGATCTACTATACTTGATAGTAAAACATGATCAAAGCTACAATATATAAGAATTGGATCAAAATATGAAAAATAACATTCTGAAGACTGCCACTGAACATGAAATTGAGCAGAAAGAGGCATCATGCCTTTGCCGATATACATCCATATACTAAATTTAAACATTTTTTGAGCTATCATGTCTGAAGGAAAATCTGCTGTACAGCAGCGTAATGAGCTCAAAACCAATATAATTCCAAATTTCATCCAGGATACATTTATGAAGACTGATATAATTGGCTTTACATCCTTTTTCACAGCTAGCATCATATTGGGACAGGTGGTCTGTATTTCATACATGATGTCATCAGCTTGAGGTGGAACCCTGCTGATCATTTTCCAGACTTAATTACCAGCAAAGCCCATATTTACCAATATTCTTATTCTGAGAATTAGTCTTGGAATCTTTTCAAAAGTAATAGTAGTAAAGACAAATTGGATGCAAGAGCTCTGTCAAAAAACAATTAACATTTAATATAGTACTTTTGTTGTTGACAAACAGGAGGTTTTATTTGCTGCAAAAGAATGTTTTAAAAATACTATGACTAACGATTACACACCCTCACACTTCAAAACTGAAGTACATGTTTTACAAGAAAAACACCAAATTATACCGTGGTATATGCAAACCTTATTCACATTTCAAGGTTTATTGCCTAGAATCAAGCTCACTGTGGAGCTTCACTCCTTTCTGTCCCTGGATACTGCTATTGGTTGATCATCCTGGTGATGTTGAGCCTTTAATTGAGATGGTCCCCTTAGTGAAGGGGAGATTAAGCAGTATGAAAGTCCACTTAGAATAAGAATCACGATAAAACTCTGTGTATGCCATGGTTTGGAGGTAGTTACTGCTATTGTAACATAAGAACATTCCCCCATGACAAAAATAGGCTGTTTCATCCATTACACTTTGCAGGGGTTATTATCAGACAGGAAGGTGTTTTACCATGGCTCTATGTGAAATCAAGTGAAATAGCCGTGTCATGTTAGAAAGCATTTTGACTATAAAACAGTTCTACTGTACAGTGATTATTTCACCACAGTTCATATAGTCTCACATATACGGCAGTGAAAGAACAACATTTTAACTAAATAATAAGAAACTTTATTTGACAAATAAAAAATTTATACACTGAATTAAAGACGTACACTAGACACAATTTTACAAACATATATATTATTGCACAATGAAGTTTGGTTATAAAATTATAATAAAGTCTTAAAACCATACATACTAAACATGCTTCATCAATATGAGTTACATTTTTGGAACATTTTCTGACTTTTTAAAAAAAATCCTGACCTTAATTCCTCTTTTCAAAGCATAGTCCTTCTCAAAATTCATGCATGGAGGATGAAATCCTCACACATAGGCAAAAATGTATTATCATTAAGAAGAAACAATAGGTCTGTAAAGTTACTTTTCTCATTGGTGTGAGAAGGACTTCTGTATATTTTTTACCTTTTATATATGCAATACTTTAGCCAGTTATGAATCTCCTCTTGTTATATTAGATTTAGTACTAGTGAGATGTTAATCAAATATTTCCAAGGTGCTGGAGGTTGATGTACAACAATGATATTATTTTTATGTCAACAGTTGTAAGATAGTGGCTTGAAAAATTGCATCTAACTTTACTTCATACTGTTTGGTTTTGCATGTGGGGTAATATTTGACAAAGTTTTCTAAAATCCCCAATTATTGCTCATAACCATCTTTACACATGTTTGAAGGCAAACATTTACTAACCATTCTAAAATAAGGGTACAAAAACTTTTTGTGATAGATTGCTGTTAAAACATTTGATCAAAAACATTTAAAAAACTGTTTAAAATGATTGGTATGAAAACCAGTTGCATGGAATGTGAGTAAAATGTTTCTGAGCAAACATTTAGCAAATGTTGGTTAAATGTTTTATGTATACCGTTTATTTAACATGTTCAAAGATGAATGTTTGGAAAATGTTTCCAACATAACCTTCACTTCTTGCAGCTTTTAAGTCTTTTACTCTTCAACAATTTTGTAAATGTTTCAAAAACATTTCCGTCATTTCCATCCATACTTCAGTTGCTTGAGTTATTTTGTAATCATTTGATCAATGTATGTTTTCAGCAAAAAAAAAATTGAAAAGAGTGTTTGGCAAATGTTTTTATACATTACAATGAAATTAAACCCTTGGATACATTCAGAAAACCCCACAGATGAGGTTTCAAAAAAATTGTAAATGTTTGAGCATTTTTAAAATACTTCTCATCTTTACTGGGTTGGTATTTTAAAAGATTTACATTAGATTTTGTCTGATTTTATTAATTTAAAATAAATCGCTGACCCAAATATAAAACATTCTAACTTTGCCTTTTTACCCTGTTTCCAATATAAACGGTGAAATGACATTATTCTACGCATCGTCATACACTTTATGTAAGGTTTCTTCATGACACAGTCGTTTCAGAATCCACAATCATGTTCTCCCATCTTCACATACTTGGTACTGATGTCGAAGCGCGCAAGCATGTTGTAGATCTCTGCCATTTTCTCCTCTGGAATGGTGCTATTCCACCCAAGGATCCACAGATAGTCTGAAAACATGTGTTTTGTTATCTACACTTTTGGCACATGTAATTTTGTTCTCATGTTTAGTCAGTACCATTAATACATATCCAAAAGCACGTGAAGAGAATTTGTTTCTGATATCTGCCCACCATTATGCAATATTAGGTTTGTAGAAATTAAAAACAAGAGGAGAGTGCCCGTGAACGGGCACTGTGTCAGCTGACTGAGTGTTTTTGATTTGTGAAGGTGATTAGAGGACAGAATAATTATCAGGAAAAGGGCTGTACAGAAATACAGTAAATGGTAACTGAACAGCAAGTTCGAAAGAAATTCCGAAGCTGACAGAAGAAAAGGATAAAAAAGTTGTGCCCAGTAAATGGTATTATGAAGGAAAATAACAAGGTAATTGTTTAAGTGTAAAAAATAGGTTAAAACATATTTAAAGAAATACTACAAATGCAATATCCTCGTTCGACCTTGAAGAAGGGGTCCAAGGTCAAATCTAACCACACAAATACATTCCCAGCCCATGATTTCCTATGGTTTACCATTCCAAACCTCTAGGACCAATTATAAATGAGTTATAAGCACTTTTAAGCTTGGCTGTCCTCATTTGACCTTGAAGGAGGGGTCCAAAGGTCAAATCTGACCATACCAAAAGATTCCGAGCCAATGATTTCCTATGGGATGGTTTACCATCCCAAATCTCTGTCACCAATAATAAGCGAGTTGTAGGCACTTTCAATTTTCGCTATCCTCATTTGACCTTGAAGGAGGGTTCCAAGGTCAAATCGGACCATATCAACAGATTCACAGCCCATGATTTCCTGTCTGTTTACCATCCCAAACCTCTGGGACCAATAATAAGCGAGTTATAAGCACTTTTAAGTTTGGCTATCCTTGTTTGACCTTGAAGGAGGGGTCATTGAAGGTCAAATCTGACCACACCAAAAGATTCCCACCCCATGATTTCCTACAGGTTGGTTTATCATCCCAAACCTCTAGGATCAATAATAAGGGAGATATAAGCACTTTTCATGACTGACAGAAAACACCTGTGGCGGCCATCTTGTTTCTCAAAATGAGGCCAAAAATATTCCCAGACAACATTTTATGGTTATTAATATATACTGCAAACTTAAGAAAGCTAGCTATAATATTTTTTTTCATCAGAGCAGTAATGGTGAAATCTCTCTCTACACACTGCGGCTATCCAGTGGATACAATGATTTACTCAACAGTGAGAACCTGAAAGTAGCTATTGCTCAGCTATGCCATGACATAGAGGTCTGCAATTTCACTATGTTATAGCTGACCAAAAATTCTGTGAATAACATATTTAACAAATTACTCTAAATGTAATAGTTTTCAAGTTACAACTGATTTACTCAACAGTGAGAACCTCAAAGGAACTATTACTCAGCTATGCAATGAGCTACATGTCTGAAATTTTACTATGTTATAGCTAACCCAAAAGTAGGTGAACAACATATTTAAGCAAACTACTGTAAATGCAATAGTTTTCAAGCTACAACTAATTTACTCAATAGTGAGAACCTGAAAATAGCTATTGCTCCGCTAAGCCATGAGCTATAGGTCTGTAATTTCACTATGTTATAGCTGACCCAAAAGTAGGTGAACAATATATTTTAACAAAATACTCCAAATGCAATATTTTTCAAGTTATAGCTGATTTACTCAACAGTCAGTACCTGAGAATAGCTATTGCTCAGTTGTGCCATGAGCTATAGGTCTATAATTTCACTATGTTATAGCTGACCCAAAAGTAGCTGAATAACATATTTGCACAAATTTCTGTAAATGCAATAGTTTTCCAATTATAACTGATTTACTCAACAGTGAGAACTTCAAAGTAGCTATTACTCAGCTATGAAATGAGCCACAGGTCTGAAACTTCACTATGTTATAGCTGACCCCAAAATAGGTGAATAACATATTGAAACAAAATACTCTAAATGCAATAGTTTTCAAGTTATAAGTGATTTACTCAACAGTGATAACCTAAAAGTAGCTATTACTCAGCTATGCCATGAGCTACAGGTCTGAAATTTCACTATGTTATAGCTGGCCCAAAAGTAGCTGAATAACATATTTATACGAAATTCTCTAAATGCAATAGTTTTTAAGTTACAAGTGATTTTACTCATGATGGAAGTTACTGAAAAGCCCAAAAGTAGCTATTACTTACTTAGCTATTGAGACAGACACCCAACTTACTCACCATATTGTAGCTATGAAAAAAGTAGCTGAATAACATATTTTAACAAAATGCTCTAAATGCAACACTTTTCAAGTTATAAGTGATTTACTCAACAGTGATAACCTAAAAGTAGCTATTACTCAGCTATGCCATGAGCTACAGGTCTGAAATTTTACTATGTTATAGCTGACCCAAAAGTAGCTGAATAACATATTTATACGAAATTCTCTAAATGCAATAGTTTTCAAGTTATAAGCGATTTACTCAACAGTGATAACCTAAAAGTAGCTATTACTCAGCTATGCCATGAGCTACAGGTCTGAAATTTTACTATGTTATAGCTGGCCCAAAAGTAGCTGAATAACATATTTATACGAAATTCTCTAAATGCAATAGTTTTTAAGTTACAAGTGATTTTACTCATGATGGAAGTTACTGAAAAGCCCAAAAGTAGCTATTACTTACTTAGCTATTGAGACAGACACCCAACTTACTCACCATATTGTAGCTATGAAAAAAGTAGCTGAATAACATATTTTAACAAAATGCTCTAAATGCAACACTTTTCAAGTTATAAGTGATTTACTCAACAGTGATAACCTAAAAGTAGCTATTACTCAGCTATGCCATGAGCTACAGGTCTGAAATTTTACTATGTTATAGCTGACCCAAAAGTAGCTGAATAACATATTTATACGAAATTCTCTAAATGCAATATAGTTTTCAAGTTATAAGCGATTTACTCAACAGTGATAACCTAAAAGTAGCTATTACTCAGCTATGCCATGAGCTACAGGTCTGAAATTTCACTATGTTATAGCTGGCCCAAAAGTAGCTGAATAACATATTTATACGAAATTCTCTAAATGCAATAGTTTTTAAGTTACAAGTGATTTTACTCATAATGGAAGTTACTGAAAAGCCCAAAAGTAGCTATTACTCACTTAGCTATTGAGACAGACACCCAACTTACTCACCATATTGTAGCTATGAAAAAAGTAGCTGAACAACATATTTTCACAAAATGCTGTAAATGCAACACTTTTGAAGTTATAAGTGATTTAGTGCATGATTTCATGAATTTTAATGCATTAAAAATTATTAAAAAAATTTATTTAAAAAAAAGTAAGACAGATCCAGGTCTCATACTCACATAAAAGAATCTACCTCTGGCCTAGTACATATATGCAAGATATGAGAGAAATCCCTGCAATAGTCACTGAGAAAATTGTGATAAAAAGTTGAAATTTTCACACTTTTGGTGGGGGTACCCCCCTTGTAATGTCTCTAGCAAACAGACGAACAGACAGATTTGCATGCCTTGAACAATTTTTCATCCTCGATAGATAAGGTATCTTTTAAAAAAACAGCATGTCTCTAGGCCTTGTAGTTTTGGAGAAGAAGTTGTTCACGCGGACACGGACGCGTATGCCCACGCCGCAGAGTGATGACATAATGTCAGCTGACTGACAAGTCAGCTGACATAAAAATCAAGAAATTTTAATTTAAAGTAACTACAATGATTAACAATATTTTGTGAATTTGTTGTGTATCTGAATGGTAACAACAAGGATTTTTCTGTTGAACCATAGAAGCAGCATAATATATCATTCAAACCACTACTTTGACAAAGATTTTATATTAACCAGATGGAATTTACAAGTTTTGGTAAATATAATATTTTAAGGCATTTATTAGCTAATACAAATGTCATTTGCAGGGAAAAGTACAACCTATCAATGTATCTCAAATTCCAATAATAACAGCAAAAATTAAAAACTACAGAATTTTCTCCAAAATAGGTAAAGGTCGGGACACTCGAGTGATAGTGCAGCAGACTGTTGACATTTTAAAACAAGCTTATGACATCACTGATTCCTGTGTACATGTGATGAGGTCAAAAGATCTCACGGATTAGTGGAAGATGTTAAATGAGAAGACAAAAGCTGTGGGATTATAGATGACTTTAATAGTCTACTCTGTCACAGCACTGTTAATACGCACAAATAGCAGATGACACTAAGACAGACTTGGCAGATATTTCTTCATCCAGATATGTCGAACTTGGAATTATGAGATTACAAGCACCTCCGGATAAACAGATCTATTATAAAAACATCTCTGGGGTATGCTCAACAAGGAAGGACTGTGGCTCACAGTGGGTGAGCAAAAGTAATTATTAAAGTGACATCACTTTGCAGTTGTAAATAGCTCTTAGTATGTCATGTTATATCTGATGTCCAAATCAGTAATGAGGAATTATTTTCTTTAAACTTCTTACTCTTTCACAACTGAATCAGCAGACAACACACTCAATATATGGGAGACATAAAAAAAGGACAAGGATGCTATTTTTGTGTCATTCAAGTGACAAAATTTAAAAAATATATTTTAAAAGGGTGATTATACATAAATTGTCACAATTTTGTTTGAATATCAGCTGCGAAGAGTATTAACTTTAAGAGGCACCGGTCAATAAAAAAACTTCAATTTTAATTTGACATTTCTCTACCATTTCTGCACAGATTTTAATGCAATAAATACAGCAGATGCTGCATACAAATACCTTTCTTTGTATATCACATATTTGTAGGTTTCAAAGTTGTTGAAATACTTGTGAAAAATCTGCATTTATTTAACCAAAATCAGCAAGAACATATTATCCATAGTTAGTGCTGGTGGAGAATAAAAAAATTATTACTTAATCTTTGTTCCACAGTATTTGGATCAAATACATCTCTAGATGGTTAACATAGTCTTGTATCTTTATTACCGGTATATTTACATTGCTGTAAACACTACGCAATGCTGCCAGTGCTAGCAAACTGTTAAAATTGGACAATACATCTCTGGAAAGCAAACTAAATGTTGTCAAAACAGTTAGAAGAACAATATACTGAAGCTTTTTGTTTGTGCTTTTGTATATGGGGGGGGGGGGGGGGGGGGTGCAGACATTTGGCTGGTGGATGTTGGGCCAGCAGACAGTTGGCCAGTGGACATTTGGCAGGTGACTTTTTTGAAGGGTAGGACAATTGGCCAGTCATGTTTTTATATGTTATTTATTTATATTATTATATATTATTTTATTATTTGCTCCACATGAAAAAACTTTTTGTTCGTATGGCAAATGGAGTTTAAAATGTCATATTTTTATTGTTTCAAATAACATAAACTGCTTTTTAATAATTTTATTGTCATTTTCTTATCAAAAACAATGACTCTGGAGAAACATGATGTTACGTAAAAGAAAATAAGGGGCCTTTGATAACTGCTCAGGATTAAATATAATGTTCATAAAAGAACAAAAAGGCCTTTGATTCCTACTCAGAATTTGCTGATTGCTTTAAAGTTTAGTTTCTGATAACTGTATCAGACTGAACAAATGAATGTTTTATGTTTCAATGTAAAAACCAATTAATGACAGTGCTAATAATGTTATAATTTTTCGATGTATTGCTGTATTATGTTTTTGTATTAATGAAAATGAAAGAAAGCAGTTCACCAAAACAGTTTTTGTTTTGTTGCAGGCAATATAAGACCAGTTAATGAAAGTATTGATGATGTTATAATATATCGTTCAGATGTATTGCTGTATTATGTTTTTGTGTTAATAAAAATTTAAAAAATACAGTCTGCAGTTGTTGGAGACAATATAAAAATAACATATTAAACCTTGCTTGCAATATTTAGAAAAGTTATTTTATTTAGGACTATAAAGAAATAACACATGAAAAAAGTCACTGATCATTTGTCCTATCCCCAAAAAAGTCACCAGTCAAATGTCCACCAGCCAAACATCCACCGGCCAAATGTCCCAGATTCTGTATATGGACTGGACCGATGAATAAATAGCACACAATCATACGTCATTTACTTCAATTTTAATATTCTCCATTCCATTGTTTTATTCCTCTATCACAGAAAACATGAACCTAATGCTTTAAAATAAGCCGGAGTGCCAAGAGTAAACATTCACTATTGTGACAGGTCAGAGAACAACAATGACTCCAATAAACTGGAGCAGTGACACCCACTTGGAAAGACCACATGCTGTTACTTGAAAGGTGTGCCTGTCCAGTCACTTGAAAGTAACACAGAAATAGATTTGACAAGCAAATTTCCCAAAGGAAATCCTGGTGTAGGACCATATGCCAAAACAAAGAGGTGCTGCAGTGACAAAACCTGACCTTCCTATGGGAAAAGCACATTTTCAAAGCTCCAGGTGTTAGCCCTGTATAATTACTTTTCACACGGGACTGTGTGGTGTGCATTCATAGTGAGAAGCCTAGTGAGTTGTAAAAGTCTTGCTGAAACAACTTCTGGAATTATATTTTGCTAATAAATAAAAAAATAATATGTCATTCCCCCACACCCGGCCCCTTTGCACTCTTTTCATAAACTCATTTTGACTATGCAGTTACCTTTAAATAAAATGAAAAAAAACCACTAGAAGCAGTCTACAATAACTATATTAATTTATACAAAAGTCTTTACTTTTGGCTGAAACCACAAGCCAATCAAATATGCACATTAGAGGCGGGCTGTCTGCAGTAGCAAGTTTAAAACACCCTATGGAGTGCAGCTTTAAGCTGATGATTTGTAAATTCACAGAGATTTCCATGTCCTCATTATAATAGCCCATTTTCATATAATATATGCAATTCTGAGTCTCTGACAAAGCAGTTTTAGAGACCTGTTAATACATTCTTCAGATATTATGTGATGTGCACAATCAAGAAGGCCAAAACTTGCAAACATTCTACAACAGATTCGATAATCGGCCAAAATTGTCACCACAGTCACAAAATGGAGAAGAATAATTTTCATTATTCAAAGAAACAGGGGTTTTGTCAATGGTCAATTTCATATTTTGTCATATAAAGTGTCAAGATGCAAAATAAAAATCAAATCTGGAAGGGCATTTATCAGAAATGGTATTTTAAATAAAAGCATATAAAGAAGCGAGCAATGTACATCTTCATGAAGTTTTGAAGATTATGAAGTTTTTCCTTCTTAAAATAAAATTTTTTTAAAAAAATAAAAAAATTTTAAAAAGTTTTTTCAACAATTGGATTTTTTAACATGTAAAAGCAATCAGGTAATTGAATATTGGAACTGATATTGGTTTTGGAGTTTTGCACAATTCAGCAGTGATCGATTTTATTTACTCATTCTATTAAAACCAGTTCAATCAAAACACAGATATTGTAGCAGTTACACTGCCTTAATATGTCAGATAAAACTGGAAATGTGACCCAAGCATAATCTGGCATAATTTTTTTGCATGGCAAACTTTGCACCCAAATAGTTCCCCTCATGAAGGAAACATAAAACAAACTTTGAATTTGTTCAAAATGTACCATCTCTGAAAACTTATATCTGCTGTGAGGTCCTTCTTTAGTGCAATATGATTCACTGACAAAAGTGCAAAGTCCAAACTGTTGTAAAATGCACTCATGTATTGTCTCAAGTAAAGACTTGCAGGCAAGTCTATTTTCTGACTTTATGCTATGTTTACAAATGGATTTAGTCATTCTTTCTCCTCCATCTAACAAGGCAAAATTTGGTATTGTGCCTGCTTTGTGATACTTCAACCAGCTCTGCTATCATATATTCTAACTAATCAAACACTGCTTACCCAATCTGACAAGAGATGCCAGACTATCACAGGAATACACCACAGAGAAAGTCTCGTAATCTGTATCCAGAACTAGATAGTTAGCAGCATTGGGGGCAAAATCTGAAACACAATATTATGAAACTTCAGTTGAACCAATATATCAGTTACATATCTAGGAGTAGTGCTAATAAGTTGTTTGGTGATGGTTTTGTTCTTGGCAATGACCTTACCTACATTCCATATACTTTACGTCACATACTTTTATAAGCATTATTTTTATATACAAATTTTTACAGTACATTTTCCCAAGATAACACAGATTCTAATGAGCAAAAAATACCATGGTCCATCAATCTATAGAAAGCATCAGTTCGCAGCATGCAGGGGCAAAGCATAATTTTAAAAGATATATGTCCCGAAAAGGTTGCCTTTAGTCAACTTCTGAAGGCTGAAAATGTGTAAGCTAGCCTAAAGTTTCATGGAAGGTTGCTTCAATGTCTACTACTATCATAAGTGAAACAGCCATCGAAATGAATATAGAATTATAAGGACCACTAGATATCTTCTTTGCATCACTTCTCTGCATGTTCAGAGCAGATGCATAGTATTGAAAACAAGACCACTGCCATGGTGTTTATCTCATGCCGGATATTAAGGAGAAACGGAGGTTTTTGAGATAATCATCATTTTCCATTTCTGGAAAAATTCATAATGGCAGCCAGAATTGGAAAATTAAAAAAATTTTCAAAGGCACTATATCCTGGGTCCATAGCACCCACAGGGACCTTATTTTTCTTGAAATCACTCTATCTCTAACGGTTTTTGAGATAATCAACAATTTCCATTTGCACCAAAATTCAAGATGATAGCCAGGATTTGTGAAATTAAAAATTTTTCAAAGGCATTATTTCAAAGGTCTATAGTACCCAAAGGGTTGAAAATTTGCGCAAAATTGGTCTATCTGAAATTGTTTTTGAGATAACTGACATTTTTCATTTCCGCTAAAATTCAAGATGGCGATCGGAATTCGGAAAATTAAAAATTTTTCAGAGGCATTATATTCAGGGTCTATATTATCCAATGGCTTCAATATTGCTTGAAATCGCTCTGTCTCTGATGGTTTTTTGAGATAATAAACATTTTCCATTTCTGCAAAAATTCAAGATGTAAAAAAAAACAGCCTCAGTCTGAAGACCTAGGACCAACAATATCGGAGATCTAAGGATGTTTTTGCATGATGAGTCCATTTGACCTTGAAGCAGGGGTCAAAGGTCAAATTCAACACTTGGAAAAAATTCTCAGGCCATGACTTCTAGTAGATGTTTACACATTCTGAACCTCTGGGAGCAATGGTAGGGGAGATATAACACCATTTTCAATAGGATAACCCCATTTGACATTAACATGTGATTTGGCGGGCCTTTGGTTTTTGAACCTTAGCCAAACTTACTATCATGCTAGCTTTCCTAGTCATATATCTTTTATGTAAATTTGATGAGCTAGCTGCAATGTTTTAGTGCATCTTAATGATTTTCAAACAATCGGCTATGGCAGCTTTTATGTTTTTCTAAATGAGGCCAAAATTTTACATACACATGTTGTCATAGCCATAACAATCTCCTGCAAATTGGTGAAGATATCTTTGTAAATGAATGAGATATAAAAGTTTATATAAAAATGTGACAAAAAGATGGACGCACCCACACACATACAGAAGGTGTTTTAAAATTTCCTGACCATGGCCTTTGGCTGTTGGTGGGAAATTATTAGGCTTAAAGTACACAGAGTCCTAGATCAAAAAACTTATAAATTAGTGTAGCTGTTTTAAGAAATATAAAGTCCTTCAAGAGGAGCGAGTAAAGTGATTGGAGGACAGTTGTGAAGATTGGTGTAAAAACTATGTTACCTTTACTTATTTACTAGCTGTTTCCCACTGAAGCAGCAAAACAGATATCATAAATGGAGAGGGTTTTAAGTCATCAGTACATTATTAAAAAGTCATTTGCAAAACAAAAAGCACCATGTTGGAATGAAAATACAGTGAAGTAGCTAGTATCTGGCTAATGTTTTGTAGTTTGTAGGTCATATCCATACTGTATGGCATGACTTCCTGATGAAAAACATTTTGGAATTGTCAAACATAAGTCATATGATCATAGCTCGTGTAAAACTGTTTGTTTGTACACACTTGTAGGTTATTAAAATGAATGTAGTGAGACGTCTTAAGGTGGATATATATCTTAAACAGAAGTCCATTTTAAGTTGAAGTGAATATCAGTCCTTTAAGAGCCCTTTCCCATTGATATCCTGTTATCTAGAAGCCTGGTTAAGTAAAAGTAGTTTCTAATCATTTGAATTTGTAAAAGGGTAAACAGAGTATAGTGAAGGTGCAAACAGATAAACGGCATCTGGTTATGAGACATATGTAAACAAATGTTGTATAGAATATTACTTCTTCTGATTGTCAGCTTCACAGTTGATTAATATCAAATTTATCAACTAAAACCATGAGAAATAGGCACAAATCTGCATAAATATAACCAAAAGACTTCAAAACCTTTTCACAAAGTTCTCCCAACTCTATACTGTATTCTACCTCTGTGCACTCGTCGGTTTTATTAACACCTGGTCCCTAGACAACAATGAGAAACCCCCAAGGTTTGCTTTAACTTTATTATTATAATGGTAGTCCTTGTGTTGCAAATTTAATTGATGAATATAGCCAATTATGACAAAATATGATTCCTGTTAGTGTTTTATTTTGGGAAATATGCTTAAGATAGGTTAATTAGCATATCATAATTATCGCTTCCCACAACTTTTTTCATTTGCTTTTTGGGAGACATTTGACTGTCATAGATCAGTTCAGTACAGAGAAATAATGAAGTTAATGTCTCTACAGAACATATATACTCACTTCCAAATGATACCTGCAGTGCACCTTTTGCTATCTCAGGAGCAAATACAAAAGCCTCACCAATTGCTATATTTGGCCCACCAGTTCTGAAAAGAAAAGGAAACAAACTAGTCACAGTTAAGGTAACATATTTCATAACAACACAGAGCATACTGTAAGAAAGAAATATTTGAATATATATTTAAAATACAGTAAAGGTAACTTTATGTCCCACACATGTCACGTGTCCCAGCTTTGAGGATGATGTTTTAAAACTTAGCCCTGGGCCCGTATTCACTAACATTCTTATACTTAGAATAAGAATGTTAGTGAATACGGGCCCTGGTCTAAAGTAGGAAAGTTGGTTCTTGCTGTATGATTTCAAATGGCCTTATAAAAGTCTGCCATTACTGTTCCCACTGAGAAAAATCTGGGCAACTTTCTATTTATTTACAGATGTGTGATACATACAACATGGGTGTTATTTAAAACATCCCAAAGAGTAGAATAAAATGAAGTAACGAAATGTCACATGACACTGACAACCTGTGTTAAAGTTAAAAACTACTTTGTTAAAGTATTTTGGCAACACAGCTACTAGATACTGCTAAAAAGTTATCTTTAAATATTGTTTCAGTAAATGCATTTCATAGGATGACTTAATGTTCAAAAACAAATACAGTAAAACTTTCAAAGTATTTTAGCTACAATGAAAGAATATTAAATTTTTGTGGTGTTTTTTCAAACCACTGTCGGTTTTTAAGTTAATAATTCTATAAAATCTTCAACAGAAACATAATTAATTACAAGTATTTAATGCCTGTATTGTTGACAAGGATCCGGCCATTTGGCTTCAGTGAATACTGGGCTATTCCACACTTGGTGGCAAATTCAAAGAACATGGGATAATAACGTGCTACCTCATACCACTTGCCAAGGTACTGAAATACAAAACAAAATCTTCAACAACAACATAAATAAAAGTATAATGACATAGTGAATGGTTTTCATCCAAATATCAAATGTCACTTGTATTTCTAGTAATTAGGGTCATGACAGAAATTATGGACATGGCTATGTAATATCTAAAATGTTTTAACTTTGGACACCAGTAACTGATTGACAATGTTAAACTATGTTAGGTTTTTAAAAGAGAAAAATTTCACATTAATATTAAAACCCTTTTACCTTTATAAGCAGGCAAAATAAACCCAGAAAATTTGGGGGATGAACAAAATTAGTGCACTCTGCTAATCTGTTTCGTGAGCAGTAAATTCAAACTTAAAAAAAAAGAAAAAAAAGAAATTCCACTGTGGCAGACAACAAAATATCATTATTTAAATACTATATACGTGTATCACTTTGGGACAAAGTTTGTGGCAGTTTTTAATTGACCCAGATATGTAATCTGAGATGGTGACACTAGACATTAAACAAGAGGAGAGTGCCCGTGAACGGGCACTGTGTCAGCTGACTGAGTGTTTTTGATTTGTGAAGGTGATGAGAGGACAGAATAATTATCAGGAAAAGGGCTGTACAGAAATACAGTAAATGGTAACTGAACAGCAAGTTCGAAAGAAATTCCGAAGCTGACAGAAGAAAAGGATAAAAATGTTGTGCCCTGTAAATGGTATTATGAAGGAAAATAACAAGGTAATTGTTTAAGTGTAAAAAATAGGTTAAAACATATTTAAAGAAATACTACAAATGCAATATCCTCGTTCGACCTTGAAGAAGGGGTCCAAGGTCAAATCTAACCACACAAATACATTCCCAGCCCATGATTTCCTATGGTTTACCATTCCAAACCTCTAGGACCAATTATAAATGAGTTATAAGCACTTTTAAGCTTGGCTGTCCTCATTTGACCTTGAAGGAGGGGTCCAAAGGTCAAATCTGACCATACCAAAAGATTCCGAGCCAATGATTTCCTATGGGATGGTTTACCATCCTAAATCTCTGTCACCAATAATAAGCGAGTTGTAGGCACTTTCAATTTTTGCTATCCTCATTTGACCTTGAAGGAGGGTTCCAAGGTCAAATCGGACCATATCAACAGATTCACAGCCCATGATTTCCTGTCTGTTTACCATCCCAAACCTCTGGGACCAATAATAAGCGAGTTATAAGCACTTTTAAGTTTGGCTATCCTTGTTTGACCTTGAAGGAGGGGTCATTGAAGGTCAAATCTGACCACACCAAAAGATTCCCACCCCATGATTTCCTACAGGTTGGTTTATCATCCCAAACCTCTAGTATCAATAATAAGGGAGATATAAGCACTTTTCATGACTGACACAAAACACCTGTGGCGGCCATCTTGTTTCTCAAAATGAGGCCAAAAATATTCCCAGACAACATTTTATGGTTATTAATATGTACTGCAAACTTAACAAAATACTCCAAATGCAATATTTTTCAAGTTATAGCTGATTTACTCAACAGTCAGTACCTGAGAATAGCTATTGCTCAGTTGTGCCATGAGCTATAGGTCTATAATTTCACTATGTTATAGCTGACCCAAAAGTAGCTGAATAACATATTTGCACAAATTTCTGTAAATGCAATAGTTTTCCAATTATAACTGATTTACTCAACAGTGAGAACTTCAAAGTAGCTATTACTCAGCTATGAAATGAGCCACAGGTCTGAAACTTCACTATGTTATAGCTGACCCCAAAATAGGTGAATAACATATTGAAACAAAATACTCTAAATGCAATAGTTTTCAAGTTATAAGTGATTTACTCAACAGTGATAACCTAAAAGTAGCTATTACTCAGCTATGCCATGAGCTACAGGTCTGAAATTTTACTATGTTATAGCTGGCCCAAAAGTAGCTGAATAACATATTTATACGAAATTCTCTAAATGCAATAGTTTTTAAGTTACAAGTGATTTTACTCATGATGGAAGTTACTGAAAAGCCCAAAAGTAGCTATTACTCACTTAGCTATTGAGACAGACACCCAACTTACTCACCATATTGTAGCTATGAAAAAAGTAGCTGAATAACATATTTTAACAAAATGCTCTAAATGCAACACTTTTCAAGTTATAAGTGATTTACTCAACAGTGATAACCTAAAAGTAGCTATTACTCAGCTATGCCATGAGCTACAGGTCTGAAATTTCACTATGTTATAGCTGGCTCAAAAGTAGCTGAATAACATATTTATACGAAATTCTCTAAATGCAATAGTTTTTAAGTTACAAGTGATTTTACTCATAATGGAAGTTACTGAAAAGCCCAAAAGTAGCTATTACTCACTTAGCTATTGAGACAGACACCCAACTTACTCACCATATTGTAGCTATGAAAAAAGTAGCTGAACAACATATTTTCACAAAATGCTGTAAATGCAACACTTTTGAAGTTATAAGTGATTTAGTGCATGATTTCATGAATTTTAATGCATTAAAAATTATTAAAAAAATTTATTAAAAAAAAGTAAGACAGATCCAGGTCTCATACTCACACAAGAGAATCTACCTCTGGCCTAGTACATATATGCAAGATATGAGAGAAATCCCTGCAATAGTCACTGAGAAAATTGTGATAAAAATTTGAAATTTTCACACTTTTGGTGGGGGTACCCCCCTTGTAATGTCTCTAGCAAAGACGAACAGACAGATTTGCATGCCTTGAACAATTTTTCACCCACGCCGCAGAGTGATGACATAATGTCAGCTCACTGACAAGTCAGCTGACATAAAAAGTAATTTTCTATGAAGTTAAATAGATTAAAAATTTGTATATTCTCAAATATTAAATTCACAAACACGACAGTTTTATCTCTTTAAAGGTAAATTACTGTTCTTTCCTAACACTTGTTATTTGAAGTCAGTGGAGCATAGGCCGAGCCATTTGTTGGTATTACTTTTGTATGTATCTACCAACATCCACTTCCTCAAATAAAAATACCGATGAAATTATCTATGTTTAAAAATTTAAGGTAAGTCATTCAAGAAATCGTTTGATGCAACTAAATGAATGCATAGGTGTTGTTTAAAACTTACCTTGTCCACTACAAAATCTGGTTTTGTGGTGACTTCTGGACACGCACCCAGGAGAGGAACCTGACCAAAGCTCACTGTAACCACACAAGCCAGAACAAAGAGTCTTGTAAACATCATACCTGTAACACAACCACAGCGTGCAGATATGTGGTGAAACCCTGATGTCTGTAATCCAGGAGATTCAAAGGACAGTAGACGGGTCAACATGAAATTTTTCATCTGGATTTATCAACTTAGTATCTCAATTGATCGAATTAGCTCTCTCGATTTGTTGACTTACTAAGCTGATAATCGACTTAAGTATCACAATTTATTGACTTAATAACAGGCTATATTGACTTATGTATCATGATTTATCGACTTACTAACTCAATAAATCTACTTAACTATTTCAACTTAAAATTAACTCAATAGATCAACTTTTCTCTAGGACAAATAGCAAAGACAGAGACATAAGGTGTTAAAACTGTCAAGAGCCACATTTGACCTTGAAAGTAGGGTCCAAGGTTAACATGACCCCACCAAAAATTTTATACAATGTGGTGTTCAGCAAGTTGTTTTCACATCACAAACCACTAAAACCAATTATGAATAAGTTGTCTTCACATCCCAAACCTCTGGGTCTAATAAAAATAAGGAAGATACAGGGTATTATTAGTACATGTACTCATAAACTGGGGGCTGGGCAAATCAGGCCTTTGACAAATCGACCCTTGGAAAATCAGGCCACTTAAACCTTGGCCCCTACAAACTAAGTCCCCAATTAAAAGCAAACAATAAAATATAATGCAATAAGAATATTTTTATGGTGTTTAATGTTCATTAAATGACAGAATCTAGGGCTAAGTTATTTATAAACAGTTCATTAGATAAGCATGTATCAGGTTATCATCACTGTGCTTAACAAAAATCAAATATATTTGAATGCTGTGATCATGTCATTTAACCTATGTCCTTTAGACACTTGTTTAGACACTTATTTATGTGGGTTTAGTAAAAGTGCAGTAACCATGTATAAAAAGATTTTTGGATGCTGTAATCAAAGCCTTTAGCCTTTGTCCTTCACTCCCTTGTTTATGTCAGAAATACTAAAAGTGCAATTGCCTTGATGGAGATTAAGTGCTATAAAGTATTTATAAGATTATATGTTAGATCAAATAATTTTTGTGATCTTTGTTTATCATATTCTCTTTGGGAGCACAGTAATTTTCTGGGAATAATTTGACTAGGGTATTTTTTCTCGAGATTCAAGAGATTCAAGGTGAAAGATCTATATAACATTAAGATAGCAAAGTTGATTTATCAAGATACTAACTCAATAAATAGAAAAAAAATTGTCATGTTGGCCCTTCTACTGGCAATCTTCTGGTCTGACATACAATGATTATAAAACACTAAAATTCAGAAAAAAATGTTAAGTTCAGTCTACCTCTCATGATATTGTTAATATCCCCAAAACCCAAGACCATGTGATGTACAGATCTGCAGATCAACCAATTAGCAATAACTACAAATTCAAATCTGTAGGTTTTATTGCAAGCAGTGTCCAGCACAGTAAACTGTGTCATGACTTTCCTAGAGGTCACAAGAAGGTCAATACATTAAAATGCACTAGCTGTCAAGTGAAGATCAAAGGTGAAACCTGGCATATGTATTGTATCCTTTAGACAAGTGCAGTATAACAAGGAGGTCTTGGGTTCAAATCTGGAACTTAAATCAAGAGTGCAACACATTACCATTATGTGTACAACTTGATTTTAGTTCAGACGAGGTATACAAAAGAGGGTTTTGGTTGAAATCCGGATTCTAACCAAGTGTCCAAGATACTGACCAATATATGTATGCAACTTGATTATAGTTCAGACCAAATATTTAAAGCCTTGGACGAAGAATCAAACCCTGATGTAAATGTATATAATCATAAAAATCATGGGTAATGCCCAGGTCACACTGTGGCGAGGCCACTACGAATTAACTGGCGAATATGAAGATTTGCTGCGAATTAGAAATCGTGGTAGTTCGCCACAGAAAGGGCGGGAAAGTATGGTCACGTGGTTGGAATTGGAAAAATCCACAAATTACTTCGATCCGGCTACCATGGGCTACCATCATCTTCATCCTGTGGAAGATCTTGGTACGATGTTCTCATCACCCAGTCAAGAACATCTTGTTTCTGTGAAGAACGTCGACGAAGATCAAACGAACTTTGTAGAAGTATGTACGAATTAATGCGAAGTGTAGCGATTTCCGTGAGATGTTCTTGCACCGAGCCACGACCATGGTGGAGGGTTGAGTGAGCTGTGACGAGCCCCCGATGAGGAGGAAGAACGTGCTGAGAAGAAGTGACGACTAATTCGTGTATAATGCCAGTTCCTATATAAACAGCCTGGATCATCTGGATTCACTTCATTTATCATCAGACGTCGGACAGTGTACATCAAAGGCTATGGATCTACAGAGACTCAGATTATTGCAGCAACTGTATGAGGCTCATCGTTTAATTGTACAGAATCAGATTGTGATTGCACAGATACTGGTTGATAGACAGAGAAGGCGTCGACCAAGGCCCAGGAGGTATTGGGTGAAGCCCTGGCTCTCCAGGAGGTTGGACTGTGGACACTATGATCGTTTGATGAGGGAGCTGGAGGCTGAGGATGTGGTGTCTTTCAGAAATTTTGTCCGGATGGACCCGGCCATGTTCAGAGAGGTCTTGCAGAGGGTGGGGCCCAGAATTGAGAAATATGACACATGGTTCAGGAAGTCTATCAACCCTGGATGCAGACTTGCAATCACACTTCGTTTCTTGGCCACTGGAGAGAAGTACAGGAGTCTGATGTTTGGCTTCAGGGTAGCACACAACACCATCTCAGTCATAGTAAGACAGACTTGTGAGGCCATCGTGGCAGAATATGGTGAGGAAGTCATGCAGTGTCCCCGTACCAGTGATGCATGGAAGCAGGTTGCTGCAGAATTTTCTTCCAGATGGAATTTCCATCACACCCTGGGGGCTATAGATGGCAAGCATGTGGCAATCAGGTGTCCTAAGAATGGTGGCTCACTCTATTTCAACTACAAGGGCTTCCATTCCATAATACTTCTAGCTCTGGTGGATGCCAAGTACAAGTTCCTTTGGGTGGATGTTGGCACCAATGGATCCAGTTCTGATGCACAGATCTTCAATGACTGCGATTTGTGCTCAGGCATTATTGATGGCACCTTGGATGTACCTGATGCAGAGCCATTGCCTGGTGATGACCGTGATATGCCATATTTTCTCATTGGGGATGATGCCTTCTCTCTGAGGACCTGGTTGATGAAGCCGTTTAGTGCCAGAGGACTTCCTGATGAGGAGAGGATCTATAACTACAGACTGTCTCGTGCCAGAAGGGTGGTGGAAAATGCGTTTGGCATCAAGGCCAACAGATTTGGTTGTCTCCTCACCACCATGTGTCAGAATCCAGAGACTGTTACCTCTATTGTACTGGCCTGTTGCACGTTGCACAACATCATGAGACTGAGGTATCCAGGTATCCACCAGGGACTGGGTGATGAGGAGGATGACAACCACAGAGTTATCCCAGGACAGTGGAGGCAAGGTGCTTGTTTGCAGGACATTGAGGATGTGACTGGTGGCAACAGGCACACACAGGTTGCCAAGAGACAAGAGACTGTATTTGAAGCATTATTATAATGCTCCAGTAGGGGCCACGGCGTGGCAAAGAGACATGATTTGAGACTTTCACATATGCCAAGGACATTTCTTCGTAGTGACTGTATTGTGCTAATTATTGTTATGATTCAGTGCTGCATCATTATCTGTGTTATATTTTGTATTGGGCGTTATATACTTGTTGAAATAAAGTTGCAATGTTCTTGTATTGCAATAAAGTTATTGTCCTATTGCACTTCATATATGTATTATGTGTATAGTAGGGTCAAAGAGGTCAAGTCTGAAACCAAATCAGGTCAAACATGTAACAGGTCACACAAACCAGTTCACAACTTTGCCACCACAGGGGCCAGAAGGTCACAAAGGTCAAAAATCAATCAAGGCCATAACTGAAGGAAAGTTAAGAAATCTAACCAGCTGCAAGGTGGAAACTCTGCAACCAAACGCCGATTGCTTTGGAATCAGAGCATAATGAAATCCAGAAATGGAAGATAAACAAATTTTAACATTGGCCACCTGTTAAAATTTGTTTATCTTCCGTTTCTGCATTTCATTCGAAACAGTGAAACTTCCACAGTGAACCACTCACATTGGGTCATAACAGGTCCTGGTAACCACTGGGCCACTTTTTTTGGATCCTTCATGTTAAGATGTGACACCTTACAAGTATTATGCCAATGTTTTTGAAACATGAGAAAAACAAGCAATCACATAAACAATTTATTATTCCAACAAGGTCAAAAAGGACAAATCACAATAACATAGTAAGTGTACTTTTTAATAAAGAAATGCAGACACATTATAGCTCACAGCTAAGGTTAACATACAACTGACAAGAACAGCTGTCAAAGTGAAACTGGTTACATATACCATTAGCTCACAGCTAAGGTTAACAAACTACCCACAAGAACAGCTGTCAAAGTGAAACTGGTTACATATACTATTAGTAACAGCTAAGGTTAACAAACTACCCACAAGAACAGCTGTCAAAGTGAAACTGGTTACATATACTATTAGTAACAGCTAAGGTTAACAAACTACCCACAAGAACAGCTGTCAAAGTGAAACCTGGTTACATATACTATTAGTAACAGCTAAGGTTAACAAACTACCCACAAGAACAGCTGTCAAAGTGAAACCGGTTACATATACTATTAGTAACAGCTAAGGTTAACAAACTACCCACAAGAACAGCTGTCAAAGTGAAACCTGGTTACATATACTATTAGTAACAGCTAAGGTTGACAAACTACCCACAAGAACAGCTGTCAAAGTGAAACCTGGTTTATAATAGTAATAATCATAGTAATACTTGAGCCAGACATAGCAAAAATACACAAATAAATTACTTTACACCTGTTTGATAATTACTTCTTACATCTCACCTAAACTACTTCTTAAGTGTCTATAGACAAAGGACAAAGTTATTTCTAAACCTAAGAACCTTGAGAATCATCCTGATTAAGTAATGCCATAGGTGTCATGGGTGTTGAAGGCACACTAGGAATACCTGCAAATGACGCATTTAAATCTGACAAATTCAGGTCTGACAGTCCTATTGTCCTTCCCTCGGCGTCTGTGATAACAAACTTGGTGGATGAAGTGCTGGATGATGAACCCACTGACTGTCCAGAGGTACTGGCCCCCGATGGGGTCTGGAAAATAACAGTTGTCTGGCTCTGGGTGTCTGACCCTTGAGGCAAAGGGGTAGAGGAGGCTAGAGCTGCGGGCCCAGGTGCGGGTGGCGGAGGCATTTGTGTGATGGTGTACTGTTGCTGTGGCTGCGGCTGATGGAAAATAAGTTGCTGCTGCAGCTGCTGTTGCTGCACCTTCATCTGCTGCTGCATACTGTCCAGCTGCTTCTGCCTGTCGTCCAGCTGCTTCTGCCTATCATCCAGCTGCTTCTGCCTATCAAGCTCCTGCCTCTGGATGTCCCTCTCCGAAAGCAGCTTGGACTCCTTGATGGTCTGGTTGAGGAGGTCCATACTGCGCATCTGATATGTGGGCCAGAGATCCTCGTGGATCTTCAACATGGCACTTGACATCCAGCCAGCCCAAGCAGTCCTGTCATTGGTCTGTGCCTCCATAGATGTTAAGAGTCTGTCCAGCCTGTCAGAGATCTGGGCACTGTTGTCGCTCTGCTCGCACATCTTGTCCAGGAGCTCTGACTCAGTGCTGGCACTTCTCCTTGTGGCTCTCCTGCCACTAGTCCCAGAGAGGGTGATACCTGGAGGAGGAGTGCTGCACACTCTTGGTTCACCCAGTGATCCTGACTCCACGGGCTCATCTGCAGGATCCAAGTCAGTGGATAGGTGTGAAGGCATGGTGGCAGTTGCAGAAGCAGCAGAGGCCGATGAGGTGATGACAGAGGCAGTGGTGGTAGCAGATGAGCAGGTAGCAGAGGCTGAGGTGGCTGCGGCAGAGGCAGAGGCAGTTGTGGTGGAAGCTGGTTTCAACTGAAAGTACAGTAGAACAAAGACACATGGTAAGCATATAGTATACATGTTCAACAAACAGTTTAGGTAGGTACTGTGAAGTAACAAGTATGAACTCCTGTGTCACTACAGAAAACTTTACAGATTTTTGCCAAACATTAGTGTTACAGCTACAAACTTGTATCCATAGGTAGTCACTGTTTACAAGTCAAGAATACACAACGCAGCAAAAACATCAGGATATCCAGGTGAGTCAGACTGTGAGAATGTACTTACATTGCAGGACTGCCTGGAGGGGACTCTGGAGATGTGGTCATCCAGGAAGCTGAAAGACCTCAGGATCCAGGTGTCCCTGTCTGTGTGTTCCTTTGCCCCGTCACCAGACTTCTTGCAGGTAAGCTTGCCATACCTTGTCCTCATCCCTTTGAACCAGATCTTCAGGTCGATGGCTGAAAAAGGAAGAGGAGACACGGACACATTAGGTAGGTTATCAAAGTAACAATGGGTTACATTAAGTTTTAAACTGCTTCACATCTGTGGTGTCATCTGCAAATGGGTGAAGCCTAATACATCACACGATGACAGAGTACAATTCAAAATAACATAAATTAACAGAATAAGTAAACATTCAACATAAGTCCATTTACACAATACTGTATACGTAGTACCTCCATCACAATTTAAATTATTACCTGAAACTATGAAAAGGTTAAATCATAATGGTTAGTCTAACTCACCTTCCAGGCCCATGGCCCTGGCCTGGGTGGCCCAAGCAGCCTCCTTCCTGTCTGTGTCCCTGTACTCCTTCTTGGCCTTGTTGTACATTTCCGGATGGTTCTTGAGCCACTCAGCCATCTCATCCTCTTGCCCATCTGTCATCCTCACCAGCCTCTTCTTCTTGAACCTCCCCTGGGACTGGCTGTCTTGGGTTGCCTCTTCCAAGTCATCTGTGTCTTCCGGCTGGGTGACCAGAGTGGCTGTATCCCCTGGGTCTGATGATGAAGCTTGAGTGGCAGGCAGTTCATCCGGCTGTTCTGGCTGTTCAGGCTCCTCAGATGCTTCAACAGGAGGCAGAGTGACCCTCTTCCTCTTTCCAAGTCCAGGTCTCTTCACCATATTTCTTGTATGAAATATATCCAAAAATTTATCCAAAGTTCGTCGATGTGTACGCATTGAAGAAAAATTCGCAAGTGATGACAATTGTTCGCGGTGCCCTGCTTTTATAGTCTCCAGCCAGTTCGCCGCAACCTACGAAGGTCGTAGCTGATTGGTAGCCAGTTCTTCGCATGCGCAGTCAGTTCGCCAATCACCAACGAACTACTGCGACATTCGCTTCTCATTGGCTGAGAGGAGCGACAAATATCTCCGGGGCATCGTAGCATATTCTTCAGGGGCGACGATGCATGGCTTCCCTGCTGCGAATATCGTAGTTTGTTCTTCGTCTTTCAGCCGACAATCTTCAAAGGAAAGTTGGCGAAC
This sequence comes from Sabellastarte sp. h YS-2021, assembly GCA_964017235.1. Classification (NCBI taxonomy): domain Eukaryota; kingdom Metazoa; phylum Annelida; class Polychaeta; order Sabellida; family Sabellidae; genus Sabellastarte; species Sabellastarte sp. h YS-2021. The sequence continues at coordinate 122,775,974 of OZ024930.1, read as the reverse complement.
AATGAAGAACAATGAAGAAGCCTGCTACGAAGTGGCGAATTGGGGTACGAGGGTGCTACGAAGTCGACGAATCCACCACCATCTGTGAAGAATTGCAAAGAAATGGACGAAGCGTGGCGATAGTTTTGAACAGTTTGAAACTGTCGTAGCCAGATGACGATCCATGGAGAATGTTGGAGAACAGTGAAGATGGACCAAGAATATGCTACCAACAAGGACGAATTGCATGATCGCGCATATTCGCCACTAAACATTGCCACAGTGTGACCTGGGCATAAACATGATGAAGCAAATGCTGCTGAATAATAAAATAATTAATTAATGAATTTGACTTAAACCCAACCAACACTACCATTTCCCACTTAGTAAGCTCTATGTTACATGTAGTGGTCACTTGTGGGTTGAAATTACTATTTGTATAGAGTACAAATTATTTATTGTACATTTTAACCAGTCAGAAATGAAGTATTAGTAACCTTTTAGTAATTCTAGTAACTTAGTAACGTGAACTTGTTCTCCTATATGTGTTATAAAACAGTATTACCATTCTCAGTAGTTAGTAATTCTTTTGTTTTAGTTAACTTAGTAACTTAGTAATGTGTTAGTATTTGTGTTAGGTCTTAGTATGTGTTGTTATATAGTGTATTTATTACTAATAAATAATTTTTATCCCAACCTGGCTTACTTCTTGGATTGTGTACTAGTGGCAACATAAATGGGACTGACCCCACAAGCACAAAAAACAACAATAGTTAAGCTTCAGCTTTTACCTACCTGTTAACAGCGAGGGGGGAATCAGAACATGTCTTTCAGAATCCAATGACCACAGATCTGAAAGCCCTTTGATAGACACACTTCAATCAAATCTGTTTACCACTTTGACCGTAGCGAGAAATACACACAGACGGCAAAAAAACTGCACCCCGTTCTAAAAATAGACCCCACCACATATTTAATTAAGATAGAAGGTTTATGAGTAGATCTACATTTACAATGTGTACGCCTATTAAAGATGCAAAGTTTAAAAGCAAAAAAAAAAAAAAAAAGAATAAATAAACTGGAAACTGACGTTATTCACTCAGTCCAAAGATTTGTGAAAAAAATACTCATGCAAGCATATGAATAGTGGTGGTGGACCAATTCACGCCCGGGTACCAATTCAGGCCCACCCTCAATTTTCTTGAAGAGTTATTATTTTTCATTAAGAAGAGGTTTACCACATCATAGATAATCATCAAATGGATCATTTACATTTGTAATTTATTAACTTGTTTTGGATAAATTTAGGGGTGGGCGTGAATTGGTACCCGGGCGTGAATTGGTCCACCACCGGGGATTAGCAATACATCAGTGCTAGCTGAAGTATGTAGCTTTTCCCACTAAACTTAATGTGATTTAGGTATCCCTTTGTGATCACAGTCCCATGACAGTACTGAACAAATATCTGTAAAAAAAACTCCTAGTTCATAATATATTAAAAATTGTAAGACCATGTAAGTGACACATTTTGTGCAATATCAAAAATCCCAAAGAGAGCAGAATTTTATACTGCATATGTCTCCATATACATTATCTCACACAAATAATAATATCCACAAAACACGTGCACTTTATAATTACTGTCATAACAGATCACACTTTGTACCTGTCAAAAATATATATACAAGTTATACCTTCATAAGGGACAAAAATTGCTTTATGCAACTCACTTAATTTTAGAGACTGTTGTGTAACACAAATTCCAACCTTCACCTTTTCAGCAAGAGAAAAAAACAAACTAAAAATGGCCAGACCAAAACATGCACACGAGTTCACCCAACCATATTTGGCACGACTCAATGTTTACAGTGTGGGCATCGTGTCCACGTGTTTAAGCACATGAATAAGCGAGTAAATATACAGATCTTTATCGATCTTATGTTGCTGATCTACATATTGACTACAAAAAAGAAAAAAAAAACATTATTTGAACTTTGAATGCTGAACGACACTCCAAAACTTTCACTGGGCACAACCCCAGTAAAAAGATGGGATCACAGTATTGAAGTCACTTAATTTCAAGTAGTTACAATCACCCCTAAATGTACATTACCAGCATTTGAAATCATAATGCCCTAATGTATGATAACTCGCACGAAAGGCTACTGCACAAGGTCTAGACTTTATGTAATTTCCTGCGTTTTGGGGCCCAACATATCTTCACACCATAATTGCATGTATATCACATGTCTATTTGTCTATATTTTGGGGTAAAGCTGCATCACTGGTATTTCGTCAATTTTGCGCAAGTTTGATACACCAAAGTCAAAATTTGGTGTTTCACATTTCCTGCCCCTGTTCCACCAAAAGATTAAGCCCCGATCCTGTCGGCGACCCTTAATCGTGGACAGTCGGTGGGAAAATAACAAAAATGGGCGGGAATACTGGGTCGGTACTCAAGTCTGGGATTAAGAACAGATCGTGCCCAGGACGCCTCAGGACGCCTCAGGCAGCCGCAGACAGTCCCCGACTGGTCTGGGACTAAGAACCGACTAAGCCAGTTTTCAGGTCGGTTTCAACCACGATCCTGTCGTACACATACCGACTGGGTCCCAGGACGCCTCAGGCCTCCTGGGACTAAGAGCCGACTAACCCACGATTAACTACCGGCATCCTCAGGCCTCCTCAGTCTTCCCCAGACCAGGATCCCCGATTCTTGTTTTCCAAAGTTGCTGGATTTTCTGGGTATATATATATAAAATTCGCGATCTAATCATCATTGCTTTTCTAGGAACACAGCAGGATGCCACCTTTTAATGGAAGACAGATTCAACAACAACTTAGGGCTTTTTTGGTTTTTATTCAGTTACAAATAATCATGTATTTCCATTTTTTACGTCGACCACAGCAACCACCACCAGCACCACCAGCACCCATACAGAGACCTAGAAGAAGGCACAACATGTGGGTCAGGCCATGGCTGCTACAGAGAGAGGAGAGGGGGGCCTACCACAACATTATGGCTGATCTTTATGCCACAGATATTCCAGGATTCACCAACTACATGAGGATGACCCCAGAATTTTTTGAAAGGATTAAGACCAGACTGGAACCACACCTAGCCAGGCAGGCCACCAACTACAGAGCACCAATCAGTGTTGGTGAGAAGTTAGCCCTCACCATCAGATATCTGGCCACAGGAGAGTCCTACACATCATTGTCCTGTCAGTTCAGGGTTGGAAGATCCACCATCTCCAAGTTTATACCAGAGGTCTGCAGGGCCATGCAGGATGAGTTCACCAGGGAGCACCTGAAGTGTCCTACAACCCCAGATGAGTGGAAAGAACTGGAGAGGGAATTCAGGATCAGATGGAATGTTCCACATGCCCTGGGAGCTCTGGATGGGAAGCATGTGGCCCTGAAGAAGCCCAAGAACACTGGAGCCCTCTACCACAACTACAAGGGATTCTTTTCCATTGTGATGTTGGCCCTGGTAGATGGACAGTACAAGTTTAGATGGGTGGATGTGGGTACTGAAGGATCCTGCTCGGATGGCCAGATATTTAATGCCTCTCAGCTGAAGAGGAGGATTGAGGATGGCAGGATAGGCTTCCCTGACCCAGCTCCTATAACACAGGGTGGGAGAGATGTCCCCTACTTCATCCTGGCAGATGATGCTTTTGCCCTGAAGAGCTGGCTCATGAAACCCTATGGCAGAAGGATGTTAACCAGAGAGGAAAGGATTGCCAATTACAGAATTTCAAGGGGCAGAAGAGTGGTGGAGAACTCTTTTGGCATCCTTGTGTCAAGATTCAGGGTGATGAGGACAACCATTGAACTACCCCCAGCAACAGTCAGGGAAGTGGTCTTGACCTGTGTTGTTCTACACAACATACTGAGAAGCCAGTATCAAGGTCAACCTGGTGGTCAGCAGCCTGGGGAGGACGATGATGATGATGTACCTGATGATTGTGGATTGATTGGGGGTGCTGCTGGTGGTGGCCAAGACAGAAACCCTGCTAGAGAAGCCAAAAGACAGAGGGATTACCTGAAGGACTACTTCAACAATGAGGGAGCAGTGGCCTGGCAAGATGGCAGAATATAAGTCCTGCTGCAGTAACCAGTCCTTTTCAGGACTAACTACAACAGTCCTTTTCAGGACTACCAATTATTCCAAAAACAATTAATCAGCTATGTTTGCTACAGACGGACAAACCCCATGCCAAACTTAACTTGTTGAGATGGACAAACAGACAAACCCCATGCCAAACATAACTTGTTGAGACGGACAAACAGACAAACCCCATGCCAAACATAACTTGTTCAGACGGACAAACAGACAAACCCCATGCCAAACATAACTTGTTCAGACGGACAAACAGACAAACCCCATGCCAAACATAACTTGTTCAGACGGACAAACAGACAAACCCCATGCCAAACATAACTTGTTCAGACGGACAAACAGACAGACACAACTTTCTCACCCAACAAACAAACAAACCCACTGTTAAACAAAAGCCAAACACAAAGTCACACATTATATCCGAAATTAAATTATTTTTTTATATATTTTCAAATCCACATCATAATTTCACCAATTCTTTTTGTTCATGGCTTTGAAATTTATTTGTAGCAGAAAGGTTTTCATGGAAATCTTCAATTTTAAATCTTCACTTCTAATCACAAGTTTGTCAGTTTGTTGGCATGGGTTCTATTTACTTTTGGGTTTGTGTGTTTGTTGGTTGGTGGTTACTGGGGTTGGGTTTATTTTTGGTAGTTGGGTGTTAGGTTTGGTACTGGGTTTGTTATTTGGGGGTTATGTTTGGTGTTGGGTTTGTCTGTTTGTGGGTTGGTAAGTATGTGATAATGCCTTTTAAATCTAGGGAAGGTGTAAGTGTTGGACTTTTCTATTAAAGATTTTAAACTATCCTATGGATTTTAATCTAAAAATGGGCTGATTAATGGCCATATTGGGAGTTACTTTTTATTTTTTTTATGTGGCCTTTTTTGTTATGTGTGGTACCATGGGTTATTTGTTTCATGTTTGGGGTGGTGTAGGTGTTGGACTTGAACTTTTTTTTTCTTGTGATAAGTATTTGTACTGAAGTTTTTTGTTTTGGGAGGGGAATTGGAAGAACACGTAGCTGAATAATTGTTTTTGGAAGATTTGGTGGCCCTGAAAAGGGCCTGGCAGGTCAAAGACCCGTCCTGACTGGATGGCTACTGAGGAGGCTGCTGCTGCTGTTGAGGCGGTGCTGAAGTGGTGATAGTAAAGAGCTGCTGCTGCGGTTGTTGCTGCTGCTGCTGCTGAGGCTGCTCGACGATCTGTGTTGATGTCAGATCTGGTAGCTGGCTTAAGATTCCACTCAGATTGTGTCTGCTCCCTTCGTCCTGTACAGTTAGGACAGATGTCGGGTTGCTGAAGCCAATGGGGCTTGGTGTATAGTACACAAAACTGCTGCTAGCTGCTGCTTGAGTGGAACTAGACGCCTGTGGAGTGGTTGTTGGCAGTAGGCCGACCCTCTGGGACTCCGTGGTAACAGTGGCTGATCTTCTGGGCAATGGCTGACGTCTGCGGTTACTCTTAATAGTTTCGATGTCTCTAAAAATCTTGCCCTTTAATTCTTCAAATTCTTCTTGAGTCATCTTCTCGGCCTCTGATGCCACGTAGTCAAAGAAGGGCTGCCTGTCTGACTTCTGATGCAGAAAACCAGAGATAAGTGTCCTCATCTGCTCAAAGTGTTCGAGAATCTTGGAGTCTGTAGTTGAAACGGGCGTTGATGTAATGATGGACTGACTCCTCTCCCTCAGGACACCGGACTCGAAGTGTTCTGTATCAGTAGTTGAGCCACGTGATTCGTCCTGCCTGCTGGTATTTGGACTGGCCTCAAAACCTGAACTTCTATTGGCCCCCTTTCTTCTGATGTGGGTTTTAAGAAAACCCATCTGTTGGTACACCCAGGACTGTCTCTTGGTCATCTCCCTCGGGGCTTGGCCAGATTGGAGCTTAGACAGCTTCCCATAACGGGTTCGCTGGGACTCGAACCATCTTCTCACATCAAAGGGCTGGAGCTTGAGTTCTGCAGATATTTCTGCCCAGAGAGCCTCTCTTCTGGTCCTGTCGTGGAAACGTGAATGTTCCTTGTCATACAGTTCAGGGTGCAGCTTTACAAATTCCACAATGGAAACTTCCTCACTGTCTGTAAAAGTGGCACACACCCTGGCTCTCTTGGCTGAAGAATGGCACTCCGGATCTTCCTCACACCTCTCTTCTTCTTCTGCCACAGCTTCCCCAATAGCTGGATCTTCCTGAATCTCCTCCTCCTCTCTCCTCTCACTTCCTTCTTCTGTAATAACTTCACTCCTCTCCTCTACTTGACTTTCCTTCTCCCTCTCATCCATCTTTTTCCTTCCTCTCTTCCCTCCTTTCTCTTTCCTCATAATCCAGTCGACAAAATAATAAAAAAATAGTAAAATGTGTCTCCTAACTGTGAAATTTGCCCTAAGCTCAAGTATATAAAATATAAAATAAAAACTGAAAACCCCTACAAATCAGTGACACACATCTCTCAGTAGCCAAACAGTCAGTAACAACGAGAATGTGTGCGCGGTCGCTTATATAGTCCCAGACCTGCTCATTGCCTCGTTTTAATTTCCAACGCGCGGAAAACAGTCGGTTCTTAATTGGTTGTTAGTCCCAGGCCGCCTGGGGCGTCCTCAGGCCGCCGCAGACTGAAAATGCGTGGTCCCAGGCGTCCTGGGGAGGCCGGTTTGGATCGGTTAGGGTCGGTTACCCTTAGTCGGTTCTTAGTCCCAGACCTTGATTTTTGGGTCCCAGGACACCACAGACGGTCTGAGGCTTCCGGGGACTAATGCAACCGACCCACTTTCAGACGCATGAAATTCATACGCATCATATTTGAGTCTGGGATTAACAACCGGCCTCCTGGGACTAAGCTAGGGAGGTCTGGGACTAAGGGTCGCAGGCGGCCTGGGACAACAACCGACTCTGTAAATTTGGGTCTGAGGAGGCCTGAGGACGCCTGGGACTGGACATTTTGTTGACGGCGGGAAATATCAATCGGTTGTAGTCGTGTGAAATATCAAACATGTTTGATTTCTCACACGGCCCCAACCGACCACAACCGACCCTTACAGGACGCCTGGGACTAAGCAAATATTTCAAACCGACCCCCCAAAACCCTTAATCGGGAGCCTTAGTCGTGTGGTGGAACACCCACATCCGTTTAACAACCAGGGTTACATTGAGACAGGTCCACAGCACTGAAACTGGGTAGACAAGATTGACATTAAATTCTTATACGATACCTTCTTTCCCACCCACCCCCACCCCCGCGTGTTGTAGGGGTCAATTAGTAACACAATTACCCCAGTGGAACATTTTTTACCTGCGTAAAGGAGAGTACGTTTTTGGCGGTATTGGTTTGTTTGTCTGTTTACAAAATAATTTAAAAATTTATTGACTGATATTGATGAAACGTTTAGGAAATGTTGTCAATGACACAGGAAATCGATGATTTGAAATGTGTGGTGATCAAAATGGTCTGGATACAGAAATATGTACAAGGATCTTTTACCATTGCGAGATAAGGCCATTTTCAGTATATGTGCGTACATACCTCGATGTCGTGGCAATAAATACAGCACACTGCCATAAGAGTGTCTATGTTGGAGCCCAACTTAGGAGTCAGTCCATCTTAAGATGGACTATAGCCCAACTTAGGATCCTAAGTTGGTTAGCCTATCTTAAGATGGGCTAGAACGTATTAGCCCAACTTAGGAGAAGTAAGCTCAAGAATGTTTTTAAAGCTAAAATTTAATATTTAATAGCTAGTTTAATATTAATTTGTTATGTCGCACACCTTTGGTTGTTTTAATCATAAACTTGAATATAACCATGCTAGTTTATTTAAATACTGAAATTCAATTATACAGTATATGTTTGTGAAATATTATTTAACATTTGTTGTGCTTATCTTATCTGAAGATTTGGTAACATATATTAGCCCAACTTCTAATTTGCCCACATTTACATTTTTTTAAATATAAATGGTATTATTTACTTTTTTCTACCTAAATGTTACTTCTTTTTCTTTACCTCATTATGCATTGATAGGATTAGTCTTAATTCCTTTATTTTTCCAAGACTCTGTCTCACTTAATTTGACAATGGGAGGGTCATTAGGTCATAAGATGTCTATTGTTCAACCAGTGCTTTCACCTTGATTTGTTTCACTCGTGGGGAGTGATTAGGCAACTGGATTAGTTTGTGATGTATCTATTGTTTCAACATTCCTTTTAAGTTGATTTGTTTGACTATGTATGGTTTGTTAACTGGATTAGTCTTAGATTTACCTTTTCTTCTAGCATTCTTTTGATCTTGATTTCTTTCACATCTGGTTAAGTGACTAGCTAACAGGATTAATTAGGCATTGTTGTAAGACTCTTTTAAGGTGTTTTAGGTGTGATACTTTACATATATACATGTTTGTAAACAAATTGATTAATTTAATTATTATTTTTAAATGTTTGATTTCAAGTTCTTAAAAGGACATTTACCCATATAACCTAATAGAAAACATCAATTTTTTATGTGCAATGTGCAGTTTATCATATTTGTTTTCAATTTTATGCATCAATGTGTTGTTTGACTAAATCCATCAAATTAACTTGCATGATTTAATTACATTTTCCAATTACTCAGTGTAATTTAAAAAGATAATTTTATAATTCTTTGTTAAACTAAAAATAGATAATCAGGCTCACCCATAAATGAGGCACTATATTTGGCTTTCCACTTTATAAGTTTGATAGAATTAAGCCTCATTATAATTAGGGATTACTTTGATGTTGATTTGTTTTACTTTATAATTTGGGGTATTCCCTCCTGTCTTTTTCACCCACCCCAAGTAAAACAAATCAACATGAATAGAATGTTGAAACAAAAGGCACATATCCAGTTAACAAATCATTCCAATGAAAGACAAATAAAGCAACATCAAAGGAATATTTTAATGCTTCTCAAGGCTCAAGAAGCGCAATATTCATTTTAGTTTCTGCAATTAAACACTTTTTTGAGGTTAGATAAATTCAAAATATTTGTATAAAATATAAAAAGAAGTACAAAGTACTTTTGTACAAGGATCAGTTAAGTTTTTCTATGTTTATGTCACCTTTTTCATGAAAAATAATTTCCTTGTAAATAGTTTATATCAAATTCTGCATAACAAATCATTCTTGAATTTTATTATCTTAAGTTGGGCTGATAAGTTCCAGCCCATCTTAAGCTGGGCTAGGCTACCCAACTTAGGATCCTAAGTTGGGCTATAGCCCATCTTAAGATGGGCTGACTCCTAAGTTGGGCTCCAACATCTATAATATACCTCAGTCTATAAGATACCTAAGTATGATCCGGGTCCTATCAAAGTCATACTATGATCCAGAATAGGAAAGATAGAGATGGGCATGACCTGCTTGGCGGAGTTCTGAGCTCTCTGAGTGATTTTGTAGTTTTATCACGAGAGAAGAGAAATCAATACAATCGTAGTCCGAAACACGAGGGTTGTGTGTTTTGTCTTGGCGACTGATAAAAAAATAAATATATGCATCAAAATGGTTGATTTTCTTTGTTATAGACCACTTGCTTTCATTGTAACTAAAATAGGCCCATATTTACCAAAAGAATGCCAAAAAATAGCCCTGAAGTGTACCGAGAGTTACAGGTACCAGTGAATATGAAAAAAAAATTATCTTAAAATTTATGTTGAAGACTCAACTAAACCCAAATTTAAGACATGGAAATAGACTCGGTTCCAGGTTAAGAGACTCTGTCCAAAGTTAAGCCTCAAAAATAGCCTATTTCTTATTTTTGGGAGGGGGGGTGTGGCTGGCGGCTGTCACATTTGTACTAATTTAAGTATATTTTACTTTAGCTGTTATTTTACAACAGATGTCCAAATGCCTTAGTACCCCAGTTCCACTTCCAACAGATGTTTTTAAAACCTTCCCACTTTAGAACTAGGGAACCACTCTAACTGCTGAAAGAGAGCTTGTTAAACTGACAAAACATGTGATTAGTCCCAACTGAATGCGTAAGTCCAAAGATCAATAAGTTCAGCCTTACGACCTGCTTCCAACTGCTTCATTGGGATAAGTCATCGTATCATGCCCCAACCACTCTTTGTCAGGCAGCCAGCAGCTGAGTTGTACAATTAATCTTTCAGGGGTCAAGATAGACTTGCTCCAATTTCTTATTCCACCGAATCTGACATTAAATCATTATGAATCCACTTGATGAGTGGGGAACCTACTGTCTGAGGATATACTTTTGTAAGCTCCAAAGTCTGGTTAAGAGTCATTCAGTTCTCATATAATACCTAAGACAAAATGACTTGAAGAAAGTCTTGGGACAAGATTACTTGGCTATAATTTTTTAAAGAATGAGCAAGATAACTCGTAACATCATAAAGATAAGGTGCAGTAACAAAAAGATTAGTCGTAATTGACTTACTACGGAAAGGATTATTTGTAAGTACTGGGACAGATAAACTCACAAAGGTTTTTAAACATATACTTTATGGGGCTGTTCCATTTCTGCGATATATCGTTAAACCTTGCTCCCGATTGTGAAAATGCAGGATTCAGATAGGTCGATAGTACAGATAGGTTTAAAATGGGTTCAGGTGTTCCTGATGTAAAAGATATTTTCCCGATAGCTTCCCGATTGGCATTGCCATTGTCTCAGAAAATATCCCAACTGGTTTGTGATAGTTTCCTGATAAAGAGGACCCTAAAATAATATTACCAACTTCACACTTTTTCTTACTGGAGTCACAAGTTGCAACAGAAAGGCTTTGTCCACTATTGTTTCTGGTTTGTATTTGAGCAGGACATCTTGGTTGTAACTCACACTTGGATGGCAGTTCAACATAAAACAGAAAATGTTTTGCATTTGGAACCACTTTTTCAATATTTGAAATAACTTTCATGAGCTTCACGAGCTGAGCAGAAATGCATGCGTTCAAGGGATGTGGGGAACAGGATGGATATTCGGAGAGGTTTCTTCTTCAACGTATGCTACCCCAATACAAAGGATCTCTGTTCACTGATATATTAACAAGGACACCATAAATATTTACAGATACAACTGTAATGAAAAGTGAAAAGAGGCAATTAGTTGCATGACCATGTTGATTTTGCTACCAAGCACAAACTTTGATTGTCGGGAGGTAAAACATAGATAGTGGAAATTGGCTACAAGTCACATTCCCACCATTGTATGCATTTTCAATGTTTCACATAATTGTACATAGTTCCGAATTAAGTCTCAAGACAATGGTTACAGCTTGCATAATACTTTTGTAAAATCCTTGTTTAACCTCTTCATTTAATAACCGACCATTCTATATTAGTTTCCTCCATCAGTAAACTGGTTGTCTCTTTAAACCAAGAGGGCTTTATATTTCACTGCACCGACGGTGTTTTCATAATCACAAAATATCATATTTTGTTGATACAATTTAATCTTAAAAGATACAGTCTGATCTAGTAATTATGAAAAATATTTTTTTGTAATTAATTATGAGAGATCATATCAATTTTCCTGTAATTAATTATTTGATAGATATATATAATTTGTAATTATGAGAAAGGACATATTTTAAATGTTGGCATTCTACTGGCTGCAATAGGATAGATGTACGGGTGTCATCTCGAATTTCTCTTTATGGAATGCCTGCCCTTTGGCTATTTCAACTATAGGTTTAGACCGAGAAGCTATATTTTATGATATATACCTTTGCCTGCTGTCTCCTGTTGGTTTATCATGAGTAGTTTCAGCTGTTGATACCTTTTGCCCCTGTTTGCCTCCCGACTTCCATCAACTGATTTTTTCAATTGTACAGGTCGGGAAAAGAATCACAGAAGTCATTGACATTGGCCCCAGTTTTCAAACATGTTTCAAAATATGTTTGGTTGTAATACATAAGTCATACCTTTCCTTACAGGAGTCACAACCGACAACCAAACTGGCCCGTCTACCTGTCGTTCAACCATATTGGATCCGCTTTGCATCTGGGTAGGACATCTTCACTGGCATTCAACACAACTTAGATTATGTTTGCGCTCAGGATGATATTTTATAAATGCTCAAAAAAACCTCCAGTGAGCCTTCACAAGTTGTATACATTCAGGGGGCTCGTCCTTCAACATGTTATGGCACTTTTTGCTGCTGTGACTTATCTGAGTTATTTTGATAGCTTTTCGGACACCTTTCTAACTTTATTCTCAGGATATAAGTCACAAGAGTCCCCCGACATCTGCAGAAGAGTAGTCTGGGTTTATTGCTTTGAGTTATCGAATCGTAGCAGTTTGGTGCAGGTCCTAAGGGGGTTAGGAGGGCAATAATTTTGGTCATCCTATTTATATTTTAATTTGTAACAAATCATGTGGTTTGTCTGTTTCTCCACATTGCCCACCTTTCCCAAGATTAAAACCGACCGTCTCAAAAGTGGAACAGTTGTAAATAGTTAACCACATACTCTGTGACTGTATCAGTAACTGAATATGCCATAATGTATAATATTACAATCAGTGCTGCTGTTATATTTGATTTTCCAGATTTTAATACCAATAAAAGTTATCTGCAAGTGACTGGTTGTCTAGTTAATGCGGTAACACAATACGATACTATCTCAACAGTGAATAAAATCTACAAGAGTGATAGGCAGTGGGAAATTTAAGTTATAGAAAGTATATGAGGTGAACAAGAACCAAAAACCAAAAGGTCGAAAATGTTTCTTAGTTCCATCACATTCTGACGTGTTGATATGTATGCAAGAACAGTCAACAGGTGAAAAGAAATGTCAATTTTCCACGTGTATGAAACGAAAAACTCACTTTGTTTTCTTGTGAATTTGGTCTTATATGTTAAAAATACAAGAGATATGGTGACATATTTCCAATTAATCTTTTTTTTCCATTCGAGTTCTTCCAGTGTACACAATAAACTTTCAGCTTCCATAATGCACTCTTACACATAAATGTACATATATTATCCATAACCACGCTGCTATGAAATTCTGTTGCTTCCTTTGAGTACAAAAAAGTGAATCAGCTGATTGGTAACCGAATAAAAAAGCTACATATAATTCTAAATTCATACTTCTCCGGTAGGTCCTCCCTAATAGAATCCATGGTCCGTTTTCTTAAAGTAATATAAAGTACAATTTATTTATAAAGCAGCAAACTGACGTAAACATCCTCTATGGTACTTACGTTCAAGAAGGGATAATTCAGTTTAAGTCTGTGTCCATCTTAGTGTCTGATAGGGAAGAAGATTACGGAGGAGGGTAGGCTAATCTTCAACTGTTGTCCCAATCCAGTGATACTATCCTGGGTTCTGATGGATTGAGGGAGATTGGGTCATTCAGCAGGAGCGGAAATTGCAAACTCAGAATCTCCATACATTTGTTAGGTCTGGTTGAGGAAACTGAGAGGAAGTTGCGACATTTGAGGTCACTGCACTTAATTGAAAAGGACAGATATGGGAGTTGGGTGAAATTTATTGCTTTTAAGTTTAATTAATTTATTTATTTATTTGGGGTTTTACATCGTTTTCAACACTGTACAGGTCATATCACGACAGGTAGTTGCAAGGGAAGAGGAAACCAGTGCATACAGTTGGTCAAGGTTCTGTACTGTAAACTGCCGACCAATGGTAAGCAACTACCAGCTTTCCCACTTGAGGCCATGCTAGGAACCGAACCCCAACCTCAGAGGTGGGAGGCGAGAGTGTTACCACTCTGTCACCGTGGCCCCTGCTTGTAAGTAAGAAGATTATGTTTAAACATAATGCAAAATTGAATGCGAAGCCAGTGTAGTTTATTTAAGAAAGGTGAAACATAAGTTAACTTATATAGTCTACACACAATGTGACATAATAGATTTTAAAATTTTTGAATTCTGCTAATGTTTGTCTTTCTTGTGTGATAAGATCTTTGTATTAGTCATAATTCCGTGATTTTTGCCAAAAATTTGGACAGAAACTAATTATGTCATTTGAGTATATGTGCAATTCACTAAGACCTCAGGTTATTTCATCATAGTCTTATCTTTGATCATAACTCTAAGATTAGCTAGAAGTGGTAACAAATATTGAAGAAAAGTCTTACATATGGCTAGCATGTACCTTTTGCCACACTTTAGATTTTCAAATGGCAAAATGAAGTTTAAAATCCTTCCTACACCTCTATAAAGTAGTTTTGTTTTATGTTTAAAGTAGATGGTTTTCAACTGTAAAACTTATCCCTTTTTTGTCCATGTGCCAAATTAATGTGATGAGGACTGATATCTCAGAAATATCATATCTATTATAATATCATTGTTACTGCATATGTAGTGAAAACATATAGTCGCAGTACACAGAAAATAACTATGATTATATGAAAGATTAGTTTTAACTTGGTCTTAACAATTTGACTTTTGCCCTATTTAAAAATGTATAGTGAATGCCCATTTATGAAAATTCTTTGCTAACATGAAAAGATTATATATAAAACTGGGCTAAGTCTTAGATTAAGATCTTTTCGTGAATAATCACTAGGGCAAACAAATAAGCCAACAAAAATCTACTGAACACTATTTCAAGGATTAAATTTTCCATATTTTTGTTATTTTCTCAACAATAGAAACAGAGATTATTGTTGTTCTTACATAACTGAATGTATTACTCGTTCAAGGCAAATTACTGTCATATGGCGGAAACAAATCTTTCATTATCCAACTCATTTAGGATTTGCATCATAATAATATTTTTCAATTTTTACAGACAAATCTTGCTACATGTCCTATTATGAGCTGATCATACACTGCACCAAACGATGTGCCAGACTTTCATGACACACCTTAAAACTTTGATGCGAAAAAGTGTGAACGGTGTATAATAGAAAGCTTTATATGAACAACAAAATTCAGGAAGTGCTGTTCTAGTTTTGCGACTTGTTGCAAGAAATGACCTAGTTAAACTAGGGATGCTGCTACAAATCGATACTGCCAAAAAGGAAGGGAAATCTAACACAAAAAAAAACATGGTTTGTCCCGAGTGAAGAAAAACCGAATGATATTAGCCTTACGACCTGTTCCCGACTACTGTGAATCATACAGATAAGTTACAGCACCAAGAACTCTTGGGAGGCACAGAAGATTAATCAGAAGACTTCTCTCCTCATGGTACACGATTACCAAGCTCCAATTTTACAGAATAATGTCCCCAATAAGTCATAATACTATTAAAATAAGTTGTAACATCATAAAGTTAGGTAACTAATGTATGGCTGAAAAGATGGGTTACGATTACTCAGGACACAAAAGCTCACTCGCAAAGGTTTTTAAACATGTTATGTACTTTCAAGCAGGCCATATACGTAACAAGCTCCTTACCTTCAAAGAGAACAGATAAATGATATGAAAAGTTTGTAAGTGTTCTAATGTACTTGCATTTTGATAAACTTAGACATCTGACTGTATTAAATTTTATGGGGTTTTGATTTTTTTTCTACATTTCCATATATTAGTATATTAGTTAATTTATGGAGAAGATCTTATTTTATTGCTTAGTAAGGTTGATATGTTTATTATCAATGTCAAAGGACACACCCAATAAACACATTGCGCTAGAAGAGAAGCAAACCTTTTTTACCACAAAGAAAAATAATAAAAAAATAAAGAAGAGAGGTGTGGTATGACCCAGACTCAAAAGAATTCAATGATCTTATCAATAAGAAAAAAGTTACACAAGATACGAGTCTAAGGTAGCTGTTATTTGAATTATTCAGCTATGAAAGTTGTGTCTGTGAAAAACATATTACGCTGTGTAACAAACACGCGTTGTATCGGGATACAACTAGTTTAAAGTTGGGGAAAATAGATGCCAAGTTTAGATTTGTTTGTAATATATCTCTTATATCCGAATGGGTTTGTGTTTGTACTTCATGTTCAATCCACTCTGCGGCAGAACCGCCTCCCAAAACACCTCATCTCTTCTGAGATTTGCGGTATTCACTCATACGGCCAGTGATTGGACACAGTTTATAACCTTCAATAACTGTGGGACAACAGTAATAATAAAGCTGGTCACCGGGAGGCAACCTCCATTAACCTCAACTCACCTTCGGTATCTGCCAGATGAATGTGTGCTGCCAAAATATGAGTAACAACCTTCTATAAACCGAAACCATGCCTTTAGTTACTGTATGAAAAATTTATGTGCAGAATGTCATGGTGAGAAATTTCAAATATTTTAAAAATTTCCTTAGAACGTTCAAGGAATGGAACGGCAGGCCACTGTATCACAAGTTCCATACATCACACAGTATTTGAAGGGCAGGGGGGCATTTTATCTGACACCTTTAACCGCGGGTAATATACCATCTGTAGTGTGAATGGGTTATAAGACACCTTGGGTTACAATTTGACACAACTCGGAATTCAGTTTGCACTTCAGGCCACTTTTTGAAAAGTATATCCAAGTCTGGGACCTTTTGTGAAATCGGCGACTGATACAGGTTCCATCCTTAGTGCATTATGATGCAGGTGCCTTCTAGTGTAAAATGCACTCATTCAGTGTCTCAATCAAACAAGAAAGTATGGCCAATTTTGCTACTGATTAGTATTATTATATAGATAATGGCCAACTGGCGCTCCATTATGTAAACTTAATGGCCTCTCAGGCCCAACGGGAGCCATTAAGTTTACATGATTGAAGTGCCACGAGGCTATTATCTATTATAAAACTGTTTGAATTGAAACCAGTTTATTAAATAATTTAACACATTTTACCAAATGGTAGGGGCCACGGTAGCAGAGTGGTAACACTCTCGCCTCCCACCTCTCAGGCTGGGGTTCGATCCCCGTCACGGCCTCAAGTGGGAAAGCTGGTAGTTGTTTGCCGTTGGTCAGCAGTTTACAGTACAAAACCATGACCAACTGTATGTACTGGTTTCCTCTGCCTTCCCATCTACCCGTCGTGATATGAACTGTACAATGTTGAAAGCGACGTAAAACCCTAAATAAATACCTTGCACAAGCCTTACTAAAATGTACATGCTGTGAGGGTGAAGGTGGCCAGAGCCACAATGACACGTACAGATACGATTGTAAGCAAAAAGTGTGACCTAGCCAATATATTTACAAACAACATTTCTCGTTTGACATGACAGCTTTATACACACCTGCGCTTCCTGACCAAAACACCCACTAACCAGGAATTGGATCCTGTGGACAGGTTTGGAAAAGAATTAATGCTGTGGTTGACTGTTTTACAAGTAAATAATATTATTAAATGTTTTACAAAACAATTAAGTATCAAGTATGTGTTTGTGGCATTCATGTGGCTCAATGACGTCATTTTGAATGATGACAGTTTTCAAAAGAACAATTTTCTTTAAAATGATTATGATGTTCAACTGCAGAAGTAATTCAGTGACGTCAAGGTAGTGTGACATTTACAACACCAGTGTTTGACAATTTACACATCCCAGCTAGTGACGGTGTTTATTTGTTCTCCTGTTAGGATATCTTGATTCTTGGACATCGATGATTTTTCAATTCACGAAAAGCTCCAAATTTGAGTTGTTTATACATATAATCCATAGCCTATTCGTCACATAGATTTGTTTACAATCTTAATGTATCACGTGAGTGTAACTTTAATTATCTGTGAAGTTTTATCACAAAAATATACTGTTACAATTCAAAGCAAAGTTATCTGGTATACAGCTGAAAATACACTCATCCGGAAATATTGAGAACCCAATTGACCTGTTTAAAGTTTTAAATTTTTATCATTATACCAGTATCTGTAGGGTAAAATACAGGAGATGAAAATACACTTCTAACTGATTTAACCTGGCTTGTAGCAGATGTGTAAGTTCAATACACTTTTAAATGTGGTTACTGTTAATGAATGAACAAACAACATATATACATGTACTAATTAGTTTCTACACACATGAAGGACTGAAGTTAATTCCTTTCAATGCTGTACGCCCATGTGGAGTAAACATGATAAGGTTATGTTAAAAGTTCTCTGTGAAAAATCATGTGCAAAGATATCACAGTAAAGGATTGGTCCCACATATATTTTCAAACGGATATAAACATGGGGCCACACCATTTAACAGCTTGAGTGCATGGTGGGAAAGTGACCAATAATTGATTGAGTTGGGTTTAATGTTTTATGTAGGTCCTCTTTCGACAGGTATTTGAGGTGATGGAGGAAATCAGTGCATACTAGTTGGTCAAGATTTTACACTGAAAACTATCAGACACTACTAGCGATCAACTACCAACTTTCACACTTGAAGATGGAACTGATTCAAACCCGTGCCCCGAGAGCTGATGTTCCAATGACAACATCTCAAATATGTCAACTCATTGTTTGAACGTTGTCCAGATTGGATAGACAGTGGTATAATGAAATATACTGTCACAAAACAAGAAAACAGAACAAAAATGAGGTGTTAAAATGTCAGGTGGAAAATAACTGTTTACAATTTATAATGTTGCTGAATATCTCCTTCTTGGCATTCTTCTACATTAATAAAAAAAATATGTCCATCCACCTGTTCATCCGTTTGAAACGAGCAGCCAATCAAATCGTCGCATTTAGACAGGAATCCTCCGCAGGAGCTGGCTTAAAATAAGCAAGCCTGAATACATGACACTTCATTCTTGTCTATGAAAAGTACACATTGCATGCAGCGACACAATGTGACCACAGTTTGCCCCACAATCATTTTAAGGCCCTGTATCACTGACCTTGATCACATGGAAATTTATCAAAAACTGAAGAAAAAATCAAAACATATGTAAAATTACCAGAAAAATAAGGTTTAACAAAGGTTATGACAAAGGTCAAAGTTGGGGTTTTACATCCCGTTCAACAGCCAGGGTCATATTGGGACAGGTCCTCAGAATTGCCACTTGTGGGACTCGAACCCACAGAGGTGACAGCCTATGATTAGATGCCAAACTTGCTAACCACTAGGCCACTGAGGACCTTAAACAAAGGTTATGAAGCCATGCAAGTCACCCTTAGGTGCTGCAGTGAAATGAAGAACAATTGGAATATAATTAAAGTCTCTATTTCAAAGATCTGGGGTTTGTGGTTGAGATTACTCCAAAAATAATTTTAAAAGTATTTGGATGAAATTACAATTAGGTGATACTCGGCTGTCTTGCGGGTGGTTTGCGTTCTAATAGTGCTTTCTAGATAGGATGTGTATTTAAGGATCAAAACAGTGTTGAATCCCAATAGTGCACACGTCTGGAAAAGTTTTAACTTTTGCAGTCATATCCTCAAAATATGACAAACTGGTTTCCACACTTCAGTAGTTTGACAATTATTTTGTTGGTTTGAAATACATAAAGAAATTATAAGTTTTATAACCCCCATAGAGCACCACTGATGAAATTAAGGCGTGGCTTATAACTCGCGTGGGCTGTATATCACTTCTGAAATTGTTCCAAAAACCCCCATGGGGATTCACAGAGGTCGGGAAGTCCTGAAAACGGAAACTTGTTGAAAACTAATTATAACTGTTTCTCTAAAAAGGCAATGCTATGTTGCAATCTCCATCAGCCAGAGCCGCCAGTATACACCATTTTCTATATCGTAAGATTTCGAAATTGCATAAATATCTTATTTAAAACTCAAGTTGGAACTCCTTACCAAATAGCAACAGTACAAAATTAAAAGTCAGGAAAATAGATAGCTGATCTTCAATAATAAATAAATTAATCATAATAATAATAAACGATTTTAGTCAACAGCTGACCAGTTGACTGTAATATTTTACTTTGAGAAAATGTTTTTTTATGTTTTTGGCTATATGTACTGATTATTTAATCAACATTGGTGAGATTTGTAGTTTAAATTATTGTCGAAATTTGCACTAGAAATCTCTCCATATGGGTATATAAACATGGCAAATGGTGTAAAAAGAAGATAATGGACTACATATAGCTACCCTTGCCACAGACGTTAATACGGAAAGTGCAGACACAACTGTTTGATTGCATTCTAATTATATTTCATTGTGTTCTCATATATTTACTTAGTTTAGCTAGATAGATCACAAATAAATGTGTCTCTAACAGACGAAAAGCGACTGCTTTTAGATATTCAAGTTTTACTTAATTATTTCATAATCATTTAAATTTTCATAAAATATTTGGTAAATTACACAGAAATAAATCAATTGAGATGTTTAAGGGTCAACATGTATTCTTTTGGGGCTAAAAATCTTGGGATTTGGACATTGTAAGTCAAGAGAAAGCTAACAGATAACAAGTGTGCATTTTAACTTTAACACCTGGACAAAAACACTGTGTATTCTACTCATCCCATGAGATCAGGAGTGTTGAGAACCCAGTCAGTTTCTGAGTTTGTTGTTACCCAGTGCAGATGGGTTTTTCTCCAGAATGTGTGTAATTGTGTTCCTTCTGAGGATATATTCTGTGATCAAAATTTTTCCAAAGGTCAAAGTTGAGATTTGAAGGGATGGAGAAACAGAAAACTATATGGAGATTTATGTCCTGTACGATCACACAGGTGAAAGCTTGGTAATGAAATACCAAACTTGTCAACCATCCCAACATATGCTCATTGGAATATGGTATTACTTGAACAAGTGTTTTATTTGATTTGGATTTGGTTTGTATATATTTTCTTTGGTGTCATAAATACTGACTTACTTCATTAATAAGTCTTAGGGCTGTTTACACTTGAGAGTACAAATGGTAATAATATTGATAATGTTTTTCACAACTGACATCCATTGATATAAGTTATCTTAAAGTATAATACAGGTCAACAAAGCTATATCACTCTATCTAAAATTGGATCCATCGCGCAATAAAGTGTGCAGTTTTCTTCATTTTTCCAGATAAATAGACTGGGGTTTCACAATAAAAATAGACATTTAACATTCATCAGAAAAAAATAGTCAACTTTTATTCTAGCTTTTATTTTCCTGAGTATACAAGTTACAAGTCAAGTTTTGAGATAATTTACGTGTTCAATGCGACAGGTGATGCAATGTCATTAGCGCGGTGCATTGCTGTAACGGTGCAATCAGAGAAACTGCGTGAAAGAAATTTGGCAGACTGACTGATGTAGTTCCAAGAACGTTTGGACCAAAACAAATTCCTATTTCATTAAAAGCTGTGTTCAAGTAATAATATTTTAGCGGAAGGTTTCTGGAAAGTTACTTCTTAAAATAGGCGAGTGTGTGTCCAAAATATAGGCTTCTCCTGGCGGATGTTATCGTTTGTGGTGATTAATAAAGCTCAAAGCACTTGGAATTTTGCGGTGTGTGATGGTTTTTGTGTGCCCCTCCTCTCCACTCAGTGTGGTACTATACACAGGTTGTATAAAAGTGAAAAATCTATTTGGGAAGTCTCAGTTGTAGATTTGGACACATCGTGGATTGGATGCTGAACAGATAAGGTAACAATTTCCTTTCATTCATATTAAATAGAGTCTTTATTTTACAGAACTTTAAACGGTTATATTTCTTGATATGGTTGGTGAAAGTTTTTTTTTTTTTTTTTTTTTTTGGACATACATTGTAGTTATTCAGTGAATACATTTTATTGATTATAGTTAGAAACACATGAAAGACTGACTGTGTATGTCGCATCAACTTGCACAATATTTTTAAATTTAATAATGTTATTCTGTTATGTTAGTTATTACATATACTTCACAACAAAGAAGAAATTTCTCAGGCTGATTTGTGTGTCATTAGATATACTTTCAAACAGCATCATTGTCTGACAAAATTATAAATTCAACACCTCAATCAGGTCACATTATGACATGCAATTTAAATGGCAGCGGAAATCAGTACAAATTGTACACCAGTGCTTCATTTTTTGCACTGAAAACCATCAAGTTAAAATAATGATACATGGATGACAAGCCAGTGATCTAACACTGTGTTAACAAGACTACTCACACCGCATTCATCCTCTTCTGAAAGGATACCCTGATGTAACCCTGTTTGGGAAAGGCCCCTTACTGCCAGGTGTTGTAACTTAGCACACACCTCAACATGGCATAAATAGAAGTTATAGAACTAATCAACAGTATGTTGCCATTGGCCTTGATTTTAGTACAGAATCCTATTTATATTTTAACTTGCCCAAGTGGAAAAAGGTCTATACTAGCACAATTTAGATTAGGGATATTACCACTCAATATTGAAACATGTAGATATAAGCTTATAAAAGATAACCAAGGTAAATTTAGAAAAACTAAACCTGAAGAAAGACTTTGCTTAGTATGTAATGCAGGTCTTACTGAAGACGAAACACATTTTCTGCTTGAATGTACTTGTTACAACCAGATGCGACAAAAACTCTTTCAGATAGCCTCCATTAAAAATGAAAATTTTATGTCTCTTGAGAAAGATAATAAGCTTAAATATTTAATAATAATTGTATAAAGCAAGTTGCTGATTTCTTATTTAATTCATGGGAGAAACGCAGAGTTACTATATGCTACTGCATAAAACTATGAAAGTATTATGTTACTCAAACACTGTTGTTATGTAGATTGGTATATATAATTATATATATATTTTACTTTTGCTTATTGAATTTTTGTGTTATGTAACATTTTCCTGCTTTTATTTGTTGGAGCTACAACACACTGGCAGATACTTGCTTTGAAGTGACAAATAAGCCCAATTGGGCTGGGTACAAAATGTTTAATATTTAATACATTGTATATGTTAATGTACTTGTCACTATAATAAAAAATTCTCTCTCTTTCTCTCTCTCTCTCACTCTGGTAATATACTCCTAAATTTCTGAGAATATACAAAATTAACTGAGATAAGAACAGTGGTAGCCAAAGTGATGATGGACAAAAATTAATAGATTTTGAAGTTTCTTTAAAGAAATTCCTAGTTTTGTGTCAAGTTTGGGCACCGATTTCAAGTAGAATATTGTATTATTTCCCATAAGAAAGGACATTTTGTCACATTTTCTAAGCTTGTGTCAATATATGTTTTAGTCAAAATCTTTTTTACTACACTTAAAACAAGAAACAATAAGGACTTTGTATTTAAAGTGTGTCCAAGTTAAGGCAAGAAGCATTGTAGTGTGAGGCCATCTCACATTGTCATCTATAGTAAATAATCCACTTATTTTCTTGTTTTTGGATCCATTTAAAAGCTTAGGCCAGATATTTTAGATTATATACATCTATTTTGGTGAATATACAATAGAAACTGAAGCAAATGCAAAAAAACAAACTGGCATTTTGAATTAAATTTAAAGGAAAGGCTCTGATACATATTCAGTTTGCAAAAAAGCCAGTGGACATGATATCTTCACATTGGAATTGTAAATATTTACAAAGAAATTGTGTGATATGTTACATATACATGATTGCCAATATGTTTGAAGAATTTTGCATGACTTGAGTTATTTTTTGCAGCTACCAGTTTGGGTGAATTTCCAATAAAAGATTTAATTTCAAATATAGTCAATTATAAAATCACATGTTTAAGGTTTTATTGATGATATTGTGTAATACACTGACTTAATCCCACCACTTGTTATAAAGTTTTCTTGTCAAACTATACATTTGAACTTAATGTTATATACATGCTGTTTCACATTTATTTTCTTCCTGCTTACATAGTTAGGCTCCTGACAAGGCTAGGGTTTTGTTGTGAAAGCTCCACAATTCTTTACAAGCCCAAAGTATGGGGTTAATACAAACACTGTGAAATTCCAACATTCCAAAAATAGCCTTTAACCTTGGACTATTTCATTAACTCAACATTTTCCAGGAAAGTTCCACCTACAGAATATCATTTGCAGGGCAAGCACTCTAGGATCCGGGAAGGAGTAATTTTGTAAACCCCAGGAGAGGAAAGATGTAACAGCGTAATAAACTACACCAAACTAAATGATTTTTTCACTCAGCAATTGATCTAACTGGAACAAAAATTTGTTTCAGGTAGAAAGATGTAGTAAACATGTACAAGTGTAGTCTTCCTGATTAACTAAAAAACAAGCTAATACCAGTAATCTACCACTTTGCTATCCTGTCTGAAGAACTATTAGCTAGTTGAACATTATTTTTGTTAGCCTTTCATGGACTTAAAATCTCGCCAGAAGATCAATTTATTGGGTTTCAACAAATCTTTCAACAAATTTTATAAGTCATATCACAACAGTAATTGAGGGGTTGAAGAAAAAAGTTGTGCAGGCTTAGTTGGTACAGATTCTGTAACTTAAACATTAAATATCTGTAAGCAACTTTTAATTTTTAAACTTCCTGTTATTGTTAAGATTAAACCCATTATCTCAAGGGTGGGAGGCACGTATTTTTTGTTAGAATAAGCATATTTTGTTAGAATGAGCTTATAACTAATGTTTTAGAATTCTTTAAACCACAGGTATTTATATAAGTAGCCATTAATTTTCCCACTTAAATTTGATTTCAAGATTTGAACGCAGGATCTGAAAGGCAGCTGTCTTACCCACCAACATTTGGAAAGGAAATTTTTAGCCAGATTCTAGTGGTGTATTTAAGGTTTAATATTTTAGCCTCAGCATATAGACCACCTAATTTAGAAGGTATAGCAAATTATGATCAGGAAATGTTACATTTGACAAGTAATTGTTAAGACGCAGTCACCAGCTATCCAGCCAAACTGTGTAAACAGTCATTTTATGAAATGCCTGGAAATTGTAGACACATTATGATATCCCTGTTTTGCCTGTGGTGTTCTTGTTTGTCTTTCATTGTTGGTTTAAAAGACAATTGAATTTATTACCTCATATGGTCTGTAAGAAATAAACAATAACTCGGATGATTTAAATGCATCATATTTCAGTCAATAACTTTCTAACTAAAACCCAGACTGAATTAGTTGGTGTAAGCCTAAGGAAGACTATGTTTGCTTCTCTGTATGTTTTAGGTTGAGTAGAAGAAATAGCATATGAGATAGCTACCAGAGGTTATATAGTGCTCCAGTACTACACCAGTTATTATAGACAGCTGTGAGGCCCAGTCAACTACAGAATTTAGCTGGTAAAACTTTGCCTGGAACTTTGGGCTTAGTTTCAAGGAACGCCTTGTTTATGTGATTCTCCAATCCACAGTTATTAGAAGTTCAGATAGCAATTTGGATAAAATTCAGTGTGACGATGTCAACCCAAGTGTTGTTCCTTGCTGTCACTTTGTTGGTGGTATGTGTATATCTACAGAACGCAGAATCCTGCATGTGTGAAATGCAGCATCCACAACACTCCTTCTGTCATTCTGATTTTGGTAAGTAATTCTTTATAAACTGTTTTTAATACAATCAGCCCAACATCAGTAGAACCATCGATACACGCATCATTTATTTTAATGGGGAAGTTCCATCAAACATGCATTTTCTTATGTTGGGACCCCTGAACTAGTTTCAGAGAGTGAACCGTACTTGTGGCATTCAGACTAGTGAATTTACGTTAATCCTGATGGTAACAGATTGCAGATTAGTCCTAACATGCTGAATTCAGTTCGACTTTTGGTCAGATTTAAACTTCTTCAGAAGGTGGTGTGAACCAAATTGAATCGGGTTCACCCAACCCCATTCCTTATGTGAACACTTGTAATCTAGGATGAACAGAGTTGAGATTATTAGTGCTGTATTGACATCTTGCTTTACAATAGTTGTATCAATGGATTCAACTTAATCATATGTAAGTGAATGTACCCGACTGAAGTCAAGGCCACCACAAGTGATTCTTGCATCATTTCTGATTGCAGTTAGACGTAATTTTTTTTTGAAATATTAAATTGTTGTAGGATAATTTCCACAAAGAGAAATATTTAAAACAATTACAATTGCTCTGCTATTTGTGTTGGTCTAGATTCAACTTAGCATAGTTCATTCATATACTTGTCTGTTATGTGGTATGCATAATTTAAGGAAAAATGTGATCATAAGGTCTAGTTTGTGTATTTTACGTGTTATGCTTTGCCAGATGTAAATCATAAAATATTAATGCCAAGACACAAGTGTCATCATGTGTGCATTACTTACTACCTTGTTGAATTATAGAGCCAAATATTTAATACACAGTAAGTGGGTGTTTCCACAGCACCAATAGCTAAAATGCCATTCTGATAAAAATTAAATCCATTTAAACCTTATATTAGGTCTAATTACCTTGTCTTTTTATGCAAATTTCCTTATTTTAGCAGTTATAATATTTTATATCTGATAGATTTGTTTATGTCAAACCAAATTTTGCTTCCACTTTGTGCAAAAAAAATTTGAAGAACTAGGTTTTGGTAGAGTAAAAAATCTAAAATTCGCCAGGAATCTAAAATTCGCCACCTCTAAAACCTTAGTTAATTTTATGAAGAAAATGATATTTTGTCTGAAAATTGGCATTTTTCAGTCCAAAAAGCCTTAATTTACCATACATTAAACAAATCTCACCTCAATTCATTCATTTTATTAGTATTTCCACATGTGGCGAATTTCAGATATGTGGCGAATTTTAGATTTCTTACTCTATTTTTTAAGAATAGCCAGCACAGTTTGGATCCTTGTGACTGCACATCACCCAGCTTTTGTCACAATCATTTCACCCTTGGGTATTTCAGAGAGCAGTGATGGTATATTACCAAATCATCTACCGTCATCCAAAAGTTGTTTCCTTTTGTACTAGTATAATGCGAGAACAAACTTTTACAGTTTTAAAAGAAAACGGGTAGTCTTTTCTCAATGAAGCTATTGCAAATAGTTAATTATCCAATTCCTTTCCTAGACATAATAGTTTAAAGAGTTTTGGAGTTATGGGCTAGTGAAATCTATTGAAGTAAAAATCTATCCAACAGAATTTCCCTAAGTGCTTGATGAGCAGATGCAGTTTTATTGCCCCTTAAGATTTGACTACATAGAAAAATAATTTCTTATATACTTTTCATGGTTTGTTTATCATGGAAATGCAAGGGAGCAATTCATGAAAGGGGTTAAGAGTCTTTTCTTTTAGTAATTCATAATAATGTTTTCATTATAAACCATGTATATTCCAAATTATATGTGTTGGAAACAAACTGTATGGACACTCTTTACAAAATTAAATAATAGAGATATTTCCTCAGACAAGTATCAGCTGAGTCAGCTTTTGTGAAATGGATTAAAGTCCAAAACTCAACTGAGACCAAAATACTTGTATTTCATTGAGCAGCTCAGTTGCTGACTCGGCTTAATCTGAGACCTTTTATGAATCCGTCCAGATAACCAAGTAGATGGAGTTGGAAAAGCACTGTTGAGGAAGTAGGTTTTAGGTCCTTGTGTAAATTTAAAAACCTGACTATTTGCAGTGATAAAAGCCAAGGTAAAGAACATGAAGCAGATCTTCTCTAAGAGACTGACAGATGATGAGGAGGTGACCATTCGAGAGCCATATGAGAACAGGTACTCCGTCAGGGTCAAGGACATCTACAAGGTGGGTGATGCTAATGTACTGCTGTACTCTCCTGTACTGTTCCTTGTACTTTGGGTCACAAATTGGGTCTCTATATCCATGAAAATTGATGTTGATATAGGATAGAGACTGTTCTTGGTATAGTAAACTACTACAAGTTAAAATACTTGAGATAGGTACATACAATTACACTGTGTTACAAACATATTCGTTATCTGTAATTTTCACCTACTTTTCTTGAGGTGGTTGTATTCCAATAAAATAAATAGATTGGGAGACCACTGGGTGTGATTAATATGAAAGTTTACAGACATGAAAACATTCTAATAAATCTGCCTACTAAACCACCCAGGGAATCAGTTTACTACTGGCAGGAGAGATTTACAGTGAACATCATCCTGACCATCACTTCATTGAACTATTTCATGACCTGCTGCAATTACAGTTGTCACTTTATTAGAGATAACATAAAATCAGCCCCTCAGCAGGGAAACTGAGGTTTTGGTTATGTCTGTTATGTTGTGGAAATGCCCATTATATAGATGATACAGAAAATAGATTGTATTAAGTTATATAGCTGATACATACTGTGTAGCTTAAAAAATTAAACCCTGTGAAGTAAAATATCAAGCAAAATTATGTTTACTTTACTATGATTTCCAGAAAACAGGTTAAAATATTATCGAAAAAGTGCTTCAAAATAATAGAATTTTACCCTCGCTTGAAGAATTTGGTTAAATACAGTTATACATGAACCAAGTTCAACTGTATTGTGATATTACAATTTATCTTTATTTACAAAGAGGATCCAGGTGAAGAAATAACTCCATAGTATCACAAATTTTTAACATCTGGAAAAGTAGATGTTGAGCCTTAGGCCTTTATTGTTTTTGTAGGATAGTTGGGTTCAGCAAGAAATGTCAGAAATTAGCACTGGTGATACTAAGTCCAAAGAAAGACTATTGTTATAATGGGCTTTTGGACTCAAGTATGCAGTACAAATAGTAATATCCAGTGTTTGTTTGAGCCAGCTTCAGATCCTTAGTTCACCTTTAAGAGTCAGGAAACACATAGATATCTATCCACGAAGTGTACAGTAATCAAATTGTATTTGTTAGGATTTGTTTGGTTATTTGTGATAACAGTGAAGCTTTTTCACAAGTAAATGTTTGTGTCGCCTTAAAAATCTAGACAATATTTTAAGATCCAAGATAATCAATTTTCTGGTAATGAAACAGTTAAAGCAATTTTGTACCAGCTGAGAATAACTTGCATTCTTTCATTGTTTGCAATAGATTGTTTGAGAATATGTCACAGATTACCTCCCAGACAGTTGTTGAAATGATAAACATTTATACATACATACATTGTATTAAACAATAGCTTGCATTTTCTAACACATTTGTTCTGTGTACATTGTAAAGCAATGTAGTATTGTATGTGTTTTATGTTTATTTTATGTTTAACATCAAATGAAAATATTCTTGAGTGTCATTAACAGCAAATATACTAAATATTTACAAAAACCTTATTCATCACAGAAGAGCAGTAGGGTGATAGTAAAAAAAAAATCTTAAATTTGTCATCTCATAATCTCAGTAAATTAAGATAATTATCTTGATTTCTCAACTTATTATCTCCAAAGTTAAAGATACTTATTTTAGTTTATGAAGATTGTAATTCAACAATTATGAATTGTTTTGGTTTGTCTGCAGTGCTCTTAGACAAACTTTTTTCTGAATTGTCAACTTACTATCTTAAATTAGCAAGTTAGAAAGTGGACAAATGGAGATAGTCATTTTGAATCATCAAGTTAGTAAGTCCATGATTGGTACATAGTTAGCTTGAATAGTCAATATAATAAGTAGACAATCAGAAGAAGAAACATTTTTAATATGGCCCTAGTACTCCTCTGAAATATACATTGAACTACTGTAGTAATAAACTTCTACTTCTACTGCCAATTTGCTCAGGTTTATTCTCTGGTGTCATTCCTTAGAGTCTGCCTTGGCAAAGATTAAGTGCTATAAAAGTACAGAATAGAATAGAATTACCGTACATACAAGCTAGTATCAAATAAATTCTACTCTGTACATTTTCATCTTTGCATACATGATGTTTTAAACAATTTCTTGAGGCTTCTTTTCTCTGTACAGACTAAAAATGTGAACGAAGCTGTTAGGGAAATAACTACTTGTTTCTAGTGATGTCAAAGTTACCAATATATGCACTCAGTGACATAGTCAAGTATGTATGTAACAATTGTGTAAAGATCTGAGTGATCTTTGATACTTTTCTATCTGTATACTGTCAAAACAACTTGATGGTTTCAGTGAGAAAAGGTCTTGGATTGTTCTCAAATAATATCATAGTTACAGCTGATTTAAACTGGAGAATATTATTGTTTAGGAACAGGTGTCCTTACCAACTTAAGGGGTTATTGAGAGTGGTGGGTGGTTGAAGAATAGGGGGAGGGGATATTGGGACCTTTAGTGTTCCATTCCATTTTAGTGGTCTTCAGTTCGTCAATACTATTTTTTTCTTTTTTTTCTCAAACCATTACAAGGTATTTTTATGCATCTAACTGAGATTTTGCTTTTTCCGTGATTGAAAAAAAATACTTGCAATTTTTAATATATTTGTGTTAAATTTTGTCAATATATACTTATTTGCAGAAATTTGTTGTATTTTGCAAACACAAACAAACTATATTGCCAAACTACATTGCCAATTGCAAATTGTGGCTGAAATCATGGAACAGAAACCATATTAATGAAAACATGCACTAAGTATGCCTCGAATTCAAACTGCAACATGCATTGACAGATTACACCATATCCTCACTTTGAGTACCACAGGAAACTGGGAGGGTTATTAAGTCCAAAGCACTCATTGGGAAAAGATCAATTTGGAATTTATTT
Organism: Sabellastarte sp. h YS-2021; assembly: GCA_964017235.1. NCBI lineage: Eukaryota > Metazoa > Annelida > Polychaeta > Sabellida > Sabellidae > Sabellastarte > Sabellastarte sp. h YS-2021. Next base: position 122,745,540 of record OZ024930.1, on the reverse strand, counting down.
TACTTTTGGGATTGTTTTTCTGATAAAAGTGAATCTTTGTCTGTGACAGACAAGAAATTGCAATCAGACTGGCCTTAAATGTCTCCCTGTGAAGGTAAGGATGAAAAATATTGTTTAAATCTTTACCGAGAAAAATATTTGCCTGTCACAGACTCAGTTATTACAATTTTGTCTCAAAAATTATACACAAACCCCTTCAAGTAGGACTCTGTTGAGTGAAATTTCTTTGTAAGTAAATATTTTGGTCTTTTCTATTTTTGTAAGTAAATATTTGGTCTTTTCTAATTTTGTAAGTAAGTATTTTGGTCTTTTCTATTTTTGTAAATAAATATTTTGGTCTTTTTTAATTTTGTAAGTATTTGGATCTTTTCTATTTTAATGTATCCTGTTAACTGGAAGTCATGGTAAAGTAAAACTTTTGTTGTGTTACCTTGAGATTAGACTAATTTGAGTTCAAATCAATGTATTTATCACAGGGATCACAGTTACTAAAGAATGTCAGTACAAATCATGTGTACACTGCAGCCTATGACTCCTTATGTGGTGTGAAACTTAGTCTGGGAGAGGAATATGTTCTAACAGGTAAAAAGACTCTCAACTACATAAATTAACCTTTGTATAGTGTAACTTTTGTATTTTTTATATTTATAATAATAAGAATAATACTAAGAATTATTACTATTCCATACCTATATTCTCGAAATTTAATTGAGTCAAAGTTTTCATTTACATTCAAGTGGGGGTCAGTTCCCTCTCAAGATAGGAAAATGACCAGATTCAAACAGTGAATAGTCTCATGATGATGCTAAATTCGCAGTGTATAGGCCACTGTGGCCTAGCGGGTAACACACTTGCTGGGTCTTATCCCCAGTGGCAGGCTAAAGAACCTCAAGGACGTTGATAAATGGTCATCCCTTAGCCTCTGCCTTTCAGTTAGGGAAATGTCAGTCACTTGAGAGCTTGGGTTGTGCTGGATCAATAGTTCAATAGTTCTTTTAATCCTGTAATACAAGGAGAAATTGTACTAAGTATAATTATACAGTTACAATTCCCATCAAACTTCTATGAGACATTTTACCACAACTTCATGTTACAAGACAATGACAAATTTGCCACAGTGTAAACTACAGCTGATGATGAAACCCATCACTAAAAAGTATTCTTTATTGATACCTTCACCCTTTACAAGTGGTTAAGTGAACCACCACACAACCTTTTGACATTAAATAGGAACTGATAAAAGTTTGGTGTCCCTGGCTTGGTTTTCAGTACACAACTGTAGTTTTCTAATGTCTATATATTTCTGTGTCATCGTTTCTGTACGTATTTGATTTCTGCTCATGACCTGACCCTTTTGACTCCAAAAAATAAATCCTCCTATCTGGTTAGTGCACATTAATTCCATGTATCCACCCCCACCCCTCCAGTGTGTGTAGTTTAATAAAGTTCATGAGAATTTCCAGGAGGTTTTACAAACATTTCCGAATGCGATTCCGTGCACAAGTGTCATTCTGTTTTGTGTCAAACGCATCCTACCCAAGTGTGAATCTTAACGAATCACACTGCAGATGACCTACTAAGACACACAGTGGACTGTACCATAAAGATCCACATCCACAAGTACACAAACCCCTTTTTAGCTAAGGGGCTAGTTACACTTTCACGGATCCCCCACGGATATAGGCCACAGTTCCATATATGGAAACTGACACGGATGAGGGTGGATCATTTTAAAGATTTACGGATCTGCCACGGATCTCCTACAGAGCGCTATGGTGACCCAAGGACAGGTTTGCGGATGTCCTTTTGACTGTTTTTGTTTAATCCGCAAACCCTTTTTGTGTCAATCCGTAGCAGATGCGGTTAGATCCGGCTATGTTTTGGGCAATATTTGTGGGCACGGAAGTGTCACAGATGAAAGGGATGCCGCAAGGACATCCAGGATGGGTATATGGACAATAAGGACACTCACGGATGAGATACGGAAGAACTACGGATACCGCATCCCTACAGACTTCCCGGAAAAATCAAGCATGTTTGATTTTTCATAATGGTCAAGGGATCTTATCTGATTTTGAGCATGCCGCTACAGATCGCTACAGATCACAGCATGCCGTTACGGGTCTCACAAGGACATTACGGATTTTATGGATGCCCTTGTGTAACTGGGGTCTAACAGTCCCAGCACTGAAAGGTGTAACCAAGTTTATAATGACCTTCCTCACTCAAACAAACTGATTCTCTTACAAACCATGCTTCTATGATTTAACTGTACCCATAGTCTTAATGCTTAGTTTAAGCATATCACAAACATAAATTGTTTGATGAGTGCAGAAAGGGCCACTTTAGTTTGTCTGGACAAACCAAGACTAATAGTGACATATGTAAATATGGTACATGTACTACCAGATAGCAAAATTTTTCTTTCATGTGCGTGTCTCCTATTTCTGTAAATGTGTCCTAGCTAATTATAATAATAAAAACAAAAATTAAATACATAGTGCAGATGTTTTGTTTCAATTATCTACCAGTGAAAAAAAAAATTAATGTAAACTACCGACAGTTAAAACTTAAGTTTTGATGTTGCTGTGGTAAAGTTATGAATAAAATAAATGAATGGAAGCTGTTGACAGTGAAACTTAGTTGACTAATTAGTGTTGAAAATATACTTAAAACATAGTTAAAAATTAACCATTATAGTTAGGAAACTGAATATTAATTAATTTGGAACATTCATGGTTAACATTTATGTCTGAAATTATTTTTATAAAACCTTGTGACATTCTGTTGCAAATTAAGTGAAGTTAAAAGCCATATTGAGATAATAATCTTGTAACTAGGTCTCAGCTAGCATTATAAACATGTAAAAGTTTGCAAAACGACTTCATATTGTCTATAGGGTAATTGTTATATTAAACATTTTCTATTGTAGAAGATACATTACCACTAATTTTTCACTTGCTAAATTATCTGAACTTTGATAGTTATTGCAGCATTTTCAATGTTATGTTTGATTCTTGGTAGGTTATATACGAAACAACAAGATGCACGTGACTACTTGTGGCTTTGTGAAACTGTGGAGGTCCTTGCCCAAATGGCAGCGAAGAGGTGTGACTGACAGGTACGGGGACAACTGTGACTGCCAGGTAAGTGGCCCTGCAGCTTTCAACCAGTGATAAACAATGAAATATCCGTATCAGATAATCAAGTACCTAACACCATAATAAAATGACTTGAATTTATTGTCTCACATTTTTGAGACAATTGGAACCACAAACAGGAATCTGCTGCTCCGCGGCATATCAGGTGCCTTTAAACAACATTGGCAACCAATCATATTGCATTAAACATTATAGATTGAATTGTAGTAGGTTTACTGCTTCATTCTACAGATCTCAAAGGGATGAGTTTTTGTCCAGTGACAAAATTTTTATTATATTTCACTTTTATTGTACCTCAAGATGTTCAATAAACATAATTCTAGCATGGTTATACCATCAAAGCAACAAACAGCAGCATTATCTCAATCATGATAACTAGAAATTTTAAGGTACATTAAAGGGTTACTATCCTCCAAAATTTACTATATCTTTTTTTTCTTGCAATCAACTCAGCTAATGTATTTATATACATTGCCCATAGTTAGACCTCTCAAAACAAACCACACACTTTATAAAATGACTTTTATTACAGGCCTGTCAAGGTAACAGTACACAATCCTCACTTCGGCAAATTCACCAGTGAGCCGGTGCTCTTACGTCAGCAGTGCCCCACTAGAGAATCTGGCTATAGTCTATCTCAATATATGTCTGTGTTTAGTACAGTATATATGTCTTACTTTCAGGATCATTGAATTTAAAAGTATTTTTTTATCATAATGAATGTTTAACATATATGTCACAAGGAAGAAAACTAAAAACTGGCCCTTTTTAAATATTTAAAAACAGGATAACTTTACATAGAGTACTGAATGATTACAAGTAGAAAGATACAGCAGGGCATATTCTTCATAAATAGTGATATAACAATGTTATGTTATTAACATAATTGAACAAATGTTTAGTGAAGATGAAAATTAGATGATTTACTAACTTCAAAACTACCAGATGCAAAAAAGAGAAAAATTTAGATGCAAGTACAGGGAAAAACTTTAGCAAGTAATATATCAATTTGTAATGTTTTAGAAGTGTTGTGCAATGGGAAGAGCATTGTAAAAAGATTTTTGCAGTGAATTTGATTATATTTTTGTTATTTCCATTGAAATAATAAAATATAAGAATACTCAATGGCCATTGAAATAAATATGTGAAAAGGATTTGTTTTTGACAAGCAGTTATTTTGTCCAGTTTTGGCCCCTTTTAAAAATTTGCAAAGTAGATTCAGACATCTGAATTTTCCTCAGTATTTCTTCAGATAAAAATAAGTTTATGGAAGAAAATGGAACACATCTGTGTTGAATTATTGATGGTTTTGAGAAATCAGCAGTTTCATACTATAATTTTTTCTTATCTGTTTTTAAATCATGTCCTATGTGGTGAAGCCCAGTATTTATTATTAAATAAATTATTACTAAATATTATCTCATATTTGTATCAACACATGTGTGTGTGAAATGTATAACTAAATTGGATAAGGATATACATGCTAGACATTCACTTTTAAACTCTAATTTTAAACAAAAATTTCTTTAGGGTAAAATGTCTAATTTTCATATTGCAGTAAAAATTCACTTAGGTAGAAATATTTTGGATAGATACTGACCCTACAAACTAAATTGGGCGAATTTGATTTGGATGAAAATGATTATTTGTGGTATTACTGCAATGTACTTACTTAAATTCATATATACTGGTAATAACTTTTATATAAATTTATAAATAAGATATACTTTATATAACTTTAGAATTACCCATGCTATTGGTCCCACCTATGAAATATACAGAACAGTAAAAATTATAAGACTCCTAAATATCCTTATCATGCTTATAACCTGACCAAAAGGACCAGTATATTTTCAATATTCCACATCAAACCATGACATACAGGAACAAAATATCAGGAACAAAATGATATTTTGTTCAGCTGGTCACACAGTGTGTGTGATAAACATGGAAAAAAAAAACTTGCCAGTACTGAACTATACTGGGAGTCTTTGATACCTTGAAGCACACACACAAATCTGATAACAGAATGTTTATAAACTGCAAAATACACTTTCTTGTTAGGTCACCCTTAATGTACTTTTTATATAGTAAGTATAGTAAACACTATTAAACATACATCCCATATCCTTTCTTACAATTCTCTCTGTGTTAACTGTGGTAGTAAAATCACCACAATTAATGGGTCAGTTTTATTGCTTTTCTCATCATTTTCTCCGGTAATTTAATCTTTTTACAGGCTAAAACATAAGACCATGATAAAGCACAGTATGTATAGTATCTTGGTTCTCTTTCTCAGTTTTTAAATGAGGCAATTTCAAGTAAATCTACACTTCTATATCTGAATGACTTACCAGTGCATAAAACAGAGAAAATACATGGGCCATCATGATGTCAGTGCACACACCCACTACTACACCAGTACACTCGGCAATTTTCGTGGCTTGGGCTCAGTTTTGCCATATATGGCAAAGGTGTATATTCTTTAATTGCTTATTACTCAGTAATTAAGCTGTGTTTTAAAATTCTGTTTGGGGAAATAATTTACCATATTATAATAAATATTTTAAAGGCTTTTTGTTTTTGGGGTGTAATAACCCTTTAAAGTGCAAACATTTGAGCTGATTATTCTTGTCTAATTCCCCTGTTTGACATTGTTCAGAATTGTGTCAGTCATGTTACATCTCATGTTTTTACTCATAACATGAGCATAATTTTCCCCCCTGACTATTTGTGTCTGATCTTTTCAGTTGTAAGTACCTTAGGACCTACTTTTTACAGATAAAACTTATTATCTTTTCAATCATATGACCTATCCACTCTTCTTATGAAATTAACCATCCTGTAAAAACCTAGCCGAGTGATCTTATCTCACCCAAGGATAAGTCTTATGTGTCTGCTGCTTATGTTCTCCGCTTTTCAAAAGTAATCATGACTTGGTGTTAACAGTTACCTTCTTTAATTGTTTTAGGCAGAGACAGTTGTAAGACTCATCTTTGTGGTCATTCAATGATCTTTATGCTGTAATGGAAAATGAGTGTAATTGGTAACTCTCAGTTTTCCCACCTTTTTCCCCCCAGGAAGGTTCAGATTGGGGCCCCAACTTTGAAGTTGGCTAGGTCTTATTGTAATTTGTATATGAAACAGTAGCATAACATTCCAACAAATCCTTATCCTGCTTTGGTTCTACTCATGAAAAGAAAGATGTGGTTACTTGAACTATTTCTTGTTTCATGTATTTTTGAAAAATCAGAAAACAAGTTATGCATAGTCATCCAAGAGTAGCAACATTAGTGAAATGATAGGCTTTACAAAAAATTTGTTTTGTTTCAAATGATGGCAAGTTTCTCACTGAAAATTTTGTTCTGTTTTAAATGATGGAAATATTCCCATTTTTCTGCATCTCTATTATATGTATACATAGCCTTGCTTAAGGCTCAAACTTGCATGATATCTTTTCAAACATGCACACGGATATTGGTATAAAGCACTCATACATGTTAACAGATAGAACTGCATCTGAATCTGACAGATTGCTGTTGTAAAAGTCAGTACATGTGTGAGTACATTATAGAAACTGAAACTCCAATTTCTGAACTGAAAACTTTCCCGAACTGCAAAGAAACTTGAGCCTTCAGCAAGGCTAATGTATACAGATTGCTTAAACAGGCTGCTTGCTGAAGACAAAAAGTAGTGGTCACAAGAAAATAACAAATTACTGTGTAATCCAGAACTTTTACTAGTCTTTTGAATTGGCCATGAGGTTGTCAGTTATAGCTGCAAGGTACAACCCACAGCAAGTTTACATCTGAGCATTGAGCAAGGCTGATAGTTTCATTGAGACTCGTGGGAGGACATAATCTTGATAGGGATAGATCTGCCACAGCAAATCTCATTGGAATTAAGAGAGATCTATGATGACCAGAAATAGGGTTAAAGTCTGTAGGCTGATTGGACCAATTTGTGAAAAACGATCTAAATGTAGATTTCCTTGTTAATAACATTACTTATTTCCTATAGTGACATAAACAGTAAGATAACTATGAGAATCTCAAGTATGCATCATAGTTAGAATTTTAATGTCATTAGTCAGGTGAGAGCATAACAAGTTTATGACAAACCACAATTTTTTGTGGTGGTGGTGAGATGCCAAATAAAACTGGTGTTTTGTGATAAAAATATGTGAAAGTAATGCTCACCATGAAGATGCACTTTAGCCTATTAATTAAATTACAAGGAATAAAACTGGCAGATGCTTGTAATGACGTAAATTATGTGCTTTTACATCTCTATATATAAGAGTGCCAAAATTGTTGATGTATTAATCATTATAAAACTGCATCTGACATGTTCTTACAGTGTTTGTTTAGTTTATTGGTGAAACCTATGCAAAGCTTGTCAAAAGTCAAATCATTCCAGAAATTACACCAGAAAAACCACAGAAGACAAAAATATCAATGTTTATATTATATTATGGGCAGCCTCAACTATGTTTACATTGTTACAAATAGCAAAACATCAGTGCTTTATTTTTTGCCTTTTTGTAATAACAAAATAACATTGTTTCCATTCTTTTAATTTCATAAAGATGCCTAGAAATTGGTTTCTAAATTGAATGTTGCAGTTCTGCAGTTTCTTAATTATAGATGAAAGTAAAAAAAAAAATCATGAAGTAGCTATATTTTATAAAGAGTGATTCAATATGTTGAATAGTTCACTTTCTGAATATATACCTAGATATGCATGGTCAGTCAATGATGTTTATTTGAAATTTTGTTTACCATCAGATATTGCATTACACTGATAAAGTGCAATATTTGTTCATTTTACATTACATTGATTAGATCTGTTTCTTGTTTTGCAATCCCTTATAACATAAATTTTACCAAACATGTTTAGGCCTATAGTGGCTAGTATATTCATCTCAACGCAGGAATGCACTTATTGGCATATGCATGTATTTTGAAACATTTGTTAATATTTTTGATAATCCACAGGCAGTCGATTAATTCTTTTTATCTCATAAATATCATATCCCAGATAGCAAGACGCTAGTGGGCCACCGTTGGCTATGGGTGGCAAAATATAGCTTGTGGGCCACCACTGAGCCACTGGTGGCCCACTGACTGCTTTTTTTCAAAATTTTAAAGCATTATAAACAACTTCAAAAGCAACCTCAAATACTGTTTTCTGACATATTAGTTAACAATATTCAATGTTAAAAACATATTATTTCAAAATATAAATACATTGCATGGCCCACTGTTGGCCCACCAACTACCAGAGTCAGTGGCTGCAGCTCAGGTACCAGCCTACACCCACTGGTGTAAAATCCTGGGAAAAATTAGATAAAATGTGTGTTTTCTTTCACTTAACATAAGTTAATGTCATTTTTTATCAAACTTTTCTGTATTCCTTCATTTTGCTCAGTCAGTCTTTTCTCCACTTTATTACTTTATATATTACTTGCCTATATATTTGCCACAGGTGGTCCATCAATGGTCCACCCACTACATAAGTAGTACATGACCCATGATGGGCAGCCAGTGGGCCACTGGTGGCACATATATATATATTTTTAGTGAAGGTTAAAGAAAGATATTTTCATTTTTTCCTTTTGATATAAATTTGTTTTTGATGAAACCTAAAACTATCGCAGAATTTGTTTTTGTCTGACACATGCAACTATCATCTGTAAGAGCTATACTTAGTTGGTGGACCAATGGTGGCTACACCTCAAGCTCTGCTGAACGGCATTTGTTTTGACAGATCTTAAAGAGAGGCTGTCTTGGCTTAAATTCATTTGTTTCAAGTGAATTACTTTCCAAAAGTAGCTGTTCTGAATTTTATTACATACAAAAATTGTAAGATTTGCCACTGGTGGTCCATCAGTGGTTCACCTTCTGCCTGCATGGTACACATACTGTTGGCCCACCGGTGGCCCACAGATGGCAAAGTAATTGGATACTTTATGTGTGTGTATATCACCGAGACACCAAAATTTTTAAATAACAGATGTCACATCTCTGCCTTAATATATATTTCTTTTCTTCCCATTCTTGGGCCACAAATTTCTTCCAAGATTTACCACTGGCAGCCCACCAACTATATCAGTGGTATATAAGCTATGATCGATGGGCCACCGATGGGAATTTTCTAATTTCCACCCGGATTTTAGATCTAATCAATAAAATCATCTGATAATTACACAGAAAAGTTAACAGAAGTGAAAGTTTCCCCTGTAAACAAACCATAAAACATGTACAGGAGAAAAATATATTAAATCAAAACCCTATTAATTGGGGTTGAGGTGTAGCCACCACTGGACGACCCTTGGTCCACTGGCTGCAATATGTATGTGTCCGATAAAATATAAAGTTTCTTAAGTTGAAAGGAATAATTACACTTGAAACATATTCCAATTAGTGGCTGAATTACCCTTGAAATATATTCCAATAAGTGGCCGAATTACCCATGCCAACGCTGGCCCAATGAAGGCTTGTCAACCAAAACTCAGACTGCCAAGGTTGGGCCAACGGTGGGCCAATGGTGGCTTTTTATTCAAGATGGCGGCGAGCAATAATAGAGGATATTGAGACACTTAGCAAAAAATTATTTATTATGGTATGTCTAAAAATCATATTTCAGTGGGCCCACAATTTTTAACTAACTATTTAACAATTTTAGACATAAAAATAACATTCTCATTAGAAATTCACAGTAAGAAAAGTTGTTTTTGAACATTATAATTTTATTATTTGACTATGGAACATATCATCCTAAGATACTGTTCCACCATTGTTTATGTTTGGTCATGTGACTTATCAGGGATTCCCTTAACTAAAATCCACCCACAATCTGTCAATTATTTGCTTTCTGTTAAACAATGGCCACATAACTTCATGCTGCAATCTGATTGGTTGATGCTATATTATAGTGGTAGTAAAATTTTACCAGTGGTTTGCCAATGTCAGACCGACACATCCACCGGCCAAAAAGCCAGTGGGCCACTGATGGGCCACTAGTAAACCTTATTGTTGGCTGCCAACAGTGGACCACTGTCTATCAGCTGGTCACGCCACCAGAGAACCACCACTGATGGCACTCAACAGTGGGCCACTGATGGGCCACCAGTAAACCTTATTGTTGGCTGCCAACAGTGGGCCACTGTCTATCAGCTGGTCACGCCACCAGAGAACCACCATTGATGGCACCCAACAGTGGGCCACTGGTGGACCACCAGTCAACCTTGTCGGCTACTGAAGGTGGGCCACTGGTGGGCCAATAGAAAAGCTTATCATTGGCTGCCGACAGTGGGCCACTGAAGGACCATCAGAAAACCTTATTGTCGGCTACCAACGGTGGACCACTGCCTATCAGCCGGTCACGCCAACGGCTGGCCACCGCCTGCAGCCAACGTCGGACCGACAGCTATGCCGCCAGTGGGCCAGCGGTGGCCCTACAGAGTCTTGCTATCTGGGATGTTGATTCTGCAAATTAAAATGTGTTGAAGACCCTCATAGTTCACTTGACATCCTATTTGATTAGGTTAATTCTTAATATTACCTTTGCCCCTCAAAGGGGAAGGGCAAGGATATTGTTATCAGTTCTGTTTGTTTGCCTGTGTCTCTGTGCACATAACTTGAAAACTATACATGTTTTTTCTCAGATTAAGGTGTGCTATGGAGACAATTGTTACCATAAGAATCGTGTAGAAGGCCGAGAGGACATCTGTATCCTAGAGGTGCATAAAGATCGCAACATGTGTGCCATCAACAGCAGCTTCTGTAAGCGTAAGGAAGGAGACGAATGTGGCTGGGCACACACTTCACAGTGGCGAGCTTGTCGCAGGGGTGGGGTGAAAAAAGTCTTTGTAGAGCCGTAAAAAGGTGGGGAACTTGCAGGACATAATCTCCATTGTCTATTATGTCTTTAATAGTAAAATCACACTGAACCCAAACTGGATGTCTGTAAGTGGAGATTGCATAATTTTACATCTTTCACTTTGTTTCTTGCGTGTATTTATGCTAAAGCATGCATTCCTCTATGTGTTGTATATATTAGACAAAATTCCTTTGAAAAAGATGGATACCAGCAATTATATATACTCTGAGTATGTTAGTACATCCATATTTGGTTCAGCATGTCCCCGGTACTGTCCATGATTTACACAAAGAATGATAACCTAGATTTGGTTCGGTGTGCTTTGACCAACAGAGAAAGGGGCAACAGTGTACAAATCATGTGGAGGCCAATACAAATATGACCTTGGTTATTTGTAATAGATGTATAAAAACTTATTTGACAAAATGACCTTTCATTTGGTTGGCTTGGGGGGAGAATGAATTTTTAAGAAGTTAATAAATAAGTACATGGTCTGAAAGAGCAAATGATTAGGGTCAGTGCGTCATTGTGATGTCATTATAGGATAATGTGATATTGCTGTAATTATACAGGAGTGTAGATCTATTATATTTTGAAAGACGAAAATTTCAGAAATTCCCATTTTTCTTGTTTAAGTTTTAAGAAATAATTATTTCATCTTTATATTATGACATAAGTAGTAGTTTTTATAAAATGTTGACTAGTATTGTTGAACGGTCAAAATAAAACCTATCTTGGTTAAAAATTTCTCAAATTAAGAAAATAATCATTCTATTGGGAACTTTCTCTGAGAATGTACCCTGATATAATTACAAATAGTGTAGAGATTCTGCAATGGGTTTAGATTGATATATCACACACACAGTCAATATAAAAGACCATTACACAATGCAGTACCCTCTTAACTGGAAATGCTCTTCAGAGCTATTTCCTTTTGGTCTGTTCAGAATCTACTTGATCAAGTTTAAGTTAACAGTAAGATGGACATCAAATATGTTTATCAGATGACACAGCCCACTCAACCAAAAAGTTAACCACATACAATCCTATATCTTTATTAAAATGGCTTGTTTAATAAAATGTATTTCCCCTTCCAGGCACATGGCTTAGGCTTATATTTCACGAAATATTCACACACACTGTGAGTTACAGAATAGAGGAAGGAAAGTAAAACTAACATGAATGAACTGTAACAAAGATTACTCCAGTTGCATTGGTGGTGGGATTAGACTTAAATTGGCCTTTTCTTTTAATGTGGTGAGATAATGATTTGGACACATGATCAAAGCCTCAATCTCTCTGGGATATTATTTGAACCTGTATCATGTGTATCCAGTAACATTCATAGGCTGTGTGATGAAAACAAAACAGTTGTTTTGTGGTTTATAATTACTGGGCTGCTCTTTTCCTGTACTTTTAACTGCATGTTGTTAATCAAGATACTATAGTGATGTGGTGTAGGAATTAAAATGTAATTTCAGTATTACCTGTTTATCAAACACAAATCTGGCTTTGCATGTATCAATCAAGGTTGAAATATTGTTTTCCTATGTAAAATACATCACCGACTGGTAGTAATCCATATTTTGCATAAACAGGTTGCCCTGATATATTAAACGGCTTTTTTATTATGTACTAAGGCAAGAGGGCAGAGGCTACTAAGTGTCATAATTCTTCCAATGAGTGTAAGATTAAATCCAATATTGATGATCAAAATATAAAGTACTATTTAAAGTTATAATACAAAAGTGTAAAACAAAAAATACTGCTAGAATTTATACTGGGTTCAGTTATATTGCAAAGGAAACTGTAATTATCAATATTAAATTATCAACATTTGATCTTCTAGCTCTTTGGTTGAAATGATATGATTTTCCTCCCTTTTATAATGAAACTTATTTCGACAGAAAACAACAGCTTATTGCAGATTTTTGTGTGAGTCACTATCACAACTACATCCTCCCAATCTTCACAATGCTATAAAAGTTGTACATATTACTTCAGCATAGCTAATGAATATGTAAATAATCTGTAATAGGTATTGTAATTATTGTATATTCACTGCCGTATTACTACTGATCACTTGAATAATTTGGAAAAGATATTGCCATCCGTTATCTGTTTTAACATACAAAAGATAAACGTAAATATCCACATAAAAACAACCTTTTTACAGTTTTGTTCAATAGTTTATATTCTGCTTGAGGTAACTTTTCGAACACCAATATAGTAAAATATTAGACAAAAATATTGCTGTTTTAAGTAGAAACTGTTCTTTTTTGTGTAAAAATTTTTATCTCTATGATAACAATATATTAGTTAGAGAATTTGTTTGGATAATAGAAGTTTCAAAACACAGAAAAGATGATTCCATATAAAAAATTTCAAAAAGTAAAAATGGGTTCCTAAAGGTAAATATTGGCACACAGTGAACCCCCGGCTAATTAAAACTCATTCTAAATGGAAGTGTGCAGTAATTGGATGATATTTTCCACTGAACTGTGTACCCTGTTATATGTAATTCTTTGTTACTCATGTCCTGTGAAATATGCATTTTATTTATCTGTAAACTTAAGTGTTACTTTAGAATACTTTGTTATTGGCATAAGGTGTTTGCTGTTAGCAATTTGTTGAAATATCTGTCATGAAATTAGCGAAAACATCTTACAATAAAAATGGTGGGATCTTTTCATTGGCCAAGTGTGTTATGTCCCTAACATACAACTGGGATGTTAATGCAGATCCACACTTCAATCTGGTAAGTGTGATTACTCCACACAAGTGCTTCTAATGCTTTCTTTGTGGTTAAATGTCTGTATAAATTGTACATACATAGAGGTGCTTACTGAAAGTCTGAGGGTTCAAGAGTTTTCTTTCTGGTCTTACTAAGTATAAGAATTTTATCTATTCAAGTTAAACATATTCTAATGTTTTATTCCCTATTTTTCAATCATTAAAAAGCCAAGTTGACAATTCACTTAGACAATTCACACAGAGAAAGAAACATGTTTTTATTAACAAAAAAGCTCATTCATCATAAACAGACATATTTATGTGACATGTGTAACAGTAAATTCCCTGTCATGTAATCCTGTTTTGTGGATAGGTGCACATAAGGCCACAACCAATGAATGCTATTGCATCCTATTGTTGGTCCAGAGTAGTACTACTGGTCCCGAAGGCCAACTAGCATATTTTGGTTCTGTTTCCACAGATCTGCTCTTGATTTCTAAGGGGGTAGATGCTGTTCCTTTCTCCCTCTGTAGTTCATCTCATGGCCATTTCACCTTGGGAATGGAAGCAGCTTTCACATAAGTTTCTTGTCCAGTGGTCTCTTCTCTGTTTAATTTCTAGGGTCTACAGTGTTGCTGTTTCTGAATTCAGCAGAATAGAATTTATCCGATTGGTGTTTTTTGTCACATAAGGGGCCCTGTGATAAGAAGAAAACATGTCCATGGTTTAACAGGCTAAATCAAACATATTATATTTATGTCTCCAAACACCCACACACCCACGTGGATCTTTTTTCCTATAATTTTCTTATATTTTGCTATGTCATCTTTGTAAATGAAAGAACTGAGAATTCTACATTGTCATATGTACATACAATTGGCATAAACAGATGTAAGTATTTTATGTCATCAGATATTCAACTCACTGCAATGTAATTCTTCCACAGTGGAAGGAAACAAATATATTTAGAAATAAAAAATCAAAATTCCAAAAATATGAGTCTAGTTAGTAAGATTTAATCACAGTGTTTTAGAATATTTTATCTCTCCACTAACACATTAGTGGCTCAAGTTAAATTGTTTCATATTTGTAAATTTTTACAGCAGTACCCCATTTAAAATTAAATCTCAGTGCAGGATACAGATTAATTTTAACAGAAATAACCTTCAAGGGCCTGACATATATCTTTATTTCTAGAGGATTCTACCTGATAGAATTGTATTTAAAAGGATTCAGCTGTAATTTAATTGACACTGATGATTATTGCACTTTATACAACTTTGAATATGAGCTGTATTTTGAACTTTTTCAATTTTCCACTCCATATTAGACATATGGGTAATTTTACATTATCAGTTTTAGTTTAACCTTCTAGTTTATCCCACACAACTGCTCTGTTTCCTGTTGTTCAGTGACATTTTAATTGTCAAATTGTCAATACCATGCAGTGAATCAGTTTGAAAGAACAGTAATTTCCAGTAAAATACTGGCAGCCAAGGTTGTTACTTTTTACTCTGTGTAACATTAGATGGTTTTCCTGAATGAGTGGGCATAAAAATTTTGTTATCACATTTCCGCTGAATTTATGTTTGTAATTTTGCAACTTCTCATCCCAGAAAGAAAACTGAATCACATGTATAATCCGGTTTTTAGTGGCATTTGTTTGTTTGTTTGAACTATACCATTGTATTTTATTCTTTGAAATAAATTAATTTCATAACTGTAATGTATAATGCATTAAGATTGTAAACTGAATCAATGTTAAAAGCCATGGTTTAAAATAATATTTTTATGCTCTTTGATCTCCAGTGATCAAAGATGTATTTAACAAGAATAAGCTACAGTCATTAGTGGGTTGTACATATTCCGGATACACTCGAATGAACTTCCCTTGTGCTACAATTCTTGTAGTTGTGATAGTCTGTGTTAAATTGTATGCAATAATATAAAAAACAATTCTGTATTGATTTTTATGGTTTTGATTAATCTGTTTACATAAATTTTCTCGTGGGAGATATCAAATAGCAATTGTAGTGAAAATATTCATTCAATGTACAAAATTATACTTGTTAAGCATCCATACTTTGTATGTACAATGAGCAGCTGTTTGCTATGCATGATTACTGATCAATGAAGCCAATTCTATCCATTTAGGTGATTGTATTTGCATTGTGTCCTTACACCAGACATAGATGGTCCATTTACTAGTATTTATTGTTTTACGTCATGCCTAGTACCTTATCCTGTTATATTGTGGCAAGTAGTTGGAAAGGCGGAGGAAACCAGTACATACAGTTGGTTAAGGTTCTGTACTGCCAGCTTTCCCACAGGAGGTCAGGCCGGGATTTGAACTCTGGGAGCCGAGTGTGTTACTGTTACACCACCGTGACCCCCCCTCCCATAAACATATAGATGGCCAATTACCAGTACCAATCCTGGTTTTCCCTCTGTGTTATCAACAAATCAGCAATCAGCGAATGAAAAATAGACAATTCATTCTGTTTGTGTTAAGCATTTTAAGTATTAAAAATGTTTTATTAAACTCTTTCACTTTATTCACAATAATTGAATATGGTCACAATGGAAAAAAATATCGACTTCTCTGTAGAACCAAATTCTATCCTGTGGCTGTACTCTACCCAACTGAATACTTTAGGAAAACATGGATCAAAATTTTTTATCAATAACCTGTCCGGTGGATACTATGGATCTCGCTTTGTTACGCCGCTGCCGCAAAGTGTAGAGAGATTTCACCATTACCGCTCTAATGAACAAAATATTATAGCTAGCCATCTCAAATTTGCAGGATATATTCATAACCATAAAATCTAGCCTGGGAATATTTTTGGCTTCATTTTAAAAAACAAGATGGCGTTTATTCGACTTTAAGCAAGGACTTTTGTTGGCCCTCTAGAGCAACGGGTATTATAGGTAGGGATCTCAAATTCGCAGGATATGTTCCTCATTACAAAATCTTGACTGGAAATATTTTTGGCCTCATTTTGAAAAACAAGATAACTGCCATGGGTGTTTCTATGTCAGTCATGAAAAGTGCTTATAGCTCCCTTATTATTGGTCCTAGAGGTTTGGGATGGTAAACCAACCTACAGGAAATCATGGGGTGGGAATCGTTTGGTGTGGTCAGATTTGACCTTGGACCCCTCCTTCAAGGTCAAACAAGGACAGCCAAACCTAAAAGTGCTTATAGCTCGCTTATTATTGGTCCTAGAGGTTTGGGATGGTAAACCAACCTATAGGAAATCATGGGCTGGGAATCTTTGGTGTGATCGGATTTGACCTTGGACCCCTTCTTCAAGGTCAAACAAGGATAGCCAAACCTAAAAGTGCTTATAACTCGCTTATTATTGGTCCTAGAGGTTTGCAATGTGCAATGAACCTATAGGTCACCTTTTGCTAGGAATCTTTTGATGTGATCAGATTTGACCTTTGGCCCCTCTTTCAAGGTCAAATGAGGATAGCCAAAATTAAAAGTGCTTATATCTCGCTTATTTGTGTTCCTAAAGGTTTGCAATGTCACACCAACCTATAGGAAATCATGGGCTAAGAATCTTTTGATATGTTCAGATTTCACCTTGGGCTCTTCCTTCAGGCTTAAGCGATAGTTGATTAGCTTTGGTGAGTTTTCTTTCTGGTGGATACAATTTGCATCGGTTCTCTGATGTGCTAGGTCCAGTTTAATGTTGGAAGCAACATATTCAGATTAACCTTTGTTATCCAAACATTTTATTTTATAAACATTTGTAATTTTTTGTACTATTGTACCCTGAAATAATTCTGTTTTATGAATGTTACAGTATCTTAAAGTATCTCAGTCTCTTGGTATATATGTTTAATAGAGGTTGAACATCGTATAAAACTCTGTTATATTCAACTTGAAAATCTGAGAGGTTTTTTGTAATGAGTGAATTTGGTGCAATCTTTAAAGTGATGTGATGGTTCAGTGTGGAGTGCTAACAAAAAGGTAACTCAAAAGTTTTACAAGGAAAAAAAAATATTATAAAATATTAAACATGTTACCCTATGAAAAGTTTCATTATATATTGTGACATAGGCTTGAATAAGGCAGGTGTTTCAGATGTTATTATTTGGCAGGTAACAAAATACTGAATGTTTAAATCTAGAAGTCTTTTACATAAGAAATTCATGTAAAACATATGACTGACTAGTATTACTCCTATTTCACATCAATGGGAGAACTAATTTTGTTTCAGTTTATCTGATTTCCTTTTTGTGGTGGTTTTATAGCCACTGTACAGTAAAGGCTCTGTAGTATGCCATAGGTTCTTGTATCACCTGAAATAATGAGGTCTGGGTATGAAGAGGCAATGTGAGCTATAAAGGCTCATTCACATCAGATTGAATCTGTATATTCAGCCAAATATAAATTTTATTCAGGTTGTATTTTTAACATTTTTCATTCAAATTTAAACAAATAATTTGTCAAAATAGGCAGGTTAACCTGTCCCACTTTTTGTACATTTCTTAATTTGTGTGCCCTCTATTTTATAGTAATGTGAAGACTATTAACTTCATTATGTACTCTTGCCCAAGCATATGAAGATACCAACTTCATCTTCCATTTTCCAACACCACTGACCAATCCTCCCACAAATTAGAATTGGTAAATTATTAATATTGTAACCAAATTGTTTTATGTTGTAATAATATGGTTTCCTGGTTCACTTCAAAGTGATATCACAGTAGCCATACCTTTATAGCAAATATTAAGTCTTTGTTTCATTTTTAGTTTAGGCTGAAATTAGAAAAAAGATTTATGCATGTTTAGATCCTTAAACGATTCCTACACCAATATCCAGATTCAGTGCACTGGGATTATGGGAATAGTTATGTTGATTTATGCTGACCAGTGAATCAATATAAACAGATTTATTGCAGTCTGAATCAGCCATAAAGGCTAAAATTCACTTGAGGCTCAAGTGAGGCCAAATATTTAACCTTCAAAAGCAATAAACATAAGTTCTTGTTTGAAAACTATCTGTCTGCCTAAAACTTATAACCAATATAATTCATTCGTATAGAATCTTTGTATTCAGTGTTTTATACTTGCTATATGTAAAAATCTAATTCTCATTTGCATTTAAATGACTTTGGCAATACGTTATGTTATTATCACAATGTTTCAATGTTATGTAGTCTCATTATTTTGGTAAAGAAAAATAGAATTTAAAATAAAGTCCTATTGTATTTCATTGTAGTTAGAAGCTAACAAAATTAAACAACAAAGATTTTACTTTATGCACATTGTTTGTATTGACAAATATTTCAAATTATATTTAAAGCAAGTGAAATTAAATTTATTTCAAAGGACTACTGTATATAAAATTCCATGTATGTTTCTGTATGTTCATGTTTTGTTTTTGTGTTGTTACTTTTGATAGAAAAATAAATAAAATTTGTCTACTTGGTTTACATAATATATTTTCCTGTTTTGCCTGAACTAATCTCTCTTATTTCTACCATTTGGTGGATTGTTATGCTAAAATATTTATTTTGTGGCATAATATAGTTTTTTTTATAAAAACTAAACTAATTACACTTTTTTTCAAAATTCATTGGACATGTGACTTCAGAATGCAGTCATGTCAACATAGTAGTATTGTCTCCCAATTAAGTATTACTGCTTAATAATTTGTTTAGCAGAACTTCTTAGCAAAACCATATGTCAGTGTCCATATTCATTCTTTTTTAAATAAAGTCTTTTTCTGTGCATAAGACATATTTCTAAGAAAAAATATTTTTGAAAATTATCATGAAGATGTATTCCCTATGTAGTTTTTCCACAAATGATATAGTCATACTTGTCAACAACTAATATACACAATGTTTTTCTGTAGAGCCATTGCATCCACTTTATCATTTGGATGATTCCAAATTCCCAGGAAGCTCAAAAACATTCGTGTAAATTTCTCTTATTTTAATAATGTTTTCTTAGAATAAGTATGTTGGTGGAATAGAGCCAGAATGAACAAGAAAACGCCAAGGAACAACCTAGTAAATGGTCTCTATTTCTGGAATCAAAAATTCCTACTTCACATATTAAAGGGCCAGTAAAAACTTTCTGCAGATCTGTCTGAAAACTCATGATATCCCAGTTCTGTTGTAAAAAGAATTGGCATTTTGCATTGAAAACCAACGCCAAAAACTCTGCAGTAGAACCACCAAGTGTTATCTGATGCTATTTATGTTACACCCCAAGAAATTCATTGAAAGATATTTGAAATTGGTTCTTTTATCAATGTAGAATGCTAACAGGGCAAGTCAGAATAGCTACTAGTCTTGAAAAGCCTGTTAAATATTCTCAAAAATTAAGTCTTATTGGCAAATGCTTTGAAGCTATGCTGATTGTGAGCAGAATATGCTCATTTAGTGCCAGAGCACTCATAGAATGCCCTTTGCTTCTACAATCAAAACTTGATAAGAATCAGAAAAACATTCCACTATACAGGATTTCTTGATAGCAGGATCAGTTTCAGTGGAACTCCTATTGTCATCCAATGTCAATGGAACTGCTATTCACATCCAATTTCAGTGGAATTCCTAGTCACATCCAAATTCAGTGGAAATATTCAAATCCAATTTCAGTGGAACTCCTATTCACATCCAATTTTAGTGGAATTCTTATTCACATCCAATTTAAAAGGGGAATTCTACATATAAGAGTTTTACTTTAATGGATTAACACGGGTTACTGTATTCATAATTGTTGTTCTGGTTTCCTTGCATACTAAGTGGCATTAATTAATATCAAACAGCCCCCTCAAGGCTACTGCAGTAGAAAAAGCCAGGGTTTTCAAAATACTGGGGTAGGGTATTTGTAACTGTTACACAACCCTCTGGAGATTGCAATAAACAAAAGTTGACTTAGTGCTACTGAAAAGGAACCTTCAGAAGTGAAAGGCTGAAAGCAAAAACACAAACTGGAAAACTTATTGCAGGAAAAAAATGATCCAACCATCTACATTAATTTAGATTATCCCAATGGTGCTGATGTTTCCATGAAGTCAAGACATTTTGTAACTGTTAATAACACATGAATATTAGTGTTTCAACAAAGTTAAATCAAACACAAAACTGAAAACTCATAAAGAAAAATCCTGAGAAAAAATACTGTAGTTTTTATGTTTCATGTTAACATGTTGGAACAGGATAAAACAGAAACAAAGACTGTAGAAATGTACAATTCGAAAACAAAATTGAAAGCTCAAATTATGTTTAAAGCAGTAACATGAAAAAATATCAGCTGCTAAAAGTGCCTTTTTAGAAAAGGATTTCCACCGAAAATGTTGACTGTTCTTATTTTCATAAAATTAGAAGAAATACAATCTTGTAAATATAGCTCTTGGAAACTTTACTGAAAGATATTCTTAGAAAGGTTATCCTGTTTTTAACCATAAAATTCATGACATAGATGGAGAATTATGTTTCGCACTTTATTGCCTTGGATTGAATCTCAAAAGTACCTCTAATTTATATGTGCTCTTCTTTAAAAAGGACTGCAGAGCAAATGATTTAAATCAAATATTGAATATACTGATGAAATATTGATAAATTAATTCTCATCACTGTAATGCATGTAATCTTTGCTTGCCTCAAGATTGAAATTAAACACATGACACAATGTTTTGCAACTATATGCAGAACTTTGCTAATATATTTTTTTCTGATCAAAATACACCTCCTCCCACCTCTGAGGTAATCAGTTGGACAGATAATTGCAGTTTACAGTAAAGAATCTTGACCATCCATAGAATGGGCTATTTTTCACCCCCTCAACAACCCATTCTGGTATGACCTATCTACCTCTGTGGCCTAATGGGTTCCACACACCTAGGAACACAGAGTACATGGGTTCCAACCCCCGGTTACAGACAGATACATAGTGGCTCAGATGACCACTTAAAATGGCAGTCTCCTGTCACCGGGTTCTATCCCCAGTGGCAGGTTAAAGAACCTCAGAGAGATTAATAAATGGCTATTCCTGAGCCTCTGTCTTTCTGTTGAGCGAATGTCAGTTACTTGAGAGCTTAGGCTGTACTTGTGCACTCTGGATGGATCAATAGCACTTTGAGTCCTTTAGTATAACTAAATTCTGCTGACCTGACGCCAACATATCCCCAGACAGGCCATGTCTCATGCCACAGGCCTTCACTGGGTATTATTAAAAGCCATTTTTCTTTTTTGGTCAAACCATTTTTCACATTACAGCTTAAAGAGCTGTTTGGGTATTGTTTCACTCATGGTGTACAGATGGGCAGGCAGGCGGACTGTAGGAAAAAGTTTGTCTTGGCTGTATCTCAGAAACCACAAGCTGTAGGAAGTTGATACTTGGTAGGGACATTGATTGGGGGTGTAGGTGTGCAAAGTGATGATATGACCTTGATTTTCACCATTGATCTTGCTGTAGTGATCTTGAGTTTGAAAATCTTGTCATGACTATATCTCTGAAATCATAAGGTGTAGGAAGTTGATAATTGCTTGGGAAATTGGTTGGTTGGGATAGGTGTGCAGCATCATAGTGTCACCATGATTTGACCTTTTACCTTATTGTAGTGACTTTGACCTATAAAATCTTTTCCAGGCTATTTCTCAGAAACCGTAAGATGTAGGAAGTTGATACTTGGTAGGGGCATTGGTCGGGGGTGCAGGTGTACAGCGTCATGGTGTGACCTTGATTTGACCTTTGGCCTTGCTGTAGTGACCTTGAATTTTTAAATTCCTTTCAGGGTTATATCTTGGAATCTGTAAGCATTGGAGGTTGATACTTGGTAGGGACATTTGGGGGGTAGTAGGTGTCCAACGTCATGGTGTGACCTTGATTTGACCTTTGACTTCACTGTAGTGACCTTGACCTTTAACATATTGTCAGGTCTATATGTCAGGAACCATAAGGTGTAGGAAGTTGGCACTTGGTATGAACATTGGTTATGGGGTGAAGGTGTGCAATATCATGATGTGACCTTGATTTGACCTTTGACCTTGCTGAAGTGACTTTGACCTTTACAATCTTGTCCGGGGTATGTCTTGGAAACTGTAAGGTGTAGGAAGTTGATACCTAGTAGAGACACTGGTTAGGGAGTGTATTTGGGCAATCTCATGGTGTGACCTTGATTTGACCTTTGATCTTGCAGTGGTGACCTTGATTTTAAAGTCTTGTAAAACTGCAAGATTTATGAAGGGACAGTAGTTGATGGGCGTAGGTGCACATCATCATGGTACATTTTTTCTCTCTTAAATGTTATTTTTCTATTTAAACATTATTTGGACCTTTACAAAGCTGACACTGTTTGCTCTGAATGTCTCCTGATCTTTGTACTGTTTCATGTCTTGCATATCTCATTGTGTTAAAAACTATTTCCCCGGGCTGTTGGGTACGGGTATCTCCAATGCTATTTTTAAAATTTGTTTTGGTCAATCTTCCTGCAATAATAAGTATTTAAATAGTTTTCAGTACTTTCTGAGAAAGTATTACAGTTAATGAGCTTAGATTTGCACATGATTTATATTAAAACTCAGTTTATGTTAATTTAGAAGTTATGAGCAAAACAGGATAAAAGTAGTAAAACTTTAAAATAAACAGATAATCAATCACTTTCCAAACAATCATTTATCACAAAATTGATCTTAATATTGATTGGGATGAGGTAGAGATGGAGTCGTGTTATGTAGTTCCTGAAAAAAAGTGGCCGAAAAGGTATGAACTTGGTCCCTCTGGAAATTTTAAAAACTTTAATGTGACCTTAAAATTAAAAGTACAGAGCTCACATTTTTATAAAGAAAGATCACATATACTAGTTATATTCACTACAGTTTGAGTCTTGTCAGATTTGTCACTGCCAAGTTATAAGGCAAAATATGTAAAGAATGCAGAAAGAAGTCTTCAAGGTAGATTGTTCATAGGTATTATATACAGATTAAATGTCTATTTAAAGCCTTGATTTTTGGCAAATGTAAAAGAAGATATTAATATATTTCCAGATGAGATTTCAGCTCTATCAGTCACATAGTTTGACAGCTATAGATCTTAAAAGTGGCAAAAGTCCACAAACTGGGTCTCTGTGGGCATTTTAAACACCTTAAGGTGATCTTAAAATTAAAGATGCAGACTTCAAATTTTCCACAAAGATTTTATATAGTTGTTGTATCTAATACAGTTAGAGACTTGTCAAACTTACAATTTCTAAGTTACAGGGCAAGTAGGGCCTCAAATATAATTTTAACCTCGTAAAGTCTTGATTTTGGCATATGTCAGAATATATTAATGTGTTCGCAGGTAAAATGTGAGCCAGATAGTTTTTTACTTAGAGGGCATTAAGTGGCCAAAAGTCAGATTTCTGACCTTAAAATGGCCATAACTTCTTTGTAATTGGGAGTTTATGGTTACCTTATTATAGGGTTCCTCTCATGATGACAATACATGTGTGTGCCAAGTTTGAATGAAATCTCTGAAAGTGTTTAGAGTTATTGCGCACACAAGTCATAATGTGCGGCTGAGTTGGCACAACGGATGTGAAACCAATATATCCCCAACTTTCTTCTGGGGATATACTAGAAATTAGATATTGCATTGTGTCCTAGCGGGTAACACACTTGTCTAGGAACTCAGAGGACGTGGGTTCAAACCCAGGTACAGGCAGATACATAGTGGCTCGGATGAGCCAGTGGCAGGCTAAAGAACCTCAAGGACGTTGATAAATGGTCATCCTTGAGCCTCTGTCTTTCAGTTAGGGGAATGTGAGTTACTTGTCAGTTGGGACTGTACCTGTGCAGTCAGATGTGTTAAATAGCGCTCGGAGTCCTGTAGTATATGGAGATATTGCGCTGAGTATAAAAATAAACACACACAAATACACAAATAAACAAACTAAATACAATACTTAGGAAATGTGTTGAAAGGCATGTTTAATCCAAATAAATTAAATCTGGTGACCAACTTAAGGCAAAGCAAGGCTATGACTCCCAAAGATGCAACAGCACTTTAATTTTAATCTTTCTGGAAGGGGCTCCAATGAATATGTCTCTTATTTCGGGTTTTGATGAAAATCATAAAAGCTCATGTAACTGTTTTAGGTAAAACTTTAAAATTTATGTCATTTGATATAAAGGTTTAGATGGTCATATGGTGATACTGATTTGTGGGTTGGAAAACATTTAAAACCTACATGGGCTTAGAAAGATGTTCCTATAGACAAAATGACAAAATAACACACCAGCAATAGTTGGAAATCGTAACAACACCCAAAAGACCTACAGCTCATTGATTTCACAAAACAGAGGCATCAAGTAGCAATTCTGTAACAATTCCCCAAACAGCGATATCTTCAGTATCTCACAGAAAACTTACATAAACTGGTCTGCAACAACATGAATCTCATTTTTGGGAGTTTGGTGAGTATCTCAAAAGACTGTAATGCATATTATTTTCTGACCCCCTAGACTATAATATTATTATTACTTACAAGTTTTAAAAACCATAAGTATCTAAAATTTACAAAAAGGTACAGATAAAGAAGTGTTTTTAAAGGCTGTGCCGCTTTTTTTTTACCCATGGCTTTCAGCTGTGCAGGTGGGCGTTCAGTGTGGTGTTCTTCAGTCATTTAGCAGGCTGGAGGGCAGTGGAAATAATCTTTTCCTGGTTGTATCTTGGAAACAATAAGTTTTAGGAAATTGCTACTTGGTAGAAACATCAGTTGGGGCGGGAGGAGGGTGTAAGTGTGCAATGTCATGATGTGGCATTCATTTGACTTTCTTTACCTGATTTGATCTTTGACCTTGTCATGGTGACCTTGGCCTTAAAAATCTTGCCCAGGTTATATATTGGAAACTGTAAGGTGTTGGAAGTCGATACTTGGTGGTATAGGTAGGTTGTACCCAGTAAACATTTTTGGGTTTTGCAAACGTTTAAAAGGAAACGTTTGGCAAAGGTAAAAAAAATGATGGGTACGAAAAACCATTTGTAATAGAATGTTTTTAAAACGCTTTATGTATACCGTTTATAAAATTGTAAGTGTAAACGTTTACCTGGAAACGTTTAGAAAACAATAAGATAGAGTTTAATTAGATTTTAAAAACATTTTGTAAACTTTTAAACCATTTTAAAACGTTTCTAATGTTTACTGGTTAGGTGTGCAACGTCATAGTTGGTGCAACTTTTGACTCTGCCACAAATATATAAATATTTCTGTCTCAAAAATACATACACCTAAATATTATATGTACCTTTATCTACGTTTTCAATCTCCGTTGACAGCTATTCTTCAATTAATGAATACATCAATTAAAAGAAATTCTACAATTTCTTATTAAATTGATTTATTTTGATACTTTGTATCGCATACATTTTCTATTTCTTGAGAGTTATTTCTCCTGCCTTTACAAAACTTACACTGTTCAGAAAGACTCATTTTTTTGCACTTTTTTTTAAATCTCATGATGTTCAATGCTGTGGGGTGTGGGCATCTCTTCACTGAAGCTATTTTTACTATTATTTCAGTCATGGCACTGTAACAATTCATGAGGATAACACCAACATACAATCCAAATGATAACCCGTATTGATGCAAGACAGACTTACAGAAAGATCGATTTTTTATGGTTGCCAAAGAGGGCTGACTTGATCCTCTTGAAATGTGTTTATGGGCGGAGTGGCCTCAAAATTCCTTCCAGGAAAGAAAATATGTATAGTACTGTTGTCTGCATTCAGGAAATATTGTTTTCAATAATCCAGGATGATGTCAAGACACATTCATTGAAGACTAAGGGCCTTCGGGCTCATGATGACATACAAGACAGAGAGAGTGAGACCCAGGGGCAGTATTCGCTAACAAAGATCAGTAAAGATCATATCAAATTTGAGCAGAAATTATCAACTTTTATCAGATTTTTGGATCAACTAAGATTGGTATTCCGAAACATTTGATCTGAATTTCTAATCAAATTTTAGATTAAATTTTATCCATGTACTTTGATGGATTAACTTTCAGATCAAGGCGGTTTCTTTTAATCAGCCACTACAGAGACAGAGGAATTGATGATTCCTAGAATAACATTGAAATTTTCAGTGAAGTGTTCATTGATAACTCCAGTTTCCCTCTCTAGTTTTATTTATTATTCTTCACTACTTTAGTGCATTTTGTTGGTACTGTAATTCTGTTTTCATCCTTTTTTAACCAAAATATTAATGAATAAATAAACCTTTGGAAGATGAATAATGATACAGGAGATACTTTGATCACCTCTTGCAAATTACTGCAAATTTATGGCAAGATTTTATGACACTGATTGAAAAAAACCAGATCAAATATTCGACCTTTTCAACTTTAAGCTACCCCTGCTTTGTGAATAGCTATTTGATCTGCTGGCTCACTTGAAACTTTTTTTCGCAAGTTTGATCTGACCTTGAACTGATCTAAATCCATGTTAGTGAGTACCAACCCTGTTATGATCTTGAGCTGATGTTTGGCTCAGTTTCATCCATGTTAGTGACTACCAGCCCTGGGCCCGTATTCACAAACGGTCTTAGCCAGCGCATAGGCTTAAAGTTGAGACTTTTCTCTTAACTTTCGCAGAAAAATTGCTAAGACTTTTGTCTTAGCGGTATTCACAAAGAAGTTAAGACCAGTCTTAGGCTTAAATAAGGGTTTAACTTTAAGATTGGTTGGTAGTGGGCTTAAATTTTGTAAAGAGGACTCAAATATGGCCGCCAAAAACTTTCTCCACTTCAAAATTTGAAATGGCTGTAAATAAAGTATAATTATACAGAACACCTCACTAAAGCAGTCTTTGGGAAGTTTATATGTGGTAACAAGGTTTTCCATTTCAAAACAGCACTTTTCCTTAGATAAAATGCATTAAATGAAGGATATATGTCACCAATAGTATAGTTTGAATAGAAAAGAAAGGTCACATGACACAGAAAACCACTGTGGTTATTTGATAATCTTGGATTTAGCTAAGTAACCCTTTGCGAATACGGTTTTAAGACAAAACTTAGCTGAGACAAAAGTCTTAACTTTAAGACTGGATTTAAGCCTAAGACCTGGCTAAGTCTAAGACCTTTCATGAATACAGGCCCCGGACTAGATGAGGGACCATAGTCACAGAAAAGATTAAGCTGAGCCAAACGATAGCTTAAAGTTTTAAAAAATGACTTAGCTAACCTTGTTGGTATTCACAAAGTTAAGACGGATTCAACTATATTTAATCCAAAATGTAATCCATTTTGATGGCTGGATTAAAGTTAATCCAAAAAAATATAACTTCTCTGTCAATACCAAACTTAATCCTAAACCAATTTTTGGATCAACTTGAGCTAATTTTTCGCTGATCTTTCACCAATACCTGTTGTGAATATGGCTCAAGGCCTTGACTAATTAGAAGAGGCCAGGGACATGTATATATAGCCACTATCATGCACTCATGTCAGAGTACTGGGAGGAATCTGGGCCGGGATTCACAAAAGGTCTCAAGTCTTAGACATTTTTTTGCTGAGACCAGTCTTAAAGTTATGACAAAATCTAAGACAAATTTTTGTCTAAGACCTTATGTGAATCCCATTTTGTCTAAGCAAAAAAAGTCTTAACTTTATGACAAAATTCTTGCACAGTTATGACAAAATCTAAGACAAATTTTTGTCTAAGACCTTTTGTGAATCCCGGCCCAGTTCATGTCGTAACTCTTTCATGATCATCCTAGATTTCTTTTTTTTTTTTGAAAATTGGAGAAGTGGGTACAAACTTTTACCACAACCATCTAACCAGCCAACTGGTTTAGATGCCCATAAAAGCTGTATTTAGGAACAAATGGTATGTCCTCTATTTCCTTACAGCCATGAATAGGAGGAACAGAACAGTAGGAATTGATTTTTTTCCAGGCCTTTCACTCCCTTGTCAGACTAGCACTGGTCAAGGCTCAGTTCTACTTCAACATTGACTTTAGAGGTTCCTGATCTTGTGTCTACAGTAGGTAGTTCTACCACGCACAAAGAATACATTATGATGCACACACACACACACACAAAGACTCCCTTTATATCATGGGTTCGAACAATGACAGCATGTCTCGAAACCTGTCTCAACCACAATGGCTGGTGCCCAAGATAAGTAAAAATTGGGGATCACAATGTCCTCGTTCACAAAAAATATCTCTCAATTACTGCTGTAATGGAAAGAGACAGCTGACCAGTGAATTATCTCTTTTTTATTTAAAAATAACCAGCTGCAAAAGTGGGCAACGTATTCTTTATGTTACTACTTATGTGTAAAATGGAATATATAGTTTGTTGAAATATGACCATTTGTATCTTTATTATTTTGATATATTGTAAAAGGACGTTATAATTACGCACTTAATTAGTATGTATGTATTTGAAATTTTGGTCCTCCAACAGGCCTTAGAATCACAGTGTACTCATATCATGTTCCTAATGGTATTTTTCCAACTGAGTCAGAATTTCACGCAGAGATACAGTGCATTTCATGATATTTTAATGGGTTATTTACATAATAGAAATGTTTCAATTTTAAATGTTTTGGAACTGCAAGTCTTTTTTTCTCAAACTATTTTGCCGACGTATAAGCTCAAATTACATACAATGGTTGACACCGGCCCCGTTTGGGCCCACCTGTGTCCAAGAGGTGGGTCTTGGCGTGCAATGACTTCGTGAGACAGATTGTACCTGTGATCAATACATGACAGAAGACGTTTCCGCAAGTTTAGGAGGGCGATAATACGTCTACACAAAACACAGTATTGATCTGAATATTATTGCTTGCCAACGGATTCTGCTGTTTATCAAGGTTTGTATGTTTATATGAGATTATTCAAATACTCCCTCTGAGGCCAGGACTTGGGTACATAAAACATTTATATGGATCTATAAATAAGAATTAATAGGCTGTGGCACTGCACAGACGTGTCTGTCATAGTCTTGCAATTTGCTGGGTGAAGGGTTTTCCTCAGACATTACTTTCTTGTGTGCAGTGAATGAAGAAGGACATATTGGTGAAAATAAAAAACAATATTTTGGATATAAACGTATACAGTGGTTGTCTCATTGGAATTTTATCAAATGTATGTTTTTGTTATTGGTGTATATTTTAATTTTAACTTATATTTATGTTACATTTTGTTTTTTATGATCAATCATATGTGTCTACTTGTATCAAATATATTTAACTTAGATTCTATTGATTAGGCAAAACAAAGCCGAGAGTCCCATGAAGCCAGTTGTTTTGATTTCTATCCCATTTATTGTTAGTCACTATAAAAAGTAAACATTTCTATTCTTGAACAATCTACTTTTGGTACACTGAGGATATATGTCTGGTTATGTGTAAAACTTCTTCACAAAACAGTAATGCATGAACTCCAGTGATTGTCATGTCAATGTAGACATACTTCTGATATTGGGTCGATATCAACATAAAGTACTTATAGACAGCTGGATACCTCAAATTATGAACATGAAGATTAGTATCTATTTAAGATTTTAAATAACATATGCAAAAGTACTCTATATTATTGCAGAACAGAAAGCTGTACAGTTGATAAAGTGTTCATGAAATCATATGTCTCATTATATATTGGGTAATTCCAGGTTTAAGACATTTGGTTATTTAATTACTGCTTACAACAGCTCATGAATATAGGATTGACCATCATGATATATTGAAGGTCCTGTTGTAAAATAGACTAGAAATGCAGTGAAACTCACATCATCAAATCTCTAAGTTGAATTAGAGTCAGGAAAATCCCATAAAATCCCTCGTAGTACAAACGATAGGTTTGATTTAAACTTTACATGTAGAGTAAGAAATCTAAAATTCGCCACATATCTGAAATTCGCCACATGTGAAAATACTAATAAAATAAATGAATTGTGGTGAGATTTGTTGACTGTATAGTAAATTAAGGCTTTTTGAACTGAAAAATACCAATTTTTGGACAAAAACATAATTTTCTTCATAAAATTAACTAAGGTTTTAGAGGTGGCAAATTTTAGATTCCTGGCGAATTTTAGATTTCTTAGTCTATATCTTACAATGTATGTATTATTACAAAGATAAAACTAAAATTGGAACCTTCTGTCATCATTTTTTTTTTTTTTTTATTTCTGTTTTTCAGCTTCAACATGTCAACGAAAACATTACCACTTCTGTTCATCAATCTTGGCGGGGAGATGCTCTATATTCTTGACCAGAGGTTACGAGCTCAGAATATATCGAAAGAGAAGGCCACAAAGGTTCTACATGATATTGTAAATACCATGCTCAACAAGAGGTTTGTAGATGAGCTGTTCAAGCCACAAGAGTTGTATTCCAAGAAAGCATTGCGGACAGTTTTTGATCGGTTGGCTCATGCTTCAATTATGAGGTTAAATGCAGCCAGTATGGATAAGCTCTATGACCTGATGGTTATGGCATTCAAATACCAAGTCTGCCTTTGTCTGCGACCAAATGACGTCTTGTTGGCCACTCTGAACCATATGGATGCTATAAGGTCCTTTGTTCAAGATTCACCCAACATCCGTGAGTTGGTGGATTACACTTACAGGCTGCTAGCTCAGCATTATGCCAATTTAACACCTGGAGAATTCATGGTTATCAGGCAAACCCTGCTGAACTTCTTCCAAGATATGCATATTCGTGTGTCAGTGTTCTTGAGGGATAAAGTTCAGAATCAGAATGGAAGATTTGTGATCTCCTGTGATGGTCCTGTACCTTATGGAAGTGACATTCCAGGAACCATACAAACCTACAGCAATGGCAGATCTTCTGTAAGCCGTTTCCCTGTGGAAGGTAATTACAAAGAATCAAAGCGTCAAGGTTCCTATGATTTAATGGGGGACAGAGTGACCAAATTGGGCAAGAATATGTACAGCAATAGTTCCAGCTCAAAAGTTACAGAAGTAAAGCAAACACCAAAAGTTGCGTCTTCACCTTCTGCTGATGTGGACATGACACCAAATCCTGCTGCTAAGGCACAGCTAGATCTCCTGGCTACCCTCATAGGAAGTGGAGCAGAGAAGAAAGGAACAAAACAAGAAATACGGTTGAACCTCTTCAACACAGATAAAGAAGAGGAAGAAGCAGCAGTACAAGCCAGACCAACCGTACAGGAACAAGGGTCAAAGGTCATCAACATAGACGCATCCCAAACCAAACAGAACAGAGAGCTAGCTCGAATTATGGGGGAGCTGACCTTTGATAGTGGTGCTGGAGGGAGAGATGATGATCTACTGGACCTTATGGACAGTGCTCAATGACACTATATATGCAGCTTGGTTTTGTCTGTGATGGTGTTTCATTAGTTAGCACATGTAGGGTATTGCCATGCTTTAAGTATGGGTTTTTAGTCATGCAAAATCTTAGGATAAGTTAGTTTAAATGTACTTCATGTATTTAGATCCAGAAAAAATATGTTCCTTCACTTATGTATATGTATTTGTCAAGAAAGTGCTTATAGTATGTAAAGAATTTAAAGAGACAAAAGCAGGCCGTTTGCTATGGATGTTACTGACTAGTATAGGGATCGAGAGCCATATTGAGGATCGATATCGAATGAAAATTTAGGGTTGTGGATCGATCGATATTTCAATATCGGGACCGTTAACGTAAGCCGTGGCGATAATACAGGTTATTTGAAAACGTGGACATATAAATTCACGAAGTTATCAAAAGATACTACTTATGCACCAAAAATATATTTCTGCAATATAAAATTAAATAAAATGAACAAAAATCCAATCAAATAAGAGTTTTCATGCTTTTTTGTGTACTAGCTGTCAGGTTTTGTTTCTCTTCCGTGAAACCGGAAGTTGTCACTGACAATGTAAACAAAGATGGCGCCAGACTTGAACCAATTTATTTCGGTTGTAAATGTGCTTTTTAAGGCGTTTATATAATAAATATTTATTTAAGCAGTAAAATTACTCTGTTTATTTTATTTTTGTCTGTTTCTTATATGTGGTTTCGATATTGAAATGCTGGTAGTATGTGTCGATATCGGCAGTTCTGTGGGATGATCGATCGATATTGAAAGATCGAGCACCAATCCCTACACTATTACTGACATCATGTTAGTCATAAGCTTAACTATTTAAGATATTTTCAATTTTGCTGGATTTTTGCTTTAATGGTCTTTCACCATGATATTGTGCATTAAATGTGAGGTACTGATGTATTTTTGTTAAAGAGTTGTACTTTGAATGTTTTACCAAAACAACATCACATAACATCCAACACATGACTTTATATGAGCAACAGAATACAGTAGAGGAGAAGCATTAAACAGTAATTAAGTTAATAAACATGTCCAATTGTTGATATCCACTCTCCAGAATATAAATATCAAAATACATTCAATGGCTTCAACATTTTGCTCTAGAGCAGTATAATTTTTTCACAATCCTGCAGAAGGTTGAACTTGTTACATTTTTGAAATGTAATTGAATACCCTATTACTTTTACTCTAGACCATAAGCTTTGGGGTTTCACATGAACTTCACATCAGACATAGGGTCAGTTTGATGGTCCCAAAATTTCCATTATTTCATGAGACTTTTGAGGTCTATGTGCTGTAGTGGTAACACACTCCCTGTTTACTGGAGGTCGTGGGTTTGAATCTTATTCCCAGGTCACATACTGGAGAGGGTGCTACGATCATTTCAAAATCGTCAGAATTTGCCAAAAATAGGCAGGAATTGTGGTCATGTGATAAAATGTTCTTCATAGCTCTACAATGTTCTACTATGTTTTTCTTCTGTGAAGGCTCTTTTACCACAAAGAAAGAAGTGGGAGAAAATAAGGAAAGATATCAGGCAAATTTACTGAGAACAAGATGGTACTATGACTCATTGGCAATTGCCCTACAACAGAGCTATGATATAGATAAACATGCTACCTATAGTGGTGAATTATCATGGTGAACTTAAAAATTGGCAAATACCAGAATTTTGAAAATCAGGTTGTTGTTTCCGTGAAGTGGTGAATAATGAAGAGGACTGAAGACAAACAAAATTATGAGGAATCCACCAAGAACAATGGAGAGTTTGATATGTGCAGATATTCACCATTAAAATGTACCACAGTGTGACCTGGGCATTAGCCCAGAGCTTAAGTTTGAAGATTGGTAGTTTCTGTGAAAAGCCTTGATTCCATGTTGTTTATAAAGCAGAATCTTACTATAATAAACACTACACTTTTCTCAATCCTTAGATATGAAAACAGTATTTTCAGTTTTCTTGAAATTTCTAGATATTTAGTTAGATTATTTGGTTTTCTTCAAGGCTTTAACACAAAGCCTGTCTTGATAGACTCGCTGCCCACCCCTGACATCAAAGTTCAAATCCTGGCCTAACCCAATCTCACCCCCCCCCCCCCCCCCTTCCCACCATACTCACTTTGACATAACCGAAGACTCTACCAGGTTACTTCTAATTAATAGAAGACATAGATGACATTGTCTATTCCAAGGGAAGCTGTGTGCATTCATTAGTTTTTATGAGAACTATCAAATTTCTTTCTTCTTGTTTTCAATAGATGTCAAGGAATGATCAATTACAGGGGTGTAGGAAGCAATTTTTCATGGGGGGGGGCAAGGACCGAAGGAACTAGATTGCGCCAACTTGAAACCAACATATCCCAAGACAGGCCATCTCTCACGCCACAGGCATTCACTGGATATTCTTGTAGCACTCATTTTTTGTGATTCACAATTATTATAAATTATTTTTTGTTAATTGTATCCAGCGTTCATTACACTGCCGCACAAAGAGAGAGTTTCAATGTTAACGCTGTCTGAGGAACACTAGAGCAGCTAGGCTCACCAAATTTGCAGGATATCTTCATTGGGTGATAAGCTTCTCTAGGACTGAAATTGGCCTCATTCTGAAAAACAAGAAAGCCACCGTGGGCATTTCTTCAAAAATTATCTATCTTTTTCTACAGATATGTGGATCTGGTTGGGGGGGGGGGGGGGGGGGGGGGACTGCCCCGCTGCCCCCCCCCAGTTCCTACGCCTATGCAATTCTATACCAGCAAGCTAAATCTACCTGATTCTCACAGGTAGAAGGTTGAGATTTTTGACGTTAACACTCTAAGAGGAAAAGGACAGCAACTAGGTTAAAAAAATTTGCAGGATATCTTCATTTGGGGGTAAGCTTCTCTGGGAAGGAAAATAGACTCATTCTGAAAAACAAGATGGCCGCCACGGGCATTTTTTTGAAAATAATCTACATTTTTCTACTGGGTGTTTCTCATAGGTAGAAGGTTGAATCCTTTCATAGGTGATATTTATAACAGATATACATGTCCTCTACAACCTTGCACACATTTGACCTTGAAGCTCTTAATTCAAGGTCATCTACAGAGTGCCAAAGTACCCCACGTAGCGGACTTCAAAAGTGTCTATATCTCCCTTATTATTGTTCCTAGAGGTTTGCAATGTGAAACCAACCTATCGGAAATCATGGGCAAAAATCATTTGATGTGGACAGATTTGACCTTGGACCCCTCCTTCAAGGTCAAATGAGGATAGTAAAATCTAAAAGTGCACATAACTCACTTATTGGTCCTAGAGGTTTGTAATGTGAAATTAACCTATGGGAAATCATGGGCTGGGAATCATCTGATGTGGTTAGATTTGACCTTGGGAGCCCACTTCAAGGTCAAACAAGGATAGCCAAAATTTGAAGTGCCTGTAACTCGCTTATTCTTGGTCCTAGAGGTTTGTAATGTTAAAACATCCTATAGTACATTGTGGGCTAGGAATCTTTTGATGTGGTCAGATTTGACCTTGGGCTCCTCCTTCAAGGTTAAGCGATGGTTGATTGGCTTTGGTGAGTTGTCTTTCTGGGATACAATTTGCATCCTTTCTCCAATGTGCTAGGTCTAATTAAGCATCCCTGAAAGGGCGCTTATTTGTTTTCGCCTTCGTTTCCTCGCCGCCGCCGCATTATGGTCTCCCTTGAATATCTCCCTTATTATTAGAAGGTTTCAAACCATATTTGGCAGTTATATACCTTAGGCGTGGGAAAATTTTTCTGCATGCTTAAATTTGACCTTTGACCTTTATGAAGGTCACATGATCAAAAACAATTTTTTTTAAGTACACCCCCCCCGCCATCACAGTTCAGGAAAAACTACTTGCTACACAGCCTTCTAATTTGACACACCTGTTCATACTATCGAAAACACGAGCTGAATAGATTGTGGGAGCAATCCGTTGAAAAATGTCTCATTTATGGGTGATTTCCTCACACCTTCCAATCTGAGAGCCTTAAATTTAGGTCAACCCCCCTATTATCTTCTTAAGTATTGCATTTAGAGCCATAAAATGTATTGGGAGGTAATAGGAAACCATATGTGGAGAGTCTAAATAGCCGGTCAGTTTTACCCCACGGCCCCCCCTTATGGGTCAAACTGGGGTCATAAAATAGCTGATTTTGAGTTTTTGCCTTATATCTCCTTTATTGTTGCTTTTATAGCTTCAGAATGTATTAAGAGGTACTGGGAAAGCATATGTGGAGAGTCTAAATAGCCGGTCAGTTTTACCCCACGGCCCCCCCTTATGGGTCAAACTGGGGTCATAAAATAGCTGATTTTGAGTTTTTACCTTATATCTCCTTTATTGTTGCTTTAAAAGCTTTAGAATGTATTAAGGGGAAAGCATATGTGGAGAGTCTAAATAGCCAGTCAGTTTTACCCCCCGACCCCCCCTTATGGGTCAAACTGGGGTCACAAAATAGCTGAT
Organism: Sabellastarte sp. h YS-2021; assembly: GCA_964017235.1. NCBI lineage: Eukaryota > Metazoa > Annelida > Polychaeta > Sabellida > Sabellidae > Sabellastarte > Sabellastarte sp. h YS-2021. Next base: position 122,708,971 of record OZ024930.1, on the reverse strand, counting down.
TTTGAGTTTTTGCCTTATATCTTCTTTATTGTTGCTTTTATAGCTTCAGAATGTATTAAGAGGTATTGGGAAAGCATATGTGGAGAGTCTAAATAGCCGGTCAGTTTTACCCCCCGACCCCCCCTTATGGGCCAAACTGGGGTCATAAATAGCTGTTTTGGAGTTTTTGTCTTATATCTCCTTTAGCATATGTGGAGAGTCTAAATAGTCAGTCAGTTTTACCCCCTGACCCCCCCCCCCCCCCCCCCCCCCCCCCCCTTATGGGTCAATCTGGGGTCATAAAATAGCTGATTTTGAGTTTTTGCCTTATATCTCCTTTATTGTTGCTTTTATAGCTTCAGAATGTATTAAGAGGTATTGGGAAAGCATATGTGGAGAATCTAAATAGCTGGTCACTTTTATTCCCCCCCCCCCATGGGTCAAACTGGGGTCATAAAATAGCTGATTTCGAGTTTTTGTCTTATATCTCCTTTAATGTTGCTTTTATAGATTGACAATGTATTAAGAAGTATTGGGAAAGCATATGTGGAGAGTCTAAGCAGCGGGTCAGTTTTACCATCCGACCCCCCCCCCCCCCATGGGTCAAACTGGGGTAAAAAATAGCTGTTTTGGAGTTTTTACCTGATATCTCCTTCATTGTTGCTATTATAGCTTCGGAATGTATTAAGAGGTATTGGGAAACCATATGTGGAGAGTCTAAATAGCCGGTTAGTTTTACCTCCAGACCCCCATGTATGGGTCAAACTGGGGTCATGAAATAGCTTTTGCCTTTATTGTTGCTTTTATGCTTTCACAATGTATTAAAACCTATTGCAAAACCCTGTGGACAATCTAACTAGCAATACATACTTGCACACATGATTATATATGAAGTTATCAATACTCGTTACTGAAATGCTTTGTACCATTTACACAAAATTTACTAAAGTTACATCCAATGTTGTACATCCAATGTACAACACTTTCTCCAGCTTGTCTATGTCTACAATACTTGTTTATGTTAATTAAGGAAGACCTTTGTAGGATTTTCCCTGTCATGATATCACTAAGGGGGTTGGTTTATGTAAGAGTGCGGTACAGCTTTGTGCATTCTTAGCTTTACAGCATGCTTATTAAAACCACAAGGCATTTTAAACTCTCAGGGACGCTTCGCTTTTGTTAGCAAAAGCATTCATCTAGTTTTACTAGATGTTTCAAGAACTTGTGACCTTTCCTCCAAATGCCAGGCTGATGCAAGATCTATTTTAGCAAGGTTCAGCCCCAAGTAGAGTGGGTGTATAATCATTGCACTGGCTAAGTCAAATAAACCCACAGTAAAGAAAGAAGAGTTTTCTGGGAAATATCACATCAATTGACAAATTGCTGTGCTAAACTGTTGCACTATGTGAATTTGGAACTACATATTTAAGTACTAAATAATTAGCAAGAAGGTAAATTAAATGTAGAAGATTACTATACACATGTTTTTGGTCTGCATAAGGGAAATGTTTCACAGAAATTTACAAATCCCTTGGCGGACTAACTGAAAGTGTTCCTTTCACAAATCATAAAAATAAATATTTTATAGTTCAAATGGTAGCCTACACAATAGTACATGTGAACAGTGAACAGGGTCAAAGGGTAATTTGACAACATATTATTGAGTTACCTGTAAACATTTGCATAAACTTTAAAATTGGAGTTAAGTTCATTTTTTAAAAAGTTGGTTGGGGTAAAAAGATTATCCAGATATGTGGATCTGGTTGGGGGGGGCCGACCGTCATTGCTGCGCCCCCCCCCCCCCCCCCCCCCCCCCAGTTCCTACGCCTATGCAATTCTATACCAGCAAGCTAAATGTGTAAGCTTTTTATGAAGGCATGAAAATGCTAAGCAGATATCAATAGCACCAACAGGCAATTCTCAACCCAAGATATTTGTCCTAGTTCTTAGTTGCAGGTTTGAGTAAGAAGTAGTTACCCACTGTGGATCTTTATTGGTGATCAATGGTCCTATTAAATAGGGTGAACAGTTATTTATAGAATTAATACATTTCCCTGTTTGACAAGTGTAAAAACTAAGTTTACTTCATATGTTCATTTGGTTATCATGTAGACTCACATCAAATAACTACCATTTTAGGACAAGAAGAAACTTGCATATTTTGATCTTGTTACTGGTCAGCTGACATTATGTCGTCACTCTGCCTCGTGGGCGTACACATCCTCGTACGCGTGAACAACTTTCCTCAAAAACTACAAGGCCCAGAGACATGCTGTTATACTTTACTATCGAGTCTGAAAAACTTCCAAGACATGCAAATCTGTCTGTTCGTCTATTTGCTAGAGCCATTACAATTGAGGTACCCCCACCAAAAGTGTGAAAATTTCAACACTTTATTACAATTTTCTCAATGACTATTGCAGGGATTTCTCTCATATCTTGCATTATCTTGCATATATGTACTAGGCCACAAGTAGATTCCCTTGTGTGAGTATCAGGCCAGGATCTCTGAATTATTTTTTTATGAATTTTTTAAAGTTTTAATCCATTAAAATTAATGAAATCTTGCACTAAATCACTTATAAATTGAACAGTATTGTATTTAGAGCATTTTGTAAAAAATATATTATTCAGCTACTTTTTCTATAGGTACAACATGGTGAGTAAATTGGGAGTCTATCTCTATAGCTAAGTGAGTAAAAGCTAGATTCTGACTTTTCAGTACCTGCCATAATGAGTAAAATCACTTGTAACTTGAAACTTTTGCGGTTAGAGAATTTTGTATAAATATGTTATTCAGGTACTTTTTGGTCAGCTATAACATAGTACAATTTCAGACATGTAGCTCATTGCATAGCTGAGCAATAGCTACTTTGAGGTTCTCACTGTTGAGTAAATCAGTTGTATCTTGAAAACTAATTCATTTACAGTATTTGGTTTAAATCTGTGATTCACCTACTTTTTGCTCAGCTATAACATAGTATAATTGCAGACCTGTAGCTCAGTACAAAGCTGAGCAAAAGCTAATTGGAGATTATCACTGTTGATTAAATCACTTGTAACTTGAAAACTATTGCATTTACAATATTTTGTTGAAATATGTTTTCCACCTACGTTTTACACCTTAACAGCTAACTTTACTTCTGAATACCATTTGCAGGGCAAAGCCTTTGTGACCTTCTTTAACTTCTACTCTGAAACTCAAAACACACAGTCCGCTGACACAGAGCCCATTCACGGGCACTGATTGCTTTTTGTATTCTCCTAACTCCCTGGAGAGGGAATTAACTAGAGATAAAAAGTGTTCTTGTATCCCCGACGCGAAGTGGGGATACTATGGATTCATCATCATTGTCGTCCGCGCCCTCGTCCGAAGAGATTTCTTGTTAGCGACCTACAGTCCACATTTCTTTCCGGATTTCTTTCATAGTTGGCAGGTGGCTTGATATGGTAGAGGACTCGCCACCCTATCTTTTTGGTAGGCTTTATGTCTAAATTAAGCCTGTGGTAGACAAAAATGTCTAAAATGTGGAATATTGCTTGTTAGCGACCTACAGTCCACATTTCTTTCCAGATTTCTTTCATATTTCGCTGGTGGCTTGGTATGCTAGAGGACTCGCCACCCTATCTTTTTGGTAGGCTTTATGTCTAAATTAGGCATGTGGTAGACAAAAATGTCTAAAATGCATTAAAATTCATGAAATCATGCACTAAATCACTTCTAACTTGAAAAGTGTTGCATTTAGAGCATTTTGTTAAAATATGTTATTCAGATAGTGTTTTCATAGCTACAACATGGTAAGTAACTTGGGTGTCCGTCTCAATAGCTAAGTGAGTAATAGCTACTTTTGGGCTTTTCAGTAACTTCCATCATGAGTAAAATCACTTGTAACTTGAAAACTATTGCATTTACACAATTTTGTATAAATATGTTATTCAGCTACTTTGGGGTCTGCTATAACATAGTAAAATTTCAGACCTGTAGCTCATGGCATAGCTGAGTAATAGCTACTTTTAGGTTATCACTGTTGAGTAAATTACTTGTAACTTCAAAAGTATTACATTTAGAGTATTTTGTTTCAATATGTTATTCACCTATTTCGGAGTCAGCTATAACATAGTGAAGTTCCAGACCTGTGGCTCATTGCATAGCTGACTAATAGCTACTTTGAAGTTCACACTGTTGAGTAAATCAGTTGTAATTGGAAAACTATTGCATTTACAGAAATTTGTGTAAATATGTTATTCAGCTACTTTTGGGTCAGCTATAACATAGTCAAATTACAGACCTGTAGCTCATGGCACAACTGAGCAATAGCTATTTTCAGGTACTGACTGTTGAGTAAATGACTTGTAACTTGAAAAATATTGCATTTGGAGTATTTTGTTAAAATATGTTGTTCACCTACTTTTACAGACTTATAGCTCATGGCATAGCTGAGCAATAGCTATTTTCAGGTTCTCACTATTGAGTAAATCAGTTGTAACTTGAAAACTATTGCAGTTACAGTATTTTGCTTAAATATGTTGTTCACCTAATTTTGGGTCAGCTATAACATAGAAAAAATTCAGACATGTAGCTCATTGCATAGCTGAGTAATAGGAAAAAATTCAGACATGTAGCTCATTGCATAGCTGAGTAATAGCTACTTTGAGGTTATCACTGTTGAGTAAATCAGTTATAACGTGAAAACTATTACATTTACAGTATTTTGTTTAAATATGTTATTCACATAATTTTTGGTCAGCTATAACAGAGTGAAATTGCAAGGTATATTAGAGGGTGCACCACAGTATTCTATTGGTAGGCTTTATGTCTAAATTAGGCCTGTGGCTAAATTACTTGCCTACTAAAAATGAGTAATTCTGCAGATAGCAAATTTTTCTTAAATAACTCATTCACCTACTTTTGGGAGAGCTTTCACATGCTGAAGTTCCAAACCTGTAGGTAATTACTCACCTACTCAAAATGAGTAAATGCAAATTATCTCTAAAAGTATTGCACATAGCCAATTTTTTGTCAAATAACTCCTTCACCCACTTTTGGGAGAGCTTTCACTTGGTGAAGTTTCAGACCCGTAGGTAATTACCTACTGAAAATGAGTAAATGCAAATTATCTCTAAAAGTATTGCACATAGCCAATTTTTTCTCAAATAACTCATTCACCTACTTTTGGGAGAGCTTTCACTTGCTCAAGTTTCAGACCCGTAGGTAATTACTCACCTACTGAAAATGAGTAAATGCAAATTATCTCTAAAAGTATTGCACATAGCCAATTTTTTGTCAAATAACTCCTTCACCTACTTTTGGGAGAGCTTTCACTTGGTGAAGTTTCAGACCCGTAGGTAATTACTCACCTACTGAAAATGAGTAAATGCAAATTATCTCTAAAAGTATTCCAGAGAGCCAATTTTTGTCAAATAACTCCTTTACCTACTTTTGGGAGACCTTTCACTTGGTGAAGTTTCAGACCTGTAGCTAATTATTCACCTACTCAAAATGAGTAAATGCTAATTATCTCTAATGCCCCTGTTCCACCAAAAGATTAAGGCCCGATCCTGTCTGGGACCCTTAATCGTGCACAGTCGGTGGAAAAAAGACAAAAATGGGCGGGAATACTGGGTCGGTACTGAAGTCTGGGATTAAGAACAGATCATCCCCAGGACGCCTCAGGCGGCCCCAGACAGTCCCCGACTGGTCTGGGACTAAGAACCGACTAAGCCAGTTTTCAGGTCGGTTTCAACCACGATCCTGTCGTACACATACCGACTGGGTCCCAGGACGCCTGAGGCCTCCTGGGACTAAGAGCCGACTAACCCACGATTAACTACCGGCGTCCTCAGGCCTCCTCAGTCTTCCCCAAACCAGGATCCCCGATTCTTGTTTTCCAAACTTGCTGGATTTTCTGGGTATATATATATAAAATTCGCGATCTAATCACCATTGCTTTTCTAGGAACATAGCAGGATGCCACCTTTTAATGGAAGACAGATTCAACAACAACTTAGGGCTTTTTTGGTTTTTATTCAGTTACAAATAATCATGTATTTCCATTTCTTACGTCGACCACAGCAACCACCACCAGCACCCATACAGAGACCTAGAAGAAGGCACAACATGTGGGTCAGGCCATGGCTAATGCAGAGAGAGGAGAGGGGGGCCTACCACAACATTATGGCTGATATGTATGCCACAGATATTCCAGGATTCACCAACTACATGAGGATGACCCCAGAATTCTTTGAAATGATAAAGACCAGACTGGAACCACACCTTGCCAGGCAGGCCACCAACTACAGAGCTCCTATCAGTGTTGGGGAGAAGTTAGCCCTCACAATCAGATATCTGGCCACTGGAGAGTCCTACACATCATTATCATGTCAGTTCAGGGTTGGAAGATCCACCATTTCCAAGTTTTTACCAGAGGTCTGCAGGGCTATCCAGGATGAGTTCACCAGAGAGTACCTCAAATGTCCTACTACTCCAGATGAGTGGAAAGAACTGGAAAGGGAATTCAGGATCAGGTGGAATGTCCCACATGCCCTGGGAGCCCTGGATGGCAAGCATGTGGCCCTGAAGAAACCCAAGAACTCTGGAGCCCTCTACCACAACTACAAGGGGTTCTTTTCCATTGTGATGTTGGCCCTGGTAGATGGGCAGTACAAGTTCAGATGGGTGGATGTGGGTACAGCTGGATCTTGTTCAGATGCCCAGATATTTAATGCCTCTCAGCTGAAGAGGAGGATTGAGGATGGCAGGATAGGCTTCCCTGACCCAGCTCCTATAACACAGGGTGGTAGAGATGTCCCCTACTTCATTCTGGCAGACGATGCTTTTGCCCTGAAGACCTGGCTCATGAAACCCTATGGCAGAAGGCTGTTAACAAGGGAGGAAAGGATTGGCAACTATAGAATATCGAGGGGCAGGAGAGTTGTGGTGAACGCTTTTGGCATCCTAGTCTCAAGATTTAGAGTGATGAGGACCACCATTGAACTACCCCCAGAAACAGTTAGAGAAGTGGTCATGACCTGTGTGGTTCTGCACAACATACTCAGAAGTCAGTATCAAGGTCAACCTGCTGGTCAGCAGCCTGGGGAGGATGATGATGATGATGTGCCTGGTGATTGTGGATTGATTGGTGGTGCTGCTGGTGGTGGCCAAGACAGAAACCCTGCTAGAGAGGCCAAAAGACAGAGGGATTACCTGAAGGACTACTTCAATAATGAGGGAGCAGTGGCCTGGCAAGATGGCAGAATATAAGTCCTGTTGCAGTAAACAGTCCTTTTCAGGACTAACAACAAACAGTCCTTTTCAGGACTACCAAATATTCCAAAAACAATTAATCAGCTATGCTTGCTACAGACGGACAAACCCCATGCCAAACATAACTTGTACAGGCAGACAAACAGACAAACCCCATGCCAAACATAACTTTTTCAGACGGACAAACAGACAAACCCCATGCCAAACATAACTTGTTCAGACGGACAAACAGACAAACCCCATGCCAAACATAACTTGTTCAGACGGACAAACAGACAAACCCCATGCCAAACATAATTTGTAAAGACGGACAAACAGACAAACCCCACGCCAAACATAACTTTTTCAGACGGACAAACAGACAAACACAACTTACTCACCCAACAAACAGACAAACCCAGTGTTAAACAAAAGCCAAACACAAAGTCACACATAATATCCTAAATTGAATTATTTTTTTATATATTTTGAAATCCACATCCTAATTTCACCAATTTTTTTTGTTCATGGCTTGGAAATTTATTTGTAGCAGAAATGTTTTTATGGAAATCTTCAATTTTAAATCTTCACTTCTAATCACAAAAATGTGGAAAATATAACCATAAAACTAGTTTTGTTTTCAATAATGGGGATTGTGTTTGCAAAATAGTTTGTCAGTTCGTTGGCATGGGTTCTATTTACTTTTGGGTTTTTGTGTTTCTTGGTTGGTGGTTACTGGGGTTGGGTTTATTTTTGGTAGTTGGATGTTGGGTTTCTTACTGGGTTTGTTATTTGGGGGTTATGTTTGGTATTGGGTTTGTCTGTTTGTGGGTTGGCAAGTATGTAATAATGCCTTTTAACTCTAGGGAAGGTGTAAGTGTTGGACTTTTCAATTACAGATTTTAAACTATCCCATGGATTTTAATCTAAAAATGGGCTGATTAATGGCCATATTGGGAGTTATTTTTAATTTTTTTTTATGTGGCCTTTTTTGTTATGTGTGGTACCATGGGTTATTTGTTTCATGTTTGGGGTGGTGTAGGTGTTGGACTTAAACTTTTTTTTTCTTGTGATAAGTATTTGTACTGAACTTTTTTGTTTTGGGAGGGAAATTGGAATAACATGTAGCTGAATAATTGTTTTTGGAAGATTTGGTGGCCCTGAAAAGGGCCTGGCAGGTCAAAGACCCGCCCTGACTGGATGGCTACTGAGGAGGCTGCTGCTGCTGTTGAGGCGGTGCTGAAGTGGTGATAGTAAAGAGCTGCTGCTGCGGTGGTTGCTGCTGCTGCTGAGGCTGCTCGACGATCTGTGTTGATGTCAGATCTGGTAGCTGGCTTAAGATTCCACTCAGATTGTGTCTGCTCCCTTCGTCCTGTCCTGTACAGTTAGGACAGATGTAGGGTTGCTGAAGCCAATGGGGCTTGGTGTATAGTACACAAAACTGCTGCTAGCTGCTGCTTGAGTGGAACTAGACGCCTGTGGAGTGGTTGTTGGCAGTAGGCCGACCCTCTGGGACTCCATGGTAACAGTGGCTGATCTTCTGGGCAATGGCTGACGTCTGCGGTTACTCTTAATAGTTTCGATGTCTCTAAATATCTTGCCCTTTAATTCTTCAAATTCTTCTTGAGTCATCTTTTCGGCCTCTGATGCCACGTAGTCAAACAAGGGCTGCCTGTCTGACTTCTGATGCAGAAAACCTGAGATAAGTGTCGTCATCTGCTCAAAGTGTTCGAGAATCTTGGAGTCTGTAGTTGAAACGGGCGTTGATGTAATGATGGACTGACTCCTCTCCCTCAGGAAACTGGACTCGAGGTGTTCTGTATCAGTAGTTGAGCCACGTGATTCGTCCTGCCTGCTGGTATTTGGACTGGCCTCAAAACCTGAACTTCTATTGGCCCCCTTTCTTCTGATGTGGGTTTTAAGGAAACCCATCTGTTGGTAGACCCAGGACTGTCTCTTGGTCATCTCCCTCGGGGCTTGGCCAGATTGGAGCTTGGACATCTTCCCATAACGGGTTCACTGGGACTCGAACCAACATCTCACATCAAAGGGCTGGAGCTTGAGTTCTGCAGATATTCCTGCCCAGAGAGCCTCTCTTCTGGTCCTGTCGTGGAAACGTGAATGTTCCTTGTCATACAGTTCAGGGTGCAGCTTTACAAATTCCACAATGGAAACTTCCTGGCTGTCTGTAAAAGTGGCACACACCCTGGCTCTCTTGGCTGAAGAATGGCACTCCGGATCTTCTTTACACCTCTCTTCTTCTTCTGCCACAGCTTCCCCAATAGCTGGATCTTCCTGAATCTCCTCCTCCTCTCTCCTCTCAGTTCCTTCTTCTGTGATAACTTCACTCCTCTCCTCTACTTGACTTTCCTTCTCCCTCTCATCCATCTTTTTCCTTCCTCTCTTCCCTCCTTTCTCTTTCCTCATAATCCAGTCGACAAAATAATAAAAAAATAGTAAAATGTGTCTCCTAACTGTGAAATTTGCCCTAAGCTCAAGTATATAAAATATAAAATAAAAACTGAAAACCCCTACAAATCAGTGACACACGTCTCTCAGTAGCCAAACAGTCAGTAACAATGAGAATGTGTGTGCGGTCGCTTATATAGTCCCAGACCCCCTCATTGCCTCGATTTCATTTCAGACGCGCGGAAAAGAGTCGGTTCTTAATCGGTTGTTAGTCCCAGGCCTCCTGGGGCGTCCTCAGGCCGCCGCAGACTGAAAATGCGTGGTCCCAGGCGTCCTGGGGAGGCCGGTTTGGATCGGTTAGGGTCGGTTACCCTTAGTCGGTTCTTAGTCCCAGACCTAGATTTTTGGGTCCCAGGACACCACAGACAGTCTGAGGCTTCCGGGGACTAATACAACCGACCCACTTTCACACGCATGAAATTCATACGCATCATATTTGAGTCTGGGATTAACAACCGGCCTCCTGGGACTAAGCTAGGGAGGTCTGGGACTAAGGGTCGCAGGCGGCCTGGGACAACACACGACTGTGTAAATTTGGGTCTGAGGAGGCCTGAGGACGCCTGGGACTGGACATTTTGTTGACGGCGGGAAATTTGAATCGGTTTGAGTCGTGAGAAATATCAAACATGTTTGATTTCTCACACGGCCCCAACCGACAACAACCGACCCTTACAGAAGATCTGGGACTAAGCAAATATTTCAAACCGACCCTCAAAAACCCTTAATCGGGAGCCTTAGTCGTGTGGTGGAACACCCACATAAAAGTATAGCAGATATCCAATTTTTATCAAATAACTCATCCGTCTACTTTTGGGAGAGCTTTCACATGGTGAAGTTCCAGACCCGTAGGTAATTACTCACCTACTGAAAATGAGTAAATTCGAATTATCTCTAAAAGTATTGTAGATAGCCAATTTTTCTCAAATAACTTATTCGCCTACTTTTGAGAGAGCTTTCACTTGGTGAAGTTTCAGACCCGTAGCTAATTATTCACCTACTCAAAATGAGTAAATGCGAATTATCTCTAGAAGTATTGCAGATAGCCAGTATTTCTCAAATAACTCATTAATATGAAAACAACTTATAGGAAGTCATGGGCTGCAAATCTTTTCATGTGGTCAGATTTGACCTTGGGCCCCTCCTGCTTATTATTGGTCCTAGGTAATACAGGTAATAATCCTCTGTATGTCACGCTTCAACCATGTCCTGTCCGGGGATACACTGCGTCGAGACGCAATATCTAGTTTTTCTTAATGCCCTTTGCAATTTACATATTATACACCACAACTGAATTGTTCAAACACTGAATATATAAACACTAGTATGGAAATTGGTTTACATAAATTATACTAGAGAGTGTACCTTGCTTATATAATGACAATTCTAACAAAAACAGCTTGAACAGAGAAAACAAAAACATTTCAAGGAAACAGCTTGAATAATTTTCTTGCATGGATAGAACTAAATGCATCCGTCCATAATGAAAAGATTAATGATTGCAGACACTTAATTACCTTGTAAAGGTTTTATTGTAGAAATAGTTAGCGACTTTGTCAAATGAAATAAAAGAATGACTATTCAGAAAAAAAGAAAACTTATATTCTATATTTCTTATGCAAGGTTTTTTATTGCCATCACAAAATTGATCATGTATACCATTCTAAAATCATATATGTCTGGAGTTTTTGTGTGGTTAATATTAATTTACAACTGATATCTACAGGCTACACTGAATTCTTAAGACTGTATAATCTAAGTATCTGCTTTCAACTACTTCTTTTATACATGCATCATTGTATACTATAAATGTACATTTTAACTACATTCTCTACAGTACATTTGGCAGCTACTGTTTCACTGATTCTACCTGCTGGTGCATTTCTAGGCATTTTTGGCAGCCATTATAATCATAACCAACAGATGAATCAGAAACCCAATGCGGTCCATGACTTGTGCAAAGACCACCCATTCCTGCTTCAGCATCTCCTGTTTAAAAGTAAAATATCATGATCAGATAAGTACTGGCATAGCAAGACTTTTGATAAAGGCATTATTATAGGGTTGGATGGCTTCTTTTGCCATCTTGGTTTCGATCTGGAGTGGTACTTCCCACTGATCGGTCATTTATAGAACACCCAAAGTTCAAAATGTTTTACATCCTCTTCAACAGCCAGGATCACATTGAGACAGGCCCTCAGATTTGCAAATTTAATAAGTAAATTAATTTTTTATAAGTTAATACCCTATCCAATGGACAAATGCTATTCCAGTTGGCGCAACCGGCCCGCCAAACGTCAGAAAAAGACGTCCTGTGTTTCCACCGGGCAGCCGGTCCTAGTACTAGTGCACTCGCCAGATGGCGTGTCGAACCCCCTTCCTGTATAAACAGCGTGACGTCATAGCATCTTTTTCGTTGTCTAAATCTATTAGACTCCTAATAAGCTGATAGCGGGGTCGGTGGGAGGGTCTTGTGTGTCCATTGGATAGGGTATTAACTTATAAAATTGCAAATTTAATAAGTAAATTAAATTTTTATAAGTTGATACCCTATCCAATGGACAAATGCTATTCCGGTCGGCGCTGACCGGCTCGCCAAACGTCAGAAAAAGACGTCCTGTGTTTCCATTGTGTGAAGGTATTATGTGACTTCCAATGACATGCTGATAAGATCTGTTCCAAGGAAATTCCAGCTTGGAATGCCTTAGAAGCAGCAAAGGCCCTGACATCATGGGCTTTGACCTGATGTAAAGTGTGGGCCTCCTGGTCTGAAAGCTCATAGCATAGGATCACAGTCTGTTTGATCCATGAAGAGATAGTAGCAGGTGAGATATCCTTGTCGAAACCTTTCTTGAAGGAGACAAAGACCAACTCCTTATGCTGCCTGATATCTGAGGTCCTGTCCAAGTAGTAACGCAAGGCTCGGACTGGACAGAGTGACCTATCAGACTTGAGGGATCTGTCCAGAGTTGGGGCCAGGGCTGGTATCACCACTGGGGCCACACACTCTGGACCCTCCTTGGCCAGCTGGTTCTTGGAAAGAAAGCTGGGAGATGGGTACAGGGACACCTTTGACCAGTCAGACTGGTGCCTGATATTTTTGTGTTGCCAGGCATGAATCTCACTTCTGCGTTTGCCTGAACCCAGGGCTAATAGGAAAACAGTCTTGAAGGTCAAACACTTCAAGGAAGCTTCCTTGATTGGTTCAAAGGGAGCCTTGGTCAGTTGGTGTAAGACCAAAGACAGGTTACAGGAAGGGATACCCCTTCTACCCTTAGGTCTGTTTCTCTGTAAACTATCCAAGAGGCGAGTGAGATTTTCATCTTTGCTGTTGTTGAGGGTTAGATTTCCCAGTTTATCAGCAATGGCGGACCTGTATCCATCAATGGTGCTGGGCTGCAACTTCCTGTCCTCAAAAAGGTACATAAGGAAATCAGCAACCGACTTTACAGGGGGTGCCCTGAAGTCCACCTGATTAGTGATGCACCACTTTGTAAAAATGGCCCACTTTGCCTCATAGACAGATCTGGTTGATCCTCTTTGAGGAGCCTCAATCCTTGTTGCCACTGCTTCAGAGAAGCCCTGCTCCTTGATTGCTGTGGCTCTAGGAGCCATGCATGGAGATTTAGGTTTGTCAGATTTCTGTGAGGGATCTGATTGAAAGGCTGTGTCAACAGGTTTGGCAGGTTGGGTAGGCTCAGTGGGATCTGACTGGACATGGTCACTAGATCCCAAAACCAAGGCATGTTGGGCCACCCCGGAGCAATCAGAATGATTCTCTTGCAAGGGGAGTCCTGCAACCTCTCCACCACTTTGTCCAAGATGGCCGCTGGTGGGAAGGCGTATGCATCCAGATTCTCCCATGCATCCACTGCTACTGCCAAGGAGTCCGGTACTGGTGACACAACTGAGGTAACTTGTTGTTGAACCTCGGGGCAAATAGATCTATCTGAGGTTGGTGCCACCTGCTGCATATAGCTTGGAAAACCTCGGGAAGGAGGGACCATTCCGTCTGAATGGTCAGGCCCAGTCTGGATAGCTTGTCTGCTACCACATTCAGCCGCCCGGGGATATGTCGGGCTTTTAGAGTTACTTGATGTCTGGTACACCAGGTCAAGATTCTCCATAGTAGGGCACAGAGTGTGCCCGACCTCATGCCTCCTTCTTTGTTTATATACGACATTACTGTAGTGTTGTCGGTTGCCACAAGTACTATCTTGTTTGCACAGAGGTTTTGAAACTCTTTCAAGGCAAGAAACACTGCCTTGAGTTCCAAATAATTTATATGCAACTTGCTTTCTGGCAGTGACCAAGTCCCTCTGGCAGTGAATTCGTTTAAGTGAGCGCCCCACCCTTCTTTTGATGCGTCTGTAAAGATTTGCAGAGCATGTTTTATTGGGTGTAATGGTTAACCTGTGAGAACATTGTCTTCCTGTAGCCACCATTGCAAATGAGGGTACAAGGATCTGGGAATTGGAATCACTTTTTCTAGTGACTCTGGTATTCTCCAGTGCTGCTTGAGGTGCCACTGTATGGGCCTCATATGTAGCCGGCCTAGGTGAACTTGCTTTTCTGTGGCTGTTAGCAACCCTATCAGGGACATGAACTGTCGAACTGGACAGTGTGGCAGTGACATTATTTCTAATATTTTGTCCTGAAGGTTCTGCCACCTGTCTGGGGTTGGTCGGACCCGACCTGCCCTGAGGTCGAACCGGTAACCTACAAAATTGAAGATCTGCTTTGGAACCAGTTCTGATTTTTCCAAATTTACCAGCCAGCCCAATTTTTGACATATTTTCACCAGACTCTGAGTATGTTGAAGACAAGCCTGGTGGGATGTGGCTCTCACCAACCAGTCGTCTATGTACTGGTGGATCCTTATACCCTTGTGACTGGCCATCAGTTTCACCTCCTTTGCTATCACAGTAAACTCCAAGGGTGCTGTGGCCAGACCAAAGGGTAGGGCCTTGAACTGGTATGTCTGACCCTGGACATGAAATCTCAGATATTTCCTGGACTGTTCCTGTATTGGTATATGGAAGTAGGCGTCTTTGAAATCTATTGAGGTGACCCACTCCCCTTGTTGGAGGGACGTCCTGATGGTTTCCGGTGTTTCCATCTTGAATTTCTCCGCCTTGAGGAAAAGATTAAGTTTGCTCAGATCCAGGATAGGTCGCCACTTGTTGTTGGGTTTTGGGACTAGAAATAGTCTGTTGAAAAACCCCAGAGAAGTTTGGTTTCTTACTAGTTCTACAGCATTCTTGGCTATGAGCTGATGTAATGCCTCCAACAGGTAGCTGTTCCTGTGGGGATTGACATAGCAGCTGATAACCTTGGGTGACCTTGTGAGCCTTGGCCGGATCCAGAAGGGAAGGGTGTAACCCTCTTTTAGGATCTGAACTACTTTTGGGCCTGCTCCCAGATCCAGCCAAGTTTTCCAAAATTTCTGAAGTCTTGCCCCTACAGGCAGATTTGGTGCAGCATTTTTGACAGTTGTTACAGGTTGAACACAAGACAATTGAGTGACACAAGAAACACTTTTCACAGACTTTAATTTGCAACTTTTGTAATGACAACCTGCTGACCCGGGACTTAATTCTCTCTTTTGGGAATGCCCGAGTGCAGAATGAACATGTGAGGCAACAGGAAGCTTTACATTTAAATTTAAACCAGTGTTTATTGTCTGTGGTATGCTCCCGGCCAGCAGTCGTGTCTGTAACTTGGTTACACAATAATTGTCATTTATACGACTGCTGGCCCTTGGCTGGTCGTGATGAGAAAGTGGTGGTACGTCCTCTGCCTCTCTTGAACTGTTTCCTGCCAATGGTTTTCCAGGCGGGTTTCTCAGATCTGGAGTCCCGGTTAACCGACCTCTTGTCCTACTTTCATAAGGGTGGTACCGACCTTTGGTTTGTGACCCACCAGCATGTCCCTTGGACTCAAGTTGGGCTATATCCTCTTCTGCCCGCTTAATAACTGAGTCGGGAAACAAAGTTGAGATATGAAGGGGGGCTGACCTCAATGCTGTGAGAGTATCTGGCTTGATACCGGTTCTAAGGTGGCTCAAGTATGCATCTCGGCGTACTAGGGTTAGGTTACCCATAGTCACAAAAACAAATTCTGACAAATGTTCCATGGATTTTGCAGCCGCCTGTGTAATGCTTGAGTTAAAGTCCATCAAATAGGTCAGTTCCTCAGCTGCTGCAGCTGCCTTTGATGAGCCCTTGCCTTTGTTTTCCGCCTTCAAAATCTTCAGCTGGTCCTTCATGTTCTGTTGAACCTTGAACAGACAACGATTAAAGCTTGCAGCTTGGTTGCATATAACTGAAGTCTCTCTGGCAGATATCTCCCATCTTCGCAGTGTTTCCTGAGAAATTCTGCGAGATGCTGGTGGAGTGGACGACAATCCAGTATACTTGGCTATTCGACTATAGCTGCTGTTGAATTTTGAAGCATCTATGTTCCAAGATGAAATCTGTGAGGATTCAGCTTTATTGTCGGAGTGAAGTCCATACCATTTGGACTGTGTTCTGGCCGGCCTCAGAAAAACATCTTTAGCTAGGCCACCGGCTTCTGATCCACGGGAGGGATAGCCCTCAACCAAAGTGAGATTCAATTTGGCCAGTTTCCTACATAGCCAGTCTTCAGTAGGCATTTTAACTGACACTTTGCCAGGGGTTACAGTCTTGGGCCCTGCAAAAGGGTTATCATCTGAAGTGGAAGCTGTATTGTCCAGTTCTGGAATGTGTGACCAGCCCATGAAGGAGCGGATACCCTGCATAGTATCCCTATAATTCTGCTCTTCTGAAACTGGTTGGTCCGGTTCTGGTACAGGCTGATCCGGGTCCTCAGATAACTCCCCTTCCTCAGTGTATAAATCCAATGGTGGGTTATCCGACATGCTACCGGCCTCAGATGACAGACTGGAGATGCTATCACGCCTAGACCTGTGAAGAGCAGGGGAACCGGTGTCAGCCGGTTCAGATGACAGTGGCCGGTCGGTAACAGTAGGCCGGTCAGAGTAAGGCCGGTTAATATCAACTTCTCTTGCAGAGTGAAGGTCGGTTGAAGGGTCGGTGGCTGGGGTCGGTCGGTTGACTTTGGCTTGACTGGTAGGCTGATGCACAGTAGCAGAGGAGTCCTCTCCAGTAAACCCTGCAGTGGAAGTCGGTCGGTGAGATCTAGCTTGACTGGTCGACTGATGCTTGTTAGCAGAGAAGCCTGTACCAGAAAGCTTAGTTGTAGAAGTATGTTGACTGGTCACTGCTTGACTGGTCGGCTGATGCTTTTCAGCAGAGAAGCCAGTTCCAGTAATCTTTGAAGTAGAAGGTTGGATGAATGGTTCAGCCATGTTCTCAATATCATGAGGAGGTGAATGGGTCGGTGTAACTTTCACCTTTGAAGAGAAGGTCGGTTCAAAACTCTTGGCCATTATCAAAGCTTCCAGACGACTGAAGCGCTCCGACCATTTACTATCCAGTTCTGCAAACTTCTCGTCAGTACTGTGTTTAGAAACCTTTGTAGAGGGAGATTTTTCTTTCTTACTGATCTTATTGTCTTTCTTAGGTTTCTTATCAGGTGGGGGAGCTACAGCAGGAGATTTCACAGATCCCTGCTCGTCAATAACCCCAATAACAGACACGCTTGACGGGTCGACAAGTTGTTCAGAATCCTGGGAAGGGGTTGGCTCAGTAAGCTTAGCTTCACACTTTTCCTTTTTAAGCTTATAAAAAGGTGTACCTAATTGCTGGCGTTGATCAGACGTGAGGCTATTACATATCTGGCAGTTAGACATCTGTGGATCTGAAACACAAGGTTCCTTACCCTTTCCCTTGTCCCTGCATCGAGCACAATGAGAATGTGTATCAAAATTCGCCATTACATGTCCACACTTCCCTCTACGTTGGCCAGGAGATGACATGATGTATCCGTAACACAATGGTAGTAAATTTACGTATCCGTAAACAATGTAACTGTTGAAATTCTTAAAATATTGCAGATAAAATAATATCCGTGTACACTAGATCGCGCCAAACGAAAAAGATGCTATGACGTCACGCTGTCTATACAGGAAGGGGGTTCAACACGGCATGCACTGTACTAGGACCGGCTGGCCGGTGGAAACACAGGACGTCTTTTTCTGATGTTTGGCGGGCCGGTCGCGCCGACCGGAATAGCATTTGTCCATTGGATAGGATGTATTAACGCAATAAAATTGCTATTTGCAGGAGTCTAGTCCACACAGAGGTTACTGACTGTGATCAGGTGCAGAACTTGCTAACCATTAGGCCACTGAAAACCAAAATGATCAGCAATATGCCCAAAACCAAATGTGACTTAATTCCCAAAGAAATTCTATATTTCAGGTATCTGTCAGGTGGTTTACAAGCGTATTAACCCATATTTGTCTGACAGCTGTATGAGATTGAAACAATGATTTATTGTACAGAGATCATGCACAATTCTGTTCTTTTCTATACTGTTCTGTACTTTAATAGCACTTAATCTCTGCTAAGGCAGACTCCTCAAAGGGCACACCAGAAACCAATTCAATAATCATTATGCCATAGACATAGCCAGGTCAATACCAAGGAGACACCGGGTAGTTTATATGCTAAAGTGGGAAAGCCTTTTTAACTCAAAGCCTTTAAAGGCTGTGCAGGTAATGTTTTCACACATGATGTCCGAAAAGGTGGGTGGGCGGCAGGAAAAAGCTTCTCTGGGCTGTATCTTAGAAAACCTGAGGTGTATGATGTTTTATACTTGGTAGAGACATACAGAGGTGTAGGTGTGCAATGTCATGGTCTGACCTTGATTTGGGTCCTCAGTGGCCAAGTGGTTAGCAAGTTTGGCATTTAAACACAGACTGTCACCTCAGTGTGGTTCAAGTCCCACAAGTGGCTACGCTCAGAATCACTCCCAGAATAACCCTGGCTGTTGAACGGGACATAAAACCACAACTTTGATATTTTTTACCGTGTTTTGACCTTTGACTTTACTGTAGTGACCTTAAGTTTGAAAATCTAGTAAGGGCTATATCTCAGAGGTGTAAGGTGTAGAAGGTTGATACTTGGTACAGGCATCGTCGATGCTAATTTTGAAAAGATGTGATTTTAACTTTTTCATGAAACAGGCCAGAGTTGGAGCAAAAAATGTTCAATAAAACTATAAAACTACATAAACAACTATGTCTATACAAACTGAGTCAGGATTTGTGAGTCTCGAAATCTCAAAACCTTCTACAAAATTTTAATAATGAAAGTTAGTAAAACTGTATCTTTATAGATTTAGCTGTACAATAACAATTATAATCAAAGGCACATTTTGTCTCCATTAATCAAAGTTTTTAAAATCAAATTAGTTTGAGATCAGTGCAATAACTTGAATTTGGGTGGGAAATAACTATAAAAACATGCTTTAATTATAGTAACCGGATTAATTCAGTATTTACCTTGTCAGGTATGGCCTCCACTTTGCTGTCAGACCCTTGAGTAGCATTTTTCTGTGCAGGACGATCACCACATAGGATCAAACCAAACACCCTCACACACATCTGGATTTATACACAAAACATGCTAAAAGAGCCTATGAACAAATTAATCTGTGAGACATGTTTTTGTAGATAAACTCTTGAATTGATGGGGTGAATGGAGTACCTTTTGCTTGGTAAGCACTACCATAAGCAGGCCTTTTTATTCAGAAGATATGCACAAAGATATTGCAATAGTATCTCCATTAATTTTACCTTGCTTTTCTTTTGTTCCTAATCTCATTAATTATACGTTGCTTTTCTTTTGTTCCTAATCTCTCTACAAGGTATGTCACAAAACCAAAATCTTTTTAGTGTAATGTAGAAGTCCATATGGACACCAAAAGTTAGGAACACACAAGACCACAAGATGGAAGAAAGTCTTGACAAATAAAAGACTGACATAAACTGACAAAAGTGGCACAAGGTATTCTTTGGAAATCTGTCCTGCAAAACCCCGATTTTGGTATTTTTATTGGCCTGATGCTTAATTGTAAAACCCACTGAAAAACTACTTAAAATCTTTTTAAACCAAATTTTAATTACATTTTTACGACAATTCATTCAGCTGTAATATTTTGTGTTCTAGCTTTTTCTGTACTAATACTAACCATGCTGAGGCATCTTGGTAAAGTCTGTCCACTCTGGCCTTTCTTAGCCACAGCTGAACTGATGACTGAAGTCAACATGGCTGTGAAGGTCAGTACCATTCCAAATCCCAGCCATATCACTGAAACAATTATAGATTACATATACTGGTATGCAAACCTCTTCTGTGTAACCATAAATGTCCAAATATAGACAACTTATTGAACTCCTTTCCACCAAATGTATTCTGTCCTAGTTATTATTTGTTTTTGGGTGTGTTTGTCTGTCTGTCTGACTGTTCACCATTTGTGACACAAATTTCCATTGTAATTGTACTCGGTTGTGATTTATAACATAATAAAATGTTTTTTATACCAAACTTAACTGTTACACACTTAAAACATATATTCATTCAATGCAAATGTGAATTCAAAAATATATGTGTTCAGTTTTAGCTGTGTAAGGGCATAAAAACTAAACAAAATGTTGTCCATTATAAATTTGCATTGATGCCAATTTTCCCCATGTTAGTGAGGTTCAGTGAAGGCTTCCTGGTTAAGGGGCAGAATATTTCATAAATATCAAGTCATTTTCTAGTGAAGTTTACTGTTATCTTAGATCCAAATTTTGAAACAACATTATACTCATGTGCAATAACATTATTAGCATGTGAAAATCTGTGTGTAAAGAATGCTGATTTATTTTTAATTACTTACTCAGTTTTGTTGCTTGGTAGTGTGTGGTCATATTTGCCATCAAAAAGAGAAATCCCAGAAACACCACACCGCCTGAAATAAAAAGAACATTTGGAAATATTCATTTGTTCAACACTTTCAATTGAACTTAAGGACAAAGCATCAGTTCTCAGATATTTATTTACAAGCACAATTACTCAAATAATTCCAAGAATTTAATAATTTGATTTCAATTCTATTGTATGACTGTACCACTTCATATGAGAGCTTACTTAATCATATTAGTGTAGAATTATTTTACATTATGTTACATAGGAAACTTCTACTTAAACACTCATATGTGTGTTTATGTATAATCTAGACTTTCAACATTACTGGCCCTCTCTGCTGCCTGTGTTGCCTTTCATTGTTATAAAAACAATTTTCAGTTAGAAAAACAAAAAGTAATTTGATTCATGTAATAGACCATCCACAAATAGAGATGAGAGCTATATTAAAAGCATGATCACTTGTCAGTATTGTGAGGAAGAGTGGAGACAGATTATCCACACCAAACCAAAACTAAGATCATATATAAAGTTTAAGATGAAGTATTATACAGAAGAATACTTGAAGATGTGTATGACAAAATATCAGCGCTCCCTACTGTCTCAATTTAGGGCTGGTATCCTACCATTGAGGATTGAAACAGGAAGATTTCATGTTAAAAGTGATACAGAAAATGGCAATGTTAGATACCTTCAGGTTGAAGAACGGACCTGCCAAATGTGTAACTCTCATGAAATAGAAAACGAATTCCACTTTCTATTGGTATGTCCCGTTTATAATGACTATAGGGCAAATTTATTCAACAGCATTAGAGTGTCACATGAATTTAATACAATGACCATGGACGAGAAATTTATATTTATTAACAAGATGTATCAAAAAAATCTTGCCAAATATATATGTCTTTCCTGGGAAAGGAGAAAGAGTATTTTATATAATTAATAATGTTTAAATTGCTACCTATATCCCAAGTTTCAACGAGAAAAAAGAGATAAATGTTATGAGTTTGAGTATGATAAAGTATTTTAAGATTAGGACGATGTATAGGTCTTCATACCTACAGTTGGTACAGGTGACATATAAGCCCATGTAGGGCTGGGTACAACTCCATCTGTTATAATAGACTCTGTATTTATACTTGTATGTACATGTCACTATAATAAATAAACTCTCTCTCTATGTAATTGTGCAATCGAATTTCTGCAACCTCTATCTTTCTTGAGTTTGAAATATGGCTTTTCTGTTAATTTCACAGGCAAGCATATCACTCCACTCTTTCAGGAATGACCTTTTTGCTGTAGTCAAGTACAGAAAGAATAAGTATAAGCCTCATTTATGGTCTCAAATGTCTCCTTACACCAATTGTAACACTAGAAATTCTATTCTGAAATTATATTTATTCTGATGAAAAGGTCAATGATCCACAACAGATCCAATTACCTGCATAATTAACTTATCACAATATACAGTTAAGTGACTTTTCATTTTCACTGTTTTTTTTCAATGTCATCAATCATACAACTTGACTACAGACACAGAAATAGACAAATGACACAAAATTTGGGAGGAAATGCAACAGAAGAGCAACAGAAATGATATGATAACTGGCAGTTAAAGAAAGTTACAGGTGAATGTGGGTAGTGACCTTCATTATGCTTATGGCAGATGGAAATATTAAACAGTTTAAAATTTCCATCTACTGCCAAAGGAAAGGATAGATTGAACATGGAATAAGGTAGATTGGACACTGAGGAAGAGTGAGGACTAAGCGGAGGTTTGTGGCGAAACAGCAGATATCACTATCACTTATAAACCATAACCTTTACAAGCAGGAGTGTGACTGGGGGATTGCTGTACAGATGTATCAAAAGTCAGAATTTACCTATAACAAATTTGGATACAGCTCCTGGGTGTAACCAAAAAACCAGCAGGATCATCAGAAACAGGACTACTGTTGGCAAAGTAACCAGAAACATTTTTGAACCAGACATCCGTAAAAACTGCATATTGAATGTGATGTCCGGGTAAGGCTCTACACAGCATGGATAATACCTACAAGCACAATGCCAGTCAATCATCACATTTCTCATTAGTACAAGTCAATCAAAGTCCTGATGACTGCCTAAAACAATTTCTACAAGAAAATCTTCTCTATCAGTAGGACTATTGGAGACTTTAACTGTAGAAAAAAACAAAAATTACAGCATGCACAAAAGTCTCCATTGACAAAAAACCGCATCACAAAATTACATACAAGTTCTATACAAGACTGTAACTATTTACACTTTACAAAAGTAACATTGGAGATGTTCATCCACCAAAGCCTGGTTGAAATTTAATTTCTCAGAATTATCACTTTTACTTAAAGTTCGCTGTTTAGCAAATGTTCAATGATAAAAAAAAATTAATTTCTTATTTGTATAAGAAGTAAAACATACATAGAGCAATCTGCTCGGGTATTATCTGGGCAATAGACATTTCATGATGTCAAACTTTGTTCTAGTTTGCCAGTGTATTACCAGTCAATGAAATGATAGCACCCCTTACTTGAAGGATGGCTACCATTTGATTTGAATCATCAGCCTTTCTAAGTTGAATTGTTGGTTATCATTGGTTCAGACTTTCACAATTCATCCAAATCAGGAAATTTTCAAAACAGATAGTAATGTACACCAATGCATATCAAAATGTTTGAATTTTACAATCTATCGCACCATTTGTGACAACTATCAATCATTAATTATCTCACATTTGCTGATTGTTTATTCATCATTTCATGTCTTCTGACTGGTTTATTTTACTTGTCAGATATGGTGGGAACTTGTGCCTAGGTCATACTGTTCCATGTTGGTCTCATGAGCTACACATGAGGACAAAATATTTAACTTGTCGGGTCTCCGGTGTTTTTCAATAGGTCAGGATTTGTATTTAGGTAGGATGTATTTGACACTACATGGACAGCAGATTTTTCCAAATGATTAAAAAAATGCTGCTGCAAGCTCTCACATGCTAAACTACAATGTACACACCATTATCGCTTTTTGGGCCAACCCACATAGGAGATCCATTTACAGAACAATAAGGACAAGATTGTGAAGCAAAATTCAAATACATATTGATACCACTACATAGACCAGCGTGAATTGACTATAAACTACCAACCTGGCACAATTTACAGAACAGTCCTAAGTTTGAGCTGTGGTAATAGTCTATGGTACAAAATGTAAGGAACTTTTTCTTTGTTTTATAGATACAAATGTAAATAACATCTCTATGACATTTTACAATAAAATTACCAATTGAGCAATTCCTATAGATTGTATGAAACAAAGACTGCTTACAACTGGAGTACCTCCAATAGAGATATATTTATTATAAGTCAACTTTTCAGTCACCAACTGTTTCATAGATTCTGGTTTGACAGTAAACTAGTACCAAGATTCCAATACATGACTGTGAAAGAGAGAATTAATTTGTATATGTGCACTATCTAATTTATGTAACAATAAGTTTGGCTCAGTAACATTCCTTGTGAAAAGTTGTATACCTTTCCATTTTGGTTTTAAAATCCTTTCAATATCATTTGCCAACAATTGTTTAATCCACATAGCTTTTAAAGAAACAACCACATTTTTGAAAGTGATCATTTTAATATCGACTGCAGATTTGCACTTTATAATCACTTTATAAAAATGCAGAAAATAATTTATCGACCTTTTTAATGAAATCACTACGTAAATATATCTTGCTACATACTTCATTATTTGGCCTAATTTTGTATATTTATTATGTGGCTTAATTTTTGTAAAAAATTTTTCAAATTTATCATTTAAATTTATTTTAGACATCATATGTTCATCAGGGCAAACACAACTCCTAATATTTTGAATTTACCTTTAATCTACCTAACTCCAAAGGACTCCTGTGTTGTAATCTCCTGATTAATTAAACCACCTCAGTTTTTATATAATTTCTATTTAATTTTAAGCCAGAACTAAATGAAAACTTTTCTATTAGTGCCAATGCATTTCTTAGTGAGGGCATATCTCACAGTTTTTGCTACTTTGAGTGTAGTATTTAAGAATATCTGCTGTTGTTCTTATGACTGTCCCGAAGATCGCCCAGCAATATAAGGAACTTGATCAGGATTAATGATAGTTTGTAGCAATGGCTGCAGTCTGACGGGTAGCATAGGACACTATAATACCTCTCAGTTTACATTTAGTGTAATCCCAAAACAAGGCTTTAGTGTAGTAAAAGAAACATTGTTGCACACCAACCCACTTGAAATACCCAGACTACATCTACACTTCCTGGTCCAACACATTGTTACTGTTAGAATTTTCCATCAAATTAGTCATATCCTAAGAATAATTTTAAAAAGATTTCAAACAAATTTAAAGGAGTAACAATATCGGTGAAGTTCGCAGCCACCACACAGATATCCAACATAATGACAGTAGCTCAGCAAGTTACTGAGACTGTCAAGTAAAATCTTTTTATCTGGTTTAGGGCATCAACTTACTTAACATTCTTCCTGCCGGATGACTGTATCAAACTCCACTCATTGTCTACTATGTAATCGCTTAAATCTACATTCTCTTGGCCATCATAAAAGTCCAGATCAAGTTTGAAGCCATCATAGGTCCAAGAGCCATACTTCAGCACACAGTACTACACAAAAACATCACAGAATGCAAATGACATATATATTTACATAATTAAACTAGAAAAATGTTTCTGCTAACAAAAACAAAGCATCCCACATGGTCAACAGATGCTTTACAGTATAAAGTAGAACAAGAATTGAACAGAATTGTACTGTGTCACCAGCTTTGGTTAAAGACTGAAGCGCATGAAATTCGAAAAGACATAACTTATACCACATACACAAAAATAGTTGACGTGCAGCATTTTTGCAAATCCAGACCATCTTTCAGAAGGACTGAGTCATGGTGAAGCCCCACCTTGTTGAAAAAAATATAACTTAAACTGCCAGTCATATGACCATACAAATTAATGCATTGTGCAAGATGTCCTGTCTTGTCTGCTTCCTCTCTTCATGGAGGAAAGAAGGACTTATATTTGTTCATCTCCTCTCTTCATGGAGGAAAGAAGGGCTTATATTTGTCCGCCATTTTGTGGGAGAGCAAACAAGCAAGATCATTGTCTATCAATTCTGCACTGATAATTCGCTGGTAAAGCATGCTCAGCTAGTCATAATACATGTAAATGCATTGTAAAAGATGGATCATGTCTTGTCTGCCTCATCTCTTCATTGAGGAAAGAAGGACATATATTTGTCCACCATTTTGTGGGACAGCAAACGAGCATGCATTGTCTAATCTTGTGGAGTGTTAGGTCACTTTACCATACAGGTCTTCTTCAGGACTTTTTATATCCACAACGGAGAAACTGCAAACACTGTTGCCATGGCAACACTAGCTGCCTGATACTGCTGAAAAGCTAACCAGCTCCTATTCATGCAGGGGTTTGGAATGCAAAAAATCCACCGAAATATAAGTCAAAGAAACAGAAAAAAGTGTTGCCATGGCAGCACTTGTTGCCAGGTGTTGCCGAAAAACTAATCAGCTTAAATCAATGCAAGGGTTTGGAATGTAAAGATACCCAAGAAAAATTTTTAAGCTCAAGAAACAAAGTGTTGCCATGGCAACACTTGTTGCCAGGTGTTGCCAAAAAACTAATCAGCTCCAATCTGTGTAGGGGTATGGAAAACAAAGAACCCATAAAAATATTTTGTAAGTCAAAAAAAAGAAAAACCCATAAAATATTTATAAGTCCAAGAAATAGAAAAAAGTGTTGCCTTGGCAACACTTGTTGCCAGTTATCGTTAAAAAGCTAATCAGCTCCAATCCATGCAGGGGTTTGGAATGCTAAGAACTCCCCAAAAGATATTAAAGCCCAAGAAACATGAAAAAGTGTTGCCACGGCAACACTTGTTGCTAGATATTGCCAAGAAAGCAATCACACACAAACTCTCATGCCATTAAACCTCCACACCAAATTTAGCTGAGACACATAAAATACTGTACCTGTAAATGAGCAGCAATGAAGAGTGATTCAGATGGAAAATAAAAATAATATCCACGTCCAGCAGGATGGATATAATAATTAAAATAAGTTGTAAACCTTAAACTTACTTTTTTAACTTTCAGGTTTTTATGGTAACATTACAATAAAGATCCTGTTTTGGTCTAGACACATGTACATGTTTAATTTCAATGAAAAACTCTAAACTATCACTTTAATATTGCCAAAACATCACAGAAATTTGTCCTAACCTTAAACTGAATGTAAGTCAATGCAAATGGTAAGAGTTTAAGGTCATGTTAACCATGTAGACTCTGTTCAAGGCTACTTACAGCCAAAATTAAAATGTGCTTAAAATCTATTGCACATAATTTAAGATATTATCCAAAATTTTAAAAGAAAAGTAATTATAATTATGCCATTACTGAGAGTTAAAGGTCACCTCAATGTAGTCTCAGGGCATTTCTGCAAGATCAGTTACATGTACCTGTAAAATATAGATCAAATATGTCATGCCATTTTGGTATACTTTGTGGAATCATAGAAAACATTGAGCTCAGTAACATTCTTTTACAAATGGGAGTTTAAGGTCACCTTAAAATAGGGCACACCTTCAGGACTAGATACATCAACATACCAAATTTAAATTAAATCTGTCATGCAGAATTGAAATACTCTCCAAAAATTGAAAAATTTAAATTCAATATAGTTACATTATCACTAGAAGTTTAAGGTCACCTTAAAGTGGGCCACACCTTGACCAGTTACATCCATGCACCAAATTTGATTTGAATCTGTGAAACCATCTTTAAGCTATTGCCCACAAATTGCAAAAGTAAAATTCAATATAAATGTGTTATAAATCGGAGTTTAAGGTCATCTTAAAATAGGGTACATATCGATGACTGGCAACACCCACACGCCAAATCTGAATTTCATCCTACTTGCAATGTTTGACATATTTTCCAGAAACAAAGTGTGATGACGATGCTGGTCCTAGAGGTGATCCATCACAACTGAGTGACACCAAACTGTTACAACCTTAAACTCATAAGTTTCTAAAATATCAGCAATTTACTGTAACCTTACAAAGGAGACCTATTTTTTGTCTAAATATATGTATATGATGAATATCAATGAAAAAATCTCAGCACATCAAATATCTTCCAAACACCAAAACAATTGTCCCAACCTTAGAGCAATGTCAGTTTAAGGTAATCTTTTCCTGAAGGTTCTGTTCAAGGTTTGTTGCATCCACCACTGAAACATGCATAGAATTTAAAAATTGTCAAAGGGGGCCACGGTGGCAGAGTTGTAACACTCTCGCCTCCCACCTCTGAGGCCGGGGTTCGATCCCCGTCACGGCCTCAAGTGGGAAAGCTGGTAGTTGCTTGCCGTTGGTCGGCAGTTTACAGTACAGAACCCTAACGAACTCTATGTACTGGTTTCCTCTGCCCTTCCAACTACCTGGCAAATTTGAAATTGAATCCATCAACCCAATTTTGAGATACTGTCTGGAAATAAATAACTATATATCTCAATATAAGTATGTTACTACTTTGAGTTTAAGATCACCTTAAAACAGGGCACACCTTGAGTAAGAGTTACATCCACATGCCAAATATGAATTTAATCCATCATGCCATTTTTGAGATATTGTCTGGAATGGAAGTGTGACGACACTGACAATGTGTTATTACTAGGAGTTTAAGGTCATCTTAATGTATGGCACTTATCTAAGGCCAGTTACATATACATGTAAAATGTGAATGAAATTTCTCAAGTTATACACAGTAAATCCTATGGAAAAATGAAAAATTTAAACTCAACATAATTCTTTTATACATGAGAGTTTAAGGTCACCTTAGAGTAGGACACACCTTGAATACCAGTTACAACCACATGCCAAATTTAAATTGAATCCGTCAACCCATTTTCAAGAAACTATCTGGAAACGGAAAAACTTAAAATCAATATAAGTTTCTTACTAGTGGGAGTTTAAGGTCACCTTAAAATAGGACACACCTTGGTAACATCCACATAACAAATTTGAATTTAATCCATCATGCCATTTTTGAGATACTATCTGGAAAGAAAGTGTGACGACGACACTGAAAATGTGTTATTACTGTGAGTTTAAGGTCATCTTAATGTATGCACTTATCTATGGTCAGTTACATATACATGCAAAATTTGAATGAAATTTCTTAAGTTATCTTCAGTATACTCTATGGAAAAATAAAAAGCTTAAACTCAGCATAATTCTTTTATACATAGGAGTTTAAGGTAACCTTAAAATAGGACACACCTTGAACATTAGTTACAATCACATGCCAAATTTGAATTGAATCCGTCAACCTCTTTTTGAGATACTGTCTGGAAATGGATAAACTTAAAATCAACATTAGTATGTTACTAGTGGGAGTTTAAGGTCACCTTAAAACAGGACACACCTTGAGTACCAGTTACATCCACATGCCAAACTGAATTTCATCCATCATGCCATTTTTGAGATACTGTCTGGAAAGCAAGTGTGACAATGACACTGACAATGGGTTATTACTGGGAGTTTAAGGCCACCTTAATGTATGCCACTTATCTATGGCCAGTTACATATAGATGCAAAACTTGAATGAAATTTCTTGAGTTACCTTCAGTACACTCTATGGAAAATAAAAAAAAACTTAAACTCAATATAATTCTTTTATACATGGGAGTTTAAGGTCACCTTAAAATAGGACACACCTTCAATACCAGTTACAACCACACGCCAAATTTGAATTGAATCCATCAACCAATTTTCGAGATACTGTCTGGAAACTGAAAAACTTAAAATCAATATAAGTATGTTACTAGTGGGTGTTTAAGGTCACCTTAAAATAGGGCACACCTTGAGTATCAGTTACATCCACACGCCAAATTTGAATTTCATCCCTCATGCCATTTTTGAGTTACTGTCTGGAAAGAAGTGTAATAACAACACTGACAATGTGTTATTACTGGGAGTTTAAGGTCACCTTAATGTATGATACTTACCTGTGGCCAGTTACATATACATACAAAACTTGAATGAAATTTCTTGAGTTACCTTCAGTATACTCTATGGAAAAGTAAAAAAAAATTAAACTCAACATAATTCTTTTATACATGGGAGTTTAAGGCCACCTTAAAATAGTACACACCTTGAACACTAGTTACAAACACATGCCAAATTTGAATTCAATCTGTCAACCTCTTTTTGAGATACTGTCTGGAAATGGAAAAACTTAAAATCAATATCAGTATGCTACTAGTGGGAGTTTAAGGTCACCTTAAAACAGGGCACACCTTGAGGACCAGTTACAACCATATGCCAAATTTGAATTTCATCCATCATGCCATTTTTGAGATACTGTCTGGAAAGCAAGTGTGACGACACTGACAATGTGTTATTACTGGGAGTTTAAGGTCACCTTAATGTATGGCACTTATCTATGGCCAGTTACATATACATGCAAAATTTGAATGAAATTTCTTAAGTTACCTTCAGTATACGGTATGAAAAATTAGAAAAAACTTAAACTCAATATAATTATTTTATACATGGGAGTTTAAGGTCACCTTAAAATAGGACACACCTTCAATACCAGTTACAACCACACGCCAAATTTGAATTGAATCCATCAACCAATTTTCGAGATACTGTCTGGAAACTGAAAAACTTAAAATCAATATAAGTACGTTACTAGTGGGAGATTAAGGTCACCTTAAAATAGGGCACACCTTGAGTACCAGTTACATCCACACGCCAAATTTGAATTTTATCCCTCATGCCATTTTTGAGTTACTGTCTGGAAAGAAGTGTGATAACAACATTGACAACGTGTTATTACTAGGAGTTTAAGGTCACCTTAATGTATGACACTTACCTGTGGCCAGTTACATATTCATGCAAAACTTGAATGAAATTTACCTTCAGTATACTCTATGGAAAATAAAAAACTTAAACTCAACATAATTCTTTTATACATGGGAGTTTAAGGCCACCTTAAAATAGGACGCACCTTGAACACTAGTTGAAACCATATGCCAAATTTGAATTGAATTCATCAACCCATTTTTGAGATACTGACTGGAAACGAAAAACCTTAATCTTAATCTTGATATAAATATGTTACTACTGGGAGTTTAAGATCACCTTAAAATAGGGCACATCTTGAGGATAAATTACATGCAGATGCCAAATCTGAAGTTAATCCATCATTCCATTTTTGAGATACTTTCTGAAAATGAAGTGTGGCAACGATGCTGACCATATCTGTCCTCCAACATAGCTGTCTTGTGTAGACAGATGTACGTGATGAATATCAAAGATTAAAGTCTTAATTAACACATCAAATATCTTTCAAACACCAAAAAATTGTCCTCACCTTAAACTCAAAGTTAGTTTGCAGATGTGACAGAGTTTAAGGGAATCTTTTCCTGTAGCTTTTCTTCACGGTTTGTTACATCCACAACTTGAAAGATGCTTAGAATTGCAGTGTTTGAAATACTATTCAAAAATTGCCACACTTAAAGTGAATATAATTCTATTAGTACTGGGAGTTTAAGGTCACCTTATTGAAATGCACTTACCTGTGGCCAGTTACATATACATGCAAACTTTGAATGAAATTTCTCAAGTTATTTCCAGTATACTCTATTGAAAAATAATGTAACCTCAATATAACCTTTTAATACATAAGAGTTTAAGGTCACCTTAAAGTAGGGCACACCTTGAAAACCAGTTACAAGCACATGCCAAATGTGAATTGAATCCATCAACAAATTTTTGAGATACCGTCCGGAAATGAAAAACCTTCTAATCAATATATTACGTATCTTACTACTGTGAGTTTAAGGTCACCTTAAATAGGGCACACCTTGAGGAAAAGTATCATCAATATGCCAAATTGGAATTTAATTCATCAAGACATTTTTGAGATACTCTCTGGAAAGTAAGTGACTGTGAAGACTACTTTGACCATGTATGTCTTCCATCAAAGCTGTTAGTGACACAAATTAATGCAACCTTAAACTCATTAGTTTATACAACTTACTATAACCTTACAAAAGAGACCATTTTTTGGTGGTGATATATGTACATGATGAATATCGATGTAAAAAGTAGTAATTAGCATATAAAATATCTTCCAAACACCAAAAATATTTGCAAAAGTTGAATGAAATTTCTTAAGTTACTTTCAGTATACTACATGGAGAAAGAAAAAACGTAAACTGGACATAAGTTTTTATATAAGGGAGTTTAAGGTCACCTTAAAATAGGGCACACCTTCAAAAGTAGTTACAACCACATGCCAAATTTGAATTGAATCCATCACGCCATTTTTGAGATATTGTCCGGAAAAGAAAAAACTTAAATTGAGTTTAAGTATTTTACTAGAGGGAGTTTAAGGTCACAAAATTATACAGCAAACCCCAGGACCAGTTACATCCACATGCCAAATTTGAATTAAATCTGACAAGCCATTTTTGAGATACTGTCCGGAATACAAAGTGTGACGACGACAGACAACGACGACGACACCGACGCCACAAAATTGGACGACGAAGCGATCCCTATATGCCACTCAGCATAAATGCTGGTGACACAAAAAGTTTGTTGAAAAGAAAAACATGCAGTGCTGAGAGAAGAAGCTAAAGTTAAGCAGACAGGGTGGAAGTTTATGCACTAACATGAAAGAAAAATTTAAGCTTTATTGTATCCACCGGAAGCATCCGGTGGATACTTTGGTTTAGCGTTCGCTACACCGTCACCACCGCGCGTAGAGAGATTTTCGACGTTAACACTCTAAGAGGAAAAGGACAGCAACTAGGTTAAAAAAATTTGCAGGATATCTTCATTTGGGGGTAAGCTTCTCTGGGAAGGAAAATAGACTCATTCTGAAAAACAAGATGGCCGCCACGGGCATTTTTTTGAAAATAATCTACATTTTTCTACTGGGTGTTTCTCATAGGTAGAAGGTTGAATCCTTTCATAGGTGATATTTATAACAGATATACATGTCCTTTACAACCTTGCACACATTTGACCTTGAAGCTCTTAATTCAAGGTCATCCATGGAGTGCCGAAGTAACCCACATAGTGGACTTTAAAAGTGCCTATATCTCCCTTATTATTGGTCCTAGAAGTTTGCAATGTGAAGCCAACCTATAGGAAATCATGTGCTGCGAATCTTCTGATGTGGTCAGATTTGACCATGGACCCCTCCTTCAAGGTCAAACGAGGATAGCCAAAGTTAAAAGTGCTTATAACTCGCTTATTATCAATCCTAGAGGTTTGGGATGGTAAACCAACATATAGGAAATCATGGGCTGGGAATCTTCTAGCATGGTTGGATTTGACGTTGGGCCCCTCCTTCAAGGTCAAATGAGAACAGCCAAAGTTAAAAGTGCTTATAACTCGCTTATTATTGGTCCTACAAGTTTGGGATGGTAAACCAACATATAGGAAATCATGGGCTGGGAATCTTCTGGTGTGGTCGGATTTGACCTTGGGCACCTCCTTCAAGGTCAAATGAGAACAGCCAAAGTTAAAAGTGCTTATAACTCGCTTATTATTGGTCCTAGAGGTTTGGGATGGTAAACCAACATATAGGAAATCATGGGCTGGGAATCTTCTGGTGTGGTAGGATTTGACCTTAGACCCATCCTTCAAGGTCAAATGAGAACAGCCAAAGTTAAAAGTGCTTATAACTTGGTTATTATTGGTCCTAGAAGTTTGGGATGGTAATCCAACCTATAGGAAATCATGGGCTGGGAATCTTCTGGTGTGCTCAGATTTGACCTTGGGCCCCTCCTTCAAGGTCAAACAAGGATAGCCAAAGTTAAAAGTGCTTACAACTCGCTTATTATTGGTCCTAGAGGTTTGTGATGGTAAACCAACATATAGGAAATCATGGGCTGGGGATCTTCTGGCGTGGTCGGATTTGACCTTGGGCCCCTCCTTCGAGGTCAGAGGACAGCCAAACTTAAAAGTGCTTAGAACTTGCTTATTATTGGTGATAGAGGTTTGGGATGGTAATCCGACATATAGGAAATATTGGGCTGGGAATCTTCTGGTGTGGTCGGATTTGACCTTGGGCCGATCCTTCAAGGTCAAACGAGGATAGCCAAAGGTAAAAGTGCTTATAACTCGCTTATTATTGGTCCTAGAGGTTTGGGATGGGAAACCAACATAAAGGAAATCATGGGCTGGGAATCTTCTGGTGTGGTCAGATTTGACCTTGGGCCCCTCGTTCAAGGTCAAATGAGAACAGCCAAAGTTACAAGTGCTTATAACTCGCTTATTATTGGTCCTAGAGGTTTGGGATGGTAAACCAACATATAGGAAATCATGGGCTGGGAATCTTCTGGTGTGGTTGGATTTGACCTTGGGCCCCTCCTTCAAGGTCAAACAAGGATAGCCAAAGTTAAAAGTGCTTACAACTCGCTTATTATTGGTCCTAGAGGTTTGTGATGGTAAATCAACATATAGGAAATCATGGGCTGGGGATCTTCTGGCGTGGTCGGATTTGACCTTGGGCCCCTCCTTCGAGGTCAGAGGACAGCCAAACTTAAAAGTGCTTAGAACTTGCTTATTATTGGTGATAGAGGTTTGGGATGGTAATCCGACATATAGGAAATATTGGGCTGGGAATCTTCTGGTGTGGTCGGATTTGACCTTGGGCCGATCCTTCAAGGTCAAATGAGGATAGCCAAAGGTAAAAGTGCTTATAACTCGCTTATTATTGGTCCTAGAGGTTTGGGATGGGAAACCAACATAAAGGAAATCATGGGCTGGGAATCTTCTGGTGTGGTCAGATTTGACCTTGGGCCCTTCCTTCAAGGTCAAATGAGAACAGCCAAAGTTACAAGTGCTTATAACTCGCTTATTATTGGTCCTAGAGGTTTGGGATGGTAAACCAACATATAGGAAATCATGGGCTGGGAATCTTCTGGTGTGGTTGGATTTGACCTTGGGCCCCTCCTTCAAGGTCATACAAGGATAGCCAAAGTTAAAAGTACTTACAACTCACTTATTGTTGGTCCTAGAGGTTTGGGATGGTAAACCGACATATAGGAAATCATGGGCTAGGAATCTTGTGGTGTGGTAGATTTGACCTTGGGCCCCTCCTTCAAGGTCAAACGAGGATAGCCAAACTTAAAAGTGCTTATAACTTGCTTATTATTGGTCCTAGAGGTTTTGGATGGTAAACCAACATATAGGAAATCATGGGCTGGGAATCTTCTGGTGTGGTCAGATTTGACCTTAAAGCCCTCGTTCAAGGTCAAACGAGGATAGCCAAACTTAAAACTGCTTATAGCTTGCTTATTACTGGTCCTAGAGGTTTGGGATAGTAAACCAACCTATAGGAAATCATGGGCTGGGAATCTTCTGGTGTGGTCAGATTTGACCTTTGAGCCCTCGTTCAAGGTCACACGAGGATAGCCAAACTTAAAAGTGCTTATAACTTGCTTATTATTGGTCCTAGAGGTTTGGGATGGTAATCCAACATATAGGAAATCATGGGCTGGGAATCTTCTGGTGTGGTCGGATTTGACCTTGGGCACCTCCTTCAAGGTCAAATGAGAACAGCCAAAGTTAAAAGTGCTTATAACTCGCTTATTATTGGTCCTAGAGGTTTGGGATGGTAAACCAACATATAGGAAATCATGGGCTGGGAATCTTCTGGTGTGGTAGGATTTGACCTTGGTCCCCTCCTTCAAGGTCAAACGAGGATAGCCAAACTTAAAAGTGCTTATAACTCGCTTATTATTGGTCCTAGAGGTTTGGGATGGTAAACCAACATATAGGAAATCATAGGCTGGGAATCTTCTGGTGTGGTCGGATCTGACCTTGGGCCCCTTCTTCAAGGTCAAACGATTATAGCCAACCTTAAAAGTGCTTATAACTCGCTTATTATCAATCCTAGAGGTTTGGGATGGTAAACCAACCTATAGGAGATCATGGGCTGGGAATCTTTTGTTGTGGTCGGATTTGACCTTGGACCCCTCCTTCAAGGTCAAATGAGGATAGCCAAACTTAAAAGTGCTTATAGCTTTCTTATTATTGGTCCAAGAGGTTTGCAATGTCAAATCAACCTATAGGAAATCATGGGCTGGGAATCTTTTGATGTGATCAGATTTGACCTTTGGCCCCGCTTTCAAGGTCAAATGAGGATAGCCAAAATTAACAGTGTTTATATCTTGCTTATTATTGGTCCTAGAGGTTTGCAGTGTCACACCAACCTATAGGAAATCATGGGCTGGGAATCTTTTGACATGGTCAGATTTCACCTTGGGCTTCTCCTTCAAGGTTAAGCGATGTTTGAATGGTTTTGGTGAGTTTTCTTTCTGGTGGACACAATTTGCATCGGTTCTCTGATGCGACAGGTCTAGTTATCTTAATGTTATTTTCATATCTTCGTGCAAAGGGTGTAACATTTTGAATTTGCACTCACGACTTATACATACTAGTGTTCTCAATATTTCCAGTTATGTGGGACCGGGTAGGTAGTAATTTTAACGGGCGGGTACCCGGGTACTCGTTCCCATGGGCGATAATAGGTATTAGAACATAAATCTCCACATTTACAAACTTAAAACTCACATAAAGCACGGGATCCAACCCATTTGCTTTATTCCTTATCTGCCAAGCTTTTTATTTAATAAATGACAAAATAATCGTGTATATTAGGATAATATTGTTTTTTGCTTCACTCGTTGGTGCATTCAAAACACCAGGAGACGGAAGAAATGTTTATAAAATACTTTTGTAGATTCAAAACACGGTTGTTTATGCCATAAAATGGAGTCACATGACCAAAAGTCAAACATTAAACAAAGCTCGAATGTAGTTTCGGAATCGCAACTTTTATTTTTTTCTAAGATCAATAAGTTAATTTTACTGATTAAAAGTTATAAAATACTGTGTGAAAACACTGAAATTTTATTTATTGAAGTAGAACATGTCACTATATGGACAATATACAGCAATTTATGTTGTCAGAATTACATAATTGTTTTAACATGCTGACGAATTCCAAAGCGTTCCTGCATTTAGCAATGTATAAACAACCAAAATAAAAGATAAATGACACTATAAATGGTGTAAAAGGTGAGAAAACAATATTATTGTACAAATTAACTGAACAGTTTCATTTTGAAGTGACATATCGGGACTCGGTCGGCCACCATGGGCGATATTGGAAGCACTTAAGCTTAGATGAGGGTACTTGGGTATGTGATTTCGGATTCGGGTAGATATTCAAAGTTCGGGTACCCGGATATCCGGATACCCGTTGAGATCACTAATACATACTATTAAAGCAGACAAAATACATTCCTATTTTGTTGTCATCATCTAAAATTATGATATGCATCAAATTGTGCTTCTTTTATTGTGAAAACTAAGTCCAAATATTTACAAACTTATTTTGGTGCAACAGTTTGATAATGACACATTTATAAATTCCCATTTTCAGCTCATTATCACCTCTTCTGACTTCCATTCTTCTGCAGTAAACTAATAACTCAGCAATGCAAACATATTCTTTACTATGTCTCTTATTGATACATAGCATCTACATATC
Source organism: Sabellastarte sp. h YS-2021 (assembly GCA_964017235.1). Classification (NCBI taxonomy): domain Eukaryota; kingdom Metazoa; phylum Annelida; class Polychaeta; order Sabellida; family Sabellidae; genus Sabellastarte; species Sabellastarte sp. h YS-2021. Next base: position 122,671,759 of record OZ024930.1, on the reverse strand, counting down.
ACTGACATTTTCAACAGAGCATAGATAAAGATAACATCTTAACTCCTTATATGAACATTTCTTAAATAGAAATGAGCATTATTCATAAGATATAAATATTCTTGTGGGAACATTGACCGTTTATTTACTCATTGGGATAGATGTCTTCAGAGCATTGTGTCAAAAACTTCTTGCCTTTTTAATGGCTTAAATTTTACTGCGCCTTTTTCTAAAATATAGATATATTGCATTTACAGGCTTTTATTGAGTTGCAACTCCCCCTAGCAAATTTTCCTTTATATGCCTGATATATTAGTAAGACTTTGATATTCATAGTGACATAATATTTAGCATCAAGATTGAAAAAGTTTTTTTTAAACCAAGTTGTTTCATGAATTGATCTGGTTTGCAAAACTTGATTTGCAGACTGATTCAGTTCACAATTTTATGATTCCCTGCTCCCCTAGTAGTAAGGACTCCTGTGGAAATAAATTTGAATTTTCAATATGCTGACAGGGGTCTTGAATTTTGTGGAAATGGAAAATGTCATTTTTTTAACCATAAAACATACAGTGATTTTAGCAAATTTTACATCTGCTGCTTAGTGAAGTTGCTTCAAAGTTCAGTTTATGATATGGAAAAGTTCTTTTATCCCTCTCATTATTGTTTCTTGGGCTTTCAACCCAGTTTTGTGGTCAGCCTACCCCATATATGGAGAGTCTATATAGCCAGTCAGGTTTACCCACTGACTCCTTACGGGTCAAACTGGGGTCATAAAATAGCACATTTTCTTGTTTTCCCTTATATCTACTTTCAAACTACTGTTCTTACAAACTATAGCATTTATTAGATTAACTTTACACAATTTATGACCATAGAAAGGAAAACTAGACCTACGCATCGGAGACCGATGCAAATTTGTATCCACTGAAAAGACAACTCACCAAAGTCAGTGAACCATCGTTTGACCTTAAAGGAGGGGGCCAAGGTCAAATCTAACATCAGAAAATTCCTAGCCCAAGATTTCATATGAGATGGTGTCGTACTGTATCCTCGTTTGACCTTGAAGGAGGGGTCCAAGGTCAAATCCGACCACAGCAATAGATTCCCAGCCCATGATTTCTTATTGTTTGGTTTACCATCCCAAACCTCTAGGACCAATAATAAGCGAGTTATAAGCACTTTTAACTTTGGCTGTTCTCATTTGACCTTGAAGGAGGGGTCCAAGGTCAAATCCGACCACAACAAAAGATTCCCAGCCCATGATTTCCTATAGGTTGGTGTACCATCCCAAACCTCTAGGATTGATAATAAGCGAGTTATAAGCACTTTTAAGTTTGGGTATCCTCGTTTGACCTTGGTGGAGGGGTCCAAGGTCAAATCCGACCACAGCAATAGATTCCCAGCCCATGATTTCCTATTGTTTGGTTTACCATCCCAAACCTCTAGGACCAATAATAAGCGAGTTATAAGCACTCCTAAGTTTGACTATCCTCATTTGACCTTGAAGGAGGGGTCCAAGGTCAAATCCTACCACACCAAAAGATTCCTAGCCCATGATTTCCTATAGGTTGGTTTACCATCCCAAACCTCTAGGACCAATAATAAGCGAGTTATAAGCACTCTTAAGTTTGGCCATCCTCGTTTGACCTTGAAGGAGGGGTCCAAGGTCAAATCTCACCACACCAAAAGACTCCAAGCCCATGATTTCCTATAGGTTGGTTTACCATCCCAAACCTCCAGGACCAATAACAAGTGAGTTATAAGCACTTTTCAGTTTGGCTATCCTCATTTGACCTTGTAGGAGGGGTTGAAGGTCAAATCTGACCAAACCAAAAGATTCCCAGTCCATGATTTCCTATATGTTGGTTTACCATCCCAAACCTCTATGTCCAATAATAAGGGAGATATAAGCACTTTTTATGACTGACAACGAAACGCCTGTGGTGGCCATCTTGTCTTACAAAATGAGGCCAAAAATATTCAAGATTTTATAATGAGGAACATATCCTGCGAATTTGAAATCTCTACCTATAATACCCTTTGCTCTCGAGGGCCAACAAAAGTCCTTGTTTAAAGTCGAATAAACGTCCCTGGCAGCCATCTTGTTTTCAAAATGAGGCCAAAAATATTCCCAGGCAAGATTTTATGGTTATGAATATATCCTGCAAATTTGAAAAGGCTAGCTATAATATTTTTTTCGTTAGAGCGGTAACGTTGAAATCTCTCTACTCACTGCGGCGGCGGCAGCGTAACAAAATCAAATCCGTAGTATCCACCGGATGCTATCCGGTGGATACAATGACATCATTAATGTTGAAATATTAAAGTAGAAATCTGTGACCAGCTCTTAAGACTCTCCATATATGGTTTCCCACTACCTCTTAAAACTTGTGAAGCTGTAAAACCAATAATAAAGAAGACACGAGGCAAAAACAGAAAAATTTGCAAATTTAATAAGTAAATTAAATTTTTATAAGTTAATACCCTATCCAATGGACAATTGCTTTACCGGTCGGCGCGACCGGTCCCGCCAAACGCCAGAAAAAGACGTCCTGTATACCGGCAGAACCGGTCAGTAGTGTGCATTCGCTAGGTGGTGCATCATACTTGTTTCCTGTCTAGACAGAGTGATGTCAGTTCATCTTTTTTGTTGTCTAAACAGATTTAGACCCCTAGTAAGCTGGTACCGGGGTTGGTTGGGAGGGCCTTGCCTGTCCATTGGATAGGGTATTAACTTATAAAAATTTAATTTACTTATTAAATTTACAATTTTATTGCGTTAATACATCCTATCCAATGGACAATTGCTGAATAACTACAGCTTGGTCGGAGGGTAAGTTACTAGGGACTTAGGTGAAGAAAATTCCCTCTGGCCTAGGTTAACTTTCAGTCAGGAACCTGTAGGCCCTTGGTCGGATACCAGTGCCCGGTTGCCGGGGGTATACCGACATTGCCCCCCCCATTTTAACAGACTTGCTCTGAGGTAGGGGAAGAGAGGGATGAGTTCAGTCCCAGAAGGCAATAACCTCCCAAAGGCAGGAGTGTAGTTAGCTCCAAGAACTATCAACACTACATATATACAAATCTCAACATAAGCGCTAATTGTGGATCTGCTGAGCGGCCACAACTGGGCCCAATTGAAGGGTCTCTGAAACAGCCCAAGCCACATCCTTCAAATAGAACTGTGTGAAGGTGTTGTTACTTCAGTGGCCGGCTGAAAAATTGTTCTAAGGAGACTCCCAACTGGAATGCCTTAGAAGCAGCAAGAGGCCCTGACAACATGGGCTTTAACCTGATGTAGGGTCAGGGCCTCCCGATCGGAGAGCTCATAGCGTAGGATCACAGTTGCTTGATCCATGAGGAGATAGAGGCAGGTGAGATGTCTTGTCAAAACCTTTCTAAAGGGAGAAGACTAACTCATTGTTCTGTTTGAGATCCTGTCCCAAAAAGTAGCACAGTACTCTGAACAGACACAGGACCTATCAGACTTGTGGGAGTGATCCAGAGTTAGGGCCAGGGTTGGTATAACCACTGGGGCCACACTGTCCAGACTCTCCTTGGCCAGCTGATTCTTGGAAAAAAAAGGCTGGGTGCTGGGTACAAAGACCCCTTAAACAGTCTGACTGGTGTCTGATGTGTTTCTTTACTAAGCATGAATCTCACTCCTGTGTTTGGCAGAACCCAGGGTGAAGAGGAAAAACAGTCTTGAAGCTCAATGCTTCAAAGAGGCGTCTTTAAGGGGTTCCAATGGAGCCTTGCCAATTGGTGAAACACCGGGGGGTGGGGGTGGGTGTTCCAGGAGGGGATGCCCCTCCAACCCTTAGGTCTGTCTCTGTAAACTTTCCAAAAGACGAGCAAGATTCTCATTGTGCTGAATTGATTGGTGAATTACCCAGTTGTCAGCAATGACTGATCTGGTTGATCCTCTTGAGGTGCCTCAATTCCTACTGCCACTGCCTTAGAGAAACCCTGCTCCTTGATTCAGAGGCTCTAGGAGCCATGCATGCAGATCTAATTTTGACAGATTCCTGTGAGAAGTCTGATTAAATGGTTGAGAGAGCAGGTTGGACAGGTACCAAGGAATCAGACTTGCCATGAACAAGAGATCCCAGAACCAGGCATGTTGGGCCACTTGGAGCAATCAGAATGATTTCCCTGCATGGGCAGTCCTGCAACTTCTCCACCCCTTGCCCAAGATGGCTACCAGTGGGAAGGCATATGGGTCCAGATCCTCCCATGACAGACCAATTGTATCATTGTCCATATTGGGGGATCTATCCCCAGTGATGAAAGTTGAGACAGTTGTTGAGCCAGGTGGCAACAAACAGGCCCACTTAGCCTTGGTGCCACCAGAAGCATATTGTTTGGAAAAACTCTGACAGGAGGGACCATTTGTCTGCTCTGTTCAGTTGCGTGACACTGGATAGCTTGTGTGCTATGACATTCAGCCGCCTGGAATGTGTCGGGCTAGAGTCACCTGTTCCCTGGAAAACCAGGTCAGGATTCTCCACAGAAGGGCACAAAGAGGGTCTGACTTCATCCCCCTTCTCCCTTCATACAGGAAACCACTGTTGTGTTGTCTGTAGATATAACAGCAATATTGTTCAACCAGAGGTCTTGGAATTCTTAAGGGGCAAAATGATCATCTTAGTTCCAGATAGTTAATGTGTAACTTGCTTCTGGAAGGGACCGTGGTTCCCCTTGCAGTGTGTTCACCTAAGAGAGAACTCCACCCTTCTTGATGCATCTGTAAGGATTGAAGAGCATATATAGCGGGTGTAATGGTTGACCCTGAAGCACCTGGTCTTCCTGCAGCCACCATTTAAGATGGGGGTGGAGGGAACTGGGGTCACCTTTTCTAGTGATTCTGGCACCCCCCAGCTGTACTTCTAGTGCCACTTTATCAGCTTCATGTGGAGGTGAGCTAGGTGTACTTGCTTCTCTATGTCTGCCAGTAATCCTATCAGGGCTACACCCTGGGCATGAAGGTCCGGGGAGAAGCTTCTGGATAAGCATTCAAGGTCTACCAATGCTCTAGGGTGGGTCTGACCTTACGCTCTTCCAAGCTAACTGGAAGCCTACTAAGTCAAAGACTTGCTTGAGGTCCAGTTCTAATTTTTCATGTTTACCATTCACACTTACTCCTGACACTGAGCTCCTAGAGAATGTGTATGCTGGAGACAGGCTTGGTGGGAACTGGCTTGACCCACCAGTCGGACTGGTGGATTGTGGTACTCTGTAATGCCATAGTTAGACCTCCTTCACCACCACCGAGAGGACTCCCATTGTACTGTGAACAGACCAAGGGGAGTGACTGAACTGGAGGGGAAGACCTTGGACATGAAAAAATCCGGTACTTCCTTGTTGGTGGAAAGCGATGAGGGAGTAGGGAACCTTGAAGTTATCCACTCCCCTGCTGAAGAGAGGTTAATATAGTTCTCAAAGTTCCCAAACTGAATTACTCAGGTTACTGGGCCGCTTCTCCAGCCTGGAGATCTGGTCAAGCCGGTCATTTCTGGAAGGTGAGGGTGTAGCCTTCCTGGGAGATTTCTTTTGAACTTGGGCTAGCCCCTAGGACGGCCCAAGTTTGAGCAGGCATAGTTAGCCAAAAAACAGTGTCAACACTGGTGACAGACTAGACCTCACTCATCCCCATAGCCATATATAACATCGGTGAGCTCTGGTCTGAGTAAAAGATATTTTACCCATTGCTTGAGTTTTGAAAACTGGCAAAACGGGTTAATAATCTTGAGGGGAAGGCTGAGCTTGCAAACTCAGGACCCCTTGAGGCAGCTGACACTGGTCACAAGTTGGGTAAAAGACCAACTGGATGGCCAGTCTACAACGTGTGAGGTCTGATAAGGGGAGGTTGACTGGTAGTTGGATAATTCTTGCTTGACAGTCTCCCTCTTATCTATAGCCACTGTCTGACCAGCTAGGTCCTGAAAGGGTAGGCTGGCTGACTGGTCAGGTAGATTGACAGGCATTTCACCGGGACCAGTGACTGGTCCAAGAATTCCTCTGTAACCAGTTCCTTAGGCTGCCACTGGTTGGCCTAAACAGCTGCTTGGGCCTTCTAAAGAACTTCTGCTGGTCTGTTAGTCAGTCCTGGAGACCTGCCCAGTACCAGGCCCTAAACGGTTATACATGAAGCAATGCTCTGTAACCGGTTCCTGGTGGCTCCACAGTTCTGCATTAACTCACTGGAGTTGGCAGAACTGGGTGAACTGAACTACTTCTTAGCAGGGATAGGCTCATATGAAGCTGCCTTCTTCCTGTCCACAGTCGTGGTTGAGGAGCTTTTCTCTGCAACCAACAAGCTCTGTAACCGGTTGAACCAGTAGGCTGGTATCTCCCTGTAACCAAAATTTCTGAGAGAAGGCTCTGTAACCAAATAATTGGGGCAGCACCGGTCTGAACCTGATTACTTCACCAGTATCTCTAGTTCTTGTGAAGCAACTGTCACTGAAGGTTGTGTAAGCCGGCACCCGGTCGGTAGGCTCTGAATCCGGTTGGTTAAAGGAATTTACTGAAGAAACTTCCTGTCCAACTAACTTGTCCCCACCAATACTCTGTAACCGGGAAACCTCTGTAACCGGTGAAACAGTTGTCAGCACTAGATTTGAAACTGGTTCCTTGCCAGTCAGGATGGAAACAGCAGATTTCTCTGTAACCAGTGAACCTGTTGTCAGCCCTGGATTTGAAGCTGGTTTCTTTGAACCAGTAGCCCTGCTGTATGTCACCAGCAACTCTGTGTAACCGGTAATCCTGTTTAACCGGTAGGCCTTGCTGCATTTCTGTGACCACAACCGGCAGTCTGAGCAGAACTGGTGCCGGTATCCCTCATCACTGGCTGGCTAGTGACCCTACCGGTAGCCTGAACAGGACTGGTACCGGTCCAACATTCTGCACTGGGGAGATAAGGGTCTCAATGGTCACCGCAACTTCTGGTAGGTGAACCCTCTGAGCAGCCTCACCGGTGATCTGATCAAGACTGGCACCGGTACCCCCAACAGTCCCACCAGTGGAAAGGCCTCTGGTGGAGGTTCCAGTATCACAAAAGGGGCTAATCACTGGTAACCACTGAAGGGGGCTTTCTTGACATCTTCACAGGAACATGACTGGAACCAGTACCCCAACAGACCCACCAGTGGAAAGACCTCTGGTGGAGGTTCCAGGATCAAAAAAGCTGATCACTGGTAACCACTGAAGGGGTTTTTCCACAGGAGCAGCACCCACCGGTAGTCTGTACAGACTGTAACCGGTAAAACTCATCACTAGTGCTCCCCACCGGTAGTCTGACCAGAACTGGTACCGGTAAAAACTCATCACTTCTTGTCTGCTGAACCAGTCATGCTTGGGGATTTGCTTGCCGGTAGTTGTGTTGAGATCTGTGAAGTCACATGACCGACACCGGCAAAATTTCGCAGAGTTCAATGACCATTTGTCGTCTAACTTCTTCAGGCCAACAGACAAGCTTGCTGGATTTCTTCTTGCCAGTAAAAGTGGGTGTTGAGTAATAAATGGTCGTCTTCTTCTCAGAAAACTTCTGTTGAAAACATGATTCCTCCATTGTTGAATGCGTATCACTTGACCAGGTCCGTGTCACGTGACAAGCATAAGCTGGAAGTGATGACGTCAGACGATGCATTCTTCTTGCCTTCTAATTTCTTCTTGTTGACACACACGCAGTGTTACTCGACAATGTAGAATTAAATGGAGGGTGAAACGTGGTAAATACACGCTTCTGATCAGAAGAAAGGATGCTGCAGGGACAACACAACCTCTCACCCACGATTTCCTCTCGACGATAAGTACACAGAAAATCTTCAAAACTGGCTATGAAATGCTGGATAATGCCTCGTTTAAGTCCTGGAGAGGCCATGATATGTATGTAACACAAAATGTATATTTTCAGATGAAAATAAGCTTAAAATTCGTAGAATAAACCGTGTTTTCTTCAAAACTTGGAGATCACCTCAAAACACGTCTGCACACTACACGCGCCAAACGAAAAAGATGAACTGACGTCTAAACAGGAAACAAGTATGATGCGCCACCTAGCGAATGCACACTACTGACTGGTCCTGCCGGTATTATATATAGGACGTCTTTTTCTGGCATTTGGCGGGACCGGTCGCGCCGACCGGTAAAGCAATTGTCCATTGGATAGGATGTATTAACACAATAAAATGATATTTTATGACTCCAGTTTGACTCATAAGAGGGTCACAGACCAAATTTGACCAGCTACCTAGACTCCCAACGAATTCCAACTACCTGTTAATACATTCTAAAGTTGTAGAAGCAAAAATGCAAAGGACATATGAGGCAAAAACATGGTCCGGTCTCAGTACTGTGCACTCGCCAGGTGGCATGTCGTACTTCCTCCCTGTCTAGACAGAGTGACGTCATAGCATCTTTTTTCGTTGTCTAAACCTATTAGACCCCTAGTAAACTGATAGTGGGGTCGGTGGGAGGGTCTTGTGCGTCCATTGGATAGGGTATTAACTTATAAAAATTTAATTTACTTATTAAATTTGCAATTTTATTGCGTTAATACATCCTATCCAATGGACAATTGCTGAATAACTACCGCTTGGAAGGCGGGTAAGTTACTAGAGACTTAGATGAACTCATAAAAATAAACTAACAAATCTCTTCAAGCCTGGGTCGACGCTGAGGTCAGGAAACCCTTAAGGCTATAGTCGGTCAACAGAGACCGGTTAACCGGTCCAAACCGACTTACCCCCCCCCCCCCCTTTTTTTTGACGGACCTGCTCTGAGATAGGGGAAGAGAGGGCGGAGTTCAGTCCCATGAGAAGAAATAAACCTCCGGAAGGAAGCATTTTTGTTTTTTTTTTTGCTTAACTGTATGTACACTATTTACATATTTACAGATCTCCTCTAGGTCCTGGGTTGTTGGTGGATCTGTTGAGCAGCCTCTACAGGACCCAAATGGAAGAGCTCTGAATCTGCCCAGGCCACATCCTTCAGATAAAACTGTGTGAAAGTATTATGAGATTTCCAGTGGCAGGCTGCCAGGATCTGTTCTAAGGAGACTCCCGAATGGAAGGACTTAGAGGCAGCAAAAACCCTGACATCATGAGCTTTAACTTGATGCAGGGTGTGGGCTTGATGATCGGAGAGCTCATAGCATAGGATCACAGTCTGCTTGATCCATGAGGAGATAGTGGCAGGGGAGATGTTTTTGTCGAAGCCTTTCTTGAAGGAGACAAAGACTAACTCCTTATGCTGCCTGAGGTCTGAGGTCCTGTCCAAATAGTAGCGCAAGGCTCTGACTGGACAAAGGGATCTGTCAGACTTGAGGGATTTATCCAGAGTAGGGGCCAGGGCTGGTATGACCATTGGGGCTACACTCTCCGGACCCTCTTTGGCCAACTGATTCTTGGAAAGAAAGCTGGGAAATGGAAACAGGGACACCTTAGACCAATCGGACTGGTGCCTGATGTTCTTGTGCTGCCATGCATGGATCTCACTCCTTCTTTTGCCAGGGCCCAGGGCCAAAAGGAAGACAGTTTTGAGTGTCAAATGCTTTAAAGATGCCTCCCTAAGGGGTTCGAAAGGAGCCTGTGTCAGCTGGTGTAGTACCAGGGAAAGGTTCCAGGAGGGTACTCCCCTCCGCCCTTTGGGTCTATCTCTGTGGAAACTTTCCAGGAGACGAGTGAGATTATCATCCTTGCTGATATTGACTGTTGCGTTACCCAACTTATCAGCAATGGCAGACCTGTAACCATCAATGGTGCTGGGCTGTAACTTCTTGTCCTCAAAGAGGTACAGTAGGAAGTCAGCAACCGACTTTACAGGTGGTGACCTGAAGTCCACCTGATTAGTGATGCACCACTTTGTAAAAATGGCCCACTTTGCCTCATAGACTGATCTGGTTGATCTTCTTTGAGGAGCCTCAATTCTTGCTGCCACTGCCTCAGAGAAGCCCTGTTCTTTGATTGTTGTGGCTCTAGGAGCCATGCATGGAGATTTAGATTTGTCAGATTTCTGTGAGGGATCTGATTGAAGGGCTGTGTCAACAGATTGGGCAGGTTGGGCAGGCTGAGAGGGACCTGACTGGACATGGTCACCAAGTCCCAAAACCAAGGCATGTTGGGCCACCCCGGGGCAATCAGAATGAGTCTCTTGCACGGGGAGTCCTGTAATTTCTCCACCACTTCACCCAATATGGCGGTCGGTGGGAAGGTGTATGCATCCATATCCCATGGCAGAGTGAGTGCATCCACTGCTACAGCCAGTCCGGTACTGGAGACACAAACTGAGGTAACTTGTGGTTGAACCTCATGGCAAATAGGTCTATCTGAGGCCGGTGCCATTTGCTGCACAACCTTTGAAAAACTTCCGGAAGGAGGGACTACTCTGTCTGGATGGTCTGACCCAGCCTGGATAGCTTGTCTGCTATCACATTTAGTCGGCCTGGGATGTGTCGGGCTTTTAGTCACTTGTCGCTGGGAGCACCAGGTCAAGATTCTCCACAGTAGGGCACATAGTGGACCCGACCTCACGCCTCCTTCTTTGTTTATGTAAGCCACTACTGCTGTGGTCGAACTGGTCTGATTTTTCTGTATTTACCAGCCAACCTAGATCCTGACACATTTTGACTAGAGTTTGTGTATGTTGGAGACAAATTGGGTGGGAACTGGCTCTCAGCAACCAGTCGTCTAGGTATTGGTGGATCCTTATACCCTTGTGTATGGCCATCAGTTTCACCTCCTTTGCTAACACAGTGAACTGCATGGGTGCTGTGGACAGACCGAAAGGCAGTGCTTTGAATTGGTAAGTCCGACCCTGGACATGAAATCTGAGATATTTCCTGGACTGTTCCTGTATTGGTATATGGAAGTAGGCACCCTTGAAGTCTACTGAGGTGACCCACTCCCCTTGTTGGAGGGATGTCCTGATGGTTTCTGGTGTCTCCATTTTGAATTTCTCCACCTTGAGGAAAAGATTCAGTTTGCTCATGTCCAGTATTGGTCTCCATTTGTTGTTGGGTTTGGGTATCAAAAATAGTCAGTTGAAAAACCCTAGGGATGTCTGATTGTGTACTAGTTCTACAGCATTTTTGTCTATAAGCTGATGTAATGCCTCCATTGGGTAGCTGTTCCTGTGGGGATTGACATAGCAGCTTATGACCATGGGAGACCTTGTGAGATTTGGCCGGATCCAAAAGGGGGGGTGTAACCCTCTTTCAGTATTTGAACTATTTTCGGACCGGCACCCATTTCCAGTCAAGTTTGCCAAAAGTTTTGAAGTCTGGACCGTACAGGTAGAGTTTGTGCAACAAGAGGGACATTGACCACAGGTTGGACACAAGACAACTGAGTGACAGAAGAAACACCATTGACATATTTTAATGTACAAACTTTGTTTTTGACATCTGGCAAGCCAGGACTTATTCCTTTCCTTTGTGGATGCCCGGTTGCAGAAAGAAAATGGTTTGCAACATTTAATTTTACACGAGTGTCTATAGATTGAACAGTCAATGTCTCTTTGGGTGTGCTCCCGGCCAGCAGCCATGCCCTTAACTTTGTTACACAGTAATTGTCATTTATACGGCTGCTGGCCCTTGGCTGGTCGTGAGGAGTACTCGTGCTTGCTCTTCCCTCTTCTATGCTGGCTATGTGAAGAGATGTTTTTCCAGGCCGGTCGGTCCTGTTTCTTGGGATCAGATTTCCTGTCCTGTCTGTCACAGGGGTGATATCTGCCCTTCTTGTAGACCGATCCAGACCGGTTTCTATCAAAATTAGAAATGTCCTCCTCCGCTTGCTTGATCACTGAGTCCGGGAATAAAGTATCCAGTTCCAGTGGGGCAGATCTGAGTGCATTCAAGGTGTCTGCCTTCACTCCAGCCTTGAGATATGACAAGTAAGAATCACGCCTTAAAAGGGTGGTGTTGGCCATGTTGACAAATACAAAATCAGTTAAATGTTCCATAGCCTTAGCCATGGCCTGGCAAACACTGGAGTTGAAGTCTAAGAGGAATTGAAGTTCATCTGTTGCTGCAGAAACCTTGCTTGCTGTCTTGCCCTTGGATTCAGTCCAGATAGTACGGAGTTGAGATTGCATATTCTGCTGGACTTTAAGTAGGCAGCGATTGAATCCGGCTGCTTGATTGCAGATTACAGAAGACTCCCAGGCTGACCTTTCCCATTTTCTTTGATTTTCCTGAGAGATGGGTCTGGACTCTGGACAAAGGTGGATTAGAAGCAATGCCAGCTTGGCGAGCTATCCTCAAATATGTACTATTAATGCGGGAAAATCCAGTATTCCAGGCTTTAACTGTAGAACTAGAGTCTTTCTTGCTTTCTGAGTGCACACCGTACCATTTACTCTGGGATTTGGCCGGACGGACAAACTGATCCTGCTGAAGAGTGCCTGCCTCAGTGGTACGTGAAGGGTATCCCTGTACAAGGGTAAGATTTAGTTTAGATAACTTGTTGCAAAGCCATATTCATAGAGACCTTGCCCGGAGTTTGAAGTTTCGGTCCGGCAAAGGGGTTGTCATCTGATGTCTTGGTGCCTGAATCAATGTCGGGAACATGAGTCCACCCCATGTAGGACCGTATCCCTCTCATAGTTTCCCTATACGACTGTTCCTCAGAGAGGGATTGGTCGGGGTCGGTAAAAGACACTTCCTGGTCGTCAGACAATTCACCCTCTTCTGGGTACAAATCAACTGGGGGTCTATCTGATCTAGCACCTTCAGAGTCTGAATCACTGGACGAGGTATCCTTTCTAGTGTCAAAGGCAGTAGAAAACGACCTCTTAGTGGGTTGGTCGGTAGTCCTTGAAGTCCCTGGTCGGTGGGGAGGCTGGGAAGAGTCAGAACCGGCCTTAGAAGCAGCTACAGTGTCAGCAAGGTCGGTGGCCGGTGACATAGAAGCAGCCGGTTGGTGAAGTGGCTGTGAAGATGAAGAGGGCTGGCCAGATGGTTTCAGGAAGGGCTCAGCACTGATAGCAGTGGCCGGTGGAGCATGTGTCGGTGTAACCTTGACAGTACTGAAAGTTGGCTCCCGGTCCAGAGTTTTTGCCAGCAGAAGTGCCTCCAGCCGGTTAAAACGATCCGACCATCTTTGTTCCATGACCTCAAGCTTCTGGTTGGTAGATTCAGCAGAGGGTCGGTGAGAGGGCTTGTCCGGTTTTACCGCTTGGAGCTGGAAACCTTCTTTCTTCTTTTTCTTCTCAGCTGATTTCTCACTCAAATCAGACGGCCCGGAGGCAGACTGACCATCCACAACCCCCATTACCGTCACTAAGGCCGGGTCCACAAGGGTGGGACTGAAAGTGCTATCTGAAGTAGGATTCTTAGCTGGGGTGGAAGACTTCTGTTCACGCTGCTCCTTCTTATTCTTATATGTAGGCGAAGAAAGTTGTGACAATTGTTCTGGGGTGAGAGCATTACAAATATGACAATCCGCTGCAGGTTTTTCTACAGAGGGATCCTTTCCCTTCTTCTTGTCGCGACAGCGCGCGCAAACCCCATGCAAATCAAAACCTGCCATCATATGGCCACAACTTCCCCTGCGCTGACTGGGAGAAGACATAATGAGCTATAAGTCTTCTAGAATCCGTAGAAACAAAAAATAAGGTGAAATACCCAAGAGTTCTTACTAAATAATTGAAATAAAATTCACAGTAAAAATCCGTGCCACATGTACATGCGCCATACGAAAAAGATGCTATGACGTCACTCTGTCTAGACAGGAAGGAAGTACGACATGCCACCTGGCGAGTGCACAGTACTGGACCGGCCTGGCCGGTGGAAACACAGGGCGTCTTTTTCTGATGTTTGGCAGGCTGGTCCACGCTGACCGGATAAGCAATTGTCCATTGGATAGGATGTATTAACGCAATACAATTGAAAAAATTAATTACTTAAATGTAGCTTTTATAAGCTACAAGCTTACCATGTGAGACTGAATGCTTTACTGGTTGCCGCGAGGAACTACGACCAACGTCTAAGAAAAAAAGACATTTATTCTTGGCCGTAGCCTCAGGTTGTCGTCACGTGATCTGCCCCTTTGTAAGCACTTTTCTCGTTGAGATTTTAAGCCCATACCCCTCAGCTGTAATACAGCAGGGAGGCAGGGTGGGACTCTCCTCAGTCCCACATGGTAAGCTTGTAGCTTATAAAAGCTACATTTAAGTAATTAAAATTTTCAATTTTATTGCACTACAATAGCTTACCATGTGGGACTGAATGCTGAATCCAACCGTCCGGAGGAGGGATTACAGCTGAGACTGGCAGATAAGTCTGTTTTTTCTTAGAATTTTGATAACAATAGTAGAATGAAAGATCGAAAGTACCAGTCTGAGTCCCATCTACAGGGCCCCAATCCTGAAGAACGGGCCTGTAGAAACCAAAAACCTGAATGAATGACAGTGCTAAAAAACTGTCAGGGTGTTTGACGAGAAGAAGATGTGTACCCTAGATACACAGGCGGGGTCAGTCCCAAGGACGATCACAGAAGAACCTGAGCTTAAGGCTCGGGAACTGACTAAAATGACAACCTTCAGGTCCTTAATAATGCACAATTATAACTAGATTGGGCCAACTCGGCGCCAACATATCCCCAGACAGGTCATCACTCACGCCACAGGTTTTGATCGGGAATTTTTTAAAACATAATTACCCATTATTATATGAACTTCAGCACATCAATCTACTCTGTTTATATCTCCCCAAGGAAGATGGTGTATCCCCAGACGCCGAATACATACCTCAAATTATATTTTCAATCTTCCTGCAATGATAACTCTAAACCTATTTTCAAAGTATTTAAATGATTGATGATTGAATGTCCATTCTAAAATAATAATCCCAAAAGAGCATATCTGTTTCTATATTTGTTGACAAATAAAATATTATTTTCAACTCAACTCATCATATTTTTCAATCTTCCTTCAAAGTATTTAAATGATTGATGATTCAATGTCCATTCTAAAATTCATAATCCCAAAAGCGCATATCTGTTTCTATATTTGTTCAGAAATAAAATATTATTTAAAAAAAAATTATTTATATTATTATTTTATTATATTATTTTTAGAATTTGCAAATTGTTTTCAGTTATTCATTTCCTCTATACCTATATATGTGGTCCATATATATGCAACCTAAATATGTGACACAATCTCAGTTCTGACTCCCCTTTGTGTTATATGTAATGAAGCCCACCACCTCCCGCCCCCACCCCTCTCCCCTTCTCCACACCTCTCTCACTATTACACAAGATCTGCAACCCCATTGAGTTCTTTGTTTCTCATCTGATATCACTAAATACCTTTGTTTATTTAGTGTCACTCAATATAGCTGGAGGTCCCAGAGGTGGGTGGGGGGAATCCGGGTGGGGGATGTGGGTTGAGCATAAATGGTAAACAAACAATCTATATAAAAGGGGTACTCAAATACAAAAAGAATTGAGAATTTTAAGTATGTGATTATCAACTGAAATGAGTTCATAACTGTAGGAGCTGTGCCAAAATTAACTGAGGCAAGTTGAATAAAACTGGGCTAGTTGAGGGTTAAAAATCCCCTAGTTTTACTACATAAGGATATAATTTCATTAATATTGGGACTTAAAGCTCACTTAAAGTGTCCATTTTGTCTACTTGAATATGTTTAACCAGTTTCATTTTAAAAAGTGAAAAACTCAGCAAGCAGAGGTATAACACACAAAAATAAGTTCTTAAAAGACTAAGATAGCCATAACATTATTAATATTCAAAATTTAAATAGACAGGCATTTCCTTTTAAAAATTCAAAGATTTCAGCTCTATAACCCACATAGTTTGACAGTTACTGGGCTTTAAAGTGGCATAATATCCATAAATTGGGTTTCTGTGGGCATTTTACAATTGTTAAAGAGACCTTAGCAATTAAACTACAGATCTGAAACTTTTTGGGGGACATACATAACAAACAAAAATTATATATAATACAGTTTAAGACTTGTCACACTAAGCATTTCCAAATAACAGGGCAAAATACGGAAAAAATGTCAAAAAAGGCTCTTGGGCGAGTGTCTATGGCCCTCATACACAGGTTAAATGTCTACTAAAAACCTTGATTTTCGGCATATGTAAAAAGGACATAATAATGCATTCCCAGATGGGATTTCAGCTCCATCAATCACATAGTTTAACAGTTACAGGGCTTAAAGGTGGTAAAAAGTCCAAATATTGGGTCATTGTGGGCCTTTTAGAGATCTCGATGTGGCTTTCAAATTAAAGCTTCAGACTTAAAATTTGTTACATACTAAGATTACACATAGAATATGTATCTAATAAAGTTTGAAACTTCTCAGACTTACCATTTCCAAGTTACAGAGCAAAATGTGTGAAAAATGTCTTAAAAGGGTCACTCAGGTGGGTGTTTAAGGTCCTCATACACAGGTTAAATGTCTACTTGAAGCCTTGATTTTTGGCACATGTAAAAAAAACATAATAATGTATTCCCAGATGAGATTTCAGCTCTATCAGTCACATAGTTTAACAGTCACAGGCCTTAAAATTGGCAAAAAGTCCAAATACTGGGTCTTTATGGGGCCTTCTAGAGACCTAAATGTGGCCTTCAAATTAAAGCTTCAGACTTAAAATTTGTCACATACTAAGATTACACATAGAATATGCATCTAATACAGTTTGAAACTTCTTAGACTTACCATTTCCAAGTTACAGGGAAAAATATGTGAAAAATGTCTAAAAATGGTCACTCGGGTGGGGATTTATGGTCCTCATACACAGGTTAAATGTCTTCTTAAAGCCTTAATTTTTGGCACATATAAAAATAACATACTAATATCTTCTCAGATAGGATTTGAGCTCTATCAGTCACATAGTTTGACAGTCACAGGGCTTAAAAGTAGCAAAAAGTCCAAATATTGGGTCTTTGGGAGCCTTTTAGAGACCTCAATTTGACCTTCAAAATTAAAGCTTCAGACTTAAAATCTGTTACATACTAAGATTACACACAGAATATATATCTAATACAGTTTGAAACTTCTCAGACTTACCATTTCCAAGTTACAGGGAAAAAGATGTGAAAAATGTCTTATAAGGGTCACTCGGGTGGGTGTTTATGGTCCTGATACACAGGTTAACTGTCTATTAAAGGCCTAAATGTTGGGGCACATATAAGAAAACACATAGATATATTCCCAGATGATATTTAACTTAGATGAGAGACATAGTTTGAAAGCTACAGTGCTTGAAAGTGGCAAAAAGTGCATAAATTGGGTCTCTGTGGGCACTTTTGAGACCTTAAGTCGACCCCTTTGGGTAAACCTACAGCCCTAAAATTTTCTACAGACAAGGATTACATATCAAAGTTATACCTAGCACAGTTTGAGACTCATCAGAATTATCACTTCCAAATTATAGGGCAAAATATGTGTAAAGTATAGCAAAAAATCCCTAAGTGGGGGTATTTATGGGCCTCAAACACAATTTTCTCCTCAACTTAAAGTCATGATTTTCGGCACATGTACTAAGAACATATTAATGTGTTGTCAGGTAAAATTTCAGCCAGCTGAGCATCATAGTTTGTGACCTACAGGGCTCTAAGTGGCCAAAAGTGCAATTTCTGACCTTAAGGTGGCCATAAGTTCTTTTTTACTGGGAGTTTAAGGTCACCTTAAAATAGGGATCTTCCTTTGGGCACCCTTAACATGTGTACCAAGTTTGAAAAAAAAATATTAATTTGTTTTTGAGTTATCGCGTCCACAAGGAAATTTCTACGGCGGCGGCGGCGGCGGCGGCGCGACGGACCTGAATCCAATATATCCCCGACTTTCGTCTGGGGATATAATGATTTAAAGATTAGATAGACCTTACCGTATACACCCTGATGAGGTAGACGTATACCTAGATCCTGGGCTTAGACTCCTGAAGACTTGGTTGTAGCGGATGTGCCCCCCCCCCTTTCTTTTCTTTCTGAGGATGACTGAACTGAGGAGAAGGGTCTAGGACCTGCTGTGCCACTACTACTGGTCCCAGATTGTTGTCATTGTCCAACCAAGTAAGGTCTTTTAGATAAAAATTGGTAAAAGTGTTGTGAGCTTTCCAGTGACAGGCTTGCATGATCTGGTCCACCGATACCCCACCGTAAAACGCCTTAGAGGCTGCGAAGGCCCGAATGTCATGCGCCTTGACTTGGACTAAATCCAAGGCTTGCTGGTCTGCTTGTTTATAACAAAGTAGGATGGTTTGTTTCAACCAAGAAGAGAGAGTAGCGGGTCTGATGTCTGAGGTATGTCCTTTCTTGAAGGAGATGAAAAGGAGGGACCGGGAACCTCTTAGGTCCTTGGTTCGGTCCAGATAGTACCTCAGAGCCCGCACCGGACACAGGGTCCTGTCTTCTTTGGATTGTCTATCCACAATGGTAGTCAAAGCAGGAATAGTCACCGGAGACACACTTTGAGAACCTTCTCTTGCTAGTTGGTTTTGGGCTATGAAGTCAGAAGAAGGGAACAAGGCGACCTTTTCCCATTGGCCTAGATTAGATACATTGTTTGCGACCCAGTCATGCATTTCGCTGCGGTGCTTGCCAGAGGCCAAAGCTAGCAAGAAAGCAGTTTTGAGAGTGAGATGTTTGAGGTCTGTGTCTTTCATAGGCTCAAAGGGTGCTTTTGTGAGCTCATTGAGAACTACAGAAAGGTTCCACTTGGGGAGATTTCTGGAACTTTTGGGGCGATCCCTGTGGAAACTGGAGATTAACCTATGAAGGTCCTCATTATGAGCAATATGTTGGCCCGATGGGCCCAAGGTGTCAACAATGGCAGTCCTGTAACCATCAATGGTGGAGGGGCGCCTGTTTAGGTCTTGGTACAGATACATGAAGAAATCTGAGATTTGTTTCACAGATGGAGTGGAGAAATCCACCGAATTTTCTCTGCACCATTTTTCAAATAGGGCCCACTTTGATTTGTAGATGGTCCTTGTTGATGACCGCTGAGGTGCAGCAATTCTCTCTGCCACTTCCACAGAGAAGCCTTGTTCTTGGAGCTGTCCACTCCTAGACACCAGGCGTGGAGGTTGAGGTGCTGCGGGTTCCTGTGGAACACGTAGTTGTGGGACTGTTTGAGGATTGTAGTCGACAACGGGAGTTGTAGTGGGATCTCTGTTGAGAGCTGCACTAGGTCCCAAAACCAGGGCATCCCTGGCCAGCCTGGGGCTATTAGTATGATTAGACAATTGCATTGTCTGATTTTTTGGATCACCCTGTGAAGGAGAGCCGTTGGAGGGTAATCATAGGCAGTGAGACCCGTCCAATCTATGTTTAGAGCATCTATGTCCCAGGCCTTCGGGTCTGGGATAGGAGACACGTACAGTGGAAGCTTGTGGTTCAGATGAGTGGCAAATAGGTCCACGTGGGGAGTGAACCACTTTTGGGAGATCTGTTTGAACACCTGTGGATGTAGTGACCATTCGGTCGACTGTACCTGATTCGACCTGGAAAGTAGGTCGGCCATCACATTCAGGCACACTGGAATGTGCCTGGCTTTCAATGTGATGTGAGAATGATGGCACCAGGTCATGATACTCCACAGGAGTGCACACATCTCCGCTGAGTGTGTTCCCCCTTGTTTGTTTATGTAAGCAACCACAGTTGAGTTGTCCGTTGCAACTAGCACTGTTTGGTCCTGACACTGGTCTTTGAAGTGTCTCAGGGCCAGAAAGACAGCTTTCAATTCTAGGACGTTTATGTGAAGGCCTTTTTCCTGGGGAGACCACAGACCTTGGGTAAAACTTTGTTCTAAGTGAGCACCCCAACCTTCACTTGAGGCGTTTGTAAAGAGTTGGATACTGTGGTCTTTGGGATGAAGGTCTGAGCCTTTCATCACGTTTGCAGGGTTCCAGTCTAGGTGTGCAGAGATGGCTTCTGTCCAAGGAAGGAGGCTGTCCAGTGGTTGAGGAAATTTCCAGTGCTCCTTGAGGTGAAACTGAAAGGGCCTCATGTGAAGTCGTCCCTCCGGGACCATTTTCTCCGTTGAGGCTAGCAACCCAATTAGAGACATCAAACATCTTGCAGTCAAAACATGTTTTGACTTGAGTTGTAGGATAAAATTGTAAATTTTAATTACTTAAATGTAGCTTTTATAAGCTACAAGCTTACCATGTGGGACTTAATGCTGTTCTCGGGTTGCCACACCCGGGGCCAACGTCTTAGAAAAAAAGACAGTTCTTGTTAGCCACCGGATACACTGCTAGTTGTCGTCACGTGATAACCTCTGACCTCTCGCCCTACTTTCTCGTTGAAATTTTCTAAAACCTACCCCTCAGCTGTAAACAGCGGGGAGGCAGGGTGGGACTCTTCTAAGTCCCACATGGTAAGCTTGTAGCTTATAAAAGCTACATTTAAGTAATTAAAATTTACAATTTTATTACGCTACAATAGCTTACCATGTGGGACTTAATGCTGAATTCAACCGCCCGGTGGCGGGATTACAGCTGAGACTGGAAGGTATGTCATTTTTTCTAAGATTTTGAATTAATATGTATAGAATAGTGCCAGAAATACCAGTCTGAGTCCCATTTACAGTGCCCCGATCCCGAAGACCGGGCCTGTAATGAGCCAAAAACCTAAATAAAATGAGAGACAGTGCTGAAACTGTCTAGATGTTTGATTGTAGGACGGAAGTGCAGCAGTGCTCACTTCGAGGTCTAAGGGTCCCTGAGGGCCCTTCACTAGTGACTGACCAACCCATGGTTGGACATCTCATAAATTTTTTACAACATGAATATGAGATTAATGACAACTAAATAAGTCCTTAATAGAAGTTACTTGATAACTGAAAAACAAAAATGACCTTACCCGTAACATCTTGAAGGTAAAGGAATACCTAGATCCTGGGAGAGACTCCTGAAGACTTGGTTGTAGCGGATGTGCCCCCCCCCCTTTTTTCTTTCCGAGGACAACTGGTCTGAGGGGAAGGATCTAGGACTTGTTGTGCCGCCACTACGGGTCCCAGATATATATTGTTGTCGGTGTCCGACCAAGTAAGGTCTTTTAGGTAAAAATTTGTAAATGTGTTGTGAGCTTTCCAGTGACAGGCTTGCATGATTGGTCCACCGATACCCCACCGTAAAAGGCCTTAGAGGCCGCGAAGGCCCGGATGTCATGCGCTTTGACTTGGACCAAGTCCAAGGCTTGTTGATCTGCTTGTTTGTAACAAAGTAGGATGGTTTGTTTCAACCATGAAGAGAGAGTAGGGGGTCTGATGTCTGAGGTATGTCCTTTGGTAAAGGAGATGAAAAGGAGAGAACGAGACCCTCTCAGGTCTTTGTTCGGTCCAAATAAAACCTCAGGGCCCGCACGGGACACAGGGTCCTGTCTTCCTTAAATTGTCTATCTACAATGGTAGTCAAAGCAGGAATAGTCACCGGAGATACACTTTGAGAACCTACTCTTGCTAGTTGGTTTTTGGCTATGAAATCAGAAGAGGGGAACAAGGCAACCTTTTCCCATTGGCCTAGATTAGATACTTGTTTGCGACCCAGGCATGGATTTCGCTGCGGCGATTGCCGGAGGCCAAAGCTAGCAAGAAAGCAGTTTTAGAGTAAGATGTTTGAGGTCTGTGTCTTTCATGGGCTCAAATGGTGCTTTAGTGAGCTCGTTAAGGACAACAGAAAGGTTCCACTTGGGTAAATTTCTGGAACTCTTAGGACGATCCCTGTGAAAACTGGAGAGTAACCTATGAAGGTCTGCATTGTGCAATGTGTTGGGCCGTTGGGCCCAAAGTGTCAACGATTGCAGTCCTGTAACCATCAATGGTCGAGGGGCGCCTGTTTAAGTCTTGGTACAGGTACATGTAAAAATCTGAGATTTGTTTCACAGATGGAGTGGAGAAAACCACCGAATTTTCTCTGCACCATTTTTCAAATAGGGCCCACTTTGACCTGTAGATGGTCCTTGTTGATGACCGCTGAGGGGCAGCAATTCTCTCTGCCACCTCCACAGAGAAGCCTTGTTCTTGGAGTTGTCCACTCCTAGACACCAGGCGTGGAGGTTCAGCTGTTGTGGATTGTTGTGGAACACATAGTTGTGGGACTGTTTGAGTAGGGTCGTTGACACTGGGAGTTGTAGTGGGATCTCTGTTGAGAGCTGCACTAGGTCCCAAAACCAGGGCATCCCTGGCCAGCCTGGGGCTATTACGATGATCAGACAATAACATTGCCTGATCTTTTGGATCACCTTGTGAAGGAGCCGTAGGAGGGTACGCCTAGGCCGTGAGGTTGGTCTAGTTTATGTTTAGAGCATCTATGTCCCAGGCCCTTGGGTCTGGGATAGGAGACACGTACAGTGGGAGCTTGTGGTTCAGGTGAGTGGCAAATAAGTCTACATGAGGTGTGAACCACTTCTGGCAGATCTGTTTGAACACCTGGGGGTGAAGAGACCATTCTGTTGACTGCACTTGGTTGGACCTGGACAGTAGGTCGGCCATCACATTCAGGCACCCTAGAACGTGCCTGGCTTTCAATGTTATGAGGTAGTGATGGCCCCAGGTCGTGATCTTCCACAGGAGAGCGCACATCTCTACTGAGTGTGTTCCTCCTTGTTGTTGATGTAGGCTACCACTGTTGAGTTGTACATCGCAACTAACACTGTTTGATTCTGGCACTGGTCCTTGAAGTCTCGAAGGGCCAGGGAGACCGCCTTCAATTCTAGGACATATATGTGTAGCCTTTTTTCCCGATCTGACCACAGAACCTTTGTGGAATTTTTGGTCTAAGTGAGCGCCCCAACCTTCGTGTGAGGCGTCGGTAAAGAGTTGGATACTGTGGTGTTTGGGATGAAGGTCTGCACCTTTCATCACGTTTGAGGGATTTTGCCACCAATCTAGGTGGGCTGCAATGGCTTCTGTCCAAGGAAGGAGGTTGTCCAGCGACTGAGGATATCTCCAGTGCTCCTTGAGATGAAAATGAAAGGGCCTCCTGTGAAGGCGTCCCTCCGGGACCATTTCTCCATTGAGACTAGCAACCCAATTAGAGACATCAAACATCTTGCAGTCAAAACACGTTTTGACTCGAGTAGTAGGATCAAATCCTGAAGTTTGAGCCATCTCTCTTGAGTGGGTTTTACAAGGGCTGAATCTAGGTGGTATTCGCAGCCCATGAACGAAAAACACCTGAGTAGGTTTCAGTTCTGATTTTTCCTGATTTATTATCCACCCCAAGGACTGAGTTAGGTCTACCACTGCCTATGTGTTCACTTGGGTTTCCTCCTGAGACTGGGACCTGATCAGCCAGTCGTCCAGGTATTGGTGAATTCTGAGTCCTCTTGAGAGGGCCATTAGTTTCACTTCCTTTACGATCATTGTAAAGACCTGGGGGGCTGTGACTAGTCCAAATGGGAGGGAGGTGAATTGGAACACCTTTGACTTGTAGCAAAACCTTAGGTATTTCCTTGAGTTTGGATGGATGGGGATGTGTAGGTAAGTGTCCGATAGATCTATCGACGATACCCACTCCCCTGGAATCAGGGAGGTCCTGATGAACTCTGGAGTTTCCATTTTGAACTTTTCTACGTGTAGAAAAGTGTTGAGCCTGTTTAGGTCTATGACTGGCCTCCACCTTAGGTGAGGCTTGGTACTAGGAACAGGCGACTGTAAAACCCGAGAGATTTTACATTTTTCACCCTTTCTATTGCGTTCTTTGACATAAGAGACTGGATACAGAGGCCAGGACTTGGTCTTTGAAGGGCCTTGTATTCTGACCGGGTCAGGAGTCTGACTGGACTTGGATTAAAAGGAATGACAGGATTTGTTTGACAGTCTAATCTGAAAGAACGGAGAACTCCTACTGGTGGACTGAGTGAGGCTGGAGGAGTCATTGGGGGAAGGGTTTTTATGCCCTCGTCCCCTGGAGTGGGTCAAAAGACCTTGGAGCCTCGGCTACTCGATTTCCCCCTACCTGGGGAAAACGATGGATACTGCTAGGGATGGAATGACCCCCATTGGGGTGGTTCCTGTAGGAGCCTCTAGATGTGGGGAATTGGAAAGGGTTGATTAACAGGGCCTAAACCCTAAGTGTTATTACAGGTGCCTTGATGAGGGACTCCTGTCCCTCCTAAAGTAGTTGTGAATGGGGAACTTTAAGATCTAAAGATCCAGTATCTCACCTGAATTCACCATACCCCTTCTGACTACTTATATGCACCATGGAATTGAGTTTGACCTGTCTGGTAGTAGCCTTGCTACTGTCTTAACATATATATATATAACCAGGTTGTATTCAGAAAAAAACCTAGTGAAGAGCAGCCTGAAGCTCAACTCTTGCTGACCAGAAGGGGAGGAGGGGCTTACCCAAGGAGGCCCCTAAGGAGATACAAATTTGAAAACTTGTTCCATTTTAAGGGAAATTAAACTGCCCAAGTTCCTGTTGGCCTAGTAAATCATTCAGAGTCCAGACTGGAGGATCTAGGCATAAATTCCCTGGGGGCAGGGAGGTTCAAAAAACTGCCTAAGTTTCAATGTCCTCAAAAATTGGTTAGGGTGAAGTCAGGCAACCTACTTCCCTAAAATATAGAGCCAGGACTGAATGAAGGACCTTGTTTAGAAGGCCTCTTGGGCTTGAGAACTTGGACTTTTGAACTTGGACCCAAGCCTCCAATAGGTGATATCTACTGCCAGGCTGGTGAACTATTACTCCAAGTATTTTTTTTTTTTTTTTTTTTTTTTGTGTGTGTGTGAGGATTGTTAGTGTTCTGATCTGGAATCAACATCCGAACATCAGAGTAGATGATCCGATCATCCGAGGATCAGACCTACATACAATCCACCAAGCATTACATTTCAGATGATCCGAGAGATGCGATGAAAACCGAGTATCAAATCATACTGGGTTGAATAGAAGTTGAGAATACTGCATCCGATTCTCGGATGCATTAAAAATCTCGGATGAACTAAGATCTTATCTGAATTTAAGCAGGGATCTGATCCACCCTGGAGAAAGAAGTTGGATATTATAATTTCTATGTAAGCTTTCCTTAAGGTAAGCTTCCAAGGAAGCTTTGCCTTTCCTTCTTCGAAGGAACTACACAACTAGATTTACGTAAGTAAATCAACTGTGACACAAGGTCACCTGCCCCACCCGCCTCACTGCAGGTAGGGCTAGTTGTGAGATAATGAAAGCAGAAATTACACAGAATTTTATTAAATAACATAGAATCTAAAAAACAAGTAATTATAATTTAAAAACTGGATGAATTAAAATATAATTAAAATAATGGGTAACCAAGGTTACCTTATAGCCTAAAGAGACACGTAATGTCTAGACGATTAATGAAGAATTCTATTCCTGTTTATTTAAGTATTAACCTTATAAATGGTCAATAATACAGGGAAGAAGGGATAAAATATATTTTTATATTTATAAACGTACTGTAAGAAACCCGCGTCTCTCAGCACATGCGGTCTAGACGTGACGTCATCACAGGGGTTTCCCCGAGGATTCCCCCAGTTAGAATCGTGCTTTATATCATATTTTAACCCTTAAAATGGACCAATAGAGTAAAAGAACGGGGGTAAACCCTTGCAAAATCTATTTAATTTGATTTCAACAGGCATATATTCCTGTATAAAAACTACCAACGCGAGACGCGCATTACAAGAAATTGCTGTCTCGACAATAAAACGGAAGTTGTTTCCGGAGATTTTACTCGGCCAGGACTCGTTTGTGTTACATTTATACACTTTTAAACCCTAAAAGGGGTCCAATAATGAAGCAGATAGGGCTTAAATATTTTGTTTTATTTTATTTTACTGACAGGCATATATAAATATCCTGTATTAGAAACCCCATAAATGAGTCGCCATTGCTTTACGTGAATCCGGAAGTGGACTTCAGTTGTAAAATATAGTAAAGATACTTATCTGAACTATGAAAAGGCATCGAATTGTGATTCTATGCAATAAAATAAAGAAACTGGTGTAGTTTCCATATCCAACAATAAGTATATCCTTGTAAAAATGAAATAATATTCCTTGCAAAATAAAGCATTGCTAATTCGCGTGGCCAACGAGAAAGTAGGGCGAGAGGTCAGAGGTTATCACGTGACGACAACTAGCAGTGTATCCGGTGGCTAACAAGAACTGTCTTTTTTTCTAAGACGTTGGCCCCGGGTGTGGCAACCCGAGAACAGCATTAAGTCCCACATGGTAAGCTATTGTAGCGTAATAAAATCCTGAAGTTTGAGCCATCTATTTTGAGTGGGTTTTACAATAGTGTTAGGAATCGGTCTAAAAAATCAGAATCGATTAATCTGTAACTCTGAGCAATCGATTATCGATTATAATCGCTTTTCTGCTTGCTTTGTAAGAAAGACAGAATATTCTTTTTTACCAAATATAATAACAGAAGTCTTCCGATAGGTCAGTGGTGAAAAAAATCTAGGTTATTTGTTTACATTTTGGGGTAGGGAAGGGGGTATGTTAGGAAACCAGTAGGTTGAAGAGTCAACAAGTATGTGTATCAGCAATAATATAATAATCTATTAAGGTGGCCTTAACAGTTACAAAATAATATTTATTTTCATTCTCCCTTTTCATCAGCTAAATCATTTACAGTGTTTGAATGTAACATCAGCAGATTAGCAACCAATCATGCTTAAAATAAACAATATTTCAACCCTAGACTTTCTTCAAGTCCTTTTTTCTAAGGTATTATATGAGGACTGTATGACTTTATACTAGAATGTGGGGCTGACAAAAGTACTGTTTCAGCATAGAGAAGGATTTTTCCCTCCTTAAGTGGATGTATAATGTTTTCATCTATGTCAGATTTAGTGGGATGAGAAATACAAAGACTTGGTGCAAGTCTATTTCAACCCCTTTTGTTCAACATCACCATGTGGTACACCCGTGTTGTGAACTCAGGACACTTTGTATATATGCAACAAAGAAGAATAGAATATCTGCTTATCATTATCATATGTCAAGAACAGTGACTGCCAAGCAGCTTCTGAAAATTATCCTGAATAAAATGCTTCTTTGGGAACTAAACAATACATAGACATGTGTTCATGGAATTTTCCTTCCATTTTTAACTCAGGACACTTTTCAAAGACATGCTATTTTCATTAATCAAATGGAAGAGTGACTTTTATTGTTTCTGGTCAATATTGATGTTTTGTAATATAAACTAGATTATATGAAACAGTTCGGCACAAGTGAACATGTATTTCAGCATTGTCACTCAAGTTTATGTGTATTGGATGGGGTCTGGAAAATCTGACTCTTATCTCAGGAATAATATGATGAAAATTTTTCAAAACAGCATATATATGACATAAATAGTTGTGTATCATTGATAAATGGATGGTGCAGTTATTTTATCAAGTGTATTTAGCACTTGTATGTGTTTCAGTGCATGGGTGTCCTGAGTTAAAACCTTCCCCAGTTAGCAACACAGGTGTAGTTCAAACTGAAAGTATCTCCTAGCCTGGCCTTCCGGGCTGTCTGAACCATAATGCAAACGTGAAATATTTTTGCCATAATGCACACTGTATCAAAGGCCTTTCTAGTCTGGAAGTCTCCTCAGCAAGCTAGGCTAAGTAAGTGTATGAGAACATTATGAAAAATACTTATAATGCAGTCAAACAGTTGTGCCTTCTTTATACATATAAATGCCTGTGGCAAGACTAAGTATCTCCCACCAGCTTCAACGAAGTCAGATCCCCCTCACTCTCTCTCTCTGCCTGTTTATGTTACTGTAAAGCATTTGTCTATTATTCTGTTAAATTTCTCTCATCCTGAAAACAATATTCCATGAATTTCCTTTTTTAAGCAGATCTTCGTGACTTATTCATTTCATATAATTATAATTTCTTAGATACTGTAAAATTCTAAGTATGGCAATGTAGTAAACATTTTAGTTTTCTTGTTCAACAAAATTTGTCAAAAATATTCATGGCAGACTGCTGAAGTATTACAGTAGTGTGATCTCTCTCCACTTGATTTATGGCCAAGGTTGTTATTCCCCATTTATAGGGAGTATACATGTTGTGTGTGAAGCAGTGAAAGTTAAATTTAATTTAGGTTGAACTTAGTTTATTGTATTAAAAGATCTTCTAAATACCTACAGAAATTTTGAGTTTTAGTTGTAACCAACAGGAAGTAGATACCAGTGAAAGAAACATGGCAGATAATGTAAACAAATGTTGCGAAAATAAAATGTTAAACATCTGTAGAAAAAGGGAAAATTAGGTGGTTTATAAGTCTTACTTTCGATTCACAATCGATTCTTAAAATGAGAATCGATTTTCTACATCGAAAGTTTTAAATAGACGATGAATCGATTTTCCGTCTAATCGTAGGACCACTATTTTACAAGGGCTGAATCTAGGTGGTACTCGTAACCCACGAACGAAAACACCTGAGTGGGATTCAGTTCTGATTTTTGTTGATTGATGATCCATCCCAAGGACTGGGTCAGATCTACCACTGCCCGAGTGTTCACTAGGGCTTCCTCCCGGGATTGAGACCTGATCAGCCAGTCATCCAGGTATTGGTGGAGTCTGAGCCCTTTGGAGAGGGCCATGAGCTTCACCTCCTTTATGATCATGGTAAAGACCTGGGGGGCTGTGGCCAGTCCGAAAGGTAGGGAGGTGAACTGGAACACCTGAGACGTGTGGCAAAATCTTAGGTATTTCCTTGAGTGAGGATGGATGGGGATGTGAAGGTAAGCGTCCGATAGATCTATCGATGCTACCCATTCCCCTGGAATCAGGGAGGTCCTGATGGACTCTGGAGTTTCCATCTTGAACTTCTCTACGTGTAGAAAAGTGTTGAGCTTGCTTAGGTCTATTACTGGCCTCCACCTTTGGTGAGGCTTGGGTACTAGAAACAGGCAACTGTAAAACCCGAGATATTTTACATTTTCTACCCTTTCGATAGCGTTCTTTGACAACAGAGACTGGATGCAATCGGCTAAGGCTTGGTCTTTTGGAAGGGCCTTGTATTCTGATATTATCAGAGGAAATCTGACCAAGTTTGGTTTTGAGAGGAATGGCAGAACGTAGCCATTGGTGATAATGTTTAACATGTTGGATGAACAATTGTTTGCTTGCCAGTCTCTGCAGAAAGAACGGAGGCGCCCTCCTACTGGTGGACTGTTTGAGGCTTTGAAGGAGTCATTGGGGAGAGGAGTTTCCACGCACCCTTCCCCTATTGTGGGGTCGTTTTGGAGCCTCTGAAGTTTTGTTTTCCCCTGTTGGAAGAAAACGATTGGTTACTGCTTTGTGAGGAATTGCCCCCATAGGGGCGTTTCCTGTAGGAGCCTCTTTTCTTGTGGGAACCACGAAAGGGCTTATTCTGGTAGGGTCTGAAACCCTGAGAATCTTATAAGGTGCCTTTTTTAAGAAGGAAGTCCATGACCGCTGTTGAAGATCTAGGTAAGGATTCCCTAGGATCTGGAAGTTTTAGGATGCGTCGGAACGTATCCACCTCCTCGGCATATTGGGATGGGATGTCAGACAAGGTTACTTCCCTGTAATAAGGAGGGTCAGGGTCATGTTGGGGGTGGTCCTGATCAGCGTAAGACTTCCCAGAGAGCTTAGGGGACCTAGGCTTATGTTCAGGGGACTGATCCTCCTCTGAAGATGATGGTAAAAATCTGGCCCTCGACTTGTGTTTTGAGTGCTTTTGGGGCCTACTAGGGGCTGGCTGAGGGTCAACAGAGTAGTCTGAGTAGTGGTCTGAGGCAGAACTCGGATCCACAACATGATACCTAGAAGAGTGTGTAGGTTGTTTTGGTTTGGTCGAGGCAACCTTCGAGGGTTCCTCGCCAGAACTACGGACTTGAGCCAAGTCGTCTTTGAGGCGACTGGAATACGAGTTGAGACGAGCTCCATAGACTCGAGAGCACTACTGGACTGCGAGGGTTTGGCTAGATCTTTGGAGGGTGCGTTCATTTTAGAAGCAGAAGAAGAGGTCTGATCCACCTCTCCTTGCTTTTGTAAAGATTTCTGAAAATCTTCACGAAGACTATTGAACGCCTCCAACATACTGGCCTGAAAAGCCCCCATTTTCTGATCCATTTGTATGTCAAGGCGAGAAGACAAAGATTTCTCGAGATTAGCTTGTACTTTTTGTTGTAAAGCCGTACCTGGTGTAGGCGGAACAGTACGAGCTGGAGTTCGTAGTGATAACGCCTCGAATGAAAGAGGTTGAGGGCAAGGCGGGGATGTGAAGAGACGATTCGCAGCAACTTCTAACTCTGCATGCGAGCCTCCATAGGATTCTGAAGAATTGTCACCCAATAGCTCAGAATCTATGTCTTCTGCTTTATTTTTATCAGATTTCTTAGAGTAGCGTTTCCTGTGGGTGATTTTTGCTAGTTGTTCATCAGTGAAAGACGAGCAAATGGTACAGGGAGACAATAGAGTGACACACGGATCGTTGCCTTTACCTGCCTCTCTGCAGGTAGGGCAGTAGTTGTGATGATCAAATGGGTGGCATAAATGGTTACATTTTGCTGCACGAGGTTTGTCTTTGTTAGACTGGTGATAAGACATGTTTTAATGCAATAAAAAGAATGCGAGTAAATCCTCGACTAAAATACTCGCAGAAGAAAGCCAGTCGAGACGAGCTCACAAAACTCAAAATAAGGACAAATTACAAAAGCGGAAGTGCTGAAAATTGGCCAGAATGTACTTTATACAATAATAAATGAAATACATAAAAAGGGATGTATAACAATAAATACTTCCCAAAGACTGTAAAATGGCGGCGACCAACGAGAAAAGTGCTTACAAAGGGGCAGATCACGTGACGACAACCTGAGGCTACGGCCAAGAATAAATGTCTTTTTTTCTTAGACGTTGGTCGTAGTTCCTCGCGGCAACCAGTAAAGCATTCAGTCCCACATGGTAAGCTATTGTAGCACAATAAAATTTAAGTTTTCTGGTTGGTAGGTGTGACAAAATCACTCATAAATCAGTCATTTTTCCTCGGATCGCTCCCAAAATCTAATCAGCTCGCGTTTTTGATAGTATGAACATGTGTGTATAATTACAAGCCTCTGCAGTCAATAGATTTTGCTGCGCGGCGATGACGGGTGGGTGTACCCAAAAAAAACTATTTTTTGATCATGTGACCTTGATAAAGATCAAAGGTCAAATTTAAGAATGTGGAAAAAATTTTCCCATCCCTAAGGTATATAACTGCCAAATATGGTTAAAAGGCTTCCACTAATAAGGGAAATATTCAAGGGAGACCATAATGCGGTGGCAGCGGCAGTGAGGAAGCTGAAACGAAACCAAATAAGCTCCCTTTTCAGGGACGCTTAAAAATCGCATGTAGAGTAAAAAATGTGAAATCAACCAGTGAGGAAAGCCCCTACTATTGTTTATAATTTTTTTTGTCAGGGAATTTTTGTTGCTATAATTACCTCTAGCACAAACTTTGATTGCTATGATTTAATTTTAAGAGGGCTAAAAAGCCAACACCGAACCCTACCCACTGGAAATTTCAGATCCAAGAAATTTGACCTCCTAGAAAATAGACTTCCTAGAAAATTGACCTAGAAAACTGGCCTCCTAGAAAATTGAAAAATTTAAGCTCAAACATCTGTGGGTTTTAGGTGCATAATTCTCAGTCTCCATGACAATTTAAATTATTTTAATCTGGTATTACTTGGTAATGGGCTTCAAAGGGGCATTGTTGTGGGACATATTTACCCATAATAATACATATTATAAACATATTAATACTTAATAATATTTATAAAGTCCACAATGATCCAAGCTACTGTATGTCAGACGCAGATCAAATATGAAAAATGGCCAAAATATTTCTTTTCTAGGGGATGCCTGTAACCCTGAAGCTGAAAGACAAGGTCACACAACATGAACCTTATTGTCTGTGCACTTTATTAACCACATACAAATTTTGAGCTTGAACAACATGTTTTTCGCTTACCATTTTCAAAATGAAATGTCTGCAGTGTCTGATGTGTGATAGTCTCTAACCCAAAGTATCAAAACTTTCAACTGGGGGAACACTTACTGTGAAAAGGTATCAAAATGGTAAAACTGGCCAAACAATCTAACTTTTGTAGATATTAATAAAATGTGTGACAAAGTAAAACTAATACATTGTCCACAACATAAAGTAGACATCAAATTTACCTGAGTGTCAAATGGAAAGTTACCATCAGATTGACAGGTGGCTTTAACTGTCATTGGAGGAATCCATGTCACAGTGCCATCACTGTAAATGACTGCCATGGCATTGTCAATAGTGGGTGTTTCTGGCCCAACACTGCAGGAATATATACACATTCAGCAACAGTTGAAATAAAGTGGAGTGAAAATTTGATGCAGAAAAAACAGAAAAACTTATATTTTTAAATTTTCAAATTTTAATCTAGGTCATCCTCTGAAATATGAGGAATGCCTGAATAGTTTTATAACTATAAAACTACTTACCTTTAAGAAAGACTACATGACAACATATAATATTTTTCACTCTCATTGTTTCATGAATTGCAAGAATGCATTGAAACTTACGAGCTGTACAGAACAATGTCCGGTCTCCATATTTTGGTAATTGGAACACGTACATGGTCCACTCCACCAAATTCTGAAGGGTCCCACCTCAGGAGAATATCATTCCAAGACTGAAATATACATTTACATAATGGTTACGTTTAAATCTATAGTAAAAATATAAACTTTCAAATAACACATGTTATGTTTAATCACACACCATTGCCAATAAGGCTGAAATTGTCAGGCATTTGTCAAGGAGCTATAAAATGTAAATTTAAAGGGGTTTCACATCACTCAGCATTTTAGAGGTATTTTGAACTTTCTCATAGAAAGGTATCAATGTGCTTTATGGGTTGGGACAAACACTTCCAAGATTTGGAGGATGTGCAGTGGATCCCACTTGAAGTAAATTTGCTATAGCTAATGACAAAAAAGAAGATTGCCAAATAAGGTAAAGTTTGGGGACAATTAGAAAAGGCTTGGAGGAATTTCCTTCCACGAAAGGCCACCAACCTCAAATGTAGTGGGAATGGAGCTTATTCAAAGAAAGAATGTATAGTACTTTTTTCTTCTGTATAGCTAGCTGATATTTGTCACAGTTCTTATATTGAGACAAACATTAAAACAGCATCGGAGATGCCCATACCCCTCAGCCGGGGAAAAAGTTTTCAACGGCATGAGATATAGAAGTAATGAAACAGTACAAAGATTGGGATACTTTCAAAGCAGTGTCAGATACATAAAGGTCCAAATAAAGTTAAAGTAGGGAAAATAACATATAAGAGAAAGAAAATGTATGTAAAGTTAAAGTATTAAAACAAGATAATTTAATAGTAAGATGACAACATTAATCAGTAAACTAAAAATTATGAAGCTGTAAAATTTATTAATTACTGAATAGCTGTCAGTGGAAATTACACAAAATTAATATGTAAAAGTACATACATGTATAATAATCAGCTGCAGCAATCCATATAGCTTTGTCATAAGAGAAACATGTCACAAATATGGCATTTGAATGCACTTTCACAGAGCCCAAGTTAAAGGTCACATGATCTCCACCTACAGCCCCACCCCCCAACCAATGTCCCTAACAATTGTTAACCTTCTACACCTTACAAATTCCAAGAAATAACCTGGACAATATTTTAAAAGTTATGGTCACTACGACAAGGTCAAAGGTCAAATCGAGATCACACCATGATGTTGCACACTTACAACCCCCAATGATTTGTCCCTACCAAGTATCAACTTCATACACACCTTACGCTTTCAGAGATATAGCCCAGATAAGATTTTCAAACTCAAGGTCACTCCGGCAAGGTCAAAGGTTAAACTAGAGGATCGCTCGCAAAAAAAAAAGATAATGTTTTTGCATAGCAAAAACAAAGCGTCCCGAACAGGATATAAAGGTGAGTGCTAAAGTATTAAGAAAATGTTCCGTTTCTAGCCTTATACTGTTGTGGCAACCAAAGTCAGCGCAGTCTGCTCTATCTAGCATGGTTTTCAAGATATAAGCATTTTTGTGTTTTGCAATTTTTGCACAAAATTCAAAAATTCAAAATGGGCGCTATATTTGGCGAGACAAAAATATTTTGAAAATTGGCATGGGTACTCTGCAGAGATATCCAGCAGGTCAACAATTTTGTTGAATTCGCTCCATCTAGCACAGTTTTCGAGATATAAGCATTTTTGTGTTTTGCAAAAACTTCGAAAATTCAAAATCGCCACCATTTTTGGTGAGACAAA
Organism: Sabellastarte sp. h YS-2021; assembly: GCA_964017235.1. Lineage (NCBI taxonomy): Eukaryota > Metazoa > Annelida > Polychaeta > Sabellida > Sabellidae > Sabellastarte > Sabellastarte sp. h YS-2021. The sequence continues at coordinate 122,637,507 of OZ024930.1, read as the reverse complement.
AATTTTTGAAAACAAGACCACTGCCGCGGTGTGTATCTCCCGCCAAGCAGAAGAAATAGGAGAAGAAATAGCTTTTCCGAGATATTCACAATTTTTCATTTTCGTGTGTGAAAACTCTTCCAAACGTAGGTGAATGAGTTATTTGAGAAAAATTGGCTATCTGCAATACTTTTAAGAGATAATTCGCATTTACTCCCAAAAGTAGATGAATGAGTTATTTGATAAAAATTGGGTATCCGCAATACTTTTAGAGGTAATTAGCATTTACTCATTTTGAGTAGGTGAATAATTAGCTACGGGTCTGAAACTTCACCAAGTGAAAGCTCTCCCAAAAGTAGATGAATGAGTTATTTGAGAAAAATTGGCGATCTGCAATACTTTTAGAGATAATTAGCATTTACTCATTTTGAGTAGGTGAGTAATTACCAACGGGTCTGAAACTTCACCATGTGAAAGCTCTCCCAAAAGTAGATGAATCAGTTATTTGATAAAAATTGGGTATCCACAATACTTTTACAGATAATTAGCATTTACTCATTTTGAGTAGGTGAGTAATTGCTACAGGTCTGAAACTTCACCAAGTGAAAGCTCTCCCAAAAGTAGGTGAATGAGTTATTTGAGAAAAATTGGCTATCTGCAATACTTTTAGAGATAATTAGCATTTACTCATTTTGAGTAGGTGAGTAATTAGCTATGGGTCTGAAACTTCACCATGTGAAAGCTCTTCCAAAAGTAGGTGAATGAGTTATTTGATAAAAATTGGCTATGTGCAATACTTTTAAGAGATAATTAGCATTTACTCATTTTGAGTAGGTGAGTAATTATCTATGGGTCTGAAACTTCACCATGTGAAAGCTCTTCCAAAAGTAGATGAATGAGTTATTTGATAAAAATTGGGTATCCGCAATAGTTTTAGAGATAATTAGCATTTATTCATTTTGAGTAGGTGAATAACTAGCTACGGGTCTGAAACTTCACCGAGTGAAAGCTCTCCCAAAAGTAGGTGAATGAGTTATTTGAGAAAAATTGGCTATCTGCTATACTTTTAGAGGTAATTCGCATTTACTCATTTTGAGTAGGTGAGTAATTAGCTATGGGTCTGAAACTTCACCATGTGAAAGCTCTCCCAAAAGTAGATGAATGAGTTATTTGAGAGAAATTGGCTATCTGCAATACTTCTAGAGATAATTAGCATTTACTCATTTTGAGTAGGTGAATAATTACCTACGGGACTAGAACTTCACCATGTGAAAGCTCTCCCAAAAGTAGATGAATAAGTTATTTGAGAAAAATTGGCTATCTGCAATACTTTTAGAGATAATTCGCATTTACTCATTTTGAGTAGGTGAGTAAATATCTACGGGTCTGAAACTTCACCATGTGAAAGCTCTCCCAAAAGTAGGTGAATGAGTTATTTGAGAGAAATTGGCTATCTGCAATACTTCTAGAGATAATTCGCATTTACTCATTTTGAGTAGGTGAGTAATTACCTACGGGCCTGGAAGTTCACCATGTGAAAGCTCTCCCAAAGGTAGATGAATAAGTTATTTGATAAAAATTGGGTATCTGCAATACTTTTAGAGGTAATTAGCATTTACTCATTTTGAGTAGGTGAATAATTAGCTACGGGTCTGAAACTTCACCAAGTGAAAGCTCTCCCAAAACTAGATGAATGAGTTATTTGAGAAAAATTAGCTATCTGCAATACTTTTAGAGATAATTCGCATTTACTCATTTTGAGTAGGCGAGTAATTATCTACGGGTCTGAAACTTCACCATGTGAAAGCTCTCCCAAAAGTAGATGAATGAGTTATTTGATAAAAATTGGGTATCCGCAATACTTTTACAGATAATTAGCATTTACTCATTTTGAGTAGGTGAATAATTAGCTACAGGTCTGAAACTTCACCAAGTGAAAGCTCTCCCAAAAGTAGATGAATGAGTTGAGAAAAATTGGGTATCTGCAATACTTTTAGAGATAATTCGCATTTACTCATTTTGAGTAGGTGAGTAATTAGCTATGGGTCTGAAACTTCACCATGTGAAAGCTCTTCCAAAAGTAGGTGAATGAATTATTTGAGAAAAATTGGCTATCTGCAATACTTTTAAGAGATAATTCGCCATCTAGCACAGTTTTCGCGATATTAGCATTTTTGTGTTTTGCAATTTTTGCGTAAAACTCGAAAATTCAAAATGGCCTCCATTTTTGGTGAGTCAAATTTTCTTTGAAAATTGGCATGGCTACTCTGCAGAGATACCCTGTGGGTCAAAAATTTTGTCAAAATCGCTCTATCTAGCACGGTTTTCGAGTTATAAGCTTTTTTGTGTTTTCCTTATTTGGAAAATTCATAATGATTAATTAATCATTAATTACTCAGCCATTTCTTAACCAATCAATGCCAAAATCTAATGATTTCCAGATTTTAATAGAATGAATGTATTTGCCAAGTTTCAGGTGAATTGATAAAATCCCTTTCAAGTTATCATCCGGACAAGCTTCCCCATTGAAAAAAGACATTTTTGGTCATGTGACCTCTCTGATTGGTTGAAATGTCACTGCAGCATATTCAAAAAAATTCCCAAAGGCTACTGCATAAACCTGCCAAATTTGAAAAGAATCCGCCTAACGGTTACAGAGTTATAAGGAAAACAAAATGCGGAGCCGCCGGAGCCAGCAGAGCCGGCGGAGCCTGAAGGTCTCCCATACACAAACAAGCGTCCCGCAAGGGACGCTTAATGAAGGTCACACCATGACGTTGCACACCAACACCCTTTAACCAATGTCCCAACCAAGTATCAACTTCCTGTACCTTACAGTTTCTGAGATACAGCCCAGACAAACTTTTCCTGCCGTCACCCACCCACCCATTTGGACACCATGGGTGAAAACAATACCCTGACAGCCCTAAAGAGCTGTAGGGTAAAAGCGGATTCCTATTCCCAGTTTTAAGCATGAGCTCTAGGAGGCTCACACATTTAGAGAGCACTTTTTTGCCACCAGAAATTCATGAAATCTGACTTCCAGCATGGAATCCGCAGTTCCATTGTGCACTACTCATGTTTCTGATTGCTTCCAAGCTCTGATGGCTTTGTAGTTCGTGCTTGTAGATCAAGACTTTTCGACCTTGTTTCAGAGGTTCATTTTGAATGCTTTGCCATAATTTTCAGAAGATAGAGTGAGAACAAATCAGCAATTCTTTCCCAGATGTATCAGAATGTCTCAAACTGACATATATTAATGTGTAAAGATTGCTTATAATACTTACAAATCTTTGCCAGATACTGAAGGTCCCTGTCTGATCCATGTTGTTCATTTCTAGTAGTTTAACCACTGCTATTCCAAACTTAACAAGCACTGTCTCAGACTGATTATATACAGGTCTTCCCACAATGCCAAGCTGTGCATAATTTGTAAAAAGCTGCTTCAGGAGTCTTTTTTCATCAGGCATTGAGGTCACCATTTGTGCTGACAAACACAAGAAGAAAAATAGAATTGAAAATGCCTATACCTGTGTCTGGGGAAATAGTTTTCAACACCATGATATAGAAGTAGTGAAACTACAAAGATCGGGAGACTTTCAGAGCAGTGTCGCTTTTATAAAGGTCAAAATAATGCTTAAGTGGAGCAAATAACATCTAAGAGAAAGAAAATGTATGCAAAGATAAAGCATTAAAACAATATAATTCAACAGCAAGATGACAGCATTAATCAGTAAACTAAAAATTACCAAGCTGTAAAATTTATTAATTAAAGTACATCTGTCAATGGAAATAACACAAGTAAAAGTACATATAATAATCAGTTGCAGCAATCTTTGTCACAAGAGAAATATAACAGGTGAACACACTTTGGCAGAGCCACGGTTACAGGTCACACTATGTTGATGCACACCTATACCACATAACTAGTGTCCCTACAAAGTATCAAATTCCTTCACCTTAAAGTTTCCAAGATAAGGCCCAGACAAGATTTTAAAGATCAAGGTCACTCTGACAAGGTCAAAGGTCAAACCAAGGCCATATCATCACATTGCACACCTACAACACTAAATAATGTCCCTATCAAATATCAACTTCCTACCCCTTACGGTTTCTGAGATATGGCCCAGACAAGACTGTAATGGTCAAGGTCACTATACCAAAGGTCAAAGTTCAAATCAAAGTAACACCTATGATCCCTTGGCAATGTCACTACCAAATATCAACTTCCTAGACCTTACAGTTTGAAACTGTCAGTTTCCAAGATATTGCCTGAATAAGATTTTAAAGGTCAAGGTCACTATGCCAAGGTCAATGGTCAAATCAAAGTCACACCTTAACAGGTACACCTACACCCCAACCAATGTGCCCACTAAGTATCAACTTCCTACACATTACGGTTTCAGAGATATAGTCCAGACAAAATTTTAAGGTAAAGGTTACTACAGCAAGGTCAAAGCTCAAATCAAGGTCACACCATAATGTTGCACAGTTACACCCCCAACTAATGTCCCTACGAAGTACCAACTTCCTACACCTAACAGTTTCTGAGATACACCCCAGACAAAGTTTTCTAGCCACCCGCCCAGATACCATGGGTGAAAACAATAGTCTTATAGTAGATAGTGATAAAGCATTCTGGTAGAAGGGCAAAGCTTACACCAAGATCACACTAAGAGGTTGCATACCTACACCCTAAAATCAATATATCTACCAGGTAACAGTTTCCTATACCTTATAGTGTTAGTGATATAGCCCAGACAGGACTTGAAAGATCAATGTCACAATAGCAAGTTTAAAGTTAAAATCTAGGTCACACAATGATGTGGCACACCTACAATCCCTGACCAATATTGCTGTCAATATCAACTGTCTATACCTTATTGTTTCCTAGATATAGTCCAGACAAGATTTTAAAGCTCAATGTCACGATGGAAACGTCCAAGTTCAAATCAGGTCACACCATGATATTACACACATACAATCCCCAACTAGATTGGGCCAACTCGACGCCAACATATCCCCAGACAGGTCATCACTCACGCCACAGGTTTTGATCGGGAATTTTGTAAAACATAATTACCCATTATTATATGAACTTCAGCACATCAATCTACTCTGTTTATATCTTCCCAAGGAAGATGGTGTATCCCCAGACGCCGAATACATAACTCAAATTATATTTTCAATCTTCCTGCGATGATAACTCTAAACCTATTTTCAAAGTATTTAAATGATTGATGATTGAATGTCCATTCTAAAATAATAATCCCAAAAGAGCATATCTGTTTCTATATTTGTTGACAAATAAAATATTATTTTTAACTCAACTCATCATACTTTTCAATCTTCCTTCAAAGTATTTAAATGATTGATGATTCAATGTCCATTCTAAAATTCATAATCCCAAAAGCGCATATCTGTTTCTATATTTGTTCACAACTAAAATATTATTTAAAAAAAAATTATTTATATTATTATTTTATTATATTATTTTTAGAATTTGCAAATTGTTTTCAGTTATTCATTTCCTCTATACCTATATATGTGGTCCATATATATGCAACCTAAATATGTGATACAATCTCAGTTCTGACTCCCCTTTGTGTTATATGTAATGAAGCCCACCACCTCCCACCCCCACCCCTCTCCCCTTCTCCACACCTCTCTCACTATTACACAAGATCTGCAACCCCATTGAGTTCTTTGTTTCTCATCTGATATCATTAAATACCTTTGTTTATTTAGTGTCACTCGATATAGCTGGAGGTCCCAGAGGTGGGTGGGGGGAATCCGGGTGGGGGATGTGGGTTGGGACTACAAAGAGATGGACTGCTACAGCATAAATGGTAAACAAACAATCTATATAAAAGGGGTACTCAAATACAAAAAGAATTGAGAATTTTAAGTATGTGATTATCAACTGAAATGAGTTCATAACTGTAGGAGCTGTGTCAAAATTAACTGAGGCAAGTTGAATAAAACTGGGCTAGTTGAGGGTTAAAAATCCCCTAGTTTTACTACATAAGGATATAATTTCATTAATATTGGGACTTAAAGCTCACTTAAAGTGTCCATTTTGTCTACTTGAATATGTTTAACCAGTTTCATTTTAAAAAGTTAAAAACTCAGCAAGCAGAGGTATAACACACAAAAATAAGTTCTTAAAAGACTAAGATAGCCATAACATTATTAATATTCAAAATTTAAATAGACAGGCATTTCCTTTTAAAAATTCAAAGATTTCAGCTCTATAACCCACATAGTTTGACAGTTACTGGGCTTTAAAGTGGCATAATGTCCATAAATTGGGTTTCTGTGGGCATTTTACAATTGTTAAAGAGACCTTAGCAATTAAACTACAGATCTGAAACTTTTTGGGGGACATACATAACAAACAAAAATTATATATAATACAGTTTAAGACTTGTCACACTAAGCATTTCCAAATAACAGGGCAAAATACGGAAAAAATGTCAAAAAAGGCACTTGGGCGAGTGTCTATGGCCCTCATACACAGGTTACTAAAAACCTTGATTTTCGGCATATGTAAAAAGGACATAATAATGCATTCCCAGATGGGATTTCAGCTCCATCAATCACATAGTTTAACAGTCACAGGGCTTAAAGGTGGTAAAAAGTCCAAATATTGGGTCTCTGTGGGCCTTTTAGAGATCTCGATGTGGCTTTGAAATTAAAGCTTCAGACTTAAAATTTGTTACATACTAAGATTACACATAGAATATGTATCTAATAAAGTTTGAAACTTCTCAGACTTACCATTTCCAAGTTACAGAGCAAAATATGTGAAAAATGTCTTAAAAGGGTCACTCAGGTGGGTGTTTAAGGTCCTCATACACAGGTTAAATGTCTACTTGAAGCCTTGATTGTTGGCACATGTAAAAAGAACATAATAATGTATTCCCAGATGAGATTTCAGCTCTATCAGTCACATAGTTTAACAGTCACAGGCCTTAAAATTGGCAAAAAGTCCAAATACTGGGTCTTTATGGGGCCTTCTAGAGACCTAAATGTGGCCTTCAAATTAAAGCTTCAGACTTAAAATTTGTCACATACTAAGATTACACATAGAATATGCATCTAATACAGTTTGAAACTTCTTAGACTTACCATTTCCAAGTTACAGGGAAAAATATGTGAAAAATGTCTAAAAATGGTCACTCGGGTGGGGATTTATGGTCCTCATACACAGGTTAAATGTCTTCTTAAAGCTTTAATTTTTGGCACATATAAAAATAACATACTAATATCTTCCCAGATAGGATTTGAGCTCTATCAGTCACATAGTTTGACAGTCACAGGGCTTAAAAGTAGCAAAAAGTCCAAATATTGGGTCTTTGGGAGCCTTTTAGAGACCTCAATTTGACCTTCAAAATTAAAGCTTCAGACTTAAAATCTGTTACATACTAAGATTACACACAGAATATATATCTAATACAGTTTGAAACTTCTCAGACTTACCATTTTCAAGTTACAGGGAAAAAGATGTGAAAAATGTCTTATAAGGGTCACTCGGGTGGGTGTTTATGGTCCTGATACACAGGTTAACTGTCTATTAAAGGCCTAAATGTTGGGGCACATATAAGAAAACACATAGATATATTCCCAGATGATATTTAACTTAGATGAGAGACATAGTTTGAAAGCTACAGTGCTTGAAAGTGGCAAAAAGTGCATAAATTGGGTCTCTGTGGGCACTTTTGAGACCTTAAGTCGACCCCTTTGGGTAAACCTACAGCCCTAAAATTTTCTACAGACAAGGATTACATATCAACGTTATACCTAGCGCAGTTTGAGACTCATCAGAATTGCCACTTCCAAATTATAGGGCAAAATATGTGAAAAGTATAGCAAAAAATCCCTAAGTGGGGGTATTTATGGGCCTCAAACACAATTTTCTCCTCAACTTAAAGTCGTGATTTTCGGCACATGCACTAAGAACATATTAAAGTGTTGTCAGGTAAAATTTCAGCCAGCTGAGCATCATAGTTTGTGACCTACAGGGCTCTAAGTGGCCAAAAGTCCAATTTCTGACCTTAAGGTGGCCATAAGTTCTTTTTTACTGGGAGTTTAAGGTCACCTTAAAATAGGGATCTTCCTTTGGGCACCCTTAACATGTGTACCAAGTTTGAAAAAAAAATATTAATTTGTTTTTGAGTTATCGCGTCCACAAGGAAATTTCTACGGCGGCGGCGGCGCGACGGACCTGAATCCAATATATCCCCGACTTTCGTCTGGGGATATAATTAATACCCCTACCATGAAATAACTTCCTACAAGTTACAGGTCAGAATAGAGCCCTGTAAGATTTTAAAGGTCAAGGGCACTACAGCAAACAGAACGACTAATCAAAGTCATACCATGATACTGCACACCTACACTCCCAGCCAATATATCCCTGCCAAGTATGAACTTCCTACACCTTATTGTTACCAAGATACATTCTAACATGACGACCTGCGCAGAAACGAGTTTTGAGTTCTATGCGCACACAATTATCTCGCAACAATCGCACTGCCCTTCCATCCGCCTTACATATTTTGTGGTTGGGTTTTAGAAGTAATGTTGTTATGTTGTTTTTATTTATATTTCATTGAATATGAAATATTTATTGAATATTAAATATTGTATATTATATTTATATAAAATAATCCTGCATCATAACATTGTAAATCTGTGGTTGTAAAGTACAATGTATGGAAGAGCCAGTTGCTAAGGGCACCAGAATGTAAACAAACCTATGTAAAACAATTTATTCCTTGTAAAAATGAAAAATAAATGAAAAAAATCCCTTAAATAATCTTAGATGTCATGTTAGAATAGAAATAATCCACTCGTGCTAATGGTTTGTATACGGCATTTAACCATGGCACTTCTGGTAATAATTTTACGAAGCCGAAGGCTGAGATGGTTAAATGCCGTATACAAACCATGATCACTCATGGATTATTTCTACAGTACAGACAAGATTTTAAAGCTCAAGGACGCTACAGCAAGGTCAAAGATTAAATCAAGGTCACACCACATTACACACCTACATTCCCAGCCAATATTCCTGCTAAGTGTCAAGTTCCTACACCTTACAGTATCTGAGAAATAATCTAGGCAGGATTTTAAAACTCTAGGTCACTATGACAAGGTCAAATCAAGATCATGTCATAAGTTACCTACACCCCAATTCACTATAGACCTGCCAAATGTCAACTTCCTGCACCTTAGAGTTTCTAGGTACAACTTAATCGAGATTTTAAAGGTAAAAGTCAATTTAGCAAGGTCAAAGGTAAAATGAAGGTCACACCATATGGCATTGTACACCTCGATCCATCTCAAACTGATTTCCTCACCAAGTATGAACTTCCTTTACCTCATGGTTTTCAAGATAAAGCCAACACAAGATTTTTCCCGCTACCTACCTGCATGACTGCCAAGCCAACAGATGAAAAAAATACCTGAGAGGGCCTTTAAAGTCTATCGAGTAAAAAAGCTTAATTTGGCAAGAACACCCCCAAAGGAATATTATTAAAGACTTTATTGTAAATGTTGTTTTGCATTTTTAAATAAATATGCCCTTTACCATTCATAATGTTCCCTCTAATGATCAGAATGTTACTTATTCATCAGTGAAAAATAATTTTATATCAGACCAAAAGATTTGGTTCTACTTGTGCCAACAAAAATATCCCATTTTCTGATGATGAGGTTTCAAAAATTGGCCCCATTCATTTACACTAAAATAATATTTACACTTGTTCACCAGGTCAAGAGATCCACACCAAACAAGAAGGTGGGGAAATTATTTTACTGGTACAAAACATTAAACACATATCTTATATATTCCTATATGTACCTAAGACACTGACTCAATACATGTGCTTGTCTAAAACACTACTTATTGTCTAATATACTTCTGATGAGGGAGCTTCAAATACTGGTCCATTCATTTACACCTAAATTGTATTTACACTTGTTCTACTTAGTTGGACTGCTTCCCTGCATAAGTTGGCCGCGGGTCGTAAGTTGGCCGCCACTCATTTAAATGTATCAAACAGACAAATGTGGGGTTGCGCAGGTTTTAAAAGTGGTAGTTATAATTAATCTTACTAAAATAGACCATTCAAGAATGATACAGGCCTTTAGATTTATAGAAATTTCAAAATATGATGATGGCGGCCAACTTACGACCCGCGGCCAACTTATGCAGGGAAGCAGGAGGCATAACAAGTTACAACAGAATATATTATATGCATAACAAAAATTTATATTTAGCAACATCTGCACATCCATTATAAATATTTAAAATGATTGACATAATCACAAAAAAATACTGTACAGATAATTCTTCACTCACTTGCCAGCATTAATAACAAGACAAAAGAATACAATCTAAAGGCATCCATTTTGAATCTTTATCCTCACTTTACAGTTTCTCAGTCCAGAGAGGTCTGTGATTTTAGGATAGAGGCACCTTTTTAAAAGTTAGCTGCCTGTGGCTCTCCCGTATAAACATAAACAAGTGCTGGCATCTGTTATCATTGGACACTACACTGTTTAGCCTTTATGAGGCCCTAAGCTTCAACCTCAGCTTAATTTATTTACATTTCCATAGTCCAAAGTGGAGTTTTCAATACTCCTTTATTGTAAGAGTTCAACCTGCAGTGAAAATGTGGGCAGTTGCAAAATGTGCTTATGATGTCACTCTTGTTAAAAGTGTGCATTATCTTTAGGTAATACATACTTTATTGTTCTAGTTTACAGACACCTGAAACATTCCAATGGTTTTTAACAGAACCATGAGAAAAATTTTTTAAATTGAAAAATAAATCTGAGATAAATAAATGTATCAATAGGATGAGATAACAAGTCTATTTTAATTTAGATTAATTGGTTGGTGGCCAGTAATCAAAAGTATAGTATTTCAGGGGGATGTATCCAAAAGCATGTGAGCTTTAAGTTCAGTAAAGTAGACAAGTGTGCCTCACTGGGAAAATATTGCACACTGTTATTTAACCCCTTTGGATTTATTTCTTGTTTTTTACTTTGCATTCAACAGCCGGGGAACAGATAAAAGCCCTCAAACAACAACACAACCCCACCCCCACATAAGTACATGTATCCCTTTTGAACTTTAATCTATTCCTAATAATAGTTGTGAGAGAGAATATGTGATCCTCGCATGAGTGAGACTGATGGAAGCCATTTTGTTCATCACAAAATACTAAATCAATTTTCTCACAGTAACTGACAACACGGTTGTTTAATATTTGTAAATAAATTTTCCAATATGTGAGAGTAAAGATACACCCCTGTATTTGGCTGGCACATGTGGGTCTTTCATAGAGTTAGAATCCAAATATGTTTTTTCAGATATCTCCCCACCTCTTAAGCGAAAGGGGATTTAATACAGAAGAGTAATTAACCCTAAATCCATGGTATTATTAGAAGCCACATCTTTATTTGTTTAGTGTACAGATGTTAATTGTACCAGATGCAGTAGGAAGCCATGTCCAATTTTCCCAATTGATTACATAACTTTCAAGGGAAACCCACATGGTGTAGCAAGAAGCCACATTTATTTTTTAACAAAATACACATACATTGATGTATATTAATTTTAAATAACATAAAAATTAACCTAAATCTGGAAAAATATGAAAGGTGGCGAAATTATTTCTTTGTGGTGGCGAAACCACTGCCCTTGTGAAAAAAGTGGCAAGATCTATGGGTGGCAAAATCAATGGTGGTGAAATCATATCAACTTCTACTTACACCTGCAAAACATAGTATTTTTGTCTGATACTGGGAGTACTAAAGTACTTCAACTGATGCCTAAATTTGAGTTACAGTGGTTCTACTAATTGAGTCTTTTGAACGTAAATGAGGTCATTCTCTGTATCAACAGTTGTAAAACAACTCTTGAACAAAAGACCCCTAGATTAGAGTGTATTAACAGTTTGCAATATTTACTTCAACTTGTCCAATGCTTTAAAATATTTCCTGCACCACAAATACTTGTTATATACATTGTATATTTTAATTTATCTGTAGATTTTTGGTATTATTATGCCTCTGGATGACCAAGTGGGTTAACATATTTGGCATTTAATCACTTTGCTTGCACCTCTATGGTTGCTCTACTCATAGCAACTTACAGGATGCACCGAGACTCTCCTTTATGACCTTAGATTTTGAATTGCTCTTCACACATGTAATACATGTATTTACAATTCTTATATAATATGTAAAATTTTTAATTGTTTTTAAGATCTCACTGCAATGTATTACATATCTGTATCTAACTGATGTGAACCTTTACAACTCGATGTCACCTATCAGATAACGTTTTTTAACTCAAAATAATTGTCTCAACTGTACAAATCTATGCCAAAGAAGGCTACATACATCACAGAAAGTGCTTGAAATTGCTTTACAAGACAAAATAATTATTTGTTCACTATTTCAAGGATGGTCCCTGCAGGAAATATCTGTGCTGTTGATGAATTTAAAGCTTATACAGCATGAATAATTATTGGAAAATTTAACTGGAATTTTTTTTAGCATTCATATATTTTCATCGATCAATTTACCTCAAAATAATACACGTAATAATAAGTTCTTGTTATTTATCAACATATAGGGTGTTTCAATCAAGTAATCAGTAGGCTGTAATGCAGTAAAATGAATAATAATGGTAAACACACTTAAACTTTGTTTGTGATTTTGTTTAGTACACACAGATAAAAGATTGTTAACAGCTGGACTTTAAACAACAAATGCTCTGGCTTTTCAGTTCAGCTGAGTAAACACAACTGGCAAACCAGGAGTGTGTTGTCAGGCGAAACAGTAAACACAATTATTATATTGACTTATATGTATTTGTCAGCAAACAGGAAAATTGATAGTGTGAAGCTTCACATTTATACAATTACTTTCTAGACAAAACTCACACACACAAAATGTTTTAAGATTGTAAATAAATACCTCTGCTAATGTAAAAATTTTAAGTGAAACATCAGATAAGGCCATGCAAGAAAAAAGTCAACATTGATTCTACAGCAATTATTTTTGCCAGATAGATGGAAATAAATAAGAATATTCTTAACAAAAAGAGGTCAAGGCCTACTGCTTATTGGCAGCAAGGAGCAATTATGTGGCCACCCAGTTGATATCAATTCACTTAATTTGACATCCATAAAAATGACTTAATTGCACAGTTTTTAAGATACAAGCATTTTTGTGTTTTGCAATTTTTGCGGAAAATTCAAAATTTGAAAATTTTAATTACGTAAATGTAGCTTTTATAAGCTACAAGCTTACGATGTGGGACTGAGTGCTTTATTTAGATTAAGAAAAATAACCGTTTGGAATTGGCCGAGTCCGTGTTTCAGTATGTACCCTAGCAGTGCATTGTGGTAGTTCTTCCTTCTTCTCTCGTGGTAAATTTAGTCCATACCCCCTCAGCTGGAATACAGCGGGGAGGTAGGGTGGGACTTTCCTCAGTCCCACATGGTAAGCTTGTAGCTTATAAAAGCTACATTTACGTAATTAAAATTTTCAATTTTATTGCGCTACAATAGCTTACCATGTGGGACTGAGTGCTGAATTCAACCGCCCGGTGGCGGGATTACAGCTGAGACTGGAAAAGTGTTATTTTTCTTAGAATTTAGAGTTAACAGATGTCAAAAATACCTAAAATTGGTCAAAAGAGCCAGTCTGAGTCCCATTTACAGAACCCCAGTTCTAATGGTCGGGTCTGTAATTAGCCAAAAACCAGTAGAAGTGATGACGGTACGAATACCTTTGAGATGTTCTGAGAGAAGCGAGTGCAGCCGAGCTCACTCAGGAATAGCCTGTAAGGGCATCACTGCTAAAGTACAGACCCTAGGCCTGAATCTCATAACAATTGCCACCTAAGATGAGATTAGGGTACATTGGATAAGGGAATACATGATACAGATAAAAATTAAAGGATAAAAAGACCTTACCGTGAACATCTTGAAAGGTAACTGATACCTACACCCTGGGAAAGACTCCTGAAGACTTGGATGCAGCTGGCATGCCCCCCCCCCCCCCCCCCCCCTTCTTTTCTTCCCGAAGATGAGGATGCTGACGGAAAGGGTCTAGGACTTGTTGTGCCGCTACTACTGGTCCCAGATACATATTGTTGTCTTTGTCTGACCAAGTAAGGTCTTTTAGGTAAAAATTGGTACGTATTGTGAGCTTTCCAGTGATGTGCTTGCATGATCTGGTCCACTGATACCCCACCGTAAAAGGCCTTAGAGGCCGCGAAGGCCCGAATGTCATGCGCTTTGACTTGGACCAAGTCCAAGGCTTGTTGGTCTGCTTGTTTGTAACAAAGTAGAATGGTTTGTTTCAAGCAGGAAGAGAGAGTAGCGGGTCTGAGGTATGTCCTTTCTTAAAGGAGATGAAGAGAAGGGATCGAGAACCTTTTAGGTCCTTGGTTCGATCCAAATAGTACCTCAGGGCCCGTATCGGACACAGGGTCCTGTCTTCCTTGAATTGTCTATCTACAATGGTAGTGAGAGCAGGAATAGTCACCGGAGACACACTTTGCAAACCTTCTCTTGCTAGTTGGTTTTGGGCTATAAAGTCAGAAGAAGGGAACAAGGCAACCTTTTCCCAAAGGGTGCTTTTGTGAGCTCACTGAGAACAACAGAAAGGTTCCACTTAGGAAGATTCCTGGAACTTTTGGGACGATCCCTGTGGAAACTGGAGATTAACCTATGAAGGTCTGCGTTATGTGCTATATGTTGGCCCGTTGGGCCCAAGGTGTCAACAATGGCAGTCCTGTAACCATCAATAGTCGAGGGGCGCCTGTTTAAATCTTGGTACAGGTACATGAAAAAATCTGAGATTTCTTTCACAGATGGAGTGGAGAAATCCACCGAATTTTCTCTGCACCATTTTTCAAATAGGGCCCACTTTGATTTGCAGACGGTTCTTGTTGATGACCTCTGAGGTGCAGCAATTCTCTCTGCCACCTCCACAGAGAAGCCTTGTTCTTGGAGTTGTCCACTCCTAGACACCAGGCGTGGAGGTTGAGATGTTGCGGATTGCTGTGGAATACGTAACTGTGGGACTGTCTGAGTAGTGTTGTTGACACTGGGAGTTGTAGTGAGATTTCTGTTGAGAGCTGCACTAGGTCCCAAAACCAGGGCATCCCTGGCCAGCCTGGGGTTATTACAATGATCAGGCAATGACATTGCCTGATTTTTCGGATCACCCTGTGGAGGAGAGCCGTTGGAGGGTAAGCATAGGCAGTGAGACCCGTCCAGTTTATGTTTAGAGCATCTATATCCCAGGCCTTTTGGTCTGGGATAGGAGACACGTATAGAGGGAGTTTGTGGTTCAGATGAGTGGCAAACAGGTCTACATGAGGACTGAACCACTTTTGACAGATTTGCTTGAACACCTGTGGATGTAGTGACCATTCTGTCGATTGAACTTGGTTGGACCTGGACAGGACGTCGGCCATCACATTGAGACAGCCTGGAATGTGTCTGGCTTTCAATATTATGTGATAATGATGGCACCATGTCATGATCTTCCACAGGAGCGCACACATCTCCGCTGAGTGAGTTCCTCCTTGTTTGTTTATGTAGGCTACTACTGTTGAGTTGTCCGTTGCAACTAGAACTGTTTGGTTCTAACACTGGTCCTTGAACTGACGAAGGGCCAGTGAGACCGCCTTCAATTCTGGAACATTTATGTGTAGCCTTTTTTCCTGTTCTGACCACAGACCTTTGGTAGAACTTTGATCTAAGTGAGCGCCCCAACCATCATTTGAGGCGTCTGTAAAGAGTTGGATACTGTGGTCTTTGGGATGAAGGTCTGAGCCTTTCATCATGTTTGCAGGATTCTGCCACCAGTCTAGGTGTGCAGAAATTGTTTCTGTCCAAGGAAGGAGACTGTCCAGCGACTGAGGATATCTCCAGTGCTCCTTGAGATGAAACTGAAAGGGCCTCATGTGAAGGCGTCCCTCCGGGACCATCTTTTAATTTGAGGCAAGCAACCCAGTTAGCGACATCAAATATCTTGCAGTCAAAACATGTTTTGACTTGAGTCGTAGGATCAAATCCTGAAGTTTGAGCCATCTCTCTTGAGTGGGTTTTACAAGGGCTGAATCTAGATGGTATTCGTAGCCCACGAACGAAAACACCTGAGTAGGTTTCAGTTCTGACTTTTCCTGATTTATGATCCACCCCAAGGACTGGGTTAGATCTACCGCTGCCTGAGTGTTCAGTTGGGTTTCCTCCTGAGACTGGGACATGATCAGCCAGTCGTCCAGGTATTGGTGAAGTCTGAGACCTCTGGAGAGGGCCATTAGCTTCACTTCCTTTACAATCATTGTAAAGACCTGGGGGGCTGTGGCCAGTCCCAATAGGAGGGATGTGAACTGGAACACCTGAGACCTGTGGCAAAACCTTAGGTACTTCCTTGAGTGTGGATGTATGGGAATGTGAAGGTAGGCGTCCGATAGATCTATCGACAATACCCATTCCCCTGGAATCAGGGAGGTCCTGATGGACTCTGCAGTTTCCATTTTGAACTTTTCTACGTGTAGAAAAGTGTTGAGCCTGCTTAGGTCTATTACTGGCCTCCACCTCTGGTGAGGCTTGGGTACAAGAAACAGGCGACTGTAAAACCCGAGAGATTTTACAATTCCACCCTTTCGATTGCATTCTTTGACAGCAGAGACTGGATGCAGTCTGCCAGAGCTTGGTCTTTTGGTAGGGCCTTGTATTCTGATACAATCAGAGGAAATCTGATCAAGTTGGGTTTTGAGAGGAATGGCAGAACGTAGCCATTGGTGATAATGTTTAACACGTTTGAGGAACATTTGTTTATTTGCCAGTCTCTGCTGAAAGAACGGAGGCGACCTCCTACTGGTGGACTGAGTGAGGCTTTGGAGGAGTCATTGGGAGGAGGGGTTTCCACACCCTCGTCCCCTATTGTGGGGTCGAAAACGACCCCTAGAGCCTCTGAAGTTTGGTTTTCCTTTGCCAGAGGAAAATGATTGTTTACTGCTTTGGGAGGAATTGCCCCTATGAGGGCGTTTCCTGTAGGAGCCTCTTTTCTTATTGTGGTGGGGACCACGAAAGGGCTTGTTTTGATAGGGTCCAAAACCCTGAGAGTTTTTTCCAGTGTCTTTTTTAAGGAGGAAGTCCTCTCCATCTTTTACCAGTTGGGACTTGAAGAGAGGAGTAGGCCAGAAGGGCGAATTCCTCAACTCCTGACGTCTTGATTCCCCCAAATGGGGATGAAGGAGGGTCATTTCGGCCTCTCTTCGTAGAAGGCCGGTGTTGCCCATAGTGTAGAGTTCCCTCTGGAGGATATGAGCTACAGACTTACTGAGGCATGCTAGGGCCCTTTGTTGAATGAGAATCCTTTTCTCCATTATATCAAAGTCATCACAGACATTCTGATAGCCCCGTTTGATGAGCTTCCTAGGGTCAGCCCCATCCAAAATTTGGTTTTTGGTCTTCCTGAGAGAAGACCTGGCACTGTGAAGGCCCTTTTCCAGAACAGTGTTGTATGCAGAAGAAGTCTTGGCAAAAGTAGCCGTGAAGTTAATGGTGGAGAGGTTTTGTCTAGACTGTTGCTCGAGTTCCTTGAGGATATAAAGAGGAACCTTGGCAACAGGGGCCCCAGAGGGTTTGGGCGAAATACAGATTTTGGCAAAATCTGTGTTAAGCTCTTGAAGTTTGCCTTCAAAGCAGGGTTGTCCCACCTTGTAGTATTTAGCTGTTAAAGCTGGGGGTTTAATATACTTACCCTCAGGTAAGTTAGAGGCCAAGAAATCTTGCTCAAACTTCTCAAAGGCGTTTTTGAGAATAGGGCTCTGGGGGAGCATAGCAGAAAGGCCTCTAGGCCTTAGTTCCTGTTGGCCTTTCTTGTCGTCTAGGCCTAGCACAGTAGTAGAGGAACTAGGCAGAGTTTCCCTGGGATCAGGGAGATCAAGGATTTGCCTGAAGGTTTCAACTTCCTCTGTATACTGGGAAGGTAGATCATTCATATCTACCTCCCTATAGAACACTGGATCTGAGCTGGCCTGAGATTGAGGTTCTGGAGGAACCTTAGGTTGAGATTGTGTAGACCTTTGGAAATGAGCAGAGGACTCATCTTCCTCTGCAGACGACTGAGTTTTGTGGATGGGTTTGGATTTATGTTTCCTCTTGTCAGAGTGTTTTTTGTGTTTAGAGCGTACCTGATAGTACTTGGAATCGGAACCCTCTTCCGAGTGGTCCGAGTGAGGATCCGAGTGTACAACACGCTCGGAGTGAGGTTTTTTAGTAGGCTTTGGAGGAAGTGGAGGGCCATAAGACTCCAGATCCATTGGCTGAACTTCCGAGTGATCCGAGGGAACCGGATCAGAAGTCCGAGTTGGAGGTTTTGTTTTAGAAGTTCCAGGTATCGGGTTTTGCTTGAGCCGAGTCGGATGTCTTATCTACACCCGACTCTTTTCTCTGAACTGCAAGCATTTCACCTCTAAGAGATTTCATGGCATCAAGCATGGAGGCCTGGAATAAACCCATCTCTTGTTTCAGTTAGATATTAAAAGTGTTGCCCAGGGATTTTTCAAACCTATTTTCAATTTTATTTTGCAATGCAGTACCTTGGGTTGGTGGGACATTACGTGGAGTTTGAATTGACAATGCTTTAAAGCGTAAGGGTTGGGGGCGAGGAGGAGAAGAAAATAAATTCTCAGCAGCACCCTCCAAGTCTGCTTGAGAGCCAGTAAAAGATTCCTCATCGTCCCCTAATAGGTCAAGGTCGTCTTTGCTGGAATTTACTTCTGTTTCCGAGTGTACTGACGTCGGTTCTTTATTTTAGAATGCTGTTCTGCAGAGAGATCTTTACAAATATTGCAAGGGGCTTGGTTTGTAACACAGAGGTCATCACCCTTACCAGACTCTCTGCATTTGGACGACCTTGGTTTCGCACTAGCTTGGTGGGAAGACATCTTAATGCAATAAAAAGCATCCGAGCTCAGAAGCGCGGAAGAAATTCACCAACAAAGAAATAAAAATATAAGGTGTGTGAGGACACAAAAAGACGGGATTGGCAAGGAAAGCTTGAGGAAATAGTAAAAAAGCAATAAAGGGCAGGAGAAGACGTATAACCTCCAATGTGTTGGTGATAAAGCAAGTTAACAGGCTTTATTGAGTAATAGATTTGAGCGGAAGACGCGGAAAACTCACAAAACGTAGTTAACTCATAAAATATACAAGAGGGTCAGAGGTGCCCCAAAAGGCGGGTTGCGCACGCAGGAAACAAGGTTAGCAACTGCTCTCATTAAATTTAGGAACAAGGAAAGAAATGTTAGGTTACCCACTTAAGGTAAATGTGTTCGACGTGCTAAGAAATGTAATACTTCTAATCTAAGTTACATTATTGTATCTATACTATAATAAATATAGAACTAAAACTAAGTAAATGAAGACCATTAAGCCAAACCACTACAAATTATGTACTAGTTACCACTACTATACATGCAGAAACAAACATTTTTGACAATGTAAGAACTGTACAATACCTAGTGCAAATGGAAAAATGTATCACTGTTCATGTTACCGGTACAACCACGAGGAGGTGCTGCTGACATGCATTGCAGAACCTCAAAAAGTGTTACCGAAATGGTATATTATTTGGAATTCAATACTAGTTGGTTAGTAACTATAATTATTTACTAATAAACTCATTTGGCTAAAAGTGTATATGATTAGGTGCCTTTTCTTATCTTTATAAGGGTCTGCAAAACAATGTAAGTATATGCTATAAAATAATAAAGTAAAGAGTAAAAACTATGAAACGGTAATAACAAAAAATTTGGTGAAATTATTTTAGTGAGAACTTGGGAAATTTGGCTATAGCATATACTTACAAAATGTACCATAATATTGCATGGCACCTAATCACAAAAGATAATTTATTAAAATAAATGTAAGTCATAGTATTATTTACCATATGTACAGGATAAATGTGGACGGACAGACAGATGGACAGACAAATGGACGAAAAACAGACAAACGAACAGACGCAATTTCACCAATTTCGAAAGGAACCTAGCTATGATGGAGATCTATCTCCCTATCAAGTTTGAATCCGATTGGTCAAACCATTTTCGAGTTAGAGTCCGGAAATGAAAATGTAGACAAACAGATGGATGGACAAACGGACGAAAAACAGACAAATGAACGGACGGAATTTCACCAATATCGAAAGGAACCTACCTATGATGGAGATCTATCTCCCTATCAAGTTTGAATTTGATTGGTCAAACCGTTTTCAAGTTAGAGTCCGGAAACGAAAATGTGGACAAACAGACGGATGGACAGACATACGGACGAAAAACGGACAAACGAACGGACAGAATTTCACCAATATCGAAAGGAACCTAGCTATCATGTTGATCTATGTCCCTGTCAAGTTTGAATTTGATTGGTCAAACCGTTTTCAAGTTAGAGTCCGGAAATGGAAAATGTGGACGGACAGACGGACGTCGGACACATCAATCTAATAGGCGGGTTGGTTACACGCAACCCGCCTAAAAACGAACAAATGGACAGAAAAACAAGACAAATGAACGGACGGATTTACACCAATTTCGAAAGGAACCTAGCTATGATGGTGATGTATGTCCCTGTGAAGTTTGAATTAGATTGGAGTAACCGTTTTCGAGTTAGAGTCCAGAAACAAAAATGTGGACGGACAGATGGATGGACAGAAAAACGGACAAAAACGAAGAAACGGACGGAAAAACGGACAAACAAACAGACGGAATTTCACCAATTTCGAAAGGAACCTAGCTATGATGGTGATCTATCTCCCTGTGAAGTTTGAATTTGATTGGTCAAACCGTTTTAAAGTTAGAGTCCGGAAACGAAAAATGTGGACGGACAGACGGACGTCGGACACATCAATCTAATAGGCGGGTTGGTTACACGCAACCCGCCTAAAAATGGAGACTTCCCAAATTTTCAGAGAATGTGCTATGCAATAAAATAAAACAAGTAATGAAAAAAGAACATCCAACAATACGTATATGCTGAGAAATCAGTAAATTGTTGAGAGATATTTCAAACGACTTTCCAAGATGACGGCCAACAAGAGAAGAAGGAAGAACTACCACAATGCACTGCTAGGGTACATACTGAAACACGAACTCGGCCATTCCAAACGGTTATTTTTCTTAATCATTGGCTGGAGCCGTGGCCTCCGAATAAAGCACTCAGTCCCACATGGTAAGCTATTGTAGCGCAATAAAAGGCCACCATTTTTGGCGAGACAAAATTTTTTGAAAATTGGGTTTACTACTTTGCAGAGATACCCTTTTTTGCAAAAAATTCAAAAATTCTAAATGGCCGCCAAGGCCCGCCATTTTTGGGGAGACAAAAATTATTTTGAAAATTGAGGTTACTATTCTGCACAGAGGGTTAACTACTCTGCAGGGTTATCCTATGGGTAAAAAATTTCGTTGAAATCGCTCTATCTCACACGGTTTTCAAGATACAGGCATTTTTGTGCTTTACAATTTTTGCAAAAAATTCAAAAATTCAAAAAGGCCGCCATTTTTGGCAAGACAAATGTTTTTGGACATTATGGTAAACTACTCTGCAGAGATACCCTATGGGTCAAAAATTTCATCAAAATCGCTCTATCTCGCACGGTTTTCGAGAAAAAATTCGAAAATTCTAAATGGCAGCCATTTTTGGGGAGACAGAATTTTTTTTGAAAATTTAGATTTCTATTCTGCATAGAGGGTTAACTACTCTGCAGAGATATCCTATGGGTCAAAAATTTCATCAAAATCTCATACGGTTTTAAAGATACAGGCATTTTCTGTGTTTTGTAATTTTTGCGAAAAATTTGAAAATTCCGAAAAGCCACCTGTAGACTGCAGAAACCCTGTGGGTCAAAAATTTTGTTGAAATCACTCTATCTCGCTCCATTTCCGAGATAAACGTGTTTTTGCGTTTTACGCAGAAATTCAAGATGGCCGCCAAAAGTGGTGGGAGAACGATTTCTGAGAAAAGTTGCCAGTAGACTCTGGATATAACCTGTGGATCAAAAATTTCGTCGAAATTGCTATATAAGATGGCTGCCAAAAGTGGCAGGAAAACTTTTTTTTGCGAAAAGTCACCAGTAGAGTCTGCAGATACCCTGTGGGTCAAAAATTTTGTTGTAATCACTCTATCTCGCTCTGTTTCCAAGATAAATGCATTTTACACAGAAATTCAAGATGGCCGCCAAAAGTGGCAGGAAAACGATTTCTGTGAAAAGTTGCCAGTACATTCTACAGATACCCTGTGGGTCAAAAAATTAATCAAAATTGCTCTATCTCACTCCATTTCTGAGATAAACACATTTTTGCTTTTTCAGCGTTAAGAAAAATTGTGGTGTTTAGTCAGTCATTAATAAGTTGGCCATTTTGTATTTGATCACCTCCAAAAGTTAATGATTTCCAAACATCTATATAATGAGCCTACTTGCAAAATTTCATGTGAATAGGTGAAGCACTTTTTAAGATATCATCTTAAGCACACCCTTTTGAAAAACATGTTTTTGGTCATGTGACTTCTCTGATTGGTTGAAAAACAATCCAGTCAACATGGAATGAGGAAACATAATAGTCCTCTACCCAAGGAAGCTCCATACCAAATTTTTTTAAAAATCGGTGCAGTAGTTTCTGAGGAGAAGAGGCTGGAAAAATTAGCTTTAATACATGTATGTTCTTCTTGGGATATTTGCATGGCACCAAAACGAGCTTTTGGTTACTTCTGTCAGGCTCTGTCTCTGCCCTTCAGGATATCCCTCTATTGTTTGGCTACTCTATCTGGTTTTCTATCTTTTGTCTCCAAGGAGTCCTTCTTGTGGGATGGGTGGGTCTTCCTGTTGGTCTGGATGCTCTCTTTCAAAGTTTTCCCAACTTTCTCTCCTTAAATAGTACAGAATGAAACCCATCACATGGGACACCTGTATGGTGCCATCTTCTGGTTGAATATTACAGCATCTTAGCAGGAACCACTGAAGCCAGTGTCAATCAATTTGATCTTGTACTCACATGGAACAGTGCACCCATGACTATGAAGTGGAAGCCCATATAACTGAAAACTTCACTAAAAATTTTATCTACAAGCTGCTTACTCATTCCAGAGCAAATTATAATATGAAGTGCACCAAAAATATACTTATTTTATTGGGTTTAAATATGTTTATATACCTGAACATAAAGTTTCATGTCTTACTACACTTTGTTTTGAATACATTTTATTTTTTCTCCTTAGGAATAGTGTATATTGACAATTATTAACATATCTACAAAGTTATATACCATTTTTTATTTACTATTAGATATTAATTGCACCTAGACAAAATCAAGTTTTAAAGTCCATCAATGTCTTCTACAAGAATTTCAAAAATTTTAATCTTGCACAAGCAAAATCAAAATCTGAGTTTCACCTTAGGTACGATTAATATTTTACTAAATGAACTTGTAATATTTTGATTTCATCTAGGCATACAAAATGGATCAAAATTGGGTTCTTTTGTAACAATCTTGTGTGGTTTAAGTTAACAAATGCAGATTAATAAATATATAACTCTTTCCCAAACAGTTGAGCATTATGACACTATGAAACTCAAACTATGTACATAGATGTTCATGTATGTGTACACTAAACTTTGGAAAGGCAGTATAAAAAATATCTATAAATTTCCCACAAATACAAATTAACTGTAAATTACAGTCTATCAGTCATGCCATTTTGGGCCATCACAAGTGGAAACAAATAACTGATAATTTGACCCTCATGTGTGTCAAATAATAGTGACATACATCAACAACATACATCAACAACAAAATTGATGAGAATTAAAAGTATGATGAATGTTTATCATTTTGGAAAATTGTGAAACAGTGCTCCACAAGTAAAATATTTGCTGTGATAAAATTCAAACTGTACCTGAATATCATTGGAAATTTTTGTCAAGCTTCAAATAATGACTAGAACCAGCACATCAGATAACAGATGCACATCTGTATCCACCAGAAAAAAATCCAAGTAAGCACTATACTTAGCACCCATGCTAGCAGTAACAAGTGCTATATGGGCACTTAAGTTTGGGCAACCCTATTTTGACCTTCAATGAGGGGTCCACGGTAAAATCAACTACATTAAAAAGACTACCAGCCCATGATTTACTGGTTTCACATATTAATCCTCTAGGACCAATACAAAGCAAGTTATGAGCAATTCTAAGTTTGGGCCAAAGTCAAATCTCAATACATCAAAACACTCTCAGTCTCGTTGAGTTTTTTCACATCTGAAACCTCAGAGAACAATAAGTAAGTTATAACAATTTCTAAGTTCAGCCATCCTCCTTTGACCTTCAAAGATAGGCCTCAGGTCAAATTTGATCACAATAAAAGAATACCAACATGATTTGGTTGGTTGCATATTCAAAAGGTGCAAGACCGACCATAAGTGAGTTAAAAGGACTACACGTTTCAGTTTGGCTATCCTGAAACTGAAGATTTCCAGCCAATGATTTCCTGTAAAACTGGTTCTGCATCCCCAAAAAGAGGACCAATACTAAGTGAGTTTTTATAACAAGCACATTTAAGCTTGGGTCTCCTCAAGGACACTGAAGCAGGGATCCAAGTTACATCTGACCACACAAAACAAATCTCAGCACGATTTCCTGACGGTAGCTTACATATCCCAAATCTCTAGGAATAATAATAAGCGAGTTTTAAGGATTTTAAATTTAGCTACAATCATTTGACCTTGAAGGAGGGTTCCAAAGTCAAACCTGTCAATATTCAAAAATGCCTGGCCCATGATGTCCTAAATCTCTAGGACCAATAATAAGAGGATATCCAGTGGATAAAGTTATAACGATACAATGGCACATTTGACCATGAAAGGGACCTGGTCTTCATTAAGTTTATTGCAGGGGAAATAGATCAAATATGATCTGCTAAAACATTCACAGAAAATAATACTCGAAAAGCAATAGTCTTCAAGTTACAGGTTATTTACTCAACAGTGAGAAAACTCAAAGTAGCTACTGCTCAGCTGTGCATTGTGCTACAGGTCTGCAATTTCACTATGTCACAGCTGACCAAAAAATTGGTGAATAACATATTTTAACAAATTACTCTAATTGCAATGATTTTCAAGATAGAAGTGATTTACTCAACAGTGAGAACCGCAACGCAGCAATTGCTCAGCTATGCAATGAGCTACAGGTCTGTGGTTAGACTATGTTATAGCTGACCCAAAAGTAGGTGAATAACATATTTCAACAAAATACTCCAAATGCAATTGTTTTCAT
Source organism: Sabellastarte sp. h YS-2021 (assembly GCA_964017235.1). Lineage (NCBI taxonomy): Eukaryota > Metazoa > Annelida > Polychaeta > Sabellida > Sabellidae > Sabellastarte > Sabellastarte sp. h YS-2021. Next base: position 122,612,148 of record OZ024930.1, on the reverse strand, counting down.
GTTAAAAGTGATTTTACTCATTACGGAAGGTACTGAAAAGTCAGAAAGTAGCTATTACTCAATTAGCTATTGGAATAGACCAACAAGTTACTGAACATGTTGTTGCTATGGAAAAATTAGATGGACAATATATTTCAACAAAATGCTCTGAATGCAATACTTTTATGAATTTTAATGAATTAAAAATTATTTTAAAATTTATAAAAAATAAATAAGAAACATCCAGGTCTGATACTCATTCAAAGGAATTTACTTGTGGCCTAGTACAAACTGAGAGAGAAATCCCTTCAATAGTCTAGGAGAAAATATTGATAAAGTGTTGAAATTTTCACACTTTGGGTGGGGGTACCTCGTTTCTAATGTCTCTGGGGAACAGATGAACTGACAGATCTGCATGCCTTTTAAGATTTATGTTCAACTTTTTGTCTCTCAAGTTAGTGTTCTTTTCTAGCTTTATCTCAATTGCATCCAATATGGCTGGAGAAAACAAATATGCCAACATAATAACTTTACAGCTGATCCAGTTCCATGGCAATATCCTCACAGATAGACCCTTGAAATCCATGAATAATGACTTCCATATTAGAAGCCTATTTCTCCATTATACACAGGAAATAGCCAACAAAGTTGAGGATCTGGATACATGCTCTCTTTCAACCATCTACATAGTCCTGACCTGCCTTGAGGGTACAGTTATGGAAGATGGTGTATGCAAGGAAGCCTTTCCACAAACGGACTTAAAAGACTTCTATCATCTCGGAACAGAAACGGAAAAATCATAAGTTGTTGTTTTTTACAGTGTGAACTGCTACTTTTCTGAATCCTGGGTTTGTGGATTAGCAGTCACCTTCTTTTCTAGTGCTCTCCCTCTGTCATTCAATTCTTCCATAGCTGGTAGAGACATTTGTAGAGGTGAAGGTTGTTTCCTCCCTCTATCTCTGAAAGAGAAAATCTTTGCAGAGGCTTCAACCATCTACATCATTGGAAGGTCCAAGATAGTTCTCACTGCGGAGAGGAATTGCCTGTAGGATGGATCCTTGTCCACTTACTCATCTTTCTGGTGTGGAACCATAGACGGTGACGGCGACATATGCCTCTTGTACCATGCACAGCTATCAGCAGTTTTTTGATAGGAATTATAATTATCTTTCTCCTCCATCCTGGAAAAGTTTGTTGGCTGTTGTTCCCTAACCAGTCACAGTCCCCGTCTTGGTCATCTAATGTGACTGCCTCTGCTGTATGTATCTCAGAAGAGACAGCAGAGGGAAGTTGCTGTAGATGCGGATCTATCTAGGGATGATATCCTGCCCTGCCTGGATTCAAGCTTTGCCAGAATGACCTGCAGCAGATCAGGGCCCGTATTCACAAAGATGTTTATTCTTAGAATTAGTCTTATTCTTAGAATTTTTCTTAGAATTGTCGTTTTTCTTAGAAAAATTCTAAGAATAAGAATTTTCCTATTCACAAAGATTCTTATTCTTAGAATTATACTTATTCTTATAATTATTCTAAGAATAATTTTTGTTCTTAGAATTTTTCTAAGAATAAGAATTTGTTATTCACAAAACTCTTATTCTTAGAATTTTCTAAGAATTTTGTTTAAATCCAAGGATGGCACATAGCATGCTTAACTTAAGAAAAATAGTTGTTTTGATGATTATAGTGCAGCAACTGATTGCAAATCGACATTCAGAACAGAGTGTTACATATTAGTTGTCAATTGTGTGTACTGTAACGAAATACAGCCTCTTTATATTATTTTAAAAAATTCCAGTTTTCTGTTCACATAGGCCAAGATCTGTATTCTTAGAATTTTTCTTAGAATTACACTTAGTCTAAGAAAAATTCTAAGAATTGCAAACATTTGCTTTTACTCTATTCTTAGAATTATTCTTAGCTAAGAATTGTTTTGTGAATAGGTTTTTATTCTAAGAATAAGAAAATTCTTAGCATAGAATTTTTCTTCAGTCCACGCTGAAGTGTAATTCTAAGAAAATTCTAGGAATCCAATTCAAAGATTCTTATTCTTAGAATTAGTCTTATTCTTTGAATTTTTCTTAGAATTGTCATTTTTCTTAGAAAAATTCTAAAAATAAGAATTTTCCTATTCACAAAGATTCTTATTCTTAGAATTATACTTATTCTTAGAATTTTTCTAAAAATGGCTTTTATTCTAAGAATTTTTCTAAGAATATGAAATTGCTATATGCACAAAACTCTTATTCTTGATACCAGAATTGCATGCAAGTACAGAAAGTCACTTCTGGGCCTGTATTCACAAAGATTCTTAGAATTTTTCTTTGAATTACACTTAGTCTAACCTGTGCACACATTTCTTTTTACTTCTATTCTTAGAATTATTCTTAGCTAAGAAATTGTTTTGTGAATAGGTTTTAATTCTAAGAATAAGAAAATTCTTAGCAAAGAATTTTTCTTAGACTTAAGTGTAGTTCAAAGAAAAATTCTAAGATTCATTGTGAATACAGGCCCAGAAGTGACTTTCTGTATTTGGATGCACTTTTGGTGTCAAGAATATGAGTTTTGTGCTTATAGCAATTTCTTATTCTTAGAAAAATTCTAAGAATAAAAGCCATTCTTAGAAAAATTCTAAGAATAAGCGTAATTCTAAGAATAAGAATCTTTGTGAATAGGAAAATTCTTATTCTTAGAATTTTTCTAAGAAAAACAACAATTCTAAGAAAAATTCTAAGAATAAGAATCTTTGTGAATATGGGCCCTGAACGCAAAATTGCATTGTACCGACTGATAGGATAAAAACAAGCATTAAATTGTTCGGACAATAATTGGTTTGAAGACACTTTTGAACAAATGACACAGTTTGGAACAATGAACAATATTCAATAGGCATCCAAGGCAATATCTTGAGTAAAGAAGTGATTCTATTATATCTACTTGTATTAGATTTGATTATGATGTTTGGAAAATTAATCTGTATTATATGTCACTGCTATATTGAAAAGACCATTAAGATACTGGTAAACAATCACATACAAATGCATAGTCTTTCTTAAAAATGAATTTTTACTAACTGACTGTATGCACACCAGCAGATGCAAAAAAAAAATAAAATAAAATAAAAATGATGTTGCATCTGTAATCAAAAAGGATAGGGAACCAAACTCTTAATGTAAATACAACTTAATTATTTTAAAATAAACAGACATTATTACACGTACTTAGTGTGCTTTGTCTTACTGTAAATGTGCTGACTTTGTCAGTATTGTTAGATTTTGATAACATCTGGATTTTTATATAAAGCTGAACTTATACAGCAGAAGTATTGGTCACAGGTCTTCCATCAATGCTGACTTTTTCATAATTATCCAATAAATGATTAATGAGTCATTTCTCTTCAGTAGGGTGAAGTCATCCCTTGGTTAAGATATAAAATAAAACAAGTCGTACAATTTATTATGTATAAAATATTTTTTGAGTGTGATACCTGTTAACTCGACAAAAACAGGCATCAAGAAAATTAAAGAATATAAATTAAGCCTAATCAGGCATGTTTATCAACTTTTAGAATGAATTATACAGTAAACCCTGTTAAGACCAATCATCTAAGAAACCACCCAAGTACTTATTTTTAAACAGGAATTCTAGAAATAATGTAAATTTCAGTAAAAAGGCCCTGCAAGGACCCAATATCTATTCTTACCATTAAGTGAATACTATGTAAAGGGGGTTTCACCTAAAATTCTAATTTCAAACTATTTGATCTCACCTCTTAATAATGTCAACAGGATAAAGGGCATCCAGCAAGTTAAATTCATCATTACACTTGTGATTTCTATGGGCTCCCGAGGACCACTCATTTAATTTGTGGCATGACATGCACTAATATGGTCCCTTCCCTCCTCAGACCATCTCTCATGTCAACCTTTATTGGAGTAAAGTACAAATTGTGCTGCCATTACATAACTTTTCATTCTGCATCAAAATTCTAATCATCACTCTGCAAAGTTTTAAAAGCATTGCCATGGCAACAGCTGTTGCCAGATAATCCCCATAGCAAAGCTCTAGATCCTCTTTGGTCAAACATATCCAGAAAATTTGGTGAAAGTCCACGCATGGGTTTAGGCTGTGGAACACAATGTTTAAGCATCCAAAATTTTAAAAGCCTTGCTATGGCAACAGCTGTTGTCAAATGTTATCCAAAACATAACAAACTCTCTATCCTGTTATGTTAAAAATAACCTGAATATTTGGTGAATGTTCATTGATGGGTTTAGGCTGTAGAACACCCACCAAATTTATGCCCCTGCCACCCGGACGGCACAGGGGACAACCATACCCCAGGCTTTATGAACTTGGCTTAAAATTCTGCGACATCGGCATAACCAGGTCATGAGTAAGATATCCTTGACTTTCAATTGTGGATATAATTTGAAAACAACTTTATAACATGCACCATATGCTACAGAAAGGAAAGGAGTATCTGTATATTTTATTACAATAAATTTCAATAAATGCTTCTGAAACAATTAACAAATGAATTTGTTTACAATTTACATTTACATTGTCATGTACTTTATTCAAATCTGCAAGTAAGTTTTTGGTGTTAAACGACAAACAAAAATAAGAAAACCCTTCCTTTGATTATTTTTCACTATATATAGATTCAAGTTATGCAAATACTTCTGAAATAAATATACATGTATTGAGAAGAAATTATCCAGTTCCCTATCTTGCAATTAACAATGTAACTTAAATGACCATGAAGTGAACGTAAACCAAATATTGTGGCATTTATCACTTTTGCTACATTGAATGCCAATTCACGACTTTAACAAGAGTACAGTGGCTGGCTTTTGGCCAACCACGGAGTCGAATCTTTGGACAGCACTGCGTGTCGTATCTGTAAAGTCTTCTATTTTCGCCCAATTTACAAACCGCTTGCAAATACATCCACTTGTGTAGTGAGATGTGTTGGCACTGTTGGGGTATTTAAAGTGACCAGAAACGTGACGTGAAATGTTAAGATCTACAAATATTGGGGAAATATTGTATAAGTGCGCACTTTGAATATTAATTTCGAAGGGAGAAGACGTGTTTTATGTTTGAAGTGTACATATATAAAATAAGATGAGAGAACCGGCTTATTTTATAAAACCATTTATGTTTCATATATTCAAGTGTGTTAATGGATATTTTACATAAGCAAACTGTAAGTATTTTTACAAACTTATCTTCATGACAAATAGAAATAAATAGCGATAAACATGTAGAAAGTAAATTAACTCACAAATTTCATTGTTGTAAATGCTTCTAATGATAACCCTCAAGTTTCGCGCAGTCACTGTTACTGTAAAATCGTTGTCTGCGCATCCCCCAACCCCCCATATTTTTACTGACCAAAATCTCGTAGATCTTTTACTGAGTAGATGTTTGTTGTAAACAAGTGCATATAAACTGCGAATTTGTAATATTTTCATTCTCAAGCAAAACAGACCCTTCGCAGTGATGTTTACTCCAAAATATTATATATATTTCCAGAAATATAAAATCTTTAAGAAGTTCTTGCAATGCTTCAAAACAGATGACGGACAAATTAAATCGCGTGATCTAGGAACTAGAAACCCCAATAGCGCCTTCAAGTGGTTGCGTGTAGAACCAGGGACTTTCATTGAATATCTCTGCCATAAATCAATTTGTAATAAAATAACATCCATTCATTTTTCTGTCTATCCATTTTGGAGACCGATATAAGAAGAATTTACAACTAAAAGGTTCTGAAATTGGAAGGGCACTGTACACTGAATATATTTGCAATTATTAAGGTCATCTTTGTGAGAAATGCATATATATAGCGATAACATGTAGAAAACAAATTAACTCACGAATGTCATTTTCGTAAATGCTTACAATATAACCCTGAAGTGTTGCACAGTCACTGTTGGTGTAAAATCGCTGTCTGCACATTCCCCCATATTTTTATTGGCCAATGTCTAGTACTACCATGATGTCACTTCATTCATAAATTTCTTTGCGGTTTACTTGTTTGACAAATTAGTGAGGCTACAACTTCGTATTTTAAACACAAATATCTTCAAGCTATGTGATTGGTTCCTAACAAATACTTTGTAAATTAATTGCCATGCTTCGATGAATGAATGAAGTCACATGGATGCACAGACAAGGACTTTACATTCACAGTGACCGTGCGATAAACCAGAAGACGGATATATATGAAGTTTAATTGGGGATGCGCAGACAACTGTTTTACATTAAACTTACTGCACACACATTTTAACTTCTAGAAACCAGCAGATGAAACTGTTAAAAATTACTCATTCAAGTAGGCCAAGACAATGGAAAATTACTCATTCGAGTAGGCCAAGACAATGCAAAATTACTCATTCGAGTAGGCCAAGACAATGCAAAAGACAATAGTTTCTAGGACATACAGGACCTTACACAAAGGCAGATGAGTGCTAGACAAGCTTTTCACTTTATAAAATATACCTTAATCAAAACATTTAAAAAAAATCAAAATGGCAGTGTATAATATACACCTTACTGTACAGATATGTGTATAAATATTATGCAAAATTTTGATATTTAAGGGCTTAAACAGCCAATTTAAAATCGCGGCCACAACTAAGTACATAACTCGAATCAAAGATTCGACTAAAAAGTATTCTATTATTGTTAAAGAAAAGCATGAGAAAATAAATATATCCAAGTAGTTTGTGTGGAGTATCTAATGATTTACAATGATAAGAACCAATGACAATGTTTTAATATTATAAGTTTTCATCCTTTGTATATATTTGGAAATTTATATGTTTTAAGCATGTCTGATTTATGTCCCTTTTAAAATGGTAAGACCATATCAGGAGAGGACCTCAAATCATCCAACATGTTGCAAAAGTCATTGAATGGCATCTTCAATTTTATTGTACAAACAATTATTAGCAATTTTCTGAAACAGCAATACTTTTAAAATAGACAATTTACGTGTAACAATATGCTAATACTGGGGCCGATTTCACAAAGGGACTTAAGTCCAGATTTAGGCTTAAATCTAAGACTTTGGTCTTAAATTTTGTCAAAAAAACTGCTAAGTCTGTGGTCTTAGACTTAGCGGATTTCACAAAGCAGCTAAGTCCATGAAATTGCTAAGTCAGTGGACTTAACTTTTAAGTCTGGGAGGTAGTGGGCTTAAATTTTGTAAAGAGGACTTAAATATGGCCGCCATGAACTTTTCTCCACTTCAAAATTTGAAATGGCTGTAAATAAATTATAATTATGCAGAACACCTCACTAAAGTAGTGTTTGGGAAGTTTATATGTGCTAACAAGGTTTTCAATTTCAAAACAGCACTTATCCTTAGATAAAATACATTAAATGAAGAATATGTGGCATCACTATTATATTTTGAATAGATACAAAAGGTCACATGACACAGAAAACCACTGTGGTTATATGATAAGCCTGGACTTAGCTAAGTCACCTTTGTGAAATCCATTTTTCTAGCTAAGACTAAAGTCTTAGATTTAAGTCCAAGACTTAGCCAAAAAAGGGACTTAGTTTAAGACCTTTAGTGAAATCGGCCCCAGGACAATACACGTTCAGGTTTACACTATTTGCACATAAAGTATAACAGTTTGTAACAGCCAAAGTTTCCTTTATTTGCAGTGCTGAAAACATGTTGATTACATAAAATTTAGGATCCTTTAAAAAGACTCAACAGTTCAAAGTTAGATTTTTATGTCTTTTCAAGATCCAAGACATTCAGGCAGGGTGCGACCAAGTAGTTGATGCTTGGTAAGTGAGCCTAATTTCATCAAAATTAATCCCGATTTTAAGGGTCAAGTGCTCGTGTATATATGTTACAGGCAATCTGTGTAACCAGGCATTACGCGTAATGACTGAAATATAAGGTTTAATGTTACACAGATTGCCTAAACAAGTATTTGAGATTTCAGGCAATCTGTGTAATGATCTTTTTAAAGTATATTTTTGAGAGAATATGATTATTTCTTGCTATAAGCAATTCAAGATGTAGTTTTAACTATATAACAACTAGATTGGGCCAACTCGGCGCCAACATATCCCCAGACAGGTCATCACTCACGCCACAGGTTTTGATCGGGAATTTTTTAAAACATAATTACCCATTATTATATGAACTTCAGCACATCAATCTACTCTGTTTATATCTCCCCAAGGAAGATGGTGTATCCCCAGACGCCGAATACATAACTCAAATTATATTTTCAATCTTCCTGCAATGATAACTCTAAACCTATTTTCAAAGTATTTAAATGATTGATGATTGAATGTCCATTCTAAAATAATAATCCCAAAAGAGCATATCTGTTTCTATATTTGTTGACAAATAAAATATTATTTTTAACTCAACTCATCATATTTTTCAATCTTCCTTCAAAGTATTTAAATGATTGATGATTCAATGTCCATTCTAAAATTCATAATCCCAAAAGCGCATATCTGTTTCTATATTTGTTCACAAATAAAATATTATTTAAAAAAAAATTATTTATATTATTATTTTATTATATTATTTTTAGAATTTGCAAATTGTTTTCAGTTATTCATTTCCTCTATACCTATATATGTGGTCCATATATATGCAACCTAAATATGTGACACAATCTCAGTTCTGACTCCCCTTTGTGTTATATGTAATGAAGCCCACCACCTCCCACCCCCACCCCTCTCCCCTTCTCCACACCTCTCTCACTATTACACAAGATCTGCAACCCCATTGAGTTCTTTGTTTCTCATCTGATATCATTAAATACCTTTGTTTATTTAGTGTCACTCAATATAGCTGGAGGTCCCAGAGGTGGGTGGGGGGAATCCGGGTGGGGGGATGTGGGTTGAGCATAAATGGTAAACAAACAATCTATATAAAAGGGGTACTCAAATACAAAAAGAATTGAGAATTTTAAGTATGTGATTATCAACTGAAATGAGTTCATAACTGTAGGAGCTGTGCCAAAATTAACTGAGGCAAGTTGAATAAAACTGGGCTAGTTGAGGGTTAAAAATCCCCTAGTTTTACTACATAAGGATATAATTTCATTAATATTGGGACTTAAAGCTCACTTAAAGTGTCCATTTTGTCTACTTCAATATGTTTCACCAGTTTCATTTTAAAAAGTGAAAAACTCAGCAAGCAGAGGTATAACACACAAAAATAAGTTCTTAAAAGACTAAGATAGCCATAACATTATTAATATTCAAAATTTAAATAGACAGGCATTTCCTTTTAAAAATTCAAAGATTTCAGCTCTATAACCCACATAGTTTGACAGTTACTGGGCTTTAAAGTGGCATAATATCCATAAATTGGGTTTCTGTGAGCATTTTACAATTGTTAAAGAGACCTTAGCAATTAAACTACAGATCTGAAACTTTTTGGGGGGACATACATAACAAACAAAAATCATATATAATACAGTTTAAGACTTGTCACACTAAGCATTTCCAAATAACAGGGCAAAATACGGAAAAAATGTCAAAAAAGGCACTTGGGCGAGTGTCTATGGCCCTCATACACAGGTTAAATGTCTACTAAAAACCTTGATTTTCGGCATATGTAAAAAGGACATAATAATGCATTCCCAGATGGGATTTCAGCTCCATCAATCACATAGTTTAACAGTTACAGGGCTTAAAGGTGGTAAAAAGTCCAAATATTGGGTCATTGTGGGCCTTTTAGAGATCTCGATGTGGCTTTCAAATTAAAGCTTCAGACTTAAAATTTGTTACATACTAAGATTACACATAGAATATGTATCTAATAAAGTTTGAAACTTCTCAGACTTACCATTTCCAAGTTACAGAGCAAAATATGTGAAAAATGTCTTAAAAGGGTCACTCAGGTGGGTGTTAAAGGTCCTCATACACAGGTTAAATGTCTACTTGAAGCCTTGATTTTTGGCACATGTAAAAAGAACATAATAATGTATTCCCAGATGAGATTTCAGCTCTATCAGTCACATAGTTTAACAGTCACAGGCCTTAAAATTGGCAAAAAGTCCAAATACTGGGTCTTTATGGGGCCTTCTAGAGACCTAAATGTGGCCTTCAAATTAAAGCTTCAGACTTAAAATTTGTCACATACTAAGATTACACATAGAATATGCATCTAATACAGTTTGAAACTTCTTAGACTTACCATTTCCAAGTTACAGGGAAAAATATGTGAAAAATGTCTAAAAATGGTCACTCGGGTGGGGATTTATGGTCCTCATACACAGGTTAAATGTCTTCTTAAAGCCTTAATTTTTGGCACATATAAAAATAACATACTAATATCTTCTCAGATAGGATTTGAGCTCTATCAGTCACATAGTTTGACAGTCACAGGGCTTAAAAGTAGCAAAAAGTCCAAATATTGGGTCTTTGGGAGCCTTTTAGAGACCTCAATTTGACCTTCAAAATTAAAGCTTCAGACTTAAAATCTGTTACATACTAAGATTACACACAGAATATATATCTAATACAGTTTGAAACTTCTCCGACTTACCATTTCCAAGTTACAGGGAAAAAGATGTGAAAAATGTCTTATAAGGGTCACTCGGGTGGGTGTTTATGGTCCTGATACACAGGTTAACTGTCTATTAAAGGCCTAAATGTTGGGGCACATATAAGAAAACACATAGATATATTCCCAGATGATATTTAACTTAGATGAGAGACATAGTTTGAAAGCTACAGTGCTTGAAAGTGGCAAAAAGTGCATAAATTGGGTCTCTGTGGGCACTTTTGAGACCTTAAGTCGACCCCTTTGGGTAAACCTACAGCCCTAAAATTTTCTACAGACAAGGATTACATATCAAAGTTATACCTAGCGCAGTTTGAGACTCATCAGAATTATCACTTCCAAATTATAGGGCAAAATATGTGTAAAGTATAGCAAAAAATCCCTAAGTGGGGGTATTTATGGGCCTCAAACACAATTTTCTCCTCAACTTAAAGTCATGATTTTCGGCACATGTACTAAGAACATATTAATGTGTTGTCAGGTAAAATTTCAGCCAGCTGAGCATCATAGTTTGTGACCTACAGGGCTCTAAGTGGCCAAAAGTGCAATTTCTGACCTTAAGGTGGCCATAAGTTCTTTTTTACTGGGAGTTTAAGGTCACCATAAAATAGGGATCTTCCTTTGGGCACCCTTAACATGTGTACCAAGTTTGAAAAAAAAATATTAATTTGTTTTTGAGTTATCGCGTCCACAAGGAAATTTCTACGGCGGCGGCGGCGGCGGCGGCGCGACGGACCTGAATCCAATATATCCCCGACTTTCGTCTGGGGATATAATTAATGAAACTATATTTTGTCACATATCATGCAATTTTGCATAGGTGAGTAAACAAACAGTTTTACTACATAATCATTAATAATGATGCATTTCATACTTATTCTCATTTACTTGTAAAAATAGTACTATGTACAAATAATTTTTTAGTTCTTGGTACATCCTCTGATGTTGTTATACGGGTCGTGTCTTCTTTAATTATATCAAATACTTAAACTTTGGTTTGAGACTTCAAGCAGTCCATCTGACCATTTTTCTTTTTTAAATAAAATACCACTCAACTGGTTATGTTTTATACAGTAAAACATTAATAACACACCTAACTTACATAAAGTGACATAATACACCATTTCTGACATAATATTCTCTATTTTGTATGGTAATACCAGCTAATTCTAGTCCAGCTTTTATCTTTATATTTTTTTTTATGGATCCACCATAATGGATGTTATTATCTATCAAGGTAAATAGTACTAAATACTAAACTTGGATAGGGCTTGATGTCGAGCTGAAATTTCATCCATGAACACTCAATTCCAACTATTTGTACTCATTACACACCTACTTTTAGGCTTACCAACATATTGAAATGAGCTGAATTTGCACCAACTACCCAACAGGTGTGAGCCGGGATTAATTTGGTAAAATTAGATAAGGCATCATGTTATCATACAGCTTAGTACTACAAGATGCAAATCATTTCTTTGCCCTACTGTTAACCATGGATATTGAAATGCTAACAAGCTAAGGGTAACAGCAGTAAATTTGTGATAATGAGGTATCAATGTGAAAAAAAATAGATTCAGAGGTTGCCAGATTCAGAAACTTTCACTCACACATGTCAAAAATTGAAAACATGATGTTTCTTAACATTTTATTTTTCTAAATAAACTATTTTTGCATCTATTTACAAGCTATTTTGGAGTAATTTTACTGTTTCTCTTAATCAAACCCATCTGGATCTAGCACCAGCTGTGTACCAGTTACCCTACTTTATATACTTTGTATAATCCCAAACACAAACAGTGAGTCATTTTTGTGACAAAAACAGAGTTGAAACACACATTGTATTGCATACAGCTATGGATAACCACACCACTGGACAGATCTTAGTTCTGGAAATCAGCAGATTCTCTCCTTTTCTCGGTTAGGTGGCCAGCACCACATAACTATCAAAGTCAACCGAGATAACATCATGATCACTTTGATAGATTCAATTTTTATGTTGTGTGAATAACACAAACAAGCCATCACAGTTTGCCCTTTAAAGCTGACAGAATTCATCATTAATCCCCAGCAATCAGTGATTTTCTCCTTCATAGTCCACCATCTTGGAAGGATCAGTTGGGAAATATTTCTGACACTGAGTCATTAATCTCTTCACAGCCTAAAACAGCAAAAACCAACTGTTAATAAAATATAAAGGATATTAAAACAAATTAATTTTAAATATTTTTGCCAAAATTTAACTGTTACTATTAACTAAACCTTATGCTGAGTATTCAATCATGAACATAGTGTACTTGCACTAGGAGTTTTATATTTTATTCATATAAATACCACTTTATAGTTGATATACAGTAGAACCTCTATTACATAGAACAGGATGAGAAACTGAGATTTGGTTTGGATAATAGAAGGTTCATAAAATGGAAGAGGGATTTTAGTTTAAAATAGGGAAATACAATTTTGGGGATGTAGAAATGAGTTCATAAAATCAAATATTGGATAACAGAAGGTTAGATAATAGAGGTTCTCCTGTATTTGACAGAATCATGTGATGCACTGTTAAAAGTTGTGCATGTGTATGCTTCTAAACTGGTTCTTCTGTAATAGTGTAGAAGACATTAAACCGGAAACCTATTTGCTGACCAAAAGACACTGATCTGGTTTTTCGTTTTCTTTTAACCCTTTTGCTACTGAAGGATCATTATTCTGGGGGACTGTAGCCATAAGACGTCATATCACGTCAGAAACGCCAATGAAGTAAAACATTAAGTCAGTACCTTATACACTTCATTTGCGGTATTTTGGGCATATTGCATTAGGAATTGATGAAAGTCGAATGGGGAAACTCCAGGGAATTCCCCAAATAAATATAACCACAAATAAACAATATATAATCTAATCTAATCTAATCTACTGCTTTGCAAGCGCAATATCTTCCCCACGAAGGGGAACTCAGTGTGCTAACCAAACAAAATCATAATCTTAGGGAAGTCGAGGGGCATTCAAGGTCGGCAATCAAGGATTGTGGGTGTGACCGGGAGGGAAGAAAGACTAAGCTGGGAAGCTAGAGCTGAAGAGGTGAGTTTTAAGGTGCTTCCTAAAAGATGCAACAGAGGGACTATTTCTTACATGGAAAGGGAAAGAGTTCCAAAGGGAACGGGCATAGTGACTAAAGGAATTAGAAAAGTGTTTTATTGACTTGTGAACTCTGTGATCAAAGGTGGGGGTTTGAAGGAACTTGAGTTTTGGGGTACTTCGCCTTGTGTTTCTGGAAGAGGAGTAGGGGTGGATTAATTCTCTTAGGTAAACTGGTTGACCCTGGTTGAGAATTTTGTATGTAATAAGACCAATTTTGAATTTTACCCTGTATCTGACTGGTAGCCAATGGAGTTTTTTTATTTGAGTGGTAATGTGAGAGGATTTAGAGGAACGGGTGACAATCCTGCATGGTGAATTTTGGACTAGCTGCAATCTCCTTAACTCAAAATCAGTGAGGGATAAGAAGAGTGAATTGCAGTAGTCCAGCCTGCTGCTCACCAAAGCATTCGCTAGCAGGACTGATGTATTCATGTCTAAAAGGGGACGAATTCTGTAGAGGTCTCTTGTCTGTACTCTAGTGGACTTTATGACCTGTGACACGTGGTTTGAGAAATTGAAATTAGAGTCAAACACCACTCCAAGGTTCCTGACACTTTGTTATATGCGATAAATACGGCAATATTTACAAAAACCAGTTAAAATAGGTAAAAACGTTGAAATTTATGAAAAATATAGCATAACTTACATATATTTTACTTAAGCAATCGTTTTAATACTGATAAACCAAAGAAAATGTATTGCAGTATACTGAAGGGAAAGAAGAAATCAATATTATTGCTGTCGACCCTGGGTCGACAGACATGGTACCTTATAATACACTAGTGTCGACTGCTAGTCATCATAGATGGTAGCGAAAGGGTTAATCAAAACCAGATTCCTCACATATTCATTATGTTAACATAAGTTTACCAAAATATACAAGTACAACAAATACTTCACAGTATTTTAAAATATTCTATCAATATATCAAAAATGCAAGGCTTCAAAAAGCACATCATGATTCATTATTTATATGTTACTTATAGTTCATGTACGTATTTGAAAACTTTAGTCTTTGCGTTTACTTAATCAAACATACCCGGTTTTTCGCCAAATTTCCACTTTTAGTAACTGGTTCTAAAATTCGAATTCAAGCACAACACTATTCTGAAGCAATTGCTGTGTTTGGTAAAGTTTGCTATCTGACGGAAGAGTCGGAAAATTAGTTGTTCAGGTGCGTGGTATTCAATTGCATGGATTAAGTTCAGATCACAATCAGATAAAATTTGAGATAAATGTTTCAAGTGAACCAGTGGATCAAATAGCTATTTACAAAGCATGGATCATCTGAGCTGAAAAGATTAAATATTTGATATGGTCTTTTTTTTATTATTTTGCACAATTTTGAATGGAGTTCTTCATCAATCAGGCAATCTAAACTGTATATTCAGTAATGAAGTACCCTCTGCCTGTCAACAAAACATTCATCTTCTTCCCCAAATAATCTCCTATCAGCTAATTTTGATCTGTCTTGATCCAAAAGTTATTTGGATCAATGTTACTACAAAATCTGATTGAAAAATCGGATAAAATGTTTTGTGAATATCAATGTAGGTTGATCCTCGAATTTGCTTAAAAGTTACCATTTTGGCTCAAATGTAATCTGATCTTCACTGATCCATCTTAATGAATGCTACCCCAGGTGCGGTTTAAAACAACCAATTGTGTATATAGACAAAGTGATAATTATCAAAAGATGCTGGAGTGATATTTATATTTATTATATATATATATATATATAAAATCTAAAACGTGTTATCATATACATGTATGTACAGTATAACATCGGCTTAATATGTAATGGAAACTTATTATGTGTCACATGAAGAATAAGATATATAATACTAATTTCCCACCTGGATATACTTGCGTTGGGTTTCATCATTCAGCACATGAGCCACATTTCTTGCAGAAATTTTTTCTCGTCCTGTACGGGCATGGATTCCCACCATAGTGACTCCAATAGGCCAAGGAGCATTGCCAATAGCCATTTCTAGGTATGCATCACTTGCCTAACAAATGCAAACACACACAATACAGTTTTCAATATAACAGAATACCTGCTACCCAAAGGCACCAACAGCTGTGACTTATGAGTTTATAATTTACACTGTTTTGTCTGTTTTTCTACAACACATAAAATCTGTATTAAACTGTATAAAACACTTCTGTCTTATGTTTGCTTACAAGGGCTTCTTAAGAGTTGTATTTTTTATTTATTTAGTGTTTTACATGATACCTAGTACCTTATCAGTTATATTGTGATGGGCAGTTGGAAGGGCAGAGGAAACTAGTACATACAGTTGGTCATGGTTATGTACTGTAAACTGCCGACCAACTCAAGCAACTACCAGCTTTCTCACATGAAGTCAGACCAGGATTCAAACTCTCATCTCAGAGGTGGGACTTAAGAGTTGTAAGCCATGCCATTGCCTTGTAGTACATTCTATTTGTACATGCCTTGCCACTGTGTGAACACTGTATTGTATTTCTTGAATTGTACATAAATTCAGTGTAATATCTTCTTCACATCAGCACTTGAAGCACTATCTGGCCTATCCCAACTGCACAGTACAGCCCGAGCACTAGTGACTGACATCCCCCTAACTGAAAGACAGAGAATCAGGGATGACCATTTACCAACATCCCTGAGGTTCTACAGCCTGTCATTGGGGATATCAGGCAATGACAGAAGACTGCCATTTTAAGTGGTCATCCCGGCCACTATGTACCTGCCTGTACCTGTAAATGCAACACAGGTCCTCTGGTGCTTTGGTCAAGTGCATTACCCACTAAGCCACAGTGGCATGCTCACTTCCAAAGGTTTTCAAACGTGTTCAAAAATAGAACACTCAATGCAATAAAGTCTTTCATGACTGAAAATAAAATAAATCATACAGCCAATAAACTTATGGGACTACATCACTGACACAGCCAGGAGGCAAACTTGCTCAAGTGGTAGAATGTACAGAGACATACTGTGGCTTACCCTTAAATAGTTCCTCTGAATCATGTATCCCACAATCTCTGTTAAGCAGCCCAATATAATCTTGTCTGTTTTCTGTCAAATAAACAAGAAGCATCACAGACAAGATAACCGCATCTTGATTGTCAACCTATCAAATAGTGATATGACTTTTCAAAATTCTATACCAATTTCACTCAGTAAAATGTGTATGCTTTGTTTTCATTTGCTTCACTTCCTGTTGTCAGGCCTACTCAATAGAGCAAAGTTCAAAGTTGGGGTTTTATGTCCAATTCAACAGCCAGGGTCACATTGGTGCAGTTCCTCAGCATTGCCACTTGTGGGAGTCAAACCTACACAGATTTGACAGCCTGCGATTAGATGCCAAATGTGCTAACTACTAGGCCACTGAGAACCTCTACTCTACTGAAGCAGAACTAGAAGACAATTATTGCTGCACTTGTAGCATACTAACTCAGTCGTACTACTTTATTGTTACATTGAATGTGAATGGAACAGAGAATCGATTTCACTTTACCTGTATTTCCTAAAAACAAGATAAATCTTAATGAAGAAGGCTCTGTTAAGGTCCTGCATATTTAACAAAATTCAGTTTAACAGAGTTCTAATTAAGGCAGTGTTGTGGTTGATTGCATATTTTAGAAAGGGTTACCAAAAATGGAAATTCGACAAAAGACCATGTACATTTGATTCAGTAAATGTCATGACACAAGTTACCACAATGTGTACATGATACAAAAATTGTATATAAATGTGAACCTTTCTTGTGCTTTTTGAAGAGTTTTTTTTTTTTTTTTTTTTTTTAATGGCTAAGATCTTGAGTGAATATAATGAAAAACATGAAATATTCTTTGTTTTTGACTATTTTGGTAAAGTTGTGTTGAAATAGCAAAGAAGTAACGAAACGGATTATGATTACAGGCAAATGGAAGTGTGTTTTGGTTGGTAAATAGGTTTTCAGTTAACCATCATAACACTAACTTAAAGTCAAAGTCAAAGTTGGGATTTTATGTTGTATTAAGTTCTACTTAAAATTTTTTACTACATTAATCAGTTTTCCAGATTGGGTGACATCTTAATGATTTGTAAACACTGACCCGTTTCTTGAGATGTCTGAAGAGTGGCTTTATGTAGGTAACAGTCTGACTGTGTGTAGCACTCGCCAGTTTACCACGAAAGTCACGCTTCTGTTCAACACTCCGACTGTTTAGTTCATCTCCCCATAATTTTAGAAGTAACTGTCAGCATAATACCAAACGGCATCCGTGTAAACAGGAACTCCCATTAACAGTGACAGGAACATTGGCAAAATAATATATAACTGAAACTCTCAACAAGAGCAAGAGGAGATTTTCTCTAATTCTTAAATTATAAGAAACTGAAAAGACTTTATTTTCACTGATAATCAGTTTTTGCTTAAAATATTACAGCCGATTTAAAACTTAACTATGAATCCTAATTACTTTACAGTCCAAGTGTATTTATATTAAATTACCTGAATATAATGAGAAACATTTTAACTTGACAAGTAAACTTAAAAACATACTGGCAGGATTGTCTACATGGCATTGGAGACAAAATGACATAAATACAACAAGGGAACAGTGGCTGTCTTTCAGACAACCACAAAGTCGAATCTTTAGATTAAAGTTGAGTTAAACCCAGAATAATAGATATCAATTCATTGTGTTTAGATAACAATACATATATACCACATGAGTAACAAGGAGAGAGCTCATTAGTACCCAATAACTTTCGAGATGTTTAATAGTGTTTTTGAATAGAAAAATGTCATTTACCAAGACTGTTAAAATGTGTTTTTATTTGCAAATGACAATCCTAACAGAGAAGGCAATAACCTTTTCTGAGGGAGAAATTCTAAATAGATTTGCAGAACCCAAACAAATTTGCAAATTTAATAAGTAAATTAAATTTTTATAAGTTAATACCCTATCCAATGGACAATTGCTTTACCGGTCGGCGCAGACCGGCCCGCCAAACGACAGAAAAAGTCGCCTTATATGAGTGCATAATGCCCTCACAAGCTGGCCGGTCCCATTGTGCACTCGCCAGGTGGCGTGTCGTACTTCCTTCCTGTCTAGACAGCGTGAACTCAAAATGAGAACTAACAACATGATGAAAGCCTGGGTGGACCTTGAGGTCAGAAAACCCTTAAAGGCCAAGGTCGGTCAACAGAAACCGGCTAACCAGTTCAAACCGACCTACCTCCCCCCTCTTTTTAAACAGACCTGCTCTGAGGTAGGGGAAGAGAGGGATGAGTTCAGTCCCATAGGAATAAACCTCCCGAAGGAAGCACGTTTGAGTTTTGTTTTTTTTTGTTTTTTTTTTAACTATATGTGCAATATATATACATATGTACAACTATTTTTCTATGTACAGATCACCTCTAGGTACTGGCCTGTTGGTGGATCTGCTGAGCAGCCACTACAGGGCCCAGATGGTAGAGCTCTGAATCAGCCCAAGCCACATCCTTCAAGTAGAATTGTGTGAGGGTGTTATGTGATTTCCAGTGACAGGCTGGTAAAATTTGCTCCAAGGAGACTCCCGACTGGAAGGCCTTAGAAGCTGCAAAGGCTCTGACATCATGAGCCTTGACCTGATGTAGAGTGTGGGACCCTTGGTCCGAGAGCTCATAATATAGGATCACAGTCTGTTTGATCCATGAGGAGATGGTGGCAGGGGAGATGTCCTTGTCAAAACCCTTCTTAAAGGAGACAAAGACCAACTCCTTATTCTGCCTGAGGTCTGAGGTCCTATCCAGGTAGTAGCGTAAGGCTCTGACCGGACAGAGGGACCTGTCAGACTTGAGGGATCTGTCCAGAGTTGGGGCCAGGGCTGGGATAACCACTGGGGCCACACTTTCTGGACCTTCCTTGGCCAGCTGATTCTTTGAAAGAAAGCTAGGCGAAGGGTACAGGGACACTCTGGACCAGTCAGACTGGTGCCTGATGTTCTTGTTCTGCCAAGCATGAATCTCACTTCTACGTTACCCGAACCCAGGGCTAACAAGAAAACTGTTTTGAAAGTCAGGTGTTTCAAGGAAGCCTCTTTAAGGGGTTCAAATGGGACCTTGGTCAGTTGATGTAGAACCAGGGAGAGGTTCCAAGAAGGAATGCCTCTCCGACCCTTTGGCCTGTCTCTGTGGAAATGTCCAGGAGATGAGTGAGACTTTCATCTTTGCTGATATTAGTGGATGAATTTCCTAGTTTATCAGCGATGGCAGATCTGTACCCATCAATGGTGCTGGGTTGTAACTTCCTGTCCTGGAAGAGGTACATAAGGAACTCTGCAACTGATTTCACAGGGGGTGACCTGAAGTCCACCTGATTAGTGACACACCATTTTGTAAAAATGGTCCACTTTGCTTCATAGACTGATCTGGTTGACTGCCTTTGAGGAGCCTCAATTCTTGCTGCCACTGCCTCAGAGAAGCCCTGTTCTTTGATTGCTGTGGCTCTAGGAGCCACACATGGAGGTTGAGATGTGACAGGTTTCTGTGTGGAACCTGATTGAATGGTTGTGTCAGTAGGTTGGGCAGGAAAGGCAGACTTAGAGGTATCTGACTGGACATGGCTACCAGGTCCCAGAACCAAGGCATGTTGGGCCAACCCGGAGCAATGAGAATGATTCTCTTGCATGGGGAGTCCTGCAACTTCTCCACGACTTTGCCCAATATGGCCGCCGGTGGGAAGGCATAGGCATCCAGATCCTCCCATGGCAGACTGAGAGAGTCCACTGCAGTGGCCATGGGGTCCGGTACTGGTGATACAAACTGAGGTAGTTTGCTGTTGAATCTGGTGGCAAATAGGTCTATCTGGGGCCGGTGCCACCTGTTGCAAATTGTTTGAAAAACCTCTGGAAGGAGGGACCACTCCGTCTGAATGGTCTGGCCCAGCCTGGATAGCTTGTCTGCTACCACATTCAGCCGGCCTGGGATGTGTCGGGCTTGAGGGTGACTTGATTTCTGGTACACCAGGTCAAGATCCTCCACAGAAGGCCACAAAGCGTGCCCGACCTCATGCCTCCTTCCTTGTTTATGTATGACACTACTGTAGTGTTGTCTGTGGCTATCAGAACGATGCTGCCGTAGCAGAGACTTTGGAACTCTTTTAAGGCTAGAAGAACTGCTTTGAGTTCTAGGTAGTTTATATGCAGCTTGCTTTCTGGTAACGACCAGGTTCCTCTTGCAGTATGCTCGTTTAAGTGAGCGCCCCACCCTTCTTTTGATGCGTCTGTAAAAATTTGCAGAGCATGTTTTAGAGGGTGTAGTGGTTGGCCTGTGAGACATTCTTTTCTTGCAGCCACCATTGTAAGTGTGGGTGCAAGGACCTGGGAACTGGAATGACCTTCTCTAGGGATTCCGGTACTCTCCAATTGTTTTTCAAATGCCATTGGATTGGCCTCATGTGGAGATGACCTAGGTGGACTTGTTTCTCTGTGGCTGTTAGCAAACCTATTAAAGACATGAGATCCCGGACCGGACAGGTCGGAAGGGATAACAGTCCCAGTATTTTTTGTTGGAGGTTTTGCCAACGTTCTGGTGTGGGTCGGACCCGACCCGACTGGAGGTCGAACTGATAGCCCACGAAGTCGAAAACTTGTTTTGGCTCCAGTTCTGATTTCTCTAAATTTACCAGCCAACCTAGATCCTGACATATCTGGACTAAAATCTTGGTATGTTGGAGACAAGTCTGGTGGGATGTGGCCCTCACCAACCAGTCGTCTAGGTACTGGTGGATCCTTATACCCTTGTGTAAGGCCATCAGTTTCACCTCTTTTGCTACTACTGTGAACTCCAAGGGTGCTGTAGCCAAACCGAAAGGCAGAGCTTTGAACTGGTAGGTCTGACCCTGGACATGAAATCTCAGGTATTTCCTGGATTGTTCTTGTATTGGTATGTGGAAGTAAGCGTCTTTGAAGTCTATTGAGGTGACCCACTCTCCCATCTGGAGGGAGGTCCTGATGGTTTCCGGTGTCTCCATTTTGAATTTCTCCACCTTGAGGAAAGGATTCAATTTGCTCAGATCCAGAATAGGTCTCCACTTGTTGTTTGGTTTTAGAACTAAAAATAGTCGGTTGTAAAACCCTAGGGACACCTGGTTCTGTACTAATTCCACTGCCTTTTTGTCCATAAGCTGATGTAATGCCTCTAACAGGTAGCTGTTCCTGTGAGGATTGATATAACGGCTTATGACTGTGGGGTACCTTGTGAGTCTTGGTCGGATCCGAAAGGGGAGGGTGTAACCCTCCTTCAGGATCTGAACCACTTTTGGACCTGCACCCAGGTCTAGCCAAGTTTGCCAAAAATTTTGAAGTCTGGTCCCTACAGCTTGAGTTGTTGCAACATTTTTGACATTTTTTACAGGTTGTACACAAGACAAGTGAGTGACAAAAGAAGCACTTTTCACAGATTTTAATTTCTCTTGACAAGATGTTACAATAACGGGACTTACATCTTTCTTTTGTGATTGCCCTTATACAGAAAGTACATGCTTTACAACATTTAAGTTTACACTTAAACTGTTCCTGGTTTGAAAATCTATTGTCTTGTTGGTACACTTGGGAGACTGGGTAAACTGAAAACGTTTTACTGTCTGTAAGCTCCCGGGCAGCAGCCCTTGCACTGGTGAAACTACAAATTGATTGTCATTAGTGTTCTCAATAAACCCTTTTCAGTAGGACCGGGTAGGTGGTAGTTTCAACGGGCGGGTACCCGGGTATCCGCGCCGATGGGCGATAATAGCTGAAACTACAAAAATGTCCATATTTACAGACTTAAAACCTACAGAAATAATGGGATCCAACCATTTGCTTTATTTCTTGTCGGCCACATTTTTGCATTCAAAATAATATTACATGGAAGAAATGTTAAATAAAAAAGACTTCTGTACATTCAAAACACGGTTGTTTATATAAAAATGGAGTCACATGACCTATCACAAAAGCATTAACTACTGCTCGAAGATAGTTTCGGAATTGAAACATTATTTTTATTTCAGGTTCATAAGTGAATTTTACTAACGCAAAATTATAAAATACTGTGTGAAAACATTGTACTCTTATTTATTTAAGGAATGCATGTCACTATATAGCCAATATACAGCGTTTTATGGACTCGGAATTAAGTAACTGTGTTAATATACTGACGATTTTCAAAGGGTTCCGGTGTTTGATAATATATAAACAACCAAAGTAAAAGACAAGTAAAATACTTTAAATGGTGTACAAGGGTGAGAAAACAATATTCTTGTGCATTTTAATTGAATAGTTTTATTTTTAAATGAAATAATTAAGTTCAGATACGTCTGTACTCGGCCAGCCAACGTGGGCGATAATGACAGAAATATTAGATTCGGGTACTCGGGTATGTCATTTCGGATTCGGGTAAGTATTCAGGGTTCGGGTACCCGGATATCCGGATACCCGTTGAGATCACTAATTGTCATTTGTAGGACTGCTGCCCCTTGGCCGGTCGCGAGGTGTAGTGAGAAGCCTTGCCCCTGCCTCTCTTGCTCTGACCACGGTATCCCAGATTCTTCCAGGCAGGTCTATCTTGCTTCCTGTTGTCTGAGCGCTTATCAGATCTATCATAAGGGTGGAAGCGACCTTTCTTGATACCAGACGGTGGTTGACTCTTGGTCTCAAAGTTAGCAATATCTTGTTCCGCCTGCTTAAGAGTCTCGTCGGGGAATAAGGTGGCCATCTGTAGAGGTGCAGTGCGGAGTGATGCCAAAGTATCCGGCTTGATACCCGCTTTCAAGTGGGACAAGTAGGCATCTCGTCTGGCCAAGGTTGAGTTAGCTACTGTCACAAAGACAAAATCACTCAAATGTTCCATAGTCTTGGCCATGGCTTGTGAAATGCTGGAGTTGAATTCTGTCAGATACTGAAGTTCCTCCACTACATTTGACACCTTAGATGAACACTTGCCTTTGTTAAGCTCAGCCCTGATGGATTTCAACTGATTGTGCATGTTGTCCTGCACTTTTAGAAGGCATCTATAGAAGCCGGCCGCCTGGTTACAATAGGTTGATGCCTCATGAGCCGACTTCTCCCATCTCCTCAAGTTGTCATGTGTGATCTGTCTGGATGGAGGCGGGGTTGCAGTGATACCGGCAGCTCTGGCTATCCTGCTATAGGAGCTATTAAGCTTGGAGGGGTCTGTACTCCATGAAGTAACCGAATCTCTGGTGGTAGCAGAAGTTTTCTGGTCACTGAACAGTCCATACCACTTAGACTGGGACTTGGGTGGACGTACAAACTGGTCCCTTAATAAACCTCCAGCTTCAGAACTGCGAGATGGATAGCCCTCCACTAGGGTAACATTGAGCTTGGCCATCTTGTTGCAAAGCCAGTCATCAGTGGGTAGGCGAACGGACACTTTACCAACTGGCTGGGAGCGTGGTCCTGCAAAGGGGTTGTCATCCCCTGTTGCTGCTGTCGATTCTATATCTGGAATCTGGTTCCAACCCATATAGGAGCGAATACCCCTGAGCGTTTCTCTGTAGGTTTGATCCTCAGATAACGTTTGGTCGGGGTCGGTAGAAGGGTCCTGGTCTGGGTCAGAGAGCTCCCCCTCTTCAACAAAGAGGTCGACTGGTGGTCGGTCGGACAAATCACTATCAGTGTCTGTGTCCATTGAAGAGTCACTGTGGGCCCTGGCCGGTGCTGAGGTCGATTTGCTGGTAACCTGATAAACTACAGGAGAGCCGGTGCCAGACAAATCTGAAGGTCGGTCAGTGTTGGGTTGTATCTGAGGCGACTTGCTAGTAGATTGCTTCTTTGAATCGGTACCAGGCAAGTCTGTATAAGCTGAACGTTTATGTTTGCTGGTTTGAAGCGATTTGCTGGTAGCCTGTCCTTGTGGAGTTGAATGGCCGGTACCAGACAAATTTGACTTGGTCGGTTGGTCGGTAGAAGGTCTGAGGAAGGGGGCAGAAGACTTGACAGCACCCACTGGTGGGGGGTGGGTCGGTGCAATATTAGGAGCCTGGAAGGTCGGCTCCGGTTGGTCAATGGACTTGGCGAGAAGCAGAGCCTCCAGTCTGTTGAACCGATCAGCCCACTTTTTATCTAGTTCATTTATTCTATCATCAGCTGATGATGTAGATGGCTTAGGATCGGTCGACTTGGATTTACTGGACTTAGGCTTCTCTGAAGCGGGTTTCTTGTCCTTTTTCTTTTTCTCAGCCCCTGAGCTCGAACCAGGAGACTGTAGCATCCCCTGGTCGTCCACAGCCCCCACTACCGTCACAGAGGACGGGTCAATGAGGGAGGAACTGTCTGAGCTCTTTTGTGGAGTGTCACCTTGTTTTTTAGATTCACGCTTTTCCTTTTTAATTCTGTAGCTTGGGGTGGATAACTGAAGGCGTTGATCCTCCGTTAGAATATTACAAGCTTGACAGTCACTCTTAGATAGACAGGGATCAGGTCCCTTACTTTTCTCCCTGCATCTCGCACAAAAACTGTGTGTATCAAAGCTGGCCATTAAATGGCCACAACCACCATGTTTTTGTCCCGGGGAAGACATAATAGAATCTAAGAGATCTATGCAGTAATATAAAGTGACACAAAATGAAATTAAAGTTCTAAATATGTTATAAACTGTAAAAATATCTCACCAAATAAAATTCGTCTGAACTGTGCACGCGCCAAATGAAAAAGATGCTATGACGTCACGCTGTCTAGACAGGAAGGAAGTACGACACGCCACTTGGCGAGTGCACAATGGGACCGGCCAGCTTGTGAGGGTATTATGCACTCATATAAGGCGACTTTTTCTGTCATTTGGCGGGCCGGTCTGCGCCGACCGGTAAAGCAATTGTCCATTGGATAGGATGTATTAACGCAATAAAATGATTAAATTAGTCATGTGGTGTCTGCCCTCTATGAAACTGCTACTGTCCACATGCTTTCATGTGTAGAGCCACCAGATGAATACTTTTTTGTGATCCAAAATAAACTGTATTTCACCATAAAAACATATAATCCCCATGCATGGCTTTTTCAGTATACACTTTAAACAGTGACCTTTAAATGAAGATAAATACTGATCATTACATATACCATATATTTTCTAATTCATGCCTCTTTACTTTAATACCAAATTTATAATGAGAATGTCTGTGATTAATACACCAGACAACACTGTTCCATGCTAACTTTTGATTTACTGTGAGCCAAAATTATTTGAATCATGTGTTTTAATTTCTGCCTCATTTATGGTAGAATTGATGCTGAATGCATGGGATTTCATTGACACATGTTACATACAGTTAGTTAAGATTTGTATGTATACATGACACTTTCAAGACATATAGTTGGCTCAGTTTCTGTTGCATCTATTTGCAGAGTAATCAACAGTAGGTAATTCTAACTCTAATAGCATTTCTATAGCATTTAATCTCCATCTAAAGACAATTACTGAGATGAAGTATGGATGGACTGGACCCCAGATTCCAAGACACATTAAACAGATTCCGAGGAACATCAAACAAGAAAAATAAGAGATCAACAATTATTAAGGATGAGACATTGCAGGTGAAAAGCTGAAGGTTGTGAAATAAGCTTTAAATTTGTAAAATAAGATAATAGGAGACATGGTGGGTGAGCTACAAATCATAGTTCTCAATATAAAAAATATAAGTAGTTTTCTGATACAAGAGTTAAAGGTAAATTTGTCTTTTATTTCTGTATGGTTAACTTGCATAAATAATATAACTGACTTTAAATTATTCAATAAAACAGAAATTACAAATATTGTATGATCAGTAAGCCAATAATGTGAAGGCCTTGTTCCAAGATTACATCATAAGTCAAATGTTAGTTTTCCCCATTTCATCATGTATTATCATAAGGTTGGTACTTGCTTGCCTTGGCATTCATGGGCATGTTCTACTTCCCTTTCCACATTCAAAGATAAACTATACAATGGTGCAAGTGAATATTAGACCAACACCATTTAAATTAGTACTTAAATTGTACTTAAGTTGTCTTAACATGGCTGATGCAAGACATATTTTGGGGCTGTCTAATGCTTCAAACCTAACCTGGAAAATGCCTTAACTTTGCACAAAACAGAAGACAATTTATATCTTCACATTCACTTGCCACTGCAAAAATTTACATGTTGCGACAAAACAAAGATTGATTTATTGCCTTGTCTGTTGTAAAAGTTACATTTGTACTAGAGCTAGGGCCAATACTAGTGTCACTATTTTGGTTCTACTGGTTCAACTCCTACAAATGACATTGTAAAGGTTCTGCTTAATATTACCATGGTTGACCATGGAAACTTTACTTGATATTAAACAAAATCTAATCAAAGAAAATATGTTGCCTACTGTAGTCACTGTTACGTTAGTATTCACCCTAAGTAAAAACATCATGACTATTCTCTAGTGTTTTGCAAATGGCAGAATGTTATCTGGGGCCTCCCCGTATTTAAGTGAATTTCCCTGGGTGTCAATTGTATGAATTATGGTATTTCATTAATTACAAGTTTAAAGGACCAGGTGTGATCTATAACAACTAGAAACAATTTAAACTAATTCTGTATAGATATATATATATATAACTTTATACATAACCACACCCCATGACTTTCAGTTGCAAGCACCAGGGATCTTCAATATTGGTACTCTACATTATATTTAAAGAGGCTTGCATGGTTTATACACACCTCTGATGTGGCTACACAAATTATACATCTGTCCAAATATGACCCAGAATGTTGGACACAACATTAAGTACAGACTTTGGTTTTCCCTTTGGAATATTTTTACCAGGAGACAGATACAGGCTGTCAAGGACAAAAGACATTCCCTAAAATGTAAATTTTAAACACACAACAGGTATGGAAAAGTTCATGTTATGTACTATATGTGACTCGTAAAACTGATGAAACACCAATTAAGAGTACATGTGTTACACATACACATGGATACCATTCGCATGTAAACCATTTTCAATTAAGTTTCTGACTTTGTATTCATGATAAGGCCACTTTTCTGAACTTTTATTTGTGCAAAAACTTGCACCCACATAATTAACACTGCCACTTCCAAATATGTAAATGGTGTTTCTACAAGTGTTTTGAATACCACCAACACAAGCATAAAAGACTGTTTATTGAATATTGTCTATTGAACCTATTAGTATGTCTGGAAGACATGTCTGGAAGTCATGTATTGAAGAACCAGACATTTATATTGGGGAAAATTACTCCACTGAGCACCAGAAGACAAAGAAAAAGACAAAAGATTTTCTACATCCTGGTACTTTGCAAGAAGCTAGACAAAGGCTAGACAGTGTATTCATTTCATAAACTGCACATTAAAGAAACTATTAAACAAAAAACAAAATGACAGAGTATATACAGTATCTCTTATATTTAATATATGTGTATAGATATTGCATATATCTTTAACTTTTAGAGGATAAGATGGAGTTTTTAAATAATAATCAGAACCCAGTACATAACTCGAATCTAAGATTCGACTAAAAATTGAAGAAGTAACTAGAAATAGGCCGCCCTGTTGATAGTAGATGCGAATAGAAACAGGATAGCATAGAAGAACACACATTATCATGTGTAATGTCCACCCATGAACCTTTTGCCCAAATTGTACAGTAGTCTTACAAGACCCTGTTTCATTTGTAAAATATATCAATGATGCTTAAATATTTGTTAGTGTAGATGTAAATTATTTCAGCTTCATGCCTTTTTGCATTGGTTGGGTTGAAAATTTTGACGAAATCACTCTATCTTGCACGGTTAAGAAGATAGAAGCAAATTCCTGTTTTTCTATTTTTGGCAAAAATTTGAAAATTCAAAATGGCCGCCATTTTTGGGAAAAGGAAATTTTTTTGAAAATTGCCAAGAGTACATGTCTTAGATACCCTATGTGTCGAAAATTTCAATGAAATTTCAACAAAATAACTCTATTTTGCACGGTTAAGGCCAGTTTGTGTTTTTCCATTTTGGGCAAAAATTCGAAAATTCAAAATGGCTGCCATTTTTGGGGAGGGGAAAATTTTTTGAAAATTGCAAATATTACATTCCTTAGATACCCTGTGGGTTGAAAAATTTCGACGAAATCGCTCTATCTCGCATGGTTAAGGAGATAGAAGCAAATTTGTGTTTTGCCATTTTTGGCAAAAATTTGAAAATTCAAAATGGCCGCCATTTTACGGGAGGGGAAATTTTTTTTTAAATTGCCAAGAATACAATGCTCAAATACCTGTGGGTCGAAAATTTCGACGAAATCGCTCTATCTCGCATGGTTAAGGAGATAGAAGGAAATTTGTGTTTTGCCATTTTTGGCAAAACTTCGAAAATTCAAAATGGCCGCCATTTTTGGGGAGGGGAAAATTTTTGGAAATTTGCAAAGATTGCATTGCTTAGATACCCTGTGCGTCGAAAATTTTGACGAAATCGCTCTATCTCGCACGGTTAAGGAGATAGAAGCAAATTTGTGTTTTGCCATTTTTGGCAAAAATTCGAAAATTCAAAATGGCCGCCATTTTTGGGGAGGGGAAAATTTTTTGAAAATTGCAAAGATTGCATTCCTTAGATACCCTGTGGGTCGAAAATTTCGACGAAATCACTCTATCTCGCACGGTTAAGGAGATAGAAGCAAATTAGTGTTTTGCCATTTTTGGCAAAAATTCGAAAATTCAAAATGGCCGCCATTTTTGGGGAGGGGAAAATTTTTTGAAAATTGCAAATATTACATTCCTTAGATACCCTGTGGGTCGAAAATTTCGACGAAATCGCTCTATCTCGCACGGTTAAGGAGATAGAAGCAAATTAGTGTTTTGCCATTTTTGGCAAAAATTGGAAAATTCAAAATGGCCGCCATTTTTGGGGAGGGGAAAATTTTTTGAAAATTACCAAGAGTACAATGCTCAGATACCCTGTGGGTCGAAAATTTCGACGAAATCGCTCTATCTCGCACGGTTAAGGAGATAGAAGCAAATTTGTGTTTTGCCATTTTTGGCAAAAATTCGAAAATTCAAAATGGCCGCCATTTTTGGGGAGCTGAAAATTTTGGGAAAATTGCAAAGATTGCATTCCTTAGATACCCTGTGGGTCGAAAATTTCGACGAAATCGCTCTATCTCGCACGGTTAAGGAGATAGAAGCAAATTTGTGTTTTGCCATTTTTGGCAAAAATTCGAAAATTCAAAATGGCCGCCATTTTTGGGGAGGGGAAAATTTTTTTAAAATTACCAAGAGTATAATGCTCAGATACCCTGTGGGTCGAAAATTTTGACGAAATCGCTCTATCTGGCACGGTTAAGGAAATAGAAGCAAATTTGTGTTTTGCCATTTTTGGCAAAAATTCGAAAATTCAAAATGGCCGCCAATTTTGGGGAGGGGAAAATTTTTTGAAAATTGCAAAGATTGCATTCCTTAGATACCCTGTGGGTCGAAAATTTCGACGAAATCACTCTATCTCGCACGGTTAAGGAGATAGAAGCAAATTAGTGTTTTGCCATTTTTGGCAAAAATTCGAAAATTCAAAATGGCCGCCATTTTTGGGGAGGGGAAAATTTTTTGAAAATTGCAAATATTACATTCCTTAGATACCCTGTGGGTCGAAAATTTCGACGAAATCGCTCTATCTCGCATGGTTAAGGAGATAGAAGCAAATTAGTGTTTTGCCATTTTTGGCAAAAATTGGAAAATTCAAAATGGCCGCCATTTTTGGGGAGGGGAAAATTTTTTGAAAATTGCAAAGAGTACACTCCTCAGATACCCTGTGGGTCGAAAATTTCGACGAAATCGCTCTATCTCGCACGGTTAAGGAGATAGAAACAAATTTGTGTTTTGCCATTTTTGGCAAAAATTTGAAAATTCAAAATGGCCGCCATTTTTGGGGAGGGGAAAATTTTTTGAAAATTGCAAAGAGTACACTCCTTAGATACCCTGTGGGTTGAAAATTTCGACGAAATCGCTCTATCTCACACGGTTAAGGAGATAGAAGGAAATTTGTGTTTTGCCATTTTTGGCAAAAATTCGAAAATTCAAAATGGCCGCCATTTTTGGGGAGGAGAAAATTTTTTGAAAATTGCAAATATTACATTCCTTAGATACCCTGTGGGTCGAAAATTTCCACGAAATCGCTCTATCTCGCACGGTTAAGGAGATAGAAGCAAATTTGTGTTTTGCCATTTTTGGCAAAAATTCGAAAATTCAAAATGGCCGCCATTTTTGGGGAGGGGAAAATTTTTGGAAAATTGCAAAGATTGCATTCCTTAGATACCCTGTAGGTCGAAAATTTCGACGAAATCACTCTATCTCGCACGGTTAAGGAGATAGAAGCAAATTTGTGTTTTGCCATTTTTGGCAAAAATTCGAAAATTTAAAATGGCCGCCATTTTTGGGGAGGGGAAAATTTTTTGAAAATTGCAAATATTACATTCCTCAGATACCCTGTGGGTCGAAAATTTCGACGAAATCGCTCTATCTCGCACGGTTAAGGAGATAGAAACAAATTTGTGTTTTGCCATTTTTGGCAAAAATTCTAAAATTCAAAATGGCCGCCATTTTTGGGGAGGGGAAAATTTTTTGAAAATTGCAAAGAGTACACTCCTTAGATACCCTGTGGGTCGAAAATTTCGACGAAATCGCTCTATCTCACACGGTTAAGGAGATAGAAGGAAATTTGTGTTTTGCCATTTTTGGCAAAAATTCGAAAATTCAAAATGGCCGCCATTTTTGGGGAGGGGAAAATTTTTTGAAAATTGCAAATATTACATTCCTTAGATACCCTGTGGGTCGAAAATTTCCACGAAATCGCTCTATCTCGCACGGTTAAGGAGATAGAAGCAAATTTGTGTTTTGCCATTTTTGGCAAAAATTCGAAAATTCAAAATGGCCGCCATTTTTGGGGAGGGGAAAATTTTTTGAAAATTGCAAAGATTGCATTCCTTAGATACCCTGTAGGTCGAAAATTTCGACGAAATCACTCTATCTCGCATGGTTAAGGAGATAGAAGCAAATTTGTGTTTTGCCATTTTTGGCAAAAATTCGAAAATTTAAAATGGCCGCCATTTTTGGGGAGGGGAAAATTTTTTGAAAATTGCAAAGAGTACACTCCTTAGATACCCTGTGGGTCGAAAATTTCGACGAAATCGCTCTATCTCGCACGGTTAAGGAGATAGAAGGAAATTTGTGTTTTGCCATTTTTGGCAAAAATTCGAAAATTCAAAATGGTCGCCATTTTTGGGGAGGGGAAAATTTTTTGAAAATTGCAGAGTACACTCCTTAGATACCCTGTGGGTCGAAAATTTTGCCGAAATCGCTCTATCTCGCACGGTTAAGGAGATAGAAGCAAATTAGTGTTTTGCCATTTTTGGCAAAAATTCTAAAATTCAAAATGGCCGCCATTTTTGGGGAGGGGAAAATTTTTTGAAAATTGCAAAGAGTACACTTGTCAGATACCCTGTAGGTCGAAAATTTTGACGAAATCGCTCTATCTCGCACGGTTAAGGAGATAGAAGCAAATTTGTGTTTTGCCATTTTTGGCAAAAATTCGAAAATTTAAAATGGCCGCCATTTTTGGGGAGGGGAAAATTTTTTGAAAATTGCAAATATTACATTCCTTAGATACCCTGTGGGTCGAAAATTTCGACGAAATCGCTCTATCTCGCACGGTTAAGGAGATAGAAGCAAATTTGTGTTTTGCCATTTTTGGCAAAAATTCGAAAATTCAAAATGGCCGCCATTTTTGGGGAGGGGAAAATTTTTTGAAAATTGCAAAGAGTACACTCCTCAGATACCCTGTGGGTCGAAAATTTTGCCGAAATCGCTCTATCTCGCACGGTTAAGGAGATAGAAGCAAATTAGTGTTTTGCCATTTTTGGCAAAAATTCGAAAATTCAAAATGGCCGCCATTTTTGGGGAGGGGAAAATTTTTTGAAAATTGCAAAGAGTACACTCCTCAGATACCCTGTGGGTCAAAAATTTTGCCGAAATCGCTCTATCTCGCACGGTTAAGGAGATAGGAGCAAATTACTCAAAAGTAGTACTGAAAATACACAATGAAGTACCTAAATGGCTATTACTCATGTACTGACAAAGCTATCAGTCCCAAATGCAATACCAAGCGAGCTATGGACACAACAATCTTGTATTCAAAATTGTAGTAAAATATCTTTAATTATTTTGGCTTAAATGCACGGAAACCAATGGGTACTGAAAATAGCTGTACTTAAGTATTACTCAGTAAGCAAAAGAGGTACAACAGCCAAAAGCAATCCCAAGCAAGCTACTGACCCAATAAGCCTGCATACCAAATTTGGTGACAATAGCTCTAATACTTTTCCTTTAAATGAGCGGAAACCATGCGTGACGCCGGACATCGGACGCCGGACGCCGGACATCGGACGGCGAAAAAAGCAAAAATAATATATCCACCCCCCAGGGGGGTGGACATAATTAATTGTCTGAGATTGGAAATACCCCTTATGAAAAATAATAACCTTTTCACAAAAGGTTAGCTATGATATTGCAGAAACCTAACCTACCTTTAGAAAATTTAATATAACTTCAGAGTCAACATCATCATTGCCTTTTCCCATTCCTTCAGACATTTTCTGAAAATGAGGGACAGAGAAAATATACAAGAAAACTAAACACATTTCTTAAACAAATGCTATTGAACTGGTGTAATAGAATATGGATATAAAACTAGGAGCAGCTTAGATTGTATCCCATATTCAAACTAGAGGATCGCTCGCAAAAAAAAAAGATAATGTTTTTGCATAGCAAAAACAAAGCGTCCCGAAAAGGATATAAAGGTGAGTGCTAAAGTATTAAGAAAATGCTTCATTTCTAGCCTTATACTGTTGTGGCAACCAAAGTCAGCGCAGTCTGCTCTATCTAGCACGGTTTTCAAGATATAAGCATTTTTGTGTTTTGCAAAAAAATTAAAAATTAAAAATGTCCGCTATATTTGGCGAAACAAAAATATTTTGAAAATTGGCATGGCTACTCTGCAGAGATACCCAGCAGGTCCAAAATTTTGTTGAGTTCGCTCCATATAGCACGGTTTTCGAGATATAAGCATTTTTGTGTTTTGCAAAAACTTTGAAAATTCAAAATGGCCACCATTTTTGGGGAGACAAAAATTTTTGTCAAGACCACTGCCGCGGTGTGTATCTCCCGCCGAGCATTAAAGCAGAAGAAATAGCTTTTCCGAGTTATTCACAATTTTTCATTTTCGTGTGTGAAAGCTCTTCCAAAAGTAGGTGAATGAGTTATTTGAGAAAAATTGGCTATCTGCAATACTATTAAGAGATAATTCACATTTACTCATTTTGAGTAGGTGAATAATTATCTATGGGTCTGAAACTTCACCAAGTGAAAGCTCTCCCAAAAGTAGGTGAATGAGTTATTTGAGAAAAATTGGCTATCTGCAATACTTTTAGAGATAATTCGCATTAACTCATTTTGAGTAGGTGAGTAATTAGCTATGGGTCTGAAACTTCACCATGTGAAAGCTCTCCCACAAGTAGATGAATGAGTATTTGATAAAAATTGGGTATCCGCAATACTTTTACAGATAATTAGCATTTACTCATTTTGAGTAGGTGAATAAATAGCTATGGGTCTGAAACTTCACAGAGTGAAAGCTCTCCCAAAAGTAGGGGAGTTATTTGAGAAAAATTGGCTATCTGCAATACTTTTAGAGATAATTAGCATTTACTCATTTTGAGTAAGTGAATAATTAGCTATGGGTCTGAAACTTCACCAAGTGAAAGCTCTGCCAAAAGTAGGTGAATGAGTTATTTGAGAAAAATTGGCTATCTGCAATACTTTTAGAGATAATTCGCATTTACTCATTTTGAGTAGGTGAGTAATTAGCTATGGGTCTGAAACTTCACCAAGTGAAAGCTCTCCCAAAAGTAGGTGAATGAGTTATTTGAGAGAAATTAGCTATCTGCAATACTTTTAGAGATAATTCGCATTTACTCATTTTGAGTAGGTGAGTAATTAGCTATGGGTCTGAAACTTCTCCAAGTGAAAGCTCTCCCAAATGTAGGTGAATGATTTATTTGAGAAAAATTGGCTATCTGCAATACTTTTAGAGATAATTCGCATTTACTCATTTTGAGTAGGTGAGTAATTAGCTATGGGTCTGAAACTTCACAGAGTGAAAGCTCTCCCAAAAGTAGGTGAATGAGTTATTTGAGAAAAATTGGCTATCTGCAATACTTTTAGAGATAATTCGCATTTACTCATTTTGAGTAGGTGAGTAATTAGCTATGGGTCTGAAACTTCACCAAGTGAAAGCTCTCCCAAAAGTAGGTGAATGAGTTATTTGAGAAAAATTGGCTATCTGCAATACTTTTAGAGATAATTCGCATTTACTCATTTTGAGTAGGTGAGTAATTAGCTATGGGTCTGAAACTTCACCATGTGAAAGCTCTGCCACAAGTAGATGAATGAGTTATTTGATAAAAATTGGGTATCCGCAATACTTTTACAGATAATTAGCATTTACTCATTTTGAGTAGGTAAATAATTAGCTATGGGTCTGAAACTTCACCAAGTGAAAGCTCTCCCAAAAGTAGGTGAATGAGTTATTTGAGAAAAATTGGCTATCTGCAATACTTTTAGAGATAATTCGCATTTACTCATTTTGAGTAGGTGAGTAATTAGCTATGGGTCTGAAACTTCACCATGTGAAAGCTCTTCCAAAAGTAGGTGAATGAGTTATTTGAGAAAAATTGGCTATCTGCAATACTTTTAAGAGATAATTTGCATTTACTCATTTTGAGTAGGTGAGTAATCATCTACGGGTCTGAAACTTCACCATGTGAAAGCTCTCCCAAAAGTACATGAATGAGTTATTTGATAAAAATTGGGTATCCGCAATAGTTTTTAAGATAATTAGCATTTACTCATTTTGAGTAGGTGAGTAATTAGCTACGGGTCTGTAACTTCACCAAGTGAAAGCTCTTCCAAAAGTAGGTGAATGAGTTATTTGAGAAAAATTGGCTATCTGCAATACTTTTAGAGGTAATTCGCATTTACTCATTTTGAGTAGGTGAGCAATTAGCTATGGGTCTGAAACTTCACCAAGTGAAAGCTCTTTGGGATAGCTGCTCTGCAGAGATACCCTGAAGATCAAAAATTTCGTCGAAATCGCTCTATGTAGCACGGTTTTCGAAATATTAGCATTTTTGTGTTTTGCATTTTTTGCGCAAAAATTCGAAAATTCAAAATGGCCGCCATTTTTGGCAAGACAAATTTTTTTTGAAAATTGGCATGGCTTCTCTGCAGATATACCCTGTGGGTCAAAAATTTCGTCGAAATCGCTCTATCTAGCAGGGTTTTCGAGATATAAGCATTTTTGTTTTGCAATTTTTGCGAAAAATTCGAAAATTCAAAATGGCCGCCATTTTTGGCGAGACAAATTTTTTTTTTAAATAGGCATGGCTACTCTGCAGAGATACCCTGTGGGTCAAAAATTTCGTCGAAATCGCTCTATCTAGTACGGTTTTCGAGATATAAGCATTTTTATGTTTTGCAATTTTGCGAAAAATTCGAAAATTCAAAATGGCCGCCATTTTTGGCGAGACAAAAATTTTTTGAAAATTGGGATAACTACTCTACAGAGATACCCTGTGGATCAAAAATTTCGTCGAAATCGCTCTATCTAGCACGGTTTTCGAGATATAAGCATTTTTGTGTTTTGCAATTTTTGCGAAAATTTCGAAAATTCAAAATGGCCGCCATTTTTGGCGAGACAAAATTTTTTTGAAAATTGGGAAAACTACTCCGCAGAGATACCCTGCGAGTCAAAAATTTCGTCGAAATCGCTCTATCTAGCACGGTTTTCGAGATATAAGCATTTTTGTGTTTTCCTTATTTGGAAAATTCGTAATGATTAATTAATCATTAATTACTCGGCCATTTCTTGACCAATCAATGCCAAAATCTAATGATTTCCAGATTTTAATAGAATGAATATATTTGCCAAGTTTCAGGTGAATTGATAAAATTCCTTTCAAGTTATCATCCGGACAAGCTTCCCCATCGAAAAAAGACATTTTTGGTCATGTGACCTCTCTGATTGGTTGAAATGTCACTGCAGCATATTCAAAAAAATTCCCCAAGGCTACTGCCTAAACCTGCCAAATTTGAAAAGAATCCGCCTAACGGTTACAGAGTTATAAGGAAAACAAAATGCGGAGCCGGCGGAGCCTGAAGGTCTCCCATACACAAACAAGCGTCCCGTAAGGGACGCTTAATAACGCACGCACGCACACACTCCCGCACGCACACACTCCCACACACACACAGGCATCATTTTGTAATCTCCCTCCCGGGCTAATGCCCGGCGGGAGATAATAAGCAGGGTTACCCCATGGTTATCGCTATTAGAATTTTATTTCCCAGCAATATGCAGTCAGTTATTACATGTGCTCATAGTCAACAAAAATAAAGGCACAAGCAATAGCTAAAGAGTATAGACTGACTATAACATAAATTAGCAAACATTTACATCTCTGATTACAACAAAATGAAAACAGTGGAAATCTGAAAAAAAAACACAATCCACACTTCCAAGTATTTGTTGAATCAGAAAAGCTTCCCACTTTGCTTCAACATGAAAGCAATTTCAGAGTACAAGCAATTTTATTGTGATTCCAGAATCATTGGGCTGCTTGTCATATTTGAAATGAGATAAATTACAGCAGTTTCTGCCATTTATTAGTCTGGCTAATTTTTGCAGTATTGACACAGAAATTGAAAATAGCCATGTGAGATACCCATGCATATCTTTGCTTTTTCGTAAGTGGGACGAGGGTGGGGGTTGTGGGTTCCAATGTTTAATAACTATGCTGAGAGACAATAAAAGGTATCATCTGCCTTATCTTTGTGGAGTAGACATGGCAGAAGTTTACAAGGTCAGTACGTGTGAACATAAGCTACTTGTATAACCATGCATTTGAGACCATCAAATATCAACAGTAGTACAGAAATCATCACTCCATACACTGCTAACCACCTGTAAGTTAATGGGACATACTAAAGCTTGCATATGGTCAAACCTAGACAGGTTTTCCGGTGACGCATGTCACAAGAGGCAATTTCACCCTTAATACAGTCACGCACCTGAATTTCATCAATAGATATGCCATCATCTTTGACCTTAACATCAATGGTTTTGTCCTGCTCTGTAGTACCTCCTGTCTGCAGCAGCTCATTCAGATATTCCTGGTCCACCTTGTCCATAGCAGCCTTAAAGTCATTCTTAAAACCCTGGATGGATTAAAATGTACATTTTGTGTATATTTGCCAGATTATTTTTGAATCCTTAATAAATTGTGGCGTTTATCTAGTTTTAAATAATTTAAACCACATTTTTTTTACTGTCAAAAAGAGGTTTTTCAAGAAAAAACTAGAAATAGGCCGCCCTGTTGATAGTAGATGCGAATAGAAACAGGATAGCATAGAAGAACACACATTATCATGTGTAATGTCCACCCATGAACCTTTTGCCCAAATTGTACAGTAGTCTTACAAGACCCTGTTTCATTTGTAAAATATATCAATGATGCTTAAATATTTGTTAGTGTAGATGTAAATTATTTCAGCTTCATGCCTTTTTGCATTGGTTGGGTTGAAAATTTTGACGAAATCACTCTATCTTGCACGGTTAAGAAGATAGAAGCAAATTCCTGTTTTTCTATTTTTGGCAAAAATTTGAAAATTCAAAATGGCCGCCATTTTTGGGAAAAGGAAATTTTTTTGAAAATTGCCAAGAGTACATTTCTTAGATACCCTATGGGTCGAAAATTTCAACAAAATAACTCTATTTTGCACGGTTAAGGCCAGTTTGTGTTTTTCCATTTTAAGCAAAAATTCGAAAATTCAAAATGGCTGCCATTTTTGGGGAGGGGAAATTTTTTTGAAAATTGCAAAGATTACATTCCTTAGATACCCTGTGGGTTGAAAAATTTCGACGAAATCGCTCTATCTCGCATGGTTAAGGAGATAGAAGCAAATTTGTGTTTTGCCATTTTTGGCAAAAATTTGAAAATTCAAAATGGCCGCCATTTTTGGGGAGGGGAAAATTTTTGGAAGATTGCAAAGATTGCATTCCTTAGATACCCTGTAGGTCGAAAATTTCGACGATATCACTCTATCTCGCACGGTTAAGGAGATAGAAGCAAATTTGTGTTTTGCCATTTTTGGCAAAAATTCGAAAATTCAAAATGGCCGCCATTTTTGGGGAGGGGAAAATTTTTGGAAAATTGCAAATATTACATTCCTTAGATACCCTGTGGGTTGAAAATTTCGACGAAATCGCTCTATCTCACACGGTTAAGGAGATAGAAGGAAATTTGTGTTTTGCCATTTTTGGCAAAAATTCGAAAATTCAAAATGGCCGCCATTTTTGGGGAGGGGAAAATTTTTTGAAAATTGCAAGAGTACACTCCTCAGATACCCTGTGGGTCGAAAATTTTGCCGAAATCGCTCTATCTCGCACGGTTAAGGAGATAGAAGCAAATTAGTGTTTTGCCATTTTTGGCAAAAATTCGAAAATTCAAAATGGCCGCCATTTTTGGGGAGGGGAAAATTTTTTGAAAATTGCAAAGAGTACACTCCTCAGATACCCTGTGGGTCGAAAATTTTGACGAAATCGCTCTATCTCGCACGGTTAAGGAGATAGAAGCAAATTTGTGTTTTGCCATTTTTGGCAAAAATTCGAAAATTTAAAATGGCCGCCATTTTTAGGGAGGGGAAAATTTTTTGAAAATTGCAAATATTACATTCCTTAGATACCCTGTGGGTCGAAAATTTCAACGAAATCGCTCTATCTCGCACGGTTAAGGAGATAGAAGCAAATTTGTGTTTTGCCATTTTTGGCAAAAATTCGAAAATTCAAAATGGCCGCCATTTTTGGGGAGGGGAAAATTTTTTGAAAATTGCAAAGATTGCATTCCTTAGATACCCTGTGGGTCGAAAATTTCGACAAAATCGCTCTATCTCGCACGCTTAAGGAGATAGAAGCAAATTTGTGTTTTGCCATTTTTGGCAAAAATTCGAAAATTTAAAATGGCCGCCATTTTTAGGGAGGGGAAAATTTTTTGAAAATTGCAAATATTACATTCCTTAGATACCCTGTGGGTCGAAAATTTCAACGAAATCGCTCTATCTCGCACGGTTAAGGAGATAGAAGCAAATTTGTGTTTTGCCATTTTTGGCAAAAATTCGAAAATTCAAAATGGCCGCCATTTTTGGGGAGGGGAAAATTTTTTGAAAATTGCAAAGATTGCATTCCTTAGATACCCTGTGGGTCGAAAATTTCGACAAAATCGCTCTATCTCGCACGCTTAAGGAGATAGAAGCAAATTTGTGTTTTGCCATTTTTGGCAAAAATTCGAAAATTCAAAATGGCCGCCATTTTTGGGGAGGGGAAAATTTTTTAAAAATTACCAAGAGTACAATGCTCAGATACCCTGTGGGTCGAAAATTTCGACGAAATCGCTCTATCTGGCACGGTTAAGGAGATAGAAGCAAATTTGTGTTTTGCCATTTTTGGCAAAAATTCGAAAATTCAAAATGGCCGCCATTTTTGGGGAGGGGAAAATTTTTTGAAGATTGCAAAGATTGCATTCCTTAGATACCCTGTAGGTCGAAAATTTCGACGATATCACTCTATCTCGCACGGTTAAGGAGATAGAAGCAAATTTGTGTTTTGCCATTTTTGGCAAAAATTCGAAAATTCAAAATGGCCGCCATTTTTGGGGAGGGGAAAATTTTTGGAAGATTGCAAATATTACATTGCTTAGATACCCTGTGGGTTGAAAATTTCGACGAAATCGCTCTATCTCGCACGGTTAAGGAGATAGAAGGAAATTTGTGTTTTGCCATTTTTGGCAAAAATTCGAAAATTCAAAATGGCCGCCATTTTTGGGGAGGGGAAAATTTTTGGAAAATTGCAAATATTACATTCCTTAGATACCCTGTGGGTCGAAAATTTTGCCGAAATCGCTCTATCTCGCACGGTTAAGGAGATAGAAGCAAATTAGTGTTTTGCCATTTTTGGCAAAAATTCGAAAATTCAAAATGGCCGCCATTTATGGGGAGGGGAAAATTTTTTTAAAATTGCAAAGAGTACACTCCTCAGATACCCTGTGGGTCGAAAATTTTGACGAAATCGCTCTATCTCGCACGGTTAAGGAGATAGAAGCAAATTTGTGTTTTGCCATTTTTGGCAAAAATTC
Organism: Sabellastarte sp. h YS-2021; assembly: GCA_964017235.1. Taxonomy (NCBI): domain Eukaryota; kingdom Metazoa; phylum Annelida; class Polychaeta; order Sabellida; family Sabellidae; genus Sabellastarte; species Sabellastarte sp. h YS-2021. The sequence goes on along the minus strand of OZ024930.1, from coordinate 122,571,203 downwards.
GAAAATTTAAAATGGCCGCCATTTTTAGGGAGGGGAAAATTTTTTGAAAATTGCAAATATTACATTCCTTAGATACCCTGTGGGTCGAAAATTTCGACGAAATCGCTCTATCTCGCACGGTTAAGGAGATAGAAGCAAATTTGTGTTTTGCCATTTTTGGCAAAAATTCGAAAATTCAAAATGGCCGCCATTTTTAGGGAGGGGAAAATTTTTTGAAAATTGCAAAGAGTACACTCCTTAGATACCCTGTGGGTTGAAAATTTCGACGAAATCGCTCTATCTCGCACGGTTAAGGAGATAGAGGGAAATTTGTGTTTTGCCATTTTTGGCAAAAATTCGAAAATTCAAAATGGCCGCCATTTTTGGGGAGGGGAAAATTTTTTGAAAATTGCAAAGAGTACACTCCTCAGATACCCTGTGGGTCGAAAATTTCGACGAAATCGCTCTATCTCGCACGGTTAAGGAGATAGAGGGAAATTTGTGTTTTGCCATTTTTGGCAAAAATTCGAAAATTCAAAATGGCCGCCATTTTTGGGGAGGGGAAAATTTTTTGAAAATTGCAAAGAGTACACTCCTCAGATACCCTGTGGGTCGAAAATTTTGCCGAAATCGCTCTATCTCGCACGGTTAAGGAGATAGAAGCAAATTAGTGTTTTGCCATTTTTGGCAAAAATTCGAAAATTCAAAATGGCCGCCATTTTTGGGGAGGGGAAAATTTTTTGAAAATTGCAAAGAGTACACTCCTCAGATACCCTGTGGGTCGAAAATTTTGACGAAATCGCTCTATCTCGCACGGTTAAGGAGATAGAAGCAAATTTGTGTTTTGCCATTTTTGGCAAAAATTCGAAAATTCAAAATGGCCGCCATTTTTGGGGAGGGGAAAATTTTTTGAATATTGCAAAGAGTACACTCCTCAGATACCCTGTGGGTCGAAAATTTTGACGAAATCGCTCTATCTCGCACGGTTAAGGAGATAGAAGCAAATTTGTGTTTTGCCATTTTTGGCAAAAATTCGAAAATTTAAAATGGCCGCCATTTTTAGGGAGGGGAAAATTTTTTGAAAATTGCAAATATTACATTCCTTAGATACCCTGTGGGTCGAAAATTTCGACGAAATCGCTCTATCTCGCACGGTTAAGGAGATAGAAGCAAATTTGTGTTTTGCCATTTTTGGCAAAAATTCGAAAATTCAAAATGGCCGCCATTTTTGGGGAGGGGAAAATTTTTTGAAAATTGCAAAGAGTACACTCCTTAGATACCCTGTGGGTTGAAAATTTCGACGAAATCGCTCTATCTCACACGGTTAAAGAGATAGAGGGAAATTTGTGTTTTGCCATTTTTGGCAAAAATTCGAAAATTCAAAATGGCCGCCATTTTTGGGGAGGGGAAAATTTTTTGAAAATTGCAAAGAGTACACTCCTCAGATACCCTGTGGGTCGAAAATTTTGCCGAAATCGCTCTATCTCGCACGGTTAAGGAGATAGAAGCAAATTAGTGTTTTGCCATTTTTGGCAAAAATTCGAAAATTCAAAATGGCCGCCATTTTTGGGGAGGGGAAAATTTTTTGAAAATTGCAAAGAGTACACTCCTCAGATACCCTGCGGGTCGAAAATTTTGCCGAAATCGCTCTATCTTGCACGGTTAAGGAGATACAAGCAAATTACTCAAAAGTAGTACTGAAAATACACAATGAAGTACCTAAATGGCTATTACTCATGTACTGACAAAGCTATCAGTCCCAAATGCAATACCAAGCGAGCTATGGACATAACAATCTTGTATTCAAAATTGTAGTAAAATATCTTTAATTATTTTGGCTTAAATGCACGGAAACCAATGGGTACTGAAAATAGCTGTACTTAAGTATTACTCAGTAAGCAAAAGAGGTACAACAGCCAAAAGCAATCCCAAGCAAGCTACTGACCCAATAAGCCTGCATACCAAATTTGGTGACAATAGCTCTAATACTTTTCCTTTAAATGAGCGGAAACCATGCGTGACGCCGGACATCGGACGCCGGACGCCGGACGCCGGACATCGGACATCGGACATCGGACATCGGACGGCGAAAAAAGCAAAAATAATATATCCACCCCCCAGGGGGGTGGACATAATTAAAACCAGTTTCCAGCAGAATCAACACAACAGAAGCAGTAAAATAGAGAATGTTTTTTTTTTGAATATCAATGCCCTGAAATTTTATATTTTTCAAATCCATATATAACAATTTTATGGGTCCACAATACAGTCATAGCTACAGTAGCCTCTCACTTAACTGAACACCTTGGAAGACAATAACCTCCCTTGAGTTTAGATAGTCATGAAGTGCGTGGACAGCTGAAAATGAAACTATGATCATGCATTTGCAGTATCAGAAATGATCCATAATACAGTGATTCTGTCAATAATGACTTAAGGACATAATAGATGAGAATACTTGTTTTATTCTGTTTTTCACAAATAATCCATTATATTCTGCAACTGAGAGAAATCAATATGTGCATTATATATCTTTAGATTTTGTGGAGACAAAAAAATATGGGGACGTAGAACATGTATTTTCAGTAATTTCTAAAATTTACATTACAATTGCCATGGTGGCATCCAATTTAATCACAAATTTGCAAGAATTATAATCATTACTTTTTTGTTATTTTCTGAATATTTTTGATACATTATTCATTCAACAATTTGTCTTTGTACATGGTGCCTGAAAATTTCTTATTTAAAAACAAGCAATCAGGGCTCTGTGTCAGCTGACTGTGTGTTTTGAGTTTCAGAGTAGAAGTGACAGAAAAAAAGGACACAAAAGCTGTGCCCTGGAAATGGTGTTCAGAAGGAAAGTAAGAAGGTAACTGTTAAGGTGTAAAAAGTAAGTTCAAAACATATTTAAAGAAAATATTGCAAATGCAATAGTTTTAATTTTACTATGTTATAGCTCACCCCAAAATAGGTGAATAAGATACTGAAACTAAATAATCTAAATGCAATAGTTTTCAAGTTATAAGTGATTTTCTCAACAATGATAACCCAAAAGTAGCTATTACTCAGCTATGCCATGAGCTACAGGTCTGAAATTTTACTATGTTATAGCTGACCCAAAAGTAGCTGAATAACATATTTACACAAAATTCTGTAAATGCAATAGTTTTCAAGTTACAAATGATTTTACTCATGATGGAAGTTACTGAAAAGTCCGAAAGTAGCTATTACTCACTTAGCTATTGAGAGAGACACCCAAGTTACTCAGCATGTTGTAGCTATGGAAAAAGTAGCTGAATAACATACTTTAACAAAATGCTCTAAATGCAATACTTTTCAAGTTATACATGATTTAGCGTTGAGTAAGAACCTCAAAGTAGCTATTACTCAGCTATGCAATGAGCCACAGGTCTGGAATTTTACTATGTTATAGCTCACCCCAAAATAGGTGAATAACATATTGAAACTAAATACTCTAAATGTAATACTTTTCAAGTTATAAGTGATTTTCTCAACAGTGATAACCTAAAAGTAGCTATTACTCAGCTATGCCATGAGCTACAGGTCTGAAATATTACTATGTTATAGCCGACCCAAAAGTAGCTGAATAACATATTTACACAAAATTCTGTAAATGCAATAGTTTTCAAGTTACAAGTGATTTTACTCATGATGGAAGTTACTGAAAAGTCCGAAAGTAGCTATTACTCACTTAGCTATTGAAATAGACACCCAAGTTACTCACCATGTTGTAGCTATGGAAAAAGTAGCTGAATAACATATTTACACAAAATGCTCTAAATGCAATACTTTTCAAGTTATACATGATTTAGCGTTGAGTAAGAACCTCAAAGTAGCTGTTACTCAGCTATGCAATGACCCACAGGTGTGGAATTTTACTATGTTATAGCTGACCCCAAAATAGGTGAATAACATATTGAAACTAAATACTCTAAATGCAATACTTTTCAAGTTATAAGAGATTTTCTCAACAGTGATAACCTAAAAGTAGCTATCATTCAGCTATGCCATGAGCTACAGGTCAGAAATTTTACTATGTTATAGCTGACCCAAAAGTAGCGGAATAACGTATTTACACAAAATTCTCTAAATGCAATAGTTTTCAAGTTACAAGTGATTTTACTCATGATGGAAGTTACTGAAAAGTCCAAAAGTAGCTATTACTCACTTAGCTATTGAAATAGACACCCAAGTTACTCACCATGTTGTAGCTATGAAAAAAGTAGCTGAATAACATATTTGAACAAAATGCTCTAAATGCAATACTTTTCAAGTTATAATTGATTTAGTGCATGATTTCATTAATTTTAATGCATTAAAAATTATTTTAAAAATTCATAAAAAAATAATTAAGAAAGATCCAGGTCTGACACTCACACAAGGGAATCTACTTGTGACCTAGTACATACGTGCAAAATATTAGAGAAATACCTGCAATAGTCACTGAGAAAATTGTGATAAATTGTTAAAATTTTCATACTTAGGGTGGGGGGTATCTCACTTATAATGGCTCTAGCAAACAGACGAACAAACAGATCTGCATGCCTTGAACACATTTTCATGCTAGGTAGATAAGCTATCTTTTAAAACAAACAGCATGTCTCTGGGCCTTGTACTTTCGGAGGAGAAGTCGCTCACGCGTACGCGTAAGCACACGCCGCAGAGTGATGTCATAATATCAGCTGACTGACAAAACAAAAAACTGAAAAAAAAAAATTTTACTTTCATTGAAACAATTGCACCTTTTGTGTAAAAAGAATCACTTACTTTCAAAACTTCAGGCATTGTCATTTCTAACTTCTTCAATCTCTGATAAGCCTCACTTTCTGTTTCACCAAATAGAATAATTGGTTCACCCCGCTCCCGTAAATGTCTTATCACCTGTATGAAGAAAAGAGTTCTCCTGAACTGAACACTGGATTATTTTAAAATTATGTTTTATGGACATAGCTCAACAAAATCTCTTATGTACTAGAAGAGGTATTAAAGTTAATGTGTTGCATGTTGGATCACTAACTTTACAACTCAATTACTTTGCCTGATGCTTGAGTTCTTAAAAATATCAATAATCTTCAAAAATATTTAAGTTGTACCTTAGAGTCAGAACATCACACTTGAAATGCAATACCAATGAGCATCAACCCATGCCATATAGTTTTAATTCTGTGATGAAATCAGAATTTAACAGTGCCAAACCCAAGATAATGTGTGCTAAGCATTAGCCTGCAATGATGTACATCATACAAAGGACAACAAAAATATTTTAATTTTACAAGGATTTTGACATACAATGTACACATGAAGATTGCAAAGGAACAGGCCCTATTAGGTCTACATATTTCCAAATTTTAAAAACTAGCCTAGTAATAGTGTACATTCAAGTTGCTCAATTAGTCTAACAGCCCTTCCAGAAAACAATAAGGAGACTTTATTAAACAGACCTCCTTTCGAGGTAATATTTTCTCCTGTTTTGTCCCAACTGATGAAGAGCTCTCTGCAGCTGAATCATTGCCACTTCCCTGAAAAGATAAGGCTACATTTTATAACAAGCATTCTGACGCATGCATTTATCTCCTGCCGTATAAATTAGATGTACTTAAGATAGTGGAATATAAATTTTCTTGTGAGATGGAGGCACATGTAGAAGTGACAAGTTTAATGTTTGATTGCAATACTTTTAAAGACAAAAGGCATTTACTCATTTTAGTAGCTATTACTTTGCCATCCAAAGAGCTACAGTTCTACCACTTCATTATGCAGATCAACTCAAACTAGGGAAGCACGTCTTTAGAAGAAATTGCCTATCTGTACTACTTTTAGAGATACAAGCCATTTACTTATTTTAGTGGCTATTACTCTGCCATCTAAAGAGCTACAGTTCTGCAACTTCACTATGTGGTAGATCACTCAAAAGTAGGTGAATGACTTATTTAGAAGAAATTGCCCACCTGTAATACTTTTAGAGACTAGACCAAGGATGCATCTGTAGCCAGATGCAAAATGTATCCACCGGCAAAGGCAAAAGTAGCTATTACTCAGCTATGGCACGAGCTAGAGGTCTGAAAGTTTAGTATGTTATAGCTGACCCAAAAGTAGGTGAATAACATATTTGCACAAAATTCTCTAAATGCAATAGTTTTCAAGTTACAAGTGATTTTACTCATGATGGAAGTTAGTGAAAAGTCCAAAAGTAGCTATTACTCACTTAGCTATTCAGATAGACACCCAAGTTACTCACCATGTTGTTGCTATTGAAAAAGTAGGTGAATGACATATTTTAACAAAATGCTCTAAATGCAATACTTTTCAAGTTATAAATGATTTAGTGTTGAGTAAGAACTTCAAAGTAGCTATTACTCCGCTATGCAATGAGCCACAGGTCTGGAATTTTACTATGTTATAGCTGCCTCAAAATAGGTGAATAACATACTGAAACTAAATAATGTAAATGCAAAAGTTTTCAAGTTATCAGTGATTTACCCAACAGTGATAACCTAAAAGTAGTTATTATTCAGCTATGCCATGAGCTACAGGTCTGAAATTTTACTATGTTATAGCTGACCCAAAAGTAGCTGGATAACATATCTGCACAAAGTGCTCTAAATGCAGTACTTTTCAAGTTATAATTGATTTAGTGCATGATTTTAATGTATTAAAATTTATTTAAAAAATTCATAAATAAACTTAAGCATGTGAAACTTCTCCAAAATGTAGGTGAATGAGTTATTTGAGAAATACTGGCTATCTGCAATACTTTTAGTGATAATAGGCATTTACTTATTTTGAGTAGGTGAGTAATTAGCTACAGGTCTGAAACTTCACCAAGTGAAAGCTGTCCCAAAAGTAGGTGAATGAGTTATTTGAGAAAAATTGGCTATCTGCAATACTTTTAGAGATAATTAGCATTTACTCATTTTGAGTAGGTGAGTAATTATCTACGGGTCTGGAACTTCACCATGTGAAGGCTATCCGCAATACTTCTAGGGATAATTAGCATTTACTCATTTTGAGTAGGTGAATAATTAGCTACGGGTCTGAAACTTCACCCAGTGATGGCTCTCCCAATAGTAGATGAATGAGTTATTTGAGAAAAATTGGCTATCTGCAATACTTTTAGAGATAATTAGCATTTACTCATTTTGAGCAGGTGAGTAATTAGCTATGGGTCTGAAACTTCACCAAGTGAAAGCTCTCCTAAAAGTAGGTGTATGAGTTATTTGACAAAAAATGGCTATCTGCAATCCTTTTAGAGATAATTAGCATTTACTCATTTTGAGTAGGTGAGTAATTAGCTACAGGTCTGAAACTTCACCAAGTGAAAGCTCTCCCAAAAGTAGGTGAATGAGTTATATGAGAAAAATTGGCTATCCGCAATACTTTTAGAGATAATTAGCATTTACTCATTTTGAGTAGGTGAATAATTAGGTACGGGTCTGAAACTTCACCAAGTGAAAGCTCTCCCAAAAGTAGGTGAATGAGTTATATGAGAAAAATTGGCTATCTGCAATACTTTTAGAGATAATTAGCATTTACTCATTTTGAGTAGGTGAATAATTAGCTACAGGTCTGAAACTTCACCAAGTGAAAGCTCTCCCAATAGTAGATGAATGAGTTATTTGAGAAAAATTGGCTATCTGCAATACTTTTAGAGATAATTAGCATTTACTCATTTTGAGTAGGTGAGTAATTAGGTATGGGTCTGAAATTTCACCATGTGAAAGCTCTCCCAAAAGTAGGTGAATGAGTTATCTGAGAAAATTGGCTATCTGCAATACTTTTAGAGATAATTCGTATTTACTCATTTTGAGTAGGTGAGTAATTAGCTACGGATCTGAAACTTCACCATGTGAAAGCTCTTCCGAAAGTACGTGAAGGAGTTATTTGAGAAAAATTGGCTACCTGCAATACTTTTAGAGATAATTAGCATTTACTCATTTTCAGCAGGTGAATAATTAGCTACAGGTCTGAAACTTTACCAAGTGAAAGCTCTCCCAAAAGTAGATGAATGAGTTATTTGAGAAAAATTGTCTATCTGCAATAATTTTAGAGATAATTAGCATTTACTCATTTTGAGTAGGTGAGTAATTAGCTACGGATCTGAAACTTGACCATGTGAAAGCTCTTCCAAAAGTACGTGAAGGAGTTATTTGAGAAAAATTGTCTATCTGCAATAATTTTAGAGATAACTAGACCAAGGACGTATCTGTGGCCAGATGCTGGATGTATCCTCCGACAAAGGCCAACTAAGATAGTTTGGAAGATAAACAGCATTTTTCGTTAATAAGCAAGCTGAAAGCACTTTTAAGTTTGGCTAACCTTATTTGACCCTGTAGCAGGGGCCCAAGGTGAAGTCTGACCACATCGAAAGATTCGCAGCCCATGATTTCCTATACGTCGTTTTCACATTGCAAACCTCTAGGACCAATAATAAGCAGGAGGGGCCCAAGGTCAAATCTGACCACATGAAAAGATTTGCAGCCCATGACTTCCTATAAGTTGTTTTCATATTAATGAGTTATTTGAGAAATACTGGCTATCTGCAATACTTCTAGAGATAATTAGCATTTACTCATTTTGAGTAGGTGAATAATTAGCTACAGGTCTGAAACTTCACCAAGTGAAAGGTCTCCCAAAAGTAGGTGAAGGAGTTATTTGACAAAAATTGGCTATCGGGAATACTTTTAGAGATAATTTGCATTTACTCATTTTCAGTAGGTGAGTAATTACCTACGGGTCTGAAACTTCACCAAGTGAAAGCTCTCCCAAAAGTAGGCAAATGAGTTATTTGAGAAAAATTGGCTATCTACAATACTTTTAGAGATAATTTGCATTTACTCATTTTGAGTAGGTGAATAATTAGCTATGGGTCTGAAACTTCACCATGTGAAAGCTCTCCCAAAAGTAGATGAATGAGTTATTTGAGAAAAATTGGATATCTGCAATACTTTTAGAGATAATTAGCATTTACTCATTTTGAGTAGGTGAATAATTAGCTACAGGTCTGAAACTTCACCAAGTGAAAGGTCTCCCAAAAGTAGGTGAAGGAGTTATTTGACAAAAATTGGCTATCTGGAATACTTTTAGAGATAATTTGCATTTACTCATTTTGAGTAGGTGAATAATTAGCTATGGGTCTGAAACTTCACCATGTGAAAGCTCTCCCAAAAGTAGATGAATGAGTTATTTGATAAAAATTGGATATCTGCAATACTTTTAGAGATAATTAGCATTTACTCATTTTGAGTAGGTGAATAATTAGCTACAGGTCTGAAACTTCACCAAGTGAAAGGTCTCCCAAAAGTAGGTGAAGGAGGTGAATAATTAGCTATGGGTCTGAAACTTCACCATGTGAAAGCTCTCCCAAAAGTAGGTGAAGGAGTTATTTGATAAAAATTGGATATCTGCAATACTTTTAGAGATAATTAGCATTTACTCATTTTGAGTAGGTGAATAATTAGCTACAGGTCTGAAACTTCACCAAGTGAAAGGTCTCCCAAAAGTAGGTGAAGGAGTTATTTGACAAAAATTGGCTATCTGGAATACTTTTAGAGATAATTTGCATTTACTCATTTTCAGTAGGTGAGTAATTACCTACGGGTCTGAAACTTCACCAAGTGAAAGCTCTCCCAAAAGTAGGTGAATGAGTTATTTGAGAAAAATTGGCTATCTGCAATACTTTTAGAGATAATTCGCATTTACTCATTTTGAGTAGGTGAGTAATTACCTACAGGTCTGGAACTTCAGCATGTGAAAGCTCTCCCAAAAGTAGGTGAATGAGTTATTTAAGAAAAATTTGCTATCTGTAATACTTTTAGAGAAAATGCAGAATTACTCATTTTTAGTAGGCAAGTAATTTAGCCACAGGCCTAATTTAGACATAAAGCCTACCAATAGAATACTGTGGTGCACCCTCTAATATACCTTGCAAACTTGAGAGGGCTAGCTATAATATTTTTTTCGTAAGAGCGGTAATGGTGAAATCTCTCTACACACTGCGGCTATCCAGTGGATACAATGATTTACTCAACAGTGAGAACCTGAAAGCAGATATTGGTAAGCTATGCCATGACATAGAGGTCTGCAATTTCACTCTGTTATAGCTGACCAAAAATTATGTGAATAACATATTTAGTTTTCACGTTATAACTGATTTACTCAACAGTGATAACCTCAAAGTAGCTATTACTCAGCTATGCAATGAGCTACATGTCTGAATTTTTTCTATGTTATAGCTGACCCAAAATTAGGTGAACAACATATTTAAGCAAAATACTGTAAATGCAATAGTTTTCAAGTTACAACTGATTTACTCAATAGTGAGAACCTGAAAATAGCTATTGCTCAGCTATGCCATGAGCTATAAGTCTATAATTTCACGACGTTATAGCTGACCCAAAAGTAGGTGAACAACATATTTTAACAAAATACTCCAAATGCAATATTTTTCAAGTTACAAGTCATTTACTCAACAGTCAGTACCTGAAAATAGCTATTGCTCAGTTGTGCCATGAGCTACAGGTCTGTAATTTCACTATGTTATAGCTGACCCAAAAGTAGCTGAATAACATATTTACACAAATTTCTGTAAATGCAATAGTTTTCCAATTACAACTGATTTACTCAAAAGTGTGAACTTCAAAGTAGCTATTACTCAGCTATGCAATGAGCCACAGGTCTGGAACTTCACTATGTTATAGCTGACTCCGAAATAGGTGAATAACATATTGAAACAAAATACTCTAAATGTAATACTTTTGAAGTTATAAGCAATTTACTCAATAGTGATAACCTAAAAGTAGCAATTACTCAGCTATGCCATGAGCTACAGGTCTGAAATTTTACTATGTTATAGCTGACCCAAAAATAGCTGAATAACATATTTACACAAATTTCTGTAAATGCAATAGTTTTCCAATTACAACTGATTTACTCAACAGTGTGAACTTCAAAGTAGCTATTACTCAGCTATGCAATGGGCCACAGGTCTGGAACTTCACTATGTTATAGCTGACTCCGAAATAGGTGAATAACATATGAAACAAAATACTCTAAATGTAATACTTTTGAAGTTATAAGCAATTTACTCAACAGTGATAACCTAAAAGTAGCTATTACTCAGCTATGCCATGAGCTACAGGTCAGAAATTTTACTATGTTATAGCTGACCCAAAAATAGCTGAATAACATATTGAAACAAATACTCTAAATGCAATAGTTTTCAAGTTACAAGTGATTTTACTCACGATGGAAGTTACTGAAAAGCCCAAAAGTAGCTATTACTCACTTAGCTATTGAGACAGACACCCAAGTTACTCGCCATGTTGTAGCTATGAAAAAAGTATCTGAATAACATATTTTAACAAAATGCTCTAAATGCAACACTTTTCAAGTTACAAGTGATTTAGTGCATGATTTCATGAATTTTAATGCATTTTAGACATTTTTGTGTACCAGAGGCCTAATTTAGACATAAAGCCTACCAAAAAGATAGGGTGGCGAGTCCCCTAGCATACCAAGCCACCTGCCAAATATGAAAGAAATCTGGAAAGAAATGTGGACTGTAGGTCGCTAACAAGCAATATTCCACATTTTAGACATTTTTGTCTACCACAGGCCTAATTTAGACATAAAGCCTACCAAAACGATAGGGTGGCGAGTCCTCTACCATATCAAGCCACCTGCCAAATATGAAAGAAATCCGGAAAGAAATGTGGACTGTAGGTCGCTAACAAGAAATCTCTGCGGACGCGGACGCGGGCCATACGACGACGACGATGAATCCATAGTATCCCCGCTTCGCGTCGGGGATACAATTAGCATTTACTCATTTTGAGTAGGTGAGTAATTAGCTACGGATCTGAAACTTGACCATGTGAAAGCTCTTCCAAAAGTACGTGAATGAGTTATTTGAGAAAAATTGGCTACCTGCAATACTTTTAGAGATAATTAGCATTTACTCATTTTCAGCAGGTGAATAATTAGCTACGGGTCTGAAACTTCACCAAGTGAAAGCTCTCTCAAAAGTAGGTGAATGAGTTATTTGAGAAAAATTGGCTATCTGCAATACTTTTAGAGATGATTCGCATTTACTCATTTTGAGCAGGTGAGTAATTAGCTACGGGTCTGAAACTTCACCAAGTGAAAGCTCTTCCAAAAGTAGGTGAATGAGTTATTTGAGAAAAATTGGCTATCTGCAATACTTTTAGAGATGATTCGCATTTACTCATTTTGAGCAGGTGAGTAATTAGCTACGGGTCTGAAACTTCACCAAGTGAAAGCTCTTCCAAAAGTAGGTGAATGAGTTATTTGAGAAAAATTGGCTATCTGCAATACTTTTACAGATAATTTGCATTTACTCATTTTGAGTAGGTGAATAATTAGCTACAGGTCTGAAACTTCACCAAGTGAAAGCTCTCTCAAAAGTAGGTGAATGAGTTATTTGAGAAAAATTGGCTATCTGCAATACTTTTAGAGATAATTAGCATTTACTCATTTTGAGTAATTAGCTACGGGTCTGAAACTTGACCATGTGAAAGCTCTTCCAAAAGTAGGTGAATGAGTTGAGAAAAATTGGCTATCTGCAATACTTTTAGAGATAATTCGCATTTACTCATTTTGAGTAGGTGAGTAATTAGCTAAGGGTCTGAAACTTCACCAAGTGAAAGCTCTCAATTAGCTACAAATGAGAAAATAGCTATTACTCACTTATGGCATGCAATAGAACCCCAAACTATGTACCATCTTATAGCTAAGGACAAAGTAGCCGAACAACATATTTTAGGAAAACACTCTAACTGCAATAGTTTTGGAGTTAGAATGGCTTTACTCAACAGTCAGAATTTCAAAGTAGCTATTACTCAGCTATCAAAGATTCAATAGGTCTGAAACTTTACTATGTGATAGCTTACCAAAAAGTAGATGGACAACATATTTGAAAAGATTTCCCTAACTTTAATACTTTTGAAGATATTTGACATTTACTTCTTTTGTTATTTAGCTACAAATGAGAAAATAGCTATTACTCACTTATGGCATGCAATAGAACCCCAAACTATGTACCATCTTATAGCTAAGGACAAAGTAGCTGAACAACATATTTTAGGAAAACACTCTAACTGCAATAGTTTTGGAGATACAATGGCTTTACTCAACAGTCGGAATTTGAAAGTAGCTATGACTCAGCTATTAAAGGTTCAACAGGTCTGAAACTTTACTATGTAATAGCTTACCAAAAAGTAGATGGACAACATATTTGAAAAGATTTCCCTAACTTTAATACTTTTGAAGATATTTGACATTTACTTCTTTTGTTATTTAGCTACAAATGAGAAAATAGCTATTACTCACTTATGGCATGCAATAGAACCCCAAACTATGTACCATCTTATAGCTAAGGACAAAGTAGCTGAACAACATATTTTAGGAAAACACTCTAACTGCAATAGTTTTGGAGTTACAATGGCTTTACTCAACCGTCGGAATTTGAAAGTAGCTATTACTCAGCTATCAAAGGTTCAACAGGTCTGAAACTTTACTATGTGATAGCTTACCAAAAAGTAGATGGACAACATATTTGAAAAGATTTCACTAACTTTAATACTTTTGAAGATATTTGACATTTACTTCTTTTGTTATTTAGCTACAAATGAGAAAATAGCTATTACTCACTTATGGCATGCAATAGAACCCCAAACTATGTACCATCTTATAGCTAAGGACAAAGTAGCTGAACAACATATTTTAGGAAAACACTCTAACTGCAATAGTTTTGGAGATACAATGGCTTTACTCAACAGTCGGAATTTGAAAGTAGCTATTACTCAGCTATCCACGGTGCAACAGGTCTGAAACTTTACTATGTGATAGCTTACCCAAAAGTAGATGAATAACATATTTGAAAAGATTTCTGTAACTCTAATACTTATGAAGATATTTGGCATTTACTTCTTTTGTTATTTAGCTACAAATGAGAAAATAGCTATTACTCACTTATGGCATGCAATAGAACCCCAAACTATGTACCATCTTATAGCTAAGGACAAAGTAGCTGAACAACATATTTTAGGAAAACACTCTAACTGCAATAGTTTTGGAGATACAATGGCTTTACTCAACAGTCGGAATTTGAAAGTAGCTATTACTCAGCTATCCACGGTGCAACAGGTCTGAAACTTTATTATGTGATAGCTTACCCAAAAGTAGATGAATAACATATTTGAAAAGATTTCTGTAACTCTAATACTTTTGTAGATACTTGGCATTTACTTCTTTTGTTATTTAGCTACAAATGAGAAAGTAGCTATTACTCACTTATGGCATGCAATAGAACCCCAAACTATGTACCATCTTATAGCTAAGGACAAAGTAGCTGAACAACATATTTTAGGAAAACACTCTAACTGCAATAGTTTTGGAGTTACAATGGCTTTACTCAACAGTCAGAATTTCAAAGTAGCTATTACTCAGCTATCCAAGGTGCAACAGGTCTGAAACTTTACTATGTGATAGCTTACCAAAAAGTAGATGAACAACATATTTGAAAAGATTTCTGTAACTCTAATACTTTTGAAGATATTTGACATTTACTCCTTTTGTTATTTAGCTACAAATGAGAAAATAGCTATTACTCACTTATGGCATGCAATGGGACCCCAAACTATGTACCATCTTATAGCTAAGGACAAAGTAGCTGAACAACATATTTGAAGAAAAAGTTGTAACTGCAATAGTTTTTGAGTTATGAGCCCTTTACTCCAAGTAGCTAAGATAGCTATTACTCAGTTATCTTTAGGCCTAAGTCCATAAAACCAAAATAATTTTCGAGGGCGTGAAAATTCATTGGGACAATTAATTTACAAAAAATCTGTAGCTGTAGTAGTTTTGGAGGAATCTGCGTGACTAACTAACGCACGCACACACGCACGCACGCACACACAGGCATCATTTCATAATCTCCCGCCCGGCGGGAGATAATAAATTTTTTTATGGTGTAATGTCCTCACATTTTTCAGTTCTGTTAACACCTGGGCTTCCAGGGATTCCCCTTCAGTTCAGCTGCTTAACAGCAAGACTTGCGTTTATTTCTGTGTGTAATCCAAAGCCAGTGGGATCGAGTCCCAGCAGAGCTAATAAATAATTGCTTTAAAGTACATGATGAGAAGCCTCAAGCATTCTATGAAAAACAAAACTGAAATTTTTGCATTCAATAATAACTGGGTTAGGGTGATTAAGAAATGCTACTCATGGATGGATTCTACAGAAAATCTGCAAAACCAAGACTTTGAATGAAAATGGCCACTATGCCTTTTCCTATCTCTTGCACCTTCTGTTTTGGGTGAATAGCTTATATTTTTGTAAGTTCATTATTCAATTCAATTTTTATTCTCTAAATTATCTAGAAAGACTAAAACAATTAAAACCTCATCTTCATCTGTTATTTTGAGCCTCTTGTGTTTCTTCCAGTACTGTTCTGCTTGCTTTTCTGCCAAGTCACCTCGTTTGAAGTAAGTCTTTCCTGGTTTCTGAGTTAAAACAGTGAACCCAAAGTAAATATAAAGCAGTAAAGATAATGCAGTTCAAAAGTACTCATGAATATAAACACTTTTGAAATGTATTCAAATACAAATACTTTCCATTTAAAAGGATTTTGAATACAAAACCACAGAAAAATGTATCTTGAACACATGAATACTGATACCCCAGGCCTGGTGTGTGATTATATTGGTAAGAATATAAAAGATGATTTGTGCCATAAACATGATTTCTGTACACAATCACCCATCATTACAAATAATTCATGCCTTTATTTATTCACATATATTTCAATACATCTACTTATGTGGCATAATATTCACTTGTTTCAAAGATGAATATTAATATATAATAAAAAATTTGGAATAATTATAGTTTTTAGCTCACTACACTACAAGCCCAATTTCTATTTAAACAGTATACTATAGAACAATCCAGTGGAAATTATAAATAGCCACATTTATTTCAAACATTTATTTTAATCTTGTTTAATGTATAACAGCTTGCAGAGAATTTACAAACTTGTTTGATCACTAAAATGTATGACAAGGCTTAGTGTAACTGTCATTTAAATGCTTTTATGTTGTTGTTGTGTAATTTTAAAGCACTTAATCTTGTTCATATGACAGATTTTACAATGATAGAACCACAATGAGAGAAGAAGAAAAAAACAAAATCCAGGAACATTTAGAGACAGGAGAGCTATGGAGGCTAAGCTTTACTGAGGAGGTATGCATTCAATCTGCACCTGAAAGGTCAAAGGTCAAAGTTGGGGTTTTACGTCCCGTTCAACAGCCAGTGCACCTGAAAGATCACAAAGAAACGACTGTTGTGATATCATGAGAGTGCCCATTCCACAAAGTTGGAGCATCATATACAAAGCTGTAGCTAATGTGTCTCTCGATTTGTGCACTGAAGACATGAACTGTGGAACCTTTAGGTACTTTCCGTCAGGTTTGCTGCATCTAGTGTTGTAGGTGCACGATGCTCGAGTATGGTCGGAGTTGAAATACTTTGGAAAACTCGTGAGAAGGTACTTGTACACCCGAATCAGAGTTTAGGAAATGCAGTGTTGAACAACAGGAAACCAGTCTGTATCTCTATGAACAGATGTGATTTTAGAAAATTATTTGCTATTTATTATGATTCTAGATAGGCATTTTTTGGACACACAATAATTTCTTAACATTTGATTTGGACAGACTACTTAAAAGTGCACTACAGTAGTCAAGGCGACTGTCCACAAGAGCATTACAAGCTAGTATTGCAGCTACACATGTGAGGTACTTGGTTTATCTGGCTGTTGGTTGGTTTTATCATAAAAACAAATACAGTAATCGGTTATAAACTGCTCCAAACCAGTTGTTTCTATTAACATTAAATATAAATCTTTGTTGCAGTTTTATTGAAATTTTCAATAAAATATTACTTAGAGGTTATCAAGCGCTTGTCATTTGATGGAATACCACATTATTATAACCTTCTTAGGTTTTATCAGCAAAAATTATAAGTTAAATACAGATTCACCAAGTTGATTAAGCTGTGTGCTTCTTTTGTAGTTTTTGATGAGATTTTTCATACGGTTTTAAAACCAGTTATCTGACAAACTGGCTATCATCTGTGAAAGCAACAACTGGTTTTGGAAAATCATTACCAACTGTAAATTTACGATTTACATGCAACTCATGACCACGGCATATCATGACCAACAACTCGTACCCACAACTCATACACAAACATTTTATAAGAATAAACATTCTTTCTGCTTGGATATGAAATACTTGTATATGAGCTCATAATATGTATGAAGAAATGTGAGATCTATGTGAGGCTAATTTATGACCCCAGTTTGACCCCTACAGGAGGGGGGGGGGGGGGGGATGACTTGCTTTCTACACTCTCCACATATGGTTTCCTACTACCTCCCAATACATTTTATGAAACCAACAATTAATCACGTATACCACCGGCACAGTCTCCGACTTTACGGTCTCTGATACCGAATATATAGCCAGTCTCCGACTTTACGGTCTCTGTCTATGTCTATAATTACCAATATACTGATTAAAACCCTATTAAACAGTATCTGACTTTACGGTTTCTGAATAATGCACAATATATTATCACTAAGAATAAATAACAATTCCGGATGTAAATTACTAACCTAAATCTGGTACTCTTCAATCCAGCAAAACACCTTCTGATAAAACACTTCACAACTGGTACAACACTTTCAATAATATCAAACTCCAATCTAATTATAAACAACCCGGTAAAAACACTTTTAGTAACCTCAAGATTCGAACCCAAACTCAACCTATTTAAAAATACTTCCTACCACTAAAAGATTCAAACCCAGGATTAGCATGCTAAAAATACGTCTTGACACTTCAAGATTCAAACCCAGACTAAATTTTAAAATCAAATCACCCTGTGACCTAATCATGGTTGTTAAGATACCTGTACCTACAGCTGACAACAACTTGACAACTGATAAACTGTATTATTACATCACAGATTTTAAACAATAAAACTTATAAAAGTGCTGTAATTGACATAACTAGTGCCTGATAATACACAGTAACATTATGAATGACATATGTAATACATTAAACTACATGAAAACCTATAAAACCTATTATAATGCATGAAATGCTACCTTTCAAACACTCAAAATTACCGTTAGAATCACGTCATTTGAACAGGATGTGTACGTAAATGGTTACTGCTAAATTTCAAACTCCGTAACCGAAAACGGAACTCCCGAAATTCCCCGCGAATCTCGTCGAAATGCCGTCATTTCACATTAAGAAGATAATAGGGAGTTCACATGAATTTTAAGCTTTCTGATTGGTACCTGTGAGAAAATCACTCATAAATCGGTCAATTTTCATTGGATTGCTCCCAAAATCTAATCAGCTCACGTTTTTGATTGTTTAAACATGTGTATGATGTTACTAGCCTCTGCGGTCAGTAGATTTTCCTGAATTGTGATGACGGGTGGGTGTACCCGAAAAAAACTATTTTTTTATCATGTGACCTTGATAAAGATCAAGGGCCAAATTTAAGCATGTGGAAAATTTTTCCCACGCCTAAGGTATATAACTGCCAAATATGGTTTAAAAGCTTGCAATAATAAGGGAGATATTCAAGGGAGACCATAATGCGGCGGCGGTGGCGAGGAAATTGAGGCGAAACCAAATAAGCGCCCTTTCAGGGACGCTTAATTAGAAAACGTGAGGTCATGGAATTCCGTGGGGTTTCCTACACGGGTGGTCACAATTGTGTCCGGTTCATAATTGTGTCCTTTAATTTTTTGTTGAACGTTGATGTACTCAGTTTGGGCGTTTAGTTCAATTCTTTAAATTTTCATGAAATAATATCAATCTCAACAGGAATAATTTGAAAAAAATATTCAAAGTTCTGGTTATAACATTTTAAAAATAAACTCCAATAAAAATCGGACATTATTATGAACCAGATATAATTATGAACACCCGTGTAGAAGTGTTACAAAATAAATTATGCAAATTAGAAAAAAATAACATGCGGAGAAGTTCATGGAAAATCTTTGGAACGAGTTATGGGTACGAGTTGTTGGTCACGAGATGCTCATATACCGCCATCTACAAGACCCTTGATCGAACCATGGACGATTGAATTTCCATTATCGCCCAAATTTTCTGAAACCACCTACATTTCAGAAAAAGTATTACAACATTTATATCAGTACTCTATAATTTACCAATACATCGCTATCCTTCAGCTGCTTTTCTTTTTTGTTAATTTCTGAAAGCAAAAAATCCATATTTGTCTGGCTCCTGACTACAAGCTCCACTCAAAATAGAATTTCTCAATAGAAGGAATCGCCGTGACGTCACGCCTCGTTCTCGAAGTAGGTCGGAGGGCAAGAAAGGGACCTTCACCTCCATGTTTTTCAACAGGAGTTAATGGCGGCGTAAACAACAACAAATTTTATTTGCAAAAGCAGTGATATATGAGGATTGATATTAAGGTAAGAAGATTGCAGTTGACATAAAGAGTATTTGTAGATCATATCTGGTTATAATAAAAGTGTTGTTAACTGTTAATGTAGAACTGACACAGTATTTAAGATTGCACAAATTTATCAGTAGATCATGTTTCACTGGTTAAAGTAGGAACTTCACCTGTCCTTTTTTCTTCACCCGTATCCGTGTCCGTTATCGTCCGTACCCGTGATACCCTGGACCATTTGGTATGAAACAGTGAACTCACCCGTATCCGTCATTAGGAAGGAAAAAATTCGTTCTTCACGGACACGGACAGCTAGCACACTGTTTTATACCAAAAGATCTAGGGTATCACGGATACGGGCAATAACGGACACGGATGAAGAAAAAAGGACAGGTGTAGTTCCCACTTCACAGGGCTATTTTTTTTTTCTATATTTTTTAAATCTCTCAAAATATTGTGTCAAACCTATTTACATGTACATGGTTCTGATGGAGGCATATGTTTTTGTTTTTTTTTTTGTTGGGTTTTTTTTTTTTTTTAATAATTTTTTTGTGTGTGTGTGTGTGTGTGCTGTATAAGCCTAATCGCACTTCCGACTTCTCGCTCTCACGGCTATTCTCGTTGCAGATCTCGAGGTATAAACAAACCAAGGGGTATAATATTTGCATTCCACTGTAATTTCAGTGGATATTGTACATTAACACATATATATTATTACTGAAAATGGAGGAATAAATTATATAAATTCGTTCTGTATACACTATAGAATTTATGAAAATTATATGCTGCAGTTTTAAAATAATATCTCCTATTTTCGCCCAGTGTCAGTTGTCAAATTCCCAGATAGCAAGACTCTGTACTGCTTCTCTTCATAAGTTGGCCGCAGTCATAAGTTGGCCACCCACCACAGCTTCACAGGGCTTTAACATGAGTGGCCTACTACACTCTGAAACCACGTATTATTGTTGAACTTATTATATGCAACATTTTCCAGTAGTGTATAATAACCTATTTGTTTTTCTGGAGCCTGTAGATGAGCGACGGCCAACTTATGACTGCGGCCAACTTATGAAGGGAAGCAGTAGGGCCACCACTGGCCCACTGGTGGCATAGCTGTCGGTCCGACATTGGCTGTAGGTGGTGGCCAGCCATTGGCGTGACCGGCTGATAGTCAGTGGTCCACCATTGGTAGCTAACAATAAGGTTTTCTGGTGGTCCTTCAATGGCCCACTGTCGACAGCCAATGATAAGCTTTTCTATTGGTCCACCAGTGGACCACCTTCAGTAACCAACAATGTTGACTGGTGGCTCACTAGTGGCCCACTGTTGGGTGCCTTTTATGGTGGTTCTGTGGTGGCGTCACCAGCTGATAGGCAGTGGTCCACTGTTGGCAGCCAACAATAAGGTTTACTGGTGGTCCATCAGTGGTCCACTGTTGGCAGCCAATGATAACATTGAATATTGTTAAATATTGTTAAATAATATGTCAGAAAACAATAGTTGAGGTTGCTTATGAAGTTATTTATAAGCTTTAAAAATTTTGAAAAAAAATGTAGTCAGTGGTCCAGCTGTGGCTCAGAGGTGGCCCACTGGCTATATTTTGCCACCCATAGCCAACAGTGGCCCACTAGCGTCTTGCTATCTGGGTTAGTACTATTAACAAGTGCCAATATTTCTTTGATATTTCTGAAACTTACAAATGTGTTGCATACATCAATAGAGAGGTATGTTTACAGAGCTTCTGCTCATTTTTTGCTGCATCAAAATCAAATGACAAATCGCAGTTTAAAAATTAAGTTTATATATTCATTAATACCTGGGTTAGAACTCAACGGTCACCCATCCAAGGACTAACCAAGCCCAGTGCTGCTTTACTTCAGTGATGAGATGGGTACTCATCACACTATGCCAAACAGGGCAGATTTCAAAATATAAGTCAAGGACTTTTTGTGGCACTTAATCTCTACTTAAAAGATGAAGAGTATGTTAACTGGGTTAGATTTCCTAGGACCAAGGTTTTAACTTTTGCTCACAATTTTAACTGTATTCTTTAAGAACAGTTTTTGAGATATAAAAGTCAGTGAAAATTTTTATCGTTATTAAAAAAATTAAGTGCAACCTCAAACTGAGAGGCCTGGGTTTGATTCCCAGTGATGTGTGAATCAAGACATCATAGCTCAGTGATAGAGCGCTCAGTCTGCGTTTTATTTATTTATTTGTTGCTTTATGTCACGTTCAACAGCCAGGGTGATATTGCGACGGGTAGTTTACAGATGGAGGAAACCAGTGCATAATGCACTGTAAACCACCGGGCATTGGCAAGTAACTACCAACTTTCCAACATGAAGCGCCCGGCACAAGATTAGAACCGGTAGCCTCAGAGGTTGGAGGCGAGAACCGCTACACCACCGAGCCCCCTCACTAAGCCTGCTGACTTAGCACATTTTTGACAGAATTTAAGACCAAAGTCTTAAACTTAAGCCCAAAACCAGGCTTAAGTCCGTTTGTGAAATCGGCCCCTGGCAGTCCTGATTATGGTAGCCATGGTCTGAATAATCCTAGTGATTATGTCTAGGACAAGAAAATCATAATGGGATGTGGGTGGTGTGAGCACAATGACTCCATTTGATTGTATTGGCGACCTTGGGTCATTAGGATGTCTTAATAATGTGTCTAGACAACTGAGTGGATGATTGCAGTGAGCAAACTGTTGATTGTACTAGACTCGCAAATACGACAATTCTCAGTTTAGAATTGCTCAGTCAGACGTGCGTGATTGCACTGTATTGTTTTTTGAGGTCAGTTCAGGTTGGAATGTCTCAAACCAGCTATTGGCTGCTATAGACCAAATAAATTAAGTAAAATTTGATAAGTTAGTTGATGGAGTCAAAATTGGCGTCAGTTGGTTGATTTTGTGTTTATCCCAGTTTCTATATCGACATAATGTGGAAAATAACATGATTTTCCAACAAAATGCCAAAATAGGGCCCTGGGGATTGGGGTACTTTTACAAAATCATAATTTGGGTTGGGTTTTATATTAGATATATTGTTGAAATCCGAGTATAATATTAATCGCCAAATTTGCTTTAATATTAGATGATTTTTAAATAAAAAACCAACAAAAAAGTATATGAAGAAAAAAAAAGAAAAGCTGGATCGCTGTCTGGATCATCTGGATCTGCGCTTGACAGAGGTCTGCGCTCTCCGAGAGCTCTTGTTTTTAAAAATGCAACAATGTGCAAACAAAATGTTTTTACAACACACCCCTTAAGGGCTGTCAGGATATAGTGGGCCACAACTGGGTTACTGCTGGAACACTGACCAATATAAACTTCATAAGCAACCTTGACTATTGTCATGCCACCAGAGAACCACCATGCAGTACATTGTACAACATCTTGGTATGACTTTGATTTGACCTTTCACCATGCTGCAGTGGCCTTGACCTTTAAATTTTTTTCTGGGCCACATACGTAGTTTTGCTTAACTGTGCTATTTCTATTGACACTTATACTTGAATACATTGTATAGCTCCATGTATTGTCTTGTATTTATGTTATGTACATAACCATGATGTAAAAAGGTATTAATATGGCAAGGTCTAAAGTCAGTGTACAGAACTTAATATTTATTTTGCTTCCATTTGCATACACCCAGACTGAGTGCTCTATCACTAAGCTATGACGTCTTGATTTACACATCACTGGGAATCAAACCCAGGCCTCTCAGTCTGAGGTAACACTTAATTTTTTTGAAAGAACAGAAAAACAATTTCCCCAAAAAATAGTTCTGCATCTCAAAAAATATAAACGTTTTTGTTTCATGTATACCTGCAAAGGCCGCCATATCACATGTTTAATGACAGGTTATCCTATTAAAAAGGCCATATATCTGCCCAAATATTGCTCCAAGAGGTTTGGAATTTGAAAACAACTTGTAGGAAGACATGGACAGGGAATCTTTTCCAGGTGTTGAATTTGACCTTTGACCCCTGCTTCAAGGTTAAATGAGGTCGTCACACTAAAACATCCTTATTTCTCCCTTATTATTGGTGCTATGGCTTCAGAATATAAAGACAGGCCATCCAAAGTCCTGCCCTTCAAATGTTTTGCCTCAGAAAAATTTTGCCTTATTTTGAAAAATAAAATGGCCGCCATAGCCAATTATTTAAAAATCATTAAGATGCTCTAAAACTTGAAATATTGCAGCTAGCTTCATCAAATATGCGCAAAATACATATGGCTAGGAAAGTTAGCCTGATAGTAATTTAGCCTAGTTTCAAAAACAAAATGGCCGTCATATCACATGTTACATGGGATTATCCTATTAAAAGGCCTTATATCTCCCTTATCATTGCTACTAGGGGTTCCAAATGTGAAAACAACTAAAACCAAGTCATGGCCTGAGACTATTTTGAAATTGCTGACTTTTACCTTTGACCCCTTCTTCAATGTCAAGTGGGGTCATCTTACTTCAGAGGCCTTAAATCTCCTTTAGTTCTCCATTTTACTGATTCTGAGGCGGGAGATAACTGCTGCGGCAGTGGCCTTGTTTTTTTATAAAAATAGATAAACAATTTCCAACAAAATAGTTCTGCATCTCAAAAAATATAAAAAACTTTTTTTTCATGCATACCTGCAAAATTAAGGCATAATAGATTTACAGTAGTGGATGTATGTTTCCATCTTATGTTAAAGCAATTTATATATTGAAATCGGACATAAAAAAATTACTCAAAAATCAGTCATTGAACTTATATCTGCTAATCTTTTATATCTGGAAAGCTTTGGATATGCACTTTCTTGTGGTCTTTATTTGGCCGAAATTGATTGATAAATGCCAATGCGGAGCCTAGGTCGGGAACAAGAGTTGGGGAGGGGTCGGGAAAATATCAAACATGTTTCATATTTCACCGACTCTCCTTGACAGGCCAGGGAACTTACAACTGACCGTGCATGTAAACACAAATACTACTGGTTGAATCTATATGAAAGAAAAAAAAATCCATAAAATTTTGAGACTTATCCGGATCACCACCTGCATACAAAAACATTAAAAAAAAAAAAGTAAAACTCTATCTTGGATAAAATAAGCCCCTTCATGAAATAGGCCTCATGCAGCAGTGTCTTAAATTTATAAAGTGAGATTCAGGTACATACAAAGGATATTTCATTTTTGACCAATGTCTTGTTTTGAAGTAATCACAATTAAAAAGGCTTTACATCACAAATCTTTACTTTTATTTGGCGTTATCAACCTGGTTGCAATACAGGACTGGTCTTCCTTTTGTTCACAGTCTCTGATGTCATTATATTAATATAATGCATTGTATCCATTTGATGACTTTTAATACAACTATAGCTCTAAAATGTACCAGTATAGATTAGGTACACTTGAGGACATTATGAAACCATGTTACTGGGAAAAAAATCACTTCCTGGTTATCTTTCTTGTCCACTTCAAAACCTTAACTTGTGATTACGTAGCTATTTCTGCATGAATTTTAATGCAACAAATAGGAGCATATTCTGTGTAAAAGTAGCTTTCCATTGATGTATAGTACATACCTGTAGGTTACATATTTACGGCAATATCAGTATTTAAAAATCCCCAATTGTTTACATTAATTTAAATTTCGCGCTAAATATAGACCACCAATCAAAACAGGAAGTCTTTTTGCCCTCCGGTTTCCACGTTTATTATTTTTCCTCGACTTTGTTTACAAACACCGTTTCGTTCTATATGACAGCCGCTAGTTATTATGAGGTGGTTTCTAAACCACGGAAAAATGACGGAATTATGATGTAATAGCAATTGTAGGCAAAGAAACAGTTATTGTAATCTCTATTTTACATGCAACTACACGATGAAGCACAAACAATTAACAAATAAAAACACAAAATAAAGTAAAAAAACCCAACAACAATAAACTTATTATATGATGCAAAATACATCAAAGTTTAAAATTACTTTGAATAAAACAGCGAAATCTGGTTGAAATTCATGTAGATTTTGCAAACCATTTTATTTTGATTGAACTAGTGAAATCCTGTTGAAAACAAAAGATAAAATTAGGATAGGTCCAGTACATCCCTTCAAAACAATGTTTTATTTAATATATGTGCATTAATGTCAACAACTAATCAATTTGTGGGTTATTACATTGATTTAATGTGGACAAAGGAAAAACATAAAATGCTTGAAATACATCTTGAATATCTCTTTTATCTTTATTTTTTTTCTAACTTTCCTGTCAATAACCTAAAACCATTTGTGAAGATATTGCTCCAGACAGTGACAAAGAAGGCAGAAGTTGAAATATTGGAAAATGTTTGGGATATCATATATTCTATCTTATCAAAATAACAATTTTATCTAAAAATTAAATTTAAAATATTTTATTGACTAACCAAAGAAATAAAAACGGATTAAAATGCAATACATAACCAATTACTGGCAACACAGGGATATATATGTAATTGACACCAACCTTTCAAATAGGCTAAGTACTCTGGAAATACTGAAGCATAAATTGGAGTAGCTACTGCAAAACCACCTGTGTTTGTTGAATCTGGTTGAAGAAACTGAAACACAAATACCCTGTGTGATGTCACACTACTAGATATGGAGGTTGGTAAAAATTTATTGTTTTGTATGTAAGAATGTTATATTTAAACACTATGCAATATTCAATAGGAACTCAGTGTAGTTTATTCAAGAAGGGTGTAATATATCAACCTGTCAACTGGCACACGATGTGACATAAGGCATTTAAAGTCTCTGGAGTCTATTAATTTCTTCTTTGTTATGTGATAGACCAGGCAATTGCACTAGTCAAGGCAACTACTGACTATGGCTTTGGCCATCATTAATGCCATTTCATGACTGAGGCACCTATATGGATTCTACAGAATCCCCAGAGATGTTAATAGACAATGACATATGTGCACATTGAATTATCTGCATCTAGGGTGACATCAAGGATTTCATTGACTCAGCTGGTTCCATGACATTCTCAAGAAGGCTTATTGGGAGTGATGACTTCAAATAATTTTTATTAGATCTTCGCCACTCAGAACTAATTTGGTCTTTTAAGGATTGATCTTTAACTTAGTATTACATATCTAACCCTGAACAGCCTAGGAATAATTATCCAGTTCATTTATACTAGACATAAAATTCCTTGAATCAATTTGCAAGTATATTTGTGTGTCATCATCATAAAAATGATGGGTGACATTGGATTAACATGTAATTTTACTAAGTGGAGATGTGTACAGGAAAAGTGTGGAGCCAAGACTGAACTCTGAGGGACGAATGCATTGGGGAGTTGGAAAGCGTCAGAGTTGATTGATTGATTTTGCACTTACACTGCAACAGGACCACCATTTAAGTGATTGTCTGAGTCACCATGTATCTGCTTATATATACTTGGCCCAGAACTCAGTCGCCCATCATAGTACTAACCAAGTGCAGTGCTGCTTAATATCAGTAATAAGACAGGAACTGGTCAAGCTACACCATCAATACATGCAGATTGGTCAGAGAAGTGTCCATCTATTTTAATATTCCAAGTTTGAAGAAAAACATTCTGAAAAGACTGAAGCCGCACTACTCAAGATTCAAAATGACCTATCTACTTCTGTGGATTCAGGGAAGGCAGTTGCTCTAACGTTGTTGGATCTTTCCACAGCTTTCGACACAATAGATCACTCCATTTTACATGAATGGCTAAAAGAATATTTTATTCTTGATGGTACTGTGCTAACATGGATAGATTCTTACCTTAACAATAACAAACAGAAAATTAAACTAGGAGACAGGTTTATGGAACCTTTTTATCTCCCTTTTGGCATCCCCGAAGGATTGATTCTATTTTCCTCCTTTTCACTGTTTCTACCAATCCCCTTAATCAAGTCATTTCAAGTTTTAAGGTCACAATTCCCACGTTCGACTGGTCATTCCAGTACTTACTATACCTGCCAGAAGTTACTGGAAGATACTTTTTTCTATTTGTCTGGTAGCTTCCGGGTAAACAAGTAAGTACTGAAGTGATCGACATATCTCCTCTGATTTTATAGTAAGTAAGTCACGTGATAAAACAAAGGAAAATGGAAGTGATCATATATTTTATTGTAGAATTGTTATTGAAAATCACAATAATTGTTTATTTTTTATTATTACAATATCAGAGGACAGATATGAAATATATAAAGCATTTACACCTTTCTCATGCTTATTGAGATTAAATAACTTGTTTCCTTTGATAAAGACAGAAGTAACAAACTTCAGAATCAATGTAATAAAATTTACAACAGAAAATATATTATGTGCACACCCCTAATATTGAATGGTTTATGCAACAATCATACAATTTTCATAGCAATTGTGAGTTTTACATGTAAAGTTATTGAATAAAAGTGGACCAAGAAAAAAAACAAAAAACTTTAGAACATATTTCTAATGCATCCAAGTACCCACGTGGAATCAATCTCGTTTATAAAAATAACTGCCAATCAAATTTAAAAGACATGACATCATTGGGAAGTACTTACTTTTTTCATTTTTGTGGTAGAGTTTCCAGTAAGTACTGGTTGTTACTGCGCATGTGGGCGGAGCTTATTTTACTTGCCGCAAATTTTCCCACACGAATGACCCTACTGTTGACACCCATGGAGATATATTTAACAATAGATTCTAGGAATTTTAACTGCTGTATCACGGAGCTGACTGAGTGTCTCTTTTTTGTTCAGGAGTGGATGAATGGTGTGAAATTAAAACTTAGTCATGACAAGATTGAATTCATTATCATTAATTAATTAGTGGTAAACATACCATAGAGTCACTTATACCAAAATTTCCTTTTACATTCCTTCAAAGCTCTATTTTGCTGGTAGAGGAAGTAAAAAATCGAGGTGTCGCTTTTGACTCAGAAAACACTTTTGACAATCATTTAGGTCTAAGGCCTGTCGTGCTTGTTACTATCACCTAAGGGATGTCACTTAACCTTTACTAGCACTCAAATGCAAACCTTTAAGTCACAATAATTGATTTTTAAAAATAAACTAACATAGAAGGTTGCAAAATTGTGGTTTATGGGGACTTTTTAAACAAATCTCTTGCCTTGGACATTGTCTGAAAATAATATATAACATCTAGAGCAGTAATTGTGAAGTTGGTTAAAGAAAAACTATATTATAAAGCAATATGTGATGAAAAATTTGAGACTTTCTACAGTTAAATGAGACATATCACCACTCTAGATAGATTCCATATGTTGTAAGCCTTAAAATATATATTGCAAGCCTTCAAAAATAACATTTTTATGAATTTTTAAAATTCAACATGTTGCTATACTAGTTTACCATAATATAATATTCCAATATGGCGGCCAAACTTCTTGTTTCGCACAAGATACTTTTATAAGCGATGTCCATTCTACCTTTTTTTATATGATTTCTATGGATAGATCTTATATATCCATAAATTTCTAACTGTTGATACTGCAGTTCTTGTGGCAACTACAATGGTCAGTAGTCGACTAGACCACTGTAATTTCCTACTTTATCGGGACAGAAAAGTCTAAACTTTAGAATGTTCAAAAAGCCCTCTGCCATATTATTTTCAGATTGGACAGAATGAGTCATGTCACACCCTGACCAAAAGCACTTGTCTGACAGCAGAACCCTTGTCAACTGAGATGGTAATGTCATTGTGTATTGTAAGTAATATTGTTTTGGTTAAAAGAACAGCTCTATATGGTACTGATTTAAGTTTGAGATACCTTTCTGGACCATTTGTTCATTTATTTGCTTGGGCATAGTTTTATACTTGGGTTAGGAGATAATGCATGCCAAGGTTAGAGACTGGTTCTTGATAGTTCTTGAGACTTTTCTATCAAAACCAGCTTTGTTAAGCAATAGTGTGATATAAGCACACAATCTTGAATCAGGGTGCAGAGCTGCTCTTTTGGTGGGAGTAATTAACAATAATAGTAATAGTCCCAAGGGCTTAACAGTACAATGATAATTTAAAATACCAGTAAAGTAGGCAGTTTGTCTAAGTCAAATGATTTCTTTGGCGTTCACTCAATAATAATAACATGATATAGAAAGAGACAAGCTTGTAGTTGGGGGGGGGGGGGCAGGGCTGGCTCATGCAGGGGGGGGGGGGGGGGTATGAGTAGACGTTCAGCCTGATCTTGATTTTCAATTCAGTTAATTTTACAGTTTCATCTGCAAAACAATTGCTGAAAGGGTTTACAAGGATGCTGATAGTTGTTCAGTCTGAGAGGACTATTTTTGATGATTTATGTAATATTTTCTTTATGGAGTTCCATACGACTTTGGGTTTGTCCTAATTTTCTCTAACCATGTTAATATAAAATCTACTTTATAGATAGCTTTCAGAGTCAATTAAAATGGTTCTCTATACCTACTACAGTTTATGGCAGAGTTATCTCTTTGCTACACCCTTTCAAGTTTGCATTTGACCTTCTTTGCAGCCACAATTTTGCTGTTCGTGAACCATATATTGACATGTTGGGGATTTTATGTTTCTGTATATTTACATGCTTTTGTAAAAACTAACCTATAAAATTTTTACCTCAATGCTAAGATAAGAATTTCTGCTCTCGGAACTCTAAGTTGAGTTTCTGACAGCAGAACTTGTATTGGAAGTCTATGATGTTAGTTTTGGGTCATTGTTTTATCAAGGCAGATTTTACGGTTAAATAAATGATAGTCTTTATTTAAAGAATTGTGGCGGAGAATGTAAAATACAAATTTGCGCTATTTGCCAACCGTTCAACCAAATATCATGGTTCAAGTGTTTTTAAAAATGTATGAATTTTTAATGTGTTATTAATTTTATCTATCTTTACTTGATCCATGTACGTAGTAAGTACAGCTACCCCCATGGTATTGAGCGATAATTCGGATTGTGCTTATACGTGCACGGGTGGACACAAAGAAGAACTTTTCACCTATAAGTGGTGTAAACAACAAATTTGCACAAACTAAGAAACAAAATAGACTTAAACAAAGCTTGTTGAGACATTTATTATGTATTTTGTTCAATTTAATTATTTATACCACGAAAACAAGCAAAGTTCTCAAAACATTTACTGCTCAGCCGGTGACTTTGTCACCCCAGTGAAGTTTTTCACCTGCATTTTATGGCAATGTTAAAGAGTTTTTCCTGTGAACTTTCAGCATACATGTATACCTTGTTGCTTAAGAATTACCGGCAAGTCGCGACCAAAACAACTCGCACACACAACTCGCACCTCAAAAACAAATAAATGATATTTAACATATGTCTATTCGAAAATATATACAGTTTCACATTAGGTTTCCTAGCAATATTTTATAAATAAAATGCAGTTTATACATAAGGAAATACGAAGCCACGATGGGTTTCCAGCCATATTTTACAAACAGAAGATCCAGGCAACCTGTTTACTTTTCGTCTGCAAACGTGATTAATTTAATTAAACAATGAAATCAAGCCATGCCCTAAATAAAAGTGCAGTTTGAAGAGCAAATACTTCAATTTTGGGTGCGAGTTGTGTGTGCGAGTTGTTGGGTGTGAGCTGTTTTGGTCGCGATTTGCACGCATACCATTGCTTAAAGCAGCTATTCCATCTACTTAAATATGAATATAACCTATCCTTGAGCATTTTTACGGCAGGTGACGAACTTCACTGGGGTGATGAAATTCACTGGCTGAGCAGTATCTTTGTGTCCAGTTTATCTTTGTGTCCACCCATGTACTAGTACCAGGGTGTGTGCTTATAGGAAGTGAGCAAAAACAAAACTAAAACAATTAAAACATTCATCACCAAGGCAAAAGGGATTCATCACTGTAATGAGGCAGACATAACTAACCCTTGGGCCAGGGTTGGGGTCAATTACTTTTATCAATTACAATTAATTCTTCAATTATCAATGGTTAATTACAAATACAATTTGACTGAGAAAAATCACCTACAATTACATCTACTTTCAATCAAGTACGATTACAGAAAAGGAAAACGTCTGTTACAATTCAATTAAAATATGTGTTGTATACTGCTCAACTACCCAATTTGTCACCTACCTTAAAAACTGTCAAGACATGCAATATTGATACTGAAGTAAATGAATGGGTTACTAATAATGATGATGTACAACTCTACAATGAAAGACAATTGTAAAGAAGTTTTGAGAAATATTGTCAAAAATTGCAAGTGAGAAAATTGGGTAGGCGACAAACTTGGGTAGCTGAACAGTACCAGATATGTGTTGTTGGGATTAACATGAGTAATAAAGTAGGACATTTGTGTAAAACTTATGAGTTTTATGTGGTTTTTGATATTTTTTTATTTGTTTATATCCCAACTGTGACAGTACCTCATTTAAATGTACATGTTATGTTAATTTTCACAGTCTTTGTAAAAAATAAAATAAAAAAAACTTTGTATTACTGTATATGTAATTATGTATTAATTTAAATCTACATAAATAAAAATAATAGTGTACAAAACAAGTAAGCTGCCAAATTCATTGTAAAAATATGTTGAATGAAAGACACACTGGTGCCCTTTCCAAACTCAAGGAAGCAAAGAATATTATCCCTGTTAAGTTAAATTTGCTTTATGTAGTTTCATTGCCCCTGTCTGTATTATGTAGTTACAAATTTACAAAATGTCCCAATACTAATGAACTCCATCATCATCAGCAGCATTGTATTGTCATAATATTGTATATTTATACTGACAGTGACAGAAAGTCAGTCAAGGATCTATTGTTACCCCACAGCCCTTAAGGGCTGTCGGGGTATTGTTTTCACCCATGGTGTCCAGGCGGGCGCCGGGAAAAAGTTTGTCCTGGCTGTATCTCAGAAACCGTAAGGTGCAGGAAGTTGATACTTGGTAGGGACATTGGTTAGGATGTGTAGGTGTGCAACATCATGGTCTGACCTTGATTTGACCTTTGACCTTGCCGTAGTGACTTTGAGTTTGAAAATCTTGTCCGGGCTATATCTCGGAAACCGTAAGGTGTAGGAAGTTTATGCTTGGTAGGGACATTGGTTAGGGGTTGTAGGTGTGCAGCATCATGGTGTGACCTTGATTTGACCTTTGACTTTGTCATAGTGACCTTGACCTTTAAAATCTTGTTTCACCTTTGGGTCTGTCCTTTGATGCAGATTAATCACTGTTAAAGTCATATTAGAATTTAGTGCTGGTATTGTTTATCGATATTGAAATATTTATTGATTCACGCTACATTTGCCGATATCAATAATGTAGAGTATAATATCAATATCGAAACATACCACTTAACAGGTACAAATATCATGTTTTTCATTCAAATAAAGGACAATATTTGAAGAATATATTGGTTTTCCTACTATTTTTGTCATCTTTCACTTACCGTTAAAGCGGAAATGCCATATTTGTTTACGTTTCGGGAAATGCTAAACCTCGCGAAAGAGTTTGGAAGGTCTCTCCCAGGAAAGCATCTAATACCCCGATATTTCAATATCGATCGATACGCAAGGCAAAAATATGGTTTGATATCGATGTGCATATTATCATTCGATACCAACACTATTAGAATTCATCAAAAATTTTACTTTTCAGAGATTTAAAGAAACGAATTGATGTCCTCGCATATTTACTAAAAGATGCGAATATTGTCTGTCTTCAAGAGACACACTTAACAAGTGCAGATATGCATAGTTTAAGAACCACCTTTCCAGAATGTGAAATATTCATAGAGGGTAACAAAACAAATTCCAGAGGTGTCCTAATTTTGTTAAAAAAACTTAGAATTTAGGAGAAAACAAGTAACCAGCAATAATGCAGGTAACTTATTAGTTCTAGATCTGGATCTAGGAGAAGTTAGTTTGAGGTTAATTAATATATATGGTCCAAACATAGATAATCCATCATTTTTCAAAAAAATTGCAGATTGTGTCGAACAATCATCAGAAACTTACTGCCTATTATGTGGTGATGTAAATCTATTTCTCGATCCTAAATTAGACTAGAAAAATTATGTAAAGATAAACAACCCAAAAGCCAGAGCAATTCTTTTAGAAACCGTGGATAAAAATACCCTCATAGGCATTTTTAGACAATTACATCCAGAGGCAAAACGTTTTACTTGGAGAAGAAGAAATCCCATAAAGTAAGCCAGACTGGACTATGCTATTGGTACAAACAGTTTAATGGATATAAGTAAGTCCTGTGAGATACTACCCGGTTACAGAAGTGATCATTCTAGAATAGAATTAGATTTAGTCCTGAATTCATTTACAAAAGGTAAAGGCATTTGGCGCTTCAATTGTAGTTTATTAAAATACCCTGATTACCTAAATTGTGTTAAAAATTGTATAACTGAAGTAAAAAAACAATATGCTATTCCGATATATCGATTGGATAATATAGACAAAATCTCAGATAAAATGTTTCTTGAAATGCTCCTACTAAATATAAGAGGCAATACTATAAGATTTTCAAGTCGAGTCAAAAAGCTATGTAATGAGCAAGAAAAGAAACTGTGTGAAGAAATCGAAAATCTTGAAAATCAAGAAAGGAAGATAATTTAGAGTTAATTAACTCAAAAAAGGAAAAACTCTAAGAAATTCGAGATTCAAAATTATAGGGTTTTATGATAAGATCCAGAGTACAAAATTTAATATTAAATGAAAAACCTACCAAGTTCTTTTGCAATTTAGAGAAGGCTAAATACATTGATAAGACCATTAAAAAAATTACCATGAAAAATGGAGAAATTGTAAATACCCAAAAAGATATTCTTAACCAAGTTAAGCAGTTTTATGCGGATTTATTTTCTTGCAAAGATATCAATGAAGACAATACGATTGATCTAGATAACCTACTATCAAACTCAAAACAAGAGATGAGGGTACTTGTGTTTATTACAATAACAAGTGTATAGTTATAAGATGTACATAAGATTATACACACTAATACTAATAATATGTACAGTTCCCAGAAATTTACACACGAGTTTACACACATTTAAATGCTTATGAATAAAGTAAATATACTATTACTACACATGTATGCATCATGAATAAAGTAAATATAATAACATTTAACCAGTGAACACACCCTGAGTGTGACCCTTGCAAGGTCAAAAGGTCATATTAGGTCAAAGGTCAGACTGCTGTCAGTCTGACCCAAGGTCATATTTTTAGACCAAGGTCAGGGCAAGGTCACACTGATGAGGGGGAAATTTTACTTGAAATGCAATTTTAATTCACATTTTATATGAAACTGTGTAAACTGACATTTTTACATTGATGTATATATTCCAAAACATGTGTAATGGTTTGGTGATATAATATAGGGGTTATATGGAGCTAGGACTTTTAGCGCAAGAAACTTTCTCATGAAGAATCAAATAGCTTAAATGGTCCTTTGACTATTACAGAATTAAGTAATGTACTAAAAACAATGAAACACAATAAAACACCTGGATTAGATGGCTTTCCGGTTGAATTTTACAAAATGTTTTGGAAAGACTTACAAATTTTTACACTAAGGGCATTTAATGAGAGTTACCAGGAAGGAACTTTACCTCCAAGTCTCCGTCAAACAGTGATCAGCTGTTTGCCAAAAGGAAATAAGCCAAGAGATGATTTGAAAAATTGGAGACCAATTTCATTAACAAGTGTATTATATAAGTTAATCTCCGACTGTCAAACTGGATTCATAAAAGGAAGATTTATAGGTGAAAGCACAAGACTGGTGTATGATATCATGAATTACACAGAAAAAAAGCAGAAAAATGGATTACTTATGTTAATTGATTTCAAAAAGGCTTTCGACTCAATCTCATGGAAATTTATGTATACAGTCCTAAAACATTACAATTTTAGTAATGAATTTATAAAATGGATTAACATTTTTAATTCCGATATATCGGCTGCAATATTGCAAGTGGGTGTATTATCAGACTTCTTCCCAATTAAAAGAGGCTGTAAGCAGGGTGATCCAATTGCTCCATACCTGTTTATCATATGTGCACAAGTACTGTATGAAATGATATTAACAAATAAAAACATTAACAGAAACAAAATTGGATCAGATGAATTCAAAATCTCTCAATTTGCCGATGACACAACATTGTTTATGGATGGTTCAGAGTCAGAGAGCTCCTTGCAATATACCATGAATGTACTAGAAGTTTTTGGATCATTATCAGGGTTAAAAATGAATTTATCTAAAACTAAGGTGATTTGGATGGTAAAAAAAAGTTTTGTAAAGAGAAACTAGGCTGTGGTAAATCACTAAACTGGGATAGTAGCAATTTTTCATTATTAGGAATAACTTTTGATCTAAACTTATCTAATATACCACAGATCAGTTATGGCAATGCTATTCTAAAAATCGAAAAAAAAACCATAGGAACTTGGAAGAAAAGATACTTAACTCCATTAGGCAAAATCACAGTTATTAAATCCTTATTACACGGGTGGCATTGATCATGGACGGTCATCAATTTGGGACACTTTTTCCCTTTAGGGATAACAAACTCTAAATGAATTTTAGAAGTATTACCTCATTTATAAATATGTACTGTACATTTAGCATTTATATGTGACATTTTATAGAAAAGAAAATTATACACATTCCCCATATCCACCACATGGAAAATGTCCTTGTGTTATCATCAAAGTATGAGGTTAGTATTAATGACCACAAAACATTGTTATCATATCTTCTATCTGGACACATAAAATTAATTTCGAGTGCTTTGTAGTTATTGTAAACAAGGATGTTGCTTCTCTAATTGACTATAACCTTACTTTTCTAATATGATGGCCATAATTCTTGTCTCCCATAAAGTAGTTTTATAATAAATGTCTGTTCTGGCTTTAATACATCTCCTACGGCTCATGCATGACAAAAGTTAAGTAACTGATGTCTGTTTACTATTTACAAAAATTTGGGGCCAATGAAAGTGCAGGTCTTAATTCAGTGGATTGTAATTTGGGGGTGTCCCAGAAGCATCTCAAAGCAATGACCCTTTGTTTTGGGTACAACATTCAGTTTTTGTCTAATTTTGGGTTGTACAAACATAGAAAAATGACAAAATGATTACCACACAATGAAATATTGGTGGTGTTCTGTTTATTAATAAGTATGAAACTGTACTTTTATGTTGAAAAGTGGCCAAAAATGATAAAAACAGAATATAACTGTCCCAAATTGATGTCACCCGTGTACTATCTCAGCTTAATCATCTATTTATGTCAATTCCACTGCCCGGAAAAGATTTTTGTGAAAACCTTAGTAAAAAACTATATAAATTTGTTTGGGATGATGAACCTGAAAAGATTAAACGTGGGATCTTATCCCAAAGTAAGGTCAATGGTGGGCTGAAAATGCCAAACATAGCCAATTTTATATACTCGCTGAAATGTTCTTGGATTAACCTTAGTCCCCCAATAGGGACCATATTCTATCAGCTCCCTTGAGGAACAATAAGATGATTCAAACAACATTACCCATGGTCTAGTAGGTGAGACTATAATTCTTCTAATCCAAGAACATTTCAGCGAGTATATAAAATTGGCTATGTTATGAACATACTATTTACAGGTATTTTTATCCGTGTCTTTTGTTTTGAATGAATCTTCTGTAACCTTCCAGCTACAGTCACCATAGTAACGTCTTTCTAGTACTTAGATGGAAATCACGGAAACTTGAGTCTACGTGGTTTTGAACCCTGCAAGGAATTCCCTTATGAAAGGTGCATTCTTCATCAGAACGCACTGGTACAGACTTCTCTGCTGTTAAGCATCAGTCACACCAGCCTAGCTCGAGTATTTTTTCATCAGAAGCAAGAGGTGAATTCTTCAGATCTCTACATAGAAGGAACTTTTGTCACTCTCAGTCCCACCCTTATGGACCCGGCACTTGTGTCGGTAGTAAGGGCAGTGGATGGCCAGGAAACTGGTTTGAGTGTACAGCCGGCTGAGAAGAAGAACCGACTTCAGACCGGCCAGGAATTTCATCTACAGAGTGCACTGGTCCAGGCTTCTCTGCTTTTAAAGCATCAGCCGACCGGCCAGCTAAAAGAACGCGACCTCTGACGTCATATACAGTCAGCCAATCGCGTGTCTTCACGAAGCAGGTCACGTGTTTTCACCGACCAGTCACGAAGTTTATCACGTGATTCACCGAACAAGAAGGTCGGAAGTACATTCTTTGCACTCACGTCTACTGTGATTCCAGTTTTTTAGTTCCTGTAATCCACCTCCAGCGTACTGGTACAGACTTCTCTGCTACAGACATCAGTCGACCAGTAAGCTTACGTTTACTGTGATATAAGGAAAGAACACCTCTAGTGAGGGCGTATCCCCGAAGTTGGTCACGTGATTTTCCGACCAGTTCACGAAGCTGATCGTCATCTCCAATCAGCCAATCACGTTGTCCCTCCGACCAGCAAGCTGGTCACGTGACACACCGACCAACATTTGTTTCTAAATATAGCTCACAAGGGCTTTCCCAGCAACTGTCAAAATCTACAAATAAGACGTGCGTTCAAAGATAGTTGTAAAAAATTTTTCAACAACTGGTTACAGAGTGTATCGACCAGTACCAGCTATACAGCCTTGTACTCTTGTTTCAACAACTGGTTACAGAGTGTACCGGCTATACAGCCTTGTACACTTGCTTCAACAACCGGTTACAGAGGAATTAATGGAGGAAACTGAATTCAACACAAGATAGTTGTAAACTTCATTCACCTACTGGCTACACAGCCTTGTACACTTACTTCAACAACTGGTTACAGAGTGTACCGACTGACTACCGGCTAAACAGCCTTGTACAGTTACTTCAATAACTGGTTACAGTATGTACCGACCGGCTACCGGCTTCACAGTCTTATACAGTAGCCTCAACTGGTTACAGTGTACCGGCTACACAGTCTTGTACACTGTCTTCAACAACTGGTTACAGAGTGTACCGGCTGGTACTGGCTACACAGCTTGTACACTCACTCCAACAACTGGTTACAGTATGTACCGACCGGCTACCAGCTTCACAGCCTTATACAGTAGCCTCAACTGGTTACAGTGTACCGGCTACACAGCCTTGTACACTTGCTTCAACAACTAGCTACAGAGTGTACCGACTGGCACTGGCTACACAGCCTTGTACACTTGCTTCATTCTGTGGGTTACAAGTCTACTAACAGGGTGTTGGCTACACAGTCCTTACTGTACAGTGCTTCAAAAAAAAAAAAAAAAAAAAAAAAAGCTGGCTAATATAGACCAGTAGCTGTCAAAATTCATTGGTGACCCCAACCTGCCAGTTTTTGCCGGTTACAAGAATTACTGGTTACAGTAAAGTACCGGGTATGGAGTCCGGGTACCGGACAGAGTTGCCTAAGGTTAATTGGGTTACAGAGAATTCTTAAACTGGTCAGTGATCTTGATGATAGGACAGTTTCCCAAGCTACTGCCAGGCAACCTTCCCTTATCACACCTCTCAACAACCTGTTATCGGTGCTGGACTTGACTGCAGAGATAATAATAAATTTTGTCATCAGGTCCGGCCAGGGGACTGACATCTCACATATGACAATTGCTCTGTAAATGCTGCAACTTGCAGGCTGCTGGCCCGGGGCAAAGAGTTTATTAATGTGAAAATAAGACCACAATAAAAACAGAGAGACTGTTAACCTGGATCATTGTCACCAGACCGGACCAGTGTCCGGAGGGACAGAAAATATTGTCAGAATACCAAATGTCCCAAATGTGGCACACAATCTGCCTATAAGGTCCAGACTAAGCCCTTTTTTGGGATCTTAGGAAGCCTTGGGGGCTGGACTTTAGGTAGTACAACTGTTGAAGGAGGGATACCTACGTCCATATACCTATACAAGAACAATCCAGGAGATGGAGATTTCACATCCAAGGTCGGGCATACCAATTCAAGGCCATGCCATTCGGGTTGTCCACAGCACCTTTTGAGTTCACCGTGATACCAAAGCAGGTGAAATTGATGGCCATACACAAGGATTTAAGAAGCCACCAGTACCTAGACGACTGGTTGGTGAGAGCCAGATCCCACCAGGCTTGTCTCCAAAATACACAGGAACTAGTAAATAATGTGTCAGCAACTGGGTTGGCGAATGAACTTAGAGAAATCAGAGCTGGAGCCCAATCAAGACTTTGATTTTGTAGGCTACCAGTTTCGACTTCAGGTCTGATCGGTTCCGACCGACTCTGGACTGGGTACAGAACCTTCAA
Organism: Sabellastarte sp. h YS-2021; assembly: GCA_964017235.1. Taxonomy (NCBI): domain Eukaryota; kingdom Metazoa; phylum Annelida; class Polychaeta; order Sabellida; family Sabellidae; genus Sabellastarte; species Sabellastarte sp. h YS-2021. The sequence goes on along the minus strand of OZ024930.1, from coordinate 122,531,391 downwards.
GAGACTGTTAAAACTGCTATCCCTACCGGCTTGCCCGGTCCGGGAATTCATGTCCTTGATAGGTTACTAACATCTACAGAAAAGCATGTTAATCTAGGCAAGAATCACTGCAAAAGGTGATCCAAGTCCCCAGGTCCCTGCACCCCCATTTACAATGGCGGCTGAAGGAAGACAAGGCACTTACAGGCCAACCATTACACTCAATAAAACATGCTCTGCAAATATTTACAGACGCATCAATAGAAGGGTGGGGCGCTCACTTAGATGAGCACTTGGCAAGAGCAACCTGGTCCCCTCCGGGAAGCCAGTTATATATAAACTATCTAGAACTTAAAGCAGCCTTTCTGGCTTTAAAAGAGTTCCACGACCTTTGCTCAACAAGATAGTACTTGTAGCAACTGACAACACCACAGTAGTGTCATACATAAAGGAAGGAGGAATGAGGTCGGGCCCACTTTGTGCCATGGAGAATCTTGACCTGGTGTACCAGGAAACAAGTGACTCTAAAGCACGACACATTCCAGGCCGGCCTAATATGGTAGCAGACAGGCTGTCCAGGCTAGGCCAGACCATCCCAACAGTGGTTTCTCCTTCCAGAGGGCTTCCACTCTATGCAGTAGGTGGCACCGGCCTAAAATAAACTTATTTGCCACGAGGTTCAACAACAAGTCGCCTCTGTTTTGTGTCACTGGTACCGGATCCCCTGGCCACAGCAGTGGATGTGCTCAGTCGGCCATGGTAGGATCTAAAAGCATACACCTTCTCGCCATCAGCCATATTGGGCAAAGTGGTGGAGAAGTTGCAAGACTCCCCATGTAAGAGAATCATTCTGATTGCTCCGGGGTGGCCCAATATGCCTTGGTTTTGGGATCTAGTGGCATGTCCAGCCACATCCCACTGAGCCTGCCCAATCTGTCCAGTCTGTTCACAGCCATTCGATCAGATCCCTCACAGAAATCTGACAAATCTTAATCTCCATGCAGGGCTCCTAGAGCCTCAGCAATCGAGGAGCAAGACTTGTCTGAGGCAGTGGCAGCAAGAATTGAAGCTCCTCAAAGGGGGGTCAATCAGATCAGTCTATGAGGCAAATGGGTCATTGTTTACCAATTGATGTATCATTCATCAGGTGGACTTCGGGCACCACCTGTTAAGTCAGTTGTTTACTTCCTTAGGTACCTGTTTCAGGACAGGAAGTGGCAGCCCAGTACCATTGATGGTTACAGGTCAGCCATTGCTGATAGTCTAGAATTTGCCCATCAATGTTAGTAAGGATGAAAATCTCACTCGTCTCCTGGATAGCTTCCACTGAGACAGACCCAAAGGCCGAAGGGGAACCCCCTCCTGGAACCTCTCCCTGGTTTTTGCACCAGCTGACAAGGTTCATTTTCAACCAATTAAAGGCCTCCTTGAAACATTTGACCTTCAAGGTAGTTTTCCTCTTGGCCCTGGGTTCGGGCAAGCGTAGAAGTGAGATACATGCTTGGCAAACAGCCCAGCACCATTGATGGTTATAGGTCACCCATTGTTGATAAACTGGAAATTCACCCTTCAACATCAGTAAGGACGAAAATCTCGCTCGTCTCCTGGATAGTTTCCTCAGAGACAGACCCAGAGGCAGGAGTGGCATACCCTCCTGGAACTTCTTACTGGCCGTGCACCAGCTAAGAATCCATTTGATCCAATCAAGGAGGCCCCCCTTGAAGCATTTGACCTTCAAGACGGTATTCCTCTTGGCCCTTGGGTCGGGCAAGTGCAAAAGTGAGATTCATGCCTGGCAAAACTGATATATTGGACACCAATTCGATTGGTCAAAGGTGTCCCTGTATCCATCACCCAGCTTTCTATCCTAGAATCAGCTGGCCATAGAGTGTCCAGTGTGGCCCCTGGGGTTATAACAGCCCTGGCCCCGACTCTGGATAGATCCCTCAAGTCTGACAGGTCCCTCTGTCCGGTCAGAGCATTGTGCTACTATTTGGACAGGACCTCAGACATCAGGCAGAATAAGGAGGTGGTTTTTGTCTCCTTTAAGAAAGGTTTTCAACAAAGACATCTCACCTGCCACTATCTCCTCTTGGATCAAGCAGACTGTGATCCTATGTTATGAGCTCTCTGACCAGGAGGCCCACATTTAACATCAGGTTAAAGCCCATGATGTCAGGGCCTTTGCTGCTTCTAAGGTCTTCCAGTCGGGAGTCTCCTTAGATCCAATCTTGTCAGCCTGCCGCTGAAGTCACAATACCTTCACACTGTTCTATATGAAGGGCGGGGCTTGGGCTGATTCAGAGCTTTACCAATTGGGCTCGGTAGTGGCTGCTCAGCAGATCCACAAGTGGCCCTTAGATTGAGGAGATTTTTATATGTGCATAACAGTTCTTCATGTACATAAGAATTAAGTGTGGCGTGCTTCCTTTGGGAGGTTTATTTGCATTCTGGGACTGAACTCATCCCTCTCTTCCCCTACCTCAGAGCAGGTCTACAAAAAAGGGGGGGGGGGGCGACGGCGGTATAGCCCCGGGTAACCGGCTGCTGGCAACCGACCATGGCCTTGCAGGGTTTCCTTACCTTAAAGTCAACCCAGGCCTGGACCTATAGGTCTCCTGACGAAGTCAGCCTAGACCGTAGGTTAAAATTTGCTATTACTTGTGAGTTCACATAAGTCCCTAGTAACTTACCCGCCGACCAAGCGGTAGTTATTCAGCAATTGTCCATTGGATAGGATGTATTAACGCAATAAAATTGCAAATTTAATAAGTAAATTAAATTTTTATAAGTTAATACCCTATCCAATGGACACACAAGACCCTCCCACCGACCCCGCTATCAGCTTACTAGGGGTCTAATAGTGTTAGACAACGAAAAAGATGCTATGACGTCATGTTGTCTAGACAGGAAGTAAATACCATGCGCCACCTGGCGAATGCACAGTACTGGGACCGGCCAGCCGGTGGAAACACGTCTTTTTCTGGCGTTTGGCGGGCCGGTCTGCGCCGACCGGTTTAGCAATTGTCCATTGGATAGGGTATTAACTTATAAAAATTTAATTTACTTATTAAATTTGCAAGTTCGTCTGTTTGCTAGAGACATTACAAGGGGGGTACCCCCACCAAAAGTGTGAAAATTTCAACTTTTTATCACAATTTTCTCAGTGACTATTGCAGGGATTTCTCTCATATCTTGCATATATGTACTAGGCCAGAGGTAGATTCTCTTGTGTGAGTATGAGACCTGGATCTGTCTTACTTTTTTTTTAATAAATTTTTTTAATAATTTTTAATGCATTAAAATTCATGAAATCATGCACTAAATCACTTATAACTTCAAAAGTGTTGCATTTACAGCATTTTGTGAAAATATGTTGTTCAGCTACTTTTTTCATAGCTACAATATGGTGACTAAGTTGGGTGTCTGTCTCAATAGTTAAGTGAGTAATAGCTACTTTTGGGCTTTTCAGTAACTTCCATTATGAGTAAAATCACTTGTAACTTAAAAACTATTGCATTTAGAGAATTTCGTATAAATATGTTATTCAGCTACTTTTGGGCCAGCTATAACATAGTGAAATTTCAGACCTGTAGCTCATGGCATAGCTGAGTAATAGCTACTTTTAGGTTATCACTGTTGAGTAAATCGCTTATAACTTGAAAACTATTGCATTTAGAGAATTTCGTATAAATATGTTATTCAGCTACTTTTGGGTCAGCTATAACATAGTAAAATTTCAGACCTGTAGCTCATGGCATAGCTGAGTAATAGCTACTTTTAGGTTATCACTGTTGAGTAAATCACTTATAACTTGAAAAGTGTTGCATTTAGAGCATTTTGTTAAAATATGCTATTCAGCTACTTTTTTCATAGCTACAATATGGTGAGTAAGTTGGGTGTCTGTCTCAATAGCTAAGTGAGTAATAGCTACTTTTGGGCTTTTCAGTAACTTCCATCATGAGTAAAATCACTTGTAACTTAAAAACTATTGCATTTAGAGAATTTCGTATAAATATGTTATTCAGCTACTTTTGGGCCAGCTATAACATAGTAAAATTTCAGACCTGTAGCTCATGGCATAGCTGAGTAATAGCTACTTTTAGGTTATCACTGTTGAGTAAATCACTTATAACTTGAAAACTATTGCATTTAGAGTATTTTGTTTCAATATGTTGTTCACCTATTTTGGGGTCAGCTGTAACATAGTGAAGTTTCAGACCTGTGGCTCATTTCATAGCTGAGTAATAGCTACTTTGAAGTTCTCACTGTTGAGTAAATCAGTTATAATTGGAAAACTATTGCATTTACAGAAATTTGTGCAAATATGTTATTCAGCTACTTTTGGGTCAGCTATAACATAGTGAAATTATAGACCTATAGCTCATGGCACAACTGAGCAATAGCTATTCTCAGGTACTGACTGTTGAGTAAATCAGCTATAACTTGAAAAATATTGCATTTGGAGTATTTTGTTAAAATATATTGTTCACCTACTTTTGGGTCAGCTATAACATAGTGAAATTACAGACCTATAGCTCATGGCATAGCGGAGCAATAGCTATTTTCAGGTTCTCACTATTGAGTAAATCAGTTGTAGCTTGAAAACTATTGCATTTACAGTAGTTTGCTTAAATATGTTGTTCACCTACTTTTGGGTTAGCTATAACATAGTAAAATTTCAGACATGTAGCTCATTGCATAGCTGAGTAATAGTTCCTTTGAGGTTCTCACTGTTGAGTAAATCAGTTGTAACTTGAAAACTATTACATTTAGAGTAATTTGTTAAATATGTTATTCACAGAATTTTTGGTCAGCTATAACATAGTGAAATTGCAGACCTCTGTCATGGCATAGCTGAGCAATAGCTACTTTCAGGTTCTCACTGTTGAGTAAATCATTGTATCCACTGGATAGCCGCAGTGTGTAGAGAGAGATTTCATCATTACTGCTCTGATGAAAAAAAATATTATAGCTAGCTTTCTTAAGTTTGCAGTACCGTAGTTTTTGTAATAAACGCCCCGGGGCGATGCATTTTTCCAAAGGGGGGGCGACTATTACAGATAAATAAAATCATATCTCGAGTCCAGTGGCAATGGGCGATAATGAACACTTGCTGCCTTGATCTCGCTTGCTGGCATGTATAATGGCGAGACAGCTTAAAATATTTAAAACAAACCTTAAATCTGAAGAAATTATGTAGTTTTATCTCCTATTATTGCAGATTTCAATGCGTCTGTGACCAAAACTACCATGTTTTGTTTTTATTTTCTTTATTTCTCGTAAGCGATATTCGCTTGGGAAGTACTAAAATGCACCATTTTTCGGAATCCCGGAATCGCAAAAGTGTTGGCTGTTGAGAGGGATGTAAAACCCCGAAATATGAACTTTGCAAAGGTAGAGAAGAGGGGGGGAGGCGATTAATAGGGAGGGGGCGTTTATTACAAAAAATACGGTATATAATATTAATAACCATAAAATGTTGTCTGGGAATATTTTTGGCCTCATTTTGAGAAACAAGATGGCCGCCACAGGTGTTTTTTGTCAGTCATGAAAAGTGCTTATATCTCCCTTATTATTGATCCTAGAGGTTTGGGATGATAAACCAACCTGTAGGAAATCATGGAGTGGGAATCTTTTGGTGTGGTCAGATTTGACCTTCAATGACCCCTCCTTCAAGGTCAAACAAGGATAGCCAAACTTAAAAGTGCTTATAACTCGCTTATTATTGGTCCCAGAGGTTTGGGATGGTAAACAGACAGGAAATCATGGGCTGTGAATCTGTTGATATGGTCCGATTTGACCTTGGAACCCTCCTTCAAGGTCAAATGAGGATAGCGAAAATTGAAAGTGCCTACAACTCGCTTATTATTGGTGACAGAGATTTGGGATGGTAAACCATCCCATAGGAAATCATTGGTTCGGAATCTTTTGGTATGGTCAGATTTGACCTTTGGACCCCTCCTTCAAGGTCAAATGAGGACAGCCAAGCTTAAAAGTGCTTATAACTCATTTATAATTGGTCCTAGAGGTTTGGAATGGTAAACCATAGGAAATCATGGGCTGGGAATGTATTTGTGTGGTTAGATTTGACCTTGGACCCCTTCTTCAAGGTCGAACGAGGATATTGCATTTGTAGTATTTCTTTAAATATGTTTTAACCTATTTTTTACACTTAAACAATTACCTTGTTATTTTCCTTCATAATACCATTTACAGGGCACAACTTTTTTATCCTTTTCTTCTGTCAGCTTCGGAATTTCTTTCGAACTTGCTGTTCAGTTACCATTTACTGTATTTCTGTACAGCCCTTTTCCTGATAATTATTCTGTCCTCTAATCACCTTCACAAATCAAAAACACTCAGTCAGCTGACACAGTGCCCGTTCACGGGCACTCTCCTCTTGTTAGATTACTTCCAAATTCATTCAACTGTGAAAAGATTTTTAATGAATAATGCCTTTTTGATAACCAAAAAGTCCTCCTTTTCACGACCTTTTATTCCTCATCACATTTCTATGTTACTTAACTGTAAACAGGGTTGCAAGAATACCGTATTTATAATATGATGAACACATAAAGTAGAATGCAAATATAAAGTTAAATGGAACAAAGATCTTACTTTAAATATTGATAACTTAACTTGGAAAAATGTCTAGGCAGATATTTTTTAATGTCCAAGACAATTGCTTGATATGGTTGCAGTATAGAATGATTCATAGAATACTTGGCACCAAGGATATATTATGCAAAATGTCAATAGAAGATTGTAACACCTGTAGAATATGTCAATGTGAGCCAGAAACACTCATGCACCTTTTTGTCTGCTGTACACATATAGTAAATTTATGGAATTCATTGGAGCTATGGATACACTCGTGTACAAATAAAAGAATAACCTTTTCACCAAAGAGATCATTATATGCTATTTATACAATGACAATAATTATTATCCAATTAATATGATTATAGCTGTAACAAAGAGTTATATCTTCTCAAGTGCAGTACATGAGTCTATCCCAAATATTAATGGTCTGAAAAATAAGCTCCAGAAACAATATGAAGATCAGCATCATCTAAATATTGAGGTAAACAAGGTTGACAAGTTTACTTATCAATGGCGTCCTTATAGAAACTTATTCTGTCCCTGATAGTCAAACGGTGTATTTTTTTTATGTCAGCTGACACTATGTCATCACTCTGCGGCGTGGGCGTGGGCGTCAGCGTGAACAACATCTTCTCCAAAACTAAAAGGCGTAGAGACATGCTGTTTTTTTTAAAAGATACCTTATCTATCGAGGATGAAAAATTGTTCAAGGCATGCAAATCTGTCTGTTCGTCTGTTTGCTAGAGACATTACAAGGGAGGTACCCCCACCAAAAGTGTAAAAATTTCAACTTTTTATCACAATTTTCTCAGTGACTATTGCAGAGTTGCTTCTAGGATGCGTTTTCTGCGATATCTCGCATTAATTTGCTTTTGCTCGCGGATTTCATCGAAGTATGCGGGGACAAGATTGTAAAAGAACGCATTCAGCACAAGGCAATGCGGGATATATATACGAAGCGAAAAGACGAGAGATCAAAGAAATCGAAACGATGCGTGGAGCGAGAGTTTGTCGAGGTTTTGATTTTTCCGTCAAAACGTTCTTCGAATAATGCCTGTAGACGATTTTGGTTTCGTGATCGTTTACAAACTCAAATATATTATGAGGTACAGACAGTATTTGGACATATTATACCCAAAAATATAAAATTAAGCTGAAAGTGGATGATTATATAAAAAATGGCTGCAAGAAAAACGAAACTTACAGTAGACTGGATTGTTGCCACAACAGGAGAGGCAAACCGGTGCTGACCCTACGTATCTGTGGGGTTTCCCAACAATGTATGTCTAGAAAATATTTTACTTGAAGATCAAAATTCATGGACAACTCATTAATATTAATGAGGTTTCTTAACAATATTTTCTGCTTTAAGATAAAATACTAGATGGACCACAAAGCTCAGCTCAGATTCGTAGAAAATATTGACAATTTCATGGGATTTTTTAACAATATTTTACTAGAAGAATTTGTGGACTACTCATTACTATTCATGAGGTCATGGTATTCTGTGGGGTTTTCCAACATATTTGTATGAATTGATGGTGTAATGACTGATTTTATTTCATAAAAATGTAAATATACTATACCATATGAAAACACTTGGGTAGGCGTGGCTTGGCGTTCGGTGACCGCCACGTACACCGTACATAGAATTTAAATATATGAGGGGAGACCCTCTTTAAACCTATATACTTGCTACCTTTGACCCCTGGTGACCTAATTCACTCTGCCATGCGCAGTAATACAGAAATAGTTCATTCTTTTTGTGGCGGTTGAACTATCAACAGGCGTTTTGCTACCTTTTAAAAGACCTGCATTTACACGTTTTTGAAGCTCTGTGAGTACTTCTTTGCTGTTTTATTCACTTTTCCTCCATTTTATTTACCTTTTACTTCAATTTCTGGTGAATTTATTGTATACTTTGGGCATTATTTACGTATTTCTTCATAATTCGTATTATCGCTCATCTGGTCACGTGGTGTTAGAATGTCGGATTACCTTTGGAGATATTCATTTCCTTTGTAAATTAATTCTTTTTATGCACTTCTACAGGCATTTTCATTTTAATTTACGGTATTCCTTCATTCTTTCAACGAAATTCTTCGTTTCTCCACGTATTTTGACCGTATTGACTGTGCATTGTTTTTCACGTAGTTACCTATTTGGTATTTTCGCTCATCGGGTCACGTGGTGTCAGAATGTTGGACTTCCTTTGGAAATAATCATTTCCGCGGTGAATTAATTCATTTATGCACTTATACAGGCATTATAATTCACCTTTTACGGTTTTCCTTCACTCTTTTTACGAAATTCTTCGTTTCACCGCGTATTTTGACCATATTTTTGAGCTTTTTACGAATCATTCACCAGGTCATGTGACGATGACGTCACATCCAAAATGGAGGTCAACCGATCGGTTGTCAGAAAATATTCATTTTCATAGTGATTACAGCATTTCCAGGTTTGTTTATACATTCCTTCTACATATTTCTTTGAATATTATTATGTCAGAGCATAATGTGTAATATTTTCAATTGTTAACGCATTTTTCATAGCGTAACATTACGGTATCTACTGCCTACCATTCACGGTTCTTTACTTGTTCAGGCCCTTTCATTTGACATTTCTGGAATTCGGATCCTGGTTTCAGTGTTTTGGGGTTCAATTCTGAGCCTAGGGTCTCCATTTTAGCCTTTCTCCACCTTCAATTTTGGAGGTTGGGGGTTTACGGCTTCTGGGGAGGACTTTGTCTTCCACCTTTTGGAGATCCATTTCACTGTCGCTGGTTTCCTACATTCCAATTTTATGTCAATTGGTCATTTGGTTTCTCAGTCCATTTTTAGTCCTTTGGCCTCTTTTGTGCCTAGGCTTCAGTCTAATCAGACTGCTTTTTGGACTGGGATTACCTTCTCAAGACCATTCATGTTCAGGGTCCCTTAATTAGAAGAGTTTATCAGTTGAATCCAACTGATTTTGCTACTTCCTAAACTCTACTCCATTCATTTTCTAAATCTAGAAAATTTTTGTTTGGGGTTTGGTGGAAATCTTCTGTTACTCAACAGCTTTCTCTTGTGTTTTCACCATTTTTTAGATCTGACGATCAATGGGCACATCTCCCTTTTGGGTATGTTGGGGGTTCCTCTGTCTACAGTTAACCTTTAGGCAGACTTCAGGAACCCTATTCCAATTTTTTTGTGCCAGTCTGTTGGACTATATGGGTGCTTAGGACTTCATCCTTTAATCTTCTCCTCAGAAGATTTTCAAGCTTCCTGTCTAACAGAATTAGGGAATAAATTTGACTGCTCTTTTCTTTTGATCAGTCTTATTTTTCTCTAAGTCAACCACTTTTCCAGGCTTAGAAGTTCCTTCATGAGGCCAGATACTTACTTTCTGTCACTCATTCATTTTGGGATTTTCTTATTCTAAGTTTTGTAGGTTGGGTAATTACCCAATTTTCCTTCTAAAACTTAGTTTTGCCAAGTACAAAATCCTCTTCAGAGGGTTTTTTGGGTTGACTTCTTCAGGTTTCCGGACCTGGGATCTAGCCTGAAGGGGTTCTTAAGACCTTCTCTTCCCTAGGTAGAGTTCCTCTGCTATTAGGGGAGATCTGAGATGGACCTTAGGGTCCTTATTTCTGTAGGATTTTTTCCTTCAGTCCTGTTTTGTTGATCACTTATTCAAGTTGATTGACAAGGCAATACTTTCTCAGTGGTCTTTTTCATCCACCATTCTTTGGACATCTGTTTCAATGGGTCTTCTAGCTACATTTTAGCTGGTTGATCTATGGCCTTTTTTCAGCCATCTTTGCACTTTATTTTGAGAGATTTCTTTATCCATTTCCCTCACTTGTGCTTAGTCACTTGGTAGGGTTAATTGGTCCTTTTTTGGTCTTATGCTGTTTCTTGTGATGTCTCTCTTGGGAGACCATTTCTTCTCACATATAACAGTATAAGCAGAAGGCTTTCATGTGGCCCTTACTCAAGGTGCCTCTTTTAAGCTATCTGCATTAGCCTCTTGAGGCACACCAATTAGGCCCTTTTTTCCTCCCATCCAGGGAGTTTTCTCTCTAACTTAGTGCTTTTAGGATGTGGTTCCTTTCCAGGTTCCAACATTCTGATGGTGGAATGCCTTCCAGAGGTAGAGGCTCAGCCTCAACCTCTATTATGGTGTCCTTCAGGAGATAAGAGTGTTGTTTTACTCAAATTTTCACTCTTACTTCCAGATCCCTCCACTTGCCAGTGGGAGGTCAACTGATTCCAGTGGTCTCTCAGATTCCACTTTCCTGATTCTTTCAGCTCTTCTCCACAGAAGAATGCTGTTCTTTGTCATTCAGTCTCACACTGTCTGTTCACATGAGCAGTTCAAGTATCTTGAGCTCCTGTTTTCCTGATTTTTCAGGGCATTATCCTTGACAAAGATATACTGGAAACCACAATTAGATTTATATCTTTTCCTGGTTTTCCAGACTATCAGGATGCAACTTATCAGTTGATCATTTTCTCAATTGGCCAGTGGACCACTTCTCTTCCTCAATTTGCCTCCTTTCTCTCCTTTGGCTCCTTTGGTTCACTCTTGCTCATAGTTTTGCTTTTGGGCAAGGTGTACCACTTTGTGGCAATGCCTTATGGTCTAGCCACTAGCCTTTCAGGATTTACTTCCTTAGTCAAGGAAGTAAGGAAAGTTGGCTTTGAGGTTGGGCATCTCAGTGCACATGTGACTACAAATTGGCTCATTAGAGCCAATAGTTGTCAGAGGCTCTTTTTTCAACTCTATTAGAGTTGACTTTCATCTTGGAGTGGTTCTTAGCAGGAAGTATTTACATCTGTTTCTTTAACAGGTCTCCTTCCTGGGTCAGGTTCTTAACCTGTTTCTTAATTACCTCTCTAACTGGGCTCCTTATTTCTTTTGGCTTCCACTTGGAAGCCGCTTCTTCAAGGTCCCTACACATGACACTTCTTCTGTGTCATCTCAGGACACTTGATTTTCCTTCTCAAAGGTGCTCTGGATTTTCCATTCCTTGATCCTTCTATGAAGGTTCATTCAAGATGGTACTATCCTGGGAACTATGTCTTTGCATTCCTCCCTTTAATTCCCTAGTTTTTACATCTACTTTCATGGATGTTTCACTGCGGGGTTTGGGAGTTCTTTGTGCTCTGTGGACCACCTAAGGTCTATTTTTGATGTAGCAGTCCAGTCTGTGCATCAGTTCTAGAGCTCATAGCTGTCCTTTTTGCTCAGACATTTGTTCCTCTTTTATCCTTTCATCAAAGGATCATCCTTTCAGCCTCAAACAACTCAGATGTCTTGTTCTCAAGACATTTGTTCCTCATTTGTAAGGGATTCTTCAGATAGTCCAGGTAACACTGTTGTCTGGGCTTTCTTTTTATCAAGACAGCTTCCACTCTTGGGACATGTGTATTTTGGCATCTTTTGCCATTATTTTTACAAGAACAAGTCTGTTCTTCCACCTCATGTTCCAGGGGCATGAATCTTTGGCAGACCATCTCTGGAGGTCTTTTCTCACCTTTCATATAAGGTGGCCCTTCAATTCTTGGATCTTCAGATGGTAGTCTCAGACTTCTCATCTTATTTAGATCTCTTTTGCCATGTGATTCAATCACAAGCTGCTCTTACATGTGCCTCCTGTGCTAGATCCTTAGGCTCTAGCAACAGATGCCCTGGAGTGTTTTGGTCCGGAGTACTTATTTTACTCCTTCCCTCCTTCAGCTCCTTGTCCTCTATGGCCATGAAGTTAATCAACTTTCAGAGCTGTATCATGCTTCTTGTAGCCTTTCCTGGTAATTGCCAGGTTTGGCCTCAAGATCTCCTTTAAGAAAGCCATTGGCTCTTCCTCTTATTCTTGTATAACAATCTCACCTAGAGTTTTGTTATTTATTTTTATGGAGTTCCTTTCTTCAAGCTTTCTGGCTGAAGTCTCCTTTAACAAGAATTTTCACAGGAGGGGTCTTGGAGGATTTTTATCCTCCATAACTGTCTATGAAGCAATGTGGAACTGCTTCAAAAAACTTGTGAGAAACATGGCCACTCTGCTATGCTTCAACTGTCCCATTTATTGCTGTTTGTTCCTTTTAAGGAATTATTTTTCAGACAATAGGGATACAGGTCAGCTCTCTCCAGGTACTACTTGGAGTTGGGTTCTTATAGGAGCTAGGAAGTCTCATTTAGAGCTTCTTTAAGTCCAGAATTAGGGTAGTCGTCACCTACCTGTTTGGTACTTAATCCTTGGTTCTGCAGGCTCTTACCAAGGCTCCTCTTGAACCCTTTTCATTTGCTGAGCCAAGTTTTTCACATTTTAGACAGTCTTTCTTACTCCCTTTCTTTGGGAAGGAGAAGGAGTGATTTTGTTTCCTTTATTTAAAGGTTTTCTCTCACTCTTTAGGGATGGCCTAAGTCATCCTTAAGTCAGATCTTACTTTCCTGGCTTAAGCCAGTTATCTTCAGAAGGCTCTTCCTGCTTTGACTTTTTGTCTTTGGTCAGGATGACTTAGAAGACCTCTCCTTTTTTACAGTCAGATTCCTAAGATACTTTCTATCTAGCTATTCTGACTTAAAAGGATTTCTTCTTGGTCTTTCTTCTGAAGTCCAAGAGGGTGATATTGCTGCTCAGACAATATCTTTTTGGATAGCATTTTATCCTTTATTCCCTCAATCTCTGTTCCACAGATAATGCATCTCTTCATGGTGTCAGGGCTCATCATGTCAGGGCACAGGGGTCTTCCTGGTCCTTTAGGGGTGGAATCCCACTCCTAGTCAACATGAGATCCTGCACGTGGAAGAGCCATTCCACTTTTACATCCTTCTATTTTAGGAATGTATTTCCTTCAGAGATGTTGTTCTTAAGAATCTCTTATGATTTCTTAAGTGGAGTGGACATCCTTTTCCACTCAGCCATTTCTCTCTCTTCTACTTAAATTCCTCAATTTAAGTCCATCTGAAACTTTTAGTTTCAGAAAAAGGGGGGTGGCATTTCCCTTTTAGGGAATCTATTCTTCATCTCTGTTTTCAGAACCGTGCTTCTTAGTGCCTCTGGGCATGTTCCTATTCTGAGCACAGGGCATACTTATGCCTTCTCCTTTGAGCTGACCTAATAGGGTGTAGACAGCAGTGCTGAAGTTAGTGCAGTGGTTAATGCTACTCACTTAGCTCACTCGAGTTATTGCTTCAGCACAGAGGTTTTGGGTTCAATTGCATTGCACTAGGAAGTATCCTTTTGTAGCAATTTAACCTTAGGGTGGTTTTCCTCAGTCTGTCTTTTTCCCACCATCCTTCCATGTGGGCATTCAACCCAAGTGTTTTCATATGGTATAGTATATTTACATTTTTATGAAATAAAATTTCATATTTTTAAATGTAAAATGCATTTTTATGAATAAAAATGTATATACTTACCATATGAAAACAGCAAATCACCCTCCCGCCTGCCCCGCTTTTAAAGACCTTTTTCCAGCATTTATGTTTATTCACAAAAAGAATGAACTATTTCTGTATTACTGCGCATGGCAGAGTGAATTAGGTCACCAGGGGTCAAAGGTAGCAAGTATATAGGTTTAAAGAGGGTCTCCCCTCATATATTTAAATTCTATGTACGGTGTACGTGGCGGTCACCGAACGCCAAGCCACGCCTACCCAAGTGTTTTCATATGGTAAGTATATACATTTTTATTCATAAAAATGCATTTTACATTTAAAAATATGAAAATTTGTGATGCCATGACTTCAGATGAAAACTTAAAACCATAATGCCATGACAGGAGCCACTTTGATGTAAATAACCATTTTCAGTATTTTTTTAAAATTCTATCACTAGCCTTGAAGTTTATTTTTATTGGGCAAGACAATAAAAATTGACCACTAATTAATAGAAGTCCACTGTTAAAAATGCCTAAATAAACTGAAAATGTATTTTTTATTAGTTTAAACTTATCATAAAGTCGTCCCCCAGAATTTTTAGCCCCTCCCCCACATTTTGTGTAGTGGTGGGGGATCGCCCCCACTTTTTGAAATTCCTAGAATCAACACTGTATTGCAGGGATTTCTCTCATATCTTGCATATATGTACTAGGCCAGAGGTAGATTCTCTTGTGTGAGTATGAGACCTGGATCTGTCTTACTTTTTTTTTAATAAATTTTTTTAATAATTTTTAATGCATTAAAATTCATGAAATCATGCACTAAATCACTTATAACTTCAAAAGTGTTGCATTTACAGCATTTTGTGAAAATATGTTGTTCAGCTACTTTTTTCATAGCTACAATATGGTGAGTAAGTTGGGTGTCTGTCTCAATAGCTAAGTGAGTAATAGCTACTTTTGGGCTTTTCAGTAACTTCCATTATGAGTAAAATCACTTGTAACTTAAAAACTATTGCATTTAGAGAATTTCGTATAAATATGTTATTCAGCTACTTTTGGGCCAGCTATAACATAGTGAAATTTCAGACCTGTAGCTCATGGCATAGCTGAGTAATAGCTACTTTTAGGTTATCACTGTTGAGTAAATCGCTTATAACTTGAAAACTATTGCATTTAGAGAATTTCATATAAATATGTTATTCAGCTACTTTTGGGTCAGCTATAACATAGTAAAATTTCAGACCTGTAGCTCATGGCATAGCTGAATAATAGCTACTTTTAGGTTATCACTGTTGAGTAAATCACTTATAACTTGAAAAGTGTTGCATTTAGAGCATTTTGTTAAAATATGTCATTCAGCTACTTTTTTCATAGCTACAATATGGTGAGTAAGTTGGGTGTCTGTCTCAATAGCTAAGTGAGTAATAGCTACTTTTGGGCTTTTCAGTAACTTCCATCATGAGTAAAATCTCTTGTAACTTAAAAACTATTGCATTTAGAGAATTTCGTATAAATATGTTATTCAGCTACTTTTGGGCCAGCTATAACATAGTAAAATTTCAGACCTGTAGCTCATGGCATAGCTGAGTAATAGCTACTTTTAGGTTATCACTGTTGAGTAAATCACTTATAACTTGAAAACTATTGCATTTAGAGTATTTTGTTTCAATATGTTATTCACCTATTTTGGGGTCAGCTATAACATAGTGAAGTTTCAGACCTGTGGCTCATTTTATAGCTGAGTAATAGCTACTTTGAAGTTCTCACTGTTGAGTAAATCAGTTATAATTGGAAAACTATTGCATTTACAGAAATTTGTGCAAATATGTTATTCAGCTACTTTTGGGTCAGCTATAACATAGTGAAATTATAGACCTATAGCTCATGGCACAACTGAGCAATAGCTATTCTCAGGTACTGACTGTTGAGTAAATCAGCTATAACTTGAAAAATATTATATTTGGAGTATTTTGTTAAAATATATTGTTCACCTACTTTTGGGTCAGCTATAACATAGTGAAATTACAGACCTATAGCTCATGGCATAGCGGAGCAATAGCTATTTTCAGGTTCTCACTATTGAGTAAATCAGTTGTAGCTTGAAAACTATTGCATTTACAGTAGTTTGCTTAAATATGTTGTTCACCTACTTTTGGGTTAGCTATAACATAGTAAAATTTCAGACATGTAGCTCATTGCATAGCTGAGTAATAGTTCCTTTGAGGTTCTCACTGTTGAGTAAATCAGTTGTAACTTGAAAACTATTATATTTAGAGTAATTTGTTAAATATGTTATTCACAGAATTTTTGGTCAGCTATAACATAGTGAAATTGCAGACCTCTATGTCATGGCATAGCTGAGCAATAGCTACTTTCAGGTTCTCACTGTTGAGTAAATCATTGTATCCACTGGATAGCCGCAGTGTGTAGAGACAGATTTCACCATTACTGCTCTGATGAAAAAAAATATTATAGCTAGCTTTCTTAAGTTTGCAGTATATATTAATAACCATAAAATGTTGTCTGGGAATATTTTTGGCCTCATTTTGAGAAACAAGATGGCCGCCACAGGTGTTTTTTGTCAGTCATGAAAAGTGCTTATATCTCCCTTATTATTGATCCTAGAGGTTTGGGATGATAAACCAACCTGTAGGAAATCATGGAGTGGGAATCTTTTGGTGTGGTCAGATTTGACCTTCAATGACCCCTCCTTCAAGGTCAAACAAGGATAGCCAAACTTAAAAGTGCTTATAACTCGCTTATTATTGGTCCTAGAGGTTTGGGATGGTAAAAAGACAGGAAATCATGGGCTGTGAATCTGTTGATATGGTCCGATTTGACCTTGGAACCCTCCTTCAAGGTCAAATGAGGATAGCGAAAATTGAAAGTGCCTACAACTCGCTTATTATTGGTGACAGAGATTTGGGATGGTAAACCATCCCATAGGAAATCATTGGCTCGGAATCTTTTGGTATGGTCAGATTTGACCTTTGGACCCCTCCTTCAAGGTCAAATGAGGACAGCCAAGCTTAAAAAGAAGTGCTTATAAATCATTTATAATTGGTCCTACAGGTTTGGAATGGTAAACCATAGGAAATCATGGGCTGGGAATGTATTTGTGTGGTTAGATTTGACCTTGGACCCCTTCTTCAAGGTCGAACGAGGATATTGCATTTGTAGTATTTCTTTAAATATGTTTTAACCTATTTTTTACACTTAAACAATTACCTTGTTATTTTCCTTCATAATACCATTTACAGGGCACAACTTTTTTATCCTTTTCTTCTGTCAGCTTCGGAATTTCTTTCGAACTTGCTGTTCAGTTACCATTTACTGTATTTCTGTACAGCCCTTTTCCTGATAATTATTCTGTCCTCTAATCACCTTCACAAATCAAAAACACTCAGTCAGCTGACACAAATTGATGTGATTTGGGTAAAAAAGGGCAGCTCAGTTGTCATAGTAAATTTAGTCTGTTAGTCTGGTTATATAACATATTGAACATATGGAATGTATGTACTGATATTATGTATTATTGCGACCATTAAAAATAATAATAATAAAAAAAAAAATTTTTTTACTTTTACAACTTCTCATTGTAACAGATGGAATTTCATCAAGTGAGCCACAGATTTTGCTCCAACACCACACATTAGTGCTTCTGCGAGCCGTCAAAGTACCGACTCGAGTTTTATGCATCACCGACAAGTCAACTCGAGTTGAACTAGAGTCAATAACAATATTTCAAAACAGCCAAACCTTAAATTTATACGCACTAATATGATTCCTTTCATAATGAAATCTATTTTTAACCATATTCCAACAAAATTTGTGATATTTTACCTGTAAAATAAGGATAAACATTCTAACCATGTTGAGAAATAAAACAGATGTTTTGATTGGTTGTTTTACCAGGTAAGGTATATGGAGAGATATCATTGGCTTTACGCCGTAATAGATAGATATGAAGGAAAATATTAAGTAAACAAGTCAAATTGTGCTTTTATTGCATCTTTGTACACTGGCAAGAGGTTTATTTATATACGTTTTATTGTATTTTAAAGGAACTCGAGTTTGCAATAAGACAAACTCGCGTTCATGAGTTGAACAAAAATGAAATAAAACTCGAGTTGGCAAGTTGTCACAAGAGCACTACCACACATAAGCATTCATTGAATGTATTACCACTTCTGTATGCATAGTAATATTCAAAACATCCAAACCATAATTCGGCCATGCCAGATGTAGATAAAGAGTGTCGTAATGTTTAGTTTACTGATTAATGCTGTCATCTTGTTATTGAATTGTCTTGTTTTAGGACTTCATCTTTACATGCATTATCTTTCTCTTAGACATTATTTTCTCTAATTAAACATTATTTAGACCTTTATATAACTGACAGTGCTCTGAAAGTATCCTGAACTTTGTACTGATACAGTACTTCTATATCTCATGGTGTTAAAAATATTTCCCTAGGCTGTGGGGTACGGGCATCTTTGATGCTATTTTTTAACAGTATATCTTTTTTTTCAGTGCTGACAAAAATGCATGTCTGTCATGGTTTGTAGTTGAGCTACAGGGAGATTTAGAAACAAAAACAGAAGGGATAAGTCTGAATGGACAACACGTTGGAGATCTCCACTTCACCACAAAGGTAAAGCAGTGTAAAATATGTTAAACTGGGTATCTGCTTTTCCCATTTAATCACACATTACTTTAAATGTAAAAGCTAGTACCAGGTTAAACAGGAAGAAAAGTACAAAATCTATTGTATCCGCGGAGGAAAGTTGGGGATACTTAGGATTCAGTACGGTCACTCCGCCGCCGCAGAGATTTCTTTTCGGACGCAATAACTTAAAAAATATTTTAGTTAGACCTTTCAAATTTGGTATGTGGGTATATATGGGCAATGCGAAGAACGCTATTGTTTTGTGACCTTGACCTTCAATTTCAAGGTCACTGGTGGCCTCTTAAAGGTCAGATTTTGGACATTTTTTTCACATTTTGGCCCAGTTCTCTAGTGGGTGGACGATTGGACATGTGCTCGATTAATCGTCAGTGACAGTGCACAATCACAGTCGGTTACAAACATTTTCTAATGATCGATTATTCAGCTTAAATCTTACCTTTCTTTATTTTTCTAAATATCCACATGCTTTTTACCCTACAGCCCTTAAGGGCTGTCGGGGTATTGTTTTCACCCATGGTGGGCGGGCGGCGGGAAGAAGTTTGTCCGGCCTGTATCTCAGTAACCATAAGGTGTAGGAAGTTGATACTTGGTAGGGACATTGGTTAGGGGGTGAAAGTGTGTGACGTCATGGTCTGACCTTGATTTGACCATTGCCCTTGCTATAGTGACCTTGACCTATAAATCATTGTGAAAATCTCGAAAAGGTATTTCTTCCCCTTTAAAGCTCGGCGGGAGATACACACCGCGGCAGTGGTCTTGTTGATCCTAGAGGTTTGGGATGGTAAACCAACATATAGGAAATCATGGGCTGGGAATCTTTCTGTGTGGTCGGATTTGACCTTGGGGCCCTCCTTCAAGGTCAAACGAGGACAGCCAAACTTAAAACTGCTAATAACTCGATTATTATTTGTCCTACAGGTTTGGGATGGTAAACCAAGATATAGGAAATCATGGGCTGGGAGTCTTCTGGTGTGGTCGGATTTGACCTTGGGCCCCTCTTTCAAGGTCAAACGAGGATAGCCAAAGTTAAAACTACTTATAACTCGCTTATTATTGGTCCTAGAGGTGTGGGATGGTAAACCAACATATAGGAAATCATGGGCTGAGAATTTTCTGGTGTGGTCGGATTTGACCTTGGGCCCCTCCTTCAAAGTCAAACGAGGATAGCCAAAGTTAAAAGTGCTCATAACTCGCTTATTATTGCTCCTAGAGGTTTGGGATGGTAAACTAACCTATGGAAACTCATGGGCTGGGAATCTTCTGGTGTGGTCTGATTTGACCTTGGGCCCCTCCGTCAAGGTCAAACAAGGATAGCCAAAGTTAAAAGTGCTTATAACTCGCTTATTATTGCTCCAAGAGGTTTGGAATGGTAAACCAACATATAGGAAATCATGGGCTGGGAATCTTTTGGTATGGTCGGATTTGACCTTAGACCCCTCGTTCAAGGTCAAACGAGGATAGCCAAAGTTAAAAGTGCTTATAACTCGCTTATTATTGCTCCTAGAGGTTTGGGATGGTAAACCAACCTATGGAAACTCATGGGCTGGGAATCTTCTGGTGTGGTCTGATTTGACCTTGGGCCCCTCCGTCAAGGTCAAACAAGGATAGCCAAAGTTAAAAGTGCTTATAACTCGCTTATTATTGCTCCAAGAGGTTTGGAATGGTAAACCAACATATAGGAAATCATGGGCTGGGAATCTTTTGGTATGGTCGGATTTGACCTTAGACCCCTCGTTCAAGGTCAAACAAGGATAGCCAAACTTAAAAGTGCTTATAGCTCGCTTATTATTGGTCCTAGAGGTTTGGGATGGTAAACCAACATATAGCAAATCATGGGCTGGGAATCTTCTGGTGTGGTCGGATTTGACCTTGGGCCCCTTCTTCAAGGTGAAATGAGGATAGTCAAAGTTAAAAGTGCTTATAACTTGCTTATTATTGATCCTAGAAGTTTACAGTACGAAACCAACTCATACGAAATCTTGGGCTAGGAATTTTTTGATGTTAGATTTCACCT
The DNA here is from genome assembly GCA_964017235.1 of Sabellastarte sp. h YS-2021. Taxonomy (NCBI): domain Eukaryota; kingdom Metazoa; phylum Annelida; class Polychaeta; order Sabellida; family Sabellidae; genus Sabellastarte; species Sabellastarte sp. h YS-2021. The sequence continues at coordinate 122,510,729 of OZ024930.1, read as the reverse complement.
TGGGCCCCTCCTTCAAAGTCAAACAGTGGTTCACTGGCTTTGGTGAGTTGTCTTTTCGGTGGATACAAATTTGCATCGGTCTCCGATGCGTAGGTCTAGTTTTCGTCTGAAATATAAATATTGTGTTTCTTACATATCATGGCCTCTCCAGGACTTAAACGAGGCAGTATCCAGCATTTTATAGCCAGTTTTGAAGATTTTCTTTGTGCTTGTTGTCGAGACAAAGTCGTGGGTGAGAGGTCGTGTGTTGTCCCTGCAGCATTCCTTCTTCTGTTCAGAAGTGTTTGTTTACCACGATTCACCCTCCATTAAATTCTACATTGTCGAGTAACACTGCGTGTATGTCGACGAGAAGAAATTAGAAGGAAAGAAGAATGCATCGTCTGATGTCATCACTTCCAGCTTATGCTTGTCACGTGACACGGACCTGGTCACGTGATACGCATTCAACAATGGAGGAATCATGTTTTCAACAGAAGTTTTCATCAGAAGAAGACGACCATTTATTACTCAACACCCATTTTTAACTGGCAAGAAGAAATCCTGCAACTCATCTGTGGGTGTGAAGAAATTAGATGACATTTGGTCACAGCAATCTGCGTGTTTTTGAAGTGCCGGTCATGTGACTTCACAGATCTCCATACACGACCAGCAAGGCTAGCAGAAGAAATTGTGGCTCCACAGATCCCCAAGTGTGACCGGTTCAGCTAACAAGAAGAAGATGACCTGGTCTAGACCCCTTGTGCTGAATTTTACCGGTACCAGCTCTGCTCAGACTACCGGTGGGGTCTCCAGCTAGCCCTCTCCCCCCCTTTGACCCAACCTCGGTACGGGTACTGGGGCAGGTTGAGAGTAAGAAGACCTACCAGCCGGTTACAGAGGATGGGCCAACCGGGAACATGTTATAAAAGTTGCTCCAGCTAGCTGTCCAGGCCACTGAGTTTATGCTGCATACAATACCGGTTACAGAGCCTACCCACTGGGTGCCAGCTACACGGCCTTCTTTGACCAGTGTGCTTCCCGTGGGCCGGTTACAGAGCCCACCAGACCGGTTTACAGGCAGAAAATACAGGTGAATTAGCCAGATTGACCCTGGGTTCTTCAAGAATATGGTTACAGAGAATTTACTGGTTACAGAGAGATCTGCTGCTCCCACCATTCCAGTGCTGACAGCAGGCTCAGCGGTTACAGAGAGATCTGCTCCCACCATTTCAGTGCTGACAGCAGGCTCACCGGTTACAAAAAAATCAGTTGTTCCCATGGGCAGAAAGCAACTTAAGTCAACAAGTCCAGTGAGGACAACAGGGTCACCAGTTACAGAGATTTGCCGGTGACAGTCAGATAGACAGGAAGTTCTTCAGTAAATTGCCTCAACCAACCGGTTACAGAACCTACCGACCGGGTTCCGGCTTACACAACCTCCATGGACCAGTAGCTTCATACCAGGCTGGTTACAGAGTCTACTGGTCTGGCTTATAGCCAGAGAAATTCCGGTGCAGAAACCTGATTGAAACTGGAACACCAGCTTACCTGATTGACAGATCCACCAAGTGATCAAATAATGATGCAGACCTGTGGCAGTCTGAATTCCTGGTTACAGAGAAGCACCAGTTTACTGGTTCTTTACCAGTTAAGTGGTTTACCGGTTACTGAGAAGTGTTGGTTACAGAGAAAACCTTCTGGTTTCACCATTAGAGACAGGAAGAAGGCAGTTCTTTCAGATAAGCCTACCCCTGCTGAGACGTAGTCGCCCAGTTCTGCCAGCTCAAATGAGTTTTTTCGCAGAACTGTGGATCCACCAGGAACCGATTACAGAGTATTGCTTAACCAATAACCGGTTAGACCCTGGTACTGGGCAGGTCCACACGACTGGCTAACAGACCAGCCGAGGCCCTTTAAGGGTCCAAATGGACATCTTAGACCAACCAGCTACTGCCTGAGGAAGCTGGTTACAGAGAAATTCTTAGACCAGTCACTAGTCCAGGTGAGATGACAGTGTCTCAACCTACCTGGCCAGTCAGCCAACCTACTGTTAGGATCTCCTAGCTGGTTGAAAGTGATGATAAAATTATCCAACTACCTATCAGCCTTATCTTATCAGACCCACACCGGCCAGTTACTCTTGCTGGTGAGATGTCGAATTCAACCGTACTGGTTAGACCACTGCCAACAAGAAGTCTGCTGTATCAGTTATTCTGGAGGTTCATCAGTTTTTTGTTCATCAGGTGGACTTCAGCACACCATCTCATAAAAAAAAAAAAAAAAAAAAAGCCATAGCTGACTTTCCTATGTACTTGTTTTAAGACAGGAAGTTAGAGCCAGGCACCATTGATGGCTATAGACCAGCCATTTCTGACAATTGGGATTTTTGCCCATGAATGTCAGCCAAAAAAAATCTCACTCATCTCCCGGATAGTTTCCACAGAGACAGATCCAAGGGCAGAGGGGCATCCCCTCTTGGAACCTTTCCCTGGTTCTACACCAGCTGACAAAGGCTCCCTTTGAACCCCTCAAGGAGGCCTCCCCGAAGCACTTGACTTTCTAGACTGTCTTCCTGTTGGCCTTGGGTTCAGGCAAGCGAAGGGTGAGATCCATGCATGGCTGCATAACAACTTTAGACACCAATCAGACTGGTCCATGGTGTCTCTCTACCCCTCAGCCAGCCTTCTTTCCAGGAATCAGCTGGCCAAAGAGAGCCCAGACAGTGTGGCTGCCTTGGTTAATGCAGCCCTGGCCCCACTCTGGATAAGGCACTGAAGGGTGACAGGTCCAGCTGTCCGGTCAGGGCCTTGCGTTACCATCTGGGTAGGACCTCAGATCTTAGGCATAATAAGGAGCTGGTCTTTGTCTCCTTCCAAAAAAAAAAAAAAAAAAAAAAACAGGTTTTGACAAGGACATCTCTCCTGCCACCATCTCCTCCTGGATCAAGCTACTGTGATCCTATGCTATGAGCCCTCTGACCAGCAAGCCCTCACCTTACATCAGGTCAAGCCCATGATGTTAGGGCCTTTGCTGCTTCTAAGGTATTCCAGTCGGGAGTCTCCTTAGAACAGTCCTCTCAGCCTGCCACTGTAAGTCACATATCACCTTCACACAGTTCTTCTGAAGGATGTGGCTGGGGTTGAGTTAGAGCCTCTTTACTTGGGCCCAGTAGTGGCGGCTCAGCAGATCCACAAATAGCCCTTTTATTGAGGAGATTTGTATCCTTGTACATAGTGCAAATAGTTCATGAGGCTAATTGACATTTTTCCTTCGGGAGGTTTAATTGCCTTCTGGGACTGAACTCATCCCTCTCTTCCCCTACCTCAGAGCAGGTCTGTAAGAAAAGGGGGGGGGGGGCAACGCTGGTATAGCCCCGGCAACCGGGCTGTGGTAAACACCATGGACCTATAGGTCTCCTGACTAAGTCGGCCTAGACTGTAGGTTAAAAATTTTGTTACCATTTTGAGTTCACACCAAGCGGTAGTTAGTCAGCAATTGTCCATTGGATAGGATGTATTAACTCAATAAAATTGCAAATTTAATAAGTAAATTAAATTTTTATAAGTTAATACCCTATCCAATGGACAGGCAAGGCCCTCCCAACCGACCCCGCTACCAGCTTACTAGGGGTCTAAATCTGTTTAGACAACGAAAAAGATGAATTGACGTCACTCTGTCTAGACAGGAAGCAAGTATGATACGCCACCTGGCGAATGCACACTACTGACCAGTCCTGGCTGTATTATATACAGGGCGTCTTTTTCTGGCATTTGGCGGGACCGGTCGCGGCGACCGGTAAAGCAATTGTCCATTGGATAGGGTATTAACTTATAAAAATTTAATTTTTTTATTAAAAGTTGCCAGGCAGGAAAAGTGGCTCAGTACCCTGAATAATTCAGATGGAATATTGGGAACCACATTAACCTCGCTTCAGCCAGAGGAGTGGATAACCTCAAAGGTGCCTACTCCCTCACCCCATTCAACCAATAAGGAAGTACCAGAGTTTCCTCATCCAGGGCCTTCCCTGCCAATTCAAGTACTCCTGTTTGGTCTGTTTTCACAGTACACAGGGTGTTCTTTCTGTGGTGGCGAAGGAGGTCTAACTATGGCATTACTAAGCAGTAAGCACAACTAGTCGGTCAATGCCAGTGCCAACCAAACCTGTCTCCAACATACACAATCTCTAGTAGCTCTGTGTCAGGAGTAAGTTTTAATGGTTAACATGAAAAATTAGTATCAGTTCAGCTTAAAGACGGTAATGTCAGATCCATCCTAGTGCGTTAGCAGACCTTGAATGCAAATCCAGAAACTTCTCTCTGGACCCACAGGCCCTGTCCAGAAGCTGATGCCCCTGAAAGGGTTACTGACACCCATAGAGAAGCAAGTCCACCTAGGTCACCTCCACATGAGGCCAAAGTGGCACTTGAAGAACAGCTGAAGGGTACCAGACTCACTAGAATAGGTGATCCCAGTTCACTCCACCCTATCTAAAATGGTGGTCATAGGATGACAATGTGCTTCAAGGTCAACCATTACACCTACTTAAATATGCTCTGCAAATCAAAGAAGATGCATCAAGAAGGGCGAGTGCTCACTTAGGGGAACACACTGCAGGGGGAACCTGGTCCCTTCCAGAAGCAAGTTAAACATACAGTATCTGGAACCAAGGCAGTATTTTGGTGCTAAAGGAGTTCCAAGACCTCTCCTTTAACTTTATTGCTACCATAGCTAGAGACAACACAATGGAGGTTGCCTATTTAAGGAGGGGGGGGGAGTAAGTCGGGCCCACTTTGTGCCCTACTATGGAGAATCCTGACCTGGTATTCCAGGAAACAGGTGACTCAAGCCCGACACATTCACGCTTCAACCATGTCCCATCCCGGGATACACTGCGTTGAGATGCAATATCTAGTTATACTTAAAATTCCGTTTGTAACCCGAGATATGTTGTTGATCTGTAGTCGACCACTGATTAATGCTTTTCTTATTCTTTACATCAAGATACCTCTTCCATTTGTGAACTTTATGTTTTGCAAACAAAATATCACTCTCCCACAATATTCTGACAGTAGAAATTCTACTGCAAGAAGTGGTAATCTGCATTCAAAAGTTTCAAACTAGTCAGTGAAGGAGTTCAAGAATAAAGATATACTATTAATCGTGGTTTACTGTAATGGGATAAGTGTCTGTTAAAAGTAGTGCATGTTTTGCTGTATTTCTTGTTGTGTAGTTGGCACATGGAACCGGAAAGGTGTATGTCTGTTCTCACAACCTAAATTAAATATAGTCTTACTGCTCTCCCAAATTGTGGAACACTTAATATACATGGTAGAACTGTACCATCCCTGTTTTGTGAAAAAAAGAACTTTTTTTTTGTCATTTTGCATTCATCTATGTTCATTTTTCATGTAGACCATCCCTTAGATGAAATGGTATGGGAAGACTTAAATCTCCATGATCTTAAATCTGATTATACAGGTTTAATAATTCACCTTTATTACCTCTGTATTATTGATGGCTGTTGAATTATTCTAAATGATGATGAGGGAGGTTGGTCGTGAAGATAAATTTCTTGTGCTATTCAGTTGAAAGAACCAAAACACTTTTTATAAGAACATTTTTTTTTAAGATATTACCTCAATATTTTGTATGCAGATACAAAATGTAGTTATCATAGTGCATTGTTTTATGTAATGGTCATGTGATCTATAAAATACAACTTTTGAAATACTTGTTTAAATAAAACATTTCTCTAATTTCCCTCTGTCTGTACAGTGCTAGATTCAGCTGAAAGTAAGGTGAAATATGCCTGAGTATATGTTGTAACTTGAAAATTTGTCACCTGGTAAACCCCTTAGAATTGAGCAACCAGATAATAAAATTCAAATTTTTTAATGGCTTTGGTAAATAGGTAAAAGTTGTGAGAAAATGGTAAGTTGACCAAAGTTGATGGGAATACCCCAAAACTCAAAGTTAAAGAAGCAGTGTCTGAGAACACACAAACTCTGGCCCAAGGGTAGTGCTAAAAATACAAACAGTGCTGGATTCATTTTAAGTAAAAATACTGTCACATGATGTGTTGAATTACATATTTCTTTATCTGCAGTCTCTATACGGATAGGGTCATAGTCCCAGCAACTTTTTCTGCAAAGGACATTTCAATCTTGTGGATTTGTTAAGAACTTGAGATTTGCAAGATTGATTAATGACCTGCATTTGACCATATAATTCTTAATGATTTCGAAAGTTCTATACTGATGACTGTTTGTAATTAATATCTCCAGTATCCATTGGATTGGATTTGATTTTAATTGTAAGTACCAGTTGCGCCTAGGGGAAACATAATATTGTATTTTGAATTGATACACATTTTCCATCAGTTATAGCTTTCTTCATAACACTTCACCATACATTCATTACTATGAAATCTTGCCTGAAAAGAAAATTTGCGTCTTAAAATATAAGATAGCCACCAAAGGCATTTTCTAAAAAAAAAAATTCAATTATTTAAAAAAAAACCATCACTTGTCAAAAGCCCGCTTTGTACATACTTTGGTTCTATATATATATATATACCGGTATATATTTTTAAAGGGATGGCCATCATGGCTACAGAATTGAAAATGGTGTACACTGTCTTACTTGAAGCATAAAGCCCCATTTCCATATACGCGTGATCCGGCATGCGGTATACGGCATGCGATATGCGGCTATTTTAACTTTGCAATAAAAATGTAAGAGGTTTTTCTATATATGCGTGTACGGTATGCAGATCCGGTACTTATACTTTATGCAGAACTCATCAGGCTTCTAGTACTTTGAATAGCCGCATGCCGTATACCGCATCACGCGTATATGGAAAAGGGGCTTTACTCTTGCAAAAATGTCACCAAATTTTATGAAAAGGTCTTTAGTATCAAAAACAAATTTGGTGTTGTCTTGAGGTACATTTTGAAGCAGAGATGGTTGCCATCTTGAAAATGGTTTCCAGTTTCCACTTATTAAAAGAAAAAATAAGAACCCTGATTGGTTCCTTTAGATGGGCATTTGCATTTGGTTTATACATGTTCTTGACTGTAACTGTATGTAGCAGGTTGTTTAGTATTGATCACTGTGTATGTTCTAAATCCTCTTCATACTGACCAGTGTATTATTAGTATACTTCTGGTGAAACAAAAATGTTTTTGTAGTTGAATCTTAATTCTCACTTATATCTTCAAAAGTACAGCCAAAATTTGTTGCATGTACCAAAGTTTGACTTTCAGTGGTTCTATGTATAGGGAGTTGACTTTTGATGCATGATGTAACTTTGTAATTGTATCCACCGGATGCCTCCGGTGGATACTTTGGTGTAGCGTTCGCTACGCCACCACCACGCGTACAGAAATTTTCGGCGTTAACGCTCTCAGAGGAAAGCTACACCAGCTAGGTTCACCAAATTTGCAGGATATCTACATTGGGGGGTAAGCTTCTCTGGGACTGAAATTAGCCTCATTCTGAAAAACAAGATGGCCGCCACGGGCATTTCTTTGAAAATTATCTACATTTTTCTACTGGGTGTTTCTCATAGGTAGAAGGTTGAATCTCTTCATAGGTGATATGTATGACAGATATATATGTCGTCTACAACCTTGCAGACATTTGACCTTAACGCTCTTAATTCAAGGTCATCCACGGAGTAACCGAAGTAACCCGCATAGCAGACTTTAAAAGTGCCTATATCTCCCTTATTATTGGCCCTAGAGGTTTGCAATGTGAAACCAACCTATGGGAAATCATGTCCTGCGAATCTTCTGATGTGGTCAGATTTGACCTTGGACCCCTCCTTCAAGGTCAAATGAGGATAGCCAAATTTAAAAGTGCTTATATCTTGCTTATTATTGGTCCTAGAGGTTTGGGATGATAAACCAACCTATAGGAAGTCATGTTATGGGAATCTTGTGGTGTGGTCGGATTTGACCTTGGGCCCCTCCTTCAAGGTTAAACGAGGATAGCCAAACTTAAAAGTGCTTATATCTCGCTTATTATTGGTCCTAGGGGATTGGGATGGTAAACCAACCTATGGGAAATCATGGATTGGGAATCTTCTGGTGTGGTCAGATTTGACCTTGGTCCGCCCCTTCAAGGTCAAACGCGGATAGCCAATCTTAAAACAAGTTAAAAGTGCTTATAACTCGCTTGTTATTGGTCCTAGAGGTTTGGGATGGTAAACCAACTTATAGGAAATTATGGGCTGGAAATCCTGTGGTGTGGTCGGATTTGACCTTGGGCCTCTCCTTCAAGGTCAAACAAGGATAGCCAAACTTAAAAGTGCTTATAACATGCTTATTATTGGTCCTAGAGGTTTGGGATGGTAAACCAACCTATAGGAAATTATGGGCTGGAAATCTTGTGGCGTGGTCGGATTTGACCTTGGGCCTCTCCTTCAAGGTTAAACAAAGGATAGCCAAACTTAAAAGTGCTTATAACTTGCTTATTATTGGTCCTAGAGGTTTGGGATGGTAAACCAACCTATAGGAAATCATGGGCTGAAAATCTTGTGGTGTGGTCAGATTTGTCCTTGGGCCCCTCCTTCAAGGTTAAACGAGCATAGCCAAACTTAAAAGTGCTTATAACTCGTTTATTATTGGTCCTAGAGGTTTGGGATGGTAAACCAACCTATGGGAAATCATGGGCTGGGAATCTTGTGGTCGGATTTGACCTTGGGCCCCTCCTTCAAGGTCAAACGATGGTTCACTGGCTTTGGTGAGTTGTCTTTCCAGTGGATACAAATTTGCATAGGTTCTCCAATGCGTAGGTCTAGTTTAGAATGAATTAATAAACATTACTGCAACACTACAAGTGTGTCTCACATGTATACCTCTGTTTATTTCTTGCCAGGGTATTCCTGTGATGATTATTGGACATCATATTCTCTATGGAAAGTGTGTAGACTTGGAAAAGCCTCTGGCAGTTATTGAAAAAAATCCAGACAGTGTGAGCAATACAGAGCATATACCTATGGACACAGATAGTACAAAACCCAGCAGTGGTGCAGATGTGCACTATTTTGTGAAAGCTTTGATAAAAAAGAAACTGATATTCAAAACCAGACCAAAACCTATCATTGCAAATGTTCCAAAGAAAATATGACACAACCCTCATGGACTTGAAAATATACAAATGTATTTATTCTCTGACAAAAGTAACAAACAGTTCATGCTTACAGTTGTAAGGTATTCGTATACATACTCAAGACAAGAGTCAATTGAGGGGTATAGTTAGATCACAAGCGTTAGGTAGACTGGAAAACCATGCCAAAAAATAATCATTTCAAATCTTCCAAAGAACATATGTTATGAATTTCTGCACTCTTCAAGAAATAAAATTTCCTAAAAGGTAATAATAATTTTATCGTAGACATTTCATTGACTGCCATGTTTAGTTCACCAGCCTACCTTGCCAAGCGTACAGGACCCCATGGTATAGGAAGATTCAGTTTTCTACAGTCACTAGTGACTGAATTCCAAGATACTGACAGTAAGGATGCCAAACTGCAGGTCTTAGCTAACCTGGCCAATTTTTCTTATGATCCAATCAACTATGACTACTTGTATCAGTTGAATGTTATAGACCTTTTCCTGGACTGCCTTAGTGAATCATGTGATCAGACTGTAGAATACTCTGTGGGTGGACTGTGTAATTTGTGCCTGGATAAACGAAACAAGGAATACATCTTGAAGAATGATGGGGTGAAGCTTCTGTGTAAATGTCTGTCGAGTTCGGTTGAAGAGACAGTAATATCAACAATCATTACACTGATGTTCCTTGTTACACCTGACTCAAAGACTGAAATTACCTCACTTCCTGTTGTCGATGCTATGATTAGGTTTTCCAGGTACGAAGGTGGCCTACTGTATAGCTTTATTTCTGTATCAATTGATATAGCTCCTTGTATTTTAATATCTATACAGAATCCGTTAATTCACTTTCATTCACAGTGCCTAACAAAGCAATTTTTTAAAGTGTTGTTGTTATTCATAACTTCTCTATATTTAAACATTTGTATTTGATATGCAAGCTTAAAATTTACTTGATATGTGTGTTTTTGAAAAATTTATTTTAACATCTTTGTGGAAATTTGATCACTTTTGAATCACTCTTTATAAATATCTTATTGCCTGTATATCTCTGGAACATTGTGGGGTAAATTAGCATTTTATTGAGCTACAATAGCTTACCATGTGGAACTGAATGCTTTCTCTGGAGGCCGCAGGCATCCGGCCAACATCCAAGAAAAATAGACTTTTAGTATTGACCGGATCCCCGTGCTGAGAGTGTACCATAACAGTGTAATCTCATGTCTAACCCTTCTCTCATTGGCCGCATGACTAGCAAGCATTTTAAAATAAGCTTACAATTTCACTGGTTTCTCAGAATGTACATATCGTTGGATGTTATTATTCAGCCATTTGCTTATTTTTATTGCATAGATCATTCTGACATAGTTTCAAAAGTGCAGGATAAGTATTCTTTGAATATTTATTGTTCGTGAGTTTTCCGCATTTCGACTCCGATTTTATTGCAATAAAAATGTCTTCCCACCAAACGAGTGCAAAGCCCAGGTCATATAAAAGCTGACACTTTTGTCTCCTGTTTGATACCCACAATTATTGCTCCACATGCAGGGAATCTGGCAAAGGAGATGACACCTGCATCACAAATCAATCTCCATGCAATATCTGTGCAAACTTTTCTGAAGAACAGCGAATTAAGATTAAGCACAGACGCAGGTATGTCAGGAAACAAAAGACATTGGATCCTTGCAATACTATTATACTAGTAAAGATGATGATCTGTACTTATTGGGGGATGACGTGGAGATATTTTCTGGCTCTCAAGCAAACCTTGAGGGTGCTGCTGATAATTACTTTTCTTCACCTCCACGTCCCCAATCCCTACGTTTCGAATCTTTGTCTTTGAAGACTCCTCAAACTGTCCCACCAACCCCAGGTACTGCCTTGCAGAATAAAATAGAGAGTAGACTAGAAAAATCCCTAGGTAATCAATTTAACATCCAACTCCAGCAACAAATGGGGGGTTTTCCAAGCATCCGTGCTGGAGGCTATGAAGTCTCTGCAAGACGAAATGCATTCAATGAAAAAAGCCTCCGAGGCGGAGGTAGATAAGACCTCTGCCTCTTTATCAAAAGCTGGACCAAGTAAACAACCAGACCCAAACACGACTCGGACTTCATATCCGACTACTGGGGCATCTGACCACTCGGATGCTCAACCAATGGATACGGACGTATATGGTCCTCCACTTCCTCCAAAGTTCACTCAAAGTGTCCAGTCCCATGCTTCCAAACACTCGGATCTTGAATCTGACCACCACTCGGATCCTCATTCCGAGGACCACTCAGAACAACCTAAAAGGGTGTGTTCCAAAGCAAAGAAGCACTCTGACAAGAAAAAACACAAGGTTTGGGCTAAATACTATTCTCAGTCATCTTCTTCAGAGGAAGATCAGTCCTCTGTCCCTATCAAAAAGTCTACTAAACCTCAACAAAAGGCTCCTTCTGAGCCTGAACATCAACAGGATAGCATAGACCCAGTTTTCTACAGGGAGGTAGATTTGTCTGACCTCCCTTCACAATATGCTGAGGAAGTGGAAACTTTTAGGCAGATTCTTGAGGTCCCTGATCAGTGATTCTGCTACATGAAAAGTCCGGCCAGACATTCTGTCGTAAGACTAGGAAAACGTTTAGGACATTTTCGAAGAATTTAGGACAGAATTCTTGTCAATCAAATTTTCATTCTACAGGTTGCTAAGATTAAGTCATTAAAGTCAATGACCCTATATGAATGGGAAATAAAGTAAAATTTACTGAATCATAACCAGGCCTGGGGTCAAGTACATGGAGCCAAGTACAAGTACAATTACTTTGCCAAGTTGCAAGTACAAGTACAAGTACTGATCTCAAGAGTCAAGTACAAGTACAAGTACTTTGAAAAATTGCAAGTACAAGTACTTTTATAGCGTACGACCCCAAAACTATAATAACTAGATAATCACTATTTATTTAAAATTAATTATTTATTGAGACATACAATTTAAAGCAATCATTCAATAAACACTGATGAGCTAAAATCTGCTCCATTACTTTTCTGGTTACACTTAATAAATACAGGTCTTTCAAAAATTTTGTCTGTGAGACTCACAGTGTGAGTAAACACCTGAATGCATGGAAATCCTGTCTTGCAATGCTAAAAAATCTGATTTCAAAAGATCCACTTGGACATCAGTATGCTCGTGTTGACAGATAATGAATTATTTACTTGGGGCACATAAAACGTTTTTAAAGGGTTTGTACCAGTCCTTTATGTAAAACTGATATTACATATGGTTGGTGGTTGGAATACATTTATTAAATGAATGAATGAACAAGTGAAATAAAACTTTATATTTAAGGGCAATTCTATAGTGTAAAAAGCCAAAGCAGATATACTAAACATTGATATTTGTTTATAAAGGGGTGTATTGAAATGAATGAGTCAACAGTTTATTTGTGTAAGGGATTAGCTTGTTTGTCTTACATAAACAAGTAATTGGCCCTCCTGTCCACTAAGCTTGGCATCAACACTCAGGCTGAGAGGGTCTTTTGTGTGAAAATGAATAAGGGTAGGTATATGACAAAAGCAAAGCTATGCTGTGACTGAGTGGATCTTTTGTGTAAAAGTGAAAAAGGATAGATTAAATGCGGCACCTTTATGATTAAAACACAGCTATATTCTGAATGAGTGGGTATTTTGTTTAAAATGTAAAAAGGTGTTGATTAAATGCAGCCTTGTTATAATTAAAGAAACGAAGTGTCTGGGCTACCGTCAGTGACGGATTTACAAATATAGATCTCGGTTTCCGGTAGAAATAACTACCGGTAATTTTCTTTGAAATCTGTCAATCTTTCCTAATATTTTACCAATAATATATATGTGGTATTGTGGTTCTATGCTATCTTTATCTTTAATTCACTTATGAACAAAAAAACTGTCATTTTTGGAAGAAAATGGATGAAAGTTCTGTCATTTTATTGTCAAGAAGTTTCACGACTTGCAGTTAAAGTTTTGTAGATGATAATTAACACATAAACTTCTAAATAATGACAAATGTATTGAAATAACATTAAATATCCATAGTGTGACAGAATTCAGCTCATTAAACTGAACATAATGTTGAAAAAATTGTAAAAAATGGTCAAGAAATAAGGAAGTTATGGCTACTTGAACATAAATTCAACATAAAAACGAAGTACCGTGATTGCATATTTTCTGGATTATCGCCCGTTTAAAACCACTTTGGTTACCGCTGACGGCTTCAGAAATAAATTTCTGCGTTACCGGTTACCGGATATGCAGCCGAAAACCAAAGTTCTGGCTAACTAAACAGCCCTTTATACTTTGACAAAACAACACAAACTATAATCTATCTACACTCTGCTGAAAGAAACAGTAAAAATTTACACCTAATAAGTCACTTAATTAAAGTTATAAAACTACAAAATCAATGTACTTGGAATGTACTTAAAAGTAATTGAAAAGTACTTGGATATTTTAGCGAAGTACAAGTACTTTTAATTTTCAGCTGTCAAGTACAAGTGCTTGAAAAAGAGTAATTAAGTACAAGTACCAAGTACAAGTACTTGTACTCGCCCCAGGCCTGAATTCATAACAAAAATCACATTTTAGTTAAAATGTCAAAAAGTCTTTATGATGTTCAATGATCATGTATTACTAAAACGAGAACTCACGACCAAAGAAGCTAAATATGGTGATCCATGAGATTTTCATGCTATTAAAATGTCCACTGGCAGTAAACATTACAGCTAGCAAATAAACTTTCAATCTGAGTTTTTTTTCAGTGCAATTATTAATAAAAAGAAATATTAATCAAAGCAAAAATTCAGAATATTACAGTAAAATTTATGTGGAAACCTACAGAAAACAAAATCTTCAATTACACAAAAATACCAGCCGACCATAATTAATATTCATGAGAAGTTATGAGAACACAGATTTTCCCTGGGATTTCCTTGGAATATTTTATAAAATGAAAGCATAGACGAAAATCAAATACTTTAAACTCGAGAACTCATGACCATAGCACCCAAGTCCTTAATATTCATGAGAAGATACGAGGACACAGATTTTCCCTGGGATTTCCTTGCAATATTTTATAAAATGGAAGCATAGACAAAAATCAAATACTTTAAACTCGAGAACTCACGGCCATAGCACCCAAGTCATTAATATTCATGAGAAGATATGAGGACACAGATTTCCCCTGGCATTTCCTTGCAATATTTTATAAAATTGAAGCATAGACGAAGATCAAATACTTTAAACTGGAGAACTCACGGCCACAGCATCCAAGTTATTAATATTTATGAGAAGATATGAGGACACGGATTTCCCCTGGGATTTCCTTGCAGGTCACGTGGCTTGTCACGAGACTTCATAAAAGACGTCTAGACGTTGCTACGATAAAAATCACGTAGATCTCGCGAGATTTTAGGGTTATAACGTGACTTCATATTTTGTAAATGAAAAGACGTCTAGATCTTCTATTATCGCCCACGGATACGACTCGGACAATATGTCCTAATATTCTATTTAAAATTCGGGGTTTTGTTGCAAAATTCGGTCAATGACCAATGGCCGACGCGAATCAGAAACCCTGCTGATCCCAGGGAGACCTTGCTAGGTCCTCTACCACTGTGCTAGACCTGGACGACGAGAAAGGCCAACAGGATGCCAAGAGGTCCTTCAGCTATGCTCCCTTTAAATCCCATTCTCAAAGATGCTTTTGAGAAGTTTGAACAGGATTTCTTGGCCTCTAATTTACCTGAGGGTAAATATGTCAAACCCCCGGCTTCAACAGTCAAATACTACAAGGTGGGACAATCTTGTTTTGAAGACAAACTTCAGGAGCGCAATACAGATTTTGCCAAGATCTGTATTTCTCCTAAGCCCTCTGGGGCCCCTATGGGCAAGGTTCCCCTACAAGTTCTTAAGGAACTTGAACACCAAGCTAGGCAGAATCTCTCTACCATCAATTTTACAGCTACTTTCGCAAAGACTGCTTCTGCTTGTAACACTGTTATGGAGAAGTGTATCCAGTCTCTTCTGTCAAAGAATGCAATAGAAAGGGTGGAAAATGTAAAATCTCTCGGGTTTTACAGTCGCCTGTTTCTTGTACCCAAGCATCAGATGCCTACCTTCACATCCTCATCCACCCAAACTCAAGGAAGTACCTAAGGTTTTGCCACAAGTCACAGGTGTTCCAGTTCACCTCCCTTCCCTTCGGGCTAGCCACGGCCCCTCAGGTCTTTACAATGATTGTAAAAGAAGTGAAACTGATGGCCCTGACAAGGGAATCAGACTTCACCAGTACCTTGACAAATGGCTTATCAGGGCCCAGTCTCAGGAAGAAGCACAAATGAACACTCAGACAGTGGTAGATCTGACCCAGTCCTTAGGGTGGATAATAATCAGGAGAAATCCGAACTAAAACCTACTCAAGTGTTTTCGTTCATGAGCTACGAATACCATCTAGATTTGGCCCTTGTAAACCCACTCAAGAGAGATGGCTCAAACTTCAGGATTTCATCTTATGACTCAAGTCAAAACATGTTTTGACTGCAAGATGTTTGATGTCACTAATTGGGTTGCTTTCCTCAATGGAGAAAATGGTCCCGAAGAGACGCCTTCACATGAGGCCCTATCAGTTTCACCTCAAGGAGCATTGGAGATTTCCTCAGTCGTTGGACACCCTCCCTCCTTGGACAGAAACCATTTCAGCACACCTAGAGTGGTGGCAGAATCCCACAAACGTGCTGAAAGGTGCAGACCTTCATCCCAAAGACCACAGTATTCAACTCTTTACAAACGCCTCAGACGAAGGCTGGGGCACTCACTTAGAGCAAGCCTCTACAAAGGGTCTGTGGTCAGACAGGGAAAAAAGGCTAAACATAAATGTTCTAGAGCTGAAGGCGGTTTCTCTGGCCCTTCAAAGGTTCAAGGACCAGTGTCAAAACCAAACTGTGTTGGTTGCTACGGACAACTCAACAGTAGTAGCCTACATAAACAAACAAGGAGGAACTCACTCGGTGGAGATGTGCTCTCTCCTGTGGAAGATCATGACCTCGTGCCATCATTACAAGATAACCTTAAAAGCCAGACACATTCCAGGGTGTCTGAATGTGATGGCCAACCTTCTGTCCAAGTCGAACCAAGTCCAGTCAACAGAATGGTCACTGCATCCTCAGGTGTTCAAACAGATCTGTCACAAGTGGTTCACTCCTCATGTAGATCTATTTGCCACTCGTCTGAACCACAAAGTTCCACCTTATGTATCTCCAGTCCCAGACCAAAATTCTTGGGACATAGATGCTCCGAACATAAACTGGTCGGGTCTCACTGCTTATGCTTACCCTCCCATGGCTCTCCTTCACAGCGTGATCCAAAAAATCAGGCAATCCAGTTTATCTGATCATTGTAATACCCCCAGGCTGGCCAGGGATGCCCTGGTTTCAGGACCTAGTGCAACTCTCAACAGAGATCCCACTTCAACTACCAGTGTCAAGAACTCTTCTCAAATAGTCCCACAACTATGTGTTTCACAGCAATCCACAACATCTCAACCTCCACGCCTGGTGTCTAGGAGTGGACAGCTCCAAGAACAAGGCTTCTCTGTGGAGGTGGCAGAGAGAATTGCTGCCCCTCAGAGGTCATCAACAAGGACCATCTACAAGTCAAAGTGGACTTTATTTGAGACATGGTGCAGAGAAAATTTGGTGGATTTCTCTACTCCCTCTGTAAAGCAAGTCTCAGACTTCTTTATGGACCTGTACCAAGATCTTAACAGGTGCCCTTCAACCATTGATGGTTATAGGACAGCCATTGTTGATACCTTGGGCCCAACGGGGCTCCATATTTCCCAAGGTTCAGACTTTAACAGGTTACTCCAGTTTTCACAGGGATCGTCCCAAAAGTTCCAGGAATCTTCCTAAGTGGAACCTTTCTGTTGTACTCAATGAGCTCACAAAAGCATCCTTTGAGCCTGTGAAAGACACAGACCTCAAACATCTTACCCACAAAACTACCTTCTTACTAGCTTTGGCCTCCGGCAAGTGCCACTGCGAAATTCATGCCTGGGTTGCAAGCTGAGGGGGTATGGGCTAAATTTACGAGAGAGGAAGGGTTAGAAGCAAGATGACACTGTTATGGTACACTCTCAGCACGGGGATCCTGCGGCCTCCCGAGAAAGCATTCAGTTCCACATGGTAAGCTTGTAGCTTATAAAATCTACATTTAAGTAATTAAAATTTTAAAATTTGCAGCTTTTGTGGAATGCATTTATTGGTTTCTTTCTCAATATTTGTGCAAAGCTAACTTGTAGTTTAACCTTAACATTGAAATTACATTTTAATCACCATACTAATTCCAGGTCCAGTAACCCCCGTCTGAAAAATGTGGCCGAGGTGTTTCTGCAGGATTACTGCAAACCTGTACAGGTAATGGAGGCAGAGCAGGCCCAGAAACAGTGGGCTCAACAGGTGCAAACTCAGGCTGAAGATAGTCTCAAGCAAATACAGGCAAAGGAAAATACTGTTCAGGCAGATAAAGGCTAAAAGGTACAGAAAGATCCATGCAAGAGTCCTATAACAATCATGGCTGAAGAATATACAACATAAACAAATCTGATTTGAGTAAAATATATGTCAGGGACCTATATAGATGTGTGATTAAGATTATACATGCCCAGTATAAATAAATTAAAGTAAATAAAGGATGTGTTGGCAACTTATGCAAGGAAGGACAAAAGAATGCATAATATAAACAAATATAAACTGAGAAAAACTGTGTGCTAGATACTGTGGTAACTGTGATCTGAAGACGATACATCTATGAGCAATGTGTTAGCTACCTAAACTGCTTCTTCATTATGAAGGCTATCTAATATAAAAGATGGACAAAGAGATTTGCATATGTTAGTACAATATAGACTTTTTTGTCACTTTGTATCTGTCAGGAAGAATTTTCTTTCAGTGTTGAGTTGACTGACAGGATTTATAACTAAAAACTGATCCAGAAGTAAAATGAAACAAAGATATTTGGATGTTTGTACTGTATCAAAACAATGTACAAAGAGTTAATTACCAAGTCTTTTTATGCACCATAAGCTTTGTTTGTCCTTAATAGGGGGATATGCAAACTGGCACATATTTTTTGTGTTAACATGTATCACTGAGAATGCATTATCAGTGCCTTAAAAATTCCTCAACAAGTGCCAATTTTTTGTTGATATTTCTGAAACTATTTTAACCTACGATCCTTTTGTATACTTCATTAGAAGGTGATGTTAAAGGCAGTAAACCAGATAATTGGTTTCAATTTGATTCATTTTAATGTAAATGAATTTCAGTTACAGGCGTCAAGAACTGGTTACTGAAAAACCGCATATTTTACAACAAAGGTATAGAATATTGCAGTTATATTTCATGTACACCCATAGAAGATTTCACAGTTACAGGCATAACAATTCAAACAAATCTGGTTTTTGTCATTTTGGTTTTCGAAATCCTGTTTTCAAATTCAATAACGATCGAAACATTATTTGGTGTTTCAACAGAGCTCCTGCTCCTTTTTGTTGCATTGTTATGCATGTAGAATTGTAGATATGGCAGATAACTTTCAAGTTAAATATTTATGTTTTATATTTACTGGTGCTCCTATGTATATGACAGCTGAGGTTTGACACCATAGAGAAAAAAATGTAGATAAAGAGTTAAACACTGAGCTTTATTTTACTATTGAAATATTTATAAAGTCAAGTGAGAAAATATTTGAGAATTTATTTTGTGTGGTTTTCAATTTTTGCTGAAATTGACTGAAACTTTATCAATTCTTTTTCATGTAACAAGTGCATTACCATCAAGAGTTTATTGTTTTGGTTGTCTGGTTTGTCTATTAATAGGTGCAACTGCTTGTTAGTTCAGTGGTACATTGTAAACTGACATTTTTTAAACTCATTTCAATGTGTACATTATTGTTTTGTAAAGCAAGCATGTTTGTGAGGTTTGCCTCTCTGGTCACTTGGTGTAGTTTATTCAGTGCATTTATCAAACTGTTTTGAAGTAATATAAAAAAAAACAAAAAAACAAAGAAAACACACACACAAGTTATTTTCACATGATTTTATAACCTTTGCCAACAATTTAATATTTTCATTGGTGTTTGAAATGAGATTATTATTTAAGTATCAAGTTCTAGAAAAAGGATAGGATATAATCATGTGGCTGTGGAAATATGTTAAGAATTGAGAAAATATGTGGTTATATGCCAATGTGGACGGTTTGTGTGATTTTGTGGTTATTACCTGTTTATGAAATTATTGAATATTTGACTGTGCAAAAGTTTGCGAGTGTTCACAAAGTTAAATCAGAATAAATCTGTAAATATGAACTTGTGTGATTATGCAATGCTATTTCTTTGTGAATATCACTCTGTAGCCTACTTTTACTGCAATCAGTATGAAGCAGAGTCCTGTTACACTCTTTACTTGAAGATTCACGTCATGTGAGATTTGTTAAAAGAGTATATGCCTGAAAATTAAGGCAAAGAATGTTACAATCACAGAAAATTTACATCATAGGAAATAAATTGCATGGAAAAGTCAGAATTAAAAATAAGGAGCTTTATTTGGACTTACTTATTCTACACACAAGTAAATATTACCGTAGACATGGAACAGTAAGAACATGTGATAAGACCTTAGTTGCCACCAATATTAAGGGACGCTTGTTTGTGTATGGGAGACCTTCAGGCTCCGCCGGCTCCACATTTTGTTTTCCTTATAACTCTGTAACCGTTAGGCGGATTCTTTTCAAATTTGGCAGGTTTAGGCAGTAGCCTTGGGGAATTGTTTTGAATATGCTGCAGTGACATTTCAACCAATCAGAGAGGTCACATGACCAAAAATGTCTTTTTTCGATGGGGAAGCTTGTCCGGATGATAACTTGAAAGGAATTTTATCAATTCACCTGAAACTTGGCAAATACATTCATTCTATTAAAATCTGGAAATCATTAGATTTTGGCATTGATTGGTCAAGAAATGGCCGAGTAATTAATGATTAATTAATCATTACGAATTTTCCAAATAAGGAAAACACAAAAATGCTTATATCTCGAAAACCATTGCTAGATAGAGCGATTTCGATGAAATTTTTGACCCGCAGGGTATCTCTGCGGAGTAGTTGTCCCGATTTTCAAAAAAATTTTATCTCGCCCAAAATGGCGGCCATTTTGAATTTTTGAAATTTTCGCAAAAATTGCAAAACACAAAAATGCTTATATCTCGAAAACCAGGCTAGATAGAGCGATTTCGACGAAATTTTTGACCCACAGGGTATCTCTGCAGAGTAGTTTTCCCAATTTTGAAAAAAAAATTTGTCTCGCCAAAAATGGCGGCCATTTTGAATTTTCGAATTTTTCGCAAAAATTGCAAAACATAAAAATGCTTATATCTCGAAAACCATACTAGATAGAGCGATTTCGACAAAATTTTTGACCCACAGGGTATCTCTGCAGAGTAGACATGCCTATTTAAAAAAAAAAAATTTGTCTCGCCAAAAATGGCGGCCATTTTGAATTTTCGAATTTTTCGCAAAAATTGGAAAACATAAAAATGCTTATATCTCGAAAACCCTGCAAGATAGAGCAATTTCGACGAAATTTTTGACCCACAGGGTATCTCTGCAGAGTAGTTATCCCAATTTTGAAAAAAAATTTTCTCTCGCCAAAAATGGCGGCCATTTTGAATTTTCGAATTTTTCGCAAAAATTGCAAAACATAAAAATGCTTATATCTCGAAAACCCTGCAAGATAGAGCAATTTCGACGAAATTTTTGATCCACAGGGTATATCTGCAGAGTAGCCATGCCAATTTTCAAAAAAATTTTGTCTCGCCAAAAATTGCGGCCATTTGGAATTTTCGAATTTTTTGCAAAAATTGCAAAACATAAAAATGCTTATATCTCGAAAACCCTGCTAGATAGAGCGATTTCGACGAAATTTTTGACCCGCAGGGTATGTCTGCAGGGTAGCCATGCCAATTTTCAAACAAAAAATTTCTCGCAAAAAATGGCGTCCATTTTGAATTTTCGAATTTTTCGCAAAATTGCAAAACACAAAAATGCTTATATCTCGAAAACCGTGCTAGATAGAGCGATTTCGACAAAATTTTTGACCCACAGGGTATCTCTGCAGAGTAGCCATGCTAATTTTCAAAAAATTTTATCTTGCCAAAAATGGCGGCCATTTTGAATTTTCGAATTTTTGCGCAAAAATTGCAAAACACAAAAATGCTAATATTTCGAAAACCGTGCTACATAGAGCGATTTCGACGAAATTTTTTATCTTCAGGGTATCTCTGCAGAGCAACTATCCCAAAGAGCTTTCACTTGGTGAAGTTTCAGACCCATAGCTAATTGCTCACCTACTCAAAAAGAGTAAATGCGAATTACCTCTAAAAGTATTGCAGATAGCCAATTTTTCTCAAATAACTCATTCACCTACTTTTGGAAGAGCTTTCACTTGGTGAAGTTTCAGACCCGTAGCTAATTACTCACCTACTCAAAATGAGTAAATGCGAATTATCTCAAAAACTATTGCGGATACCCAATTTTTATCAAATAACTCATTCATGTACTTTTGGGAGAGCTTTCACATGGTGAAGTTTCAGACCCGTAGATGATTACTCACCTACTCAAAATGAGTAAATGCGAATTATCTCTTAAAAGTATTGCAGATAGCCAGTTTTTCTCAAATAACTCATTCACCTACTTTTGGAAGAGCTTTCACATGGTGAAGTTTCAGACCCATAGCTAATTACTCACCTACTCAAAATGAGTAAATGCGAATTATCTCTAAAAGTATTGCAGATAGCCATTTTTTCTCAAATAACTCATTCACCTACTTTTGGAAGAGCTTTCACATGGTGAAGTTTCAGACCCATAGCTAATTACTCACCTACTCAAAATGAGTAAATGCGAATTATCTCTAAAAGTATTGCAGATAGCCAATTTTTCTCAAATAACTCATTCACCTACTTTTGGGAGAGCTTTCACATGGTGAAGTTTCAGACCCATAGCTAATTATTCACCTACTCAAAATGAGTAAATGCTAATTATCTGTAAAAGTATTGCGGATACCCAATTTTTATCAAATAACTCCTTCACCTACTTTTGGGAGAGCTTTCACTTGAAGATTCAGACCCATAGCTAATTACTCACCTACTCAAAATGAGTAAATGCGAATTATCTCTAAAAGTATTGCAGATAGCCAATTTTTCTCAAATTAATCATTCACCTACTTTTGGGAGAGCTTTCACTTGGTGAAGTTTCAGACCCATAGCTAATTACTCACCTACTCAAAATGAGTAAATGCGAATTATCTCTAAAAGTATTGCAGATAGCCAATTTTTCTCAAATAACTCATTCACCTACTTTTGGGAGAGCTTTCACTCTGTGAAGTTTCAGACCCATAGCTAATTACTCACCTACTCAAAATGAGTAAATGCGAATTATCTCTAAAAGTATTGCAGATAGCCAATTTTTCTCAAATAACTCATTCACCTACTTTTGGCAGAGCTTTCACTTGGTGAAGTTTCAGACCCATAGCTAATTACTCACCTACTCAAAATGCGTAAATGTGAATTATCTCTAAAAGTATTGCAGATAGCCAATTTTTCTCAAATAACTCATTCACCTACTTTTGGGAGAGCTTTCACTTGGTGAAGTTTCAGATCCATAGCTAATTACTCACCCACTCAAAATGAGTAAATGCGAATTATCTGTAAAAGTATTGCAGATAGCCAATTTTTCTCAAATAACTCATTTACCTACTTTTGGGAGAGCTTTCACTTGGTGAAGTTTCAGACCCATAGATAATTATTCACCTACTCAAAATGAGTAAATGTGAATTATCTCTTAATAGTATTGCAGATAGCCAATTTTTCTCAAATAACTCATTCACCTACTTTTGGAAGAGCTTTCACACACGAAAATGAAAAATTGTGAATATCTCGGAAAAGCTATTTCTTCTGCTTTAATGCTCGGCGGGAGATACACACCGCGGCAGTGGTCTTGACAAAAAATTTTGTCTCCTCAAAAATGGTGGCCATTTTGAATTTTCAAAGTTTTTGCAAAGCACAAAAATGCTTATATCTCGAAAACCGTGCTATATGGAGCGAACTCAACAAAATTTTGGACCTGCTGGGTATCTCTGCAGAGTAGCCATGCCAATTTTCAAAATATTTTTGTCTCGCCAAATATAGCGGACATTTTTAATTTTTTTATTTTTTGCAAAACACAAAAATGCTTATATCTTGAAAACCGTGCTAGATAGAGCAGACTGCGCTGACTTTGGTTGCCACAACAGTATAAGGCTAGAAACGAAGCATTTTTCTTAATACTTTAGCACTCACCTTTATATCCTTTTCGGGACGCTTTGTTTTTGCTATGCAAAAACATTATCTTTTTTTTTGCGAGCGATCCTCTAGTTATTTCAGACATGATAACTGAAACAATATATTTCAAACACCTTTCATGTTTGATATGGGGTATATATATTAAAAAGGCCACGCATCCTATTATTTTATGGGTTCGGCCTTCAACCTTAAGAGCAATGGAGTTGAAAAGGTCCAACTTGGCGCATTTTGTCATATTTTGGCCTGGTTCTGACATAGAGAGAGTTCATCCTACATTGCAGTAAAATCTGTGAAATTGATAAATATGCATATATAACATAATACTGCTTCCCACCATAACTTGGCACAACTTTGACACAAAACCCTTGTTTGTGGCCATGATCTCTATAATATCGTGGATTTCTTTTGATGAATATATGCATTGGCACAAGCACAAACTATAAAGGTATTTTAACAACAAAAAGTCGTAACAATAAAGGTTTAAAAAGGGTTTTAAGGGGCAATAATATAATTTCTGCAAGATATCAGCGCCCCAACTTGGCAAAATTTGCATACAGGAAGTACTGAGGCTATTTAATTTATTGTTGCATCATTTCTACTTCCTTATTTGGTAGGCAGAAGTGAACGAATTTTACCAATGGCAATCATATAGCAATAGATATTCTGTCTTCCATTTTGAGCCAATTTGAGGCATATGCCAAGATATGAAGCCAAGCAGTATGTTGCCTTCAAGCATGCAGAGATTTATTCTTCAACCTCTTCAAGGTCATTGGCTGGGTTCAAAACATTAGCATGTCAGCCTTTTTTTCATTTATAGCTTGTGTTATTGGTCCTGGGGGTACAACATGTTAAATAAATTTAGAAGAAATCATGAGCTGGCATTCTCATGGTAGAGTGGGATTTGATCTTTGACCCCTGCTTTATATCCATACTATGATTGCTTGCTAAAAAGGCCTTATATTTTTCATTATTTATCCTGTGGACTTGAACCGTCAAAAGAACCTACAATGAAATCTAGGGACGTAGATGTTTTAGAAGGGTCAAATTTCATCTTGACCCCAACTTCAAGGTCAAGCTGTGACCTTCCTTTGCTCTTGCTGTGGTGACCCTGACTTAAAATCTATATCTCAAAAACTATAGGGTGTATGAAGTTAATACTTGGAATGGACATTGGTTGGAGGATGTAGATGTACAATATCATGGTGTGACCTTGATTTGTAACATCTTCTCTGGGCTGCATTTCAGAAACTGTCATGTGTATGAAGTCATTTGATAGGTATATTGGTTGGAGGGTGTAGGTGTGCAACATCTTGGTGTGACTTTGATTTGACATTTCTGAAATGATCTTGATCTTTAAAATAATGTTTAGGCTACATCTTGTAAACCAAAAGGTATAGGAAGTTGTAGACAGAGTACAACATGATGGTGTGGCCTTGATTTAACCTTTGATCATGCTGTAGTCACCTTTATCTTTAAAAGCTTGTCCGGGCTATATCTCAGAAACTGTAAGATGTAAAAGGTTGATACTTGGTAAGGATATTGGTTATGGGGTGTAGGGGTTCAACGTCATTGTGCCACCTTGATTTGACCTTAGACCTTAATGTAGTGACCTTGAACTATAAAATCTTCTCTGCGTTATTTCTTGGAAACTGTAAGGTATAGGAAGTTGATACTTGGTAAGGATATTGGTTAGAGGGCGGAAGTGTGCACTGTTATGGTGTGACCGTGATTTGATCTTTAACCTTGCTGTAGTGACCTTGACCTTTAAAATCTTGTCCCAGCTATTTCTCAAAAAATGTAAGGGTAGAAGGTTGAAACTTGGTAGGGACATGGTTAGAGGCTGTAGGTATGCAATGTCATGGTATGACATTGATTTGACCTTGTTGTAGTGACTTAAATTCTTGTCTGGCTTATCTCGGAAAACATAAGGTGTAAGAAGTTGATACTTGGCAGGGATGTATGTGTGCAACATCATGTCAAACTTTTGCTCTGAAAGTCTCCGGATCTTTGTACTGTGCCACTTCTTTTATACCTCATGGTGTTAAAAACTTGCACTGTTGTTTCAAAAAGGACTAATAATACTTCAATTGATAAATAGATCAGTTAACATACTTTTACAGCTTCATAGTGTTTAGTTTACCAATTAAAGCAGGGATTTTCTTATTACAATGTCTTGTTTTTATTCCCAGCCCATAAAGGCTGGGATTATAGTCGTCCCTGCCACGTCCAGGTGGCGGTGGGCATAAAGCTTGTGGGTGTTCCACATCCTAACCCTATGCATTGATTTCCCCAGATTTTCAGGGTATGGGTACCCGAAGAGGATCTAGAGCTGATTAGTTTCTAGGGGATATCCGGTTACAAACTGTTGCTATGGCAACACTTAGGTTTTTCGGGTCTTAAAGTTTGTGGGTGTTTCACAGCCTAAACCCATGCATGGATTTTTACCAAACTTTCAGGATATGTTTATCCCAAGAGGATCTAGATCTTTTGGAGGTATCCAGCAACAACTTTTGCCATGGCAACACTTTGAATATTTTGTGGTTTTAACGTTTGTCAATTTTCCACAGCCTAAACTAATGCATGAATTTTCACTAAATTTTCAGGATATGTTAACCAAAACAGGATCTAGCTGATTAGTTTTTGGAGGGTATTTGGCAATACATGTTGCCATGACAACACTTTAAATACTTTTCATTTTTAAACTTCTTAATATAAAAAGGGGCGCTATTAAACCAGTGTTACTACAGTTACATATTTATATCCCACCGGCCAAGGCTGGGGTTGGGAGATTATAAAACTCCTTCCGTGTTTTATCACATATCACATGCAACTGCCTTTGAAATTATAAAGTGATGTTAAATAGTTATCTCAGTGCTGGATTGTCATCAAGTATCAAACTTTGAATGTGACAAAGCCATATAAAGTTTGAAATAACTGGGTTTTTGGTTTTTTGGGGGGGGTTTTTTTTGCCTTTCCAAAATAACAAATATTTCAATTATAATGATATTTTGACACAGTTACAAAAAAAGAACCATCGGAAAAAGAAAACTGCAGTAGTATTGTTCTAACTTTCAAACACCAAATTACAAACTGCCATTGATTTTTTTATAATACCACATTTCACAAATTAACTACCGTAAATAACCCATTCAGCGCATAAATAACTGTTAATGTGAAGACATAGCAGATAGCACCAAACTATTTAAGATATAAAATGTTCATGATGATTTTAGTAAATACGCGTATTTATTGGACCAAAAAACCAGTAAATATGTGTATTTACTGAAATTTTCAGGGAATACGGGTATTTACTGACCAAATCAGTAAATACGCGTATTTACTGAAAATTTCAGTAAATGCGCGTATTTACTGATTTCGCATATTTACTGTAACATATACACCTTGTTATTCTATCACAGCATGGAAGGTGTTTGTCACATTTTTAAATTAAGCTTTATATCTCATTCATTTATGAAGATATCATCATCAAATTTGTAGAGAATGTGTATGGCTGTTAAAACATGTCTAAAAATTTTGCACTCATTTAAAAAAACATGGCCACTACAGCTGATTGTTCAAAAATCATTGATATGTTCTAAAATTTAAAATATTACAGCTAGCTGTGTCAGATTTACACAAAATGTAAATTGCTAGGAAAGGTTGCCTGAAAGTAATTTTGGCCTTGTTTTGAAAACAAAATGGCCTCCATATCACTTAATGTCAAATAGGGGGTCATCATATCAAAAAGGCCTAACATCTCCCTTATCATTGGTCCTTGGGGTTTGGAATGAGAAAACAGTTTTAAGGAAATCGTGGCCTGTGAATCTTTTGCAAGTGTCATATTTGACCTCTAACCCCTGCTTAAAGGTCAAGTGGGGTCATCATACTAAAAAGCTCTTACATCTCCCCTTATTATTGCTTCCTGGGCTTCCAAGTATGAAAACAACTTATAGAAACTCATGGCCTGCAAATCTTTTGCAAGTGTCAAATTTGACCTTTGACCCTTGCTCAAGGTCAAGTATGGTCATTATGCTAAAAGGGCTTATATTTCCCTTACAATTGGTTCTCGGGCTTCAAAATATGAAAACAACTTGTAAGAAATCATGACCTGTGAATCAGTGTCAAATTTGACCTTTCACCCCTCCTTCAAGGTCAAGTGGTGTCATACTAAAGTTGCCATATATCACTTATATATCTGTCCTTGGGCTTAGAACTTGCATCACAAATGAATAAAATATGTAAGTTTTCCACCTTATTCAACAGCATGAAAGTTCTTACATCTGACTACATCTCATGGGTTCTGTATACTTCTTACAACTGAAGTTGTTCCTAAGATTTTCCTAAATCTTAATGTTGTCCCCCATTTAGTTGTACCTGTGGGCTGGAGTTCTTGCCTGCAGAGGCTTGCTATTTTTCTGTAGCCTAATTTCTACTACACCTTTATACAAATTACACTGTCTGTTGTGAAAGACTCCTTTATCTTTATGTTTTATGTTTATGTTTTCACCTTTGCTATATCTCATGATGATCACTATTTTTCAAAAAGCTGTGAGGCAGACATCTGATGTTATTTTAAAATTTCTGTCCCCATTATCTTCAGTGTAAAGAGGGTTCTTACCTGATAGGGCATATGAGCAGTAAGCAGTGACACACCACCATTAAAGAAACTGACAAATTAAAAAAAATTAACAATTCAAGAGTATTCACAGTAACTTTACTCAATAAAAATTGCTGTGAAAATTTAACTTCATTTAAAATCACCTGCGCCATAACTTTGTAGGACAGAAACATTACTTCTCCAGTGAAAAAACACTTTTCAGTAGAGCATCACTTCACACATATTCTAAAAATACACAACACTCAAACTGAAATTAGCATTGCTTTGTTTTGGCACAGGTACTAGTCCAGTTTTTGTTGACCTTTCATATAATGTATCCTCTTGTATTTTGGCCTATTATCAGACATTACTAGATAAGAGACATGTATGTTCCATCTTATTGAACACCTTACTCTAAAGTTCTCATTTATGTGATGTGTTACTGTTAGAATATCAGTTTCTGTAAACATAAATGTCCAAAAATATTGTTTTTTACTTGCTTGTTTATGAGAAAAACAAAACATTACTGATACTGTTTAAATTGTGTGTACATTACTACTAGAGATGTATGCAAATAAAACCACATGACTTGTATTTACATATACTTAAAAACCTCTTTTGTCTCCTCACCTTTGGCATAAAATGATAAAACAACACTTACATATAAAGCTTTTAATGCTGTACACTGCCTTTAAGTTAAGGAGTGCTTAGTTAAAAAGAAGCTTGACTTAAATTTCCAAAGTATTGCGTTGAAAGATATGTTGTGGAAATGAAACTGCTTGCCAAACTAATATGATGCACATATCCCTGTGGATCAGAGTGTACCAGCACAAGGAGGTCCAAAAAACCTGCACTTGTGTAAAACTTGTTTAGTTTTCTAGGGCAGTTTCAAAAAAGTGGTTGTTACACAGTGCACTTGTCCTCTCATTCAAGTTCATTTGTGTACATCAGGAAGTCAGCAGTTTGTGTGAAAATGCTTGATATATATCACAACCTATAATTTGAAAAAGAGGAAATCTGCATTACTAGTTTTTGATGGTGCAGCCTGATGTATTGTGGATTAATTTTGCTAAACATTTTGAGATATGTATCATGTTCAAGATTAATTCGATTGGCCCAAGGAGAGAAGTGTGTTTGTTGCATCTCAAACTTGAAAAGCTCAGCAGATTGATCAAAGCATCACTACATGTGACGAGGAAAATCTTGCATCATTGGTGAATACAGTTTTGGGATATTTCTGATGAATGGTTAGACATGCGTCAAAATATTCCTGTGGCCCAGTCAGTTCAGCTGTGATAGTTTGTAACATTATTAGCTAAGTGTAGAGTGACATCTTGTGTGACATAGACCAACAAGACTGTAACCAAATAAGATGAAGCCTGGGAGTTACTGGGATGTGATTGCACTGGTCCACTTATACATAATGAGATAAATGGTTCAAAGCTAGAGAGTGAAGGAGTAATTCTTAGCATTGGTGTCCTGCTTTAAATGACACCCCATGAATATATCTTTCTCTGTAAATTGGGTTTGCTTTTGCTGCAGTTTTCACATTTTAGGATTGCATTTCTTCTGTGGAAGATTTCAAGAAGAAAAGAAAAAGTTTTTGCAAAAAGTTACTGTCATCGGAATTGCTGATATATTTCTCTGATATCTAATAAAGTCCCAGAGGAACAGTGATGTTATTGTCACTGAGCATAACAAAATATTTCAGAACTAATTCTTAGCTGAAGAATTTTTGGCCTTTAGCAGTAGAAATAGTTAAATGGGGAGAAATTGATGGATTCTTTCTTCTCTAAATGTGGAAGATGCAGGCTGAATTTTATGTGCACATTTGTGTAAATCTTAGTTACTCTAGATAATATATTCAACTGAAAAAAGACAAGGTAGGAAGCTCAATGGAAGCTCAATATAGGCTTCAGATACTGACTGTCATAGCTGTAATTGTGTGGTCAATGTGAAAGTGAGATGTGTTTTATTCAAGGGAAGGTTATAGGACCTTTCAGGGAAAGCATCTTCTTATGTTTCTTTTAAGTTTTCACTGAAAAATAATGTCTCAGATTCAAGGATAATTGATATTTTGACCAGAAGTTTAAACATTATCTCTGTTTTATCCAGTTGTAGTGTCATGGAAGTAACACAATTACAAAGGCTCAAATGGAAACTTTATATTGAATAAAAAGAAAACTGTTTGATGAAAAAAAAAATATTGTACCTGCTCCTTGGTACCAGATATTTCATCAGACATCATAGTGGAGAAAGAGGGAAAACTAATACAAATTTAACAAGATACAATAATTTTTTTCAACTTTCAGCAGATAAATATTTTATATGCCTTGCTTTAAATTCAGACATCACAGAATGATAGATAAGAGGGTGTTAGCAGGGATATTTATTCTCATTATATTGGGGGTGGGTGTGTACTTTGTATACTTCAAGCATGGCCCAGCTGAGGATATCATGGCAAGAAACAAGGCCAAGCGACTGCTTGGCAAAAATGGAGCAGCAGCAGCCGTTTTGGGTAGGTACGCTGTAAAGCTGATTTTCACAAAGGATTAATTTATCTACTTCCCATATTGAGTAAAATGGAAATAGGGTAGTTAAAAAAAATTAGTACATACTGAAAAAAGTCCATTTTAAAGTTATCAAACCTCATTATTATGATACATGTTCACACAAAAACTTTCTGTAATTTTTGCACCAGTGCTGATGTTTTGCTGTAAAAGTTGATGTAGGAATGTTTTTAGCAAGTAATCTAAAATTGACATGCAAACAACCAGTTGTAGAAGTCGCATTTTAGCTGTAATTGGCAGGATACAATTTTGTAACATATCCTCAATTGTCACAAAAGTCTGGTTTTAAGTTTCATGTGAGTGAAGGCATTTGTGTTACACATTTTTATTTAAACATTTCATAGTGACCATTACAAAATTTCCAAACGGCTTTTTTTTAGTGGCAAAAATAAATAAAAGCTAATGTTTGGGAAGGGCTGTGTTAATGGAAAAGGAAATAGGAGAAGCATTTAACATCTTCACAAATACCAGTTGCCCAAGAGCATTACTTATTTATAGTGGGCACCACAGTTGTTAAATTAATTTAAAAGCTTTGCTCCCTTGATGCTTTTTTTCCAAGATTTTAAGTTTCTGGGCTGTTGCTTCTCTAAAATCCAGGACATTTTGGTGTTTTGCCATGAACCAATGTTCAGGATACTTCATCATACTTATTTTCTATGGTTTAGTTTCTTGTGAAATAGCCCTTTTCCACCCATTTCCTGCAAGTTACGTTAATGTTACTTCCTCACAGTGAGTAACACACATTGTAGCAGAAGTTTTGGGTTCAGTGTCTGAGTTACAACATTTTGTATAAATGGTTTCTTCTGGGAAGATTAATGCTATCCATGTATTGAGCTCTACCCAATTGTAACAATAAAAATATGCTTGATCACTTGTTGATCTATCATTTGTGCTTAAATGGACATGGATATGACACAGCCAGTTTGAATTTCAGTGAGATATGTATTAACAACAAAGACAAATTTCTCAAATATTCATTCTCAAGCCATTTTAGAATCTTTAAAGCTTAGGTAGCAATAAAAACATGATAGAAAAACAGCTTACCAAGCTGCAAATTCCATGAACTTAATATTTACATTTGAAAAGCTATCAAAAAGAGATTCATACAAATTTGAGTTTCTTACAGTTTTAACATGTCATTCAGTGTATCACAGAGTAAAGTCATCATTATCCATAAGAAATGAGTGGAGCCACAGTTACTACAAAATCAATATTCATCCATATCTGGAAAGGGTAGTTACATTTAGCCAGTAAATGATCAGTAAAATGTATGTGAAGCAGGACATGAAGACAATTTGATACATATTAAAAGTTGTCCTGTGTGTCAATATATCACACCATGTTTGATCAGATGTTTGGGACAACCTATTAAGTATAATCTCAAGGGCTCAGATGAATATTTATAACTTACCAGAATTTTTTGATAGAATAGTAAATCTTAGTATTAAAATGTACATCATAGACCCGATTTTGACTTCTACTTGAAGGGAAATTCTGTTTGTCAGGGTGCTGCAAAAAGGGAACGGCTGAATCTTATGATAGCAAATATCTATTGCCATCCAGTTATGTGAACAAATAGCTTTGCCAATTTTCAATACACTGTTCAGTTTACATCACAGGGGGGCAGTTGAAGGAATTTAATCAGTGTTACTCAACAAACTTGTAATTGACTTAAAGTGTCAAACATAAAAAAAAAGAGAAACATTGATTTGCTTCTTTTAGCATTAAATACTGAAATGAAAATTTACATATTGGAACACTGATTCACTGGTGAAAGAAATCTTTAATTTGTTTTAAAAGGTAAAAATGGATCTAGTATTTACTTCAAGCTGTTTATGTAAGTAAATTCTGTCTGTTCCCATAACCTCATAAAACTGTATGAGATTTGAATCTATACTAGTGTTTGTAAAACATTTTTCTTTCAATCACAATATTTCTGTAATTTGTGCGATGTTCATATTAGTCCAGAAGGTCATTTTGATAGATAGTGTCACAGCCTGGATTGCACGACAGGGAAGTATCACTGGTGTAGCTTTATAAATCTGTGTATCATTTAAACCTATAAACATTTGATAAAATGTTTACATTGCATGCATAGTGTTTGTTTCTTTTTTACACTGTTCATACTTTCATTGAAAACCAGATCTGTATACTATCTCTGACATGGTACAATGGGACACAACAGAGTATAAAAATGGTTACATAGTGACATCATATTGATAAAGTTATCCATAGATGTGAATTGATGGAAAGTATCACTTGTCCTAACATGCTAGAAAAGTGAGGAAATGAAACACTAGCTGAACTGGAGCTGATTTTTCCCCCTTGTGTAAATGTCATTGTTATAATACTGTTAAAGTAATGTCTCTTTTTTATATTTCGGCATGACAACATCCAATTGCAATTATGTTGCAGAGAATAAGGATGTCTTATTTGGTGATAAAACAGTTAAAATAAGTCAGAAATACCAGTTACACTTCTATGGACATGAAATGCAAAAAAAAATTGATATTCAGTATTGCAGTAGCTTAATCAGGGTAAATACAATTATATTAATACAATAGAACATAACCTTTTAGGTATGTCTGCCAGTAATTGAAATAATTCAACTGATAGATCCAACCAAAAGTAGTAAAAAAAGTGTGAATATATGTTATACAAACTGAATGTATCGATCTGGATGTAAATCCATTGTTAGCCTGAATGATTCCCCTTACTGTTGTGTTTCTAAAAAATTTTGAAGTTTGAATCCAGATCCAGATTTGACAAGTGAGAATGTCTGAAGAATTATTCATTATACCTTTGTCGTTTTGACTTTTACAGGTGATTACTACTACTACAGTGATGAAGAAGAACTCTCTCCAGCCCGCAAGTCGATGCTAAAGTGGGAACACTGGATTGTGTTGATGGATCACACATCTATTGGGGAGCTGTACGACAAGTGTGGTGTGTGTACCACTGCTCTATATATGAGTGTATCCGGCAAATTTGAATGCAAGAAGGCGTTGTCAATATATCTGGGATTGCATGGCATTAGATTAATCATTGTACTGTATAAACTCCTGTGCCACTGACCTGTTCAGGACCCATTATAGACCCCACCCCTCACATTAGTTTGGCAACATGGCAAAATTATTTGACTCTTGACCCCTAATTTTTTTGGCAGAGTATGTCACTGTGTTGATATAATCTGTTTGGATAGATTTTTATGGCTGCTATGGTTATAGTCCGCAGGCTATGTATGACCCACACACACTCCTACAACTTGACATCATCATATTTTTCTGAACCCTTATCCATAGATAATGAAATCGATAGGTAACATGGAATAAACTGGAAGAAATGGGGTGTTCTGGCCATATTTAGTAGTATACTCTATTCTAAGCCAATTCACAACTGACATTTCTCATATATTTGAGCATATATCAATTTATATCCACTGGTAGTACATGAGGACATCCATTATGCTTCTTCCGATACTAAATTTATGGAAATATCTCTACTGGCAGTTGATATGTTAGGTATTCAAGAAATGTAGGCTACACAAAACTTTGGTGATTCAATCACTGTGTGATGTCAGTAAAATTGTATCATCTAGATTTCCTAATTCTCTACATGTTTGCAATATCAAGTAATATTTAGTGCCAAATGAAAGGTTATCCAACTGTCTCAGTGTAATAAAGCTTTCCAACACTGTACCACTATGCCAGAGTGAGCCCTGACAGTGACATTTTTCCATTGTGCTGCATTATGAGAAAATGTATTCAAACATTATATAAATTATCCTGTTTGACACAGGTACGGGGAACCAGCACAATCTGCTTAACATCATAGAAATAGCTGTTATTTTCTTTGTTCAGCACTTCTAGACCTTCATGTTCTCATGGGATGTGACAGCACTAATACAATGGGAATTATTATGTTGAAATTATTAAGCGTCCCTTGCGGGACGCTTGTTTGTATATAGGAGAAGTGACTCCGCCGGATCCAACGGATCCGCATTTTCTTTTTGCAATAGCTTTTTGCAGCCATAAGGTGGATTCTTTTCATATTTGGCAGGTGAACACAGTAGCCATAGGAAATTTTTATTAATATGCTGCAATGACATTTTCACCAATCAGAGAGGTCACATGACCAAAAATGCATTTTTTGGAAGGGCGTCCTTGTCCGGATGATAACTTACGAAGCATTTTATGTATCCACCTGAAATTTAGCAAATACCTTCGTCATATAAAGATCTGGGCGACATTAAATTTTGGCCAGGATAGGTTAAGAAATTATTGATGGTTAATTAACCATTAACAATTTTCTTAATGAGTAAAACACAAAACTACTTGTATCTCCTTAACCATGTGAGATAGAGCGATATCGTCGAAATTTTCAACCCACAGGGTATCTAAGCAAACTACTCTCTCCAATTTTCAAAAAATGGGGGTAATATTCAATTTTCGAATTTTGACAAAAAATGCAACACAAAATTGGACAAAATATAGACCCACAGGGTATCTAACCAAACTACTCCCTCCATTTTAAAAAAATGGGGGTAATTTTCAATTTTCGAATTTTTGACAAAAAATGCAAAACAGAAAATTGGAAATATAGGCTCATAAGATACACATATAGAACCATACTGATATATGAGTACTTTTTGAAACCATTTTCTTCATAAAATTAAAATTTAATAGTGGGATTTGGGCAAAATTTTTGACCCACAGGGTATATGTGAAGTGTAACCTTTCCAAGTTTCAACGAATATTTCACTTGCCAAAAAATGGCGGCCATTTTTAATTTTCAAATTTTTTTCAAAAATGCAAAACACAAAAATCCTTGTATCTCAAAACCATGATAGATAGAGCGATTTCGATGAAATTTTTTACATAGGGTAACTGTGCTGTGTAGCTATAGTTTTCAAAAATTTTTTGTCCCACCAAAAATGGCGGCTATTTTGAATTTTCGAATTTTCGCAAAAATCACAAAACACAAAAATGCTTGTATCTCAAAAACCGTGCCAGATAGAGCAATTTTGGCAAAAATTTGTGTCCTTTTCTTCTTTCACTTCTACTCTGAAACTCAAAACACACAGTCAGCTGACACAGAGCCCGTTCACGGACACTGATTACTTGTTCAGTAACTATAGCCAAAAGGTATCTTCACCCAACTATTATGAAGATGGTTTCTTCAATGAATTGTGAGCAGGATGTTTTAGTAAATGATATACAGTTCTTGATGATTTATTATCCATTGTTGAAAATACAACATCAAAACTACATCACACATATCTGTACTATCCATAGATCTTAGATGGGAAGAAGGTGATGTTATCCCATCAAGAGCTAGGTTCCTTCTCATTTTCCAGAGGATAGAGGTTTCTTCCTCTGCTTCTAAATACCTTCTGAAGTTACTCAAGCAAACTCTGCCTAACAAAGATATTGAGAATTGCGGGTTTGGTCAGTCTTCATAACTGCTAGCAATACCAAATCTCTAAAATGAGCCAGTCTGGAGCATATCTGCTAGTGGAGAGTAGTGAGTAGCCATAGCAACTGTGAGATGAGGAGAATCCAGAGAATAGCAATGCATGCGTAAATATGCCAGAACTTCAGCTAGGCAAGGCTATTAATAGAACTGGGTCTTATCTTTATAAGGTTCTTCTAAGTTTCCCGCAGACCATATCAATACCATCAATGTGACATCACAATAACCTTAATGCACAAAACAAACTCCATATCTGGATGAGATAATTAAGGAGCCTTTTACAATTGTCAAATACACAGCCAGAGGACTGTATATATTACGTGAGCCCGTTGACAATAATAAATACAATGGAAAAAACATTGTGGTATATTGGTGACAAAGAGGTTAAAGAACCAAATTTATAGTATGCTATCATCTTATTTAAGCATCCCTGAAAGGGTGCTTATTTGCTTTTGCTTCAGTTTCCTCTGCCGGTGCCGGCGCATTATGGTCTCCCTTAAATATTTCCCTTATTACTGGAAGCTTTCTAACCATATTTGGCGTTATATACCTTAGGGGTGGGAAAATTTTTCCACATGCTTATGTTTGGCGTTTGATCTTTGTCAAGGTCACATGATCTAAAAATAGTTTTTTTTTGTACACCTGCCCATCATCGCCGCTCAGCAAAATCTACTGATTGCAGAGGCTTGTAATTTCACACACATGTTCTTACTATCAAAATGGGAGCTGATTAGATTTT
Source organism: Sabellastarte sp. h YS-2021 (assembly GCA_964017235.1). Lineage (NCBI taxonomy): Eukaryota > Metazoa > Annelida > Polychaeta > Sabellida > Sabellidae > Sabellastarte > Sabellastarte sp. h YS-2021. Next base: position 122,473,838 of record OZ024930.1, on the reverse strand, counting down.
GGGACAGATCCAATGAAAATTGACCGATTTATGAGTGATTTTCTCACAGCTACCAACCAGAAAGCTTAAAATTCATGTGTATCCCCCTATTATCTTCTTACGTATTGCATTTAGAGACATAAAATGTATTGGGAGGTAGTAGGAAACCATATGTGGAGAGTCAAGATTTACCCCTTGACCCCCTCCATGGGTCAAACTTGGGTCATAAAATGGCTGATTTTGTGTTTTTTTGCCTTATGTCTCCTTTATTATTGCTTTTAGAGCTTTAGAATGTATTAAGAGGTATTGGGAAACCTTATGTGAAGAGTCTAGATAGCCAGTCAGATTTACCCCCTGACCCTCCGTTATGGGTCAAACTGGGGTCATAAAATAGCCGATTTTGGGTTTTTGCATTATATCTCCTTGATTACTGCTTTTACAGCTTTAGAATGTATTAAGAGGTATTGGAAATCATATGTGCAGAGTTTATATAGCTGGTCAGATTTACCCCCTGACCCCCCCCCCCCCCCCCCCACACACACACACACACCCACCCCCCATGGGTCCAACTGGGGTCATAAAATAGCAGATTTGGTCCTTTTTCCTTATATCTCCTTTATTATTGCTTGTACAGCTTTAGAATGTATTGAAAGGGAATAGGAAAGCATATACAGTCTACATAGCCAGTCAGATTTACTCCTTGCCCCCACCCCACCTTATGAGTCAAACTGGGCTCATAAAAAAGCAGATTTTTCTTTTTGCTTATATTTCCTTTATTATTGCTTTTACAGCTTTAGAATGGATTCCATGTATGGAGAGTCTATATAGCCAGTCAGGTTTACCCCCTGACCCCCTCTTATGAGTCAAACAGGGATCATAAAATAGCAGATTTTCTGTTTTTGCCTTGTATCTTCTTTAAAACTACTCTTCTTACAAACTATAACATTTATTAAATTAACTTTTCAAGAAAACAAAATAAATCTTACATTTTTCTTTCATGTTAATGCATAAACCTCCACACTGTCTGCTTAACTTTCACTTCTTCTCTCAGCACTGCTTGTTTTTCTTTTCAAAAAGCTTTTTCTACTTTATACAATTTTGCATCTAACCTTTGGGGACGCTTTGTTTTTGTTTACAAAAACATTTTTCTAGTTCTGACATTATGCTTCTATTTTTAACAGAAGAAGATGATAACAGGATAATGTTGGGCAAAACAGTGATGTTGCCAGATCCAATCAATGGTGGTGTCTTTTCACGGACCTTTCTCAATGTTACACTGGGTAAGACACTTGCAGATGTCCTCAGCATGGCATGCTGTGTTATAGTAGATCCAGAAGCACAGCTTCAGATAATGCAAAATATAGAATGATAATTTAAATAGGTTTGGGCTTTTCACAAGTTTTATTCTATCTATTCAGGGTGTTTTTGTTTAACACTGATGATTTAACAACAGTCTCCAGGCCATTTTGTTTGTAAATATCATTTCTATAAGGAATAAACAAATTAGAGAAATACCTATAAAATATAAATTTAACATTTAAATGACAAATATTAAATTGATTAAACCAGGCACACAAGGTATTACTTTAGACAAATGCAAAATGACCATACAACAGAAAATATTAGCAATATCTCAACAACTTGAACCAAATATTTTTATATATATACATGAAAGAAATATAAACATTCACACATTATATCATAAGAATTGTCATACCTCAAGTAATCTCATAATGATCAAGAAGTACAGCTACTTGCTATATATCATAGTGGTCTCAGAAGTATGAGTCTTTGATTTTGTATATGTCTTTAAAGTAGCTTGCAATTATAATGGGCAGAGATAAGAAATCTAACCTTGAAAATCATGTTTTCATTGTTTATTAAGATACTATCTATAGTTCAACAATGAAATGTAAATGATTAATTGATAATTACTACTAATGTAACTGCATCAGATGTTAAAGATAATTTTGTAGATCTTTATTGATTTCGCAAATGCTTAACATGTCTTGGCAAAGTTTTTTGTACTAGTTAGAGGATGGCTAATTTACATATTTAACTGATTTTTTAGTCCATGCAAATTTGAAAAGTATTAATATTACTAATGTATTCTATTCAGAGGTAGTGCTTAAGGTTTTCTAATAACTTATATATCCTTCTTGTTTTGCAAATTTAAACAATAGGATCATGCCCATTACTCACATTGAAAGCAAGTTTATTTCAGAGAAATTCATCTTTTGAGTCTCAAGGTAAGCATTTTCAAACTGATGGAATTCTGGAGGCTATATATTTGATCCTAATTGTCAATGGTAGTTGTAGACCTGCAATGTCACAAAGATGGTGACTGCTTTTTCCATATTTTACATGACATAACAGAAAGACAGTAACCTTCTTCAGTAGTATGACACCTCTCCAACCTTCTTGTTTCACATTTCTTGTTTAATCATATATTGTTTTTTCGCCACCCTGTGATATTATGGAAAGCATTCTTTGATGATTTTATTTCTTATCAGTTATTTTTTCATGCAAAGACATGAAGTTATAACAATGTTTATACATTATCAGTTGATTTGGCAAAAATTCTAGATTCTAAAGTCTCAGAATTGATGTTGTTTATTGAGAGTTACCATCCATGGGGAATATGTGTCATTGCATAATTACTTGTATAACCTTTAATGCCATTATTACAGATCTTTCTACTTGAGAGAATAATATGTCATAATAAGAATAATAATAAAGAAGTTTTTATAAGTTGTCAAATTGATGTAGACATCCTGTAAGTCCAATTACCAGAAAGATTCTGTCTCCCTGTTAGTATCCTATAGAGCAAAAGACTGTGGAGGATAGTCTGATTAGTTAAGTCTTCTACTGTCATCTAAATCCAGTGACACTCTCCTGGGATAGAAAATAGTGTGCTAGTAAATTGAGGCCCTTGGTAAGAGCTACCAATATATTAATTTAAACTCATACAAAGGACCTGCTAATCTTCTGCAACAGTAGAGACAGGAGAGCCTTCTAATTACCATAGTGATACAAGATCACATGATCATTATGGCAATGTTATTCTCAGCATACTACTTCCTGAACATCCTTCTTCTTAACAGAAATTCCAGTAAATTTTAGTGGTAACTTTTAAGGCCACCAGCCTCATTATTCACAGGATTTGGTTATATAAGGCCTATTAATCTTATGCCTTAACTTTCAATTATGCCACAAAAAATACAGTAGCATCTAACTTTAAGTTCTCAAAGCTGGATCCACTTTTATCTAAAACTTCCGGAAGTACAGAACTTGTAGATCTATGTTAAATCTCAAGAGACTTGAAAAAATATTTTTGATTCACCAGAAATTCCAAATAACTGCGTTTATTTCAACAGAAAAGCCCCCGAGTTTTTGTGATGCTTATTTCCACTTATAAAAGTACTTTACAGAATTTCCTTCTTTTCCCCTTTTCTGTTCAGATGTGGAAGTAAGTGGAGGAGAGATGTACATAGCCTGCCAGTACAATGGAAAGGATCTGTACAGCAACCACTGGGAACTCTGTACTGTGGAGGAAGGGATGCCTGATAGAGTCATCTACTGCCCTATCGCACCGGGCAAGCACAAGTTTGTAAAAGATCTGGACATTCCAAACTATTTGCCAAAGGTAAGAGACCCTAGTCAGCATGGCAGAGAAATTAGTCAAAATTTCTCAAAATTGAAAGTCTCAAAATATCCCAAAACAGTATCTTATGAAGTCTTAGGGAGCTTTTTAACTTTGTAATTTAGCTTCTTAAAATAGGCCTATGTAACTTAGCTTTGTAAAATAGGCCAAAGTTCTTCATAGCAATTTGCAGCAACTGTTGTGTTTATACTGTGCCTCCAGATTATGCAAATATATATATTAGAGAGTTGATATGCAATCTTTCTATGCCATGTGTCTGGTGTTGTGCCTTGGAGTCTGCCTTGGCAGAGATTAAGCACTATAAAAGTCTAGAATAGAATAGAATCTTTAACATATTTTTTACAAAAATAATACAGAAAAACCTCTGTTATCTGAACACATGATGGGAGGGGGGGCGGGGTCAGTGTGATATAATGGTCAGGTGACAGTTCATAAACTAAAATAGGTATTTGAGAGTAACAGAGCAGCAAAGTAAAACTTGTTGAAAAATGTAATCAACTCAAATATCTAGGCCTGTATTTTTTGAGATTCTTATACTTGTCTTATACTCAGACACATATCTCTGCTTTGGTTGAGTGGGTTGCATGTAACCAACCCGCCTATTAGATTGATGTGTGTGATGTCCGTCTGTCTGTCCATCAACATTTTGGTTTCCAGACTCTAACTCGAACACACTTCCGCCAATCAATTTGAAACTTAACAGGGTGGTGGGGCATCACCCAGGCTAGGTTGTTTTCCACATTGGTGCCATTTCGAGAAACAAGATGGCCGCCATGGCCGCCACTTGAAATTCCGTTTCTGGACTCTAACTCAAAGACGCTTCTGTCGATTGATTTGAAACGTAACAGGGTGGTACGGCACCACCTAGGCAAGGTTGTAGTCAAAATTAGTGCATTGATTTGAAACTTAACAGGGTGGTGGAGCATTACCTAGTCTAGGTTGCTTTCCACATTGGTGCCATTTGGAGAAACAAGATGGCAGCCATGGCCACCACTTGAAATTCTGTTTCCGGACTCTAACTCGAAGATGCTCATCCAAAATATTTTGGTTTCCAGACTCTAACTTGAAGAGGCTTTGTTCAATCAACTGGAAACTTAACAGGGTGACTGGACAGCAGCAGGTTTTGGTTGCTTATGAAATTGCCGTCGTTCCATTTGCCCATTTTGGGCTTGCGCACATCTGAGTTATTTTTGATTACAGACTCTTGAACCTTAACAGGTTTATTGGACACCACTAGGGCTAGGTTGCTTTTGAAATTGGTATCTGTTCGTCAACCCTTTTTGGGCATGTGCTCATTCAAAATCTTTTGGTTTCTGTCAACATTTTTGTTTCTGGACTCTAATTCGAAGATGCCTTCACTGATCGATTTCAAACTTGACAGAGTTGAAGGGCAACACACACTATTTTGAAATTTCCAGAACACTTATCATGTTGCATATTTCTGGTACCCAATCACTAATACCAATTGCGCAACCCACCTGTTGGGGTCAATGACCTCAGTTTCTTGTCTCGTCTTAGATTATGATAAAAGTGGTACCTGTATTTTCAAAAGTAATCTCATGTGAGCACATACTCAACCTCTGAGTTTATGTTCAAACTCAAGTGTTTGTCGTAAAGTTATCTGTTTTCAGGATTCATTGTTTGTAAATATACACACATGGAGAACCAAAACAAAGGAAAGTAGGAAGCCAACTGTTCTTGAGTTCAAGTATAAACTCAGAAACTGAGTTAATGTATGAGTTTCAGAATGAGTTAAAGAATTTTCTATACATTGAAAAGTTTATATTTATGCATAAACTCATAAAAATGAGAACCGATGCAAATTGTATCCACCAGAAAGAAAAGTCACCAAAGCCAATCAACCATCGCTTAACCTTGGAAGAGGAGCCCAAGGTGAAATCTGACCACATCAAAAGATTCTTAGCCCATGATTTCCTATAAGTTGGTGTGGCATTGCAACCCTCTAGGAACAAGAAAATTGGCAAAATTGGCTATCCTCATTGTATCCCCAGACGAAAGTCGGGGATACTTAGGATTCAGTACGGTCACGCCGCCGCCGGAGAGATTTTGTTTTGGACGCGATAACTTAAAAAATATTTTAGTTAGAACTTTCAAATTTGGTATGTGGGTATATATGGGCAATGCCACGAACGCTATTGTTTTGTGACCTTGACCTTCAATCTCAAGGTCACTGGTGGCCACTTAAAGGTCAGATTTTGGCCATTTTTTCACTTTTTGGCCCAGTTCTCATATACAGAAAGTCAGATCATCCTATGGCTGGTATATATAATACATATATATGTCCTCTGTAAGCATGCACAAATTTTACCTTCTCTTCATTGAAGGTCATCCACTGACCGCCAAAGTACCTGAGGGTCATTTTTGGTCCTCTGTTTGTTTGTTTGTGAACAAGATAACTCAAAAACTGACAGATGCATTTTGATGAAATTTTCAGGATATGTCCAAAATGGTAAAAGGAAGATATGATTAAATTTTGGGAATTATCCGGATCACTGTCTGGATCTTCTGGATCCATGAAATTTAATTTTTAAAGACAGATAACTCAAAAACTTATGGGTACATTTTGATGAATTTTTCAGGAAATGACCTTAATGAGACGAGGAACAAGTGATTAGATTTTGGGAGTGATCTGGATCACTGTCTGGATCATCCGGATCCAGGCTGCCAGATGTGTTTGTGTACAGTATAGCTCAAAAAGTTATGGATGGATTTTGATGAATTTTTCAGGATATGTCTGAAAAGGTAAAAGGATGAAATGATTGAATTTTAGAAGTGATCCAGATCACTATATGGATCTTCTGGATCCATGAAATGTAATTCTTAAAGATAGATACCTCAAAAGTTATGGATGGATTTTGATGACATTTTCAGCAAATGACCTAAATGGTGCAAGGAACAAGTGATTACATTTTTGGAGTTATCTGGATCACTGTCTGGATCATCTGGATCCAGGCTGCCAGATGTTTGTGTACAAGATATAACAAAAAAGTATGGACAGATTTTGATGAAATTTACAGGATATGTCTGAAAAGGTAAAAGGATGAAATGATTGAATTTTGGAAGTGATCCGGATCACTATATGGAACTTCTGGATTCATGAAATGTAATTTTTAAAGACAGATACCTCAAAAAGTTATGGATGGATTGTGATGACATTTTCAGCAAATGACCTAAATGGTGCGAGGAACAAGTGATTAGATTTTGGGAGTGATCTGGATCACTGTCTGGATCATCTGGATCCAGGCTGCCAGATGTGTTTGTGTACAATGTAGCAAAAAAACTTATGGACGGATTTTGATGAAATTTTTGGGATATGTCTGAAAAGGTAACAGGATGAAATGATTGAATTTTGGAAGTGATCCGGATCACTATATTGATCTTCTGGAACCATGAAATGTAATTTTTTAAGACAGATACCTCAAAAAGTTATGGATGGATTGTGATGACAGTTTCATCAAATGACCTAAATGGTACAAGGAACAAGTGTTTACATTTTTGGAGTGGTCTGGATCATCTGGATCCAGGCTGCAACAGAATTTTAGGATGAATTTTGATGATATTTTTAGGATATGTTACAAATGGTAAAAGGACGAAGTGGTAAAAGGAAGAAATGGTTCAATTTTGCGAGTGATCTGGACCACTATCTGGATCTTCTGGATCCATGAAATATAATTTTAAAGACAAATATCTCAAAAAGTCATGGGTGGATTTTGATGAAATTTTCAGGAAATGTCCAAAAAGGGACAAGGAACAAGTGATTAGATTTTGGGAGTGATCTGGATCCTCTGGATCCAGGCTGCCAGATGTGGTTGTGTACAAGATAAATCAAAAAGTTATGGACAGATTTTGATGAAATTTTGAGGATATGTCTGAAAAGGTAAAAGGATGAAATGATTGAATTTTGGAAGTGATCCGGATCACTATATGGATATTCTGGATCCATGAAATGTAATTTTTAAAGACAGATACCTCAAAAAGTTATGGATGGATTGTGATGACATTTTCAGCAAATGACCTAAATGGTGCGAGGAACAAGCGATTAGATTTTGGGAGTGACCTGGATCATTGTCTGGATCATCTGGATCCAGGCTGCCAGATGTGTTTGTGTACAATGTAGCTAAAAAACATATGGACGGATTTTGATGAAATTTTCGGGATATGTCTCAAAAGGTAACAGGATGAAATGATTGAATTTTAGAAGTGATCCGGATCACTATATTGATCTTCTGGAACCATGAAATGTAATTTTTAAAGACAGATACTTCAAAAAGTTATGGATTGTGATGACATTTTCATCAAATGACCTAAATGGTACAAGGAACAAGTGATTATATTTTTGGAGTGATCTGGATCATCTGGATCCAGGCTGCAAAAGAATTTTAGGATGAATTTTGTGATAGTTTTAGGATATGTTACAAATGGTAAAAGGAAGAAATGATTCAATTTTGAAAGTGATCTGGACCACTATCTGGATCTTCTGGATCCATGAAATATAATTTTAAAGACAAATAGCTCAAAAAGTCATGGGTGGATTTTGATGAAATTTTCAGGAAATGTCTTAAATGGGACAAAGAACAAGTGATTAGTTTTTGGGAGTGATCTGGATCACTGTCTGGATCATGTGGATCCAGGCTGCCAGATCTGTTTGTATACAAGATAACTCAAAAATTTATGGACGGATTTTGATGAAATTTTTAGAATATGTCTGAAAAGGTAAAAGGATGAAAAGATTGAATTTTGGAAGTGATCCAGATCACTATATGGATCTTCTGGATCCATGAAATGTAAATTTTAAAGACAGATATAAGTGAAAGAACTAGTGATTAGCTTTTGGGAGTAATCTGGTACTATGGAGAATCCTGACCTGGTGCTCCAGGAAACAGGCTCAAGACGAACACATTCACGCCTTAACTATGTCCCGTCCGGGGATACACTGCGTCGAGACGCAATCTCTAGTTTGACCTTGAAGGAGAGGCCAAAGGTCAAATCTGATCACATCGAAAGATTTCTAGCCCATGATTTCCTATAGGATGGTTCCACATTACAAACTTCTAGGACCAAGAAAAAGCGATTTATAAGCACTTTTAGATTTTGATATCCTCATTTGACCTTGAAGGAGGGGTCCAAGGTCAAATCGGACCACATCAAAAGATTCTCAGCCCATGATTTCCTATAATTGCAAACCTCTAAGACCAATAATAAGCGAGTTATAAGCACTTTAAAGTTTTGCTATCCTTGTTTGACCTTGAAGGAGGGGCCCAAGGTCAAATCTGACCACATCAATAGATTCCCAGCCCATGATTTCCTATAAGTTGGTTTCACATTGCAAACCTCTAGGACCAATAATAAGTGAGTTATAAGCACTGTTAGATTTGGCTATCCTATCCGGTGGATACAACTACCAAGGTCAGGCCAGTATTCAAACTCACCATCTCAGAGGTATGGTGGCAAGGGTGTTACCCACTGCACCAATGTGCCCCCTGTTATTGCTGTTAATGTAAGCTTGTATGATCTGCAGTCTGGATATTACTCAAGCAATAGATGGCAGAATATTCATTGTGAAGTAAGAAAACATGTAAAGTACAAATACATATGCCATTTTATATTAATTTATCTTGGTTTTTCTTTTCTTATCAGGGAAGATATTCAACTAAGGCGTGGATGACAAATCAAAATGGGGACATAATTGGCTGTGCATACTCAGATTTTTCTTTGTAACACTCACAAAATGTGAGGAGGAGATATTTCTGTTTTCATATGTTATATAATGTGTAAAGATAATTAATTTCATATATAGCAAAGGTTTTAGATTTGTCTTCATTACTGTATGTTAATTAAATTAAGGGATATGGGTACATTTAACAGTGAAAAAAATTATTTTCATTAAAATAAAAAAAACCCAGTGATTTGTGCCCCTGTGTTAATGTTTCAATCTTTTAACAATGGAAAAATTAATACATACTATTGTAGACTGAAAGTTCAAGAAAGAGTCATTTTCACAGTCATTTCTGCTTTTAAAATTATTCATTATTCAACACCAAAAGAAGAGGAGTCAGGAGTACTAATCATGTTTAAAACAGATCTTAAGTAAATGTTGAAGATTTGGAAAACCAAGTTTTACAGATGGTTGACATTTAAATTCTTATTTATGTGTGTTTGTAACCTGATGGCCAGTTTAGATGATTGATATAAACTGCTTAAAGCTTACAGCTTCTGAAAGCACAATTGCCAGTTAAAAATGTTACAACTTTGCTGATCTCATGCTTTATCAGGTACTATCTCACACTATGTTGGGTATGAGCAAAAACATGACACACAGTAAAGCACATTGAAGTTAGAAGTAAAAATTTTATAAAACTTTTACCTTACATCATGTTTGATATACAAGAATCAACATACAGTGTGTCACTAGTACAGTTTAAGTAGCTACTATTTGCCGGTCGAATTACCAATGGCAATAAAATTGCCACTTGTGTTCCCATTAAGTTTTTCAATTTTTACCCCACAGCCCTTAAGGGCTGTCGGGGTATTGTTTTCACCCATGGTGTCCGGATGGGCGGGCGTCACGGGCGGGCGGGCGGGCGGGTGGGCGGCGGGAAATAGTTTGTCTGGGCTGTATCTCAGAAACCGTAAGGTGTAGGAAGTTCATATTTGGCAGGGACATTGGTTGGGCGGTGTAGGTGTGCAACGTCATGGTCTGACCTTGATTTGACCTTTGACCTTGCCGTAGTGACCTTGAGTTTGAAAATCTTGTCCGGGCTATATCTCGGAAACCATAAGGTGTAGGAAGTTGATACTCGGCAGGAACATTAGTTAGGGGGTGTAGGTGTGCAACGTCATGGTCTGACCTTGATTTGACCTTTGACCTTACTGTAGTGACCTTGACCTATAAAATCTTGTCCGGGCTATGTCTCGGAAACCGTAAGGTGTAGGAAGTTGATACTTGGTAGGAACATTGGTTAGGAGTTGTAGGTGTGCAACATCATGGTCTGACCTTGATTTGACCTTTGACCTTGCCGTAGTGACCTTGACCAATAAAACCTTGTCCGGGCTGTATCTCAGCAACTGTAAGGTGTAGGAAGTTGATACTTGGTAGGGACATTGGTTAGGGTGTGTAGATGTGCAACGTCATAGTGTGACCTTGATTTGACCTTTGCCGTAGTGACCTTGACCTATAAAATCTTGTCTGGGCTATATTTCGGAAACTGTAAGGTGTAGAAAGCTGATACTTGGTGAGGACATTGGTTGAGGGTAGTGGGTGTGCAACGTCATGGTGTGACCTTGATTTGACCTTTGACCTTGCCGTAGTGAACTTGACCTATAAAACCTGGTCCGGGCTATATCTTGGAAACCGTAAGGTGTAGGAAGTTGATACTTGGTAGGGACATTGGTTAGGGGGTGTAGGTATGCTACGTCGTGTGACCTTGATTTGACCTTTCACCTTGCTGTAGTGAACTTGACCTATAAATTCTGGTCCGGGCTATATCTTGGAATCCGTAAGAGGTGTAGGAAGTTGATACTTGGTAGGGACATTGGTTAGGGGGTGTAGGTGTGCTACATCATAGTGTGACCTTGATTTGACCTTTGACATTGCTGTAGTGACCTTTAAAATCTTGTTGCACCTTTGGGTCTGTCTGTTGATGCAGATTAAGCACTGTTAAAGTCATATTAGAATTCATTAAGAATTTCCTTTTGCAAGTTCCCATTGTAACAGATGGAATTTCATCAAATGAGCCACAGGCTTTTCTCTAACACCACACATAAGCATTCATTGAATGTATTGCCACTTCTGTATGCATGGGTAATATTCAAAACATCCAAACCATAATTCGGCCATTTTTGGTTTACTGATAAATGCTGTCATTTTTATTATTGAATTGTCTTGTTTTAATACTTCATCTTTACATACATTTCTTTTCCTTAGATATTATTTTCTCTGCTTAAGCATTATTTGGACCTCAGTATAACTGACACTGCTCTGAAAGTATCTTGAACTTTGTACTGTTTCACTACTTCTATATCCCATGGTGTTGAAAAATATTTCCCCAGGCTGTGGGGTACGGGCATCTCTGATGCTATTTTTTTCTTTGTATTGAAAGTGCAAACACCTTGTAAATATTGTTTGATATATCCCTCACAGGATTTCTTTCTGAATGTAAAATCTGCGTCAGTGTTCTAGTTTAACTAAATACATATTGGATTTATTTAAGGATGAATTGTGTCATCTTTTATACAATGTGGAATGGCTACATTGTGTTCTTTTTATTTGCCTATTTAGTGAAAATGATGGATCATGATTTCATAATTTGAGAACTTCTTTGTATGTTGAAGGCAGAACCGTATAGATTTTGTCTATAAGATGAACAAAAATGGAAATTAACATTGTGATGACTTTTTTTGTCTTCAAATTACCAGTTTCTGTGATATTGTCGAATATTTTGTGTTATAGTTTCCAGTGGTATTCAATGTTCTTCAAAATGGTTCTCACAAGGTACATAATTCATATCATTTCAATATGAAGGAAATGTGTTTTAATCCATCTAAACCTTTTACCATTTATTTTTGTATATTTATTTTCCTTCTTTCACTTATTTTTACCAATTCCATTTGCAAATATTTTTAACACATGGTCTGCATATAAAGTTATAAACATTATGATAGTACATATACTTGTGTTACGATATTGTACAAAGTATCCTTATGAATGCGAGTCACAACTCTTTACATAAAATCATTTCTTTGTATCTGATCTCTTTATTTTTGCCTTTCCCTTTTAATTGAATATTTTCATGAAACTATGCAGTACACCATTTGCTAATTAGAATTCAATGCAGAAGTTCTTTACTGTAAAACAATGCTCAGTAATCTAATGTATTCATATAAATATCTAAAGCTTCTTCCATAATGTTAATTTAGCAAAACCTCACACATACAAAGAGGTTGCCTTTCAGACATGAACATACTACAAAATACTGCCAATTGAGTGTTGGCTTTAGGGAAAATAAACACACATAAGGAAAGTGCAAGTATACAACCAAGAAACCTATTTATAGGGGAGGATTGCATTCATTTGGCTGTTAAACCAATTTTGTACTTTGGAAATTTGACTATTCTTAATCAATCTGTTATTAGACCAGTTGATTTGAAACTTGATGTAGGTCTGGATATTTAGGTTTTAATCTGCCTTCCAAATAACTTTATGCTACTACTGAATCCCACAAACGAAATCCATCATGCAGTTTTGGTATATTGGGCTATTAGAACAGTAACTTTAAATTGTTATAAGTAAGTTATATTTGGGAATCAAGGTTCCCATATGATGGACATATTCCTGTGACATAAGTACCCTCGCATAACAAATATAAATGAAGTCCATTTTCTAGTTTTTGGGAATACTAGTCTTTAGTGCAGTGACCTTAAAGTCACTAAAATCAATAATGACTTTCAAGCTTGACCAAGATACAAGCTGAAAGGAAGTCCAGGGTGAATCCAAATAAGCATCATTTTCAAGAAACACTTCACAGTTTAAAGCTCTTTAGAGAGTAACATAAACAAGAGGAGAGTGCCCGTGAACGGGCACTGTGTCAGCTGAATGAGTGTTTTTGATTTGTGAAGGTGATAATGAGAGGAAAGCATAATTATGAGGGAAAGTGCAGTACAGAAATACAGTAAATGGTAATTGAACAGCATGTTCGAAAGAAATTCCGAAGCTGACAGAAGAAAAGGACAAAAAAGTTGTGCCCTGCAAATGGTATTATGAAGGAAAGTAACAAGGTAATTGTTTAAGTGTAAAAAGTAGGTTAAAACATAATTAAAGAAATACTGCAAATACAATATCCTCGCTCGATCTTGAAGAAGGGGTCCAATAAAAAACTCTAACCACACCAAAAAATTCACATCCCATGATTTCCTATAGGATGGTTTACCATCCCTAACCTCTAGGACCAATAATAAGCAAGTTATAGACACTTTTAAGTTTCGCTATCCTTGTTTGACCTTGAAGGAGGGGTCAAATCCGACAACACTAAAAGATTCCCAGCCCATGATTTCCTGTAGGTTGGTTACCATCCCAAACCTCTAGGACCAATAATAAGCGAGTTATAATCAATTTTAAGTTTGGCTATCTTCGTTTGACCTCAAAGGAGGGGTCCAAGGTCAAATCTGACCACACCAATAGATTTCCAGCCAATGATTTCCTATAGGTTGGTTTACCATCCCAAACTTCTAGGACCATTAATAAGCGAGTTATAAGCACTTTTAAGTTTGGCTATCTTCATTTGACCTTGAAGGCAGGGTCCAAGGTCAAATCCGACCACACCAAAAGATTCCCAGCCAATGATTTTCTATAGGTTGGTTTCCATTCCAAACCTCTAGGACCAATAATAAGCGAGTTATAAGCACTTTTAAGTTTGGCTATCCTCATTTGACCTTGAAGGAGGGGGTCTAAGGTCAAATCGGACTACATCAACAGATTCCCAGCCCATGATTTCCCACAGGTTGGTTTACCATCCCAAACCTCTAGGATCAATAATAAGGGAGATATAAGCACTTTTCATGATTGACAAAGAAACGCCTGTGGCGGCCATCTTGTTTTTCAAAATGAGGCCAAAAATATTCCCAGTCAAAATTTTATAATGAGGAACATATCCTGCGAATTTGAGATCTCCACCTTTTATACCCTTTGCTCTAGGGGGCCAACAAAAGTCCTTGTTTAAAATCGAATAAACGTCCCTGGCAGCCATCTTGTTTTTCAAAATGAGGCCAAAAATATTCCCAGGCAACATTTCATGGTTATTAATATATCCTGCAAACTTAAGAAGGCTAGCTATAATATTTTTTTCGTTAGAGTGGTAATGGTGAAATCTCTCTACACACTGCGGCTATCCAGTGGATACAATGATTTACTCAACAGTGAGAACCTGAAAGTAGCTATTGCTCAGCTAAGCCATGACATAGAGGTCTGCAATTTCACTATGTTATTATAGATGACCAAAAATTATGTGAATAACATATTTAAACAAAATACTCTAAATGTAATAGTTTTCAAGTTACAACTGATTTACTCAACAGTGACAACCTCAAAGTAGCTATCACTCAGCTATGCAATGAGCTACATGTCTGAATTTTTACTATGTTATAGCTGACCAATAAATAGGTGAACAACATATTTAAGCAAATTACTGTAAATGCAATAGTTTTCAAGTTACAACTGATTTACTCAATAGTGAGAACCTGAAAATAGCTATTGCTCAGCTATGCAATGAGCTATAGGTCTGTAATTTCACTATGTTATAGCTGATCCAAAAGTAGGTGAACAACATATTTTAACAAAATACTCCAAATGCAATATTTATCAAGTTACAGCTAATTTACTCAACAGTCAGTACCTGAAAATAGCTATTGCTCAGTTGTGCCATGAGCTACAGGTCTGTAATTTTACTATGTTATAGCCGACCCAAAAGTAGCTGAATAACATATTTACACAAATTTCACAAATTACACAAAGGTCTGGAATTTCACTATGTTATAGCTGACCCCAAAATACGTGAATAACATAATGAAACAAAATACTCTAAATGCAATAGTTTTCAAGTTATAAGTGATTTACTCAACAGTGATAACCTAAAAGTAGCTATTACTCAGCTATGCCATGAGCTACAGGTTTGAAATTTAACTATGTTATAGCTGACCCAAAAGTAGCTGAATAACATATTTATATGAAATTCTCTAAATGCAATAGTTTTCCAATTACAACTAATTTACTCAACAGTGAGAACTTCAAAGTAGCTATTACTCAGCTATGCAAGCAGCCACAGGTCTGGAACTTCACTATGTTATAGCTGACCCCAAAATAGGTGAATAACATATTTAAACAAAATACTCTAAATGCAATAGATTTCAAGTTATAAGTGATTTACTCAACAGTGATAACCTAAAAGTAGTTATAACTCAGCCATGCCATGAGCTACAGGTCTGAAATTTTACTATGTTATAGCTGACCCAAAAGTAGCTGAATAACATATTTACACAAATTTCTGTAAATGCAATAGTTTTCAAATTACAACGGATTTACTCAACAGTGAGAACTTCAAAGTAGCTGTTACTCAGCTATGCAATGAGCCACAGGTCTGGAATTTTACTATGTTGTAGCTGACCCCAAAATAGGTGAATAACATATTTAAACAAAATACTCTAAATGCAATAGTTTTCAAGTTATCAGTGATTTACTCAACAGTGATAACCTAAAAGTAGCTATTACTCAGCTATGCCATGAGCTACAGGTCTGAAATTTTACTATGTTATAGCTGACCCAAAAGTAGCTGAATAACATATTTATATGAAATTCTCTAAATGCAATAGTTTTCCAATTACAACTGATTTACTCAATAGTGAGAACTTCAAAGTAGCTATTACTCAGCTATGCAAGGAGCCACAGGTCTGGAACTTCACTATGTTATAGCTGACCCCAAAATAGGTGAGTAACATATCTAAACAAAATACTCTAAATGCAATAGTTTTCAAGTTATCAGTGATTTACTCAACAGTGATAACCCAAAAGAAGCTATTACTCAGCTATGCCATGAGCTACAGGTCTGAAATTTTACTATGTTACAGCTGACCCAAAAGTAGCTGAATAACATATTTATATGAAATTCTCTAAATGCAATAGTTTTCCAATTACAACTGATTTACTCAATAGTGAGAACTTCAAAGTAGCTATTACTCAGCTATGCAAGGAGCCACAGGTCTGGAACTTCACTATGTTATAGCTGACCCCAAAACACGTGAATAACATATTTAAACAAAATACTCTAAATGCAATAGTTTTCAAGTTATAAGTGATTTACTCAACAGTGATAACCTAAAAGTAGCTATTACTCAGCTATGCCATGAGCTACAGGTCTGAAATTTTCTTATGTTATAGCTGACCAAAAAGTAGCTGAATAACATATTTACACAAATTTCTGTAAATGCAATAGTTTTCAAATTACAACTGATTTACTCAACAGTGAGAACTTCAAAGTAGCTGTTACTCGGCTATGCAATGAGCCACAGGTCTGGAATTTTATTATGTTGTAGCTGACCCCAAAATAGGTGAATAACATATTTAAACAAAATACTCTAAATGCAATAGTTTTCAAGTTATCAGTGATTTACTCAACAGTGATAACCTAAAAGTAGCTATTACTCAGCTATGCCATGAGCTACAGGTCTGAAATTTTACTATGTTATAGCTGACCCAAAAGTAGCTGAATAACATATTTATATGAAATTCTCTAAATGCAATAGTTTTCCAATTACAACTGATTTACTCAATAGTGAGAACTTCAAAGTAGCTATTACTCAGCTATGCAAGGAGCCACAGGTCTGGAACTTCACTACGTTATAGCTGACCCCAAAATACGTGAATAACATATTTAAACAAAATACTCTAAATGCAATAGTTTTCAAGTTATAAGTGATTTACTCAACAGTGATAACCTAAAAGTAGCTATTACTCAGCTATGCCATGAGCTACAGGTCTGAAATTTTACTATGTTATAGCTGACCCAAAAGTAGCTGAATAACATATTGATACAAAATTCTCTAAATGCAATAGTTTTCAAGTTATAAGTGATTTTACTCATGATGGAAGTTACTGAAAAGCCCAAAAGTAGCTATTACTCACTTAGCTATTGAGACAGACACCCAAGTTACTCACCATGTTGTAGCTATGAAAAAAGTAGCTGAATAACATATTTTAACAAAATGCTCTAAATGCAATACTTTTCAAGTTATAAGTGATTTAGTGCATGATTTCATGAATTTTAATGCATTAAAAATAATTTAAAAAATTTATTAAAAAAAAATTAAGACAGATCCAGGTCTCATACTCACACAAGAGAATCTACCTCTGGCCTAGTACATATATGCAAGATATGAGAGAAATCCCTTCAATAGTCACTGAGAAAATTGTGATACAGTGTTGAAATTTTCACACTTTTGGTGGGGGGTACCCCCCTTGTAATGTCTCTAGCGAACAGACAGATTTGCATGCCTTGAACAATTTTTCATCCTCGATAGATAAGGTATCTTTTAAAAAAAACAACATGTCTCTAGGCCTTGTAGTTTTGGAGGAGAAGTTGTTCACGCGGACGCCCATGCCGCAGAGTGACGACATAATGTCAGCTGACTGACAAGTCAGCTGACATAAAAATTACAATACAGAAATTAAAAGGTACAATCAAGATTCTATTATATTTTCAGTTGTTTTTTTGTTACAGGGGTCATTTAAAACAAAATTTAGTTTAAGTATTTTTTTTGTTTAGAATTTCAATGTCTAGTGAAACTTTTGACTTATGAATGACAAAATCACATATATTACTGAAAGATTAAACCAACTAGATTGTTAAACTAGACTGTTTGCATTGATTAACTAGTGTTTTTTATAAAAAAAAGTTTTCAAAATGTTGCAGATCAACTAGATTTAAACAATATAACAAAATTTAACCCTATTTTCTGTAAAGCATATGTTCAAATTTTAGGACCAGTTGAAATAGAGATGTAATCATCTGAAAAAAAATATGTTCAAATGTGTGAATAAACGATGTATGTCTCAATACCAACAGTTATGGAAGAGGGTAATGAATAGAAATAGCACAGATCTATCATTTTGTTTCTGAACTTTATTCATCTGATACAGTAACTTAAATTGCCAGGAAAATGCAGTAACAAAAACTGATATATAACTGTATATTTCACAGATATTTGCACTATATATATATAAACCTCTAACTTCAAAAATAATTTTTTGTCAACTGACTACAAATAGAACTATAATTTTGACATTCTATGTACAACTAGAATAACTGAAGCATATAATATGTAAACAATTTGCTTGCTGCATGGAAAACATGAACCAAAAGCATATCCATTAATATTTACATGGAACTCAAAGCAGTCACTGTCAAATATAGAAAGTCTATTATTATGTATACCAGCTTTGGTAATGGTTTGGACTTTTTTTTGACACATTCAAGCACCCATAGACCTAATACAAGGTCCTTCCTTAGTGCACTATGATTCTCTGAGAATATTTCCCTTTCAGTGACGGTGTAAAATCCAGACTGCTATAAAAACGCACTCATTCACTGTCTCAAAAAAAAAAACCAATTTAATACTTGTGTAAGCAAGTGTAAAGCACCAGAGACCCGCTTCACAAAAAGTCTCGATTCATGGCTAAAACTGAATTAACTATTGTCTCATATTTGGAATAATTTGCTCCACTTAGAATGACATTTACCAACTTACATAAGACAAAAACATACCTGAGGTTTTCAGATGACAAGTGTGACAAAAGTGATAAACTTATATCACCATCCAAGCAATCCTATTTGCAAGACAGTACCTCAAAGCCAAAACTCAATTTGGGGCCTTTAGTGAATCCTGACTGACAAAAAAAAATATCAAGTCTGACAAACATTAGATTTAGGGAAAAAACCCAACTCAGATTCTTTGGTGGATTTTGACCCCAGAATTGTATTTATTGGGTGCAAATGAGTATTAAGGAGCATTCCTGTGGTTCTTTCTCAATGCCTAAGTATATATGAGCTGAGTTTAGATGTAATGATATAGCCATACAACATCTGAGGATAGATCTTCCATAAGTGGACATATGCAACAACCTTAAGCATGTCAGTCATAGGGTCAAATACTTTTAAAAGTATTTAAATTCAAATACTTTTACCATAATAAACATTATGAGCTACATGCTACATAAAGAAAAGCTATTGGAAAGAAGTGAACTTAATCATAACATTTTCTATGTTAAATTAGCAACATCAATTCAGTAATTTGTTGTAGGGTAAAATATATTTGAATTTTCTTATTACATTTTTCATATGAAATATTCAAATGCACATACTTTCAGAAAGTATGTTAAATGCATTTTAATGTATTTGCACTTGATCTCATGTTTGGTGCAAATCAGCACTGATAATAGCTTAGACATGTGGGCTTGCCCTGAGAGTAAACCTGTTAAAGAACGAGACTTGCCTGTACATGTATTAAGTGCTAATAAGAAGGGTGCTGGACCAGTGGCTGCACTTCCTGTGTAAACTTTCGACATATCACATGAACTGGAAAGAAGCAAATCATGTCACAATTGTAGTCACAATATGTAAATAACAGTTTATATACAATTGCATCTAATGACTAACTAACATATATTTAATGAAAGTCATCTATTCTATCACAATATATCTTCAACCAAACCTGTATAAAAGTATTTACACACGTATTCCAAAACTGTAACAAAAACCATCACTCTTTAACAAAACTTATAATAGCAAAAGGAAATTCAACATTCACAATCAATTTGTCTTAACCTTGTGATACACAATATCAGACAAATTTCACAGGAAACATATAAACTAAATACTCAAAAAATTTCCACATCAGATGAAGTATATTTAATCAGGAGAAGAGAAAATGGAAATTGGTTTTTTAAACAACTTCACATTTTGTCATTTCTCTGAAGTATGTCAATCCTTTGATATTTATTTTAAATTAAATCATGTGTCTCAATTTATATACAATAAACAATAACAAGTACACATCAGTATCACTTTACACTAACGTTCATGGCTTCATTCTTTACATTCCTTGACAGAGAGAAGTACCAAATAAACTAGTTTAACACTGATAGTATACTGAAAACAGTACAATATAATTTTTTTTTAAAACTCCTGAGGTTTACAGAAGGCACCACTTGGTATTCAACACTGACTGAACAATTTTAACCTTCTTGCATTGCAACTTATAATCAAACTCCTTCAAATCATTATTTTTATTTCATGATTGTGTCAATGTTTTTTTGTGATTCCTTGGGACTCCACGTTATGGGATTTATGTGGTCTGTTGGCTTCACAATTTTTTGTTTCATTATTGCTTCAATACCTTCAAATATGTTTCACAATATATATGCTACAACTCCATCTCCATCTTTATTGTTTCAATTCATTTACTTACAAACAGTTGAAACCTGTCCATTCAGATCTACAGTAACCAGAAAACTACTTCTACTTAATCAGGGATTCCAGATAACAGGTTAAATTTCAATGGACTATGAGGACTTGGGGCCGTATTCTACAACAATACTTAGATAGGGTGACCTTAGATTTAAGTAAAATTTTTCCTGGCCTTAGTATTCACAAAACAAAAGTTAGGAATGCTCAGTTCCATGAATTCTTACTTGAAATCTAAGTAATACTTGAAATCTAAGTTAGAAATGATCTAGGTATTGTTGTAGTATACCGCCCCTGATATTTACTTCTACTTAAACTGTAAATTCTACTAATAAAATTTCTACCTAAAAGTGTTCCACTGTATGACATGCATGTCATGTGACCTTACATCCATTAAGTTTCCTGTAACTTTGCATAGCTTTAGTTTGAGAGCTAGTTAGTCTATATTATAGAAACACTCAAAAAGTAAAGTAACGAATCTAATTAGAAATGTTTTAATCTAATCAGTGACTAGTAAAACACATGATATGTGGAATGACACCAGGGCTCATATATAGTAACAAACTTATGCAAAGACTAATTCTCTTATTCTTAACATTTGGGGGTTGGAGGAAATCGTAATAGGAAAAATTTCTGTGAATAAGAATTTTAATATTTATCAATTCTAACAATAATGACAAATTTCTGACACAATAGCTCTGTAGAAAATAAACTACATTAACATTTTAGTTGTTGACATGTATGAAGGCATTTTTTTGTGATTCTCAAAAAAAATTTATTTCACAGAGTTTTTTCTTATTCTTGGAATTCTGTCTTATAAAATCTTTATTTTCTAAGAAAATACTTAAACTATGAGTATTCTAAGAATAGGAATGGCATGAATATGGACCCAGGTAATGAAGCATTTCTTGTACTAGGAGTCTGACGTGATGTATAGGTAGAAAATAAAATATACAGCCACCAGAAGTACAGCCACAGTTACCAACAGAAGGAGCACTTCCTGAAAGAATACAAGAAAATAATTACAGATTTTGTCTGGTAAAACAAATGTAGAGCTTGCATGCTGAATGAAGCTGTCTCCAGTAATAGTGATTCATGTAGACAAAAAGCTTCTAATACAAGCAAAGGTCTGCATTTTCTGCTTCAAAATTCATCATAGGAGTTACTTGATATATTTCAAATACTTCTATTTTATATTTTGTTGTTAATATTTGGTTAAGATGAAGGAATAGTTTCAATAATCCCATAAATATGAACCTCTGTATGACTTGAAACATATAAAGTGGAATAGTCTGACAACATAAGTTAAAGCTATACAGGACACAGTAAGACAACATGACAGCAACTTTTTCACACAATATTTACCCACTGTATTAAATGTTATTCAACTCCTAATGTTTCTATCATGATAATCTGACTTAAAACATACCTGTATTGACATAGCAGAGTGCTTTGCTTGTGAAGCTCTTTGTGTATTCTTGACATCTTTGCTTGTTTTTTTATATTGACTTTTACCTGTGAAACACATTTAGAAAGAAGGTGCATCATAATATGAATCTTTCCTTCTAAGGAACAGTTCCTACTAACAGTTACATACAAATTCAAAAACCTGAAATCTGCAATTTTATGACCCCAGTTTACAGGGTTGGTTAAAACCACAAAGGGAAGACAGGGGGTAAATCTGACTGGCTTTTTAGAATCCCCTTTTTAGAATTATATGGTTTCCTATTACCTCCCAATATATTCAAAACCTCTAAAAGGAGTAACAAAGGCGATAAAAGCCAAAAACACAAATCTGTGATCTTATGACCCAGTTTGACCTATAGGGAGGAGGGGGCAGGGAGTAAATCTGACCAACTTTCTAGAGTCCCTGCATATGGTTTTATTACTTCCCAATACATTCAAAACCTATAAAAGCCATAATAAAAGAGACACAAGCCCAAAATCTAAATCTGTAATTTTATGACCCCAGCTTTATCTATAGCGAGTAAATCTGAGCAGGTATTTTTGACTCTCTGCATGTGGTTTTCTATTACCTTCCAATTCATTTTAAAGCTCTAAATGCAAAAGATAAAGATATAACAGGGGTTACTCACAGATTTTGATAGTACTGACATGCATGTAAAATAACAACCTCCTGCAGTAAATAGTTTTGGCTGCACAGTGATGACAAGCAGGTGTACTCGAAAACTTATTTTTTGATCATGTGACCTTGATAAAGGTTGAAGGTCAAATATAAGCAAGTCGAAAAATTTTCCTATGCCTAAGGTATATGAGTGCCAAAAATTGTTAGAATCTGTCCCCTAATACGAGAGATATTCAAGGGTAAAAATAATGCTTTGGCGGCGGCGGCGGTGAAGCTTGACATGGAAAAAATATTACGTGCCCTTTTCAAGGGATGCTTAACTGCCAAAATTTGTATGTTACCATAGGTCTATGTTCCATAGGCAGCCTTATCATATCTCCTTATTTGGGTAAATATTCAATGTATGTCTTCCACCAAAACTTGATATTATAAAACTATGCAGACAGCAAGAATTTTTTCTCAAATTTAATATTCTAACACTGATGAGACAGGGATATTGTTAATTACCTATTTGTTTTCTGTAATGATCTACAGGTAAACTATGCTTTGCTCCAGCATCTTTACGACCCATTTCTTTCAGTCACAGAGACCTATACCAAGACATAAAAATATTTTTAAACAAGTATTTAATTCTGTGATTTTACAAATTTAAACAAACAACTAGACCAAGGACGCATCTGTGGCCATATGCAAGATGTATCCACCAGAAGAAGTCAACTAACATGATTTTGAAATAAACAGCATCTTTTGAAGATGGCGGCTGAAATTAAGAAAATTCTAAATTATTTACAGGAATTATAAACACTTTTAAGTTCAGCTACCCTCACCTGACCTTGAAGGAGTGGTATAAGGTCAAATCTGACCACACCAGAAGACTCCCAGCCCATGATTTCCTATAGGTGGTTTTTTTTTTACATCCCCAAATTCTAGGACCAATAATAATTGAGCTATAAGCACTTTTAAGTTTGGCTGCCCTTGTTTGACCTTGAGGGAGGGGCCCAAGGTCAAATCTGACCACATCAGAGGATTCCCGGCCCATGATTTCCTATAGGTTGGTTTCACATTGCAAACCCCGTAGGACCAAAAATAAGCGAGTTATAAGCACTTTTAAGTTTGGCTATCCTTGTTTGACCTTAAAGGAGGGGCCCCAAGGTCAAATCTTACCACCTCAGATGATTGCAAGCCCATGATTTCCTATATGTTGGTTTCACATTGCATACCTCTGGGACTGATAATAACTATTAATAAGTGAGTTATAAACACTTTTATATTTGGCTATCCTTGTTTGACCTTGAAGTAGGGGCCCATGGTCAAATATGGCCACATCGGAAGATTCCTAGCCCATGATTTCCTATAGGTTGGTTTCACATTGCAGACCTCTAGGACCAATAATAAGCAATGATTTATAAGCACTTTTAAGTTTGACTATCCTTGTTTGATCTTGTAGGAGGGGCCTAAGGTCAAATCTGACCACATCAGAAGATTCCTAGCCCATGATTTCCAAAAGGTTAGTTTCACATTGCAGACCTCTAGGACCAATAATAAGCGAATTATAAGCACTTTTAACTTAGGCTTTTCTTGTTTGATCTTGATGGAGGTGCCCAAGGTCAAATCTGAGCACATCAGAAGATTCCTAGCCCATGATTTTCTATAGGCTGGTTTTACATTGCAACCTCTAGGACCAACTAGATTGGGCCAACTCGGCGCCAACATATCCCAAGACAGGTCATCACTCACGCCACAGGTTTTGATCGGGAATTTTTTAAAACATAATTACCCATTATTATATGAACTTCAGCACATCAATCTACTCTGTTTATATCTTCCCAAGGAAGATGGTGTATCCCCAGACGCCGAATACATAACTCAAATTATATTTTCAATTTTCCTGCAATGATAACTCTAAACCTATTTTCAAAGTATTTAAATGATTGATGATTGAATGTCCATTCTAAAATAATAATCCCAAAAGAGCATATCTGTTTCTATATTTGTTGACAAATAAAATGTTATTTTTAACTCAACTCATCATACTTTTCAATCTTCCTTCAAAGTATTTAAATGATTGATGTTTCAATGTCCATTCTAAAATTCATAATCCCAAAAGCGCATATCTGTTTCTATATATGTTCACAAATAAAATATTATTTAAAAAAAATTATTTATATTATTATTTTATTATATTATTTTTAGAATTTGCAAATTGTTTTCAGTTATTCATTTCCTCTATACCTATATATGTGGTCCATATATATGCAACCTAAATATGTGACACAATCTCAGTTCTGACTCCCCTTTGTGTTATATGTAATGAAGCGCACCACCTCCCACCCCCACCCCTCTCCCCTTCTCCACACCTCTCCCACTATTACACAAGATCTGCAACCCCATTGAGTTCTTTGTTTCTCATCTGATATCATTAAATACCTTTGTTTATTTAGTGTCACTCAATATAGCTGGAGGTCCCAGAGGTGGGTGGGGGGAATCCGGGTGGGGGATGCATAAATGGTAAACAAACAATCTATATAAAAGGGGTACTCAAATACAAAAAGAATTGAGAATTTTAAGTATGTGATTATCAACTGAAATGAGTTCATAACTGTAGGAGCTGTGTCAAAATTAACTGAGGCAAGTTGAATAAAACTGGGCTAGTTGAGGGTTAAAAATCCCCTAGTTTTACTACATAAGGATATAATTTCATTAATATTGGGACTTAAAGCTCACTTAAAGTGTCCATTTTGTCTACTTGAATATGTTTAACCAGTTTCATTTTAAAAAGTTAAAAACTCAGCAAGCAGAGGTATAACACACAAAAATAAGTTCTTAAAAGACTAAGATAGCCATAACATTATTAATATTCAAAATTTAAATAGACAGGCATTTCCTTTTAAAAATTCAAAGATTTCAGCTCTATAACCCACACAGTTTGACAGTTACTGGGCTTTAAAGTGGCATAATGTCCATAAATGGGGTTTCTGTGGGCATTTTACAATTGTTAAAGAGACCTTAGCAATTAAACTACAGATCTGAAACTTTTTGGGGGACATACATAACAAACAAAAATTATATATAATACAGTTTAAGACTTGTCACACTAAGCATTTCCAAATAACAGGGCAAAATACGGAAAAAATGTCCAAAAAGGCACTTGGGCGAGTGT
Organism: Sabellastarte sp. h YS-2021; assembly: GCA_964017235.1. Classification (NCBI taxonomy): domain Eukaryota; kingdom Metazoa; phylum Annelida; class Polychaeta; order Sabellida; family Sabellidae; genus Sabellastarte; species Sabellastarte sp. h YS-2021. The sequence continues at coordinate 122,447,922 of OZ024930.1, read as the reverse complement.
CTATGGCCCTCATACACAGGTTAAATGTCTACTAAAAACCTTGATTTTCGGCATATGTAAAAAGGACATAATAATGCATTCCCAGATGGGATTTCAGCTCCATCAATTACATAGTTAAACAGTCACAGGGCTTAAAGGTGGTAAAAAGTCCAAATATTGGGTCTCTGTGGGCCTTTTAGAGATCTCGATGTGGCTTTCAAATTAAAGCTTCAGACTTAAAATTTGTTACATACGTGTACTAAGATTACACATAGAATATGTATCTAATAAAGTTTGAAACTTCTCAGACTTACCATTTCCAAGTTACAGAGCAAAATATGTGAAAAATGTCTTAAAAGGGTCACTCAGATGGGTGTTTAAGGTCCTCATACACAGGTTAAATGTCTACTTGAAGCCTTGATTTTTGGCACATGTAAAAAGAACATAATAATGTATTCCCAGATGAGATTTCAGCTCTATCAGTCACATAGTTTAACAGTCACAGGCCTTAAAATTGGCAAAAAGTCCAAATACTGGGTCTTTATGGGGCCTTCTAGAGACCTAAATGTGGCCTTCAAATTAAAGCTTCAGACTTAAAATTTGTCACATACTAAGATTACACATAGAATATGCATCTAATACAGTTTGAAACTTCTTAGACTTACCATTTCCAAGTTGCAGGGAAAAATATGTGAAAAATGTCTAAAAATGGTCACTCGGGTGGGGATTTATGGTCCTCATACACAGGTTAAATGTCTTCTTAAAGCCTTAATTTTTGGCACATATATAAATAACATACTAATATCTTCCCAGATAGGATTTGAGCTCTATCAGTCACATAGTTTGACAGTCACAGGGCTTAAAAGTAGCAAAAAGTCCAAATATTGGGTCTTTGGGAGCCTTTTAGAGACCTCAATTTGACCTTCAAAATTAAAGCTTCAGACTTAAAATCTGTTACATACTAAGATTACACACAGAATATATATCTAATACAGTTTGAAACTTCTCAGACTTACCATTTCCAAGTTACAGGGAAAAAGATGTGAAAAATGTCTTATAAGGGTCACTCGGGTGGGTGTTTATGGTCCTGATACACAGGTTAACTGTCTATTAAAGGCCTAAATGTTGGGGCACATATAAGAAAACACATAGATATATTCCCAGATGATATTTAACTTAGATGAGAGACATAGTTTGAAAGCTACAGTGCTTGAAAGTGGCAAAAAGTGCATAAATTGGGTCTCTGTGGGCACTTTTGAGACCTTAAGTCGACCCCTTTGGGTAAACCTACAGCCCTAAAATTTTCTACAGACAAGGATTACATATCAAAGTTATACCTAGCACAGTTTGAGACTCATCAGAATTACCACTTCCAAATTATAGGGCAAAATATGTGAAAAGTATAGCAAAAAATCCCTAAGTGGGGGTATTTATGGGCCTCAAACACAATTTTCTCCCCAACTTAAAGTCGTGATTTTCGGCACATGTACTAAGAACATATTAATGTGTTGTCAGGTAAAATTTCAGCCAGCTGAGCATCATAGTTTGTGACCTACAGGGCTCTAAGTGGCCAAAAGTCCAATTTCTGACCTTAAGGTGGCCATAAGTTCTTTTTTACTGGGAGTTTAAGGTCACCTTAAAATAGGGATCTTCCTTTGGGCACCCTTAACATGTGTACCAAGTTTGAAAAAAAAATATTAATTTGTTTTTGAGTTATCGCGTCCACAAGGAAATTTCTACGGCGGCAGCGGCGGCGGCGCGACGGACCTGAATCCAATATATCCCCGACTTTCGTCTGGGGATATAATAATAAGCGAGTTATAAGCACTTTTTCATGACTGAAAAGAAACGCCTGTGGCCGCCATCTGGTTTTTCAAAATGAGACTATAAATATTTCCAGTCAAGATTTTGTAATGATGAACATGTCCAATTTGAGATCTCTACTTATAATACCCCTTGTTCTAGAGGGCCAACAAAACTCCTTGCTGAAAGTATAAAAACGCCCGTGGCGGCCATCTTGTTTTTCAAAATGAGACAAAATTTTATGGTTATGACTTATGAATATATCCTGCAAATTGGAGAAGTCTACCTATAATACCCTGGCTTCTTGATGGGTAACAAGAAAATCTCTACACCCTGCGGTGGTGTACTCACGAGTTATCCATAGTATCCAATTACAGTATACAATTATAGGACAAAATACAGAAAAATGTAGAAAAAACCCTAAGTAGAGTCTTTATGGGCCTTAAACACAATTTTAACCTCAACATAAAGTCTTGATTTTTGGCATGTGTAAGAATATATTTATGGCTTCCCAGATAAAATATGAGCCACAGTTTTGACCTAGAGGGCATTAAGTGGCCAATAGGTAAATTTTTGACCTTAAGGTAACCACAATTTCTTTATTATTGGGAGTTTAAAGGTACCTTAAAATAGCTTTCACCTCCTGACCCAAATCCATGTATGTGTGTGCGCCAAGTTTGAAAAAAATTCATAAAAGTGTTTTTGAGTTATTGTGCACACAAGTCAAAATGTATGGCGGTGGTGCAACAGACATAAAACCAGTATATCCCTGACTTTCCTCTTGGGCCATCATAATAGTTAAATAGTCAGGCACTATTTGTAAATTATAGATTAAATCACAATTTTTGCATTACTATTGTGTCACTAGCAGCTATATTGGAGGACAAGTATGGTCAGTGTCGTTGTCACACTTCCTTTCCAGACAGTATCTCAAGAATGGCATGATGGATTAAATTCAAATTTGTTATGTGGATGTATCTGGTCCTCAAGGTATGCCCTATTTTAAGGTGACCTTAAACTCCCAATAGTAACATACTTATATTGATTTTAAGTTTTTCCGTTTCCAGACAGTATCTCGAAAATGGGTTGATGAATTCAATTCAAATTTGGCATGTGGTTGTAACTGGTATTCAAGGTGTGTCCTGTTTTAAGATGACTTTAACTCCCATGCATAAAAGAATTATGTTGAGTTTCAGTTTTTTATTTAGTATATAGTATAGTGGTACTGAAGATAACTTGAGAAATTTCATTAATATTTTGTATGTATATATAACTGTGGAGGTTTAATGGCATGAGAACTAGTATGTGATTGCTTTCTTGGCGATTTCTGCAATAAGTGTTTTCATGGCAACACTTTTTCTTTTTCTTGGTCTTTTATTTTGTGGGCATTTAACATTATTCAAAACTTTCAAAATATGTTCATTACAAGAGGAACTTGTGATTTGGTTTTAGGCAACATTTGCCAACGGCTGCTGCCATGGCAACACCTTTCCTGTTGTTGTTTTTCACCTTTAAATTGGTGGGATCTTTATAAATAAAACCCATGCAAAGAGTTTAACCAGTATTTTCAGGATATATTTCTTGCAAAGGGAACTACAAGAGCAGTGATGATGCTTTTTTGCAAGTTTTTGGTAACAGCTGTTGCCATGGCAATACTTTTTCTGTATTGTTTTTCAAATTGTGATTTTGTGGGTACTTGGAAACACTTTCTCATGTTTGTTGGGTTTAAAAATCTTTTTGTGGGTTCTTTGCATTCCAAACCCCATGGCAACACTTTATATTTTTCTTGGACCTATATATAAACATTTTTGTGGGTTCTTTGCATTCCAAACCCCTGCACAGATTGGAGCTGATTAGTTTTTCGACAATACCTGGCAACAAGTGTTGCCATGGCAACACTCTTCTTCTGTTTCTTGGTCTTATAAATAACCCTGCACAGATTGGAGCTGATTAGTTTTTCGGCAATACCTGGCAACAAGTGTTGCCATGGCAACACTTATCTTCTGTTTTTTGGACCCATATATAAATATTTTTGTGGGTTCTTTGCATTCTATACCCCTACATGGATTGGAACTGCTTAGTTTTTGGGCAATACCTGGCAACAATTGTTGTCATGGCAACACTTTTTCTGTTTCTTCTACCTATATATAAATATTTTTGTGGTTTCTTCTTTGCATTCCAAGCCCCAGCACAGATTGGAGCTGACTAGTTTTTTGACACTACCTGGCAACAAGTGTTGCCATGGCAACACTTTCTTTCTGTTTCTTTTACCTATGTATAAATATTTTTGTGGGTTCTTTGCATTCCAAACCCCTGCATGGATGAGAGCTGACTAGTTTTTCGACAGTACATGGCAACAAGTGTTGCCACAGCAACACTTCCTTTTTTATTCCTTGAACTTATAAATAATTTGATAGGTTCTTTGCATTCCATACCCCTGCACAGATTGGAGCTGATTAGTTTTCGGCAATAACTTGCAACAAGTGTTGCCACGGCATCACTTTCTTTCTGTTTCTTGGACTTACAAATATTTTTATGGCTTCTATGCATTCCATACCCCTGCACAGATTGGAGCTAATTAGATTTTCGGCAGTACCTGACAACTATTGCCATTGCAACACTTTTTTTCTGGTTTTAGGTTGTGGATATAAGCAGTCCTGAAGAAGATCTGTAGGGTTAAGTGACCTTTCACTCCACAAGATTAGACAATGATCTGGCTTGTTTGCTGTCCCACAAAATAGCTGACAAATATAAGTAGTTCCTTCTTTCCTCCGTGAACTGAGGAGGCAGACAGGAACCATGTTGCACAGTGCATTAACTTATATGGGCATATGACTAGCAGTTTAATAGTAGGTTACCCAAAAGATACTTTATTGAATTTCCTGCTTAATGCTGACATCTAGTAAAAACTTGGTAAGTGATAACTTCATGTGTTTGCCTCTCTGTCTGCCTGTGTCCATTTGTCATATCCTGTACATTGGATCTAGGTTATATTTTTCAACAAGTTGGAGCCTCACCATGGCTCAGTACTTCTCAATGATGGTCTGGATCTGCAAAAATACTGCCAGTCAGCCAACTATTTATGTCCATCATAATTTTTGTCCTTTTGAATTTCATCTGCTTCAGTCGTTAACCAAAGCTGGTGACACAGTACAATTCTTCTGAATTCTTGTTATACCAGCTTTTGGTCGATTCAGAAACTTTAAAATCTAAATAAATTTCACACAGTAATACACAACATCACTGTTAAACTCTGTATAGAACAACCTTTCCAATGGTTTCACATTACGAAGATACAGTAAAAATACCTAGAGAGCATTGCAACATTGGTCTAATGTTGGCACAACTGAGGTCAAATCTAGAGATATGTAGCTTGAATAGTGGGTTAGAAAGGCGAATACATTTGGCCCAATATGTTGGCCCAAGCCTGGCAAAAACTTCAATAAGTGGCAGTAACTGGCAAAAAACATGTGAACAATAGCCAATGTTGCTTCAATGGTGCAATATGCTTTCTGTGTAAATAAGAGTACTCAGATCAAACATACCTCCGCCAAGGTTCAACACCTCCAATAAACTGCTTTTGACTATAATGCCAAAAAATCCTTTGAAATGTTATTTTAAAAATTTTAATGCTACCATAATAATTAATTAAAGAGTACAGTTAAAGCATCAGCAAAAACCAAACCTTTGCCCTGGGAATCTGACCTCGTTAACATACCCTTTATCCTTTAATTTAAGTAAAGATTAAGTACAATAAAAAGTCTATGAATTAAATATGGAAATCTTCCTATGTAGCATAGCGTGATGAGTACCCATATCATCACTAAAGTTAAGCAGCACTGGGCTTGGTTAGTTCTGAAATTCTTCACTCCAAGGGCTTTTTTATATTTGGACCGGAGCAAATGCGTACAGAGCCATTCCGAAGTTCAGAACTATGGGCTTGGTTAGTACTTAGATGGATGACCGCCTGGTTTCGATTTACATGCAACTCGTGACCACAGCATCTCGTGACCAACAACTCGTACACACAACTCGTACACAGACATTTTATAAGAATAAACGTTAAGTCTGCTTGAATATGAAATACAGTAGTACTTGTATATGCAGCTCATAATATTTATGAAGAAATATGAGAGCACCCAATTATGTAGGGTTTTCTAACAATATCGTATTTTATATTTAATAAATAGATTTGTACATAGCATTTAAGTAAGAACGTTTGTTCAGTTACAGATCAAATACTTCAAATTCTCGTACTTCCGTGGGGGTTGCCTAGCAATATTATGAAATAAAATATGCAAATTAGAAAACGTGAGGTCATGGAATTCCCAGAGGGCTTCCTAGAACTATAAAATACATTATGCAAATTAGAAAAAAACGTGAGGAGACAGAAGTCCGTGGATTCTCCCTGCAATATTTTAAAATAAATTATGCACATTAGAAAAAAAAAACATGGGGAGACAGAAGTCTGTGGAGTTTACTTCAATATTTTTAAATAAAATATGCAAAATTGAAATAAAACGTAAGCAGACAGAAGTCCTGCTATATTTAAAAAAAATCTTGGGAACGAGCTGTGGGTACGAGTTGTTTGTCATGAGCTGCCGTGGTCACGAAATGCTCGTATATCCTGAGTTCTAATCCAGGTATTTTTGAATATATAAACTTCAATATATAAAATGCGATTTCTCCCCAATTTCTTCACGGATTTTGGTGCACCAAAAATGAACAGAAGCTCTGTAAAAATACTTTTCTATTGCTGTATATAATGCATGTTTTATGGACATCTCGGCCCACTTCAAAGTCGGCCCACTTCAAAGTCGGCCCACTGCAAACTCAGCCCACTGCAAACTCAGCCCACTATATAATGTTTTTGTGATATTGTATTGTATTAATCATTAATCAATTGGAATGGGGGTTATGTATGGTGAGTTTATTGGAGTTTGTAGTTATAATATTCAGGTAAGTAAAATAACTATTTTATTCATCAATAAAATGGGGAATGGGGGGTATTGGAATGTTTATTGGAGTTTGGAGTTTTAACATTCAGGTAAGTAAAATAACTATTTTATTCATCAATAGAATGGGGAATGGGGGGTATTGGAATGGTGAGTTTATTGGAGTTTTAACATTAAGTTAAGTAAAATTACTATTTTATTCATCTATAAAATATAAAAAGAATATGAAAAGTCAGTCACGACAACCATGAATTATCTCTCAGTCTTCATGCAGTTTTAATTTCAAATTCCAAAACTTAATAAAAATCAAAATAAATTATCACAAAACTTCAGTCCTGCTTTATATTATCCAGTGTGCACCATGTAACTCACTGAATGCAAATGATTTGGGACAAAACTGTACCTCCTTATATACACAAAGCTGGACACTTGATTGCTAACTTACCTAATTACATTTTGACACTGCAACTCACACAGTTATGACACAAATGATGCTTATTGCAATCAGGCTTAATCCTTGCAATGTCCAACTGACACTGCATCTCAAACTGTTATGACATGATTTGTGTAATTGCAATCAATCATAAGCCATCCAGGGTCCACTTACCACAGCTTCAATTGTAATTAGGGAGTTGTGCCTAACAATCCCCCATGAACAAAGGAGACTACCTCCTTTGATGTGGCAGAAAGTTGAAAGAAAGAGTTAATCCTTAAAGCTTTTGATGTTTGCATGCAAGAGGCCAAATAAAGGTAAATTGTAAACATTTATAGGTAAGTTAATATCTCATATTATTTCCAAGAACAAGATTGTGCATAATTTCACAATCAAAATGATACCAAACATGTACATGTTTGTTCTCAAACTTATGCAATGTAGAAGTTAACTAATAAAATCTGGAAAATTCTGACTCTATCATTTCACATGTGACTCTTAAACTCTATCACTTTATATGTGACTCTTAAAATTGGGCTTTAGTACAAACGTAAAATAAAGTGCCCCATATAGCAAATATATAATATATTATGTAAATAAATACCAAGTAATAAATAAAAAGGCATTGTGAAAATTCTGACTCTATCATTTCACATTGACTCTTAAACTCTATCACTTTATATGTGACTCTTAAAATTGGGCTTTAGTACAAACGTAAAATAAAGTGCCCCATATAGCAAATATATAATATATTATGTAAATAAATACCAAGTAATAAATAAAAAGGCATTGTGATATTGAACAATATGTTTATAACGGGCCGACTTTGACACGGGCCGACTTTGAAACGGGCCGACTTTGACACGGGCCGACTTTGAAACGGGCCGACTTTGAAGTGGGCCGAGCCGTCCAGATTCCTAATGCATTTGTAGGTTTCAGAAATATCAAAGAAAAATCAGCACTTGTTTACTGGACAGTATAATGCTAAGTAAAGTAATTTGACAACTGGCAGTGGGCGAAAATAGGAGATATTTGCTGAAAACCGCTGTAGATAATTTACATAAATTCCATAGTGTAAACAGAACTAATTTTTCGTTTGTTTTATATTAAACGAAAATATGTACAAAATTCCTAGGTACCACAAAATATATAGCACTGTGTCCGTGTTCGGTGGAATCTCAAATGTAAACACACACACCCCCACGTAGAAGATGTTTTTACGCAATAAAAAATTAACGACCGCAGAATGGTGGATAACAACACTTGGAACTTTGTGACGGATTCGGAACCGGTTTTTTTTCAGACAGTAGCAGTATTCAACAGAAAAGCTGTGAATGTGTGATTAGAATGTGATTACTGTGTAATTGACACACAGGAGGTGCAGTAATAAATTATTAACTTTGATATTAGAACTAAGTGAAGGTGCTATTGATGCAATTTTACTGGGGTGTCCTCACAATGTCCTTGTGCACGAATAGAATTTTCAGAAATATAACAATAGTTATATTTTTAAAATGATATAAGGTAGTTAAGAACATATTAATTAAAATAGCATAATTACTTGATAAATAGGGTTACATACATTCACTAAATCTTTTCTCAGAGACGGGTAAAATGAACAAAACTCAAGAACTCACGGTCATAGTACCCAACTCATTAGTTTTCATGAGTTCAAAGATTTCTGTGGTATTTTTCTAGCCATATTTGTAAAATGGAAGCTAAGATGAACCTGAAACAATTTAAATTCTGGACTCGTGACCAAAGCACCATATATCATCCAGGACATTAATATTAGTGACACTTTTAATGCATCTCTGTAGATCCAAGAATTATATAGGTTTATGATGACACTTTTATAGCGCCCCTGTTATTCTGAGAATGGTGTGTGCACATTTAAACCTGATGTCTGAATATATGGATTTTTAATGAAGATATCCACATACAGTATGGTGGAGGGTATGCTAGTCTAAACAAGTAGGTTTTTAACTGGCTTCGGAACCCTGTTATTGTGTGCTGTGATTGGACTGATTGTTGGAGTCTGTTTCATTTAGTGGCAGAAGCCATTGCTAAATCTCATACACCTATGGCCTTCTTAGGACAAATTGAGGAAAGGGATAACCGTATTTATTTATTTATTTGGGGTTTTACATCGCTTTCAACACTGTACAGGTCATATCACGATGGGTATTTGGAAGGGCAGAGGAAACCAGTACATATAGTTTGTCAGGGCGCTGTACTGTAAACTACCGACCAACGGCAAGCAACTACCAGCTTTCCCACTTGAGGCCGTGCCGGCAACCGGAAAGGGATAACCGATTTCCATGAGTAAGGCTACTGGTTTTGATTAAGGATGATAGGTATGTAGGTTGGAAGAATTTAATGGCCTTGAATGTAATCAGATTGTATTTAAATATGGGGCCATGGTTCTGCAGTGGTAACCTCTCATCTCTCACCTTTGAGGTCCATGGCTCAAACCCCAGACCCTATGTGGGAAAGTTGATAGTTTCTTACTGATGGTCGGCAGTTTACAGTGCAAAACCTTGACCAACTGTATCTACTGGCTTCCTCTGCTCATAAAACTACCCTTTTGTGATATGACCTATAAAGTGTTGAAAGTAGTGTTAAAACCCAAAACCCAAATAAATAAACAAATGTATTTAAACAAGATACAGTATGAAAGAGAGAGCCAGTGTAGTTTTTGAAGATAGGGAGTAGCATGGCTTGTTTAATCAAGTCTAAAGACAATTCTACAAAGGGCCTTTTGAATCTTTTGGAGTTCAGCCACATTATCTAATCTACTGCTTTGCAGGCGCAATATCTTCCCCACTAAGGGGAACTCAGTGCGCTAGTTAACAAAAATCATTTTCTTATAAGGAGAGTCGAGGGGCGTTCAAGGTCAGTGTACCAGGTTTGTGGGTGAGACCGAGAGGGAAGGAGACTAAATTGGGAAGCTAGAGTTGAAAAGGTGGGTTTTGAGGTGTTTCCTGAAAGATGCGACAGAGGGACTGTTTCTTATTTGGAAGGGGGGAGAGTTCCAAAGAACTGGGGCATAGTGACTAAAATAATTTGAGAAGTGTTTAATTGATTTATGAACTCTACGGTTAAAAGTGGGGGTATGAAGGAACTTCAGTTTAGGGGTACTTTGTCTAGTATTTCTAAAGGATTAGGGGGTGGATTAGTTCTCTAAGGTAAACAGGCTGACCTTGGTTGAGGATTTTGTATGTAATGAGGCCTATTTTGAATTGCACCCTATACCTAACTGGAAGCCAATGGAGTTTTTTCAGTTGAGGGATGATGTGAGAAAATTTTGAGGAATGGGTGACAACCCTGCTGAGTGAGTTTTGCACTAGTTGCAATCTTCTTAGCTCAACGTCTGTGAGTGATAGAAACAGGGAATTGCAGTAGTCCAATCTGTTGCTGACCAAGGCATTGGCTAAAAGAACTGATGTTTTAAGATCTAGAAGAGGGTGTATTCTGTAGAGGTCTCTTGCATGAGCTCTAGTGGACTTTATGACCTGTGACACATGGTCGGAGAAAGTGAAATTGGAGTCAAACACCATTCCGAGGTTCTTGACACTTTGTGCTGGTGAGACCTGATTACCAAGAATATTGATTGGAAAGTGAGGAAGGAGTTGTCTACGGTTGTTTTTCAAACCTATCGAAATGAACTCGGTTATATTTATTCACACCATAGAGTAGTATGGTGCAGTAGGCAATTTGACTGCTAATCATTGAGTTTACCACCAGAGCTGCAGTCTCCACACTGAGGAATTTCTGGATGTGTCTGAAGACCTTGAGATGATAGTAGTAGGCATCGCAAACCTTGATTATGTGACTAGCAAAAGTGTTTCCAGAGTCAAAAGTAACACCTAGGTTCTTAACTTCATCTGTAGGGGAGATAGTTCCAAGAATCTGGGTGGGACATTTTTGCCTAAAGGACCATGACAAATTCTGTTTTCTCTGGTTGAGTTTCAGTTTAACACCATCCATCCACAATTTGAATGCAAGGAAGACACTTGGTGAGCTCAGCAATACTGGAATCAAAGCGCCTAGAGTCAAGTGCTAGATATGTTTGGGTGTCATTGGCATACAGATGGTGGATAACATTGAAACTGGAAATAAGGTGACTGAGGGCAATATATAGTATAAAGTGTAAAAAAGAGGGGACCATGCAGGACTGCACCTTGAGGAACACCATAGGGGAGTGAGAAGGCATCTGAAAAGCTATTATCCACTTTAACCTTCTGTCTGCAGTTTATGAGATAGGATCTGATCCACATCAACACAGTGCCATCAACGCCAAACCAATCACTGAGGCAGTCAAAAAGAACATTGTGATCAGTATATGTAGTACCAAGTGCTGCTAAGAGGTCCAGAAAGTTGGGGTTTTATGTCCTGTTCAATAGCAAGGATCATATTTGGACAGGTCCACAGCATTGCCACCTGTGGGAGTTGAACCCACAGAGGTGACAGCCTGTGATTAGATCCCAAACTTGCTAACCACTAGGCCACTGAAGACCTCAGAAGGCATCTGAAAAGCAATTACCCAGTTTAAGTTTCTAACTGCAGTTTGTTAGGTAGGATTTGATCCACATTAACACAGTATCTTTTATTGCACTACAACAGCTTACCATGTGGAACTGAATTCTGATCTCGCATGGCCACAGGCCCCAGCCAACGTCCAAGAAAAATAGACATTTAGTACTGGCTGGTGCCTCACAGGGAGGTGAGCCTCATAGTGAAAAACTGCTTGATTTTCCTTGTTTCTCATTGGCTGCGATATGTACACATGCATTCTTTTGCAAGGAAAGAAGTTTATTTTTTTCATATGAATATACTTGTCTTTGGATACTGAAACTTCATCAGTTTCTTTATTTTATATCATAGAATCTTAATTTTGTGACAATTCATGGAAAACAGATGTATGTTTCACATATTTTACAACTTAAATCCACTTCCGGGTTCATGTTGTAAAGAAAAAGGATGGACGACAACGACTCGTGTATGTAGCTTATAAACAGGATCTATGCCTGTTGAAATCAAATAAAATATTTTAAGGGTTAATCCCTGATCTACTACATTATTTGACCATTTTAAGGATTAAAATATGAAAGAGAGTACGAAAACAGACTCCGAACAGAATCCTTGGGAAACCCCTTTGGTGTCATCATCGTCTAGACAGCAAGTGCTGAGAGAATATGAATTGTGTATGTAGCTTATTACAGGATCTTTACCTGTCAAAATAAAATAAATAAAATATTTTAACCCTTATTTGCTACATTATTTGACCATTTAAAGGGTTAAAACTTAAATTATTTGAAACGATTCCTCATTGAAAGAAATCTTCTTTGTCTATACAACAGGTGCTTGCAAAACCAACATCTCCCTATGGTGTTGGGGAGACCTAGGTTTAGCAATAATAAAGTTGTCCACTTTTCTGTGCGTTTTATCAAAGATCAGACAGAGTTTTGTTACTAACATGAATATCTAAAATATTTAAAATATTTTACATATAAGGTCTTTGTTAACAGATGAATATTAATACACAATGGCATGGCAGTTTGCAAAAGTACCCATAAACAATTGTTTATGCAATGGCTGCCTTTTCTCACCAATATTAATTCAATTCAACAACAAATAAGGGTTGTTTAAACTAGCTGTTGAATCAATAAATGGGAGAGTTCCAGGCTTCTGTTAAAACAACCTAATTCTGAAGTGGGGGTGGATCAGATCTCTGCTGGGATCTGAAGCCTGGTCCGAACCAACAACTTAGTTTCATATCTCCCAAGTTATAACCTTCCGAGAACATGTTCAGATGTTCGGATCATTGTTTCGGATCCAACAAAGAGCCTAACTTGCATAATCACCCAAGTACTAACCATCCGAGCACATGTTTCGGATGTTTGGATGATTGTTCGGATCCAAAACTCCGAGCAGTTTGGATGTTCAGATGATTGTTTAGATCAGAACTCCGAACAATCCTAGTCCGAATATACTTGGATTTAAAGAAACATAAGCCTTTACTAAAATATGTCACTTTGACCCTTGACCCTAAATAGGTCACTTCATCTGAGGCTTCTGTGCAAGTCAAATAAGTCCTCAAAGCCCAAAAGGGCTTCTTCTGAACAAGGTATATCAAATCAGACCCAGGTCCTGTATTTTATAAGGAAGTAGATTTGTCTGACTTGCCCTCTCAATATTCCTAGGACCTTGAAACTTAGGCAGTTTTTGAATCTCCCTAAACCCAGGGACAGTATGCCTACGTCGTCTACCACAGTCTGGGCTCTAAATGATGTAGCAGGCCAACAGGAACTAAGGCCAAAGGGCGATTCTGCTATGCTCCCATTCAGTCCTCAACTAAGATGCTCTTGATAAATTTAAACAGGACTTTCAGACTGCTATTTTATCTGAAAAAAATATAATACCTCTAATTCCACTCCTAGATGGTACCAATTGGGACAACCTTGTTTTTGAGGACAAATTACAAGATTGCAAAATCTGTATCTGCCCCTAGTCCCTCTGGGGCCCCTATGGGCTAGGTCCCCGACTGGTAGTCAAAAAGCTTCAGACAAGGCAGAATTTGTGTACCCTTATTTTTTAGCTGCCCTTACCCAGGGTCATTTTTGAATGCAGCCTGGTCATGAAGAACTGTAAAGACAGTATCAAGGCTACTGCCAACATGTCAAACTCAGATTCAAAAGGGTGTCTAAAAAAGAAGCAGCCAAAAATGATTATGGAAAGACCTGTGACTAGATATCTCGTATAAGAGGATCCTTATCTAACAGAGTTTCTTAGCCTGTCAAGTAAGGTCTTAGTCCCCCCCCCCCCCTCCAGAGAGACTTATACACTATGGGGAATTCACAATTAGTTAAGGAGGGACAAGAATTCTTCCTCCAAGGCACCTGTAAAAACACTTAGGGTTTAGGCCCAATCAAGTCAGCCCTTTCACGATCCCCACAACCAAGAGGCTCCTACAGGAAATACCCCTATGGGGGTCAATCCAATCTAAGCAATAATCATTGTTTTCCGAAGCTAGGGGGAAATCAAGTAGCGGAGGCTCCAGAGGTCGTTTTCAACATCACACAAGGGGACGAGGGGAAAGCCTCCCTCATGCCATCAGTAGGAGGTCTCCTCCATTCTTTCAGGAGAGGATGGCATACAAATGCTCAAACAACATGTTAAACAGTCTTACCAATGGTTACATTCTACCATTCATCACCGATCCAAAATTAGCCAGAGTTCCCCTGATTCACTCAGGATACAAGGCCCATCAAAAAGGTCTAGCTCTGGCCTTTTATCCAGTCTCTTCTGTCAAAGAATGCAATAGAAAGGGTGGAAAATGTAAAATCTCCCGGGTTTTACAGTTGCCTGTTTCTAGTACTCAAGCCTCACCAAAGGTGGAGGCCAGTGACAGACCTAAGCAGGGTCAAAACCTTTTTACTCGTAGAAAGGTTTAAATGGAAACTCCAGAGTCCATCAGGGCCTCTCTAATTCCAAGGGAATGGGTGTCATCGATAGACCTATCAGATGCTTACCTTCACATCCCCATCCACCAAACTCAAGGAAGTACCTGACACAGTCCTTAGAGTGGATAATAATCAGGAGAAGTCCGAACTCAAACCTACTCAGGTTTTTCCATTCATGGGCTACGAATACCACCTAGATTCAGCCCTTGTAAAACCCACTCAGAGAGATGGCTCAATCTTCAGGATTTGATCCTATGCTTAAAGTCAAAACATGTTTGACTGCAAGATGTTTGATGTCGCTAACTGGGTTGCTCACCTCAGCAGAGAACATGGTTCCGGAGGGACGCCTTCACATGAGACCCTTTCAGTTTCACCTCAAGGAGCACTGGAGATTTTCTTAGTCATTGGACACCCCCCTTCCTTGGTCAGAGACCATTTTAGCTCATCTAGAGTGGTTGCAAAATCCTGCAAATGTGATAAAGGGTACAGACCTTCATTCACCCCAAGACCACAGTATACAAATCTTTACAGACACCTCAAATGAAGGTTGGGGTGCTCACTTAGAGCAAGTTTCTACAAAAGGTCTGTGGTCAGACAGGGATATAAGGCTACACATAGATGTTCTAGAGTTGAAGGTGGTTTCTCTGGTCTCGAAAAGGTTCAAGGAAGAGAGCCAAATCCAAAACAGTGTTGGTTGATACAGACAACTCAACAGTAGTAGCCTACATAAACAAAGAGGAACCCAGTTGGTGAAATGTGTGCTCTACTGTGGAAAATCATGACCTGGTACCATCATTACCAGATAACTCTAAGAGCCAGGCACATTCGAGGGTGCCTGAATGTGATGGCCAACCTTCTATCCAGTCCAATTAACAGAATGGTCACTGCATCCGCAGATGTTCAAACAGATCTGTCAAGTGGTTCACTCTTCATGTAGATCTATTTGCCACTCATCTGAACCACAAACTGCCACTGTACGTGTCTCCAGTCCCAGACCAACATGCTTGGAACATAGATGCTCTGAACATAAACCGGTTGGGTCTCACTGCTTATGCTTACCCTCCCACGACTCTCCTTCATAGGGTGATCCAAAACATCAGGCAATCCAACTGCCTCATCATTGTAATAGCTCCAGGCTGGCTAGGGATGCCCTGATTTTGGGACCCAGTGCAGCTCTCAAAAGAGATCCCACCCTACTTACCAGTGTCAACAACACTTCTCAAACAGCCCAACAACCAAATGTTTCAAAGAAATCCACAACATTTCAACCTCCACACCTGGTGTCTAGGAGTGGACAGCTTCAAGACCAAGGCTTCTCTGTGGAAGTGGATGAAAGAATTCTGCCCCTCAAAGGTCTTCAACAAGGATCATCTACAAGTCAAGTGGGCCCCTTTTTGAGAAATTATTTACTATTACTGATGTTTGACACTAGAGTTTAGAGAATAACAGTAAAATAATGTTATTTAATTACAAATTTGGCATGAAGTATATGAGATGGCCTATTAATTTTCTAATGGAACTTCATAAGAAAAGTTGTAGTATATTTTATTTACATTCAAGTAACATTGTATTTCAAGTTTGCATGAACAAAATCAGAAGCACTGGTATTTATTTGACAGTATAACCTACAATTTAAAAAAATAAAAATAAATTCAAATATTATAAAAACGTAAGGAAAATACATGTGAGTTAGAAATAATTGTTCAATTTAATAAAGGAAAAAATTAGTTTCATTCTTAATTTTAAGGTTATACTTTGGGTTAAATAAATAATACAGTGCATCCTCTTTTATCCCAAGATGCTGTGTTTCTTGTTCTTTGATAATATAAAGTCCTAAATCAGTCACACAAAGAAAAATCAGTTCTACAATGTGATGATAATTTGGATGATAGGAATTTAGACAGAACAGGTTTGTTATAAAATCCTGTGATAATATATTCTTACAAATTTCACCATATGGTGAACTTATTTTGTAAAAATTTGTTGGATTCATCATTTTTTCCAAAATTTCTTTGAAATAGCACGCTTTGTATTTTCTAAATGGTTTTTCTTGGCAACAGGCCAGAACAGTGTCTGTATCAGAAGGTATTTTTGACCTTTAAATTGATACCTGTTTTACTTGAAATATTCCCACAACTTTCAACTTTATGCAATGAATGTATTCACAGAATAAATATTTTATGTTTATGGTTATAATTGCAAAAGGTGGATCAGTTGTTGGAAGATAATTGTTTTTATTATTATTATTATTATTGTTATGTATTTATACTCAGCGCATTATCTCCATATACTACAAGACTCAAAGCGCTATTTAACCAATCCGACTGTACAGGTACAGCCCCAACTCACAAGTAACTGACATTCCCCTAACTGGAAGATAGAGGCTCAAGGATGACCATTTATCAACGTCCTTGAGGTTCTTTAACCGCCACTGGGGAAAGGACCCAATGACAGAGGACCTCCATTTTAAGTGGTCATCCGAGCCACTATGTATCTGCCTGTACCTGGGATTGAACCCACATCCTCTGAGTTCCTGGACAAGTGTGTTACCCCCCAGATAGCAAGACTCTGTAGGGCCACCGCTGGCCCACTGGCGGCATAGCTGTTGGACCGACGTTGGCTGCAGGCGGTGGCCAGCTGTTGGCGTGACCGGCTGATAGGCAGTGGTCCACCGTTGGTAGCCGACAATAAGGTTTTCTGATGGTCCTTTAGTGGCCCACTGTCAGCAGCCAATGATAAGCTTTTCTATTGGCCCACCAGTGGCCCACCTTCAGTAGCCGACAAGGTTGACTGGTGGTCCACCAGTGGCCCACTGTTGGGTGCCATCAAAGGTGGTTCTCTGGTGGCGTGACCAGCTGATAGACAGTGGCCCACTGTTGGCAGCCAACAATAAGGTTTACTGGTGGCCCATCAGTGGCCCACTGTTGAGTGCCATCAGTGGTGGTTCTCTGGTGGCATGACCAGCTGATAGACAGTGGTCCACTGTTGGCAGCCAACAATAAGGTTTACTAGTGGCCCATCAGTGGCCCTGCTGGCTTTTAGGCCGGTGGATGTGTCGGTCTGACATTGGCAAGCCACTGGTAAAATTTTACTACCACTGTAATATAGCATCAGCCAATCAGATTGCAGCATGAAGTTATGTGGCCATTGTTTAACAGAAAGCAAATAATTGACAGATTGTGGGTGGATTTTAGTTAAGGGAATCCCTAATAAGTCACATGACCAAACATAAACAATGATGGAACAGTATCTTAGGATGACATGTTCCATAGTCAAACAATAAAATTATAATGTTCAGAAACAACTTTTCTTACTGTGAATTTCTAATGAGAATGTTATTTTTAGGTCTAAAATTGTTAAATAGTTAGTTAAAAATTGTGGGGCCACTGAAATATGATTTTTAGACATACCATAATAAATAATTTTTTACTAAGTGTCTCAATATCCCCTATTATTGCTCACCGCCATCTTGAATAAAAAGCCACCATTGGCCCACCGTTGGCCCAACCTTGGCAGCCTGAGTTTTGGTTGGCAAGCCTTCACTGGGCCAGCGTTGGCATGGGTAATTCGGCCACTGATTGGAATATATTTCATGGGTAATTATTCCTTTCAACTTAAGAAACTTTATATTTTATCGGACACATACATATTGCAGCTAGTGGACCAAGGGTCATCCAGTGGTGGCTACACCTCAACCCCAATTAATAGGGTTTTGATTGAATATCATATTTTTCTCCTGTACATGTTTTATGGTTTGTTTACAGGGGAAACTTTCACTTCTGTTAACTTTTCTGTGTAATTATCAGATGATTTTATTGATTAGATCTAAAATCCGGGTGGAAATTAGAAAATTCCCATCAGTGGCCCATCAATCATAGCTTATATACCACTGATATAGTTGGTGGGCTGCCAGTGGTAAATCTTGGAAAAAATTTGTGGCCCAAGAATGGGAAGAAAAGAAATATATATTAAGGCAGAGATGTGACATCTGTTATTTAAAAATTTTGGTGTCTTGGTGATATACAGACACATACATAAAGTATCCAATTACTTTGCTGTCTGTGGGCCACTGGTGGGCCAACAGTATGTGTACCATGCAGGCAGAAGGTGGACCACTGATGGACCACCAGTGGCAAATCTTACAATTTTTTTATGTAATAAAATTCAGAACAGCTACTTTTGGAAAGTAATTCACTTGAAACAAATGAATTTAAGCCAAGACAGCCTCTCTTCAAGATCTGTCAAAACAAATGCCGTTCAGCAGAGCTTAAGGTGTAGCCACCAGAGGACCACCATTGGTCCACCAACTAAGTATAGCTCTTACAGATGATAGTTGCATGTGTCAGACAAAAACAAATTCTGCGATAGTTTTAGGTTGCATCAAAAAACAAATTTATATCAAAAGGAAAAAAATGAAAATATCTTTCTTTAACCTTCACTAAAAATATGTATATATATGTGCCACCAGTGGCCCACTGGCTGCCCATCATGGGTCATGTACTACTTATGTAGTGGGTGGACCACTGATGGACCACCTGTGGCAAATATATAAGCAAGTAATATATAAAGTAATAAAGTGGAGAAAAGACTGACTGAGCAAAATGAAGGAATACAGAATAAGTTTGTTAAAAAATGACATTAACTTATGTTAAGTGAAAGAAAACACACATTTTATCTAATTTTTCCCAGGATTTTACACCAGTGGGTGTAGGCTGGTACCTGAGCTACAGCCACTGACTCTGGTAGTTGGTGGGCCAACAGTGGGCCACGCAATGTATTTATATTTTGAAATAATGTGTTTTTAACATTGAATATTGTTAAATAATATGTCAGAAAACAGTATTTGAGGTTGCTTTTGAAGTTGTTTATAATGCTTTAAAATTTTGAAAAAAATGCAGTCAGTGGGCCACCAGTGGCTCAGTGGTGGCCCACAAGCTATATTTTGCCACCCATAGCCAACGGTGGCCCACTAGCGTTTTGCTATCTGGGCCGCTAGGCCACAGTGGCAGATGATTTTATATAATATAGAGAACATAAGATTGAAACCCAACAGAACTATTGTCACACAGAGTTTTAAGACAATGAATAGATGATTTAACAATGTAATCTTAGAATAAGAATTTTCATTTCTAGATAACGATGAGTTTTAAAATATATTCACATACTACACTATTTTAGATAAAATAATTCCTAAAAATAAAATCTAATTCCTTTCAACCTTTTTGAGAATAGACGATGACATTCAAAAGTGTCAGTAATTTTGTTTAGTATATCTGAGATATTGAAAACAATGATTGAAGTAAAATAAAACACACATGTACCGTGAATCCGGTCAAATCTCTTTACATCTGTTACTGTGTCTATGTATAATGGCATCACACAGTACTGCACAAATGTATCCTGGTGAATAAGCAACTGGTTTTCATACTCATCACTTTAAAACGTTTTTGAAATCAAATGTTTTGAACATATTCTATCACAAACGTTTTTTATACCTAAATTTATTTATTTATTCATTCGTACATAAGATAGTACACAGGTTAAATTTTTTTTAACTGAACACAGTTGAACTAAACACAGTTGAACATATACACAAGGTTTATGTAGTGCTAACATATTCTATGATATCATACAAATCATTCTTAAATGGTGTTTGATTTGTTTCTATCAGAGATATAAAATCTGCTAATATTCTGTATCTGACAAGTATGTCTTTATTATATATTTCTGACATTGTTTTTATCACTGAGTGGTTAAATGCACCATAGTTTATCTTATACTTGTCTATTCTATATCTGTAGACTAATAAATTGAGGGTATTACATACAGAAGATTGACTTCCTTGTAATGCTATGTCACAACATAACTTTATTAATTGATTTTCAGTCTTATGAACCATCTTATGAAAAAAATTAACAAAACGGCTATGTAACTGAACATCTACAGGGAGATCATTGCATATAAGTGGCAAATAGATAGATCTACATTTGTAGGGTAGTTGTAGAAGATATCTAATACTTTTTCTCCAAGCAGTTAGGAAAGTATTTACAGTTTTACTGCTATAATCCCATAAACTAGAATCATATACTGACATACAGAAGGTTTTGAATAACTTGTACTTAATCTCTCTTGATACATTAGGGAAAGTAGCCTTTAAACTATTAACATTAACAAAGAACATGTCTGTGATATTCTTTACACAAGAACCCTTGTCATCAATACTGACTGTGATTCCTAGATGATTAGCACTCTTAGCTGATTTGATAAATATACCAATGAAAAACATACCTTCAATAACTGAACTCTGTGTATAATATAGAAACTGGCATTTATCAGGATTAAATGATATACAATATTCAGAAGTAAATGTATCACATATTTCTAACTGTAACAGCATGACTGTTGACTTGGGGTAATAATAACAATATCATCAGCATAACTAAAGTTCCCCATATACTTTGTACCAATGTAACACCCATACCCTGAATTCTTTAATTCTATTAACAGTTTATCAATAAACATAGTAAAGAGTACAGGCAGGAGAGAGCACTCCTCCCTGTTTTACACCATTCAGATTGGTAGACTTTCAGAATGCTTAATAAACGTTTACCTTCAAACATTTCCAAACTAAAATGGTGGTGAGCAATAGTAGGAGATTTTAGACTTTGTCAAAAATTTCCCCACATGCAATCCCTAAAGGTAAGAATTGAATGGGGCACAATTTTTAAGCCACTATCTTACAATTTTAGACATACAAAAATAATATTTTTATTAGTGAGTAACTTCAAAAACAAAAATAATGAGTAATGTAAAAACAATTACATGATGAATGTTTGAAAAAATTTCCAGCATAACCTTAATTTCTTCAGCTATTTTTTAAATGTTTAAAAAACGTTTCCAGTCAAACCTTGCTTCTGGAGTTATTTTATAAATGTTTTTAGTGAAAATGTTTGTATATAGAATGTTTATAAAATGTTGTTTTAAACATTACAGTGTAAACGTTTACTTAAAGGGCCATTCCACTGGAGCTGACTGGTCGGTAACTAGGTATTTTTGGAGAGTCGGGAACAATGTTTACAAGGTTGGTTACAGTTGGTTGTAGTTTCCAGGCCTGTTGGCAAGAGTCGGTGAAATATCAAACATGTTTGATATTTCTATGACCATTTCCGACCCTTGTTACAGACCCTGATTTCATCCACCTAGCAACAGGCCTGTCGGTTAATTTAAGGGCCTGCCTGTTACACTTCCCGGCTTGTCAATTAAGACAACAGGCCTGTCTGTATCACTTCCAGTCTTGTCTTTATCACTTCCAGGCTTGTCCTATCATGAGCCTGCCTGTCTTTTACAACTTAGTACTGCTCATTTTATGCCATTTCCAGCATTATGTAGGCTTAAAATATGACAAAAAATTATGATATGAATGAAAAAAACAGTGCAAATGTTCAAAATGTTGAAGTTAACAGATGGTAAAGGTGCACATGTATGCTGTAAGAAATTAATAAATGTGAAAAAAGTGTTTTATTTGGTCGTATAATAATCAAATTCTCAGCCTATTTCACCAGAGCAATATCTGGGAAAAAAAAGAGGATTAAGTGATGACCAATCAACAGATCGAGAAAATTAGGTCAAGGACAGTCGACAAATTTTTTGGATCCCATCACATATTAATTTTTCTCACCATAAAACCCATTTGCAATTTCTGGGAAAAAGAGGGATCAAGTGTCGGCCAATCAACAAATCTAAAACTAGGTCGCTAGTAAATATTTGGATCCCATTACGTGACCAGAACTACAGGGTGTGCACATCCAGAATAATGTGCTTTCTCAGAGGCTTGAAATTATTTGGTATGAATGTGTAGCAAAATTGCTCAGAGGGACGGAATTTTTGAGGGGTCCCTCCCAGAAGCTCGAAATTGGAGTATAAAAGCCAGCAAGAAACAAAAGCGCCTACATTGTCACGTGAGATATTGTCAGAAGAACATCTCTCTCTGCTTGTTTCAACAGTATATAACATTTTTATTGAAAATTTCATATTTTAAGTGGCTTTTTCTTTCATAATCTGAATCAGACATACATTTATTTATTTATTACATAATATTAATGCAAAAACCTGAAAACTATAATTAAAATAACAAAAAAATAAATTTGGACATTTTGGTCAAGTGATGGAATCCAAATATTCAGCCTTGACCTAGTTTCAGATTTCTTTATTGGTCGACACTTGATCCTCTTTTTTCCCAGAAATTCATAAAAAAACTTTAATGGCCATACTGTCTGTATCTTTCTCCAGTCCTGTCTGTTTGTTAATGGGGCTTGTCGTGGCCTGATATGGCTTGTCTGTTATGGGTTTAGGGCTTGTCTGTTAGGGCTTTAGGGCTTGTCCTGGTAGTTTCCAGACCAGTCTGTACAAAACATCCCGACCCCCCCGCAGGTCGGCCTCTAGATACAGACAAGCCTGGATGTATCACATCCTGTCGGGGAGTTTAAGCCGACCCAAAAATTTCCCGCCCTTTTTTGTGGATTTTTGTCCCCGACCCCCCAACTTTTGCAGCCGACCTTATATATATACAGAGTCGTAGGGTCGGCCTCCAGTGGGACAGCCCCATTAGAAACGTTAAGAAAACCATAAGATAGGGTTTAAATAGGTTTATAAATGTTTTGTAAATGTTTACACCATTTAAAAATGTTTCTTATGTTTACTGGGAATATATTATATTTATGTTGCTTCATCTTACTTTTTTCTAAATTTTGGATTCAGATCTAGAGAAAATTTGCATTTCACGAATCTAGCTAATCCAAATCTGAATCTGGATTGCACAGATTATGCAGATTTTTGTTTGTGAAATACACCTACTATCTGGTACTTGTTTGGGGTGGTTAACATGTATTTTTGACAATTTTAACAGCAATATTTGGGTTAAGTAATTTCTGTTCAGAGATGTTAACATTTATTGTTAAAACATGTTGGAAATTGAATAAGGGCTTCAGATCAGTAGACTAGAAATTTAACATAAGGCACCTTAAAATTAAGATACTGAGTTGTAAAGCTCACAGAAATAATCGCCCAATTAAATAATACTGAGAAATGAAAGACTTTGTTGCAATGCATGTAAATATTGAATATTTGGTTGATCTTCATGAGACAAACCCCAAATAGTTCCTTTTCATGTATAAAATGCTAACCTATAGCTATTCAAAGTAGAAACGGAGTATAAGATATCTTAAAAGAAGATATGTTGAAGCAATATCTAGGGATAACATTCGGAAATTACTATTGAAATGACTATTAAAGGCTCAATATTTTGGCGATTTCAAGGTCACAACCACCAAATTGTTCACTATTGTGTGTAGAATGGTTATTTATAGAAAATTACACTGAGAGCTTTACATGAGACATTTTAAAATTAAGATATTAACCCAGCAGGCATGCGACTTTGAAATCTGGTTGATTCCAACAGTGAAATCTGGTTGAAATACGTGAAGATTTTGCAAACCGTTTTTAGTTGGATCCAACCGGTGAAATCATGTTGAAACCAACTGTTGAAATCTGGTTGAATTCAATGGGTGAAATCTGGTTGAAATACGTGTAGATTTGCAAACCGTTTTTGGTTGGATCCAACCGGTGAAATCAGGTTGAATTCAATGGGTGAAATCAGGTTGAATTCAATGGGAGAAATCTGGTTGAAATATGTGTAAATTTTGCAAACTGTTTTTGGTTGAATCCATTGTATGAAATAGGGTTGAATTCAATTGGTGAAATCAGGTTGTTTACACTGTCTTCTTTAGTTGAACATTGTAGCTTGTGTGTCATAATTATAGCTTCTTAATAACATTATATAATGACTATCCATATGCATATTTTACAATTTGGATATAACTTCAAAGTAATTAATTCTTTCCAAGATCACATGTTTTCATGAATCATTGTATATTCAATATTCTATTTCTGATAACGTTGTAATAACACATAATTTTTAATCAGCTTTCAAATATGCTCAAGATATGTAAATCCATATTTTCCAACTAGATATCCATTTTTATGTTATTAATAGGATCGGTATTATTCATTGCCTTCAATTGTAATTCTTTTTGTGAAATTTTAAAATATTTTTTTTTCTTTGTAAATAACAAACAATTGTGACATTATTTATATCTTCAGTATTTTATCCAATCAGTTTCTTTTAAATGTTTTATTAAGTTGGCTATAATTATATTGTAATTATAAAGAAGCTATAATCATGCAGCAAAGCCACAATGCTCAGTTCAGATGCTTATGTCTCATACAACTTTGTCATATAAACTGAAAAAAAAACACAAGAAAAGCCACATTTGAAGAACTCCACCCATTATTCCCCAACTTAATTAGTTGTCAGTGCTGACCACAAAAAAAAACAGACTTAAAGAAGTAAACACCATGTGTGCAACTGAGCAAGGGTAAACCCCCACCTCCACCCCTGCTGTGTTATCTAATTACTTTAGTCACAGGTCCAATGTCCTGTGTAGCAGGGTACAGATAAGAAAAACCAGGAACCCCCCAACCTCACTGTTGTGTGATAAAATGTTATAGCTTAGGTTCTCTGTGTAGGGAAGTTTTCTGTGTAAACTTGTAAACTGAAAACTATGTTCTTTATGTATGGGAGAATTTGAGAAACAAATTCTAATTACTAACTTTTGATGAATAAGTTTGAATTCATCTTTTTTGTTTAAGATAAGTTTGACTTCAAAACGTTTTTTTTTTACTTATCGGGAATTGCATTTGTCAAAATATAATTATAAATTATAAAAATTATATTTGGATGCATCAGTTAATTAATAAGGAGAATGGAGAAAAAATGTACAAGTACATGCACACATAAACTCTATCATCTTTATAATCTTTAAAAATTAATCTTTGCTTTACAAATACTGTATCTACAAATTCAAAAACAATTGCAATAATAGTTCTTTCAAAAAGTTAGACTTAATCACTAAATTACCCTCTAGAAAAAGAATTTTCAATCAACGATTACCAGTCATTTATTTCCCAACATTCAACCTGTTTTCTGTTCAATAATATGACTAAGATTTCATGTCGAAAAACCTAACTTGATTTAGTGGAGATTTTTTTACGAAGTACCACTACTTTTTCCAGTCAGAAATCTAGCTTTGAAATAGTGTTGAAATTGAGTCAGTGTCAGTTTTTCAACCAAAAATCACCATGATTTCTGGTCAAAATATCACTACTTTTTCATGTCAGAAAACTAACTTAGATTTAGTAGTTGGTAATGTTCATTTCAACGTCAGGACCTGTTTTCAACTCTAAATCAACGACATTTCAAGGCATGTGCCTGCTGGGAAGCAATGACACCCACGGGAAAATTCGCCCAATTTAAATAAAACTAAAAAATTAAAGGCTATTCTAAAATACCTGTCAAATAATCAATAATTGAGCAATTTTAGTAAGACAGCCACCTGGTTGTTTAATAATATGTGTAGAATGATCGTTTATTGATTATTACACTGGAAACTTAATAAAAGATATATTAAAATCAAAATATTTTAAAGCAACAGACAGGGGGAAAAATTGCCCAATCCCATAGAAAATGCAATCTTCTTGCGTCAAATATTACTGTAATCTTATAAAAAAAAGTTCCATGGGTCTTGGCCAGCCTGATTCACTGACACACCTGTGGCCACTTAGAATATGTATATTAGGCTATTTTCTGTTTTCTCACGGAATCCACTCACTTTTTCGTGGTTTAGTAATGTTTTGTTTATCGTATGAAACAGTGATCAAAGTCCTTTTTATCGCTCAAGAAGCATACCTTAATAGATTCACTATATTAGACCAAAGAAGTGGACATGAAAATATGTTGAAATGATTATGGTCTTCAGTGGTATAGAAGTACGTATTTTTGAGTCACCAGCATCTACTGTATGGCTGGTGGGAGGGACATAGTGGCTTTCCACCAGTACACCGGGTGGTCAGTGGTCACAAAGACAAACGGTTTCTTATAGATAAACGGTCTTCAAAGCTTTCAAATTTAAGTTGTGTAAATAACAAAATTGCACAAACTTATTAACATATTCTTGAACAATGCTTACCATAACATTTGGTTTGTGTTACTTTTTAACTTAATTGTTATTTAGTGGTGGTGGACCAATTCACGCCCGGGTACCAATTCAGGCCCACCCTCAATTTTCTTGAAGATTTATAATTTTTCATAGAGAAGATGTTTTTCACATCATAGATAATCATCAAATGGATCATTTACATTTGTAATTCATTGTTTAACTGTGATTGTTTTGGATAAATTTAGGGGTGGGCGTGAATTGGTACCCGGGCGTGAATTGGTCCACCACCACTAAAGTTTTAAACCCGTTGACGGTTTTTACCCCCACAGTCCTTCGGGGTATTGTTTTCAGCCCATGGTGTCCGGATGGGCGGGCGGCGGGAAAAAGTTTGTCTGGGCTGTATCTCGGAAACCGTAAGGTGTAGGAAGTTGATACTTGGTAGGGAAATTGGTTAGGAGGTGTAGGTGTGCAACGTCATGGTCTGACCTTGATTTGACCTTTGACCTTGCTGTAGTGACCTTGACCTATAAAATCTTGTCCGGGCTATATCTCAGATACTGTAAGGTGTAGGAAGTTGATACTTGGTAGGGACATTGGTTAGGGGGTGTAGGTGTGCAACGTCATGGTGTGACCTTGATTTGACCTTGCCGTAGTAACCTTGACCTCTAAAATCTTGTCCGGGCTATATCTCAGAAACCGTAAGGTGTAGGAAGTTTATCCTTGGTAGGGATATTGGTTAGGGAGTGTAGGTGTGCAACGTCATGGTCTGACCTTGATTTGACCTTTGACCTTGCTGTAGTGACATTGACCTATAAATTCTTTTCCGGGCTATATCTCGACAACTGTAAGGCATAGGAAGTTGATACTTGGTAGGGACATTGGTTAGGGGGTGTAGGTGTGCAACGTCATGGTCTGACCTTGATTTGACCTTGCCGTAGAGACCTTGATTATAAAATCTTGTCCGGGCTATATCTCGGATACTGTAAGGTGTAGGAAGTTGATACTTGGTAGGGACATTGGTTAGGGGGTGTAGGTGTGCAATGTCATGGTCTGACCTTGATTTGACCTTGCCGTAGAGACCTTGACATATAAAATCTTGTCCAGGCTATATCTCGGATACTGTAAGGTGTAGGAAGTTGATACTTGGTAGGGATATTGGTTAGGGGGTGTAGGTGTGCAACGTCATGGCGTGACCTTGATTTGACCTTTGACCTTGCCATAGTGACCTTGACCTATAAAATCTTGTCCGGGCTATATCTCGGAAACCGTAAGGTGTAGGAAGTTGATACTTGGTAGGGATATTGGTTAGGGGGAGTAGGTGTGCAATGTCATGGCGTGACCTTGATTTGACCTTTGACCTTGCCGTAGTGACCTTGACCTATAAAATCTTGTCCAGGCTATATCTCGGAAACCGTAAGGTGTAGGAAGTTGATACTTGGTAGGGATATTGGTTAGGGGGTGTAGGTGTGCAACGTCATGACGTGACCTTGATTTGACCTTTGACCTTGCCGTAGTGACCTTGACCTATAAAATCTTGTCCGGGGTATATCTCGGAAACCGTAAAGTGTAGGAAGTTGATACTGAGTAGGGCCATTGGCTAGGGTGTGTAGATGTAAAACGTCATGGTGTGACCTTGATTTGACCTGTGACCTTGCCGTAGTGACCTTGACCTATAATGCCTGGGCTATATTTCGGAAACCATAAGGTGTAGGAAGTTGATATTTGGTAGGGACATTGGTCAAGGGTTATATGTGTGTAGCGTCATGGTGTGACCTGGATTTGATCTGCAGATCTTGCATATCTGATGCTATTTTATGTCTCTACAAGGATATGTGATACTATTTATCTCTTATATCTCTCTTATATCTTTTTACTTGAATCTTGGTTGTTGCACCTTTGGGTGTCTTTTGGTGTAGATTAAGCACTGTTAAAGTCATATTAGAAGTCATTAACTGTTTTACTTTTGCAATTTCCCATTGTAACAGATGGTATTGCATCAAGTGAGCCACAGGTTTTGCCCCAATTCCACATAAAAGCATGTATTGCTACATCTGTATGTATGGGTAATATTCAAATGTATGGGTAATATTCAAAACATCCAAACCATAATTCGACCATACAAATGAAAATCAAAATGGGAGAAGTCTTGCAGCTTCATAATTTTTAGTTTACTGAATTGTCTTGTTTTAATACTTATTCTTTACATGCAATTTCTTTCTTTTAGATGTTATTTTCTCTACTTAAACATTATTTGGACACTGACACTGCTCTGAAAGTATCCCAATCTGTGTTCTGGTTTACTACTTCTATATCTCATGGTGTTGAAAACTATTTTCCCAGGCTGTTGGGTACGGGCATCTCTGATGCTATTTTTGTGTCATGATTTCTGAAGACCGTTTGTCTCTCTGACCGTTTATCTTTGTGACCACTCATGAAGGTAATATTGCTTCTCCCCATAATTTGGCACACCAGGGGCGGATTTCATGAAAGGTCTCAGACTTAGTGGTAGTTGACCAATTCACGCCCGTGTACCTATAAATAATCTATTCACGCCCGCCCGCCTAAATTTATCGAAAACAATCACAGTTAAACAATAAATTACAAATGTAAATGATCCATTTGATGATTATCTATGATGTGGTAAACATCTTCTCTCTGAAAAATTAAAAATCTTCAAAAAAATTGCGGGGGGGGGCCTGAATTGGTACCCGGCCGTGAATTGGTCCACCACCACTAGCCCAGTCTCAGGCTGAGCCACTGGCTCAAATCTGAACCTTTGGGCTCAGCGTAGTCTTGGTCTCAAACGGTTTTCACAGAAGAGGTCTCGGCTAAGACCAAGCTTATCAAATAACCACAGTGGTTTTCTGTGTCATGTGACCCATTTTTTTTGTCCAAATATTCTACTAATGACATATATCCCATGTTTGACCAATATTATCTCTGGTCAAATGCTATTTTGCAATGGGAAACCTTGTAAACATGTAGAAACACCCAAAGACTACTTTAGGCAATTGTTTTATATACTTGTACCTTATTTTCAGCCACCTCAAATTTTGAAGTGGAGAAAGAATTATGACAGCCATATTTGAGCCTTTGTTTACAAAGCTTAAGCCCACTACCTACCAGTCTCAGCATTTGAGCCAGTGGCTCAGCCAAAGCTGAGATAGAGACCATTTGTGTAATCCATAAAAGCTGAGCCCATTGGCTCAAGAGAAATGTTCTGATATTTTGAGACAAAAGTCTCAAGTTTAAGCCTGAGACCGGGCTAAGACCTTTCATGAAATCCGCCCCAGGATTACAAAATCCTTATGTGCAGTTATTTTGTGTTTAATATGGAGGATTTCTATTGGTTTAAATCTGCACTGACACAGTGCAAGGTGTTTAATATCTTGACAACAAAAAGTCCAGACAATAACTCTCACAGTACTGTAGAAGTCTATCCCAGCAGGCTGTTCATCAAACACAGCACTAATTGACCAAACACAATAAAAGTCAGAAATTGACAATAAACATCAAATATTAAAAAGTGTCACATGACATACACATGATATACATGATATATTTTATATTTAGACCTTTCCAGCCACATGGCTACATGAAGACAACAAGTTTGAAATTGAGATGACATTGTCATTTTATCGCTTCCATAGTTTCTTCAATTTAATCTGGAGTCCTTTGTACTTTTTCCTTTGACTCTCTTCAGCTTCACTTCTGAAACCAGTCTTGATTGGATGGTCACAAATGATGCTTCTTTGTTGAACAACTCAAGAAGCAGGTAGAACTGAATTTGGCCTCGCTTGGCATTTTTGTTTAATCTCCAGTGCCAACCCTCTAGGTCTCTATAAGTGCGGATTTCCTCCATGAAAACTGACCATCTCTTCAGTTGGTAGAAGGAGGATGTGATCCACTGTCGTTCAACATAGTTGCACAGTTGTGTAAGTGGAGGGTTTTCAACCAACAGGTCCCTCAGGCCATAAAATGTAGGAGGTATTTTCATGGGGGAGGAATGGCAGAGCCATAATGTTTTTGCAGAAAGTGTGAACATTGACTTTGTGGTTGTAGGCATTAAGTAGCCGTAGCTCCCCTATCTTTCTTCATATAGCACCCCTGGATCTTGATATGGGGAAATATTCCTAACATCCCTCTCCACATTCCAGCCTCAAAATCTGCTACAACTTTCTCCACTTGTGGTTGGCTGGGCAGCATGTTCTTCACCTTCTTTAAGACTTTCTTATAATCCTGTTTCCTTTTACTGGACATTAGGACGAAGACCAGTGGCACTTGCTTCAGTTCTCCATTCTTCTTAAGGAAGCAATGTATCGAAAACATTTGGGAGAAGGGAGCCTTGACAACATTGAATGTGGCATCAATAAACCATGATTTCACAGATGACAGCAGGGCCAATTGTTGATCAGTGGCAAATATGAGATGCCTCTTGTTGTCAACCTTCATATCAGACTTAAAGAAGCCTCTGGGGATGTAGTCTTCATCCAACTGAAAGTACAATTCTTGAGGCTCAGGTCGCATCTTCTTCCTTAGGTGATTGGCGCATGATGCCAAACTGTCTATGGATGGCAGGGCAGGAGTAGGGTTGTTCCCCGCATGTGATGATGAAACCTTTTCACCAAATGCAGCTGCTGACTTAAAATGGTCATATGTGGCCTTTTCCTTTACTTCTTTCCTAACCTTGTGTACCATGGCTGCCCCCAGCAATCCACTGTGGATATGAGAGTGCATGCCTGGCTTAAACTCATCACCTTTCTGTATAACAGTGGCTTTTACAATTAACAGTCTTGTTTTGGACAGTGCATTGCCAGTATGTGGTGGTCCCTCTCTTCTTATGGAGATTGTAGGTGTAGCCATCACTGTCAATGAGCTTGTCCTTCTGTCTTTGTGAGGACTTCTGGATAAGCTCATATGTGGTCTCTTCTGCCATGTGGACTGAGGCTTCAGACACATCATCTAGGAGAGATGATACATCTATGGGCTCTGGGATTTCATAGGAAACTTCAGATGGGTGAATTGAAGGAGCAAGCACATCATCACTGGATTCATCAGAGCTATCTGCATCACTGTTATCACTGAAACTGTCAGAGTCACTGTTATCAGTAGAGCTGTCAGAGTCACCGCTATCACTGGAGCTGTCAGAGTAACTGTCATCACTGGAGCTGTCAGAATCAGTAGCATCACTGGAGCTGCTGTTGTGCTCATCTGTGGACCTTATCCCAATCAATCAATCAATCAATCAGTTGTCCAAGTGCTTAATCTCCGTATCTACGGATTCTAAGGCACACCATCCAGTTCGTAAGGCATAAATCATCAAGACATTAGACATGTTCCAAGTCGTACCCAGGGAGGCCATCCGGTGTTCGGTAGTTAGAAGCTATGGTGGAAATGATTTCTGAAATAGGTAGGTTTTTAGTCAACTTTTGAAACAGGAGAGATTTGGAGCACTGCGGATATCATGTGGAAGATCATTTCATAACTTCGGGGCATCATATGAGAAACTGTTGTTGAAATGGACCTTTGATTTATGGATGGAAGCATAATAATGAGGAACCTGGAGGAACAAATTTTTGGGGTTGGAACGTCTTGTATTCATGGCAAATTTGTACAAGGAGAGATATGGTGCAAAATACTTGGGCTGGCCAGTGGTGAGGTACTTTTAAACCAAAACTAGGGTTTTGAAGATAATATGTTGTCTGATGGGTAGCCAATGAAGTGTCCTCAGGGTGGATGTGATGTGAGTGTACTTTGAAGCACCAGTGACAAACCGTGCAAGAGCATTTTGAACATATTGGAGCCTAGTAGCATTACGGGATGACAAACTGCGAAATAGAGAATTGCAATAATCCAAACGACTACTGACCAGAGCATTTGCAATCACCACTGATGTATCAACGGAAAGAAACCTCCTGATACAATGAAGGTCCCTGAGGCTAATAAAACAAGATTTGATCACAGAATTTACGTGATTGTTGAAACAAAACTTTGCATCAAACAGAACACCCAAATTGCGTACAACATCTGTGGGAGAGGGACAATTACCCAGGATATTGACAGGAAATGAGTCACTGAGCCATTTGTATCTGTCTTTGGCACCAAAGACTATGAATTCTGTTTTATCAGGATTTAGCTTGAGTTTGTTTTCAGACATCCAGACCTGAATATTGTAGCGGGCCTGTGGATTTTCAGCAGTGTTACAGTTAAGTGTATGTGTGGTAGTGTGGTTCGGGTCTCCAAATCCACCAATGGACCACTAGCAGTTTGATATTTTAACGCAATAAAATTTAGTAGTCACTTAGAATGGGTATCTGAATTCAGATCACCATGTATGCATAAGTGACTCAACAAAAGGGTATTTCAATTATTAGAGAGTTTATTAGACAATGTCTATCTCTCTAGACCTCCTGTAGGAACTGTTCTGTGTTGGCTCGGGTACCACTATCCCAAATAATAATAAACAACTATATGTTCAAAAATAAACTATATAAACTCAACAACTGGGCAATCAGTATGACGAGGTATGGCAATCCAAATTAGGTATCAGCAGGACTACTGCATGGCTATTATACTTTTGCTGTCACACAATGTATGGCAAGATACTTAAATAAAGTATTCTATAAGTATAATTTAATCTCACTGCTATCTCCACTCAGCTGGTTATCTGGAGTGGGATGAAGATGCATGCTAACTTCACCTGCAAGTGTTAAACCAAGCTAAGAGAGAGAAGAAAGATCAACTAAACTTATATATATAAATTTATTAACAGTTTAACATTGTATATTGGTATATTGAAATACTAAAGTAATAAATCTAGCAAACCATGTACAATTGTGGAGATTTAAATGTTCTAATTTACAAAAGGTAGCAAATCAGATGCTAATTGGGGTCATGTAAGTGTTTACGGTCAGGATATTTAGCAACTCATCTGCTAATTGGGATCATGTAAAATGTGTATAGTCACAATATGTAGCAATTCATGTGCTAGCTGGGATCATGCAGATGTTTTAGTCGCACAATGTAACAAGCATATGCTAATAGGGGTAGTGAAAATGTTTAAAGGAGTGTAAAATCCAGCAAATTGAATTAGATCAGTCTATAAATACTTCAGCTGGACACATGTGCCACAGCAGAATATATAATTATGCTTATTTAGTCAGAAATAAAGATAAAGGTTATTATCTGGTAAAGTTACTCACTAAAGTTAAGTGCCAGACTTAATAAAAATCTACAATATTTAGAACAAATGTCAAAATTACCTATAACTCCAGTTCACAGGTGAATCTTCAAAATGAGCAGTTCAAATAAAGGTCAACAAAAATTAAGCATCAACTCAGGGACAAATCAAGTTCAGCCAGGTCAAGGTCAGGCACTACAGTTTCACACTAAAGAATATCTGTCATTTGATTGGTTGACCATTAAAGGTCAGTGCTTCAGAAATATATAGATATTGTTTAAATTCTATCTACTGAAACACTGTATTAACCATTATAGACATTTGTATTCTGGCTTAAATTAGTGTGTTGTTACTGTATCAAGGGATTTTATTGGATTCTGAGTCCTGGAACCAGCTTAATGGGGTAAATTTGGAGATTTCAATGATTTGCGGTTGCGGTTGGAGTGCGGTTGCGGTGATTTTGATTTGTATGTCACTTGCCGCAAGATTTGCGGTTAGTATTGATTAGAGGGTTTTACCTCTTATTTTGCGTTACGCAAATGCGGCCTCGTCATCTGAAAGCCAAAAACCCACTGAACGTGCTTCCTTATATAGATTTCTGGGCCGTTACCGCGTATCCCTACGCCAGCCTACCGCAAGTAGTTCCAACGCAAATCTGTTAGTTTTAACCCAAATTCAGCATAATATCACCTAAAAAGCGTGAAAACATGCAAATTAAATAAATTATAACACTGCAAATATTTTAAAACAATGGTTTGTCACCTACTTTAAAGTCTTTCAGACGTGATATACTGGTACAACAATGGCGGCTAGTTTGACAGTTGAAATACTTCAAAAGCTACAATTCTTTAAAATATAAGGAAAATATGTGGATAATGCGTGGTTTGTTAGTGTGAAAGGTTAGTGTGTAATAGATTTTCGGCCATTTCTTAGTCTTTTTGTTGGAATCTCATGTGAAAAACCACTTTTCTCAGCCCAAATGGCTGAATTATCGCTAAGTTAGCCGTGGTCCACGATTCCAAACCAAACTGCTAGCCCATATTTCGTGCTGCGTTGGCTTTCGCCGTCACACTCCCCCCACCTAAGATTGACCATATATGGGCAATCAACCACAGTAATACAATATACCTACCAAAAGAATTATTTAACCTGAAAACAAAAACAATTATATATGTAATAATAATATTTATATACATTGATTTATAGACATATGTACACTATGCATCTTAAAGTCCATGCACTCCAAAAGAAAATTGTGTGTATCTTAAATGTATACACCCCAAATACACTGAAAGAAAAGAAATACATATATATACATGAAAATACATAAACACAAAATACATAGTTATCAAAATCAAAAGCAAAGAAAGTCTCAATGTCCTGAACAACATTTACAGCGGGAAGGAGGTACCATCACCTCCATTATTGTCGGTGCAGGGCATTGTGTGCAGTTCACAGATGGTCCCATGGACTCCATCACCTGCAGCAGATTGGTTGCTGCTGTTGCGGCCTCACCAGTGGAGCTAATTGGTTCATATGGAGGCGTACTGGGGGCTGCCTGGGCGGGCATAGGAGATTCACTCCTGGGCTGTTTTGCTGGCCTATTCTCAATTATGTCATTAAGTTCCTTTCTTTCGTCGAAGTCACCGCCAACATACAGTCCCAGTCTTGAGTCCAACTTCCGGACAAATTCATCATCTGAATCAGATGGTGATGCAGCTTTCGTGGACCTTTCACTTCTGATGAATTCAATAACACTATTGTTTCCCTTAACCTCAGCAACTTTATCCGGGTGCCTATCAACTACATGCCTCCTAATTAGATCATCCTTTCGGCTATTTCGCGCAGGACAGTAGGGACACTGGAATTGCCCCTTAGGTCTTCCACACTTTCTAATGTGTGAGTAAAACAGTTTATTACTGTCAAACTGCTCGTCGCAGTTGTTGCATCTCTTATTGACCTTCATTCTGTAAATCAGAAGGAGAGGATTATTTAATATGATGTATTTATTGGTACATCTAGTAAATATAAAAGAAGAACTTAACTTGCCTTAACTACAGGCAGTTGTAGATTATATTTCTTCAATCAGGCGTTTTGTAGGTTTTCGGTTACGTTGTGACCGCCTTACATCTTCACGCCTATCTGAAATAAATAAAATATCATCTGAACTAGATGATTTGTTAGTGAACTTATCACTACTCTTATCTATGTTAGAACTTTCTAATAAAGCACTATCTACAGTATATGTGCAACTAGTACTAGATTCATTCGGGGTTTCGGAAACAGAATCATTCTGTATAAGGTCGATACCATCAACAGGTACCTCTGGCAACTGCCTCTCTGGCCCATTGCCGATACTATCAGTTACACATGGTGTCTCCGGCAACTGTCTCACCGACCCGTTGCCACACCGTCCATAGTTATCTAAGGAGACTCGGGATGAATCTATGACACGGTATTCCAGCTGGCCAGGCAGTCGGTCAATCGCTGACTCATCCTCGTAATCTGACTCAGAGTCACTTATGAACCTGCAGAGTTTTGAACTATGCCCAGTGAGATCAACATTATCACTGTGATTGCCTATACCAGGGTACAGTGGATGGTTGTCTGAGGCTTCTGACTCTTTTCTATCATTATCGCCATTCAGACTTGACCCACCTTCCCTGCAATCTACTGAATCAGTTTCCCTATGTGATCTCAAATGGACATCACTCCAATCCTCTATACCAGGGCCATGCAAGTTTTCACCCTGGGCTTCTGACATTTCTCTGTCATTATCGCCATCAGGGTTTTGCCAACATTCCCTGATATCTACAGAGTTTCTCACTCTGTCAGTTTCGGAGCCACTAGCTCCATAAGCGAAATTTCGAACGTCGTTTGTTCTGGATAGTGGTTCCAACCAACTTTCCAACTCAGTTCCTTTGTATGGTTTCAATCTATCAAAGTGGACTACTTCTTTCTTGGATGTTTTACTTCTTTGTACTGCATACAAAGCATCACTTATCTTCTGGACAATCAAATAAGGGCCTTCCCAAAAGGTCTGCAGTTTGGGTGAGAGGCCAACTTTGCGTCTAGGCAAGTAAAGCCACACAAAGTCTCCTCTCTGGTAAGGGTTACCATATACCTTGAGATCATAATATCTCTTTTGCCGACAAGCACTTCTCTGAAGTTGCTGTCTTGCAAACTCATGGGCTGCTTCCAGTTTCTTCTTTAAGGTTTCTACATATTCAGACTCAGACTCAAAATGTTCATCTGTTACAGGTTGGCCATATAAAATGTCAACTGGCAAATTGACTTCATGCCCCAACATCATCATATTGGGTGTCACATTTGTGCTTTCTTGGGGTGAAGCACGGTAAGCCATGCAAAGCACAGCAACATACTCATCCCAGTCTCGCTGGTTTTCTTCAATAAACAGACTGAGCATCCCTTGTAATGTACGATTGTATCGTTCTACAAGACCATCTGATTGTGGGTGATATGATGTTGTTCTTGTTTTGGCAATGCCCAAGAGATTACACAGTTCTTGGAACAAGTTGCTCTCGAACTGTCTCCCTTGATCTGTGTGCAGTTGTAGAGGTACACCAAATCGTGCAATTAAGCCATGAACCAGTTTATCAGCAACAGTATGTGCTTCCTGGTTTCGCATGGGATATGCCTCTGCCCATTTTGTGAAATAGTCAATGACTACGAGTATATATCTATTTCCTTTGTATGTAGCTGGGAGAGGTCCAAGTATGTCCAGTCCAACACGCTCCAGGGGTTCACCAGTCAGATATTGCTTTAGTTCAGTCCGTGGCTTCCGTGGTGAGGGTTTCTTCTTGGGACACTGAGGACAGGTTTCACAAAACTTCCTAACATCAGCACACCAGCCAACCCAGTAGAATCGCGATTTCACCTTTTCAGTAGTCTTCTTCCTACCAAGATGTCCGCTGGTTAAAACACCATGTAATTCCTGCATCAAATGATCTCTGAGGGATAATGGTACTATGAGCTGAAGGTGGCTGGTTTTGTCAATGGGATTTAACCATTGTTTGTACAAAACTCCATCTTTCTGTACCAAGATTTCCCAAAGTGACCAATATGCCTTGAAGTCAGCACATTCTTTGGACACTTCTTGCCACGGGGGCTTGGTGGATTCAGTTTCCAACATATTGAGTACTTTACCAATTACAGGATCATCCAACTGATATTGCCTTAACTGTTCATGAGAGAAATGGCTCACCCAACAGCTTTGCTGTTGATCCTGGTGTGATTCTGCCACTCCATTCCCATCAGATGGGGCTTTACAAAGTTCATCTTGCTGTGATCTAGAAGCTTGGCTTCTTGTTAACGCTTGAACAAGGTTCGATCCGCCCATCCCACATTGGCGACAAGGGACTCTAGATAGGCCATCAGCATTTCCATGCTGTCTACCAGGCCTATGTTCAATATCAAAATCAAACATAGATAACGTTTCCAGCCAACGTGCAATTTGGCCAGAAGGATCTTTGAACCTAAAGAGCCATTTCAATGCACCATGGTCTGTTCTCAAGAGGAACTTCTTTCCGTACAAGTAATGTTTGTATTGTTTCATGAAGAATACAGCAGCTAAGAGCTCACGTCTTGTCACACAATAATTTCTTTCAGCCTTAAGCAAGGCTTTACTGCCGTAAGCAATAACACATTCTCGACCATCAATGATTTGAGAAAGGACGGCTCCAATGGAGTCATTGCTTGCATCAGTATCAAGTATGAACTTGTGATCAAGAGATGGATAGGCTAAGATAGGAGCTGTGATAAGGTGTTCTTTGAGTTCCTTGAATGACTGATCACATTTGTCTGACCAGAAGAACCTTGCATTCTTTTCTGTGAGTTTGTTCAAAGGTCTTGCAATTTCTGCAAAGTGTTCAATGAACTTTCTGTAGTATGAACATAGTCCCATGAAGCTACGTACCTCATGCACATTTTCTGGTGTAGGCCAATCTTTTACAGCAGATATCTTTGCTGGATCAGTTTGAATACCTTGTTTTGACACCTTATGCCCAAGGTATATCACTTCTTTCTGAAACAAGAAACATTTCTTTCCTTTTAGTTTCAGACCAGCTTGTCTAAGCCGTTGAAAGACCATCTCCAATCTTTGAAGGCCTTGTTCAAAGTCTTTACATGGAATGATAATATCATCCAAGTATACCAACAAAGTTTCAAACTGCAATCCACTCAAGACATTCTCCATCAGCCTTTCAAAGGTGCTTGGGGCATTGCAAAGCCCGAAAGGCATGACCTTGAACTGATATAGTCCATGTCTTGAGGTTGCAAATGCAGTTTTCTCCTTATCATCTGGATCCATCTCTACCTGCCAGTAACCACTTGCGAGGTCAAGACAACTGAATAGAGATGCACCAGACAAGAGGTCCAAGGATTCTGCTATTGAAGGTAACCTGTAGGAGTCTTTGACAGAGATTTTATTCAGAGGCCTGTAATCAATACAGAAACGCAGACTTCCATCCTTCTTTCTCACTAAGACAACATTTGATTGCCAAGGACTGGATGATGGTTCTATCACATCCTTATCAATCATATCTTGCATTGCTTTGTCAACTTCATCCTGTAAATGCATTGGAACACGTCTCAATCTCTGGCGAATAGGGGCTTCAGTGCCGGTATCTATTTTATGCCTTGTGACATTAGTGCGACCCAATGTTTCATCTTTGGATGAAATGACATCAGCATATTGTGCAAGCTTTTGCTTCAACAGTTCTTTCTCAGTATCTGTCAGATGAACTGATCCTCTGTCAAGAACATCTTGGAGATGTTCTGGAAATTTTGTTCTTTCACCAGTTTGAGTGCCTGAACACACACTTGGTTCTGTTGTGATGCTACACAAGCTCTGATCTTGTGTTGAACATACTTCCACTGGTTCACCAATAGCAATAGTGGTTCCCTGGTGGAGCTCAATATCAGTTGTATTAGGATTGCACATGCGTACAAGAACATTGCCACTACTGATACAAGCAAGGGATCTTGCTACGAGTAGACCAGTCCTTTCAATGAACAAGTTTGTTCCCTCAATGAGGTTCAGGTTAGACTCATTCCCCTTTCTAATGACTCTACCTGGTATGACTTTCTCATGTAAGGCAGGAATCACCATGTCGTAAGGAACTGATATTCTACAACATTGTGGATTTGACTTATCTTCATTCCACATGGCAACTTCTTTCCCTTGTACTTTCATGACCAGGTGGTGCAAATCTAATTTACACTCCTGTTTTGCCATGAAATCCATACCAAGGATTGCCTGTTGCTTAATATCAGCGATAATGACAGGATGTTCTACCTTCATTGGACCCAAAGTTATTTCCAACAATGCTTGTCCTTCCACCTCTAGCTTCTGCCCATCAGCTAGATAAATATCAAATGGTACATCCACCACCTCAAAATCATCCTTATCTAACTGCTTAACTACAGAAACTGAAACCAGAGTAACAGCTGACCCAGTGTCAACAAGGAAATTTACAGCCTTATCAAAGACCTTTCCAACCACACTGAGACCATCACCATGGTTAAAATTTGAAACAATTACTGTGGGCCTTGAAATTTTGGTGACTGAATCTCGACCCTCAGAATCAGTCAAACCTAGTTTGAATTCAACTTTTTGGTACCAGGAGAGAACTTTTTGTCTCCTGTAAGTTTCAGACAATTTGGTCTGATATGACCAGCCTCATGACAGTAGAAACACTGAACAGGTTTCTTTCTGTCTGTTTTACCCAAGAGCTCATTCAAGAGATCCTGTAATATCTTTAACTTTTGATTGACCTCAGTCATGTCAGTATTTTTAATACCTTGAAGGGCATTACAGCCTTTGGCTGGCTGATCATCCATGGCATCCATCACAGAGGTATCGTCTCTATGTATTTCTGAAACATATCTTCTTCCTGGCTTCATTTTGCATGATTGGCTCCATGCCTCATATTTGATGGCTTGTGACACCAAGTCATCAAATCTCTCTACATTCCCACCAATCAACCTCATCTTCATTTCATCATCCTGCAAAGCCTCTATGAAGTGGTCGCCACACAGAGAATCCAGAAGTTGATGATCAGCAGTTGGATATGCCTGCCTTGCCAAAGCTCTTATAGCTTGGGCCAACTGTGGAAGTGACTCCTTTGCTCTGCGAGTCCTGGTTCGCAGCTGTGTTCGGTAGAGACTCTCACTATGGTTTGGGTGAAACCTTCTGTCCATAGCTTCTACTAATTGTCTATAATTCTGTCTCAGAGCTGGTTCTAACAGCTCCACAACCTGACAGGCCTCTCCTCGCAGACTGACTGCCAGGTATTGAGCTTTTTCATGCTCATTCCAGTCATTCAGTTCTGCAACTGTGTTAAAATGGGCTTTATACTGAGACCAGGCTACTCTGCCATCAAACAAATCAGGCATAACCTTTGGCTTTGCATGACCAGCATTTGGTCTTCTTTGATCATATGGGTCATGTCTTAGCTGACCCACTAACATATTGATGCCATCCAGGGTTTCCTGCATGTTTCTAGCATCTTGAGCAGCTCGAAATGGCTCACCTCTCCTATTTTCATATCTTGGCTGAGGCACATATCTACTGTCAGAGGCATTGCCACTGACACCAGTATGTTCTTGCCTATTATACCTGTCTGAGCTGTCATCACAGTACTCAGGTTCAAATCCAGCACAAAACCCCACTGGATTATTTTTGGCGCAATTGCCTGTTGGTTTTGAGGTTGAGTCACCGGCAGCTCTCCCATTTGCCTGACCCTCCAGATCATTAGATCTGATAACACTATTGGTCATTTCATTTTCATCAGCCATATTGCTGTTTTTGTTTGCAATTGCACTTGTTCAACTACAAACTTATGTATATACACAAGGAGGTGAAAAGGTTCAGATCACTGGATCCCTTTTAATAATGGGATCCCACCGCTGCCACCAGTAAAACTGTAGCGGGCCTGTGGATTTTCAGCAGTGTTACAGTTAAGTGTATGTGTGGTAGTGTGGTTCGGGTCTCCAAATCCACCAATGGACCACTAGCAGTTTGATATTTTAACGCAATAAAATTTAGTAGTCACTTAGAATGGGTATCTGAATTCAGATCACCATGTATGCATAAGTGACTCAACAAAAGGGTATTTCAATTATTAGAGAGTTTATTAGACAATGTCTA
Organism: Sabellastarte sp. h YS-2021; assembly: GCA_964017235.1. Lineage (NCBI taxonomy): Eukaryota > Metazoa > Annelida > Polychaeta > Sabellida > Sabellidae > Sabellastarte > Sabellastarte sp. h YS-2021. Next base: position 122,405,883 of record OZ024930.1, on the reverse strand, counting down.
TCTCTCTAGACCTCCTGTAGGAACTGTTCTGTGTTGGCTCGGGTACCACTATCCCAAATAATAATAAACAACTATATGTTCAAAAATAAATTATATAAACTCAACAACTGGGCAATCAGTATGACGAGGTATGGCAATCCAAATTAGGTATCAGCAGGACTACTGCATGGCTATTATACTTTTGCTGTCACACAATGTATGGCAAGATACTTAAATAAAGTATTCTATAAGTATAATTTAATCTCACTGCTATCTCCACTCAGCTGGTTATCTGGAGTGGGATGAAGATGCATGCTAACTTCACCTGCAAGTGTTAAACCAAGCTAAGAGAGAGAAGAAAGATCAACTAAACTTATATATATAAATTTATTAACAGTTTAACATTGTATATTGGTATATTGAAATACTAAAGTAATAAATCTAGCAAACCATGTACAATTGTGGAGATTTAAATGTTCTAATTTACAAAAGGTAGCAAATCAGATGCTAATTGGGGTCATGTAAGTGTTTACGGTCAGGATATTTAGCAACTCATCTGCTAATTGGGATCATGTAAAATGTGTATAGTCACAATATGTAGCAATTCATGTGCTAGCTGGGATCATGCAGATGTTTTAGTCGCACAATGTAACAAGCATATGCTAATAGGGGTAGTGAAAATGTTTAAAGGAGTGTAAAATCCAGCAAATTGAATTAGATCAGTCTATAAATACTTCAGCTGGACACATGTGCCACAGCAGAATATATAATTATGCTTATTTAGTCAGAAATAAAGATAAAGGTTATTATCTGGTAAAGTTACTCACTAAAGTTAAGTGCCAGACTTAATAAAAATCTACAATATTTAGAACAAATGTCAAAATTACCTATAACTCCAGTTCACAGGTGAATCTTCAAAATGAGCAGTTCAAATAAAGGTCAACAAAAATTAAGCATCAACTCAAGGACAAATCAAGTTCAGCCAGGTCAAGGTCAGGCACTACAGTTTCACACTAAAGAATATCTGTCATTTGATTGGTTGACCATTAAAGGTCAGTGCTTCAGAAATATATAGATATTGTTTAAATTCTATCTACTGAAACACTGTATTAACCATTATAGACATTTGTATTCTGGCTTAAATTAGTGTGTTGTTACTGTATCAAGGGATTTTATTGGATTCTGAGTCCTGGAACCAGCTTAATGGGGTAAATTTGGAGATTTCAATGATTTGCGGTTGCGGTTGGAGTGCGGTTGCGGTGATTTTGATTTGTATGTCACTTGCCGCAAGATTTGCGGTTAGTATTGATTAGAGGGTTTTACCTCTTATTTTGCGTTACACAAATGCGGCCTCGTCATCTGAAAGCCAAAAACCCACTGAACGTGCTTCCTTATATAGATTTCTGGGCCGTTACCGCGTATCCCTACGCCAGCCTACCGCAAGTAGTTCCAACGCAAATCTGTTAGTTTTAACCCAAATTCAGCATAATATCACCTAAAAAGCGTGAAAACATGCAAATTAAATAAATTATAACACTGCAAATATTTTAAAACAATGGTTTGTCACCTACTTTAAAGTCTTTCAGACGTGATATACTGGTACAACAATGGCGGCTAGTTTGACAGTTGAAATACTTCAAAAGCTACAATTCTTTAAAATATAAGGAAAATATGTGGCTAATGCGTGGTTTGTTAGTGTGAAAGGTTAGTGTGTAATAGATTTTCGGCCATTTCTTAGTCTTTTTGTTGGAATCTCATGTGAAAAACCACTTTTCTCAGCCCAAATGGCTGAATTATCGCTAAGTTAGCCGTGGTCCACGATTCCAAACCAAACTGCTAGCCCATATTTCGTGCTGCGTTGGCTTTCGCCGTCACAATATCATTCAAACAGGATTTAAGACGGTCAAAAGACTTGAGACTATCATCAGGGGATAAGTGAATGAACAGCTGAGTATCGTCGGCACAAAAGTGGTATTTGACTCCAGTATATTTTCTGATGACTTTACCAAGAGGTGTTGTATAGAGGGAAAACAGAAGAGGACCTAAGACAGAACTTTGGGGGACTCCAAACTTCAATTTGAACAAATTCGAAAGACTGGAACCAATCTTGACTGACTGAAAACGATCCCGGAGGTAGGATCTAAACCATTTTAGGGCCGATCCAGCAAAGCCAAACCTAGCTGACAAACACGATAGGAGTGTGTCATGATTGATAGTATCGAAAGCCGCGGACAGGTCGAGTAGCACCAGTGCTGTAGGCATGCCCTTCGACAGAGCTAAGTGAATCTCATTTTTGATGCACAAAATGGCAGTTTCTGTTGAGTGCCCCACCTTATAGGCTGACTGGAAAGTGTTACCAAGATCATGAGAATCCATGTGAGATCTAATTTGGGCAGCCACTATTCGCTCAACCAATTTTGACAAGAAGCTAAGACCAGACACCGGTCGATAGCTCTTCAAGTCCTCTTTTGAAACCATGGATTCATTCGATGAGTAGGCTTCATACATCATGTCCTCTTCATCATGTCCTCTTCAAAGGGAACTTCACTGACCTCTGCTGAAGAAAGGTCAAGTGTTGATGACATAGCCAAAGACAGTCTGGTGCTTTCCAGTCTTGGGCTTGGAAAAGGTGCAACAGACAGCCTCACACTCCTTGCTCTTGGTTGTGCAGAGGAACATTGTAGACATCTAAAGTTGCAGTTCAAATATACAAGAGAATATCAGAATTACATTGTTTTTTTTGTGTTTTTTTTTTTAAGTTTAACTTTTTTTAATTTTCAAAATTTTAGTTTTAAAATTTAAAAATATGTATTCTAAAAGTAATTACAAAATAAATCTTTTTATTTGTAAATTAATTTTTTAATCTAATATTTAAATTCACCTTGATTTGACCTTTGACCTTGCCGTAGTGACCTTGACCTATAAAATCTTGTCCGGGCTATATCTCGGAAACTGTAACGTGAAGGAAGTTGATACTTGGTAGAGATATTGGTTTGGGGGTGTAGGTGTGCAACGTCATGGTCTGACCTTGATTTGACTTTGACCTTGCCGTAGTGACCTTGACCTATAAAATCTTGTCCGGGCTATATCTCGGAAAATGTAAGGCGTAGGATGTTTATACTTGGTAGGGACATTGGCTAGGGGGTGTAGGTGTGCAACGTCATGGCGTGACCTTGATTTGACCTTTGACCTTGCCGTAGTGACCTTGACCTATAAAATCTTGTCCGGGGTATATCTCAGAAACCGTAAGGTGTAGGAAGTTGATACTTGGTAGGGACATTGGCTAGGGGGTGTAGGTGTGCAGTGTCATGACGTGACCTTGATTTGACCTTTGACCTTGCTGTAGTGACCTTGACCTATAAAATCTTGTTCAGGGTATATCTCAGAAATCGTAATGTGTAGGAAGTTGATACTGAGTAGGGACATTCGCTAGGGTGTGTAGATGTAAAACGTCATGGTGTGACCTTGATTTCACCTTTGACCTTGCCGTAGTGACCTTGACCTATAATGTGACCTGGATTTGACCTTTGATCTTGCATATCTGATGCTATTTTAAGTCTCTACGAGGATATCTCATACTATTTATCTCTCTTATATCTTTTTACTTGAATCTTGGTTGTTGCACCTTTGGGTGTCTTTTGGTGTAGATTAAGCACTGTTAAAGTCATATTAGAAGTCATTAACTGTTATACTTTTGCAACTTCCCATTGTAACAGATGGTATTGCATCAAGTGAGCCACAGGTTTTGCCCCAATTCCACATAAAATCATGTATTGCTACATCTGTATGTATGGGTAATATTCAAAACATCCAAACCATAATTCGACCATACAAATGAAAATCAAAATGGGAGAAGTCTTAAAGCTTCATAATTTTAGTTTACTGAATTGTCTTGTTTTAATGCTTATTCTTTACATGCAATTTCTTTCTCTTAGATGTTATTTTCTCTACTTAAACATTATTTGGACACTGACACTGCTCTGAAAGTATTCAAATCTGTGTACTGTTTAACTACTTCTATATCTCATGGTGTTGAAAACTGTTTTGAAGTATTTTCCCAGGCTGTGGGGTACGGGCATCTCTGATGCTATTTGTATCCCCGGACGAAAGTCGGGGATACTTAGGATTCAGTACGGTCACGCCGCCGCCCCCGCCGCAGAGATTTCCTTTTGGACGCGATAACTTAAAAAATATTTTAGTTAGAACTTTCAAATTTGGTATGTGGGTATATATGGGCAATGCCACGAACGCTATTGTTTTGTGACCTTGACCTTCAATCTCAAGGTCACTGGTGGCCACTTAAAGGTCAGATTTTGGCCATTTTTGCACATTTTGGCCCAGTTCTCCAAGACAGAAAGTTAGATCATCCTATGGCTGGTATATATAATACATATATATGTCCTCTATAAGCATGCAGAAATTTGACCTTGAAGCTCTTCATTGAAGGTCATCCACTGACCGCCAAAGTACTTGACCGAGGGGCATTTTTGGCCTTTTTGGAGATATTTTCACACTTAACGCTGACTATATTGCATGGAAACTATTGAAAATGGCTTTGGAGGTTGAGTACATGATGGACTTCTGCCATCCAGGTTTACTGGTTACAGATCTTCATTTAAGGTCATCCACTGACCGCCAAAGTACCTGACCAAGGGTCATTTTTGGCATATTTGGAGATATTTTCACACTTAATGCTGACTACATTGCGTGGAAACTATTGAAAATGGCTTTTGAGGTTGAGTACATGACGGAGTACCAGCATCCAGGCTGACCGGTTACAGATCTTCGTTGAAGGTCATCCACTGACCGCCAAAGTACCTGACCGAGGGTCATTTTGGGCCCTCTATTTGTTTGTTTGTTTGTAAACAAGATAACTCAAAAACTGACAGACGGATTTTGATAAAATTTTCAGGATATGTCCAAATTGGTAAAAGGAAGATGTGATTAAATTTTGGGAGTGATCCGGATCACTGTCTGGATCTTCTGGATCCATGAAATTTAATTTTTAAACACAGATAGCTCAAAAAGTTAAGGGTGCATTTTGATGAAATTTTCAGGAGATGTCCTTATTGGGACGAGGAACAAGTGATTAGATTTTGGGAGTGATCCGGATCACTGTCTGGATCATCTGGATCCAGACTGCCAGATGTGTTTGTGTACAATATAGCTCAAAAACTTATGAACGGATTTTGATGAAATTTTCAGGATATGTCTGAAAAGGTAAAAAGATGAAATGGTTGAATTTTAGAAGTGATCCGGATCACTATATGGATCTTCTGGATCCATGAAATGTAATTTTTAAAGACAGATACCTCAAAAAGTTATGGATGGATTGTGATGACATTTTCAGCAAATGGCCTAAATGGTGCGAGGAACAAGTGATTAGATTTGGGGAGTGATCTGGATCACTGTCTGGATCATCTGGATCCAGGTTGCAGATGTGTTTGTGTACATTGTAGCTAAAAAACTTATGGACGGATTTTGATGAAATTTTCAGGATATGTCTGAAAAGGTAAAAGGATGAAATGGCTGAATTTTGGAAGTGATCCGGATCACTATATGGATCTTCTGGATCCATGGAATGTAATAAGACAGATACCTCAAAAAGTTATGGATGGATTGTGATGACATTTTCAGCAAATGACCTAAATGGTGCGAGGAACAAGTGATTAGATTTGGGGAGTGATCTGGATCACTGTCTGGATCATCTGGATCCAGGTTGCCGGATGTGTTTGTGTACATTGTAGCAAAAAAACTTATGGATGGATTTTGATGAAATTTTCAGGATATGTCTGAAAAGGTAAAAGGATGAAATGGCTGAATTTTGGAAGTGATCCGGATCACTATATGGATCTTCTGGATCCATGAAATGTAATAAGACAGATACCTCAAAAAGTTATGGATGGATTGTGATGACATTTTCAGCAAATGACCTAAATGGTGCGAGGAACAAGTGATTAGATTTGGGGAGTGATCTGGATCACTGTCTGGATCATCTGGATCCAGGTTGCCAGATGTGTTTGTGTACATTGTAGCAAAAAAACTTATGGACGGATTTTGATGAAATTTTCAGGATATGTCTGAAAAGGTAAAAGGATGAAATAACTGAATTTTGGAAGTGATCCGGATCACTGTCTGGATCTTCTGGATCCGTGAAATGTAATAAGACATACCTCAAAAAGTTATGGATGGATTGTGATGACATTTTCAGCAAATGACCTAAATGGTACAAGGAACAAGTGATTATACTTTTGGAATGATCTGGATCACCGTCTGGATCATCTGGATCGAGCCTGCAACATGATTTTACGATGAATTTTGATGATATTTTTAGGCTATGTTACAAATAGTAAAAGGAAGAAGTGGTAAAAGGATGAAATGATTGAATTTTGGAAGTGATCCGGATCACTATATGGATCTTCTGGATCCATGAAATGTAATTTTTTAAGACAGATACCTCAAAAAGTTATGGATGGATTGTTTCAGCAAATGGCCTAAATGGTACAAGGAACAAGTGATTACATTTTTGGAGTGATCTGGATCATCTGGATCCAGGCTTGCACATAATCTTGGAATGGATTTTACTATTTTCAGGATATGTTACAAATGGTAAAAGGAAGAAATGGTTCAATTTTGCGAGTGATCTGGACCACTATCTGGATCTTCTGAATCCGTGAATGTAATTTTTAAAGACAAATAGCTCAGAAAGTCATGAATGGATTTTTATGAAATTTTCAGGAAATGTCTTAAATGGGACAAAGAACAAGTGATTAGATTTTGGGAGTAATCTGGATCACTATCTGGATCATGTGGATCCAGGCTGCCAGATGTGTCTGTGTACAAGATAACTCAAAAACTTATGGATGGATTTCGATGAAAGTTTTAGAATATGTCTGAAAAGGTAAAAGGATGAAATGATTGAGTTTTGGAAGCTATCCGGATCACTATATGGATCTTCTGGATCCATGAAATGTAATTTTTAAAGACAGATATAAGTGAAACAACTAGTGATTAGCTTTTGGAAGTAATCTGGTACTATGGAGAATCCTGACCTGGTGCTCCAGGAAACAGGCTCAAGCCCGACACATTCACGCCTTAACTATGTCCCGTCCGGGGATACACTGCGTCGAGACGCAATCTCTACTTTTCATTTCATCTATGTTACTCCAACACCGATTATTTTTTTTATGGAATCGTGGCATTTATATTTTTTATTTCCCATTTAGTAGCCCAAACCATTGGTTCTCATGTGGCTAGCTGAAATCTCATGATAATATGTGTTATTTTCCATTTAATTCATGCATATAGGATTACTTATTTATTGAGGATGGTTGTTTCATTGTATCTGTTCATAATATTGCATGCAATCAAACGTGATGCTATGGGTGTGACAAGTACAAATAATTCGGGTTTTTGACCTACAGGGTATCTGTGAAGACTAGCCTTTCCAAGTTTCAGCAGTACTTTTTGAAACCATTTTCTTCATAAAATAAAAATTTACTAGTGGCATTTCGGCAAAATTTCTGACCCACAGGGTATCTGTGAAGACTAGCCTTTCCAAGTTTCAACAAATATTTCACTCGCCAAAAATGTCGGCCATTTTGAATTTTCAAATTTTTTTCTAAATTGCAAAACACAAGAATGCTTGTATCTCGAAAACCGTGCTAGATAGAGCGATTTCTGCAAACTTTTTGACCCACAGGGTAACTGCTGCTGAGTAGCTGATCCATTTTTCAAAAAAAAATTACCCTTCCCAAAAATGGGGGTCATTGTGTCTTTCATTTTTCAAAAAGTGCAAAACACTAAATTGCCTCTGTCTCCTTAACCGTACAAGATAGAGCAATTTCATCAAAATTTTTGAAACACACTGTATCCAAGATAACTACCCTGCCCAAGACCCACTTTTCCTATATTCTGGCTTTGTTGAGCTATAAGCAGAACTTTCTTACATGGTTAAGCTGCCATTATTTTTCCTTTTCGGGACGCATTGTTAATCGCTTTGTTTTGCAATCGATCCTCTAGTTTATTATTATTATTTTGTCTAGTAATATGAACCATGATGTGCGCTGACGTTATATTGGGGTTTTAAATAGTTTTTGAATGTTACACCACTGACTTTATTCTTCTGGCGTTTAATAAATATTATTTAGTTTAGTTACATATTTGGTGCAAAACATGTGGGAAGACATAACGTACCATAGTGTGCTTCTATTTTATTAAATATTTATGCATTTTATTTTGTGCGCACAATAATCACTTGGTAAACTGAGGTTAAGAACACCAAAATTCATCTAGTGTGAATTTAGTGGCCCCAGGCATATGTTTTCTGAGCTGTTTAAATGGCTAATCTAGTTTGAGGTAAAATCTTCATTTTTGGCCCAAATTCTCCTGACTCTGAGCAATTGACCAAAGACCCTAATGCCCCTTTCACACTACAGGCGGTACGTCCCACGGTTAGAAGTTTTTCTCGGTGGTGGAACCGCCTCCACCTCACCCCATTTCATCCGAATTGTTCACACTACTGGTGGACGGTCACTGATTGGACATGGCTTTTTAACCATCAATAACAGTGGTATGACAGTACCACAAATATTGGTCACTGAGAAGCAACCTCCATTAACCTCAACTCACCTTCGGTAGCAGTCGGACAAACACATTACGAAATGACCAATACCTTAACTTACCTTATGTCGCTGTGTTACACCGAAAGACAACCGAATCACAACCCTGTGTACAACATGGACCACACCTTCAGTTACCATCTAAAGAAATTCGTACATACATACGTGAAATCGTCTGCGCTTGCTCACGGTACCGAAATCAGAAACGGAAAGTTCAAATATTTTAAAACTTTGGTAGGACACGCAAGGTAATGAATGGTTCGCAACTGACTCACAAGGTTGCATACGGATGTCAGACGGTGATTCAAGGACAGGGGCGTTTCACCAAACACAGGTTCTCACGGGTGATATTGCCTATAGTGTGAAAGGGGTATTACTTTGACCTTAGCAAAGGTATTGTATTAGGTTTAACTGAATTTTAAGAATTTGAATATTAAGTAATAAGTTTCAGTACTAATTTTGTTATACATGCTGAAAAGAAATATGAATGGCCTCTTCTATTTTGAAGGGGAATCAACGATGAAGATTGTGACAATGCCTGGATCATCATGTGTGTTTAAGAATGTCTTCTGTGGACAAATCTTACAGAGGAGATGTATCACTTTTACCAGAAGATGCCATGCTAAGGCAAAAGATTTATTCAAAGATGCTGGTACGCTGCGTAATGTAAGGCTGACCAGGAAAGTGACACCCGTTTTTGTTGAAGCCCAAAAGCATTATGACAAAAGAGCACTGGAGGACCAACATGGAATCCACACCTATGAAAACATACTTACAAGTGCCAATGACCTGGCCAGTAACATTCTTGAAATACTGAACTGCAATAAACTATTGCTTGAGAAAGGTTGGTACACATGCTAAACAACATAATGACTAGTTCAGCTTCTGACAGGTCAAATGTTGGGGCTGACAATGAGGTAATGACCTTGCTAATATAAATAGCTGACTTCTTACGTTTAACTTGTCAAAATAAGACATTAATTTCACACACAATTGTATACAGCTGAACCTAGGATCTCTTTTATGTATTTAGAGATAATTTTGCATGCTATGAAAAATAGGATTTCCAAGGAAATTCTGGGTCCAGCTGAATTTTCTACTTTGAGCAATGTTTTAAGGTTATTCAGGAAATCAGTGTAACATTTAATACACTGGATAAAAGAATCATAAATACAAATCAGTGTTACATTTCTTATATCTAGCTACATTTATAAGTGAAGTATAACTTCAATATTTATCGCCACAGTCTCTTGCATTATTGATAGAGCAGGTGTGATACGTTATTGGTACAGTTTATTCCATTATTTTTATATCAGTTGTGGAATCTTAATACATTACTGTTGTGGTATAATGTTTATGAAGATCTTTGTAGTTAGACCATGTATTCATAGCCCCTTATTTGGTTTGGTGAATATAAAGTTTGTAAATAAATGTGCCAGAAATATATGAGCAACTCTAAATACAATGAATACATTTGGATATTGCCATCTGTGTTATGTAATTTATCATTCTGAAAGGACATATGTCTTTGTATTACAGAACGAATCAGTTTCCTGTGTCCAAACAATGTCTCACATGTTGTGGCTCAGTGGGCAACTTGGATTTCCGGAGGAATTGCTGTTCCATTATGCACGTCGCATCCACCTGCAGAACTTAAATATTTTATAGAAGATTCTCAAAGCTCATTGATACTTTACACAGAGGAATTTGAAGAACACATGAAACCACTGTTAAAAGGCTTGACCATTCCATCTCTTATGTTGAAGAAAAGGGACTATGTTGTAGAAAGGCCACAGTCTAATGTGACTGTCACAAAGAGCAATGCCGTGCAGTTCAACCGTAAAAATACCCAAATAAAAAATTTTCTCAGGGACAATATTTTCAAAAACAGAGAAGCATTAATAATTTATACAAGTGGTACAACAGGAAAACCAAAGGTATGGAAAAAGACATGCAAAAACCAACAAAATGTAATGCTAATAGCTGGTGTATTTTTGTTACTGTCACACACGTTAAATCCTGCCCAAATTTCAGCATTACATATGAACGTTTGACCAACTTATGTTGTCAAATGTGCACACAGGGGTACTTGAGGAGGGGTCTTATCAAGGGTAGTGTGTCTTTAGCTAGCAGATGTAATGCTTATAGCTGTCGTATTTTTCTTATTGTCACCCATGTTATGTCCTGCCTAAACTTCAGCATAATATATGAATTTTTGACCAAATAAAGGTGTGAAATGTACCCACAGAGAGTCACATCAACAGGTAGCATGTTTTAGCAAGCATATGTAATGATAATAGCTATCTATTCTGTATTTGTTATTGCAATCCATGTTCACCTGCCAAAATTATATATATGAGCTTTCGACCAACTTACAAGTGTATGCACAGGGGGGTTACATCAAGGAGAAGCATGCCTTTAGCAACCACATATAATGCTAATAGTTGTTCAAGCTTCCTTTGGGAAGGGGATGCTCATTCAATTTGCCCCCTGTTTTCAGGGAGCCTGTGCTCCCACTGCTGCAGTATTTACAAAGTTGAATATCTCCTTTAGTATAAGACCTATATCAAATTGAGATTTAGCAATTATAATCTGTAGGCATTGAAAATTGATTTGACAAGTAAGATTTGACCTTTATCAAGGTCACATTATCAAAAATAATTTTGTTTCTTGTACTTTTAACCACAAAGTACAATATATAGATCATAAAATTTAGAAATCACTTTCCTCACATCAGAATCTAAATGCCAGTCTTATTTCAGATCAATAATGCCATAATTGACTAAGTGAGAGCAGCTTGATTATCGTTTACTGACAAAAAGATTCTGAAATTGACCCTTTTGGGTACTAGAGAAGTTAGATGTAGTGCCTCTGAAAAAAGTTGAATTTACCAAATTTCATCTGCCATCTTGAATTTTGGCGGAAATAAAAAATGTTGTTTATCAAAAACCATTAGAGATAGAGCGATTTTGTGCAAATGTTGGACGCTTTGGGTAGTAGAGATCTTAGATATAGTGCCTCTGAGAAATGTTGAATTTACCAAATTTCATCCACCATTTCGAATTTGGCAGAAATTGAAAATGTTATTTATCTCAAAAACTGCTAGAGACAACGCGATTTCAAGCAAATTTTGGAGCCTTTGGGTACTATAAACCCTGGATATAATGCCACTGAAAAGCTTCTAATTTTTCAAATTCTGGCAGACATCTTGAATTTCGCTGGAAATTGAAAATGTCAATTATCTCAAAAACCGTTGGAGATACAGTGATTTTGAATAAATTTTGAACCAATACAAAAAGGCATGAAGCTGTAATAATTTACATGTCATAATTATCTAATCATTGTTGATATATTTTACAAACAAAGTAAGAGTCTTCAAAGACTACTGTACAATTTTGGCAAAACGTTCATGGGGTGGACATTACACATGATAATGTGTTGTTTTTTTTTCAAGCTATCCTGTGTCTTTTCATATGTTGCAGCCTCTCTTAACAGGGCGTCCTATTTCGAGTTGAAATTTCTAATTCTAAACCTTGCATCATGTTCCTCTAACAGGGTGTGGTCCATACATATGGCAGTTTGGACATGCACATAAAAGGTATGATTTCAACATGGAAGTGGACTGACGCTGATGTCATTCTCCATGTGCTTCCTTTGCATCATGTGCATGGTTTGGTCAATGCACTTATGACACCTCTTTATGTGGGAGCCACTTGTCGCATGATGCCAAATTTTGATGCTGAGAAGGTAAGCCATAAATCAAGAGTGTAGTATGAATGTAAAATTGGGTGATATATATGAAATCTGTTGTCAGTCACAGCGCTACTGTTTTCCTTTGAAATGCAGGATACAATAAACTTATAACTTGTACAAAGAAAAATAGAAATTTTATAACATTTTCAACTAGAAATCAAGAAATAAATAGTATTGCTGGAATATATCATTTTTGTGGATCTTAATTGAAAATATACATTTTGTATCTTTATATAGCATACTGTAGTGTATCTTGTATATCTTTTATAATTTGTGTGCTTTTATTAAATTTATTATGAAATGTATGTAATGAAATGTACCTCTTGGTAAAGCTTGTGAAAGATATGTTGAGTGCAATAATATGTTCTAATTCTATGAGAGGGTTATAACTTATAACCTCTTCTCTCTTCTGTTGTTGGACTATGGTGTACCCTAGGTAATCATCTCTATTATTGGAGTATAAAGTGCAAATTTGTAGATTCATTGCTATCTCAGCGTCAGAAAGAAGCTTAAAAGCTACCTCTACAACAAGGCATGCCCACTTCATTCCTAACCTCTCCCTGGTGATATCCATGATGCTTGACCTTTTTTTCTCCCTTGATACTGAAATTGGTTGGCTGTTTTGGTGCTGTTGCACCTGAGTCTCCTTAAAATTCCGAGTAGAATGTGATAAGTATCAAGTGTTTACCCTCCAAAAGGTAACACAAATTCATAATATAGTTAACTCTTTTTCATTTTTCTTCAATACAATTGTAAGAAAAATGCATACACTGACATTTTATAATTGTATTGGACTTTACTCAGTAAAACAGTGTAAGCTGTTATCAGGGATTTTTCTGAATTTGGGGAAATTACTAAAAATATTAGAAGTTACCGGTTACACAACTTTACAGTAATATACTATATATGTTTATAAGTTTCAATATCACTGTACTGACTAGGTTTGGAAAGAACTTACCAATACAGCCACTTCCAAACATCCACAACCAGTCACTATATTTATGGCAGTACCTACAATATATGCCAAGCTCATTCAGTATTATGAAGCCGGAGATGCCAGACATCCAGTTGACCTTTCAAAGGATTTCATAAAAGCAGTGTGTTCAGAAAGAATAAGGTAAGTCCATGTGGAAGTGTTTTAATAAAGGTATATGCATGTACCATAAAAATGTATCGTATACTCAGATTTACACCATGGATTGGAAGTTTAGATTACCCTGGCAGATCCCTATTCTAACGTGGCAAAATATTTAGAAATAATAAACTCACCCTTATCTGTGAAAAATTAAACTGTTTAATGGTCATGTGGGGCAAAGTAACATGGCCATTCTATCACTTGAACCAGAGGAGTTTCAACAGCCAAAGGTTGTGATAATTTGGACAATAGTTTTCAGCAAGTTAGATTTGCAGATACTGCTATGTCATGTTATAATAAATATTATTTGTCTTAAAGTATTTTTAGTATACAATACTAGTGGAGTGTGGCTCTGCATTTTTGGTATACAAGACTTATTGTAAGTGGCTGTACTGGATGTAACTTTGGTATACAAGACTTCTAGTGAGTGGGTGTGCTTGTATGTATTCTTCGTATACAAGACTTACTGTATGGTACTGGCTTTAATCGGTATTTTTGCTACATTAGACTTATAGTGAGTGGCTGCACTATGTGTATTTTTTGCTGCATATGACATTGTAAGTGACTTCACTATTTGTATTTTTTGCACACCAGACTTATGGTGAGTGACTTCACTATGTGTATTTTTGGCACACCAGACTGATTGTGAATGGCTGTACTATGTTTACACCAGTCTTATGAGTGTGCTGTATGTATTTTTGGTACACCAGACTTATGGTGAATGGCTGTACTATGTTTACACCAGTCTTATGAGTGTGGTGTATGTATTTTTGGCACACCAGACTGATTGTGAATGGCTGTACTATGTTTACACCAGTCTTATGAGTGTGCTATATGTATTTTTGGTACACCAGACTTTTGGTGAGTGTCTTGTACTGTATGTATTTTTGGTACACCAGACTTTTTTGAGTGTCTTGTACTGTATGTATTTTTGGTACACCAGACTTTTTTGAGTGTCTTGTGTACTGTATGTATTTTTGGTACACCAGACTTTTTTGAGTGTCTTGTACTGTATGTATTTTTGGTACACCAGACTTTTTTGAGTGTCTTGTGTACTGTATGTATTTTTGGTACACCAGACTTTTTTGAGTGTCTTGTGTACTGTATGTATTTTTGGTACACCAGACTTATGGTGAGTGGTTCTGCTCCCCTGACCAACCCCATCATGTCCCGCTGGGAGCAGATCACTGGCCACAGGTTACTAGAACGGTATGGCATGACCGAAACTGGGATGGTTCTCACCAACAGCATTGATGGACCAAAGGTTGCTGGTGAGTGAAGAAGACTTACCCTTAAAATAAGTAGTCTAATGTCTTTTAGTAAAACTTTATGAATAGGAATTTCCCCTTTAAAGTAGAAATAACCTCAGGTCCTGACACAGCCTTTTTAGTGACAATTACTTGGAAAGGGATCCTGTGATATGATATTTCAACATTGACTGATACAGCTCCCAGGATTTCAATATTGATGCTGTATTTGTCATTTCAGTATCATTTACAATAACTCATTAAGTGGTATTTTAAAAGAATGCCAATGTGTTCTCCCAGTATTTGTTGTGCAGGTGTTTAGATTAGTGATCTCAACGGGTATCCGGATATCCGGGTACCCGAACCCTGAATATTTACCCGAATCCGAAATCACATACCCAGTACCTGAAACATTCAAACTACTGTTAATATCGCCCACTTTGGCTGACGAGTACAGACATATCTCGACTCCATAAATTCACTAAAAATGAAACTATTCAATTAAAATGCACAAGAGTAATTTTTTCTCACCCTTGTACACCATTTATAGTATTTAATTTGTCTTTTATTTTGGTTGTTTATGCATTGTCAAATGCCGATACCCTTTGAAAATCGTCAGTATATTAACACAGTTATGTAATTCCGAGTACAAGAAATGTTGTATATATTCCCTATATAGTGACATGCACACCTTAAAAAAATAAAAGTACGATATTTTCAAACAGTAGTTTATAATTTAGCATCAATAAAGTTCACTTACCTGCCTGAAAAAAAAAAAGTTTCAATTCCGAAACTACATTCGAGCAACAGTGAATGCTTTACTGATAGGTCATGTGACTCCACTTTTATGGACACTGCAGTAAACAACCGTGTTTTGAATGTACAGAAATCTTTTCTTGGTTAACATTTCTTCTGTGTCGTACTGTTTTGAATGCAAAAAAGGTGGCCGACGAGAAATAAAGCAAATGGTTGGATCCCATTATGTGTGTAAGTTTTAAGTTTGTAAATATGGAGATTTTTGTAGAATCACCTATTATCGCCCATCAGCGCGAGTACCCGGGTACCCGCCCGCTGAAATCAATACCTACCCGATCCCACCAAAAAGGGTATTTTGAGAACACTAGTTTAGACATATAAGTCTACAAATTTGCTGTTCATTCATATGCTTGTAGGGCCACAGAGTAAAATTGTGGTGTTTAAAATATACTAATAATATAACAGAGGTTCAAATAGTAGTTGTTCTGTGTTTCAATTCAGGTTGTGTTGGTAATCCCTTTCCTGAAGTTGAAGTATGTATTTCAAAGCCAAACATTTATGAAGAAAAAGGTTATGATGTGATATGTAAAGGACATTCCAGGAGAACTGTGGTGAATAAAGGTAAACACCAGTGATAGTAATTAGCAGAACTAAGACAGGGAGTGGTTGGTTTTGTGAAGAATGACCAAAATAAACCATAATACCATCCTGTCTGATTCCTGTAAAAGGTCAAATCCCTGAAATCAACAATATTTTAAAGTGTTTTAAGAATTAAACTGGAAACACAACTGAAAATAGAATATATTTTAAATCACGTCTTTAAACCCAACAAGATCACACAAGACATTGCAGTCACAGGCAATTCTTCTTTGGGTTGCAACGATTCTTCGGTTACTCGGAAACGAAATGATTTAGTTCAATACTCGAGGCAAGAAAAGTGAACCGGGTCTTCGAAAACAACGAAACATAGACGTACAATCTACTACAAAATTCTATTTTTTCTTTAAGTATATGAATATGTTTATATATTTTACTAATATAAGGCGTTTCCGTTTCAGTATTTTATATTTTAAGTATTTGCAAACTTTAATTCTTTCTGTAAAAATGTTTTATAAGACGGCACTTTATTATAACGTGTTTCTAAGACCCCTCAAATCTTGCAATATAAAGATGGTTAAATTTTCTTATATTTTGCATTATAAATGCGTCTTTTTCCCAAAATTCAATAAATTATCATAATTCTTTCCTGTTGTGTGGTTTCCATTTTATAAGGCGTGATATGTCCAAATATGAAGCAGTTTATTTCGTGGGTGATAATCAAGCGATTAACCGAGTATGAGTCGATTCTTCTAAAACGACGAATCGAGGCGCATTTTCGGGCTCGCTTACAGCCCTAATTCTTCTCTAATAAAGTCCATGAAAATGTTCTCTGTATCAGTGTGATATAGAGTGATTTCAGATGAATTATTGGACCAGATTACATGTTTGAAAATAGGCTCAAATTAAATCCTGTAAAAAATTGATTTCATAGTCTTTGGCTCTGTGGATAGGTACAGATGCCTCAAGGATTCTTTCCCTGTCATTTTCTTGAGAAATTGTCTCTCCCCATCTGACTCATCTGGGTGTATTATTATATCCCCAGACGAAAGTCGGGGATATATTGGATTCAGGTCCGTCGCGCCGCCGCCGCCGCCGCCGCCGTAGAAATTTCCTTGTGGACGCGATAACTCAAAAACAAATTAATATTTTTTTTTCAAACTTGGTACACATGTTAAGGGTGCCCAAAGGAAGATCCCTATTTTAAGGTGACCTTAAACTCCCAGTAAAAAAGAACTTATGGCCACCTTAAGGTCAGAAATTGGACTTTTGGCCACTTAGAGCCCTGTAGGTCACAAACTATGATGCTCAGCTGGCTGAAATTTTACCTGACAACACATTAATATGTTCTTAGTACATGTGCCGAAAATCACGACTTTAAGTTGAGGAGAAAATTGTGTTTGAGGCCCATAAATACCCCCACTTGGGGATTTTTTGCTATACTTTTCACATATTTTGCCCTATAATTTGGAAGTGGTAATTCTGATGAGTCTCAAACTGCGCTAGGTATAACTTTGATATGTAATCCTTGTCTGTAGAAAATTTTAGGGCTGTAGGTTTACCCAAAGGGGTCGACTTAAGGTCTCAAAAGTGCCCACAGAGACCCAATTTATGCACTTTTTGCCACTTTCAAGCACTGTAGCTTTCAAACTATGTCTCTCATCTAAGTTAAATATCATCTGGGAATATATCTATGTGTTTTCTTATATGTGCCCCAACATTTAGGCCTTTAATAGACAGTTAACCTGTGTATCAGGACCATAAACACCCACCCGAGTGACCCTTATAAGACATTTTTCACATCTTTTTCCCTGTAACTTGGAAATGGTAAGTCTGAGAAGTTTCAAACTGTATTAGATATATATTCTGTGTGTAATCTTAGTATGTAACAGATTTTAAGTCTGAAGCTTTAATTTTGAAGGTCAAATTGAGGTCTCTAAAAGGCTCCCAAAGACCCAATATTTGGACTTTTTGCTACTTTTAAGCCCTGTGACTGTCAAACTATGTGACTGATAGAGCTCAAATCCTATCTGGGAAGATATTAGTATGTTATTTATATATGTGCCAAAAATTAAGGCTTTAAGAAGACATTTAACCTGTGTATGAGGACCATAAATCCCCACCCGAGTGACCATTTTTAGACATTTTTCACATATTTTGCCCTGTAACTTGGAAATGGTAAGTCTAAGAAGTTTCAAACTGTATTAGATGCATATTCTATGTGTAATCTTAGTATGTGACAAATTTTAAGTCTGAAGCTTTAATTTGAAGGCCACATTTAGGTCTCTAGAAGGCCCCATAAAGACCCAGTATTTGGACTTTTTGCCAATTTTAAGGCCTGTGACTGTTAAACTATGTGACTGATAGAGCTGAAATCTCATCTGGGAATACATTATTATGTTCTTTTTACATGTGCCAAAAATCAAGGCTTCAAGTAGACATTTAACCTGTGTATGAGGACCTTAAACACCCACCTGAGTGACCCTTTTAAGACATTTTTCACATATTTTGCTCTGTAACTTGGAAATGGTAAGTCTGAGAAGTTTCAAACTTTATTAGATACATATTCTATGTGTAATCTTAGTATGTAACAAATTTTAAGTCTGAAGCTTTAATTTGAAAGCCACATCGAGATCTCTAAAAGGCCCACAGAGACCCAATATTTGGACTTTTTAACCACCTTTAAGCCCTGTGACTGTTAAACTATGTGATTGATGGAGCTGAAATCCCATCTGGGAATGCATTATTATGTCCTTTTTACATATGCCGAAAATCAAGGTTTTTAGTAGACATTTAACCTGTGTATGAGGGCCATAGACACTCGCCCAAGTGCCTTTTTGGACATTTTTTCCGTATTTTGCCCGGTTATTTGGAAATGCTTAGTGTGACAAGTCTTAAACTGTATTATATATAATTTTTGTTTGTTATGTATGTCCCCCAAAAAGTTTCAGATCTGTTGTTTAATTGCTAAGGTCTCTTTAACAATTGTAAAATGCCCACAGAAACCCAATTTATGGACATTATGCCACTTTAAAGCCCAGTAACTGTCAAACTATGTGGGTTATAGAGCTGAAATCTTTGAATTTTTAAAAGGAAATGCCTGTCTATTTAAATTTTGAATATTAATAATGTTATGGCTATCTTAGTCTTTTAAGAACTTATTTATGTCCACCCCCCTGGGGGGTGGATATATTATTTTTGCTTTTTTCGCCGTCCGATGTCCGATGTCCGGCGTCCGGCGTCCGATGTCCGGCGTCACGCATGGTTTCCGCTCATTTAAAGGAAAAGTATTAGAGCTATTGTCACCAAATTTGGTATGCAGGCTTATTGGGTCAGTAGCTTGCTTGGGATTGCTTTTGGCTGTTGTACCTCTTTTGCTTACTGAGTAATACTTAAGTACAGCTATTTTCAGTACCCATTGGTTTCCGTGCATTTAAGCCAAAATAATTATATCCCCAGACGAAAGTCGGGGATATATTGGATTCAGGTCCGTCGCGCCGCCGCCGCCGCCGCCGCCGCCGCCGCCGCCGCCGCCGCCGCCGCCGCCGTAGAAATTTCCTTGTGGACGCGATAACTCAAAAACAAATTAATATTTTTTTTTCAAACTTGGTACACATGTTAAGGGTGCCCAAAGGAAGATCCCTATTTTAAGGTGACCTTAAACTCCCAGTAAAAAAGAACTTATGGCCACCTTAAGGTCAGAAATTGGACTTTTGGCCACTTAGAGCCTTGTAGGTCACAAACTATGATGCTCAGCTGGCTGAAATTTTACCTGACAACACATTAATATGTTCTTA
This sequence comes from Sabellastarte sp. h YS-2021, assembly GCA_964017235.1. Classification (NCBI taxonomy): domain Eukaryota; kingdom Metazoa; phylum Annelida; class Polychaeta; order Sabellida; family Sabellidae; genus Sabellastarte; species Sabellastarte sp. h YS-2021. The sequence continues at coordinate 122,385,998 of OZ024930.1, read as the reverse complement.
GTACATGTGCCGAAAATCACGACTTTAAGTTGAGGAGAAAATTGTGTTTGAGGCCCATAAATACCCCCACTTAGGGATTTTTTGCTATACTTTTCATATATTTTGTCCTATAATTTGGAAGTGGTAATTCTGATGAGTCTCAAACTGCGCTAGGTATAACTTTGATATGTAATCCTTGTCTGTAGAAAATTTTAGGGCTGTAGGTTTACCCAAAGGGGTCGACTTAAGGTCTCAAAAGTGCCCACAGAGACCCAATTTATGCACTTTTTGCCACTTTCAAGCACTGTAGCTTTCAAACTATGTCTCTCATCTAAGTTAAATATAATCTGGGAATATATCTATGTGTTTTCTTATATGTGCCCCAACATTTAGGCCTTTAATAGACAGTTAACCTGTGTATCAGGACCATAAACACCCACCCGAGTGACCCTTATAAGACATTTTTCACATCTTTTTCCCTGTAACTTGGAAATGGTAAGTCTGAGAAGTTTCAAACTGTATTAGATATATATTCTGTGTGTAATCTTAGTATGTAACAGATTTTAAGTCTGAAGCTTTAATTTTGAAGGTCAAATTGAGGTCTCTAAAAGGCTCCCAAAGACCCAATATTTGGACTTTTTGCTACTTTTAAGCCCTGTGACTGTCAAACTATGTGACTGATAGAGCTCAAATCCTATCTGGGAAGATATTAGTATGTTATTTTTATATGTGCCAAAAATTAAGGCTTTAAGAAGACATTTAACCTGTGTATGAGACCATAAATCCCCACCCGAGTGACCATTTTTAGACATTTTTCACATATTTTTCCCTGTAACTTGGAAATGGTAAGTCTAAGAAGTTTCAAACTGTATTAGATGTATATTCTATGTGTAATCTTAGTATGTGACAAATTTTAAGTCTGAAGCTTTAATTTAAAGGCCACATTTAGGTCTCTAGAAGGCCCCATAAAGACCCAGTATTTGGACTTTTTGCCAATTTTAAGGCCTGTGACTGTTAAACTATGTGACTGATAGAGCTGAAATCTCATCTGGGAATACATTATTATGTTCTTTTTACATGTGCCAAAAATCAAGGCTTCAAGTAGACATTTAACCTGTGTATGAGGACCTTAAACACCCACCTGAGTGACACTTTTAAGACATTTTTCACATATTTTGCTCTGTAACTTGGAAATGGTAAGTCTGAGAAGTTTCAAACTTTATTAGATACATATTCTATGTGTAATCTTAGTATGTAACAAATTTTAAGTCTGAAGCTTTAATTTGAAAGCCACATCGACTTTGGACTTTTTACCACCTTTAAGCCCTGTGACTGTTAAACTATGTGATTGATGGAGCTGAAATCCCATCTGGGAATACATTATTATGTCCTTTTTACATGTGCCGAAAATCAAGGTTTTTAGTAGACATTTAACCTGTGTATGAGGGCCATAGACACTCGCCCAAGTGCCTTTTTTGACATTTTTTCCGTATTTTGCCCTGTTATTTGGAAATGCTTAGTGTGACAAGTCTTAAACTGTATTATATATAATTTTTGTTTGTTATGTATGTCCCCCAAAAAGTTTCAGATCTGTAGTTTAATTGCTAAGGTCTCTTTAACAATTGTAAAATGCCCACAGAAACCCAATTTATGGACATTATGCCACTTTAAAGCCCAGTAACTGTCAAACTATGTGGGTTATAGAGCTGAAATCTTTGAATTTTTCAAAGGAAATGCCTGTCTATTTAAATTTTGATTATTAATAATGTTATGGCTATCTTAGTCTTTTAAGAACTTATTTTTGTGTGTTATACCTCTGCTTGCTGAGTTTTTAACTTTTTAAAATGAAACTGGTTAAACATATTCAAGTAGACAAAATGGACACTTTAAGTGAGCTTTAAGTCCCAATATTAATGAAATTATATCCTTATGTAGTAAAACTAGGGGATTTTTAACCCTCAACTAGCCCAGTTTTATTCAACTTGCCTCAGTTAATTTTGACACAGCTCCTACAGTTATGAACTCATTTCAGTTGATAATCACATACTTAAAATTCTCAATTCTTTTTGTATTTGAGTACCCCTTTTATATAGATTGTTTGTTTACCATTTATCCCCACCTCTGGGACCTCCAGCTATATTGAGTGACACTAAATAAACAAAGGTATTTAATGATATCAGATGAGAAACAAAGAACTCAATGGGGTTGCAGATCTTGTGTAATAGTGAGAGAGGTGTGGAGAAGGGGAGAGGGGTGGGGGTGGGAGGTAGTGGGCTTCATTACATATAACACAAAGGGGAGTCAGAACTGAGATTGTGTCACATATTTAGGTTGCATATATATGGACCACATATATAGGTATAGAGGAAATGAATAACTGAAAACAATTTGCAAATTCTAAAAATAATATAATAAAATAATAATATAAATAATTTTTTTTTAAATAATATTTTATTTGTGAACAAATATAGAAACAGATATGCGCTTTTGGGATTATGAATTTTAGAATGGACATTGAATCATCAATCATTTAAATACTTTGAAGGAAGATTGAAAAGTATGATGAGTTGAGTTAAAATAATATTTTATTTGTCAACAAATATAGAAACAGATATGCTCTTTTGGGATTATTATTTTAGAATGGACATTCAATCATCAATCATTTAAATACTTTGAAAATAGGTTTAGAGTTATCATTGCAGGAAGATTGAAAATATAATTTGAGTTATGTATTCGGTGTCTGGGGATACACCATCTTCCTTGGGAAGATATAAACAGAGTAGATTGATGTGCTGAAGTTCATATAATAATGGGTAATTATGTTTTAAAAAATTCCCGATCAAAACCTGTGGCGTGAGTGATGACCTGTCTGGGGATATGTTGGCGCCGAGTTGGCCCAATCTAGTTAAAGATATTTTACTACAATTTTGAATACAAGATTGTTATGTCCATAGCTCGCTTGGTATTGCATTTGGGACTGATAGCTTTGTCAGTACATGAGTAATAGCCATTTAGGTACTTCATTGTGTATTTTCAGTACTACTTTTGAGTAATTTGCTAATATCTCAGAAACCGTGTGAGATAGAGCGATTTCGTCGAAATTTTCGACCCACAGGGTATTTAAGGAATGTAATATTTGCAATTTTCAAAAAATTTTCCCCTCCCCAAAAATGGCGGCCATTTTGAATTTTCGAATTTTTGCCAAAATTGGCAAAACACAAATTTGCTTCTATCTCCTTAACCGTGCGAGATAGAGCGATTTCGTCGAAATTTTCGACCCACAGGGTATCTAAGGAATGCAATCTTTGCAATTTTCAAAAAAATTTTCCCCTCCCCAAAAATGGCGGCCATTTTGAATTTTCGAATTTTTGCCAAAAATGGCAAAACACCAATCTGCTTCTATCTCCTTAACCGTGCGAGATAGAGCGATTTCGTCAAAATTTTCGACCCACAGGGTATCTGAGCATTGTACTCTTGGTAATTTTAAAAAAATTTTCCCCTCCCCAAAAATGGCGGCCATTTTGAATTTTCGAATTTTTGCCAAAAATGGCAAAACACAAATTTGCTTCTATCTCCTTAACCGTGCCAGATAGAGCGATTTCGTCGAAATTTTCGACCCACAGGGTATCTGAGCATTGTGCTCTTGGTAATTTTCCAAAAATTTTCCCCTCCCCAAAAATGGCGGCCATTTTGAATTTTCGAATTTTTGCCAAAAATGACAAAACACTAATTTGCTTCTATCTCCTTAACCGTGCGAGATAGAGCGATTTCGTCGAAATTTTCGACCCACAGGGTATCTAAGGAATGCAATCTTTGCAATTTTCCAAAAATTTTCCCCTCCCCAAAAATGGCGGCCATTTTGAATTTTCGAATTTTTGCCAAAAATGGCAAAACACAAATTTCCTTCTATCTCCTTAACCGTGCCAGATAGAGCGATTTCGTCAAAATTTTCGACCCACAGGGTATCTGAGCATTGTACTCTTGGTAATTTAAAAAAAATTTTCCCCTCCCCAAAAATGGCGGCCATTTTGAATTTTTGAATTTTTGCCAAAAATGGCAAAACACAAATTTGCTTCTATCTCCTTAACCGTGCCAGATAGAGCGATTTCGTCAAAATTTTCGACCCACAGGGTATCTAAGGAATGCAATCTTTGCAATTTTCCAAAAATTTTCCCCTCCCCAAAAATGGCGGCCATTTTGAATTTTCGAATTTTTGCCAAAAATGGCAAAACACAAATTTCCTCCTATCTCCTTAACCTTGCCAGATAGAGCGATTTCGTCAAAATTTTCGACCCACAGGGTATCTGAGCATTGTACTCTTTGCAATTTTCCAAAAATTTTCCCCTCCCCAAAAATGGCGGCCATTTTGAATTTTCGAATTTTTGCCAAAAATGGCAAAACACTAATTTGCTTCTATCTCCTTAACCGTGCGAGATAGAGCGATTTCGTCGAAATTTTCGACCCACAGGGTAACTAAGGAATGCAATCTTTGCAATTTTCCAAAAATTTTCCCCTCCCCAAAAAATGGCGGCCATTTTGAATTTTCGAATTTTTGCCAAAAATGGCAAAACACAAATTTCCTTCTATCTCCTTAACCGTGCCAGATAGAGCGATTTCGTCAAAATTTTCGACCCACAGGGTATCTGAGCATTGTACTCTTTGCAATTTTCCAAAAAATTTTCCCCTCCCCAAAAATGGCAGCCATTTTGAATTTTCGAATTTTTGCCAAAAATGGCAAAACACAAATTTGCTTCTATCTCCTTAACCGTGCGAGATAGAGCGATTTCGTCGAAATTTTCGACCCACAGGGTATCGAAGAAATGCAATCTTTGCAATTTTCCGAAAAATTTTCCCCTCCCCAAAAATGGCGGCCATTTTGAATTTTCGAATTTTTGCCAAAAATGGCAAAACACAAATTTGCTTCTATCTCCTTAACCGTGCGAGATAGATCGATTTCATCAAAATTTTCGACCCACAGGTATTTCAGCATTGTATTCTTGGCAATTTAAAAAAAAATTTCCCGTCCCCTAAAATGGCGGCCATTTTGAATTTTCAAATTTTTGTCAAAAATGGCAAAACACAAATTTGCTTCTATCTCCTTAACCATGCGAGATAGAGCGATTTCGTCGAAATTTTCAACCCACAGGGTATCTAAGGAATGTAATCTTTGCAATTTTCAAAAAATTTTCCCCTCCCCAAAAATGGCAGCCATTTTGAATTTTCGAATTTTTGCCCAAAATGGAAAAACACAAACTGGCCTTAACCGTGCAAAATAGAGTTATTTCGTTGAAATTTTCGACCCATAGGGTATCTAAAAAATGTACTCTTGGCAATTTTCAAAAAAATTTCCTTTTCCCAAAAATGGCGGCCATTTTGAATTTTCAAATTTTTGCCAAAAATAGAAAAACAGGAATTTGCTTCTATCTTCTTAACCGTGCCAGATAGAGTGATTTCGTCAAAATTTTCAACCCAACCAATGCAAAAAGGCATGAAGCTGAAATAATTTACATCTACACTAACAAATATTTAAGCATCATTGATATATTTTACAAATGAAACAGGGTCTTGTAAGACTACTGTACAATTTGGGCAAAAGGTTCATGGGTGGACATTACACATGATAATGTGTGTTCTTCTATGCTATCCTGTTTCTATTCGCATCTACTATCAACAGGGCGGCCGATTTCTAGTTTTGTGTGTTATACCTCTGCTTGCTGAGTTTTTAACTTTTTAAAATGAAACTGGTTAAACATATTCAAGTAGACAAAATGGACACTTTAAGTGAGCTTTAAGTCCCAATATTAATGAAATTATATCCTTATGTAGTAAAAGTAGGGGATTTTTAACCCTCAACTAGCCCAGTTTTATTCAACTTGCCTCAGTTAATTTTGACACAGCTCCTACAGTTATGAACTCATTTCAGTTGATAATCACATACTTAAAATTCTCAATTCTTTTTGTATTTGAGTACCCCTTTTATATAGATTGTTTGTTTACCATTTATGCATCCCCCACCCGGATTCCCCCCACCCACCTCTGGGACCTCCAGCTATATTGAGTGACACTAAATAAACAAAGGTATTTAATGATATCAGATGAGAAACAAAGAACTCAATGGGGTTGCAGATCTTGTGTAATAGTGAGAGAGGTGTGGAGAAGGGGAGAGGGGTGGGGGTGGGAGGTGGTGGGCTTCATTACATATAACACAAAGGGGAGTCAGAACTGAGATTGTGTCACATATTTAGGTTGCATATATATGGACCACATATATAGGTATAGAGGAAATGAATAACTGAAAACAATTTGCAAATTCTAAAAATAATATAATAAAATAATAATATAAATAATTTTTTTTTAAATAATATTTTATTTGTGAACAAATATAGAAACAGATATGCGCTTTTGGGATTATGAATTTTAGAATGGACATTGAATCATCAATCATTTAAATACTTTGAAGGAAGATTGAAAAGTATGATGAGTTGAGTTAAAAATAATATTTTATTTGTCAACAAATATAGAAACAGATATGCTCTTTTGGGATTATTATTTTAGAATGGACATTCAATCATCAATCATTTAAATACTTTGAAAATAGGTTTAGAGTTATCATTGCAGGAAGATTGAAAATATAATTTGAGTTATGTATTCGGCGTCTGGGGATACACCATCTTCCTTGGAAGATATAAACAGAGTAGATTGATGTGCTGAAGTTCATATAATAATGGGTAATTATGTTTTAAAAAATTCCCGATCAAAACCTGTGGCGTGAGTGATGACCTGTCTGGGGATATGTTGGCGCCGAGTTGGCCCAATCTAGTTTAACTTAAAATTTAGTTTCACCAATCAAGTCAATGCTGTGATCAAATTTTGTTTTGCTAACCTGCGTGATTTGCATCGTGTCAGACATTTTAAATAAACATAATTTAAATGTCCCTTGCGGGACACTTGTTTGTATATGGGAGGATATCTGGCTCCGCCGACTCCATGAGCTCCGCATTTTCTTTTCCTCATAACTCTGTGACCGTTCGGCGGATTCCTTTCAAATTTGGCAGGTGTATGCAGTAGCCCTGGGGAATTTTTTTGAATATGCTGCAGTGACATTTCGACCAATCAGAGAGTTCACATGACCAAAAATATCTTTTTTTGATGGTAAGCTTGTCTGGATGATAACTTGAAAGGGATTTTATCAATTCACCTGAAACTTGGCAAATACATTCATTCTATTAAAATCTGGAAATCATTATATTTTGGCACTGATTGGTTAAGAGATGGCCGAGTAATTAATGAGTAATTAATCATTACGAATTTTCCAAATAAGGAAAACACAAAAATGCTTATATCTCAAACGCTAGATAGAGCGATTTCGACGAAATTTTTGACCCACAGGGTATCTCTGCAGAGTAGCTATCTCAAGTTTCAAAAAATTTTTGTCTCACAAAAAATGGCGGCCATTTTGAATTTTCGAATTTGTTGCAAAAATTGCAGAACACAAAAATGCTTATATCTCGAAAACTATGCTAGATAGAGCAGACTACGCAGAATTTGGTTGCCACAATTGTATAAGGCTAGAAGCAGAGCGTCTTCTTAATACTTTAGCATTCACCTTTATATCCTTTTTGTACCACTTTATTTTTGCTGTGCAAAAACATTATCTTTTTTGTGTAAGCGATCCTCTAGATTATTGAGGCAATTAGACTTCCTCTCTTTTGACATCTCAGTCATGGTTGCAAATGCATTGGTCAGTAGCCATCTGAATTATTGTAACTCTCTGTTGTGTAGTTTGTCATCCAAAACTATTACAAAGCTCCAGAATGTCCATAACTGTTTGGCACATTTTGTTACTGATGCTTCCAGATTTACTCATATTACTCCAACCCTTAAGGTTCTTGTAAAACAACAAAAGTTTCCTGTAAAACAACAAATCATCTTCAAAGCCTTGGTACTCGTATACAAGTACCTCACCACTGCAAAATCAAAATATTTTGCCACATATCTGTCTTTGTCTACATCTGCTGTTGAAACATGGCAGATGTTCCCTAAGTTTCTTTATTGTAGCTCTTAAATTCATAAATCAAAGGTTTATTTCAGCAATTGTTTCTCATGTGATGCTCCAATACTTTGTAATGATTTGCCACTGGAAATGCAAACTGCTCCTACTCTTACATGTTTCAAAAGGTGACTTTAAACTTATCTGTTTCAGAAGTCGTTCCCTCCCAAATTTTCAAATACTGAAAAGTGAAAACTGATGGTCTTCTTAATTATGACCCTTGTTACATTTCATGACTTTTGATTTATGTCTCGCATTGGTGTGAATGGGAAACCAGTATACTGCATTTTGTTTCCCTTAAGGGCTGTCGGGGTATTGTTTTCACCCATGGTGTCCGGATGAGTGGGTGGGCGGGTGGCGGGAAAAAGTTTGTCCGGGCTGAATCTCAGAAACAGTAAGGTGTAGGAAGTGATACTTGGTAGGGACATTGGTTAGGAGGTGTAGGTGTGCAACGTCATGGTCTGACCTTGATTTGACCTTCCCGTAGTGACCTTGAGTTTGAAAATCTTGTCCGGGTTATATCTCGAAAACCGTAAGGTGTAGGAAGTTGATACTTGGTAGGGACATTGGTTAGGAGTTGTAGGTATGCAACGTCATGGTGTGACCTTGATTTGACCTTTGACCTTGCTGTAGTGACCTTGACCTATAAAATCTTGTCCGGGCTATATCTCGGAAACTGTAAGGTGTAGGAAGTTGATACTTGGTAGGGATATTAGTTAGGGGGTGTAGGTGTGCAGTGTTATGGTCTGACCTTGATTTGACCTTTGACCTTGTCGTAGTGGCCTTAACACTGACACTGATCTGAAAGTATCCCAATCTGTGTACTGTTTCACTACTTCTATATCTCATGGTGTTGAAAACTATTTTCACAGGCTGTGGGGTACGGGGATCCCTGATGCTATTTTTAGTGCATTAAAATTTATGAAATCATGTACTAAATCACTTATAACTTGAAAAGTATTGCATTTAGAGCATTTTGTCAAAATATGTTGTTTAGCTACTTTTTTCATAGCTACAACATGGTGAGTAAATTGAATGTCTATCCCAATAGCTAAGTGAGTAATAGCTACTTTCTGACTTTTCAGTACCTCCCGTAATGAGTAAAATCACCTATAACTTGAAAACTATTGCATATACAGAATTTTGTGTAATCATGTTATTCAGCTACTTTTAGGTCAGCTACAACATAGTAAAATTTTAGACCTGTAGCTCATTGCATAGCTAAGTAATAGCCACTTTGAAGTTATCACTGTTGAGTAAATCAGTTGTAACTTGAAAACTATTGCATTTAAAGTAGTTTGTTTAAATATGTTATTCCCCTAATTTTTGGTTAGCTATAACATAGTGAAATTGCAGACCTGTAGTTCATTACATAGCTAAGCAATAGCTATTGTGAGGTTCTCACTGTTGAGTTAATCAGTTGTAACTCAAAAACTATTGCATTTACAGTATTTTGTTTAAATATGTTGTTCACCTCCTTTTGGGTCAGCTATAAGATAGTTAAACTGCAGACCTATAGCTCATGGCATAGCTGAGTAATAGCTTCTTTCGGGTTCTCACTGTTGAGTAAATCAGTTGTAACTTGAAAACTATTGCATTTAGAGTATTTTATTTAAATATGTTGTTCACCTACTTTTGGGTCAGCTATAACATAGTAAAATTTCAGACCTGCAGCTCATTACATAGCTGTGTAATAGCTACTTTGAGGTTATCACTGTTGAGTAAATCAGTTGTAACTTGATAACTATTTAAATGTGTTATTAACTTACTTATGAGTCGGCTATACCACAGTGAAATTGCAGCCCTTTAACTCATTGCATGCCTGAGCAAAAGCTACTTTGAGATTTTCTCTGTTAAGTAAATCAGTTGTAACTCGAAAACTTCTTTCACTTCTACTCAGAAACTCAAAACACACAGCTGACACAGAGCCCGTTCACTGGTATGTACAAAGGGATCTGCCCATTTTTCAAAAAGGATCATTTTTCCCCTATTTCCGACCTAAAAATCACTGACACTTGTTCCAATTGTGCAAAGCCATAGGTAGTTTAATTGTTTGGTTAATTTTACTCAGGGATGGAAAATGAGCAAGGGGAACTACTAGTCAAGGGACCCAATGTGTTCCAAAGCTACTGGAACAGACCAGAAGAAACTGAGAAAGCATTCACTGCAGATGGATGGTTTAAAACAGGTTTGCGTTACAGTTTCTACGAAAATAAAAAAAATATATCTTTTTCAAATCAATTATTGTGGTATTGTAATATGTAGATGTGTTCTGTTTTGTTTCTGCAGAAAGATGATTTTTAGTTGGTGGCAAAAGAGTTTATTTGTTATCACTTTTTTAGAAGTAATAAATACTTTGAGTTTGTCAAGTAAAGAGCATTGTTTGAGATACTGTGAAATGTGTTAATTTTAGTGTGTCGTTATGGATAAAGTGATTTTGAGGTGAAATTACAGGACTGTATTAATAGTTTATATGATTTTATCTATTTGTAAGTGTGAACAAGTTGCATAAAGTCTCAGCTTAATCATACCATAAACAACACATCATTCAGAGCCTTTAATGTCTGAAATTTCTATTATTCCAAATCTACTCACACATTTATTAATTAAGTGTCATTTGTCATGAAATTTGGTTTTGAATGTGATTTTCTGACTGCTACCACCATCTCATTATGGTCTCTTCATACCTCCTTTAATATTCATGGCATGTATCTTCTTTTTATCCCTAAAGAAGTCAAGTTTTAGATCATTGATGTTATAAATGACTGATTGAAGAGTGATTGATTACCTCTATGTAAGAAATGTCTCCCTATTCTTAATTTATCTTGCTCATAACTTCTAAGATAATAGGAATTAAGCTTATTCACACATTTTAATTTTCCAACTTTTTGGAACTCTTTGTTTTTGTTTCAAAAGCTTTTTTCAGTTTTCTTTATTTCCCACCAGCCCTAAGGGCTGTCAGGGTATTGTTTTCACCCATGGTGTCCGGATGAGCGGAAAAAGTTTGTCCGGCTGTATCTCAGAAACCGTAAGGTGTAGGAAGTTGATACTTGGTAAGGACATTAGTTAGGGCTTTTAGGTCTGCAACATCATTGTGTGACCTTGATTTGACCTTTGACCTTGCTGTAGTGACCTTGACCTATGAAATCTTGTCTGGGCTATATCTCGGCAACTATAAGGTATAGGAAGTTTATACTTGGCAGGGACATTGGTTGGGGGTGTAGTTGTGCAACGTCATGGTGTGACCTTGAGTTGATCTTTGATCTTGCCGTAGTGACCTTGACCTATAAAATCTTGTCTGGACTATATCTCAGAAACTGTAAGGTGTAGGAAGTTGTTACATGGTAGGGACATTGGTTAAGGGGTGTAGGTGTGCGAAGTCATGGTGTGACCTTTAGCTTTGGCTCTGCCAAAGTGTGTTCACCTGCCATATTTGAGACATGTTTCTCTTATGACAAAGATATATGGATTGCTCTAATTGATTATTCTATGCACTTTTGCATAATATTATTGTGCTTTTTTCCATTGACTGCTATTCTCCAATTAATAAATTTTACAGCTTCATAATTTTTAGTGTACTGATTAATGCCGTCATCTATGTATTGAATTGTCTTGTTTTAATACTTTATCTTTACATACATTTTCTTTCTCTTATGTTATATGTTATATGTTATTTTTTCTACATGAACATTATTTGGAGCTTTATATAAATGACACTGCTCTGAAACTATCCAGATCTTTTTAATGTTTTACTACTTCTACATCTCATGGTGCTGAAAGCTATTTCCCCAGGCTTTGGGGTACGGACATCTCTGATGCTATTTTTTTCACAGATATGTGGCATGTTGTAACCAACCCGTCTATTAGATTGATGTGTCCAACGTCCGTCCATCTGGCCATCCACATTTTCGTTTCCGGACTCTTAACTCGAAAACGCTTTGTCCAATCGAATTCAAACTTGACAGGGTGATAGATCACCATCATAGCTAGGTTTCTTTCGAAATTGGTGTAATTCCGTGTGTTTGTCCTTTTTTGTCCGTTTGTCTGTCCGTCAACATTTTCGTTTTCCGGACTCTAACTTGAAAACGCTTTGTTCAATCAAATTCAAACTTGACAGGGAGATAGATCACCATCATAGCTAGGTTCCTTTCAAAATTGGTGTAATTCTGTATGTTCGTTTGTCCGTTTTTTGTCCGTTTGTGTGTCTGTCAACATTTCCGTTTCTGGACTCTAACTTGAAAATGCTGTGTCCAATCGAATTCAAACTTGACAGGGAGGTAGATCACCATCATAGCTAAGTTGCTTTCAAAATTGGTGTAATTCCGTGTGTTCGTTTGTCCGTTTTTTGTCTGTTTGTGTGTCCGTCAACATTTCCGTTTCTGGACTCTAACTCGAAAACGCTTTGTCCAATCGAATTCAAACTTCACAGGGAGGTAGATCACCATCATAGCTAAGTTGCTTTTGAAATTGGTGTAATTGTGTGTTTCTTTATCTGGCAACATTTCCGTTTCCAGACTCTAGCTCGAAAACGCTTTGTCCAATCAAATTCAAACTTGACATGGAGATAGATCACCATAATAGCTAAGTTGCTTTCGAAATTGGTGTAATTCTCATTGTTCGTTTGTCCGTTTATAGCATAGATTCAATTATGTAACCTAGATTACAAGTTTTACATTTCTTTGCATTTCTAACCCATTTACCTTAACTGGGTGACCTAACATTTCTTTCCTTTTTTCTAAATTTAATTACAGCAGTCGCTAACCTTAGTGCTGCCTGTGCAACCCACCTTTTGGGGCATTTCTGACCCTCTTGTTTCTGATTAATTAAATGTATATTTGAATCAGCAGCCATATTTGCTTTACTGACATTTCCATTTGGTTACAACTAAAAAATGTGAAAACTTTGATTCAGGATGGTTAGTGCATTACAGATACCCGGCTCCACTTTTCACACTGAGTCATATCCACAATTACATACCCATTTTTTTCATTGGATTTCTTATACATGTAAACAGGAGATACAGCGGCCTACCAAGATGGGGTGTATAAAATACTGGGCAGGACCTCAGTGGACATCATAAAAAGTGGAGGTTATAAGATCAGTGCCTTAGAGATAGAACGTCATTTGTTGGAACATCCAGACATTATAGATGTGGCAGTGGTTGGACTTCCCGATGTTACATGGGGCCAACTTGTAGCTGCAGTTGTGGTAACAGTGGAAGGAAGGTCACTCAGTTTACAAGATATAAAGAAATTCTGCGAAGACAAGATAGCCGTTTATAAGATACCCACCATGCTAAAGGTCATTGAAGCAATGCCTCGGAATGCTATGGGCAAAGTCAACAAGAAGGAACTAGTACATCAAGTCTTTCCACAGAAGTTTCAGCGAATTATTTGAAAAGTAGATATGTGATATTAAAAGTAGAGCCATTGCATTTATTGTAGGGCTGTTGCGGGGTATTTAGAGTACAGATTTACAAAACACACCTGTTGTTCTTGATAAATATAGGCAGGTATCAATGTGACAGTATGTTAGTACTATCAAGATCTCGAACTGATTAGATTTTGGGAGCAATTGGACAAAAATTGAACAATTTATGAGCATTTTTTATATCAAGTAGTAACCAGAAAGCTTAAATTCATCAGAAATCCCCCTATTATGTTCTTTTATCAGTTGCATTTAGATCCATAAAATGTATTGGGATGCAATGAGAAACCACAATGCAGAGAGATTAAAAGCTGCGTGGATTTTACCCCGAGCCCCCTTATGGGTCAAACTTATGTCATAAAATCACAGATTTGTAGTTTTTGGCTTATATATCTTTTATTATTGCTTTTATAGGTCTTTGAATGTATTGGGAAGTAATAGAAAACCATATGCAGGGAATCTAGAAAGCGGGCCAGATTTTACCCCCACCCCTATGGGTCAAACTTGGATCATTAAATTGTAGAGTTTGTGTTTTTGGCTTTTATCTCCTTTATTATTGCTTTTGAGGCTTTGAAATGTATTAGGAGGTAATAAGATTATTCCTGTATGGGGAAATTTTAAACAGCATACTTTTCATTTCTTCCCTTGCTTTAAACTTTTAACAAATTTTAATTTTTCAACTTTTTAGGACGCTATGTTTTTATTTTCAAAAGCCTTTTTCTAGATGTGATTGCGCATTGAAAGCAAGAACGGTGGAACATTCAGCTACTTCCTGACAGGTTTGCTGTGCCCTATGTTGTAGATACACAATGCTTTATTAAGGTATGGGCAAAAATACTTTTGAAAATCAGTGTGTAGGTACTTGTACACCAGAGTCAGAGATTTGAAAATATAGTGTTGATCAACAAGCAACCAGGACAGGGGTGATTCTAGAAAGTTAGTTGCTATTTCTTGTGATATTAGCCAGGGTATTTTGAATACACATGTACAGTGTTGCTTCTAGAGCACGGAATACATGTTATCTCACTAGTTTTAGTACTAACCCGAAATTTGATAGTTTCAGATTGTTCAGTGGAAGATGTGTTCCCACATGTTTACAAAATGGATGGGCATTGATTGTTTCCCCAGAATCCATTAATTTTGTGATAGTGAAGGCTATATCTGGTAATTGTAACAGTGAAAAATGTTATTGTATCCCCGACGCGAAGCGGGGATACTATGGATTCATCATCGTTGTTGTCCGCGCCCTCGTCCACGTCAGCAGAGATTTCTTGTTAGCGACCTACAGTCCACATTTCTTTCCAGATTTCTTTCATAGTTGGCAGGTGGCTTGATATGGTAGAGGACTCGCCACCCTCTCTTTTTGGTAGGCTTTATGTCTAAATTAGGCCTGTGGTAGACAAAAATGTCTAAAATGTGGAATATTGCTTGTTAGCGACCTACAGTCCACATTTCTTTCCAGATTTCTTTCATATTTGGCAGGTGGCTTAGTATGCTAGAGGACTCGCCACCCTATCTTTTTGGTAGGCTTTATGTCTAAATTAGGCCTGTGGTAGACAAAAATGTCTAAAATGCATTAAAAGTCATGAAATCATGCACTAAATCACTTATAACTTGGAAAGTGTTGCATTTACAGCATTTTGTTAAAATATGTTATTCAGCTACTTTTTTCATAGCTACAACATGGTGAGTAACTTGGGTGTCTGTCTCAATAGCTAAGTGAGTAATAGGTACTTTTGTGCTTTTCAGTAACTTCCATCATGAGTAAAATCACTTGTAACTTGAAAACTATTGCATTTACACAATTTTGTATAAATATGTTATTCAGCTACTTTTGGGTCAGCTATAACATAGTAAAATTTCAGACCTGTAGCTCATGGCATAGCTGAGTAATAGCTACTTTTAGGTTATCACTGTTGAGTAAATTACTTATAACTTCAAAAGTATTACATTTAGAGTATTTTGTTTCAATATGTTATTCACCTATTTCGGAGTCAGCTATAACATAGTGAAGTTCCAGACCTGTGGCTCATTGCATAGCTGAGTAATAGCTACTTTGAAGTTCACACTGTTGAGTTAATCAGTTGTAATCGG
This sequence comes from Sabellastarte sp. h YS-2021, assembly GCA_964017235.1. Lineage (NCBI taxonomy): Eukaryota > Metazoa > Annelida > Polychaeta > Sabellida > Sabellidae > Sabellastarte > Sabellastarte sp. h YS-2021. The sequence goes on along the minus strand of OZ024930.1, from coordinate 122,370,448 downwards.
AAAACTATTGCATTTACAGAAATTTGTGTAAATATGTTATTCAGCTACTTTTGGATCAGCTATAACATAGTGAAATTACAGACCTGTAGCTCATGGCACAACTGAGCAATAGCTATTTTCAGCTACTGACTGTTGAGTAAATGACTTGTAACTTGAAAAATATTGCATTTGGAGTATTTTGTTAAAATATGTTGTTCACCTACTTTTGGGTCAGCTATAACATCGTGAAATTACAGACTTATAGCTCATGGCATAGCTGAGCAATAGCTATTTTCAGGTTCTCACTATTGAGTAAATCAGTTGTAACTTGAAAACTATTGCATTTACAGTATTTTGCTTAAATATGTTGTTCACCTAATTTTGGGTCAGCTATAACATAGAAAAAATTCAGACATGTAGCTCATTGCATAGCTGAGTAATAGCTACTTTGAGGTTATCACTGTTGAGTAAATCAGTTATAACATGAAAACTATTACATTTACAGTATTTTGTTTAAATATGTTATTCACATAATTTTTGGGTCAGCTATAACAGAGTGAAATTACAGACTTATAGCTCATGGCATAGCTGAGCAATAGCTATTTTCAGGTTTTCACTATTGAGTAAATCAGTTGTAACTTGAAAACTATTGCATTTACAGTATTTTGCTTAAATATGTTGTTCACCTAATTTTGGGTCAGCTATAACATAGAAAAAATTCAGACATGTAGCTCATTGCATAGCTGAGTAATAGCTACTTTGAGGTTATCACTGTTGAGTAAATCAGTTATAACATGAAAACTATTACATTTACAGTATTTTGTTTAAATATGTTATTCACATAATTTTTGGTCAGCTATAACAGAGTGAAATTGCAGACCTCTATATCATGGCATAGCTTACCAATATCTACTTTCAGGTTCTCACTGTTGAGTAAATCATTGTATCCACTGGATAGCCGCAGTGTGTAGAGAGATTTCACCATTACCGCTCTAACGAAAAAAAATATTATAGCTAGCCTTCTCAAGTTTGCAAGGTATATTAGAGGGTGCACCACAGTATTCTATTGGTAGGCTTTATGTCTAAATTAGGCCTGTGGCTAAATTACTTGCCTACTAAAAATGAGTAATTCTGCATTTTCTCTAAAAATATTGCAGATAGCAAATTTTTCTTAAATAACTCATTCACCTACTTTTGGGAGAGCTTTCACATGGTGAAGTTCCAGACCTGTAGGTAATTACTCACCTACTCAAAATGAGTAAATGCGAATTATCTCTAAAAGTATTGCAGATAGCCAATTTCTTTCAAATAACTCATTCATCTACTTTTGGGAGAGCTTTCACATGGTGAAGTTCCAGACCTACTGAAAATGAATAAATTCGAATTATCTCTAGAATTATTGCAGATAGCCAGTATTTCTCAAATAACTCAGTAATATGAAAACAACTTATAGGAAGTCATGGGCTGCAAATCTTTTCATGTGGTCAGATTTCACCTTGGGCCCCTCCTGCTTATTATTGGTCCTAGAGGTTTGCAATGTGAAAACGACTTATAGGAAATCATGGGCTGCGAATCTTTTGATGTGGTCAGACTTCACCTTGGGCCCCTGCTACAGGGTCAAATAAGGGTAGCCAAACTTAAAAGTGCTTTCAGCTTGCTTATTAACGAAAAATGCTGTTTATCTTCTAAACTATGTTAGTTGGCCTTTGTCGGTGGATACATCCAGCATCTGGCCACAGATGCGTCCTTAGTCTAGTTTTGTATGAAACAAAATGGACATTACAAAGTGGATGTCAAACACAAAGTATCAGTGTCAGTATCAGTAACCAGTACATTCATACATGCATACAAAAAATTATGTCAGGGAATTCCATGTTGTTGCCCAACAATATTTTGTAAAAATTTGTTGTCTTTCAAATTCGTGCTTAACTCATTAATATTCATGCATTCATGCAACAATATATTATGGCTTCAAAGACAAGTTCTCGTTTTAATGACTGAGCCTCCATATATTTTAGACATGAAAAATTGTTTTGTCATTTTAAAACTTCTAGAATTAACACGGACATAGTTTTTACCCATGATATTGTTTTCACCCATGGCATCCAGATGATCATTCGCGCAGGCTTCCTGCAATGTGAACTTTGAAACCATAAAGTGTAGGAAGTTGATACATGGTAGGGACATTGGTTTGGATGTGTAGGTACGCAACATCAATGTGCAACCTTGTTTTGACCTTTGACCTTGCTGTAGTGGCCTTAATCTTTAAAATCTTGTCTGGGCTATATCTCAGAAACTATAAGGTGTAGGAAGTTGATACTTGGTAGGGACATTGGTTGGGGACTGTAGGTGTGCTGCATCATGGTGCAACCTTGATTCGACCTGGCTGTAGTGGCCTTGACTTTTAAAAATCTTGTTCAAGCTAAATCTCAGAAACTGTAAGGGATAGACAAAGTATACTTGGCAGGGACATTGTTTGGGGTATGTATTCACCTATTTGATGTTCTGTGTCATGGCAAATTTTCAGAGCTGTAGTTCCATAGCTGATTAATAGCTACTTTTCAGATTTTGCCAACGAGTAAATCCTTTGTAACTTCAATACTACTAAATTTAGAAGTTTTTACCCCACACCCCTTAAGGGCTGTTGGGGTATTGTTTTCACCAATGGTGTCCAGATGGGCGGGCGGACAGTTCAGTCGGACTGGTGGGGGCCGGGAAAAAGTTTGTCCGGGCTGTGTCTCAAAAACCATAAGGTGTAGGAAGTTGGTACTTGGTAAAGACATTGGTTGGGGGTGTAGGCGTGCAACGTCATGGTGTGACCGTGATTTTACCTTTGACCTTGCCATAGTGTGAAAATCTTGTTTGGGCTCGATCTGGGAAACCATAAGGTGTAGGAAGTTGATACTTGGTAGGGACATTGGTTAGGGGATGTAGGTTTGCAACGATAACATGTACCTAGGTCCAGTAATGGCAGCTCAACAAGTTCAACCTCAGAAAAGTCATCTTTCGGAAAAAAAGAGTGTGGGGAGGGAGGCTCAGTCTCTGCAGCCAAGCTTTCTTGAGGCTAATAATCCAGGAACATCAGTTACCTTGAATACCAACAACAGGGTGTGTGGTAAGAGTGTTATATAACTCTATCAAATTTGTGTAGAGTAACTGAAATAAGTAACTGAATATTTACTCACCAAGGTGATCAAAATAATAATAATACAATATATTAATAAAAAAAACAAGCCTTAATGATTTAAGTAGTGAATCAAAGGACTCACCCTCTTCCTCATAAAGTTCAGATATCCAGACAGTTGATATCATTCAGCTACTTTTTTGGCAATAATCCTGTACCTTGTCAACTTCTGTATGTATTTGGGGACTCAGACTCTTATTTTTAAAGAGTAACAAACAGAAAAAAATAATTCATAGTGGCTAAGCCTATCAGTCCCACCTACCTCTCTACTGTATTTCAGCTGAGGGGTAAGGGCAAAATTCCAACTTGAAAGGAAAAACACTATACTATCTAGACCACCTTAAACTGCTAGTGCTACATAGCAGCTGGTTCAGTCATTATAAACTCTTTTTCTCCCAAGATCTCCCAAGATAGGCATGGAGTCCGAGATGGTAAGCTTGAGGCTTAAAAAAGGTATGTTTAGCAATAAATATTTTCAAATTTATTGTTGTTGCTTGCAAAATCTTTATATTTCCTATAAATGTTTATGCAAATCAGATATACAATTGATAATCACATATGTATAAAACTGTGATGAAATACCAGCCAAGGCAGTTGGTATGTAAATTTCGAGGGTATGTATATGAAAAAAAGTTGAATACATCTTTCTTTAGGTTTATCCTCCTCGACCCTCTGCATACGATGTATCATAGATATCAAATAAACAAACTGCTATACCTGCAAAATTATTTTATTTAAATCAAAAAGTATTTAGTCATAATCTAATTCGGTTATATCCCATTTTTGTGTCATTTTTTTACACTTTTCCAGATTAGGAAGCACGGTTTTCATAGCAAATACAGTAACAATGAAACTGTGCACCTGGACTGGGTCCTCCAGAAGGTAGGGTGTCCATTGCATAGAACTGGTGCTGAAAGTAGAATTGAAATTAGCATTTTCAACGTCTCTTATCATATGGACACTTTACAAAAACCCTGTGAATTGGTGATGAAAATACCAACTCTCTGACGAGTCAGTCCCACAATGATAATCCATTACGTAGTACTGATACATTGCCTGTTAAAAACCCCTGAACTTAATATACTTTTGTTGTTACCGGGAGTAAGTGAAATATTAATTTGTTCACATCTCTATCATCAGTTGCATCTCCCTGCCAAAACAAATTTATTCTGTGTCATATTTGAGATAGTATCTATAAAGTATAAACTCAATTTAATTTTGTACACCTGGATATTTAAGGTCATCTTGAAATAGGACACATCTGTGGGAGTAGTTATATCCACATACCAAATTTAAATTGAATCCATCAGGAAGTTCTTAAGATACTGTCCACAAATAAAAGAACTGTAAGTCATTGTAATTCTGTCACTACTTGGAGTTTAAGGTCTGCTTCAACTAGTTCACACCTAAGTGACCTTTAAGATCAGTTACAAATTTGCAAATTTGAACTGTATCCATGGAGCTTTTAGAAGATATAGTTCAAAGACTAAAAGTAAGGAAATAAAGTCACTATTTTCTTTAAAGTAATATTACCAGAGGACTCTCTGTTAAGGCAAGTTACAACCAAAATACAAATTTGAATGAATCTATAAAGTAGGTTTTGATCTACCCTTCAGAACTGAAATAGCTTAAACACCATATAATTATATTATTGGTGGAAGTTTAAGGTCACCTTAAAGAAGAGCATACTCCTATGACCAGTTGCATCCCCATGCCAAATTACAATATACTGTGCTGAGCCCTTTAAGAGATACTGTTAAGAAACATAATAACTTAATGTAATTTTGTTATATATGGGACCAGTTACTGAATGCCAACTTTAAACTGAATTGCATCAAGCTGTTTTTTAAATACTTTCTGAAAAAAAATCAGTTTAAAGTCATATATTAGGACACATCTCCAAGATCAGTAACATCGACAATTTTGAATTTAACATGTCAATTGTTTTTGAGAAACTGTTCAGGACCAAAAGCATGATGCCAACACAAGCAAACAAAGGAATCCCTTTCCACCAGCTCAACTGGAAACACATCTGGTTGTGCATTAACAAGTGGAACCAGAGGGAAATCCTGCTTAATCCAGATCATTATTATTGATATATACCAAGATATTCCAGATCAAGTTTAAAATGAAAATCCTGCTAAATCTAGATCATTATTAGTGCTGATATACACTAAGATACTGTGAGTTTAAAATGAGTCAAAATCAGTTGCTAGTTTCCTATTGATAATGCCAGCCCATGTGGTTACATCCTCTCAGACAAACTATGACCTTGAATTTGGTCATACTTTTGAATAGTAGAAATGTCCATAGTTTCTGTTGCTTACCTGTACACAAGACTTTGATTCACATAGATGACTATATCCTTTCTCTGGGCAGACCTTGTATTTACACCAAATATCCCTCACACAGCTTCTGCATGGTCCAGGAATTGAATGGACACAAACAGAAGAAAAGACAGCAACCCAAACCAGGCAGATCTTAAACATCTCTAGACACTGATTGAAAAGTATAAAGTAGTGCCAATTGATGTCTTCAATATCAGAGATACCTCTTGAACCATGTATTTCTATGTTAGAAGGTATAAATGCACACAGAAAAAGACACAGCAAAGTTTATATTGTGGTATTTGTGGAGAAAACAAAAGAGGACATCTGCTGAACTTTTGAAAGGTCAGCATGAGAGAGATAGTTCAATAAATGATTTTTCAAATAATTTGAAGTAAATGTCACCAATTGCTGTCCATTCACTGCTAAAGGCCACAAACTGAATCATACATTGTAACTGTTTGTGGCCTTCAATGACTGAATTGTATTTTCCATATGAATATACATATACATTTAGAGTAATTAAATCTAGCTTTAGCTTCTCTTTAATTTACATTTACTTTATTTGCCAAACCGCCAGTAAGGACAATTCCTTACAAAATGTCAGCATAATCATCAACATTCAGTTGTTTTCAACAAAGCATCGGTGCAAATACCATTCACTAGCCATCGGCAAAGACATTGGTAAATGGATTCTGTAAATATCAACAAAATATCAGTAAGTAGAACTCATTCATCATTGGCAAAACAAGAAGAAAAAAGCAAATAACACATTAGTAAATAATGTTCAGTAGCTATCAACAATCCAGCTGATTCAATAAATAGCTTTCAGTAACTATCAGTAAAACAATAGTAAATGGCATTCAAAACTATCAGCAAAACGGCACTATATGACATTCAGTAACTATCAGTAAAACATCAGTAGATGCCATCACGTAGCCATCAACGAAGCATCAGAAAATGACATGCAGTGGTCATCGGCAAAACATCAACAAATACTATTCAGCAGTCATCAAAAAACATCAACAAGTATCTTTACATAGCCATCAGTAAACATTATCCAGTATTTAGAAAATACCATTCAGTAGTGATAAGAAATCATCTGAAAATACTATTTAGACAAATTTGGTGTTTAAAGTCCCATTCAGCAGCCAAGGTCATATTGGGACAGGTCTTCTTGTATTGCCACTTGTGGGGCTCAAACCCAAACAGAGGTGACAGCCTGTGATTAGATGCCAAACTTGCTAACCACTAGGCCACTGAAGACCTCATGCTATTTAGAAATCATCAGAAAATTATCTTTAAATACTAATCAGTAGGCAAATGTTAATCTTGTAGTTTTTCATCCCTTTAATGGCCAAGGTCATAAAAGGAATGACTGTTTGTAGAAAGTTTATTGTGGTTGCATATTTGAACTTTCATATTATTATACTGTGATGTATCCATATTTTTTTCAAATTAGTTTTCTGTGTGTCTGAGTTACAGGCAATCTGTGTAAGTTATTTCATTTAATAACATATCAGTTCTGGGGCTGATTTTGTGAAAGGTCTCAGACTTAGCCCAGTCTCAGGCAGAGCCACTGGCCCAAATTTGAGCCTTTTGGTTCAGATAACTTTTTATCGCAAATGTTGGTGAAGGAATCAAAACAAAGACCAAGCTTATCAAATACCGAGTGTTTTTCTGCGTCATGTGACACTTCAGTCAAAATATTCTACCGATGACATATTTCCTTTGATGCATTTTATTTCTGGTAAAATGTGCTTATGAAATGGAAAACCTTATAATCACATGTAAATCGTCAAATACTTCTTTAGTGGGGAGTTTTATATATGTTACTTATTTTCTTCCATTCAAATTTTGAAGTAGAGAAAGAATTATGGCAGCCATATTTGAAACATTGTTTTCAAAACTTTTATTACCTGCCAGTCTCAACATTTGAGCTAGTGGCTCAGCCAAAGCTTAGACTGAGATCATTGGAGAAATCCATAAAGTATGGGCCCATGGGCTCAACCAAAATTGTACAAAAGTCTGAATTTTAAGCCCGAGACCGAGCTAGGAATTTTCATGAAATGTCTTGGTAATTATGTAATGAATGAAATGTCTACAAGGGTCAGTGTTACAATTACCTAAACAAGCATTTGAGATGTTAGGTATTCTGTGTAATTATCCTTTTAAGCATCATATTAATAACATGATTACTTCTTGCTTATGCAAACAATACAGATACTGAAAAGTTGCCCCCAACGCTGTTCATAAAATTATTAGAGAGACTGGCCCCCATCAATACTAAGTATGGTAGCAAGGAAATCACACTACCTTGCCCAACCAGTGGAATGAAGTCACACTTCAGGGCATATCCACTAAATTTCAATATTTTGTCCATGACTTCTCCATGACCAAAGCTTTAAAATCAAGGACCTTTTACATGCTTCATGGCATGAAAGATATATGTACCGAGGCCACGAGCTCCCGCCAAGACCATGAGCTCTCGCCGGTTTTACCTTTGAGAACCACGCACAAGGTTCCAGTCACAGTACAGGAAGACATCAAAATTTGATCTGATTGCATAAACGTATTCTTGTATTGAAATGATGGATGAAAGAAAGGAACAACACCGTTTTGCGACAGGATGCCTTTTAATTTCCATGACTTTTTATGAATTTTCCAAAACCTGGAGTCAATTTCCATGACTTTTCCAGGTCTGGAAATAAAAAAAAATAGATTTCAATTACTTTCCCAGGTTTTCCATGACTGGATACACCATGTCACACAGGGTGCTTTCTTCAGTGCCAAGATTTGCTGCTTTCACCCCACCAGAGACTTTCTCATTTGCTGACATTTTTGTACTGTGACAAATTTCTACTGCAAACAGCTGGATTTTTTTGGTTCTAGACTGAAACAAAATCTTCAATCTGTGTATGATTCACTCAGTCTTCTGCTTCAGTATAAAGGGGTGGGTCATTTTTTAACCCACAGCCCTTAAGGGCTGTTGGGGTATTGTTTTCACCCATGGTGTCCGGATGGGCAGGCCGGCAGTGGGAAAAGATTTTTCCGGGCTGTATCTCAGAAACCATAAGGTGTAGGAAGTTGATACTTGGTAGAGAAATTGGTTAGGGGTGTAGGTGTGCAACGTCATGCTGTGACTTTGATTTGACCTTTGACCTTCCCATAGTGACCTTGGCCTTTTAAATCTTGTCAGGGCTATATATCTCGGAAACCGTTGAAGATGTTGAAAGTTGATACTTGGTAGGGACATTAGTTGGGATATGTAGGTGTGCAATGTCATGGTGTGACCTTGATTTGACCTTTAATCTTACAGTAGTGACCTTGACCTTTAAAATTTTATCCAGGCTATATCTCTGTAAAACTGTAAGGTGTAGGTAGTTGGTACTTGTTAGGGACATTGCTTAGCTGCTGCAGGTGTGCAACATCATGGTGTGATCTGGATTTGACCTTGTCATATGACCTTGAGTTTTAAAATCTTGTCCGGGCTATTTCTTGGATTCCATAAGATGAAGAAGGTTGCCACTTCATAGGGACATCGGTTAGGGGGTGTAGATGTGCATCATGGTGTGGCCTTTAACTTTGACTACCAAAGTGTGTTCACCTGCCATATTTGAGACATCTTTCTCTTATGACAAAGATATATGGATTGCTGCAACTGATTATTGTATCCACCGGAGGCATTCGGTGGATACTTTGGTTTAGCATTCGCTACGCCACCGCACGTAGAGAGATTTTCGGCGTTGATGCTCTCAGAGGAAAACTACACCAACTAGGTTCACCAAATTTGCAGTTCACTGAAATTAGCCTCATTCTGAAAAACAAGATGGCCAACGCGGGCATTTCTTTGAAAATTATATACATTTTTCTACTGACTGTTTCTCATAGGTATAACACATATACATGTCCTCTACAACCTTGCAGACATTTAACCTTGAAGCTCTTAATTCAAGGTCATCCACGGAGTACCAAAGTAACCCACATAGCGGACTTAAAAAGTGCCTATATCTCCCTTATTATTGGTCCTAGAGGTTTGCAATGTAAAACCAACCCATAGGAAATCATTGTCGGATTTGACCTTGGGCCCTTCCTTTAAGGTCAAATTATTATTGGTCGAAGAGGTTTGGGATGGTAAACCAACCTATAGGAAATCATGGGCTGGGAATCTTTGGTGTAGTCAGATTTGACCTTGGACCCATCCTTCAAGATCAAACAAGGATAGCCAAACTTAAAAGTGCTTATAACTCGCTTATTATTGGTCCTAGAGGTTTGGGATGGTAAACCAACCTATAGGAAATCATGGGCTGGGAATCTTTTGGTGTGGTCAGATTTGACCTTGGGCCCCTTCTTCATGGTCAAATGAGGATAGCCAAACTTAAAACTGCTTATAACTCGCTTATTATTGTTTATATAGTTTTGGGATGGTAAACCAGCCTATAGAAAATCATGGGCTGAGAATCTTTTGATGTGGTTGGATTTGAACTTGGGCCCTGTTTAATAACACTCTAAGCTGGAGTTAACACAAACATTTTTATTTCACAAGATAAACAGGCCACCGGCCACACTTGTTCATTCGGTACAACAGCCTTGAACTAGGCGCTTACTAAAACACATCCGTTATAATATCAACATCCTCCTTTCTTTAAAGAGCATTATGAAAGTTAACATTTAAAAACAAGAAAAAGAAAACTAAAATTAGAGGAAAGAGAACAAAACACAAACACAATTACTGTTTAGCAAAAACAGCAAGATTATCGTTATTATTAAGTTTCTGAAAAGTTCTTATTTTGCTTATTTGGGGTAGAGAGGTCCCAGGACTTCACACCCAAAACGGACCTTTACCGCCCGCTCCTTATTCTCAGTTAATTACAGTCTTTAAGCCAAGTAGGTGGTCTCTTGTTCCTTATTAAGCGTCCCGCAAGTTTAGGCAGTAGCCTTGGGGAATTTTTTTGAATATGCTGCAGTGACATTTCAACCAATCAGAGAGGTCACATGACCAAAAATGTCTTTTTTCGATGGGGAAGCTTGTCCGGATGATAACTTGAAAGGAATTTTATCAATTCACCTGAAACTTGGCAAATACATTCATGCTATTAAAATCTGGAAATCATTAGATTTTGACATTGATTGGTTAAGAAATGGCCGAGTAATTAATGATTAATTAATCATCACGAATTTTCCCAATAAGGAAAACACAAAAATGCTTATATCTCGAAAACCATGCTAGATAGAGCGATTTCGACGAAATTTTTGATCCGCAGGGTATCTCTGCGGAGTAGCCATGCCTAATTGCAAAAAAAATTTTGTCTCGCCAAAAATGGCGGCCATTTTGAATTTTCGAATTTTTCGCAAAAATTGCAAAACATAAAAATGCTTATATCTCGAAAAGCCTGCTAGATAGAGCGATTTCGATGAAATTTTTGAGCTACAGGGTATCTTTGCAAAATAGCCATGCCAATTTTCAAAAAAATTTTCTCTCGCAAAAAATGGCAGCCATTTTGAATTTTCGAATTTTTCGCAAAAATTGCAAAACATAAAAATGCTTATATCCTGAAAACCGTGCTAGATAGAGCGATTTCGATGAAATTTTTGACCCACAGGGTATCTCTGCAGAGTAGCCATGCCAATTTTCCCAAAAAAATTTTCTTGCAAAAAATGGCGGCCATTTTGAATTTTCAAATTTTTCGCAAAATTGCAAAACATAAAAATGCTTATATCTCGAAAACCATGCTAGATAGAGCGATTTCGACGAAATTTTTGACCCACAGGGTATCTCTGCAGAGTAGCCATGCCAATTTTCAAAAAAATTTTGTCTTGCCAAAAATGGCGGCCATTTTCGAATTTTTGCACAAAAATTGCAAAACACAAAAATGCTAATATCTCGAAAACCGTGCTAGATAGAACGATTTCGACGAAATTTTTGATCTTCAGGTTATCTTTGCAGAGCAGCTATCCCAAAGAGCTTTCACTCGGTGAAGTTTCAGACCCGTAGCTAATTATTCACCTACTCGCAAATGAGTAAATGCGAATTACCTCTAAAACTATTGCAGATAGCCAGTTTTTCTCAAATAACTCATTCACCTACTTTTGGGAGAGCTTTCACTCGGTGAAGTTTCAGACCCATAGCTAATTACTCACCTACTCAAAATGAGTAAATGCTAATTATCTCAAAAACTATTGCGGATACCCAATTTTTATCAAATAACTCATTCATCTACTTGTGGGACAGCTTTCACATGGTCAAGTTTCAGACCCATAGCTAATTACTCACCTAATCAAAATTAGTAAATGCGGATTATCTCTAAAAGTATTGCAGATAGCCAATTTTTCTCAAATAAATCATTCACCTACTTTTGGGAGAGCTTTCACTTGGTGAAGTTTCAGACCCATAGCTAATTACTCAACTACTCAAAATGAGTAAATGCGAATTATCTCTAAAAGTATTGCAGATAGCCAATTTTTCTCAAATAACTCATTCACACCCATAGCTAATTACTCACCTACTGAAAATGAGTAAATGCGAATTATCGCTAAAAGTATTGCAGATAGCCAATTTTTCTCAAATAACTCATTCACCTACTTTTGGGAGAACTTTCACTCCGTGAAGTTTCAGACCCATAGCTAATTACTCACCTACTGAAAATGAGTAAATTCGAATTATCGTTAAAAGTATTGCAGATAGCCAATTTTTCTCAAATAACTCATTCACCTACTTTTGGGAGAGCTTTCACTTGGTGAAGTTTCAGACCCATAGCTAATTACTCACCTACTCAAAATGAGTAAATGCGAATTATCTCTAAAAGTATTGCAGATAGCCAATTTTTCTCAAATAACTCATTCATCTACTTTTGGGAGAGCTTTCACATGGTGAAGTTTCAGACCCGTAGATAATTACTCACCTACTCAAAATGAGTAAATGCGAATTATCTCTTAAAAGTATTGTTTTTCTCAAATAACTCATTGCAAATTTTGAAAGCTGTAGGTCCATAGCTAACTCAGTAATAGCGACTTTGACTTTTTTGATTTAAATAATTTATAACAGCAAAACTATTCAATTTAAAGGAGTTTTGTCAAATATGTTGTTCACCTACTTTTTGATGTAGTGCGGCGGGAGATCATACCACGGCAGTGGTCTTGTTATAAATGATGGTTCACTCACTTTGTCTTTGATTTGGCCCTGTTCCCAAGGGCTGGTGACTGTCCTTCTAAAAAAGACCAGATCATTTATCTTGACTTGTGGTCTGCTATGGGAATTCTTGTCATAATGCTTCTTGACAGAATGTTTACGTTGCAATGTTCTGTTCTGTATTTCCTCTTGTGTGTATCTTGGCTTGTTGCGCAAACTGGGGATCAGTGATCATGTGTCGTGACCAAACACTAATGAAGCTGGACTGACTCCCGAATCTTGCCTTGGGGTATTCCTTAGTTCAAGAAGAGCTAGGTATGGGTCTGTTCTATTTTGGACGGCCTTGATCATCATGTATTTTATTGTCTTCACTGCTGCCTCTGCTTTCCCATTGCTCTGTGGGTATCTGGGAGAAGATGTGTGATGCGAGATATTCCAACCTTGTGTGAAGTTTTTGAAGTCGCGGGAAGCGAACTGAGGTCCATTGTCTGATACCAGGAACTTTGGTATACCATATCGGGCACATAGTGATTTCATCTTCTTGATAACTTCACCACTTGTTGGGTTTAGAAGGTAGTCAACTTCAGTGAAGTTTGAGAAATAGTCCATTACTAAGTATGATTTGTTTTCAATTTCAAAGAGATCCATGCCCATTTTCTCCCAAGGTTTCTCACCCATTTCATGTTGTAAAAGGGTTCCTTTCTATTTGCTGGGCGAAGGGCTTGGCATGGCTGACAATTGTTCACCGTGTCTCTTAGGTCCTTGGTCATGTTGAGCCAAAACACTATTTCTTGCCCGTCATAACATACTATCAAGGCCAAGATGTGCATAATGTAGTTTCCGTAGGATGCTTTTCTGGAGTGTGTATGGAATGAGAGTGTCTTTTCCCCTTTCACAATGACACCATTTTGTACACTTAGGGTATCTCTGAGATCATAGTATGGTTGTATACATGAGGGAATGTCTTGTTTTTGGGATGGCCATCCTTCTGTGATCACTTGTTCCAATTGCTGAAGTGTAGCATCTTTAGAAGTTTCTTCTTCAACCTCTTGGATTTGTTTGTCTGGTACAAAGTACAGTGCATCAACGATCATGATTTTTGTTGGATGAGTTTCAGTAATGAGATGAGCTCGGCTGAGGGCATCAGCTATGTGAAGTTGAGCACCACTTTTGTATTTGAATTCAAAGCAATATCTGTGCAGTCGTATAATGAGGTTTTGTAGCCGCTTTGGTGCTTGGTTTCTTAAGGATATTCATCAATGGCTTGTGGTCATTTTCTACGATCACTTCGCGACCATATGTGTATTGGTCAAATTGTTCTAATCCAAACACCACCGCTAAAGCTTCCTTTTCAATTTGCGCCCAGTTTCTTTCAGCATTTGACAAGGCTCTTGAGGCATACTCAATGGGCTTTCCATCTTGAAGGATGACTGCCCCTACTCCATGCAGGCTGCTATCTACTTGTAAAGTTAGTGTCTTTTCAGGGTCAAAATAGTGAAGAACCGGTGCTTCTGATATGGCATTCTTGATTTTGTGCAGACTGTCCTGACAGTCTGTGTTCCAGTCCCACTGAGTCTTTTTGCGAGTCAAAGCTCTGATCGGTTGCAACATATCTGCTAAGTCTGGTAGGAACCTTGCAAGGTACTGGATCATTCCACATAGCCTTTGAGCATCATGAATGTTCTGTGGTGTTGGCATGTCTCTAATTGCCAAAACTTTATTATAATCAGGGTGGATGCCATCAGCGGTGATGACATTTCCCATGAATGTGACTTCTTTCTGTTCTGTCACTGCTTTTCTCTCATTCAGTTTAATGTTTCTATTATGACATCTCTTCTTTAGTAAGTCAGCATGTAAGAAAGAGCTCTTTCTTTGCATCAGAATCATTTTGCCCTTGACCAACCACAATTATGTCATCTGCGATACAAAATGTTTGCGGTAGATCTCCCAATGCTTCTGTCATTCTTCTTTGAAATATTTCACTACTGACCTTGAGTCCAAATGGTAGTCTGAGCCATCTGTAGCGACCAAATGGTGTGATCATTGTGGTAAGGTAGCTTGCTTCGTCATCTAACTGGACATACCAATACGCCTCATGTACATCAAATTTGCTAAAGATTCTTGCTTTATGGAGTTTTGGGAGTATATCCTGGAGTACTGGGAGTCTATAATGTTCCCCCTGAAGAGCAGCATTTAAAGGTTGCGGATCTAGACAAATCCGAAGAGCTCCTGATGATTTCTTTACAACTCCCATTTGACTCACCCAGGTGGTTGGGTTGTTAACTTTAGCCAGAATTCCTCGGTCTACTAGATCATTTAGTTCCTTCTGCACCTTTTATTCAATAGCGAATGGGATTTTTCGACAGGGTAATGCTCTAGGTTTCACAGTTGGATCTACCGTCAGACTGGAAATGCCCAAATTTCCAAGGTCAGTTGTTTTTCCTATCTTTGCAATGTATTTTTCCTGGTTCAGTGTTATCAATCCAACATCAGAAATTGTTTTGAGACCCAAAAGGTTTGCAAAACTGTTCTCTACCACCACAAACTCAACACTGGTTACTGTTCCATCGCTGGGGTTTGATATTTGCAGTATTGTCTCCCCTATTGGAATCGTTTTAGAGTCATTCCACATTCGAAGTCTTATCTGAGTTGGTTTTACTTGATCCTTCGTAAGAAATTCTTGGCTGATCGTGTTAACGTTGGCTGCAGTATCTATGTGAAACCTTACTTCTCTACCATTGATCTGCATCAGTACAGTAGCACGTCCTGTGGTTCCTTGGGTCACAGCGGCTAACCATCTTTCATTAGGATCAGCTGTAATAGGATCATTTTCCGCTTCAACTGCCCTGATACTTGTCTTCTTGTGCCTTTACAGAATGCACATATCTTTCCCCAAGCAGGACAACTGTTTCTTTTGTTAAGATGAGATTGGCCACAATAATTACAGTCATACCTCATTGCCATCATCTCTCCGTTGCCACTTCGTCTGGTTACTGGGGTTAGAGTCTGTCCAAAAGCTTTCACTTTGTCTATGTTTGTTTCCACTGGGTGATTGTTTGCAGAATCCATTGCTTTTGTCGGGTTCATTTCACGCATTTGTGTTGTAGACGTTTCTAGAGATCGCATAATTTCAACAGTTTTTTTTAAATGTTAAGTTTCTTTCATGCAGCAAAAGTTCCTGAACCTGCCCTTTCACTGTAAATACAATTTTGTCTCTAACCATTCTTTCTGCCGTGTCACCAAAATTACAGAACTGGGCCCTTTTCATCAGCCCTGTTAAAAATGTGTCAAATGTATCTTCCTGTGGTAGGTTCCAGAATTTAAAACTTTCTAATACCTCACTGGTATGTTCTTGGCAATATTTTTCCAGCTTTTGAAGTACTATTTTAGGATCTTCTTTGTCTGATTCTTCAGTAAATTTTAATTGGTCAACCAGATCTACCACATCAGGACCGGCACAATGCAGGAGCATAGCTGTTTGTTGCTTCTTAGATTTCTTTTCAAACCCATTTGCAGTACTATAAACATCATAATGTCTTTTCCATTTTCTGAAATTCTTAGCAGGATTTCCTTCTCTAATGTTTAACTGGGCAGGCAGACGAAAATTTCCACTCTCCATGACTGGGTATAGTATCCAACTTCAGGTCAGATCTACTTACTGTATAGTCCTTGGGTTTCTTTACGTTGTATTTCAATGTCTGTATTGTTTATCTTAAAACCGCTGCCACCATGTTTAATAACACTCTAAGCTGGAGTTAACACAAACATTTTTATTTCTCAAGATAAACAGGCCACAGGCTACACTTGTTTATTCGGTACAACAGCCTTGAACTAGGCGCTTACTAAAACACGTCTGTTATAATATCAACAGGCCCTTCCTTCAAGGTCAAACGAGGATAGCCAAACTTAAAACTGCTTATAACTCGCTTATTATTGGTCCTAGAGGTTTGGGATGGTAAACCAACCTATAGGAAATCATGGGCTGAGAATCTTTTTGTGTGGTCAGATTTGACCTTGGGCCCCTCCTTCATGGTCAAATGAGGATAGCCAAACTTAAAGCTGCTTATAACTCGGTTATTATTGTTTATAGAGGTTTGGCATGGTAAACCAGCCTATAGAAAATCATGGGCTGAGAATCTTTTGGTGTGGTCGGATTTGAACTTGGACCCCTCCTTCAGGGTCAAACAAGGATAGCCAAACTTAAAAGTCCTTGTAACTCGCTTATTATTGGTCGTAGAGGTTTGGGATGTTAAACCAATCTATGGGAAATCATGGGCTAGGACTCTTCTGGTGTGGACAGATTTGACCTTGGGCCCCTCCTTCAAGGTTAAATGAGGATGTGAAACCAAATTATCAGATATCATGGCCTGGGAATCTTCTGATGTGGTCATATTTGACCTTTGGCCCCCCTCCTCCACGGTCAAACGATGGTTTACTGTCTTTCTGGTGGATACAAATTTGCATCGGTTCTCCGATGCGTAGGTCTAGTTATATTCACTTTTACATTATTGTGCTATTTCCATTGACAGCTATTCTTCAATTAATAAATTTTACAGCTTTAAAATTTTTATTTTACTAATTAATGCTGTTATCTTGCTGCTGAATTGTCTTGTTTAAAAAACTTTATCTTTACATACATTTTATTTCTTGTTAGATGTTATTTTCTCTACTTAAACATTATTTGCACCTTTATATAACTGACACTGCTTTGAGAGTATCCCGATCTTTATATCTCGTGGTGTTGAAAACTATTCTCCCAGGCTGTGGGGAATGGGCATCTCTGATGCTATTTTCATTTTCCCTTACTTTCCAAAGGTTCCTGTGGGACTTCCACAGTATACAGGACAGTCACTGTCCTTATATGCAATTGGTTTCCAACTCAGTATCTCCAGCTACCTTGGTTTGAAATTTTGGCAGTTTGTGCATGCTTGCTTTTCTCTTGTAATTCATCTTTTATTCAAATTAAATTTGTCATAAAAATAAAAGCCTGATGTATCCTGTCCTGTCCATCTGCACTGCAAACTTCTGTATTAAACCATCTCTTTTTTTGATTGCACAGGTTTGGGACAGGCCATATGACCTATGTTCTCAATTCCAGGGATCATGTGCCTCCGATTTTACTTGAATGTATGATTGCGTGTGTTTGTATTACCATGGTTGTTGCTCATTTTTGCTTTTTGATCTTCATGGTGATGGGATCCATAGGGTTCATTCTGGGGGTAAAACAACCTCCTTGAAATGTAAAGGGGTTTTACAGTTAACCCAAAACAACAGACAACAGAGTTGAATTTCCTGCACTTATCTGATTCAACCAAAATTATAACAAATCGGGCCTTAAAAAACCCAAATTTTAGAAGAAAATAACCCTGAAATTAATGGTATGTAAATGGTATGAAAACTAGATTGGGCCAACTCGGCGCCAACATATCCCCAGACAGGTCATCACTCACGCCACAGGTTTTGATCGGGAATTTTTTAAAACATAATTACCCATTATTATATGAACTTCAGCACATCAATCTACTCTGTTTATATCTTCCCAAGGAAGATGGTGTATCCCCAGACGCCGAATACATAACTCAAATTATATTTTCAATCTTCCTGCAATGATAACTCTAAACCTATTTTCAAAGTATTTAAATGATTGATGATTGAATGTCCATTCTAAAATAATAATCCCAAAAGAGCATATCTGTTTCTATATTTGTTGACAAATAAAATATTATTTTTAACTCAACTCATCATACTTTTCAATCTTCCTTCAAAGTATTTAAATGATTGATGATTCAATGTCCATTCTAAAATTCATAATCCCAAAAGCGCATATCTGTTTCTATATTTGTTCACAAATAAAATATTATTTAAAAAAAAATTATTTATATTATTATTTTATTATAATATTTTTAGAATTTGCAAATTGTTTTCAGTTATTCATTTCCTCTATACCTATATATGTGGTCCATATATATGCAACCTAAATATGTGACACAATCTCAGTTCTGACTCCCCTTTGTGTTATATGTAATGAAGCCCACCACCTCCCACCCCCACCCCTCTCCCCTTCTCCACACCTCTCTCACTATTACACAAGATCTGCAACCCCATTGAGTTCTTTGTTTCTCATCTGATATCATTAAATACCTTTGTTTATTTAGTGTCACTCAATATAGCTGGAGGTCCAAAGAGATGGAGTGCTACAGCATAAATCTATAACAAAAGCAAAAACAATCTATATAAAAGGGGTACTCAAATACAAAAAGAATTGAGAATTTTAAGTATGTGATTATCAACTGAAATGAGTTCATAACTGTAGGAGCTGTGTCAAAATTAACTGAGGCAAGTTGAATAAAACTGGGCTAGTTGAGGGTTAAAAATCCCCTAGTTTTACTACATAAGGATATAATTTCATTAACATTGGGACTTAAAGCTCACTTAAAGTGTCCATTTTGTCTACTTGAATATGTTTAACCAGTTTCATTTTAAAAAGTTAAAAACTCAGCAAGCAGAGGTATAACACACAAAAATAAGTTCTTAAAAGACTAAGATAGCCATAACATTATTAATATTCAAAATTTAAATAGACAGGCATTTCCTTTTAAAAATTCAAAGATTTCAGCTGTATAACCCACATAGTTTGACAGTTACTGGGCTTTAAAGTGGCATAATGTCCATAAATTGGGTTTCTGTGGGCATTTTACAATTGTTAAAGAGACCTTAGCAATTAAACTACAGATCTGAAACTTTTTGGGGAACATACATAACAAAGAAATATTATATATAATACAGTTTAAGACTTGTCACACTAAGCATTTCCAAATAACAGGGCAAAATACGGAAAAAAATGTCAAAAAAGGCACTTGGGCGAGTGTCTGTGGCCCTCATACACAGGTTAAATGTCTACTAAAAACCTTGATTTTCGGCATATGTAAAAAGGACATAATAATGCATTCCCAGATGGGATTTCAGCTCCATCAATGACATAGTTTAACAGTCACAGGGCTTAAAGGTGGTAAAAAGTCCAAATATTGGGTCTCTGTGGGCCTTTTAGAGATCTCGATGTGCCTTTCAAATAAAGCTTCAGACTTAAAATTTGTTACATACTAAGATTACACATAGAATATGTATCTAATAAAGTTTGAAACTTCTCAGACTTACCATTTCCAAGTTACAGAGCAAAATATGTGAAAAATGTCTTAAAAGGGTCACTCAGGTGGGTGTTTAAGGTCCTCATACACAGGTTAAATGTCTACTTGAAGCCTTGATTTTTGGCACATGTAAAAAGAACATAATAATGTATTCCCAGATGAGATTTCAGCTCTATCAGTCACATAGTTTAACAGTCACAGGCCTTCAAATTGGCAAAAAGTCCAAATACTGGGTCTTTATGGGGCCTTCTAGAGACCTAAATGTGGCCTTCAAATTAAAGCTTCAGACTTAAAATTTGTCACATACTAAGATTACACATAGAATATGCATCTAATACAGTTTGAAACTTCTTAGACTTACCATTTCCAAGTTACAGGGCAAAATATGTGAAAAATGTCTAAAAATGGTCACTCGGGTGGGGATTTATGGTCCTCATACACAGGTTAAATGTCTTCTTAAAGCCTTAATTTTTGGCACATATAAAAATAACATACTAATATCTTCCCAGATAGGATTTGAGCTCTATCAGTCACATAGTTTGACAGTCACAGGGCTTAAAAGTAGCAAAAAGTCCAAATATTGGGTCTTTGGGAGCCTTTTAGAGACCTCAATTTGACCTTCAAAATTAAAGCTTCAGACTTAAAATCTGTTACATACTAAGATTACACACAGAATATATATCTAATACAGTTTGAAACTTCTCAGACTTACCATTTCCAAGTTATAGGGAAAAAGATGTGAAAAATGTCTTATAAGGGTCACTCGGGTGGGTGTTTATGGTCCTGATACACAGGTTAACCGTCTATTAAAGGCCTAAATGTTGGGGCACATATAAGAAAACACATAGATATATTCCCAGATGATATTTAACTTAGATGAGAGACATAGTTTGAAAGCTACAGTGCTTGAAAGTGGCAAAAAGTGCATAAATTGGGTCTCTGTGGGCACTTTTGAGACCTTAAGTCGACCCCTTTGGGTAAACCTACAGCCCTAAAATTTTCTACAGACAAGGATTACATATCAAAGTTATACCTAGCGCAGTTTGAGACTCATCAGAATTACCACTTCCAAATTATAGGGCAAAATATGTGAAAAGTATAGCAAAAAATCCCTAAGTGGGGGTATTTATGGGCCTCAAACACAATTTTCTCCTCAACTTAAAGTCGTGATTTTCGGCACATGTACTAAGAACATATTAATGTGTTGTCAGGTAAAATTTCAGCCAGCTGAGCATCATAGTTTGTGACCTACAGGGCTCTAAGTGGCCAAAAGTCCAATTTCTGACCTTAAGGTGGCCATAAGTTCTTTTTTACTGGGAGTTTAAGGTCACCTTACAATAGGGATCTTCCTTTGGGCACCCTTAACATGTGTACCAAGTTTGAAAAAAAAATATTAATTTGTTTTTGAGTTATCGCGTCCACAAGGAAATTTCTAAGGCGGCGGCGGCGCGACGGACCTGAATCCAATATATCCCCGACTTTCGTCTGGGGATATAATTATGCCCATGTATGGCTGGAATCTCAGGTCATTCTTAGTTTTGTGGGGAGGGGGGTATGCCCTGAACATATGAATCCCTGAATCCGGGAGAAAAGCCCTTTGGAGAAAAGCCCTATAGGAGACAAGCCCAAAAGCCTTTGACACCTATGGCGAAAAGCCATATACCATTCTGTCAGACTGTTGAGAAAAGCCCTACACCATTTTTTCAGACCATGGAAGAATGCTCTATATTAAATTTTTAGGGGTAAGGGTAGTTTAAAATACTAATTCAATATAATGTATTTATTTATTTGGGGTTTTACGTCGCTTTCAACACTGTGCAGGTCATATCACGACGGGTAGTTGGAAGGGCAGAGGAAACAAGTACATAGATTTCGTCAGGGATGAGTACTGTAAACTGCTGACCAATGGCAAGCAACTACCAGCTTTCCCACTTGAGGCCATACCGGGAATCGAATCCCGGCCTCAGAGGTGGGAGGCGAGAGTGTTACCACTCTGCCACCATGGCCCCACAATATAATGTATTTCATATATGTTGTTTTATAAGTACATAAAGTTTGCCCATATATGACGGAACATTATAAAGTATTAAGGTTTTCATAGCTTTAGATATACTCATATATTCCTGTACTTAAAGATAGCTGCTTATGATTTCAATGTAATCCCCTATAAACTTTCTCCACCCTCCGAAAAAATGGTGTATGGTTTATTGTTTATATAAATACCCGAAGTGTGCAGTAAAAAAAACTCTTCTGTGCATATATAATCAGTGGGCCTAAATAGAAGTGCGGTTTTGAATTGCTCACTTGTATGTTGCAGTAAAATTGTCTGCTTTTACAAGAGCAATCATGCATTCAAAACAATATGGCAGCTTCCTTGTTTGTGTCACCTCATAAAAATAATGGGATATTTCTTTAAACCGGGTTGACCAGTCTTTATAATGGTAAAAAAAAACCTCATGCTAGGGCATTTGTTATGCTATTTGTACCCAGCCTGGCGGCGCTCATGCATTATTTGAATTTTTGCTGGCCATAAATAGCATAGTAAATGCCCTCGCACTCGGTATTTGTTCCTACAATATAGAACTGGATCACAGAGCTCTGTGCTATTCTTATAAGCTGCATACGAGTTCAAAATATGTAACTTGTCCAGGATTTTGTTTGGATGTTTTGTATTTTAGTAGTATCCATAAGGTTTAACATATAAGAGTACATGAGTCAGGAGTCATATTAAAGAATGACACATTTCCCACAACACAGACTCCATCACATATTGGATGTTTTGGCATGTTTGAAAAACCTGCCATGTCCTTGCATGCTGTATTAAATTCTGCCTGCATGAGGTGTGGGGGTGGAATGGCTATATGGGGCAGCTTATTTGTAAATGTCCACGGCGCCTATATATATGAGGTTATTTGGGGAACCATATGGACAAGGTCGTGAAACAATGTTTATAAGGCCTAACATAGGTCAAAGCTGGGGTTTTACTTCCTGTTCAACTGCCAGGGTCATATTGGGACAGGCCTTCATCATTGCTAGTTGTGGAAATCGAATCCAGGAAAAAAGGGGCCTAGGAAAAAAGGGGCCTAGAAAAAAGGGGCCTAAAAATATGGGAGCCTAGAAAAAAGGGGCCTAGTGTTTTTTTACAAAATGGAAAAAAGGGGCCCAATATATATATATATTTTTTTAAGTTAGAGTTTTTGTCATTGTATTAGGAGATTGAATTTTTGCAACTGTAATATGCATACTTTAAACAGTTTAAATTGCAATAGAGAGTACATATATAAGGCTCATAGGAGTGTTTGATGGGTACTTCTTAAAAGGGCTTTCAATTGAAAAATGCAACCCATATAAGATATGGAGCTTTAGTAGATATATAGATCATTTGCTAAGGTTGTTTGATGGGGATACTTAAAAGGCTTTTCAATTGCAAAATGCAATCCAGAGTAGATGTAATTAGATTGTTTTAATGGGGCTCTTTGAAGAGGGCCTTCAATGGGCCTTTAATTATAATCCAGAGTAATCCAATCCAGAGTAGTATTTAGAATTGCATTTTGTTTTGTGTTCCTGAGTAGGTACAGTTTCTTTAATGTTTCAAGAATCAGTGTCTATAAAAGCTGAAGTAAACACAGATTTGTCATTATTTGTCATCATTCATGTTTGAATGATATTCAGGTCTGGATGTCTGAAAACAAACTCAAGCTAAATCCCGATAAAACAGAATTCATAGTCTTCGGTGCCAAAGACAGACACAAATGGCTCAGTGACTCACTACCTGTCAATATCCTGGGAAATTGTCTCTCTCCCGCAGATGTTGTACGCAATCTGGGCGTTCTGTTTGATGCAAAGTTTTGTTTCACCAATCACGTAAATTCTGTTATCAAATCCTGCTTTATCAGCCTCAGGGACCTTCATCGTATCAGGAGGTTTCTTTCTGTGGATACATCAGTGGTGATTGCAAATGCTCTGGTCAGTAGTCGTTTGGATTATTGCAACTCTCTTTTTCGCAGTTTGTCATCCCGAAATGCTACAAGGCTCCAATATGTTCAAAATGCGCTTGCACGGTTTGTCACTGGTGCTTCAAAGTACACTCACATTACATCCACCCTTAGGACACTCCATTGGCTACCCGTTAGACAACGTATTATCTTCAAAACCCTAGTTTTGGTCTATAAGTACCTCACCACTGGCCAGCCTAAGTATTTTGCACCATATCTCCCCTTGTACAAATCTGCCGTGAATACAAGACGTTCCAATCCCAAAAATTTGTTCCTTCTGGTTCCCTCTTACTGTCCTTCCATCCATAAATCAAAGGTCCATTTTAAC
Organism: Sabellastarte sp. h YS-2021; assembly: GCA_964017235.1. Lineage (NCBI taxonomy): Eukaryota > Metazoa > Annelida > Polychaeta > Sabellida > Sabellidae > Sabellastarte > Sabellastarte sp. h YS-2021. The sequence continues at coordinate 122,346,361 of OZ024930.1, read as the reverse complement.
AATAGTTTCTCATATGATGCCCCTAAGTTATGGAATGATCTTCCATATGATATATGCAGTGCTCCAAATCTCTCCAGTTTCAAAAGTCGACTCAAAACCTACCTATTTCAGAAATCATTCCCACCATAGCTTCTTACTACCGAACACCGGACCGCCTCCCTGGCAACGACTCGGAACATGTCTAAAGTCTCATGATTTATGCCTTACGGATTGGATGGTGTGCCTTAGAATCCGTTGATACGGAGATTAAGCACCTGGACAACTGATTGATTGATTGATTGGTCATTATTTACTGAATGCAGTCATGGAGTTTATTACTAATAATAAAGGAGGCATCAAGCTCTGCTATGAAGGATTTATCTACACTAAGAAATGTTCTCAGGGCAGAAAAATCAGGTGGAAGTGTTCCCAGGCCAAGGCTTATGGCTGTAATGCATGCCTTTTCACCACCTTGGAGAAAGAAGACCCTTGTTTGACCAAACAGCATTCCCATGAACCTGATGTCAAAGCCATTGAAGTGGCAAAGGGCAAGGCAGCCATGAAAGAGAAAGCCAAGGTTTCAAGGGAAAAACCTGGCCAGATTCTTGCAACTCAGTTGACCAATCTGAGGTCCCTTTTTTCCTAGGCCCCTTTTTTCCATGCACCGTGGAAATCGATCCCACACAGAGGAGACAGGCCATGATTAAATGGAAATGCCTATAAAAGATGGAAATTTCAGTCTATTGGCTGTGAAAAGGCAAGATTAGAGAAGGAAAAAGAGGATTTCAGAAGGAAGAGTGATAAAACTAAACTATGGAGAGATGGGCAGGTATCTATTGTTTGTAACTCTAGCCCTCACCTACTGTAGTGTGACTGAAGCATAAATAACTTTATATATATGTAGTACATAGCTGACCAATTAAGGTGCCATATGGAGCTGCTATATAGCCAAACATGTTAATGTTTTAAATATAAATTTTATTTACACTGAAAATTACACATAGAGTCTAACAAAAATGTATATCTATTTTTGAAATTCAAAATTTCTCCAAATAGACGAGAGTTATAAAGATGTAAAAAATTACACAAAATGACTACAGAATACACATAACAGTTGACTGTTCATGAATGTGCTATTTGGACTCTTGTCAGACATCAATGCCCCAGCAGTAGTACAAGCATCCAGCTAATTATGACAGCAACCACTTTCAAATTGGTGAAAATACCTGGATAGAGAGATATATTGGGTTGAAAATGCATACAAATTAACATAGCTTCTACTTTGAATGCTTAAGCTAAACTAGATCACATTGGGATTTGTGTACAAGTGACAAAAAATATTTTGGATGTGAAAAATACATCAATTTTTGTATTGTCAAAATTGATTTTATGAAAAAATACACTTATTTATGATCTGAAAACATGTTGAACAAAGTTTAACAACATACATTAAAATGCTGTGCAAGTTGGAGCAACTCTTGAATAACTTAATAACTTAGTTTTATTTGTCTTAAAAGAGGGTTATAAAGCACAACCTAATCAACAGGAAATAATACAGTTGGACTGCATTCCACTAGGCTTGTAGGTAAAGACTCCTCACTGATTATAATTCAGAATTATTTATCATCTTAAACTTTATATTTACACGACAATAGATAATTCTACAAAAAAACTTCAGCAGATTTTCTTACAATACTCCTTGTCTCTCTAGAATGAAATGACCAATAACATTCATAATAATGCATTTCTGGCATATTTCAGGAAATTATTTTAAAAACCTTATAGCCCAGTTACAGTCTCGTGTGTTTGTCTTCTGACCACCCTGATATAGTCTGGAGTGTAATTTTATTGGTCAAATGACATTTTTCAGTCGTAAAAGTCAGCAGCATAATCATTGCAAATGTACACACTCATTCCATTTTAAAACATGTATAAACCCTTTACGAGTGAGAAATGTGAAATTTGGGTTAACTTTTAGAAGTCTAAAGAATGAAAATTTATGCTAGTTTTGTATCTGGGCAAATCAGGATTCTAAGATAAACCTATAAATCATAAATGTGTAAAGAAATACCCACTAATGCAAGAAAAACATGGGAGAGATGGAGGGGGATTCCTCCTGGTGAATTTCACATACTGTGGCAAATTCACATTTTTACTCTGTTTCTCTTTTATTTGAAATATAAATATTCACTGAAGAAATTACTAAAGAAATAATTAATTATTATTACTATTTGAGTTTTACAAATACAAAAACTTACTATGTAGTAGAGTGGCAGAATTTTGACAAGCTGAAACACTGCCATCTGATGCATCACTGTTCTCACAACCCGGTGGAAGAGTTACCGTGATTTCCATTACTTCTACAATCAAAATATGCACACATCTAAAACAGTGGTACATTAAGCAAACATAGCTCAGATTGCTCTGGTAAAATATTAATTTAAACGAGATTGCAGGGTTTAATATAAAAAAATATCAAAACCCAATTCTAATAAAAATACCCGGAAAAATGAAATTTTCAGCACAATTCTTATATTTCAAATTGATAAAATTAAATATTCTTTAATTTCAGTAATAAATGTCCCTTCTCTGATTATGGACCCCAACACTTTTAATTATAATATTCATTGAGTAAGCATCAAAATTAAAGCAACATTTTTCTTCTGTAGACAAAAGTATATGGTAAAAGACCTTAATTCTGTCAACTATTTTTATGGCCTGGCTGTTACACCTACCACAGCAAGGTTAAAGGTCAAATTAAGGTCACACCATGACATTGCATGCCTACAGCCCCTAACCAATGTCCCAACCAGGTATTAACCTACACCTTACAGTTTCTAAGATATACCCCAAACAAGATTTTAAAGGTCAATGTCAATACAGCAAGGGCAAAGGTCAAATCAAGGCCACACCAACATCCACTTACACACCAACTTCCGATACCTTATGGTTTCCGAGAGCCCGGACAAGAGATTTAAAGGTCAAGGTCACTACACCAATGTCCCTACCTTGTATCAACCTCCTGCACCTTACAGTTTCTGAAATATAGCCCAAACAAGATTTTAAAAGCCACTATGGCAAGGTCAAAGGTTAAATCAAGGTCACATCATGACATGACATAGCACACCTATACCCCTCCAACCAATGTCCCCATCAAGTATGAAGTTCCTATAACTTATGGTTTCTGAGATACAGCCCAGACAAGATATTTTTTCCAGCGGCCCACCGATCCACCCAGCCGGACACCATGGGTGAAAATAATACCTGCACAGCCTTAAAAGGCTCTGGGATAAAAAAGTGAGAACAGTATTTTACCTTCATTTTATGCTTTTGATATTAAGTTTATTTCTATAAAATCAGAATAAATGTGTCAAATGAGAGAATTTCAGTTATGCAACAATAAAAACGTACGGTTCATTGCTCTGGGTGACTGATGACAGTTGCATTCTGACTGGTCACTTTGTTCAGCATCACTACACTCACAGTCAGCTGAAACATTCTGCTTCCTATCTGCCAAGATTGTAAATATTGTTTTACAATTTTGTGGCATTAACACAGAGTTATATTAAATAATCGTCACATTTTGTTAAATCAGAAAGGCCCAGATCATAATTAAGCGTCCCTGAAAGTTTCCTCGCCACCGCATTATGGTCTCCCTTGAATATCTCCCTTATTATTAGAAGGTTTCAAACCATATTTGGCAGATATACACCTTAGGCGTGGGAAAATTTTTCTGCATGGTTAAATTTGACCTTTATGAAGGTCACATGATCAAAAACACTTTAAATGTTTTGAAGTACACCCACCCCCCACCCCTGTCATCGCAGCTCAAGAAATCTTCAGTTCAGGATCTTCAGAATGTATTAAGAGGTATTGGGAAAGCATATGTGGAGAGTCTAAATAGCCGGTCAGTTTTACCCCCCGCCCCCCCCCCCCCTTATGGGCCAAACTGGGGTCATAAATAGCTGCTTTGGAGTTTTTGTCTTATATCTCCTTTATCGTTGCTTTTATAGCTTCACAATGTATTAAGAGGTATTGGGAAAGCTTTTGTGGAGAATCTAAATAGTCGGTCAGTTTTATCCCCCGACCCCCCCTTATGGGTCAAACTGGGGTCATAAAATAGTTGCTTTGGAGTTTTGCCTTATATCTCCTTTATTGTTGCTTTTATACCTTCACAATGTATTAAGAGGTATTGGGAAAGCACATGTGGAGAGTCTAAATAGCCGGTCAGTTTTATCCCCCGACCCCCCCTTATGGGTCAAACTGGGGTCATAAAATAGCTGCTTTGGAGTTTTTGCCTTATATCTCCTTTATTGTTGCTTTTATAGCTTCAGCTATTACACTTCAGAGTTTTTTCTTCAAAACGACTACAGAGCATGGTAGATCTTTTTGAATTATGATGTAAGAAGAGTCAGGTGGACTTCCGACAGCCTTCTCTCTCCTCAATATCAGATTTTTGACGCATTGATTCACTGATAAAATCTGAATCCTACCACAATTGCTGGATACAGGGTTGCCATTGCAATTCATTTGGGTTCACTTGGTATTGAAATCATTCATAGTTATGAACTCAATTGACTGATGGATGGTTTTCATAGAATGGATCAATGAAGGATACGCTATAGCTTCTTGGGACTTGTCTTGATTACTCGTAGTCTTGACAAGATCACCATTTGAATGAGAATTTGAGCATTCTGACCTGCAATTCACTTTTTTCATTCCATTGCTTCTGATAGAGGTAGAGGTGAGGTTCATGTCTGGCCTTTCAACCTTTGAAACACAAAGTTGGCTGGAAAGAGGTCACAGTTTCTCCTTCATCAGTACTCCTAACAAAGAACAGGTAGCCTCAGATGGGTATTGTTCAGCTCGGGTCATTCCTGCGTTTAGGCCATTTTTAGATCATACTTGGACTGAAGATATGACTATTTGCTCCATTAGAGCTCTAAGATACTATCTTATCTTAATTAGAGATCTTAGATAGGGGAAATATGTGCTATTCATCTCTTTCAAACTTAACTTTTCAGGAGGTATACAAGGAGCTACCATGTCGACAGACAGACAGTTCTGCTAGCTTATCAAAGATCTGTCCTTGGAAATTAGAATGTTTCCATGCCCAAGGCTCAAGATGCTCCTTAAATGGCTGGAAGTCACACTCCAAAGTTTTAATTTATGCTTTAAGTTGTGGCTTGGAAGTCAACTAATGGGTCAGACTTCTCTTTGGAACTATAGTATCGCCATGTGGTTCCTTTATAGCTTATGTATTGTATTATACATTGCAGTAATTATATGTATATATGTGACAGTCAATCTGTGAAACCAGTCATTACGCGTAATGACTGAAAGTTTTAGTCATTTCGCGTAATGACTGAAATGGCCAGTCATTACACGTAATGACTAAAATTTTTAGTCATTTCGCGTAATGACTGAAAATAAGGTCCAGTCATTACGCGTAATGGCTGAATTGAGATAAATAGCTTTAAATTAGCTTTGATTACCAAGATTATTGATTGGGAAGTGAGGAAGGAGTTGTCTAAGGATGATTTTTTGAGGATTGGAGTAACATGGGCCTGTTTGAAAAACTTAGGACACTTACTTTGTTCAAGTGAGGCATTGATTATTGAAGTAATGGGTTGATTTTTTTGAGGATTGGAATAACATGGGCCTGCTTGAAAAACACAGGACACTTACCTTGTTCAAGTGAGGCATTGATTATTGAAGTGATGAGGATGGCCAGATAATCAAGGATGAGAATGTGGGCCAAGGGAACATGATTTACTTGGAGAGTTCGTGATGATTTTGGCAACTTGATCCTCTGGAACAGTGGAGAGACGTGGAAAGCGTGGGGGAGGAGAGTCAGGGGAGATGTGTTGCGCATTGAAGGAAGCAGGGAAAGTTGAGTGGATATTCTCAATTTTTTTCTGTAAAAAACTCAATAAATCTATCAGCCAAAAGCTGAGGAGGATTTATGAATGGCAACTTGTCTGGTAGTCAATGCAACACATCACCTAGGACTTGCAATAAATCATGTATCTTGAGGGTTCTTTAATAATATGAAAATACAGTTACAATGGTACTCAGGTGTGAGACCTTAGAAATTACCCCACACAGGCTTTATTAACTATTACAAGAATGGATTAAGTTCACTTTTTACTTTAAAATAGGGCTGTGACGGGTACAAAAAAACGGCATCGAGTACTCGCCCTCTGAAAACCGGCCCGAATTCGAGTAACCGCGAGATTTAGTTCCCACCATTAGAAGTCTTCTGTAAACAAATAGTCGATTCCGGAAACGAAACTTTTGAAGAAAAACATCCCCTAATTAACCAGATATTATAGATTATGGAGTAAATTATAGGTTTTCAAGCAAAAATAACACAACTTTAATTGATGTTATGTGACGGAAATGCTGAAATGCAGCATATTTTACACAAACGTTTCATTACGTGGGCGATAATACAATACGTCGCGAGTAACCGAGTACTTAAGATGGACTCGAGTACAAGCCAAGATCGCCTCATACACCGAGGCTCGAGTACTCGTTCGCAGCCCTACGAGTTTAAAACATTAAGGTCACTCCTCCTTTGATACCCAGGCTGTTTATGTAGAGAGGTCAAGCAATAGTAACATGGCTCCAAAGAACAAAATAACATGAAAAGACCTGCATTGCAATTAGGACAAGTAACAGTGGACAAGAGTCACTTCAAAGACTTCATGGTTTTCTGCTTCCTGACAACCTGCCATAATAGAATTGAGTCTTTAATTAATAACATAAAAGGCAAAATTGTATTATAAACTATGAGGGATAAATGAGGATTAGTCTTCAAACAAGACATAAATTTCATTTTTATTCATTGATCACAAAGAGTTATTTTACATTCTATGACATAATGAGTTTATTTTTAAAAACCACATAAAATTTAAAAAGTAATTAAATACATCGAACCATTCAATATTTAAATAATACTTTGGAAAATGACAATAGAGTCTATTACAAAATTTGGATTTAGGTTTAAAAATTCTGAATATAAATTCAGAAAGTTTGTGAGAATTCCAAAGTTATTACTTTGATTAAAACAGTTCAATATTTAATACCTATAACAGTTCTCTACCACACAAATGTTCATAGTGCAGGGGAACAATGTACAAAGGTTTTGAATAATAAAAATGTTTCAATGAAAAACAACTCCTAAATTAATTACACAGATTATTTCAGTCAATCTGTGTAAAAATGAACCATAGATTTCAGTCATTACATGAAATGACTGAAAATTTTAGTCATTACGTGTAATGACTGGCCATTTCAGTCATTACGTGAAATGACTGAAACTTTCAGTCATTACGTGTAATGACTGGTTTCACAGATTGACTGTAACATATACAGTTCCAATGGCCAGATCACACATTTTAGTGGTTTCTGAAAACCCATTGGAAATATCCTAGTCATTGGACATTCAATTTCCCTGTTCACAGTTTTTTTGCAAAAAGCATCTGATCTAGTGGAAAGACTGAAAAATGTGTTAATAGGTTGTCCTCTCCATGCATAGGAGGACAATCACCTGTCATTTACAATCAGTAATAATATATTCCCCACTTCATTAAGAAATTCATTGTAAAATTTTAGGACATTATTTTTACAACTTTATCAGCCATATTTGTGTTTTATATGTCATTGAACAGAGTCTGTCCCTATGAAATCCATTTAGCAAGGGATGTTTGCCAGAAGTATTTACCTTTAATATAAAAATTGTCAAATGATCATACAACAGTTATCCTCTATCATTTATTTTCAGCAGTTAAAATTTTACATTGACAAAAGTAAAAAAAGAATGTACACTACTACCACATTGGTATCATTTTAGGGAGATCAAAGGCCCGATGGAATAACAAAACCCACAAATGTGTAGAGAATTTTCTACAAGACAAAGAAATAGAAGGTTTCCTTATTGGCTAATTTTGCATATTGTGGTGAATTTCACACTCTTTCTCTAGCTTTAGACTGATAGAAACTCCGCAGGACTTCAATGTGACAATATCTGACTCCACCCAATGTCCTCGAGAACCCCTGAGGTTTTCTACTGCTATGGATAAAACTTCTCTGGTCCTCTGTGTTTTCTGCCATCTTGAATTATGCCAGAAATTGAAAATGTGTCATTTATCTCGAAAACCGTTAAATATCGATCAATTTTGAGCAGATTTTGGACCATATGTTAATTATCTCAAAAACTGTTAGAGATAGAGTGATTTCAAGCACATTTTGGACCCTTTGGCCACTATAGACAATGGATATACAGCATCTGAAAAACAAACCAACCAAATTCTGCATTTACCTTCATCCTCCATGTTAGCTGCTGAAGTCCTCCATTGTAAGAAGTTTGGTTCCCCTGGTCCCGCCAGAGTCTTGGCTCTCACATAGACTCTGTACTGTGTGGCAGGTTGGAGATTTGTCAGGTTCAGAGTGGTCACAGAATGAGCACCAACCTCAATGTCAGGCAAACTTGTCCCAAGATTTAGGCCAGATACTATGGCAAATACAATGAGACCTTTATAAGTCAAGCATGTATTCAAAGAAATAGTTTATTGAAATGATACGTTTTTCAAATAGAAGAGGTAATTTACAATGATGAAATAGTTGTAGGTAATAGATTTGAAACCATATAAATAGAGTTTATTATAAACTTTAAAATATTTCAGCTATGAAATTTTGGATAACAGACACTGTGATACTTTAAGTGCAGCCATAATAAAAATATCTGGAAAATGGAAGTTTGGGTAGTAGATGTAAATTTTAATATTTTGCACACATAGTTATGCAGTAACATACATATGTTTTATCTTTAGAGTGTTATAAAAGTTTGAATATGATATGAAAAGTATCCTACCTGTTCTGTAAGATATAATGTAGCTTATCAGGATACCGTTTGGGTAGACTGGAGGTTCCCATAGCAGTTCTAAATAGTCTGAGCCTTGACCAATGACAATCAAAGATTTTGGAGGTCCAGGTACTAAAGACAATATAATTATTAACAATGAATATTTAACATGAAACTTGTATACATAAAAATAATCACAAATGTCAAGAATGACATAAAATATTTCCAGTCTCATGGAAGACAAATGATCAACTGGCTACTCAAGTATAGGATTTTGGAGAGGTCATAATATTCATACTGATGATAAAATTATTTTCCTTATTTTTGTCAGTTGTTTCAAACAAATTAGCACCAATTTTCATGTTTGAAATTGGCAACATGTAAATAAAGATCAACTTTAGGTTTTATCCTTTTGAAGAGCTATGTTCATATTAGAAAATGAACAGATATATTATTAACACTAAATGTGAAGCACCAACACTCCTTAATAAACAGAAACAGGAACCATTTGTATTTTGTATTTGTATTTATACTCAGCGCAATATCTCCATGTACTACAGGATTCAAAGTGCTATACTAGTATGACCCATCCAACTGTACAAGTACAGTCCAACTCTCAAAGTACTGACATTCCCCTAACTGAAAGACAGAGGCTCAAGGATGACCATTTATCAACGTCCTTGAGGTTCTTTAACCTGCCACTGGAGATAGGACCCAATGACAGAGGACTGCCATTTTAAATGGTCATCCGAGCCACTATGGATCTTCCTGTACATGGAATTGAACCCACATCCTCTGTCTTCCTAGGCAAGTGTGTTACCCACTAGGCCACAGTGGCAGATATTCACAAATATGCCAGTACTTGTGGTTAAGTTATTTTTCTGAACTCATATTGCAACATGAGCCTAGTGAATATGACATTACCAACTGAACTAAACCTGCATTTGCTTACCACCTTCCAGGCTGTTGAACAGTACCACATCACTTGCTGGTCCAGCATAGAACTTGTTGAGCACCCTGACCTGTAACCTAATGGCAGAGTAGGGCATGTCATGCTTTAGATGGTAGAGTATATCAGTGGGAGGAGTCTGTCTGGCTAAACGATGGGATAAATAGTGACGATCTTCCTTGTTCATGATGTAATCCTCTTCCTTCACAAGCTCAGGCCATTCTGACAACCGCCCATACTGAATCTGAAGGATGTAGAATAAAATAGGCATCCCTTAAGTATCGAGTATCTTTTACTATATATTTTATTCTTATTAGGTGTTTCGCCAGAGTATCCTTATTCAGTCCCTAAAGAACCATAAGCACTATACCAATGATTTATGATACAATAAGCTCATATACACGCCCTCTTCAAGCTGAAAAAAATAGGAAAAAAATTGTCAAAACCAGTCCAAAAATAAGGAAACTGTTATCATATTAATTGGGGCCCTATGTTATATTGTGCTATTAGTCCATTTGGTTCATTTTCTTCAGTAGGATCCTGACAGTTGATACCGACCCTCACCACAATTACTGAGCCACAATTACCAGCCCAACATTGATTAGTTAATATCATATGACAAGGTTTACAGGGGTCTGAACCTACATCTCAATTTCATCACAATGTTGACACAATATCTAGTGACCAATAAAAGAAATCCCTCCAGATCAATTAAGTAACATTGATGTTGATGCTTTCTTCTTTCATAATAGTATGTCAATCTATTTAATTCTATTTACTACTTGTTCTGGTGAATTCTGTTACCATACTGAATTTAATGAAATGAAATGTCCCATGACTTTTTTGTTTTGCATATTTTTAATAATGATAATGTACATCGCAAATATCAAATCTTGCATACTGTAAAGCTACTGAGTATCCCTTACTTTAATTTTTCAGTTGGCTCTGATATCAGATTCTAGTCTGACGCCTAGCTCATACATATATGTGGAACAGACTTGAGGCCCTTGACAAAATGACTTTGAAGACATCAGAAATTTTCACCAAAAATAGACAATGGCCAGATACTACCTTATTCATGGTCTTGACAATGACTTCAAATTGTAGATTTTGATTGGTGAAATAAAGAAACAGAACATCTTTCAATGGGTCGAATTCTGTATATCCATGATACACATCAGTCAACTGTATATGGGGTAATTCAGATATGACTGGAACATGCAGTTTGTGGGTCTAATTTACTTCTTATATGCAGTGTATTAACTAAATGCAGTTGGTTTACTTTACCCTGTATCCCCTGAAGTAGCCGTTGATGGCCTGTGGTGAGGTGTCCACATGTATCCACTGTACAGTCACCTCTGTGTCTGTGACAGAGTCGGCATCCACTCTCACATCTGATGGAGCTACTTCTGGGACTATAATATTAACAGAATAAAACCTGAACATGAACTCTTACTCTCAATTATTAACAATACAAAATGTGGAGAAAGGTTGATGTCATTGTATTCTGTCTATTTTTGATGACATATAATTATTACCTTTACAACCAAGGAACTAGTATTCAACTGTTTCAAAAGAAAGTTTAGGATGGAAGAAAAACAGTCTAAACTCCTAAATCTCACACCAAAAATGATACAAGTAAGTGATAACATCCTCAAACAGACATTTTTAAATATTAAATTCCAATGCACAAAGAATTCTGATTATACAGTGCCAAGAAAATAAACAACATTATAACAGATGATGCACTTGACTGATGATTCATGGTGAAAAAAAACATGTCTGTGATTCTGAATTTAGTGGAAATCCTACTAAACAATTTTAACTTGTCAGTATAAAGATCTCTTCACAGCTTGCCTTCAGTCATTTTATCCACCGGAAGCATCCCATGGATACTTTGGTTTAGCGTTCGCTACGCCACCACCACTGCCTGTAGAGAGATTTTCTAACTACACCAGCTAGGGTCACCAAATTTGCAGGATATCTTTATTTGGAGGTAAGCTTCTCTGGGACTGAAATTAGCCTCATTCTGAAAGACAAGATGGCCACCACGGCATTTCTTTGAAAATTATCTACCTTTTTCTATTGGCTAGTTCCCATAGATAGAAAGTTGAATCTCCTAATAGGTGACATGTATAACAGATATACATGTCCTCTACAACCTTGCAGACATTTGACCTTGAAGCTCTTAATTAAAGGTTATTCACAGAGTGCTGAAGTACCCCACGTAGCGGACTTTAAAAGTGCCTATATCTCCCTTATTATTGGCCCTAGAGGTTTGCAATGTGAAACCAACTTATAGGAAATCATGGGCTGGGAATCTTTCGATGTGGTCAGATTTGACCTTGGACCCTCCTTCAAGGTCAAACAAGGATAGCCAAACTTAAAAGTGCTTATAACTCAATTATTATTTGTCCCAGAGGCTTGCAATGTGAAAGCAACTTATAGGAAATCATGGGCTGGGAATCTTCTGATGTGGTCAGATTTGACCTTGAGCCCTCCTTCAAGGTCAAATGAGGACAACCAAAGTTAATAGTGCTTATAACTCGGTTATTAATAATCCTAGAGGTTTGCAATGTGAAACCAACTTATAGGAAATCATGGGCTGCGAATCTTCTGATAAGTTCAGATTTGACCTTGAGCCCCTCCTTCAAGGTCAACTGAGGACAGCCAAACTTAAAAGTGCTTATAACTTGCTTATTATTGGTCCTAGAGGCTTGCAATGTGAAACCAACTTATAGGAAATCATGGGCTGGGAATCTTCTGATGTGGTCAGATTTGACCTTGGGCCCCTCCTTCAAGGTCAAACAATGGTTCACTGGCTTTGGTAACTGTCTTTCCAGTAGATACAGATTGCATCGGTTCTTCGATGCATAGGTCTAGTTTCTGTTTGTAATTGCTTTCCCCTGGACAACCTTGTCCTTATGCATCCGAAAAGACAAACTTGGGTAGTGAATAATGAAGAACAAGCTTCCCTGAATAAACATCCCAACCACCCCCCACCCCCCATCTTCTTCAGCACATATTGATATCAACATAGCTTGTGAAGCTCATGAGAGGTATTATAAACATTTTAAAAAGGGTCCCAAATGCAAAACATTTTTGTAAGTTTTATCCAGAGCGAACAAAGTCATTTGACCTAAATACAAATTCAAGTGACGGCATCGTAAGCAAATATAAATATCTGATCATCTGCCACTGTGGCCTAATTGGTAAAACACTTGCCTATGAATACAGAGGACATGGGTTCAAACCCAGATACAGGCACATATGCAGTGGCTTGGATGACCACTAAAAATGGTGGTCCTGTGTCATTGGGTCCTATCCCAGTGGCAGGTTAAAGAACTTTAAGGTTGTTAATAAATGGTCATCTTTGATCCTCTGTCATCCAATTAGGGGAAAGGTCAGTAACTTGAGAGTTGGACTGTGCTTGAACAGGTGGGTTGGTCCAAATAGTGCTTTGAGACCTAAACTGCATGGAGATATTGTGCTGAGTATAAATATATATACAATACAAAACAATCAGACCAGAAATAAAAGCAAATGAGCCTGTTTAGTTGTAGTTCATGACTCCAGCAAAGAGTGTTGTGATTCAGTTATAAGGCATCAAATAGTTGCATGCTTCATGAATCAGCGTTTTGAAAAGGAAGACTGCTTAACCATACATACTGTCTTCCCCAGAGTGACCCACTACTGTTACGGCTGGGACCTGACATTCTCCCAAGTTGTTCACTGATCTCACAGATACACTGAACTCCTGATAGGGATCAGCACTGGGCAGCTGTTAAAGATGCAAAAACTAAATTAAAATATAAGTTATCAGTATTAACATATTAGGTACATAGTGATTAAATAAATAATTACAGTAATTCATTTTTTGGCTTAATTTTACAACTATCTGTATCAAGTAATTTTATGGAAATTGGTTAGACCTACTTCAAAACAAGGAATTTTAAAAATATTTATGGACTAATTTAGCAGAAGATTGGACTCATGAGGATTTACTTCCTCTCTTGCTGACTTTCCTTCCTCTCTTGCTAACTGTCAAACAAGAATTTCCTATAGGAGGTACCATCATATCAATATGTCCGACTTTCGGTCTGACCTTGAAGAACTGCCTTTTGTGTAATGTCCAGCAAATTCTGTCTCACAGCTCTATGATCAGTATGTACATGACTTGAGTCGCATTCTTGACAGGCATGCTCCTCTTGTGTCCAATGTGAAGAAGAAACAGCGGGCTGACTGGTTGTCAGAGACCTATCACCTTGCAAAGTGACTCAGACGTCAATTTGAACGTGCTTGGTGTAAAGATAAAAGTCAATATAACAGGAGTCGTCTTCGACGTCAAATTGCCTGTTGTAATCGTCTTGCGAACAGGGACAAGACTGTCTATTACAGGAAACTCTGACAACAGCCATGATTCCATGATTCTAAGAAACTATGGCGGGAATTACACAAAGTCCTACATAGATCCCATGGCACTACTCTGCCCACTTATGAATCCTCAAAGTCATTGGCTGATCATTTTGCTTCATTCTTCTCAAATAAAATCATGAAAATTCGTGAGAGTTTCTCCACATCTGAGTCCTATAACATGGTACATCCCCCCCCTTCGATCATCCTAAATTAACAGTCTTTACTCAAGTCACTCAAGATGAAATCGGTAAAATAATCAGCCAATAACCCACCAAATCATGCCTGTTGGACCCATTGCCCACATTCCTCATTAAGGAATGCATTGACATCCTTCTACCATCTATAACCAAATTGGTAAATTGTTCACTCCGTGAGGGACTGGTTCCAGATGATTTCAAAAAGGCTGTGGTCAATTATTAAGAAGGCCTCTCTTCCTGTTGAGGATTTGAAAAATTACCGCCCAGTATCTGGACTTGGCTTCATTTCTAAACTGGTGGAACGTGTAGTTGCTAAACAGCTGGTTGATCATATTCATCAACATGGCTTGGATAACTCATACCAGTCAGCATATAAATCAGGTCACTCAACGGAGATGGCTCTGCTTTCCATCAAAAATTATATTCATTTGTCACTATCTCTGGGTGAAGCTACTGCCTTGGTACTTCTTGATCTCTCGCATGCCTTTGATACTACTGATCATATTCCACTCTCCTCAGCTGTCTTCTGGATTGGTTCGGTGTCGGTGGCTCCATTCTCAAATGGTTCTCTTCTTATCTGACAAAAACTGCAATTTGGCATGCCTCAGGGTTCTGTTTTGGGTACTCTGCTGTTCTCTTTGTACACATCTCCCCTTAGTACATTGATTGGTAAACACAAAGGCATAAACTTCCATTTCTATGCCGACGACACACAACTTTATGTCCATCTGTCACACGAATGCCTCAGCTGCTTTTGATAAGTTGAACACATGCCTTCAAGATGTCAAAGAGTGGATGTCTGCTGGCAAACTTAAACTAAATCCTGATAAAACTGAGTTCATACTTTTTGGCTCCAAGAAACTGAGAGAGAGGTCAAAAGCATGTTTCTCAATCAACATCTTGGGCAACCCCCCTTCACCCCACCAAGTCAGTCAAGAACCTGGGTGTGTGGTTTGACTCTGATTTTTCCTTCTCTAAACATGTCCAGTATGTTTGTAAAGGCTGCTTTATTCAACTGAGGGATTTTAGAAATATTAGGCAGTTCTTGACTCAGGATGCAGCTGTGTTGGTTGCCAATGCTTTGGTTAGTAGTCAGTTGGACTACTGTAACTCACTTTTTAGGAGTCTCTCCAAATTCAATCTTCATAGATTACAGTCTATCCAAAATAGTGCAGCTAGAATTGTTATAAATTCGAGTAAATTCACTCGGATAACTCCAGTACTCAGGAAACTCCATTGGCTCCCTATTCAGTTTCGCTCAGAGTTCAAACTGGCTACCCTGGTGTACAAGTTTATTCATACTGGTTTCCTTAAATATTTTGCCCCCATATCTATCCTCATACTGCACCACTTACAATACTAGACGTAGTCAGAGTGTTGCCAACTTCCTCAATGTACCAAAATTTCAACCTACAATTCACAAGTCCACTAAGCAGTTTGGCTTCAGTTTTGCCTTTGATGCTCCCACTGTTTGGAATTCACTTCCTGAAGACATACGTGCATCACCCACCATTGCCTCTTTTAGAAAGAAGCTCAAAACATATCTCTACGCAAAGCCATATCCTCCTTAGCTTATTTTCTCTTATGGCTTCTCCATGGTGCTGACCTATTTCTGTCCCTGGACTTTGAATTTGCATATTGCTATTGTCTTGTTGCACCTTAGAGTCCACTTCTCAGTAGAGATTAAGCGCTATAAAAGTCGAATTAGAAATAAAATTAGACTTGTATCTCGATACCTTTAAACACCTGGATCTATTATCTTCTCTAAAATGCTACAGAGTTGCTGTAGTAATTATGTCAGCCTGGCTGCTCACACATACACGATTACCTTACTCATGTTTGACTCTCATTCAACATTAATATCTTTCAGCTATGTTGACCTTATCTAATGGAATAACTTGGGATCATTGCTTATTTTTGAGTCACTGATTTTGCAACTGATATGACCTGATCTCTTCTATAAATACAGATTATAAAAAAATAATTGACAATTTTTCTATTTCACTTGACCTTAACTTAATACCTAATTTTACCTGAAATCTTCCACCTCTCCAGCTGCAGAAATAGGCAGAGCTACTCCCTATGTCATAAGTTGGAAAATAGCTCTTGATGGGAAAACATAACCTTCTCCCGAACTACTCAATCAGCTAGCTTATCGTTAATTGTATTGTCCATTTTGGAAAATAAATTATTTAGAACTTATTTTGTTCTTTATCATAAAATTTTAACCCTGTGACAACATTGTAAATGCCAGCTGTTACACTAAATAGAAAAGACTATAGCAAATGTATGCTTTCTTTTTTAAAACTTCAATCTTTGAGTTCAATACGCATATGTAGCTAGGAACCCTTTAAGATGCAATCTCTTGATCTGCTCAATATTAGCTGACACATAACAGCTTTAATCAAGTGAAATTCCTCAGTATATTTTTAACATATTTTTACCTGAATGACATGGAACCAAGAAGCAGGATCATACACAACAACTGATTCTTCATTGTATCGAATGACATACTTTAATCCAGGTCCATTGTACTCTATCTCTGTCAAGGGCTACAAATACAACACAGAGTACATTGCAAATTTAAAATTTTGTATAGGAAAAGTCACCTAGAGCTTCAGAACATAATGTTTGTTGAAACAGACTAAAGGTCCATTGGATAAGAACTAAGATGCCTATGTATCACTGGATAAGAACTAAGATGCCTATGTATCACTGGATAAGAACTGGGATGCCTATGCATCACTGGATAAGAACTAGGATGCCTATGTATCACTGGATAAAAACTAGGATGCCTATGTATCACTGGATAAGAACTAGAATGCCTATGTATCACTGGATAAGAACTAAGATGCCTATGTATAGTGACACTAGGCAAGTATTTCTCTCATACAGGTCAATAAAATGGCTACTCACATTTTGTGATGAAATTTATTTCATAGCTACGGAGCATCAATTGATAAACTAATTTAAAGTATTCTTTATAAAATAATACTTTTTTTTTTAAATACATAATTTAATATTGATGACTAGCCTTAATAGTTGACAATTACAGACTTTTAGAAGTTTAAAAATTCAGATAAAACTGTACAAGTGAGGCCAACAGGAAACTGCATTAAATTATTACTTTAGCTCCAGTGATCTCAATACATTTTTGTGTGGAAAGAGTTGGAGTAACAAAATTATGAAATTCACTGCTGTATGTTAAATATGCAAGTCAAGATATTGTTTGCTCTTTCTTGTTGGAAGTTCTTTATACATCTGGGATTTCTGTGACTACATTATTCCTAGTTTACACCTTTCCTCACTGGAGTGACTAGCTACAATGAAATGCACCCATCCACTCTCAGTTCTGATTTAATCCACTTTGTATTCTGGTAGGATGTCTTTATTGGAATAAGCATTTGGATAGGACATCCTCATCAGCATTAGTCACAACTCAGAAAAGTTTTTGTGCTTGGGACCTCTTTTTTAAATCTTTGAAATACCTCTCACAAGCTTCATGAGTTGTACTGAAATGTATGTGCTAGATCAATAAAAGGGGGTGAGGGGGAAGAGAAGGTGAGATAGATATTTGGGGATCCTTATTGTTCTACGTTTACTATCATAAAGGATTTCCTTTCAGAGGTAAAAGGACAAGGTTGTCAAGGTGAAAGCAAATGCATGCAGATACAGGTCTAAGAAAAGGTGTCAATGGGACATATAGCCTCTGATCTTTCCTGCTCCAAATCCGGCATACATTTTGGTTACTTTATCTTTCCTTTAAATAAACTACGGGTGCCCCATAGTGATGAATTTCATAATACTTGGGTGAATTTCACATTTCATATTGTAGAATTTATGGCAACTTACTGTCCAGTAGATGATAAGATTATCTGGCTGATTTCCCTCAGCCACCACATTTTGTGGGTTGCTGTATGGCAGATCAGGAGGAGTACTGCATACTTGTCTGCTAGGCCAGGAATAGTCACTGAGTCCAACACTGTTTCCAGCTAACACTCTGAATGCATACTTGTACCACGGTGAGAGGTCCACTTTTGTGGATCCAGCATATCTGTAATTCAGTCTCTCTATTTCCACCCACCGATAAGGATCAGAGCTGATATTGTGCTGAACAATATGAAAATCAGTGTTTGGGTAGTCATAGCTCCTCCATTTTATGGTAGCTGTAAGTTCCTGGTAATTACACTCTACACTGATTATATCTGGTGGATTCGGGGGAGCTGAAAAGTGAAACTGATTACTTGAAAGTAGCTTTAAGACTTATTGCCACATTGTCACAGGGGTTTGCAGCATGAGTAAATGTCAAGATAAAATAGCATCGGAGATGCCTCTACCCCACAGCCTGGGGAAATAGTTTTGAACACCATGAGGTACAGAAGTGACAGAGTTCAAAGATCAGCCCGGACATGATTTTAAAGGTCAAGGTCACTACAGCAAGGTCAAAGGTCAAATTAAGGTCACACCATGATGCTGCACACCTACAACCCTTAACCAGTGTCTCTATTAAGTATCAACTTCCTGCATTTTATGGTTTCTGAGATATAGCCCGGTCAATATATCAAACTCAAGGTCACTGCAGCAAGGTCGAAGGTCAAATCAAGGCAACACCATGACGGTGCACAGTAAATCCTCTATCCAATGTCCCTGCCAATTAGCAACTTCCTACACCTTATGGTTTCTGAGATATAGCCAGGACAATATGTTAAAGATTAAGGTAACTATAGCAAGATCAAAGGTCAAATCAAGCCCACACCATGATGTTGCACACCTACAATCCCAACCAATCTTTCTACCAAGTATCAACCTCCTACACCGTACAGTTTCTGAGATACAGCCCACCCACCCATCTGGATGTCATGGGCACAAACAATTCCAGCACATCCCTCAAAGGGTGTGAGGTAAAACTTATTAATGTTAATAACAACTTGGAATTCAACTGAGTTTAAAATGGCAGATTTCTTCAATCTTTACTGTTACAACTGAATTTGTTGCAACAATATATATAAAACACTTGCAAAAACAACTATCTGCTCATAATGTCAAAGTTAGACTTTTATCCATTTTTTTCTATTTAATTTGGTCAAGCAGTGAAACTTAATGTGTCTAATAAAAAGCACTATGCCAGGGCTATTTTTTTATATTTTGGAGTTATTTTAGTAGAATATATGTAATCTGAAAAAATTAAGCAAACTGAAAATAAATCAGAAACAAAGAGATATGAAAATAAACACGTACTCCATAAAATTCTGTATAGAATGTTTAAACAAGCAATCAGTGCCCGTGAATGGGCTCTGTGTCAGCTGACTGTGTGTTTTGAGTTTCAGAGTAGAAGTGAAAGAAGTTTTTGAGTTACAACTGATTTACTCAACACAGAGAATCTCGCAGTAGCTTTTGCTCAGCTATGTAATTTAATGTATTTTACTGTGGTATAGCTGACTCAAAAGTAGGTTAATAACACATTTAAAGAAAATACTGTGAAGAGCTATTACTCAGCTATTCAATGAGCTACAGGTCTGAAATTTTACTATGTTATAGCTGACCCAAAAGTAGGTGAACAACATATTTAAACAAAATACTGTAAATGGAATAGCTTTCAAGTTACAACTGATTTACTCAACAGTGAGAACCTGAAAATAGCTATTGCTCAGCTATGTAATGAGCCACAGGTCTGCAATTTCACTATGTTATAGCTGACCAAAAATTACATGAATAATATATTGTAAACAAACTACTCTAAATGCAATAGTTTTCAAATTACAACTGATTTACTCAACAGTGATAACCTCAAAGTAGCTATTACTCGGCTATGCAATGAGCTACAGGTCTGAAATTTTACTATGTTGTAGCTGACCCAAAAGTAGCTGAATAACATATTTACACAAAATTCTGTATATGCAATAGTTTTCAAGTTATAGGTGATTTTACTCATTACTGGAGGTACTGAAAAGTCAGAAAGTAGCTACTACTCACTTAGCTATTGGAATAGACACTCAATTTACTCACCATGTTGTAGCTATGGAAAAAGTAGTTGAATAACATATTTGGACAAAATGCTCTAAATGTGATACTTTTCAAGTTATAAGTGATTTAGTGCATGATTTCATGAATTTTAATGCATTAAAAATTATTTAAAAAATTAATAAAAAAAAATTAAGACAGATCCAGGTCTAATACTCATATAAGGTAATCTACCAGTGGCCAAGTACATATATGCAAGATATGAGAAAAATCCCTGCAATAGTGAATGAGAAAATTGTGATAAAGTGTTGAAATTTTCACACTTTGGGTGGGGGTACCTGACTTACAATGGCTCTGGGGAACAGACGAACAAACATAAAAAAAAGAACTTTTCTGAAGATTGTAAACCCCACCTTTGACAATTAACTCAGCAGTTGCTGTATCAGAATCCAGTCCATTGCTGGCCATACAGGTATAATTTCCTCTGTCAATTGTGAACACTGAGACGACATGAAGAGACATATCCCTTGGATCTTGGATAAACCTGGATGACATTGGTTGTATATCATACACAATTTACATTTAAAAAATGACCAAGTTTAACATATTTATAGTCAAGGTAAGTATGGTCAAAATTTGTGTTATGGCTGATTTATGGTCGCACTAAATCCGAACAGATTGATCTGTCGATTGGTATAAATCAACAGGGGTTCAGATTGTACCACATTGGGACACTGACTCACAAATTCTGTTGGGATCTACAATGACTTAAATATCTAATTTTTAAGCAGATCATAAAAAGCACAAATCCTTTCCTCAGTATGACACTGGCAAAAAAGAAACAAAAATTAATTAATAAGACCAGTGTTTGTGTATATTTATGGCCTTTATCTTACATCACAGTAAATTTATCTTGTGCAAAGTATTCCTATTTATACATTTTATCTGCATTCCTAAAATGAGATTTCTTGCTTTTTCCAGCAGAGATATGTCAAAAACGGGAGAAAAAAATGGAGAAAAATGTGCGTGTTTCCAACAAATAATTTATTTCAATACGAATAGAAAATGTGAAAAATATAGATTCATTGCAATATATTAAATGGTCCTAAATTCTTATTTTTAAAATGGAGCAACTCACTCTATTTCATGAAGGATATCATGAAGAATCCAACTTTCTATCTTACAAAATGTCCAATGTAAGCATATGGGTCCCACCACTTACCTGAGGTTATTTCCAGGTAACGGCTTGTCTCTGTACAACCAACTAATGACCAAATGTTCAGTTTCTTCAGGGTCAGTAGTGGCTGTACAAAAAAACTGTACATCTTGGTATTCTTCCACTGTCGCACTATCTGGACCTCTTGTAATCCTAGTGGGTGCTATATTTTTAAAGATATTACCACTGTATATTCATCTTCCCATAAACATTAACTACTTTCAGTGATATGTGAGACACTTAGGATTTTATGATGTTATATATTATCTGTTTTTTACTGACACAAAATTAGCAGACTAAGACCTAACATTGAGAATTACCTAATAAATATAAGTCCCACAAAAAGCCCCTCATTTCATACCAGATTTTATTTGGTTTCAAAGACCCAGAATTCAATTTTTTATTTTGTATCAGAAAATGTTGATAACATTATTTTAGTTCATAAATAAATAGCATCAGAGATGGCCATATCCCACAGCCTGGGGAAATAGTGTTGGACAAAAAGAAGTATACAAGAGATGAAAAAGTACAAAGATAAGGAGTCTTTTAAAACAAACAGTCTAAGTTACATAAAGGTGCAGGAGAAATAACACAAAAGAAGGAGAAAAATGTATGTAAAAACAAAACATCAAAGCAAGACAATATAATAGCAAGATTACAGCAATATAATTTGCAAACTAAAAGTTATGAGGCTGTAAAATTTATTAATTGATCTACTTATTAACTAAAGTGCAGCTGTCAATGGAAATAGCACAATTAGGTTAAGTACATTTTATAATCAATTGCAGCAATCCACATAGCTTTGTGATAGGAGAAATATATCTCAAATGTGGCAGTAAAAAACTTTCTGGCAGGGCCAACAGAAAATGTGACATGAAGTTCTGACCATGACGTCTCATACCTACACCCACCAAGCAACATACCTACCAAGTAAAAACTTCCTACATCTTATGGTTTCTGAGATATAACAAGATTTAAAAGGTCAAAATCAATATAGCCAGGCCAAAGATCAAGTCAAGGTCACACCATGACACTGTACAGCTATATTCCCCAAACCAATATCCCTGGCAAGTATCAACTTCTTACAGCTTACAGTTTTCAAGATATAAAGACAATATTCATTTTCAAGGTCACAATGGCAAGGTCAAAAGTCAAATCCACATCACATCATAATGTCACACACCTACACCCCAACAGTGTCTGAGATATAGTCTGAACAAGATTTTAGAGGTCAGGACCGCTACAGCAATTTAAAAGGTCAAATCAGGGTCACACCATAACATTGTATGCTACCCCACTCCTCTAAATCAACACCCCTGCCAATTATCAACTTCTAACACCTTATAGCCAAGACAAGATTTTAAATTTTGGTCAAAGTTGGGTTTTATGTCCTGTTCAACAGCCAGGGTCAGGGACAACAGGTCCTCAGTATTGTCACTTGTGATATTGAAGACCTATACCCCCAACTAATGTCCTGCTAAGTATCCTTCCTTTCCGAGATATAGTCTGGACTAGACTTTAATGGCATGGTTACTATGGCAAGGTCAAAGATCAAACCAAATTTACACCAAGATGTTGTACACCTACACTCTCAACCAATATCCCCACCAAGTATGACTTTTTGTACCTCACTGTTTCTGAGATACAGCCAGGTCAGGATTTTTCCCACCACCTGTCCAACTACCAACCTGTCCAGCTGGAAACCATGGGTGAAAACAATACTGCACACTAAATTTCTTCATTTAGTCCATACATTTCTTTCAAAGCATAATATGTTTGTGTTTTGTTTGAATATGACAATAAAAAAGAACAAAATGCACTCACATCTAACAATTAAAGAGCCTGTTGACTTGGCCTCACCATGTTTGTTCACAGCAAAACAAGTGTAATTTCCTGTGTCTTCTTTGGAAACATTCTGGGAAAAAAAAATACAAAAACACATGACTGCATACATTGCTTTTGCATTCTCTAAAATACTGTGGGGGGGATGTCATCATAGTGCTGCAAGTGGAGTTTCCTACAACAGAATTTACAATGATCATTAATGTGCTTAATGGTTTTATAACTACATGTATTTATCTTGGTTACCAGTAACAATAATTAATGGTTATTATTTGTTTAATCGTATGTATCAATATGACCATTTTTGAAATTTCACACACTTATACAAACATACACATTATGTATTTTCAGGTCAATCAACTAGAATGATATTTAAAATTAAGACTGAATTGAAATTAAGATTGATCATTGCATTCCTTGACTAACATTCATTTAAACAATCTTTGTGTAACAGTGACGGCTGCAGGTAAAAAATTTCTTAGCAACCGGTTACTAGATGTGCGGCCATACCACAAATATAAATACAATGAATGACGGCTATGGAAGCAT
The DNA here is from genome assembly GCA_964017235.1 of Sabellastarte sp. h YS-2021. NCBI lineage: Eukaryota > Metazoa > Annelida > Polychaeta > Sabellida > Sabellidae > Sabellastarte > Sabellastarte sp. h YS-2021. Next base: position 122,322,383 of record OZ024930.1, on the reverse strand, counting down.
TACTGCAAAACAGGCATTTGTGACAGCAATGTAAGCCAGAAAGACACTCAGAAACAGCAGGTTTTTTCAGACCTACAGTTTTAGTTCATGCATATCCATAAAGACAGTATTCGTTTCATTTTCATCATAACAAATATTTATGCCCACTTCTATATAGAATGTATATTCTCCTGTTTACAATAAGATTATGAAACAATTAATTTTTAAAAGAACTAAATTTAAACCAAGTTTATTACAAATAAAATGGCACCAGTGTTTTGTTTTCTAAGATAATGATTCTTAATATCTTCAACAGTTCATGTGTGGTGTGGGAGATAAAGGATATTATTAAACTAAATTACATGATATGCATATATTCTGTTATTTATAATAACCTTAGATTTTCCATCAGCCTGCTTTTTAATAATATCTGTTTAGTTACATTTAGAACTAGAAATTAACCTGTGATTATTGAAGAATTATTTTTCACATGTATATATGGGGGATTAAAGCTTGAAGCTTTCAAATTCAGGAATTTAAAAGATGTACAAAAGTAGTCATTATAAAAAAAAATAAATAATTCAAGAGCTAGTTTGAAATATATTTTTTTTCATAATAAATTATTAGACAGGTGACATACAGATATGAACAGGTCACCAGATTCTGTAACAAAGAATCTTCCATCTGTTATGTTAATGTCCTCTTTCTGCCACCATACATGTGGGCTTGGTGACCCAGTGTTCTTACACCTGAAAAAATATCTTACAGATAAAAAATAGCATCGAAGATACCCATACCCCACAGCCTGGGGAAATAGTTTCTAACACCATGAGATATGAAAGAAGTGAATCAGTACAAAGATCAGGAGACTTTCAGAGCAAACAACTACATCCCCCAACTACTGCCCCTTCCTACACCTTACAGTTTCTGCAATATGGCCAGCACAAGAATTTAAAAGTCAAAGTCACTACAACAAGGTCAAAGGTCAAATCAAGACCACACAATGACATTACCCACCTACACCCCCTAACCAATGTCCCTACAAAGTATCAACTCCTATGCCTTACAGTTTCCGAGACATACCCTGGACAAGATTTTAAAGGTCAAAGTCACTACAACAAGGTCAAAGGTCAAATCAAGGTCACATCATGATGTTGCACACCTACACTCCCTAACCAATGTCCATACCAAGTATCAACTTCCTACACTGTATGGTTCCTGAGATATAGCCCAAACAAGATTTTAAAGGTCAAGGTCACAAAAGTAAGGTCAAACCAAGATCATACCATGACACTGCTCACCTACAGCTTTCAACCAATGTCTCTATCAAGTATCAACTTCTTACACCTTATGGTTCCCAAGATATAGCCCGGACAAGATTTTAAAAGTCAAGGTAACTACAACAAGGTCAAATGTCAAATCAAGGTCACACCATGACATTGCACACCTACAACCCCAAACAATGTCCCTACCAAGTATCAACTTCGTACATGTTACAGTTTAAGAGATATAGCCCAGACAAGATTTTAAAGTTCAAGGTCACTACAGCAAAATCAAAGGTCAAATCAAGGTCACACCATGAAATTGCACACTACACCCCCTAACCAATGTTCCTACCAAGTAGTAACTTCCCTCACCTGATCTTGCTGTAGTGACCTTTGAGATTGTACTTGTAACCATCTACTTTTGGGTTAGCTATAAACATAGTAAAATTGCAGATGTGTAGCTCATGGCATAGCTGAGCAATAGCTACTTTCAGGTTCTCACTGTTGAGTAAATCAATTGTATCCTGACAACTAATGCATTTACAGTATAATGTTTAAATATCTTATTCACCTACTTTTGGGTCATCTATGCTGTAGTAAAATTGCAGGCATGTAGATCATTGCATATCTGTGCAAAAGCTACTTTAGATTCTCACTGTTGAGTAAATCAGTTGTAACTTGAAAACTATTGCATGCACAGTATTTTGTTTAAATATGTTTTCCACCTACTTTTTACACCTTAACAGTTAACTTGGTATTGTACTTCTGGATACCATTTGCAAGACACAATTTTTGTGTCCTTTTCTTCTTTTACTTCTACTCTGAAACTCAAAACACACAGTCAGCTGACACAGAGCCCATTCACAGGCACAGGCTGATTGCTTGTTTGATAGTGTCTCTTGTTACAGGCTCAAGCCTCCACAAAGGCTAACGCTAATGATAACTCATGAATGTAAAACAGTGTCACAAAACAAATGTATCTACTTATACCTGAAAATAAAATCTTTGCCTTCAACAATTTTCAGGCCATCTGGTAGCGGATCTTCTATTTTAGCTGGTTCCACTGAAAATATCAGAATATTGATATTCATGCCCAACATGTACATATCTGTTGATATTATTAATCAAATATAGTCATTATTTATCATTGCTATCAGAAATAAAGTTTTGGTTTCTACTCAATATGGATCATCGAGTGCCTGTAGCTACCACATATTGAGCTCCAGCCACCTGTATTAAAAAGTCTGAGTGAGTTAAATACTATTTTCAGAATCTTCACTCTTTGAAAGCATTTATCAATCTGCCATTATAGTCGGATTTGATGCAGAAAGGCACACAGTGTCAGTTTGAAGTTTAGTTTACATCGATATTTTTTAAATTTTATGAGGATGATCCAATAACAGATGACACCAAACATTAAAGGCAATGTGGTCATATAACTTAAAGGACTTTTGGAATTTTAAATTTATATTCTCTTGAATTATGGAGTATTAGAAGTGTGTCACATTGAATAAACTGAACAGAGAATTCTATTACCATTTGGATTTTCAACAAAGGAGCCTCAGCATGGTACTTAAGTATGAACAAATAATGAATTATTCTGCCATTAATTCTGTGTATGACATCATTGGCAATGTCACTTCCTGTGTCTATTTCTTATACATTTGCCAGTTTACCTTTTTTGGCTGAAGGAGGTTACGCACCCAGTTAATACAAATAAAGTGAAATTATAAGTTCAGGTTTTAATGTAAATTCATTTACGGGTATTCAGTAAATTTTGGATAAAATTCAAAATGTACCAGTTAAGGTACCATGTATATGCCAGTCCGCAAACCCACCAAATTGTTATATCTAATAGCATATGTCCAACTTGTGGCTAAGAAAATTGAGGGTAGTGTCATTATTTTACGTTGTGTTTCTGAAAATTTGTACATGGCTTAAGCTTGATCTGGATTTATAAGCTGCCTAAGTAGTACTGCTGCTGACATATGGAGCTAATATTCAAACTACATTGAGTTACTATCAAGACACAGACATGAGGTTGAAACTTACAAGCCAGTCATTTTCTGCTTGCACTTTTTATTCACATTGGAATGCAGGGATGATTACTTCAACAAGCTAAATTTTCACAATTACTTTAAAATTCATGAGATTGGTGACTTAACTAATTCATTATTATTCTGAATCACTTAGTATTTCAACTTACAAAAGTAGATTATCTTTTCGGAAAAGGTCCACTGAGTTACATCTGTGATAGTGAATATGCCAGACCTTACCTCCTTCTAATGGGTTATGTATGAGGTATTTTTTATTTGATTTGATCAAGCTACTCATTATGCCTGAGATATTGTGCAGGTTTTACCATGAAAAGTTATGTACAAAGTTAGGGGTTAGTGACAACAGCTGTGGGAAGCACCAAGTGTTCATATATCTTAAACTATATAAATATTTTTATCTTACTACGTTTTGCATTTAGCAAAGTTAGATAAGTGTATTTATTTGTCCAATTAAGGGGCTATAAACGTAAGTACATAAAATTTGTTTACGTAACGCCCGTCAGATGGTGCAGCAGACACGGGCCGTATTCACAAAAGGGATCAGGCTCAACTTAAGCTGATTTTTGGCTCAAGTTAAGCTAAAAAATGGATCAGGATCTAGTTAGTATTCACAAAGAATTTGAGCTGATTTTTGGCTCAAATTTTGGCTTAACTTTGATCCAGCTAGGTTGGTGGATTAAGTTTTGGATCAAAGTTTGTAGCTTTATAATTAACTAAAATAGCAAACATATGAAAAATAAATCATTGTTTAATAATCTTCAATCCTTTATGTTTTTAATTAATAAGTTTTTAATACTTTTTACTTGTTTTATGTAGGCTTATATTGATGTGTAAAATGGGTCAGATTTTGTTGTTTATTCTGGATCAAAAGTGGGCGGAGCCTAAATTTTTGGATTAAATTTGAAATATTTAAAACTTCTTCAGTGAAAAAAATAATGAACCAAATTTATAATAAATTATATTTTGTGGAAATTCAGACACAAAAAGGCTGTTTACAATGAATAAAAGTAATTAACTTGTGCGTTGCTAAGAGAAATTTTTACAAATTTTTGGCTCAGCTGATCCTTCCTTTGTGAATACAGACTTGAGCCAAAGATCAGCTGAGCCATTTTCCTTGATCCTGGGACCGTATTCACTAACATGGATCAAGCTGAGCGAAAAATCAGCTCAAGATCAGATCAAGATCAAGGAAAATGGCTCAGCTGATCTTTGGCTCAAGTCTGTATTCACAAAGGAAGGATCAGCTGAGCCAAAATTTTTGAAAAATTCCACATAGCAACGCATAAGTTAATTACTTTTATACATTGTAAACAGTATTTTTATGCCTGAATTTCCACCAAATATGGATTAATATACATTTGGTTCATTATTTTCTTCACTGAAGAATTTTTAAATATTTGATATTTAATCCAAAAATTTAGGCTCCGCCCACTTTTGATCCAGAAAAAAACAACAAAATCTGACCTATTTTATACATCAATATAAGCATACTTAAAACAGGAAAAAAGTATTAAAAACTTAAAAATTAATAATATAAAAGATTAAAGATTATTATCCAATGATCTATTTTTCATATGTTTGCTGTTTTAGTTAATTATAAAGCTACAAAGTTTGATCCAAAACTTAATCCATCAACAAAGGTGGATCAAAGTTAAGCCAAAAGTTGAGCCAAAAATCAGCTCAACTTCTTTGTGAATACTAACTTGATCCTGATCCATTTTTCTGCTCAAGTTAAGCCAAAAATCAGCTTAAGTTGAGCTTGATCTCTTTTGTGAATACGGCCCCTGATCTGATCTTGAGCTGATTTTTCGCTCAGCTTGATCCATGTTAGTGAATACGAACCCAGAGTCACTGTTGCTATGCACGAGAGGGATAAATTACGTCATTTTCTTTCAGTGGTTGAAAAAAGATCAATATAAAACACTGCATACAGTATGTACTACCGTAGGTTTTGTAAACATTGACTTCTTATATATTATATATATAAGATCCACTTGGAAAAATCAATAGAACCTAATGGTCTTGTAGATCTTACAAGTTTACTACTGTACGTCTAGCCTTGCTAAAGGCTCAAGTTTGTCTTTTGCACAGGGCTCAAGTTTGTCTTTTACATTTTCATAATGTAGTCTTATAGATTTTCTATATCCCAAGAAGTCTGGAGAGCTTGCCTCCTTGCTTTAAAATTCTGAATACGTATCTTATGATTGCCAAATATTTTTGCACCTATTCTGAATATATTATACACATATGGGCCTTACGCAAGGCTACTGTGCATCTTTTCTGCACTGGGAAAATGAACCCACATTATTAAACATGCACTGCGTGTGTATATAGCCTTTCTGCTAATTACTTACAGTGAAGCATATCTTTTATACACACTGAACCTATATTTGTATCACCTTAATTGTTAATGTAATAAATTTATCTAGTGTTATACTATTCTGATAAAAGTTTTGTAAGTGTAACTATAATTTACAAAGCTTTGTTTATATTAGTCAAGGCACTTCTTACATTAAAAGAGTATCTGTCCATGTAAAATATAATTCTCACTGATGGAACATAAGATGTACATATATTCAATGGGAGTGGAGTAGTTTACTTTTAGAAAATAGAGACATAACATGTAAGAAAAGTTTGTTTTTATTTAGAGATATATACACTAAAAAGGAAGCCAAATTAAAAATAGCATATTTTGTATAACTACGCCTTAGTTACTGGTGAGAGGCTATAAAAGTTGGTTGGGAGAGAAGGGAGAGGCTCATGTAGTGTGACACAATATGAACACCAAACTGTTCTAAATAAAGATCTAAGTACATACACAAGGCTCCAAAAGCATACATATTAATTTGAATGATTTACTATTTTAAATAATGGTTTCTTAAAATTTTAAATGAGTGTAATGTGAAATAGTGATGAAAAAATGAAAACATAAAATGTTATGTTTCTTTGTTTTTTATCTCTGCAAATAAACACTGCAAATTAAATAAAAATCTAATTCATTCCAAATTTGTGTGAGGCATTTTTCTTTGGAATAATGTGTAAAAAACTGTCCTTGCTTTTCTTTTTGTATGCTAATTGTGTCACAAGAGGAAGGTATGCGCTCTGTTTTAGGTGTCCAAAAATAAAACATATTTACTTCACATTTATTGTGGTTATTTGCTGTTTATATGTGTATATATATAAGTTTAAAATAACAAGAACATTTTATTGCATAACTTTATTTCCCTTATTCAACATATCACGGAACCAACAAATATATTCTCCTCAATAATTTGTGACTTTAAGCCTTAGAAATATACATCCTGGAAAAAATTATGCCTGTGTTTAAACCACTTTCGTCGGCCGTAAAAATAATGCGTTACGTTGATAGCCCCTTAAGCAATCAAAGGCAAATAATACAGGGTCTTCATGATAGTGATCTTTTATATTTATGATTCTTTCAAATGATCAAATTGTGTCTACAGCATATACCAGTGTCCCCGGGGGAGGATTTCCTAGGAATATTGCCCCCTGGGGGATAAGATTTCCTAGGAAATTCTCCCCCCGTGCTTGGAAATACCCCCCCCCCCCCACCAGTTGAATGATTTTCTAGGAAATTTACCCACCCACTTAAATTTTGTTTATTTTCATGGAATATTACAATTATTTCTAATTGTAAGATAAGCCAATAATAGAATATATATGTGTCTAGATTGAAACACTTCTAGGAATTTTCCTTTACCCCTGATTAAGTATTAGCTTGAAGTCACTTGAAGTCACAAAATTGGCTTACATAATCATTTATACTTTGAAACATTACCACATGTAGGTGTTTGCAAATTTTAAATTGAAAATTAACCAAAATAAAATTTATAAAAACTTTGCCTTAAACATCATGTGATCTGATGGTATATGTCGTCCCAAAAAACATTTAATTTGAAAAAAGCTACTACTGTAAAAAACAAGACACAAGAAACATGAAATCCTGTAAAACTTGTGGCATTCAGTGTCACCTAGCTCTCTTGATTGTGGCAAGATACAAATTTGACTCTTGCAAGCACAAAAACTGTAGCATAGTGTTCCAGCAGACATATATACATGTATATATATATCTATATCTGCATCATGTTTTATATTTAGTTTTGGGAAGTTTAGCTTATTCACAAAAGAGGTACCACCAAAATCGTCTCAGGTATACAGGTTTGTGAATAAAAGGAAATTTACCTATAGCCACAGATAGTGCGGGTTTTCAACAACATTTATAACAAACCTTTGAACTTACTTTGAACACTAATGTAGACATTGTGAAACAAGTATCCATGACTGTTGGACACATTACATTGTAACACAGAAGTATCATCAAGAGTGACATTCTTCAATGTCAAACTTTCATCACCAATTTCAATGTTATCATTTGTAGAATCAGCTGTAAAATAAAAGTAGTCATTATTACAAAGTAGGGCATTAAACTTCAAGGAAAATATTCTAAGAAAACCTCATTGCCCATTGTAGAAGTTGATCACATAATATTGCATCTGAATGTACAGAAAGCAAAAGGTTCCTCTACAAAAGCTAGAACTTGATGAATTCTTAACAGACAATTCTGATATGACATTTCTACTTTTTAAGTGCCATTGAAAGACAAAATTTAAGGCGCATCAACCAAAACACAAAAAGACAAAAAATTCAAAGTCCAGATACACAGAAAGGTGGGTCAGCACCATAATACTATATATATAATATCTACTTAAACATAAAAAAATGTGTGGAAACATATTGCAATATTCAGCTACCAAACAAAATAAATTAGTATTTCTAAGTATTTAGGGATCATTAAAGCCTGAATCTGAGTTACCAATAAAATAACTTGGGTCTTTTACTGTTATAGGGTTTCCAGGGTATGGTATAGAAATTTTTTATTGCCTTTACAATGCTTCAAAATGCTTTATATAGTGATTTAATTTGAGTCACTTTATTTAGAATTTCTTCAGAGCCATTCACTATTGGGGGCTAATTTACTGAGTGATTGACAGACAGAATAATTGACTGTCTGAGTGATGGATTGACTGATCAATTGATTTATTCGCAGTTAACATCGCTTTCAGTACATTGTATACACTATTTTATGATGGGTATTAGGTACTCTGGTGTCAAAGATAGTCTCTGGAACCAGTTCAGAGCCAGTTCAAAGTCTGACTTGTGCCACAGATTCTAGTTTATGTTAGTTTTTAGCTGTTTATCTCTAAGCTAGACTGATGAAAGTACATGTATATATACAATATGTACAAATAAGCTTGTGCTTACTATCGATTGGATGACCATTGATAAACCACTGAGGTGGTGAGGGTTCTGGAATGCCTATTGCTTCACAATGCAATGATACATCTTCACCTACTCCAGCTTTCACAGAAACTGGAACACTGACCCAGTATGGAGCAGCTAAAACAATAGTAAAGAAAAAAAACACTTCTGTCGTTAATTACAAAAAATATCATCCTGTTCAATATTTAATTAAAAGCTCAACTTGCTTAAACTGTTTATTATAAAAATTTAAAAATATATATCCCACTGTTGAAAACTGAATTAAAAATTCAATGTCCTTAAACTGTCTCAAGTGATTGTGAATTTCAGCAAAACCTTGACTTATGGTGCCTGTGAAAATGCGTTTTATGTTGGTTATATACTTATACAGATGTTAGCTTTGAATTAATTATTGTTAATACCTTCAACTACTAGTGTAACTGTCCTCCTAAGAGGTACTAGTGATTCATCATTGATGGCCAGACATTCATACACTCCTGCATCACTCTCTTGTACATTCTCTATCACCAATTCTTGACCATAACTCTCCCATCTCACTCGATCATGCTGCTCAATAGCCACGTCACTCCACTGCACTCTAGGGGTGGGACTTTATTAAATAAAGAAAATAAACCAATACATTGCCACCTGTAGGGGGCACATCTTGTAGCTGAAAAAATTTGGAGGATGTAGTAGGATATCAATGAGTTCAAGATGATTGTTTCTATTCACTATTTTTTTTCAATTTGCTCACAGATTTCAAATAATACTACATGATGGAGAAGCACACGTTATCTGTTAAAGCTATTTCATAAATGGAAATTATGTGAGACTCATATTAGACTTAATGTTTAGATATATAAAGTTCACTGATAAATCCCACCTTCCAGAAAATATGCATTTCATTTTGACCTCTTCACCTCTTAAAGCCACAATATTTGATGGGGAATTCCATAAAAATCCAACAGGTAGCATTGCTATGGATGACCCTGAAAAAAACTTAAATGCTAATCAATAAGCTCACGATCCTCCAATAGAGCATCACATTTTGAAAAGGAAATGCATTTGGAACATTTTCTAAAACCATTTAACCAACGGATTTATTCACTATGAGCTTAATTTAAACTAATTTGCTGTATAATATTGTGGTTGTGTTTTTGTACACAGCAATATTATCTCAACAGTATCTAAAACTGAGACAAAAATATCAGATACTGGAGAAAAAAATGTAAACATTATTAATTGCTTATTTATCAATGCATAAGTAAAGGTTACCTGTTGGTTCAATAACCTGGTTTCCACCCTGTTGCAATCCTCTCAACACCTGATTTTGTACAATGCAAACATAGGATTGGCCTGCCATCCCATCTTCACTCAGTACATTTGTAAACTGCAGATTTCCTGACAGAAAAAAAAGGTTATTAACTGGACATTATTATTTTTATCTCACTCTCTATCTTCCTCTGTTTATGAGAGAAGGATGATTTCATGTTCCCCCCTCAAAATCCAAGATGATCACTCATTAAAAGTGGCTACAAGACAGCCATTTTTAAGTGGGACGCTGTCAATAATGACTCGGCCAGAAATGTTCATGTTAGGAAACTCACGGCCAAGTTTCACTCTTGCAACTACAGCAGTTTTCCTAAAAAGTGCTAGCAAGGAAGTCCTTGAAAAAAGGCATATGTGAAAGGTCAAAGGTGCAATGCACAGTACAAAGTCTACTGGTCTTCAGGTCTGCATATCCAATCTGAATGAAATCTGTCCAATAATTTTAGAGTTTATAAGAAATGTCTTTAACATTTATGGTAATATGTCCATTATTAACATATCACACTAAGGGCATTTCATTAAAAGCCAACATTAATTAATAAATCAATATAGCCTACTCTGCATAATGCACTGAGCCATAATAGCTGAAGAACAGTTGCATATACAGTAGATTTGGTTTAAGTAGAACTGCCATAAGTAGAATATTGCCATAAGTAGAAGTAATTTCTAAATCCCAACAATTATTAGTGTAAAATATAAGGATAACTAGAAGTTCGACTTACAGAAAGTTCCCATAACTAGAACCTAATTTGATGCACAAAGTGTTACTTTTCAGTGGGAATAACAAGGTAGAAGTAGAACCTATAAATTTTGTGTATACAGAAATGTAAATATCCAAGAAAGAGGTAACAAAATAGTACCATTGTGACACTCTTTGCCTGATTCCTCACTTTTGTGTTATTAAGTCTATATTAAGTCTGAACACCAAGCAAATAAATTTCACAGTAGAGTGATCACACAAGGGTTAATTATTGCAAGAGACTTAAATTACATAGGATCTCTAGTACTTCATATATTTCTCAAAGTGGGTATAACTAGAAGTTGCCATAAGTAGAAGTAAATGGCTGACATTTTGCAACTTCGACTTAGACCAAATCCACTGTATTTTAATTTTTTTTTCTGGAATTCCATAGAGGTGAGACCAAACACTAATTCACCATAAACATCTCAAATTGGAAGGTCCAGTTTGTATTTTACTGCATAAAAAGCTTATTCTGATATAAAAGTAACACTGAAAGTTTGAAAGCAAGTGGAGCGTTTCTTGGGAAATAGCAAGCGCTTTTCCTTAAAATTTTTGCCAAAATAATATTTCAGAATTGGTGAATGTCGGTTTTTTTACCAGTTCACAGAGTGTATCTGAAAAAGAGACACTGGGTTATATCCTTGATAAAACCCCACTACAGGGAGGTTTATTATTTATCAAGTGTAATGTTTTATATTACTGTTATTATTTAATAGAGCAATATATTATGCAATGGTGTTACAAATACATATTTTCTACCTTCATGGTCCATTGTAACCCTGTCAGACAGCGTGACTGGGGTTAGGACCTGGTTTGCTTCTTTAATTGCCCAGAAGATCTGAGGCACTGGATAGCTTGCTGGTGGATCACACTGTAGTGTCAATGGATGACCCAGAAATGGACCAAAATACTTTGTGTCAGATGCCTCAAATGGATCTAAGTCTGGAAACATGTAGCACATGAAATTGTTAAAAATATGAGGCTTTTCAATCAGAAAAGGTCATTTTTAAAATATTACATTACCATTATTTAAACTTTTAATGACATGAAACAACCAGTGGACAGTTATTGTTTGTCAGCATAGAATGAGTAGTGTGTACTTATTGCGATATGACATTGAAACCACTGTAAATTGGACAGAATAAATTCAATTTTAGAGCTATTACATATGTTTACAATGGTATCACCTCAACTAAAATGAAATAATTGGGTAGACACATGCCAGATCTTCTACAGCCTTACCAAAATTTATTAAAGTCAACTTTGTGCTATAAAAAATTCACAGAGAAAAAAAGCCTATGCTTTGATGTTTCAAATGAGTTTTTCGTAAACAAGTATTTACAGGCTTTCTTGACATGGATCAAGTCAGAGACTGCTTCACCAAGTGCATTTCTAACAAAACACTGATAGATCCCCTCATCAGTTCCAACAGGGTTAACAAAAACCAGACTGCCTTCTCTTGGTTTCTTAAATATTCGACCATCTGATCCTTGCCAGTAATACCCAGAACCATCCTTCAGCCAGGAATACCTACAAAAAGCCCATTACATGGATCAACTGAATATTTTGATTCATCCAAATAGGTATTGATATTAGAAGAATGTTTTCCTTACACTCCATAAAGCATCAAACTACATTAGTCTGTAACATATATTTAAATGTTATGTTAATGATCAGACAAATATAATACAATTTTATATTTATACCTGGTGAAAAATTTTTGAAAAATTAATTAAAATAATTGCTATCTAATGCATTTACTATTAACAGCTTAAATATGGCTCACTTATCAAAAATGAAAACTACTTGATATCAACCAATGGAAGAATAATGTTGTTCCTTTAACATTGCCATAATGTGTCTCAGTAATGTTTGTCTCACACACACAACATTTAAAATCTGTTCAGCTATTTTATTCCAACTTAAATATATATATAGGTGTGGTTCGTAGTTATCAGTACCAATGGATACTTGTATCTGTATGTTATCAGTACTTAACACAATGATTGTAGCCTTCACATACTTTTGATGTGTGACAATTGCATTTGGACTTACTCAGGTTCTGGGTCTCCATCTGCTCTGCAAAGTAAAGTGAATGATTCACCTTCATTGAATGCAATCTCTCTATCAGAGTACACTATATTATGTGGTGGAGATATTCCTGGATAAATAGATAAAATAGTTAACTGTCGTAAACATAAACTAACATTATACCGTGGACTATAACAGTTAATAATTTCACAATTAAACACATAACTTAAGAAATTATAAGAAATAAAAAGTCCCTATCTTGCTCCAAATGAATCATCAAAAATTGACAAATATCAAAACAAGATTTAATCATTTTGTGTTGGGTTTACCATTTTATCAACCTGTTAAACAAGTGGTAAAAACATGTTTAAATGGCAATTTTTACAAATTTATACAAACATTTGCTTACAATAAATAAATGAACTACAGTTACTCAACTTTGATGGATATACTCATATTTGTTGAAAAACAATAATTCTTACTCTATTTTAATGAAAAAATACATATTATAGTGCAAGTTATTAGTTATTTCAAAAATACTGGGATTGACCAACATTATCTTGAAACAACTAATGAAGGTTTTAATTCACCCTTATATATATGCACCCTTTACAACCCATTCAGGCTTTTCCAATTAAAGGTATCCTGATGTAACAACAAAGTGCTGAAGTTTGGCACTGTGAGACAGCATTTACAGAATGTAAGATCAACACACTTTCTGATCCATAAAAAAGTCACCAAGTCAAAGTCAAAATTGAGGTTTTAGGTTTCATTCAATATCAAAAAGGTATATCCTAACAGATATATATCCTATATGGTTCACAATTATTTCAGCACAAACCTTAAATATGGTTATTCTTGTTCTAGCAAAGGGTGATGCATAGTTTGTCAGTACATTTGGAATCTATTACCACTACTCCGCCCATGTATGTTACAACTGCCTTGATCCTTTTCCATGGTTATGTTACAACTTAAACTCAGAAAGACATGGATTTCTCCATTTTCAAACACTTTTCTGCCTTCTTTGGTGTGACTGTGTTCAATGAGATAAAGGGTAAAATCACAGTTGTTTGTCTTTAGAAATGAGAAGAAACCATTAACACCACAAACATAACAGGATCTCATCCTTTGAATTCAAATGATTTGGAGCAATATATCAATCACACGCAAAATTCATTCACCCCATTGTTTCTTGCTGTTTATGATGTTTCATATAAACATACCTGCCACAGATGGACTTACAATGCTGATAACAAACAACATCCATGCATGGAGTCTGTACATTCCGAATTTTTTTCAATGATCCCTAAAATGAAATAAAATCGACATGGCTATTTGGTTTAAATATTCAGCTGAACCTTGACCTAGAACAACTACCCATTCAAACACATTGGTCTAGGTGTGATTTATTGCATTTTACGCTCATCTGTGTAAAACCTCAAATGCTTTGTGAAGACAGCAATTAAACATCTCACTATGACAGATAGCCAGAGTTGTATGTTCATAATGTACTCCCTCAGAAGTAGCTTTGTGTTCCAGGTTTGCTTGCAGTTTGGTAAACTTGGTTGCAGCCAGTGGATTATTTACTAAACTTGATAACATAACAACTAGGTCAAGACAGACAGGAGAATCTGTGTTTTAAGTATTGCTCTGAGGGACCTATGATTTTTACAAAGAAGCTCTGCTTCAACTAGAACCTGGTGACTCGGTGGCAACAGAGCTTTATCCAGACATAATGTGTGTTAAAGTTCAAAATTGAGAGGTTAAATAGCATGTGACATTACTCATCCCTCTGCCAATATGCACAAATTTTATTCAACATACAGTGTCAACAAAATTAAATGGAGTTTCCAATTTAATGTGAGACTTTACTATAGACTCTATAAATACCTGTATGCGTAGATGGGAATTTATATGCAAGGTAATTAAAAACAGTCCTGAACCTGAGGCTTTTGTTAATAAATTTTAACATTCACTCATTTCGCAGTTGTTGTATTCTCCCTCTTGCTGATTAAATTGGTCTTTATTGCCATACTCCACTAGAAACTTATACTTGTCAAATCTACGACAAGAACATAGTTAAAGATGAGTTTCATTGTATCCACCGGATAGCATCCGGTGGATACTGTGGATTTCACTTCGTTACACCTACGCCGCTGCCGCCACCGCAGTGTGTAGAGAGATTTCACCCTTACCGCTCTAACGAAAAATATATTATAGCTAGCCTTCTCAAATTTCCAGGATATATTCATAACCATAAAATCTTGCCTGGGAATATGTTTGGCCTCATTTTAAAAAACAAGATGGGCCCCACGGGCGTATCTTTGTCAGTCATAAAAAGTGCTTATATCTCCCTTATTATTGGTCCTAGAGTTTAGGGATGGTAAACCAACCTATAGGAAATCATGGGCTTTGAATATTTTGATGTGGTCAGATTTGACCTTGGACCCCTCCTTCAAGGTCAAACAAGGATAGCCAAACTTAAAAGTGCTTATAACTCGCTTATTATTGGTCGTACAGGTTTGGGATGGTAAACCAACATATAGGAAATCATGGGCTGGGAATCTTTTGATGTGGTCAGATTTGACCTTCGACCCCTCTTTGTTATGTTATATTGTTATGTTATGTATTTATACTCAGCGCAATATCTCTATATACTACAGGACTCAAAGCGCTATTTAACCAATCTGACTGTACAGGTACAGCCCCAACTCACAAGTAACTGACATTCCCCTAACTGGAAGATAGAGGCTCAAGGATGACCATTTATCAACGTCCTTGAGGTTCTTTAACCTGCCACTGGGGATAGGACCCAATGACAGAGGACCGCCATTTTAAGTGGTCATCCGAGCCACTATGTATCTGCCTGTACCTGGGATTGAACCCACGACCTCTGAGTTCCTAGACAAGTGTGTTACCCGCTAGGCCACAGTGGCAGATCTTTCAAGGTCAAACGAGGATAGCCAAACTTAAAAGTGCTTGTAACTCGCTTATTATTGGTCGTACAGGTTTGGGATGGTAAACCAACCTATAAGAAATCATGGGCTGGGAATCTTTTGGTGTGGTCTGATTTGACCTTGGACCTCTCCTTCAAGGTCAAACAAGGATAGCCAAACTTAAAAGTGCTTATAACTCAGTTATTATTGGTCGTACAGGTTTGGGATGGTAAATCAACCTATAGGAAATCATGGGCTGGGAATCTTTTGGTGTGGTCTGATTTGACCTTGGACTTCTCCTTCAAGGTCAAACGAGGATAACCAAACTTAAAAGTGCTTATAACTCGCTTATTATTGGTCGTACGGGTTTGGGATGGTAAACCAACTTATAGGAAATCATTGGCTGGGAATCTTTCGATGTGGTCAGATTTGACCTTGGGCCCCTTCTTCAAGGTCAAACGACAATAGCCAAACTTAAAAGTGCTGATGACTTGCTTATTATTGGTCCTAGAGGTTTGTAATATGAAACCAACTTATAGGAGGTCATGGGCTGGGAATCTTCTGCTGTTTTCAGATTTGACCTAGGGCCCCTCCAAGGTCAAACGATGGTTCACTGGCTTTGGTGAGTTGTCTTTTCGGTGGATACAAATTTGCATCAGTTCTCCGATGCGTAGGTCTAGTTTTGTGTGTAAGTGTCTAAAATATTTAGCTATTAGATTGAAATATTTTCTGCAATTTGATAAGCTTTATAAGAAATATGAAATGGATGTATATAACCATTTTCATAATATAAATAAAGCAAATAAATATAAATTGTCAGTAAACTACATTAGTGAGTTAAGAGATACCTGGAAAAGGTATACTGTATTTATTGTTAGTTCCCCTTTCTTGTTATTTCTTGACCACTGTAAATAAAACAGATTTAAAGTGACATATGAGCCAGGTCTGTTGTACTTTAGTTGTTTACATATGTATATCGTATGCACTTCATGGATAGCCTGTGTTTATGACAATTTTTTTCACATCCTCTCTTTACATGTGGATATATTCAACTCACAAATCATACAAACTGGTGAATAATAAAAGTAAAACACCCCTCACTGGACATATACAGAAAAAATATATCACTCATGAAGATTAACAATATAATACTCGTGCCACACACTCATATAATATTTTCATCTTCATTCATGACATATTTTTTCTGTGTATGTCATTCGGGAAGTTTTCCAATTGTTTTTAGTGTTTCAAAAAATGAAAAATAGCATCCGAGATGCCTGTACCTCACAGCCCGGGGAAAGAGTTTTCAACACCATGAGAAACAGAAGAAATGAAACAGTACCAATTAGATGAAGAGACTTACGAAGCAAACAGTGTCAGTTATGTAAAGGTCAAAATAATGTTCAAGAGAGAGAATATGTATATAAAGATAAATGTTAATATAAGACAATTCAATAGCAAGATGTCAACATTAATCAGGAAATTAAAAATCTATGAAGCTGTAAAATATATTAACTGAAGAATAGATCTCAATGGAAATAGTACAATTAAGTAAACATATATATAATAATCAGTTGCAGCAATCCATATATCTTTGTGATAAGCAACATATGGCTCAAATATTGCAGGTGAACAAACTTTGGCAGAGCCAAGGCTAAAGGTCATGCCATTATTTAGAATACCTACACTCCCCAATGACCTATCAAAAAACCCCAACTACCTACACCACACAGTTTCTGAGAAATGGCCTATACAAGATTTAAAAGTTAAGGTCACTACAGCAAGGTCAAAGGTCACATCATGATGTTGCACACCTATAATCAATGTCCCTACAATGTCCGTACCCATTATCCTTATATCCTTATAGTTTCCGAGATACAGCCCGAACAAGATTTTTTGGTTCACGGTCACAAGGTCAAAGGTCAAATAAAAGCCACATCTTGACACTGCACACTTACACCCCTTAACTAATGTCCCTACAAAGTAGCGAATTCCTACATCTTACAGGTTCCAAGATATAGCCCGGAAAAGATTTTAAAGCTTAAGGTCACTACAGCAAGCTCAAAGATCAAATCAAGGTCACACCAGGATGTTGCACATCTACACCTCCTAACTGATGTACCTAGGAAGTAGCAACTTCCTACACCTTATTGTTTCTGAGATATAGCCCAGACTAGATTTAAAAGGTCAAGGGCACAACAGCAAGATCAAACGTCAAATCAAGGTCACACCATGACGTTGCATACCTACAACACCCTAACCAATGACCATACCATTTATCAACTTCCTACACCTTATGGTTTCTGAGATATAGCCAGGACAAGATTTTCAAACTCAAGGTCACCATGGCAAGGTCAATGGTCAAATTAAGGTCACACCATGATGTTGCACACCTACAGTCCACAAGTAATGTCCCTACCAAGTATCAACTTATAATACCTCAGACTCTTTGAGATACAGCACAGACAAGCTTTTTCTGCCATCCGCCCACCAGCCCATGGGGGAAAACAACTACCTGCACAGCCCTTAAACAGACTGCTAGTTGTATATGTGTTCAGTATATTGTGAATTGTAACATACATGAATCACTTTTACCTGTCCTTGTTTTTCTCGATTTAGATCATTAATTTTGTTGCAAATGCAGATTGTATGTATATTTTATTAACAGTAAATATTTTAACTTATCCTGTGAAGAAAAAGAAAGGGGAAAAATGTGTGAACAGATAACTCTTTTGTATGGTGATAATATGAAGTGCTTGTGATTTCACAAAAAGTTGTTAAAACTTGACCTATGTGTTGCAAAAACACAATATCATGTAACTACATCAAATGTAGGATCCCTCCTTGGTGAATTACGATTCTCAAAGACCGTTTCCCTCCAGAAGGATTAAGTCAGTAAGTGAAATCCAGACTGGTATAAAATGCACTCAATTATTGTCTCAAAAAGTAAAGACTTGTAAGCAATTAAGTCTGATAAGTGAATAACAAAAGCCACACTGAAAGATTCATGGCATTTAGGCAGAATGTCTATTTTTGGAAGCTTTGACTATGGTGACAGTTGTTTTTGCTTATAAATACTAGTATCATCGTACATATTTGTGGCAATTGGGAAACTTAGAGATTTTTCAGGTACCTGCAATCTAACCTGCACCAACATAAAAACTGAGGCAACTTTGAATCAGTGTGAATCATTTTGCAAAACAGCTTGTGTATTATACGTTATAGGCATGGTGCCACAAGATTATTCCTATTTTAGAGAAAAAATGGTTTGTCATGGGTAGTCTCAGGGCCAAAAATGAACCATCTGCTTAAAATGGGACCAAAAGGATCTGGTTGCAAAAGGCTCCGGTTGTAAAAGGATAACATTTCCACTAATGACATATTGTTTAGTCTAATTCACACATTATCATTTAAATATAAAATATGTAAAATGTGTCAGACATATTGACGCTGTGATATGATGCCATTTGAATTTTTTTTCACAAGTCTATTTTACCTAAAGATAATAACAAATAGTAACCCGTTTAAATTGAACATCGAAGATCAAATCTGTGGTTCCAAAGGTGGAAAGTCTTGCGAACTGGACAGTCATAATGGAGACATTCAGTTTTACCGTCTGTGAGGTGTGTACTGTCTCTCATCTTGACTACCCACCCCTGTACATTCCTTTCAATAGCTGAGGTCAGTTTCAGTACGTACCACATGTTCCTATGGGCCAGATTTGAATGAATAATCACAGATATGATAGCAAAGTGGCATTTGTCCCCAAATACTGAGACATTCACTGAGCATACACACCTCCTTTAAATTAATATTTTACTTTAAGAAAAAAACCAGTAAATTTTCTCACCTCAAATTATCACATATACATGCACAATATACATTTCTGAATGTTGCTCCTTAGAATAAATTAGATTTCCACACGACGTTTGAATCTTATCATGGATAAAGTATTTTACTGTGTTGACATTTGTATGGTCTGTTAAGTCCACATCCTATACACAAATGATTTAGTATGCATATAGTAAAGGACTGAAAACACTTAGACGTCACCTGTCATGAGATACCAAACATGGAATTGAGTGATTTTGTTGTGTTTTTACTTCAAACTTTATAGTACATAAAATGTACTTATAGTTCATACAAATAAACCGGGCTCATAATGTATCAGACTTTTTTTTCCAAATATATATTCACTTATATTAACAGTGCATATTAAGTTATTAATTAAGCCACAGAAGTTGTTTTGAATGCTTCTTTTAAATGTTGTTTATTTTATTATTATTTTTTTTTGCCAATTTAAAAACTTCACCAGGATGTAACACAGACATATCATCACTTCAAACAACAGGTACAATTTATATTGGTGACACAATATTCCTATATTGTGCCAAATGAGTTAATAATCTTGACTCACTCTTTCGAAATGTTCCACACTTGTTTGTACTTTGGTAAAATTGAACCACAGCAAGAATTGTTTCACAGTAAACTTTGGGAAAATGTGTATCCAATCTGACAAGTACAAAATAACAATGTAAACCTTGCTGTCAAACGGTTGTTATAAAATACTCTGCACAGTCATATTTTATAGGACAATTACTGACAAATTCTGACTCTTCTCTTCTATGATTACATGCAATATTAAAATGATTACCAAAATAGATAGGGGCACATGCATCTCATATAATATTATACATTTCTGTATAAGGATTTGTGTGGGTTTAAAGTACCTTGAGAGTGAAAAAATGTGGAGACTACAGTAGAGCAACGGCAGTGTATACTTAGGCTGGTCAAGATTCCACATTGTAAACTGTATTGGCCAACTCAGAACCCATCATCTAGGAGAAAGAACACAAAAGTCAAAGATGGAAGATTTACACATTCAACCGACTAGTGAACTATACCATTCACTATCGAGTATGAGTTAGGTTATGTGGTGAAGAAAAACACTTCTGTATTGTGTAATAACAGGTTTTATATGGTCACAAACAACTGTTATTTGTCCTGTTAGTAAAGAGTATTAAGACACCTCTTGGCCCTTGCTATCTATAGCAGAGGCCTCATTGGTCTAGTGAAGAAGTTTGACATTTAATCACTTGAGTGTCATATCTATATGGTCATGCAGGGTTCAAGTCCTGCTTATGCTAACAATATCAAACGTCCAGCCAGGGTCATGGTAACATGCTGGATCCCCCTAGGATCTGTCCTGACCCAGTAAACATTTTGGGGTTTTGCAAACGTTCGAAAGGAAACGTTTAGCAAAGGTTAAAGAATGATGGGTACGAAAACCATTTGTAATAGAATGTTTTTAAAACATGTTTTTGTATACCGTTTATTAAACATTTAAAGATAAATGTTAGAAAAACGTTATAAATGAACATAATAATGTCTGAATAATAATGGGGTCAGAGGTCAAATTCAATATCTTTGTATGGTTGCTCACTATTGAAAATGTTATTTCTATGTCTAAAATTGTAAGATAGTAGCTTAGAAATTGTGCCCCCATTCAATTCTTACTTTTAGGGATTATATATGTGTCAATTTTTGACAAAGTCCTCTAAAATCCCCTATTACTGCTCACCGCCATATTTGTTTGGACATATTTGGAGGTGAAGGTTTAAAAATATAGGTTTAAAAAATTTTTTGATAGAATGTTTTTAAAACATTTGATAAGCAATGTTGTTTAAACATTTTATGTGTACTGGTCAAACATTTCATGATGAATGTTTGAAAAACATTTCCAGTAAAACCTTCATTTCTTCAGCTATTTTATAAATGTTTTAAAAATGTTTCCAGTCAAACATAGTTTCATGAGTTATTTTATGAACGTTTAATAAATGTTTTCAGTAAAAACATTTGAAAAAACATTACAGTGTAAGTGTTTACTTGGAAACGTTTAGAAAACCATAAGATAGGGTTTAATTAGGTTTTAAAAACGTTTTGTAAACATTCAAACCATTTAAAAAGGTCTCTAATGTTTACTGGGGAAAGGATAGCCTTGCCGCAGGCGTTAATATGTATAATAGAGACACAACTGTTTGGTTGCATTGTAAGTATTTTTCATAATTTTATCATACATTTTCTTAGCCCAGCTTGCTGAGGAGACTCCCAGACTAGAAAGGCCTCTGATACAGTGGGCATTATTGCAGAAATAATTCATGTTTGCATTATGGTTAAGACAGCCTGGAAGGCCAGGCTACTGAAAGCACTATCTGTTAAGAAAGACATAAAACCACAACAATATTATTTAGATTAAAATCATGGCATATATGGATAACAAGACAATACCATACTAAATGGCTGCATTTACAAATTATTAAACAAATGTTTGTTTTAATAAATCAATAGCTTGAATATACAAGAGAGAGAGGTTCTCGGTGGCATTGTCGGTTAGCAGGTTTGGCAAAAAAATCACAAGCTGTCACCTCTATGTGGGTTCAACTCCCATAATTGACATGTCCCAATATGACCTTGGACGGTCCTGGACTGACTGTGAATAGGTATGTGGAAGTATGCGTCTTTGAAGTCTATGGATGTGACCCACTCCCCTGACTTTAGGGAGGTTCTTATTGTCTCTGGGGTCTTCATTTTGAACGACTCTGTGTTTAGGAAGGTGTTCAAGTTGCTCAGGTCCAAGACCGGTCTCAACCGGTTGTTGGGTTTGGGTACCAAAAATAGCCGGTTGTAAAACCCTAGTGAGTTTTGGTTTGCTATTGGTTCTACTGCATTTTTGTTCACCAGCTGATACAGTGCCTCCAAAAGGTGGGCCTGTTTGGATGGGTTGTGATAGTTGCTTATGGCAGTTGGTGACCTGGATAAGTTTGGTCTCAAATGGAAGGGAAGGGTGTAACCCTCTCTGAGTGTGGTGACTACTTTTGGACTCGAACCCAGAGTTTCCCACTTCTCCCAAACTTTGTGTAGCCTTGCCCCTACAGATGGATCTATAGCAACAGTTGGGACATTTGTGACAAGATTTGCAGAACTCAAGTGACCTACACAGGAAACATCTTTCACGTATTTTATTTCTGTGTGATTGTAACAATAATTAGGATTTACGCCTTTCTTTTGTGGCAACCCTGTAACAGAATGAGCATTTGCAACACAAAAGTCTACATGAGAATGTACAGTCACTTTCTTGTCTCCGGCTATCACTGGAGAAGGGTTCAAGCCTTTCTGACCGGACACATAAACAGAGTCCTTCAGTCCGGTCACAAACTCTACACATTGATTGTCATTTACGCGTCTTGGAACCCTTAGCCGGCTTCTGGGAGAAGGTTCAAGGCTTGCCACGACTTTTCTTGGCTTGCTGTCTATCCCTTATTTGCTTCCATGCTGGGTTACTGGACTTCTGGTCCAGTTGATGAGCAGACTTGTCACTGGAAGCATAAGGGTGAAAGCGACCTTGACGTCTGTGAGACTGGCCAGAAGAATGCCTCTCCTCACTTCTACAGAATTCCTCTTCAGCCTTGGTGATAAGCTGGTCAGGGAATAGTGAGTGTTGATGGACAGGGGCCATACGCAGAGCAGTAAGGGTTTCTTGCTTCACACCAGCATGTAGATATTCTAAATAACTGTCCCTGCGTGCAAGGGTACAGTTCGCCATACTGATGATAACCCCTTCAGAAAGATCTTGCATAGTCCTGACCATGGGTTGTGAAATTTACTGGTTGAAGGTCACCAGATAGTCAAGTTCATCTACAGCCGGCTTCATTCTCTCAGACGACTTGCCCTTCCTGCTATCCAGATGTGAAGTCTTTAACTGAGAAAACATGGCGTCTTGAACCCTGGACAAGCAACATGACAGTCCAGCAGCCTGGTTACACATGACAGTTTGTTCTCTGGCTGCTCTCTCCCAATGCCTAAGCATGTCCTGGCTGAAGGCCCGGGAGGGTGGGGCAGTAGGAAGGCTACGTCTGGCAACCTGGCTAAAAGAACTGTTGAGCTTGGCCAGTTCCGGAGACCAGGAGCATACAGTGGTATTATCACAGTCCTTCTTCTCAGTGTGCATCCCATACCATCTGGACAACCGGGGAGGCTTGATGAATTGATCTTTGAGGAGGCCAGTAGTTTCTGTATTTCTTGCAGGATAGCCCTCTGTGATGGTGAGATTAATCTTTTCCATCTTCTTACACAGCCAATCGTCCACCGGAAGCTTGACTGACACTTTACCGGTTGACTGAACATGTGAACCGGCAAAAGGGTTGTCTTCAGAAGATGAAACACTCTCAAATTCAGGGACCTTGTGCCAACCCATGAAGGATCTCACGCCTCTGATTGTCTCTCTATAGCTGGCCTCCTCAGAGTTCTTGATCTGCAGATTCGTCCCTGGTGAGTTCTCTGTCTGGGGAACCATCCCAGAAGTTTCCTTCCAACAGAGAACCGACCTCACTGTGCTGGTCATCCTCACTTTCAGACCCACTGGTGCTCTGGACAACTCTACCACCGGTCAGGGTCTGGTCAACACTGAGGGCAGCATCACTGGTACCGGAAGGCAGTACATCAGGACCTGCACCAGGAGCCTGAACAGGCTGAGTGGCTGTACCCGCACCGGGAGCCTCAACAGGATGGGTGGCATTCTGCTGGATCTCATCTCCCCTGGGTGGAACAGCATCACCGGTGGCCTGAACAAGGCTGGGACCAGAAGGCTCTGCAGATTCAGCCAACTTACCTTCAACTGACATGACATAAAAGTTCCTGACAGGCCTGGAAAAGTTATAGGCTTTTAACAACTGAGTCCTAGAGTCGGGAACTTTTTTATCCAACAAGCCCTGAAGTGAAACAGACAAGCTGTAAACAGTGATCGACAGGCCTGTTACAGTAACATACAAGGCGGGAACTGTAACCGACAAGGCAGATACATTTTTGCGTACACTGTTTCAAAATCTGTGGCTATAAAAGGACGAGACGACAAGCGCACTTCATTCATTTGGATTTTGACTCTAATGAGAGAGGAGATGTGCAGCATTTAACTTAGTGTTTTTGGTTTTTTGAAAAAAACTTTTTTCACATTAGCTTAAGTTTTGAGATAGGCTGGACTGGCTGGGAGTGAAACTTGTTCTCTGAGTAAGTTTTTTTTTAACAAGCTGCGATCATACATATAATTTGTCAGCATGTCAAGGGGCAGAAGGAGAAAGATTGAAGTACCTACTGATGCTCAACCGCAGTTAGAGTTATAGGACACAGCAGAAGATATTGGGAGAAGAAAGAGAGGGAGTGACAGAGACAGAGAGAGAGGGAGAGAGAGAGAGAGAGAGATAGAGAGAGAGGTTGGAAAGGTTGCACACAGAGAGGACAGAGAAGATGGAACGACAGGAGACTGAGGAAGGACTGAGAAAAGAGCTAGAACAGACACAGATGTAGAATCAACTCAATCCAGGAAAAAGAAGGGCAAATGAAGTCTATTTTCCTGAGCGATTCTGACGAAGAGGCCATTGTCAAGTTTGTGAAGCAGAATGTAGAACTGTACGACAAGGCTCGCACGAAATTCAAAGACAAGCAGAGGAAGGAGGGTCTCTGGGAAAGAGCACCAGGTTACAGCAATTTATCTGTCAACACTATCAAGAAGTGGTTTGAGACTCAACATACCAGATATGGCAAGCTAATCCACACAAAGTCAAGACAAGCTGCAGTGGAGAGCACTGAAAGGCAAACTTGGATACACGAGAGATTCAGCTTTTCACGAGGCCATATCAGAAGGAAGGGACTGTCGAAATCCTCTGCATTTAAGTCACCACTGAGACCGTCTGGGGCCACAGCCACAGCTTCAATTCCAGACACTTCACAAGAGACTGAATCTGAGATGGAAATCAGCATGGCATCAGATGTCACTCATCAACCAATCGACCACAAGCCCTTCACACTGACCAGCTGCTGTCACAACCACCACTGCTGAAGATCCAGTTCTAGATCAGTTCAAGCAGATGAAGTTGATGATTTCAAGTTTCTTGGGTGCACAACAGGATTCTGCTCCAAATACGCGACAGTCCTTCTGTTAACTACTGTAACTATCTCTACCCAGAGATTGAGCACCTGGAGGAGCGAGACTTTTTGACATTTAGGAATGAGACAGCAAAACTTCTTAGTGGAATACAGTACAAGGCTGAAAAGCACATGAGACAGGTCACAACAACTCAACAGGCTCAAGTTACAACTTTCTAAGTTCCAGAACCCACACAGGCCACCGCAGGACGTGAATACATCTTCACGATTCCAGATACTCAACAAGTTTCAACACAAGATGTTCCGCCAAGCCCAGTAGCAGCACCACAACCTCACAGATTGATTGTGTAGCCTGGGCCTTCCAGACAACTGACATTTGCACTGAGCCTAACAAAGACTTTTAACCCGCCATAGGTCGCATCCATTCAAGTTGAAGAAAGTCAGCACAACACCTGTATTATCAAGTCTTTTCGGGAGTATTCCATCCGTACTGCAGTACCAGCAGATTGACACACCACAACTATTTTCACCTTCACAACTTCAACCAGCACCGTCACCAGTGCCAACTTCTACTCAGCAAGAACCAGCAAGACCTCTCAGCAAGTCCAGCCAACAGAGTCAGGCCAAGTCAGCAGGTTATCCTGCACAAGTACTTATCAGGACTACTCACCAAAAAAAGGCCCTTCTCAGGACCACCCAAATCTTTCAAAAACAACTAGAAGAATGTTTTTGCTAACAAAACCTAAGCGTCCCAAAAAAGTTCACCGCAATATAATATACAGTAGAAAAAGGTTTTTGAAAATAAAAACATGCAGTGCTGAGAGAAGAAGTGAAAGTTAAGCAGAGTGTGGAAGTTTATGCATTAACACGAAAGAAAAATTTAAGCTTTATTTTGTTTTCTATGGTTATAAATTGCGAAAAGTTAATTGAATAAATGTTCTGGCTCAGAAAACATAAAGCATCAATACTTATAATAGGTTGAAAATTACACCATAAAACTACTTAATTAAAGAGTAACAATGCTTTATAAATGCCATATACCTATTTACATTTTAGAAAAAGGCATAGTAAAATTTGAGCCTTTGGAAAGGCAAGAAGTTTATGACACAATGCTGTGACATCTATCCCAATGAGTAAATAAAAGGTCAATGTTCCCACAAGCCTAATTATATCTTATGAATAATGCTCATTTCTATTTAGATATAATTGGTGTGGGGGGGGGGGGGGGGGGGGGGGGGGGGGGGGGTCAGGGGGTAAATCTGACCAGCTATCTAGACTCTTCACATATGGTTTCCCAATACTTCTTAAGACATTCTAAAACTGTAAAAGCAAGAATAAAGGAGATAAAAGGCCACAACACACAATTGGCTATTTTATGACCTCAGTTTGACCCATAAGTATAAAAATACCATAATCTGGCAACGACGGCGATCAGTCGAGTCTATGTGAAAACAAATAAGGACCTCTGACAGGCTTTCACCAACCTGAGGTTATATTTGGGGTGTGTTCATTTGTCTGTGCTTGAGATAGCTCCAAAAGTAATGAACAGATCTTTCTGAAAATTTTTATGTTTTTATGCCTGACCAAAGGAAGACATGACTTATTTGGGTACCTCTGTTGTACACAAATACATCAAAAACAATTCAGAAATGAAAAAGAAAGCCCTCTCTCTGGGTAGTTAATGTTGGCTGTTCTTAATTATGCTGTTCTGCTGTATTTTATTGTCCACTACACATTGTATACATATATCTCAGAAACTCTATAACCTACGTATTATAATTTAAGGTCTTTTTACAGCGCTTCTGCTCATGTCTGTCACATAAACATCCATGCAGAAATGACTAAGATATTGCAAGTTAAGATTTACGTTTTTATATTCACTGTTGGCCATGCTTTTTGACAGCACTTTTCACATACTCACATTAAATATTGATTTATTTAACTCATAAATCACGCAAAGTGGTGCATAATATAAGTAAAACACCCCTCATCAGACATATACAGAAAAAATATATCACTCATGAAGATTAACATTATAATACTCGTGCTGCACACTCATATAATATTGTCATCTTCATTCGTTATATATTTTTTCTGTATGTCATTCGGGAAGTTTTCCTATTATATATCAAAATTGTTGTAACACTAAATGTTTTAGTAACTGGATGTGTAGCTTTGATGTTTTCGTCATGAAAGTTTCAAAAATAAACTTCAAATTTGCTGCTTATGCTTTATTATTTTGGTCTTCTTCCCTGATACCGAGTAATATTTTACACATATTTTATCTATTCATTCAATAATTATACAGGCAAAAGCATTTAAATTAAGATAACACTCAGCTGTAATAGGCTTATTATGTGTAAAGTACATAATTAAGCTTGTACATTATATTTACATCTTTTTCTAAAGCCCCATATTCCAGCTGCAAAATTTATGAATATTTTGGTTTTATCAGGAGACAATATATACTTAGTTGTGTGGTAACACAACAGACTATTACTTCATTTAATATCATGATGCATTGATGTGTTGAGCATCATTATTTGAATCGAAATAATAACTGTGCTCCTTAAAATATCTAAACTGTTTTCTTGAACAACAAATTCAAGAACTTTTACCAATAATGCAACACAGAACAATACCATGATAATCGTTAGAATTGTGTGGCTATTTCTTTTTATCTCTAGATGTCAACACAACTGTTGTTATCAGTAGATTTTACACACCAGACAAAGCCCATATGTTAACATGATTTTTAACAAGTAACCAAGATAGACGTGGATGATTAATCAAAGCTCAAAGTCGGGATTTTTTCACAATTTCAGCAGTCCAGGCCATATCAGGACAGGCTCCAGGGAATCTCACATGTTTTGATGAATTGGATTCAAACCTATGACTTAAGATATGACAGTCAAGTGTTTAAATGCCAAACTTAACCACTAGGCCAATGAATTAATAAAAGTAATAATTCTGAAATGTAATCTACATACCCATAACAAGGTTTTAATAACACTTTACATCACTAACTGTAAATGTATGACTAAAATGTGCATCTGACATTGCAGCTAAAATTTTTAACACTGTGGTGTATTGTACCATTTAACTCTGTCACAACTAGCATTCATTTTGTTCTATGGGACACCGACCTGTATACCTCATTATATTTTAGAGAGTTTTTAAACCATATATTACAATATAAGGACAAATGAAATTTTTACCTTTAACTTTTTGTTAGCCGAATCTTTTCTTTGCTTTTACACCAGTTTACTGACATGGTTATATTTAGCTATTCTTCTGCTTCTAATATTTGCCACTTGTGCCAAATTGCTTGTTTTCTATATGATTAAACATAATTATAAAGACCGGAAATGCGCAGTGAACGAAAACCTGTCTGTGCACATAGAATCAGCACGGAGTAAAACCTCCAACAATGGCCCGCTGAGAAACGGAAGTGCTGTTTCGATTGCTCGATTGTATGTCGATAGTAAAATTGTCTTCTTTTACGAGAGCGATTATGCATTCAAAACAACATGGCGGCGTCCTTGTTCGTGTCACCTCGTAAAAATAAATAGATATTTCTTTCAACTGGGTAGGCCAGTCTTTATAATAGTAATAAATACCTCATGCTCGGGCGTTTGTTACCGGCGTTTGCTAACAGCGCTCTGGCATTATTTGGAATTTTTGCCGGGCGTATATCCTGTAACAAACGCCCTCACACTCAGTATTTATTACTACATCAGACCAGCATCATACTCTTTCATTTCTCCGTGTCCTGTGTTGGGTCCTCCATAAATCATGAACTGATTTAACTCTGGAGCTAAAGTATTATTATGAGAAACTTCCAATTCCTTAAAACACTACCGACTATAACAATAACTTTACTTGTACATCACCCAGAATTTCAATTTGTTTCTGAACTTGAGATACATTTTACATGTTAAACTAATTCAAATACAATTAGTTTTTGAGAATATTTCATTAGAAGTGTTTTTAGATTTGTACATACTGGATTACAAGACCAGTAAGTTAATTACAATTACAAATTTACCTTATAGGCTTAAGTACTTCAAACCAAAGTGTGGGTAAACAATTAGCTAATTAAATAGAGGATTAAGTAAATGCAGCCACATCTTATGATAAAAGCCCCTGATGTGGTCAATACTTCAGTAATCACAAGCCATTTGCTCACTGACCAGTACTGGACACAATGGATTAAGCTGGAGCAGCAACAAGCTGTTTGCCACAACTTTATACTGCGATTTATCGTAAGAAACAAGTGGAGTTTCTTTCAACTCTGAGTTGGTAGCCAAGAACAAAACAATGTAACTAATATAAATAAACAAACATAAAATACTTTCACATTTAGAAAGTAAATATCACAGGACCAAAGTTCCTAGTAACTTGAACCCACAATTTTCCATATTAGAAGCACAGATTCTACCAGCTGAGCTGTAAAAACCATAAGGTTTCTATGGGATTCAAACCCACAGCATCTCACTCCTGATGCCAATACTCTACCAGGGTCTAGTTTCACAGAGGTCTACAGTCTACCCCTATTAAATTCTGGTATCGTACTAAGTTTCTACTGTTTTCAGTGAGATAGTATTTACTATGGTAGTTTGTAACCCCTCCTCAATAGAAGCCCTACCATCTCAGGAGCTCAATGAAATACTTTTGTAACTCCTACTATGAGCCTAATAAGGTGGCATACTATCTTCTATAGACCTATGTGAATCTGGAAATCTTTCTGGGAAATTCCAACTAGCCAAGCCTTTAGTAATGATTTTATTATTGCCTAGGTTGTATCACATAAACAATAACAATATAAATAGGTAAAACATCCACCGTTTGAATTTCTTTTACATAACAATAAACAAATAACAAAAAACATGATACCGATTGCACAGTAAGAATATGTAATAAGCATAACACTAGGTTAAACTCAAAGATTGCACAACACCCTTCAGAAAATAAGCAATAGTGCCTCAACTCTTCAAAAGTCTATCAATGGAACATTTAATTTTCTGAATGATTTCTACTAGCTTTCCATTGAGACACCTCTATTTTTATGGGCCCTCTAGTATCAAGAATAATCTTACTCTCCTAGCATGTTTGGAGAAAAGAGGTTTTACTATATTTTTCAACTTCAACCAATTCTAAAGATTGAATGATTTAAAACAGTAGCTTCTGTATAAAAATAGATTGTCTTTGAGACTTACATTATTTTAACTGCTAGTTTTGTAGTTTAAATAAATATCTCAGATTCTACCTACAATAAAATACAGCACATGTACATTTAAACTCTAAAATCATGATCAGTTTGTAGAACATAGAAAATAAACATTAACATCTTGAACAACACACACAATACATCATTTTAAAAATAATAATAAAACTCACCATCAGAAATCTTAAAATACACATGTACATATAAACACAAGGACTATGTAAAAATATGTATCTGAACAATTAGGTAACCTTAATTTTCAAATTTGATTGAGCTAAAAATGTGGAATAAACAAGAAAATATTTGCACTTTCAAGCATTTTTATACACTAAAAATATGATCAAAGCCTCACTCAACAAACTCTTTAAATCGATCAAATAGGTATTAACAACAAAACAATCTCATGTTTTGTTGATGAAGTTAAATCCTTCAAAATGACAGTACAGAAACTTAATTAATTTAGTTGTACATTAAATACAGAAATGTGGCTTCTTGTAGTTATGAAACAAGCTCATCTTGTTACGAGATGAAACAGCCATGTTGAGTCATTGTTTGATTACTTTTTGCCATTTGAAGCTTCCATAAGTTTAATGGGCCTCCAACCTAATATTGTTGTTACTACTACTACATGAACC
Organism: Sabellastarte sp. h YS-2021; assembly: GCA_964017235.1. Lineage (NCBI taxonomy): Eukaryota > Metazoa > Annelida > Polychaeta > Sabellida > Sabellidae > Sabellastarte > Sabellastarte sp. h YS-2021. The sequence continues at coordinate 122,290,963 of OZ024930.1, read as the reverse complement.
TCAATTACTTATTTCCACATTTAATAATATTCACCTCAGTTCATGATTTTACCCCAAACTAGTTCCGGTCACAGATTTAATTATATTGGATTAAATGCCTTATCATTTCCAAAGCTAGTATTTTGTGTAGATTAAGAAATGTGAAATTTACTCACTGTGGCAAACCCCCTATTTTTTGGAATTATGGGGAATTGGTATCAATTTTTCTCACTATTGTAAGGCAGTAATCTTGTCAAATTTACATTTTTTGTGTGCTTTGCTTCCTTTTGAATAAATTTTAAGGGGCTGCCCCAAGTCATTAGTTTCACATTTCTTACTAACACTACATCTTAGCACCTCACAAGCACTTTTGGTAACTGGCTTTTTAGCTTTTTTCCTGTCTGGCAGGGTGTGCCACAGGAGTAAGAATCTAAAATTCGCCACATATCTGAAATTCGCCACATGTGAAAATACTAATAAAATAAATGAATTATGGTGAGATTTGTTGAATGTATAGTAAATTAAGGCTTTTTGAACTGAAAAATACTAATTTTTAGACAAAAACTTCATTGTCTTCATAAAATTAACTAAGGTTTTAGAGGTGGCGAATTTTAGATTTCTTACTCTACCTGTTAATAATGCATAAGATTTTTATTTCCAACAAGCCAACTTACATTGTTTTGCCAGTTTTTACCATTGTTCCCCTCAATTCATGTTTTTGCCTGGGCCAAAGGACGGTTTTGTACGCAACAACACAATCCTGCTATTTTATACCACACCACAGTTTTTCCATTTGTCATTTCTTTTTTGAACTCTTCTTGTCTTTTGGCTTGCCAATGTCTTTTATGTAACCATGTGCTTCTAGAATGTTTCGTGTCAAGCTGTTGATATGTTTGAACCTGTCTGGACCTAGATGAATTCCCCCATACCACCGTGTGACAACCACAATGACATTCTGACAGTCAATGATCTGAATAAAAAATACAAGACTTTGATAAAACAAAAACTCAGTGAACACTAGTGCAAAGTCTAACACTAGGATTAGCAGTTAGGTTTGTTCCTTTGTAACACTAAGTAACAGGTATGATCACATTCTGACAGTCGATGACCTGAATTAACATTAAACAGTAACAGTTTGGACAAAATATCTAGGATTAGCAGTTAGGTTTGTTCCTTTGTAACACTAAGTAACAGCTATGATCACATTGTGACAGTCAATGACCTGAATTAACATTAAACAGTAACCGTTTGGACAAAATATTTGATGACACACCAGTGAAAACCCAAACAGTAGAAACTCAACTGAGAACTATTAACCTACACAAACTTGACACAAAGATAAATGACTCCATACTCATCACAGGGTTTAAGTAATCCATACATCTGAGTGATGATTCCACACACATTGTTTGTCTTAAGAGATAACAATATACTACAATGATAAGCTCACTTATTTTACAGCTGATTATTTTTTTCACTATTTCTAAAATACACCCTAAATTCACAGGTACAGAATCGGTTCTGAACTGGCTCTATACCGGTAGAAACCGGGGGTTTACCCCCAGACCCCAAAAAGTACTTCAGGGACCACCAAACTAGAAATAGATCATAGCCTCTGATAAGACTGTTCTAAAAATACGTTCAGTATAAAGTCAATTATATCAGGCAGATTTACTTTACTTTGCCCAGTTTGCCTTCAAGCAGGAAGTGTATTGTATTGCTATATTAAAGTTGTCATAAACCAGGTGCTTATTTGTACCAGCCCTTAATTTTAATTATTATACCTCAAGTGAGTTTCAGCCAATCAAATTGCAGCATTTGCATGCAATATGATGTGACATTGACTGTTTTGGACAAAGAAATATCACTCTGATGTCCTTTATGTCTCAAAACTGTCAATGCACTTAAGTTTGGAATGTAAACAAACTAGATGGTGTTTACTGGATACGTCATTGTCACGTCATTGGCATGGCCTATCGGCCCTAAGGCAATATCACTTGCCCTTGGGCTTCATAAATCATGATATTGCCCAGAAAGAAGTGTTTTATTCTGTAAATATAGTCACGCTAAAAACTGCACCAGCCATCAAGTTAAATTGTGTTCATATTTAAAAAAAAATTCCATTAAACACTGACACCTAATGTTACCAGCACAGGTGGAGGTAACTGAATTCATTCTTCAGTACTAGTGGGCTACATGTCTGGTGTCTGGTGCAACCCAAAGTATTTATGCTCCTTTGAACAGGATGACAGGTTTGTCAGAGATTTACCTGACAAGCAGTGTTGGTAACCAATTTCTCTCCTGGATAAACTGTACAATCTTGTGTGTAAATTGTTTGGCTTTGTGCATATTCATATTGAATGTTAAAATATTTCAATATCGGCCCATATCGGGGGGAGGGGTGTGACATTGTCTTCCAAATAGTCCAAATCCGGGATACCAAAAGCATTTTATCATAGCATGTCCCTAACTGCTAACAGGAAGAGAAATTTATGAAAACAAAACAATGACAATTTTGATTTAAAACGCATTGAAAACTGCAAAAACGCGAGATAAAATGTACCATTTCTTCAGATTTAGGCTTTATTTCAAATATCTGCAGTGTAAGTTAGCAGTTTTACTTAAAATGGCGATATTGATATACGTCTTTAGACATCGATATCGTCAACACCGTCCCAAAACAATAATTAACGTCAATATCGATAAACAATATTCCGACTAGTACAATCTCCATGATTTAAACAAGGATTGAGACTTTCAGCTCTGAATTCCAACATGTTAACAACAAGATCAATCAGACAGCCAACACCTCTGCCATGGCCCAACATCTGCAATACTGTTTATCAATGCAATGATAAAAAAATGTTTTGAATTCAGACATTCAGATCAAGGCCAAAATCAAATAATCTGTTCCTTGTCCCATTGTCAACATTCCCATAACTTTTTGAATTACTTTGCAAACAGTCAAAAAACAATGCCAAAAACATAAGCTCTTTGACGGAGGTAGCTAGGCCACAGGACCATGCATATCGTCTCACCTGCATGAGGTGAAGCATTCTGTTTCCTGCATGAATCTCCCCGTCATCCTCACAGCCCTGGTTAATCAGGGGACGTTTGCCTTCTTCTTCTCGGAATATCCTGAAGAAAAAACAGTCACCTAGAACCAACAATATTGTTGTAAAGCACTGAATTGATGAAAACATTCTCACAATCAGGTAAATCAGGTGATACTTGCCTTCTTCATGGAATATCTTGTATATGTGGAATATCTATGGAGTAAGAAAACAGTTGGTTTGTTAATTACATCATTCTATCTGCATGATAATACAAAACGTTACAAAGAATCTACTTGTTAAATTGCTCATTACTATTAAAAGATAATACAATTACCGTAAAACATCACTTAAGTTGTATCAATGATTTATTCTTAGTCCTAACATACGTAGTTTAATAATCTGAGCAATATTTTGGAAATTCAGTGTATTTACATTATATATATATTACCTGAAAATATATATTACCCAGTAAGCTTCATATATGTGAAGCCTTATATCATGCAAACATGAATACAACTTACCGGTAAGCATAAATATTATGTGTGGCTGCAGCAATTTTCTTGTTTTCGCATAATTTATCTATTACCATCGGTACCTACAAAGTAAAAAGTCACCCATCTGGTACAAAAATTTTGCCACAATATTACCAGTTTTGTCTCAGCTTAGACCATATTTATTGTTCATTTATTTGTTCACAAATAATATACAAAATGACCCGATACATTCTCAAGATGTACTCATTTTAGAAAAGATTAGGCCAACCAGTTTGATATGGTTCTCTATTTATAAACTTTCCATTATCCATACAAAACTTTTCTCTACTTTGTTAATTGAGATAATTCACTCTACCTGCTCTTTGTAAAATATTTCTGCCAGGTGAGCCTGGAATTTACTCTTCCTGTCATAGAGTGGTTCCCCATGGAATATCTCAGGACACTGAATTGCTGAAATTATAATAATCAATACTTTTAGAGGACTCTATATAAGTATAACCTACATATAAGGAGTTGGTTGTGGAAATATCTAATTTTCACTTGCACCTACAATATACAAATTTGTATATTGGGCTCTCAAAACCTGTTCAATATGTGGCTGATATCTTGTGCAATATCCTTTCATTTCAAGCCACCACACCTTTAGACGTTATAATTTAAAACACAGTCTCCCTGAATGAATGTATGATGCCAACATATGATTGAGATTTGTGGAAAGTCCACTTGAACCTTATTGTATTAGAATTATTTGCTCCTGCAGTCAGATCAAAACTAATTCAAGGAAACTGCAAGGTAAATAATTAACTGCCATAGATTAATTCAAACTTAATGTAATCACAGTAAAAACTGATTCAGTCAAATCTCCAAGGACCAGTAAATTACTTTCACTTAACAAGGAATTCCAGGTAACAAGGTAAATTTGAACTGACCAATCATTTACTTCTAATTTAACAAAGTTCTGCTTTAAGGGATTAGGATAATCAATTAAGTATATGCCTCCATCACCATACATTTCTTAATTTACTAAAAAACATATATGTTTTTATAACTCACCTTACTTTTGTTTGAATATTTTATTTTCCACACAGTACATGAATTCAAATTAAAGGATTGCTAATTCTCCCCTTATAACCCACAGGCTATGCTTCAAGTAAAACTAGACCTAGCGCATCGGAGAACCGATGCAAATTGTATCCACCGTAAAGACAATGCACCAAAACCTCTAGGACCAATAATAAGCGAGTTATAAGCACTTTTAAATTTGGCTGTCCTCATTTGACCTTGAACGAGGGGCCCAAGGTCAAATCCGACCACACCAGAAGATTCCCAGCCCATGATTTTCTATATGTTGGTTTACCATCCCAAACCTCTAGGACCAATAATAAGCGAGTTATAGGCACTTTTACCTTTGGCTATCCTCGTTTGACCTTGAAGGAGGGGCCCAAGGTCAAATCCGACCACACCAGAAGATTCCCAGCCCATGATTTCCTATATACTGGTTTACCATCCCAAACCTCTAGGACCAATAAAAAGCAAGTTATAAGCACTTTTAAGTTTGACTGTCCTCACTTGACCTTGACGGAGGGGCCCAAGGTCAAATCCGACCATGGCAGAAGATTCCCCGCCCATGATTTCCTGTATGCTGGTTTACCATCCCAAAGCACTAGGATCAATAATAAGCGAGTTATGAGCACTTTTAAGTTTGGCTATCCTCGTTTGACCTCGAAGGAGGGGCCCAAGGTCAAATCCGACCATGCCAGAAGATTCCCAGCCCATGATTTCCTATATGTTGGTTTACCATCCCAAACCTCTAGGACCAATAATAAGCGAGTTATAAGCACTTTTAAGTTTGGCTGTCCTCATTTGACTTTGAAGGAGGGGCCCAAGGTCAAATCCGACCACACCAGAAGATTCCCGGTGCATGATTTCCTATATGTTGGTTTACCATCCCAAACCTCTAGGACCAATAATAAGTGAGTTATAACCACTTTTAAGTTTGGCTGTCCTCATTTGACCTTGAACGAGGGGCCCAAGGTCAAATCCGACCACACCAGAAGATTCCCAGCCCATGATTTTCTATATGCTGGTTTACCATCCCAAACCTCTAGGACCAATAATAAGCGAGTTATAAGCACTTTTAATTTTGGCTGTCCTCGTTTGACCTTGAATGAGGGGCCCAAGGTTAAATCCGACCACACCAGAAGATTCCCAGCCCATGATTTTCTATATGTTGGTTTACCATCCCAAACCTCTAGGACCAATAATAAGCGAGTTATAGGCACTTTTACCTTTGGCTGTCCTCGTTTGACCTTGAAGGAGGGGCCCAAGGTCAAATCCGACCACGCCAGAAGATTCCCAGCCCATGATTTCCTATATGTTGGTTTACCATCCCAAACCTCTAGGACCAATAATAAGCAAGTTATAAGCACTTTTAAGTTTGGCTGTCCTCGTTTGACCTTGAAGGAAGGGCCCAAGGTCAAATCTGACCACACCAGAAGATTCCCAGCCCATGATTTCCTATATGTTGGTTTACCATCCCAAACCTCTAGGATCAATAATAAGCGAGTTATAAGCACTTTTAAGTTTGGCTATCCTCGTTTGACCTTGAAGGAGGGGTCCAAGGTCAAATCTGACCACATCAGAAGATTCGCAGCACATGATTTCCTATAGGTTGGCTTCACATTGCAAACCTCTAGGACCAATAATAAGGGAGATATAGGCACTTTTAAAGTCCGCTATGTGGGTTACTTCGGCACTCCATGGATGACCTTGAATTAGGAGCTTCAAGGTCAAATGTATGCAGGGTTGTAGAGGACATGTATATGTGTCATACATATCGCCTATGAAGAGATTCAACCTTCTACCTATGAGGAACAGCCAGTAGAAAAATGTAGATTATTTTCAAAGAAATGCCTGTGGCGGCCATCTTGTTTTTCAGAATGAGGCTATTTTCCTTCCCAGAGAAGCTTACCCCCCAATGAAGACATCCTGCAAATTTGGTGAACCTAGCTGCTGTTGTTTTCCTCTTAGAGCGTTAACGCCGAAAATCTCTCTATGCGCGGCGGCGGCGGCGGCGTAGCGAACGCTAAACCAAAGTATCCACCGGATGCTTCCGGTGGATACAACTAAGCTGTGTTGATGCTATGATGTCCTCATACCATACTTTAAATTCGTGTATTGTGATTAAAAGTTCAAAATCAAATCAAAAGCACACAAAAAATTACACAATATTGGCAAATATCATTGAGTAGATAGATACCAGTTTTAAGTTTTACAAATTTGCAAAATGTTATTACAAGTTGTATACCTTGTTCAAAATATATTTTGATTTATTTACATATAGTAAAGGTTTATTCTTAATGGCACTCATTAAATAGCATCAGTAATTTAATTGTGATGATGCCATGATATTTTATATGATCACTGATGAAATAAGATGAGATGAAAATTCAACACAACAAAGACCCTACAGCCATCATCCTGAGTTGAATCTGGAGAGGTTTGAAGACACTGTAATACTGTGGGTTCTACACTGTCACATGCCTCATCAAAGTCTCCAAACTCTTCTTCCTTTGTACTGGTGTCATCATGGGTATCTGTGACTTAAATGACAATAAAGTATAATAGTCCTTTTAAAAAAGAAAGGTCATTACAGCAACAAGATAAACAAGAATATTTGTCACAGTGTTTGAAAAAAGGTAATTGATCTTGCACATAATACAAATGTTCCACCTCCATGAATGAAAGTCCTGAATAAGATAGGAATTTAAATTTTTTCAATTCTGAGAAATTCCTGTCCATTTCTGTTGTCACTTTAAGGTTTCAGGAGTGTAACTCAGAAGTACCTCAACAATGTTAACTGGTCCTTTTTCCCAAAACTTGTATATATATATATATATATATATTTATATATATATATATATATTTTTTTTTTTTTTTTTTTTTTTTTGTTAAATATAGATGACCCATAAAGTATTAATTTTTAGTTGGCATATTGCATATATAATAGGGGATATTGTGTCAGCTAAAATTAATTTTTTTAAAACAGATAAAATAGCCAACTTCCTCAGACAAGAAACCCCAAGTTACTTTCAGTATTAGCCTATTAGGTCATTTTACAATATTTACTGACCTTCCTGAGTAGATTCTGGGAATTCATCCAATAAGAAATCTTTCAGTTTTACTATCCATTCATACAGAATACATTCTCCCTTCCTTTCCAGGTAAATGTCTATGAATTTGTTATCTAGCTCTAGTCTCTTCTCTTTGCTTATCCCTGGAATCTGCAAGTCATACTGCGGTGGTGTCATCTCTGGATAATCTGGGCTGAGCTTCACCTATGAATTAATTTAATTCTTTCATTACCAAGACTATTGTATTCAAATACAGTAGAACTCTTTTAAATATAATTTTAAGTGGAAGTAAATTATAAGTCCCTGGAATCTAATTTTCATGTAAATTTACCACATTTAGAAATTCTGGTAAAACTGAAAATGTTTTTCTTTCTTCCCCTTGAGATTTGATTCAGCAGGTATTCAACTGTATAAGCAGCTGAAATCCCTGAAAATAAGTTTTTTGCTAAATTTGCTAACCAGTCATCTCAAATAACTGTGGTCTGTTCATAATGAGCACAGTCATGTATGTAACTTCTTGCATTTATATTGAATGTGGCAAATTATTACGAGACTTCCAATTGTACATGTCTTACCGGTTGCGTGACCGTGCTGTGAATGACTTTGAATGGTCAAGATTGGGTAACCAAAGAGATTTTATCAGATTGACCAATAGATTTACTTAGATCACTCGCCATGATGACATCACTAAGTAACCTATATGATGTCACTGTGATGGGTCCCAGAGCTATGACATCACAAATGTTGTAGCTGTGACATCACAACCAACCTAGTGTGGTTGTGTGTGTTGTTGGGAAGCACGGTTTCACCGGAGAGGCTCATCAGACGCTAATGGGGGTAATTTTAGTGCTGTTTATGTGACTGGTGTGTCATGGGATTTGACCAAAATGGTGAAATAAGGGAATGCAGTGTTCCCACAGTCCCCAAATGGCAGTTTGAGCTACTGTATGCAACTTGCGGTTGCTGTAATCACCCAACCTGGTTAGGGTTCCAACTCATATTCCTGGTCAAGAATATGGTGGTTATGTGATCTGATGAGGGGCTTGCCCTGATTGGGCAGCTTGGGCTTGGTTACTTCTTGCATTTGAATTTATATTAGTGGGAGTTATACACATTAAACAAGACCATCACTGAAGCCATTATCTCCTGCCGGATATTCTTGTAGTCTAAATTCCTGGGATATTGATTTTAGCATATTTTATTGGAAATTGTACAACAATCATACAAGTACAATTATATTAAGTCCTGGGGCCGATTTCACAAAAGGACTTAAGTCCAGATTTAGACTTAAATTTAAGATTTGGGTCTTAAATTTATGTTAAGTCTGTGGTCTTAGACTTAGCGGATTTCACAAAGCAGCTAAGTCCATGAAATTGCTAAGTCAGTGGACTTAACTTAAGTCTGTGAGGTAGTGGGCTTAAATTTTGTAAAGAGGACTTAAATATGGACGCCATACACTTTTCTCCACTTCAAAATTTGAAATGGCTGTAAATAAAGTATAATTATACAGAACACCTTACTGAAGTAGTCTTTGGAAAGTTTATATAATATAACAAGGTTTTCTATTTCAAAACAGCACTTATCCTTAGATAACATGCATCATATGAAGGATATAAAAGGTCATATGACACAGGAAACCACTGTGGTTATTTGATAAGCTTGGACTTGGCTAAGTCACCCTTTGTGAAATCTCCATATAAGTCCCAGACCTAGCTAAGACATGCACAAATAGGCTACACTTTATTTATAAAGAAACCCATCAAGATAGAGAATGTTGCAAATTTACTTATTATTGAGGTTGATTTTTACTTGGGGAAATAGAACAGGAAACAAACAGGGTTTCTATTGATCAGACAATATTCTGCACTATACAACATTAAACTTAGATAATAAAAGACAATAACTTTGGCACCAAAACCCAGGGTTGAGATTAAGGCTCAATAACTGAGAAATGGAAGGTGTGTTGCAAATAATGAGCAATTGTGGTACTGAGCAACAGCCCATCAAAAAACTTAACCAGTATAATATTATGGTAAATACTGCAAGCTATAGAATAAATGTGACCCTGAACATACATTTTCCATTGACATTCCATCCTTTTATTTGAAATTCTCATTTTATTCAGGTCACATGAGATTTAACTAAACAGGTTTTAACTGTATATCAACTTCTTTAAATTATCAGGTGTTTAAAGACCATCCATGCTGAGCGATATTCAGTAAAAGTTCTGTAATTTTTTCTGTTTTAGCATCACTCTTCACTGACCTCTAAAATGATACTTTCAGCATGGGTTTCATCAGAGATGGTCATTCGGTACTCTCGCGTTTCCTCATTAATACAAACCCACTCTTCTCCATAGATAGACTGGAGTACTTCTAGTTCTTCATTCTGAGAACAAAAATAACAATGACAATTTAAACCTTTAAGTCTATCCACACAAAACGGTAGTCTAGTTATAACATACAAATCTAGCATCTTTTTGCTGTGGATAGTTGGTGCGATTGATTCATCTGTCGATTGATTTGGGTTTAATGTTGTTTATCACACCTTGTTCAGGTCACATGACAACTGATAGTATAAAGGATTTGAGAAAGTGGTGCATTGTAAAGAATTGGGCATAAGTGATCAACTATCAACTCTCCCACTTAAGGTTTGAGCAAAAAAAATTTCCTCAGAGGTCATGGGAAAATGTGTTGCCCATAACACCACCATGCCCTAAGTAACGTTTGAGCAATGGCCTATTTCATGGTCCTATTTTGAAAGATGCTTTTAGTTTGTGTTTTAAAACTGATTTTCATAAAACCACCATTATGCTCGTCTAACCATTTTTATAACTTTACAAATGTATAAAGTAATAATAGAGACAGACTATTTGAACTGCCTTGAAGGCAGATAATGGGGTGGGGGGTGGGGGGTGGGGGGGGGGGGGGGTGGTGGTGGTGGTGAAATAAAAGAAAAGCAATCAGTGCTCAAATAAGCAGTCACATATTTTGGCTTTCTTGTGGCAAAAACTGTTAGTTATACTAAAGATAGAATATCATAAAATAAATATTTACAATGAGAAATTTTATGCAGAAATATTATTCCCAATAATAGACCAATTAATGTGCAACACAATTTAACTGTCACATCAAACACACCAAGCACCGTAAATTTGGTTTCTATTAGAATGTACAAAGGCTTTTATAAATTATAACTTATTCAGAAAAGTGCACACAATCATCAATTAATCTATCTTGCAAACACAACATGCTTCTAAATTACGACACACAACAGAAAATGAGAAAAAAAATGTTTTAAGGTAGTACCTGTATTATCTAAACTTTTATTGTCTAAATATGAGGGTTCTACCTACTCAGTTTTACTATTGGCTCTTTTTTTACATGAAGAACCTCTATCAAACCAATTGAATATGAACATACAGAAAAACAAATAAATCAGGAAGGATAATAAAAATGATAGAGGTGCAACAAGATTCACTTTCTATCAACTACTTCTATATAGTCTATTTTCTATATATTTTATTCTGTATAACTCAATTTTCTAAACATGTTGGGGATGATAATTTTGTTTGGATAATTACAGTGGATTCCAGCTTATAGGAAACTTTTTGGCAAATCACCTCAGTAGGGATAATTGTTAGGTGTGGATAGCCTTGCTCTTTCTTTTATATAATCTTCGATAATTACTTGGTGTTCAATTTAATCAAAGTTCACCATAAAATATTAAGAAAATAGAAAATTTGGCGAGGGTGGAAAGTAATTTGGTGAGGGTGGAAATGATTTGGTAAAATAAAATATTTGAACAGAAACTTGGAGAAGTGAGTGAGATTAGGCCACAACTCCATTTGTTTTAATGCATGCCATATCATATACTATGTACAAGTATGTTATTATCAGTGTTTAAAGATTTCGATGGAATATGCTCCATGTGTAACGGTCAGTCTGTGTAAGAAAACAATTTGAATTTTTTACGGTTGGAGGAATGAATTCATACTCATATACGAAAGAGCATGCAATTGTTAAACATGCTTATTAAGAGGCAAGAAATCACATCATATACTGCAGTTTTTATAACCAATGTCAAGTACACACAGAGCCACATACAGTGTACTCCTACATGGTATTTAGTATGACATACAATAGTACAAATGGAGTTGTTGCCTTACTGAATTAAAAGAGAAAACTAAAATTACCTGTAAGCAGAAGCTAAAGATGTTCTAGCCATAACGAAAGGAAAGCGGGTTAATGAAGGTGTCACTATCTTCACACAGTCAAAGCTCATAGTTGGGGTTTAACAGCCACATCAGGGCAGGCCCCTCTATGCATCCTACATGTTGTCATGCACTCCACACAAAAAGCACATATTAGGAACCAGCGTAGGGATTAAAGTCCAATTTTAATAGTGATATCCAGCTCCAAATAATGTGACAAATAAATGTTATATTGATGCCTCAATTTTATGATATAATATTATAGAAGATATCATAGATCAAAATGGAGTGGGCTCAAGACCAACATGGTGTCATAAAGATAGGCAAAGTCAAAGACATGAGCACTCCTGAACAGAAGCCCCCTGACACCTCCCAATTGCTCTTGCATCGAGTGGAGCTCCCCTTCTCCCTGTGGAAGAGCAAAAGGCCCTCTTTATCAAAATGAATAGACAATTTTTGGTGGCTATACTTAGAAATCAAATGCAATAACAACAATTCTTTGAAATATATCTGTCCTTTTTCTGATTACAATGTAGATGGATGGGAGAGAACCCAAGTGGGTCAATTACCCTCTGATGTCAAAAAAGAGGAGCTTTGGTAAGAATGGAGGGTTACTGGGCTTATATTTTTAAGTTTACATAGTAAAAGAGATGCAGATAGGTATATTCAATTTTATTGTTATAAACACTCATATTTTGACAAAACGTCATTAGGAAACTATTCACCAAACAAAAGGAAATGCAGATAGATATATTGAATTTCATTGTTATAAACACTCATATTTTGACACAATGTAAATAGGAAACTATTCACCAAACAAAATACCCTGTTTCACACAGTACATGTAATACAGTAACACTTAATTTTTTTACCATAACACGAGTGTGCAGACAGGGATCCGTAAAATACATGACTTCCAAAGAACCTTTATTGAACTTCACTTACTGTGTCTTCATCTTCACCATAATTCAACCATCTCAAATACACAGATATACCAGACTTTGCCAACCTGATGCCAACAAACCTATCTCTTATACCACAGATGTTGACCCACTTTCTGTGTACCCCAAATATTATGAATCATTTTTTTATTACTCTATATTTAATCCTTCAGCAACGATAGAATTGATCTCAAAGTATTTAAATGCCTGTCTGTACAATGTTAACAATGTACAATGTTGGCCAAAAAAACATTTTTATCTGTTTTGTAGGGATCCATTTTATGTGCCTTTAATAATTAGTGGAGAGATGAAATATAAAATGCTGTGATTAGATATTAGTAGATTGACTTGTATCGAAAAGTTTTGGATTTTTTTTTATTTCTAAATAAATGTACATATGTGTTCTTATGTTTAGAAAATATGGGGAAAAAAAACAATCATTGTGCAAGTACTTTAAAATTGTTTTAAGGTCTTATGAGACCAAATCACTATATCAAAGTAGGAGTACTCATTGAAATAATCCCTTGAAATAGGCAAACCATATGAGCTTTAACTGATTAAATTGAACTTTGATAAATATAAAACAGGGTTTCTCATAAACATTTAGGTGGTACATTTAAACTACAAAGTTAGCTGGTGAGGTATAACAAGTACGTGGAAAACATATTTCAACAAAATACTGTAAATGCAATAATTTTCAAGTTAGAACTGATTACTCAATAGTGAGAACCTAAAAGTAGCTACTGCTCATCAATGCAATGAGCTACATGTCTGCAATTTTATTATGTTATAGCTGACTAAAAAGTAGGTGAAAAACATATTTAAACAAAATTCTCTAAGTGCAATAGTTTTCAAGTTACAACTAATTTAATCAACAGTGAAAACCTGAAAGTAGCTATTGCTCATCTATGCAATGAGCTGCAGGTATGCAATTTTACTATGTAATAGCTGATCCCAAAATAGATGAATAACACATTTAAGCAAAATACTGTAAATGCAATAATTTTCAAGTTACAACTGATTTACTCAACAGTGATAACCTGAGAGCAGCTATTGCTCAGCTATGCTACGAGCTACAGGTCTGCAATTGCAGTATGTTATAGCTGACCCAAAAGTAGCTGAATAACATATTTATACAAAATTCTCTAACTGCAATAGTTTTCAACTTACAATTGATTTTACTCATTACGGAAGGTACTGAAAAGTCAGAAAGTATCTATTACCAACTTAGCTATTGGGATAGACTCCAAAGTTACTCACCATGTTGTAGCTATGGAAAAAGTATGCTGTACAACATATGTTAACAAAATTCTTTAAATGCAATACTTTTCAAGTTTTAGTGATTTAGTGCATGATTTCATGAATTTTAATGCATTAAAAATTATTTTAAAAAATCATAAAAAAATTGAGACAGATCCAGGCCTGATACTCACACAAAGTAATCTACTTGCGGCCTAGTACATTTTTGGAAGATAAGAGAGAAATCCCTGAAATAGTCAATGACAAAATAAGTGATTTTGTGCATGATTTCATGAATCTTAATGCATTGAAAATTATTTTAAAAATTTTCAAGCTCATATTACCCAGTTAAAAGTTAACTTAAAGCCTTGATTTTTGGCATATGTAAAAAGAACATATTAATGTATTTACAGATACAACATTAGCCAGATGAGCAACCTAGTTTGAGAGCTACATGGCTTAAAGTGGCCAAAAAATTTACAAAATAGGTCCCTGTAGACATTTTTGAGACCTTAAGGTAACTTAAAAATAAAGGCTACAGACCTCAAATTTTTCCGCAGACAAAATTACATATAAAATTTATTTCTAGTAACATTTCATATTTATCCGAATTACCATTTCCAAATTACTGGGCAAAACATATAAAAAATGTAGAAAAAATTCCTAAGTAGGGTCTTTATGGGTCTCAAATACAATTTTAACCTCAACATAAAGTCCTTATTCTTGATACATGTAAGAAAAATATACTTAAGTGTAATCCAATAAAAGTTAAGCCAGATGAGCCACATTGTTTGTGACCTAGAATGCATTAAGTGGCCAAAGGTATATTTCTGAATATAAGGTAACCATAACTTCTTTATTTCTGGAATTTTAAGGTCACCTTAAAACTGTATTCCTCTCTTGGCCCAAATACATATGCGTGCCAAGTTTACACGAAATCTGTGAAAGCATTTTTGAGTTAACGTGCACTTAAGTCAAAACATACGGTGGTGGCGGCCCAACGAGGATGAAACAACTATATATCCCCCACTTTCATCTGGGGATATAATAAATAGCATGTCCTCATATGGCCTTTTCCATCTAACTTCACCTCATCTGAATACCCTTTTTAAATAGGGGTATTTTTTGGTCCTTTGAGATTTAACAGGGTTCAACTGCACTTCTGTTCAAATATAATATTCTGCAGAAACAAAATTTAAACATACTTGGAAGACGAAATATTGGACGTAACTATCGATGTCCAATGCCCAATGAGTGAATGAAAACTTAAAATGTCAAATCAAGGTCAGACCATGACGCTGCACACCTACACCCCCTAACCAATGTCCCTACCAAGTAGCAACTTCCTACACCTTACGGTTTCTGAGATATAGACATATAGATACTTAGATAGCCCGGACAAGATTTTCAAACTTAAGGTCACTACGGCAAGGTCAAAGGTCAAATCAAGGTCAGACCATGACGGTTTCTGAGATGCAGCCCGGACAAACTTTTCCCGCCGCCCGCCCGCCCATCTGGACATCATCGGTGAAAACAATACCCCGACAGCCCTTAAGGGCTGTGGGGTAACAACTTGAGTATTGCTTCACAAGAGAAAAAGAAATTTGCACAGCAAAAACAAAGCCTCCCAATGAGCATTAATGATTGTGTCGAAAAGACTATGTTCCTCTGTTTAATATGTTTTCCATTTGTGCAAAAATGCAAGGTTTCAAAGATAAATGTGTTGTTGCTTTTTTCACAGAATTCCAAGATGGCCGCCTAAATGGCGGGGAAAACAATTTTTTGGAAAAATCACCAGTTCACTTTGCAAATAACCTTGGGGTATAAAATTTTGTTGTAATCGTTCTATCTCGCACCGTTTCTGAGATAAATGCATTTTTGAATTTAGCGCAGAAATTCAAGATGGCTGACGAAATTGGCTGAAAATCGATTTTTGGGAACAATTGCCGGATGACCATGTGGATACCCTGGGGGTCAAAAATCTCTCTATGTCACACAGTTTCCAAGATAATGTGTTTTTGCGTTTTACACAGAAATTTAAGAAAGACACCAAAAATGGCAGTAAACAATTTTGGGGATAAACCGCCAGATGACTGTGCGCATACGCTGGGGAGGTAAAAAATTTCGCCCAACTTGCTCTATCTCGATAAATGTGTTTTTGTGTTCCACGCAGAAATTCAAGATGGCTCCCAAAATGGCGGGAAAAACTTGCCATATGAGAAAAGTTTGCCAGATGACTGTGCAGTTAACCTGGGGGTAAAAAATTTTGTCAAAATCACTTTATCTCTCACTGTTTCTGAGATAACTGCATTTTTGCATTTTACAAAAGATGGCCGCCCAAAATGGCGGGAAAACTACTTTTGGGAAACATCGTCACATGACTCTGCAGATATCTTGGGGGTCAAAAATTTTGTCGAAATCGCTCTATCTTGCAAATCTTTCTACAATATTTAAGATTTTTTATTTTCATTGTTAAGAAAAATCGTTGAGTTTGGTTAATCGTTAATAAATCGGCCTTTTCAGATCAGATCACTTCCAAAAGTTAATGATTTACAGACATCTATATAACAAACCTACTTGCCAAATTTCATGTGAATAAGTGAAGCACTTTTTAAGTTATCATCCGGACAAGCACCCCAATTTTAAAAAACATGTTTTTGGTCATACGACTTCTCTGACTGGTTGAAATGTCATGACACCGTATTCAGAAATTTTTTCCAGGGCTACTGCATACATTGATAAATTTGAAGAGAATCCGCCCACTAGTTGCAGAGCTATAAACAATAGAAAATGTGGGAGCCGGCAGAGCCTCTCTCTCTCCCCTCTCCCCTAAATAAAAACAAGCGTCCCTTACCAGACACTTAATAACATACTTGATATCTGAATATAATTCAGTACAGAAAATCTTTTCCTTTCTTGGGTGGAATTTTATATTCTTTTCAATCACCTCTTCTGCCGATCTTCAACCATGGTTGGATATCATTTGCATGTAAACTAATAATATATGGTACTATTATACATCAATATTTCAATATCTTCTTAACTATTGATACTGGCTTTGAGTTTTAACAATCATATCAAGTTAATTTCAATAACATTTTCAAGGAGCCATTTTCATTTTTCAATATAGTTTTGTACTTTATAGCTAATAAACATTTATATCATCATTTATAGCTTGACTGATTTATTTTGATAATGACATTAAAAATATTATACCAATACTAAAATAGACATATTTGTACAAATTAAAACATCTTACACATAACTGACCACTATATCTCTTACCAGTTGCAGTCAGTTTCCTTAAAACTATATTACAAGCTCCTACTTACAGTCTACTTACAGTCTACAAGACTCACAAAAACAAAGAAATACAGCAAAACCTCTACTTTCCAAACATCTATTAGATCTATCTAAAGTTCTAGTGATTTATATTTGAAAAGAAAGTTGCACACTTATACTCTCTAAATTTCATCAGTTCCTACATTTTGTCTTTTCACACTGCAATACCTGAATAATCTTAAATCTGAACAAAATCTTACTCTGAAAATGTGTTCAATGACTATGGAATCAACTTACACTACATTATGATTCTGTATAAGTAATATATCCAATGGTCACAATATTCATTTAATGATACAAGGTCTCGCCAACTTCTACTAATGCCAACAAAATATTAGAACTAGAAAACAATTTTTGAAAACAAAAACAATGCAGCCCTGATGAGGAAGCGAGATGAAGTTATTAAAAACTGTAGAACGTAGTACATTAGAATATATGCAGAATGTAAGCTTTATTGTTTTCTGTATAGTAGTATCATTTACAAACTTGAGAAAGGCTATAAGTTGGCAAAAGAGAACTTCTATCTATAAAATTTACTTACTACAATGTTACTGAAAAAAAATTCTCCTAGAAATAATACATCTTGCATGTTTTGTACTCTAATAAATGTGTCTTAAGCAATAACATAGAGTTCAATCTATAGGGCTAGAAAATGTTATTGTATATGAGGTGAAAAGAAATTATGAGTTGAACTTTTTAAAGTAGTTTTCTGTGATAGTAGAATATTCAGGAGGGATTTTTCTAGATACATTTTCTTTCACAGTGGAAAATTTTACAGGATTTTTGTCAAGGAGATATTAGTTCCTCAATTTACAATGGTAATGGTCAAGATACATTTTAGCGAAGTCTAGTTTACTGCAGACAGGGACATCCATACATTGTACATCTTTGAGGCTTTTGTGTGTGTGTTTTCAATGGTCATTATATGTAATTAACTTAAGGAATTTAATACTATAATGAATACAGAAATGACTGAGACGCAACCTATACAATATTTTTTGTAAGATGTTTATGGTCTAAGGAAATAATTGCACTTTCTAACAGCATATTTTTTAAATGTGAAACAATTAATATGCCTTGTTTATATTGTTTAAGCCTAAAAAGATTTACTGTAAAAGATTACATTATTTAAATGAGACATCCACTATAAACAGCTAATTCTCTAAAATAACTTTAGTCCATAAGTACAGGGAATGAAGGTCTAAAATTTGGTATGTGACAGAATATCAGCAAGTAGCTGAATAACTTATTCCAACAAAATGCTTAAATCCGGACGTATTTTGTGATTGGGAAAAAGTACAAATTTTAAGAATATCAAACACCTCCCATTCAAGCATCCATGACACAATTTATCTGAAAATCCTTTCCCATAATCTGTATTTAGTTCTCGAATGTACCAACAAAATTTTACAGCAATGATGAAACAGGATGGCAATTGTTTCTGAAAAATGCTTTAGGTGACACGAAATGAAGTTTAAGATATGGTCAAAGTTTCCCCAAAAATTCCAGCCCCCCCATCGCCACATTGGTAATCAGCCGAACTGACGTGAAAATAAGTGTCCCTTGTGGGCCGCTTAATTTTTGGGACTTCTAAACTGGCTACAGCTATACATGAATTCAAAATACACTTGGCAAAACCACACAAAACCCACTGTGTAACTAATCACTTTTTATAATTTATTTCCTTTTTGTTCTTCTTTTTTTTGACTGCATCTCAGAACATCGTTTTGATTCCAAGTTACTTTGCTTGGCAACTGACTTCCTAGTTCTTTTAATTTTTGCATCACCATCAACATCATCCAAAACCTCCTTTTTAACTTTCGTATTTATCATATTAGGTGCACCTTTACTGTCCATTTCCTGCTTCACAGAATTCTCTCTCCCATTTATCTTAGCTGTTGGTCTCTCACTAATCCCATTGTTAGCCTCCTCTTTCACTGCCCTCCTAGTCAGCCTCCTTGTTTTCTCATGATTTTCATTCAACACTTCCTTCTTTGTTGTTTTCTCTAGTTTCCCTTCAAATTTCTTTGATTCTTTCGCCTTTTTTGGCTTTTCATCAGTGGATTCACTTGGCTTGTCCAGATGGGTCTTTTCCTTTCTTTTTCTGGACTTTCCTGTGGTCGGCACCATAGGGCCTGCAGGTCCTGTAAACCAAATGGTTCTACTGTTGTGGTCGACTAGGTTCTTCATTGAGGGGTTATAATAACACTGGAGCCAGTTGGAAAATTCGCTTGCATCCTTGGCCTCAGCAGGATCCACTTCAAACCCAGTGTTCCCACTTAAATTGACAACTTCTAGAGGCAGAAGGTGACACAGCTCCAAGATATCTGGGATCTCTTGTTTAACCTTGATATGATCCTCTTTCTTTGTGACCAGGTTTTCTAACACAGTTCTGGCACAACTGAATGGAGGAATCTTACACCTGAACAATATCTCCGCTCTGAGGTAGTTCCCAATGCCATTGAAGAACTTTTGATTCAGCATAGCCTCACAAATAGGCCTGTTAAAGGCTTTGTCTTTTAAATTCCCCAGGACATTCTTTCTAAATAATTCATACTCAGTGATCAGACAAGGGCCTCTCTCCTTCCCCCAGTCACTGGTCAATTCCCACCTGCCAAACCTCCTGTAGTCAACAAAACTTAACACCATACCTTCTTGTTTTGTGAAAAAATTCAGATGAGCATGCTTCTTCATTTCATCTACTGGATCAAAGGAGAATTTCCCTGACATACCAAAACGAAACAATATGTTTACACTCCTGCTTTTCTGCTTCTTACTAGTCTTCTCACTGATAGTTGTGAGGTTCACAATGACCTCTTTACCTCGGGCAATTGAGCTGATAATGTAGGAATCTTCATTCCAAGGAATATCTGGATTCTTTGTGCTAACTTCTGACTTCACAACTTTTCCTGTGAATATGCGGTTACTGCAGACACTATTAATCAGCCTGCTGGCCAGATGCAATTCTGGTCCTTCAGGCATGATTACAGGCTCTTTTTAAACTAACACCACTAGTGTGAAGTTTGACTGGTTATTGTTTTACCAGTGAATATTTATTTCTGGTAAAGCAACTCCTGCGAGATTTTTGAAGTTATGGAAGCTGAATTTCACAACAGGTCTTTTATTTTTGTTGCAACTATGTCTCAAAATGTTCAAAATCTGCAACCTTTGATGTTCAACTGTTTTGTATATCAGTAAGATTGTTCTGAAAAATAGAGAGTAATAAAACATCTTGTATAACTTCAGAAAACATCTGAAATTGTAGGGACTAAGTTATAAGGCTTATATAAGCAAGTTATAAATTGGTCCAAAACATTAAAAAGAGCCTTGGTTTGGCTTGAAACCTGGTGGTACTATACATTTACTACCTAAAACTCTGACACAAAAACATGGAAGAGTAAAGAAAATTAAAAACTAGAAATAGGATGTCCACCCCATGAACCTTTTGCCAAAATTGTACAGTAGTCTTACAAGACCCTGTTTCATTTGTAAAATATATCAATGATGCTTAAATATTTATTAGTGTAGATGTAAATTATTTCAGCTTCATGCTTTTTTGCATTGGTTGGGTCGAAAATTTTTACGAAATCACTCTATCTTGCACGGTTAAGAAGATAGAAGCAAATTCCTGTTTTTCTATTTTTGGCAAAAATTCGAAAAATCAAAATGGCCGCCATTTTTGGGGAGGGGAAAATTTTTTGAAAATTGCAGAGTACATTCGTTAAATACCCTGTGGGTCGAAAATTTCGACGAAATCGCTCTATCTCGCACGGTTAAGGAGATAGAAGAAAATTTGTGTTTTGTCATTTTTGGCAAAAATTCGAAAATTCAAAATGGCCGCCAGTTTTGGGGAGGGGAAATTTTTTTGAAAATTGCAAAGAGTACATTCCTTAGATTCCCTGTGGATCGAAAATTTCGACGAAATCGCTCTATCTCGCACGGTTAAGGAGATAGAAGCAAATTTGTGTTTTGCCATTTTTGGCAAAAATTCGAAAATTCAAAATGGCCGCCATTTTTGGGGAGGGGAAAATTTTTGGAAAATTGCAAAGAGTACATTCCTTAGATACCCTATGGGTCGAAAATTTCGACGAAATCGCTCTATCTCGCACGGTTAAGGAGATAGAAGGAAATTTGTGTTTTGTCATTTTTGGCAAAAATTCGAAAATTCAAAATGGCCGCCATTTTTGGGGAGGGGAAAATTTTTTGAAAATTGCAAAGAGTACATTCGTTACATACCCTGTGGGTCGAAAATTTCGACGAAATCGCTCTATCTCGCACGGTTAAGGAGATAGAAGCAAATTTGTGTTTTGCCATTTTTGGCAAAAATTCGAAAATTCAAAATGGCCGCCATTTTTGGGGAGGGGAAAATTTTTTGAAAATTGCAAAGAGTACATTCGTTAAATACCCTGTGGGTCGAAAATTTCGACGAAATCGCTCTATCTCGCACGGTTTAGGAAATATGAGCACATTTGCCTTTTTCAGTATTCAAAATAGCTAATTACTCATTTATTTAATTAATTACTCACTCATCTATGAAGCAATTCCCCCCAAAAGCAATCCCATACAAGCTATTAACCCAATGAACCTCCATACCAAATTTCAGAAAGCTAGGCTTAATAGCATTCCTTAAAATGTCTGGAAACCAAAGAGCTACTCAAAAGTAGCAAAGTAGCTATTACTCAGTTAGCTATAGAGCTATCATCACCAAAAGCAATCCCATACAAGCTATTAACCCAATAAACCTGCATGCCAAATTTGGTAAAGATAGGATAAGAACTGTTGCCTAAAATGTCTGGAAACCAAGTGGGACGCCGGACGGCGGAAAAAGCAAAAATAATATGTCCACCCCCCAGTGGGGTGGACATAATCAATTAAATACTTCCAACAAATCACAGATGAACCTCTTTAAGAAACACCATGCTAAAAAGAATACCTTTACAATTAAAATAGACATCAGAGGGTACTTTCCATTGGAAAGTTGTAGAGAATTTCCAGTGAAGTAAAAATTCTTTGCAATTTAAGATCATAGACTTCAACGGAATTGAATAATTGGTTGAAAAATGACAAATACAGAATACATGTTGGAAGAAATGTTAGAAAAACAATGCCAGCACAAAAAATGTAGAATAAAATAGATACACAGTTAAACACACATACAAATATATACAGCTAAACTACACGCATGAATTGTGGAGTCATACCAATTACACTTGAGTATATAAAGATAAAAAAGTGTAAAGATGCTCGAGTTCTTTAAACTTGGCCCAACCCTTCAGACTCAAAACAACTTGGCACATACTTTGTGAATGAATAATATTTACCCAATATATATCTATGTACATATTATTTCCAAGACAGAAAAGTTAATGATTATATACAATACTTTTCTGGAAAGTCTTGTAAATAAAGGGTAAACACAGATTTCAGCTTTGATACTGATAAAATTATTATTTTTTTAAAACTATTTAAACAAAACCAATTTATCTTTTATGCTTTCTGAGATATTTCTTTTCAATGCAAATAGGTATTCAATTTGCAACTAGAAAAAGAGTTTTGAAAACAAAAAACGCTAGTCCCAACTAGAGGAATGCTTTTGCTAACAAAAGCGAAGCGTCCCTTAAAGCTGAAAATGCTTTGTGGTTTTAATAAGCATGCTGTAAAGCTAAGAATGCACAAAGCAAAGGTATGCTTTCCCATTACCTCTTAATACATTCTGAAGCTATAAAAGCAACAATAAAGGAGATATAAGGCAAAAACTCCAAAGCAGCTATTTATGACCCCAGTTTGGCCCATAAGGGAGGGTCGGGGGGTAAAACTGACCGGCTATTTAGACTCTCCACATATGCTTTCCCAATACCTCTTAATACATTCTGAAGGTCTAAAAGCAACAATAAAGGAGATATAAGGCAAAACTCCAAAGCAACTATTTTATGACCCCAGTTTGACCCATAAAGGGGGGTTGGGGGATAAAACTGACCGGGTATTTAGATTCTCCACATATGCTTTCCCAATACCTCTTAATACATTCTGAAGCTATAAAAGCAACGATAAAGGAGATATAAGGCAAAAACTCCAAAGCAGCTATTTATGACCCCAGTTTGGCCCATAAGGGGGGGTCGGGGGGTAAAACTGACCGGCTATTTAGACTCTCCATATATGCTTTCCCAATACCTCTTAATACATTCTGAAGCTATAAAAGCAACAATAAAGGAGATATAAGGCAAAAACTCAAAATCAGCTATTTTATGACCCCAGTTTGACCCATAAGGGGGGGCTGTGGGGTAAAACTGACCGGCTATTTAGACTCTCCACATATGGTTTCCTATTACCTCCCAGTACATTTTATAGCTCTAAATGCAATACTTAAGGAGATAATAGGGGGGTTGGCCTAAATTTAAGGCTTTCAGATTGGAAGGTGTTAGAAAATCACTCATAAATGAGACATTTTTCAAGGGATTGCTCCCAAAATCTAATCAGCTTGCGTTTACGATAGTATGAACAGGTGTGTCAAATTATAAGGCTCTGACCTTCATAAAGGTCAAATTTAAGCATGCAGAAAAATTTTCCCACGCCTAAGGTATATAACTGCCAAATATGGTTTGAAACCTTCTAATAATAAGGGAGATATTCAAGGGAGACCATAATGCGGCGGCGAGGAAACTGAGGTGAAAACAAATAAGCGCCCTTTCAGGGACTCTTAATAAGCATAAAAAATATAAGGCTTAAAGTTTGAACAAAGGGAAAAGGGAAAGAGTTTGTTGTTGAAAATGTCTTCCAACAAAAATAATCATCACAGAAGCATATCGGTAAAGTTATTGTCAAATATTAAATAGTGTGGAACAGATATTATAAATTGATGTGTTTTTGATGTAATTTTTCCCCAAGGTATGAATCATGAGAGGGATTGACACCCTTGCTGCAGGGACAGGTTCTTTTGTAAATAAGGGGTAAAAATATACATAAAAAGTTTTCACTTGGCATTATGCACTACGACATATACACATACCTGATATTACATCAGCTATTTCCTAACATGTACGAGTGCTCCATAAATAGAAAATACATGTGTACATTTTTGAAAAAGATATGGCAACATGTGGGCCTAAAGCAAGATAAATGAGTAATGATAAAAAAATCACAAAATATGTGACTTTATGATCCCAGTTTCACCCACCCGTGAGGGCCAGGCGTAAATATTACTAGTTTTCTAGACTCCCCACAAATAATTTTCTGTCACCTCCCAATACATTTAAAGTTGTGAAAACAATAATAAAGGAGATAAAGGCCAAAAACACAAAATCAGAATTTTAGGACCCCATATTTTCACTCTGGAGGGGGCGGGGGATACAAAACACAAAATCTGCAATTTTATGTCCCCAGTTTTACTCACAGGGAGCTGGGATGACAGGTAAACCTGACCAGCTTTCTAAATTCCCTGTACATGGTTTCCTATTACCTCCCAATATATTCAAAAGCTCTAAAAGCAACAATACAATAAAGGAGAAAATAGCATCAGAGATGCCCATACCCCTGGGGAAATAGTTTTCAACACAATGAGATACAGAAGTAGTGAAACAGTACAAAGATCAAGATACTTTCAGAGCAGTGTCAGTTATATAAAGGTCTAAACAATGTTTAAGTAGAGAAAATAATGTCTAAGAGAAAAAAATGTATGTAAAGATAAAGTATTAAAACAAGACAGTTCAATAGCAAAATGACATTTATAAGTAGCATTAAATGGCATTTATAAGTAGCATTAATAAGTAAACTAACTGTTTATTTCGCAACCATCGCATCATGTTCCCTTTGTAAATATTTCATTTAGCAAAAGGACTTAATATAATTGTCCCTTTACGATTGTTGTCAAATTGAAAACTAGAAAAAAAGCATCCATAAAGGTTAGATGCAATATCGTATAAAAGTAGAAAAAGGTTTTTGAAAAGAAAAACCAGAAGTGCAGAAGGAAGGAGTGAAAGTTAAGCAGTATTTTATGACCCAAGTTTGACCCATCAAGGGGGTCAAGGGGTAGATGTGACCGGCTATATAGACTCTCCCCATATGGTTTCCAAATATTTCTTATTCTCTTAATACATTCTAAAGCTCTAAAATCAAAATCACAGGATATATACGACAAAAAGACAAAATCTGCTATTTTATGACCCCAGTTTGGCCCATAAGGGGGATCATACATAAAATACTCAATCTTCAAGCAGCATTGCTCTTTATTATCTCCTGCCTGCGGCCATAGGCTATGGTCGGGAGATTATAAAACGCCTTCCGTCCGTTGGGCAACCGTCCATTCGTCCGTCCGTCCGTTTGTCATGCTTTTGCATAAACCTTAATATCTCATTCATTTATAAAGATATATTCACCAAATTTGCAGGGAATGTTTATGGCTATGAAAACCTGTCTCTGCAATATTTTAGCCTCATTTTGAAAAACAAAATGGCCGCCATAGCTAATTGTTTGAAAATCATAAAGGTGCTCTAAATCTTGAAATATTCCAGCTAGCTACATCAAATTTGCACAAAAGCTATATGGCTAGAAAAGCTAGACTGATAGTAATTTTGGCCTAGTTCTAAAAACAAAATGCATGTTTAATGTCAAACAGGGTTATCCTATTAAAAAGGCCTTATATCTCCCCAAATATTGCTCCTAGAGGTTCAGGATGTGAAAACAACTTGTAGGAAGTCATGGCCTAGGAATCTTTTCCAGGTGTTGAATTTGACCTTTGACCCCTGCTTCAAGGTTAAATGAGGTCGTCACACTAAAACGTCCTTATTTCTCCCTTATTATTGGTGCTATGGCTTCAGAATATAAAGACAGACCATCAAAAGTCCTGGCCTTCAAATGTTTTGCCCGAGAAAAAGCCACCATAGCCAATTATTTAAAAATCATTAAGATGCTCTAAAACTTCAAATATTGCAGCTAGGTTCATCAAATATGCGCAAAATATATATGGCTAGGAAAGTTTGCCTGATAGTAATTTAGCCTAGTTTCAAAAACAAAATGGCCGTCCTATCACATGTTAAATGGGATTATCCTATTAAAAAGGCCTTGTATCTCCCCTATCATTGCCCCTAGGGGTTCCAAATGTGAAAACAACTTATACAAAGTCAATGCCTGAGACTATTTTCCAATTGCTGACTTTTACCTTTGACCCCTTCTTCAATGTCAAGTGGGATTATCTTACTACAAAGGCGTCATGTCTCCTTTAGTTCTCCATTATTACTGATTCTAAGGTGGGAGATAACCGCTGAGGCAGTGGCCTTGTTAAATATAAAATATTGTTAGAAAACCCCATGGAATTGGGTGGTCGCATATTTCTTCATTAATATTATGAGCAGAGGCAGATCTAGAGGGGGGGCTTGGACGGCGCATGCCCCCCTTTCAAAGTGTGAAACTTTTGTCATGGGGGTTTTCTCATCCTCCACGCCCCCCTTACCCCACCCCACTGTCTCTGTACTCCCTCACCAGAGTAATATACATGTTTGAAGTGACAGCTATTAAACCCATGTCATTGTCTAACACAATCCCATAGGGGATTACACTCCTTTATGTTTGTACCCAGTTAGGTCTGATGTTCAAACAAACTGAGCATTATATGTCTTGTTGATAACTTGGTTTGTAAACCTAATCAATTTAATAGTTTATGTTTCAACAACAGGTACATAATTCACAGAATGGAGTCACTTAGTTCTATTTTATCCACAATTAATAATTTAGTACTTCAATCAGTGTTTTAATCAGAATTTCAACTAAGAATCAATTTTATTAACAGTAACTTTTGCAAAATTAAACTGAAAAACAATTAAATTCTAAAATAGTTTCATTAAATTTTATCAACTTCTTTCAAAGGAAAACTATGAAAGTATCTGTTATTTTAAAATGAAACAGTTAAAAGAAATTATTATGGTGTATAAAATAAGATCTATGTATGCTTAATCTGCATCAAAAGACGGACCAAATGGTGCAACAAGATTTTAAAGGTCAAAGGTCAAATCAAGGTCACACCTACAACCTACAACCCCTAACCAATGTCCCTACCAAATATCAACTTCCTACACCTTACGGTTTCCGAGATATAGCCCGGACAAGATTTTATAGGTCAAGGTCACTACGGCAGGGTCAAATCAAGGTCACACCATGACACTGCACACCTACACCCCTTAACCAATGTCCCTACCAAGTATCAACTTCCTACACCTTACGGTTTCTGAGATACAGCCCAGACAAACTTTTTCCCGCTGCCCTCCCATCCGGACACCATGGGTGAAAACAATACCCCGACAGCCCTTAAGGGCTGTGGGGTAAAAACTTGCAGAAAAGCCACAGCAATAGAAAACCCTAGTAGAAAAAAATCCTCAGATCTCTAAAACTTTGACTTTCGTGGGACACAGTTACCCATATTATGAGCTTTGAATTTCACCTATCCCTTCTGTTATTATATTATGTTATATCCATGAAATGTGGTGCACATTACTTGTGTATTTCAAAACATGGTTAAAACTGATTGTTTATAAGATATTAAAAAGTTATCTTAGTTCTTTAATTATGCTGTATCATTTCATGATTTTTAATTAGGATTTTTTTTTCACTTTGGGTTTTATAAAGGTTTTTTTCTGGTGGGAAAAGTTCCCACCTGGAAAAGTTCCCACCCATTTGTTATTTGAGAGTGAAAAGCCCAACTTACCAGGTGATTGTTGTTTGATCTTCCACCTGGGTTTAACATAAAACTTATACAAATGCCTCAGACAGAAAGTAGGTACTCTGGAATGAGCTGCTGAACCAGGAAAATACATGCGAGAAAGTAGTTATTCTGGAATCAGCTACTCTGATCAAACTATTGTCAAGGAGTACATACGAGTACACAAGGATTATGAACTATGAACTTTACAAAATGAGGGCATATGAACATTTATGAAAAATTATAATTTTTTCAAAAGATGGGACCTTTTCCACCCCTTTACCTTTGGCGGGAAGTAACTTTTCTGGATGGGAACTTCTTGGGTGGAACTTTTCTGGGTGGGAATTTTTCAGGGATTCTTTTTTTTTTCCTACTTGGAGCTTTCCCTGTTTAACTTGGTATTGGTACTAAATTGCTCGTTACAAAATATCCGCATACGAAATATCAATGCCTGGAAAAGCCACGCCCCCCTTTCAGAAAATCCTGTAGCTGCCTCTGATGAGCTGTGTATACAAGCTTTGAAATTCAAGCAGAAAAAATATTTGTCATAAAATATTCGTGTACGAGTTGTGGGTATGAGTTGTTGGTCATGAGATGCCATGGTCAAGGTTGGGATTTTTCCAACCCGTGGTCACGGGATGCTTGTATCCCGACTCTCCACATATGGTAGCGCTTAGAGACGTACTAAGTGATAAGCGCTATATAAAAATCATGTGTTATGTTATGTTGTTACGGTTTCCCAATACCTGCTAATATATTCTAAAGCTGTAGCGTGTTCCGATGTAACTTCGACGTAATAACGATAAAAACATGCATATCACAGAAACTTTATATGAAATTTGTATAAAATTCATCGGTAAATACCTCTGCTAGTGTCTTCCACCATTACTTGCAAAGTGACAGTAAAGAAATGCAAAATTACAGTAAATCTTGTACATTTCTGATCACATGTCCACCAGCCATGTTGTAAACAGGAACTTTATAACTTTGACCTATCAGAAGCCTTGTTTCAAAAGTTTATTACTGGGTGCAAAAATCTGACTCCAGGTAGTTTTAACATTTAAAAAGAAGTTGCTGAGTGGTTGTGAATTTATAATTGAGCCATATTTATGTACAATTTAGTAAACTATTTACAATATATTACACATGTGTACTGAATTTAAAGAAATGGAATCTCTACATAAATAGTTAAATGGATTTGAAGTGCTTTTTATGTAACACAAAACTAAAATAAATGGTGGAATATTAGTTCAGCACTGAAATGTGTGGAGGAACTATCATACAGCAAATGCAAATGTTTGTAATTTTTGGCATGGTAAATTTAATGAAGTGATTCTTCAGGATATTTTGGAACATTTTCCTTGATCCTGATCTGATCTTGAGCTGATATTTCGCTCAGCTTGATTCATGTTAGTGAATACGGACCCTTGGGTAGCACCTTCAATTAGCTTATCAAGCATTTTTTGAGATTTGAAAACCAAAAAGGGAGGGAAGGGATTGCCAATGGCCAATTTAAGTGGGGTATGTTCAGGAGAGAAATCACTTTCGTCAATGTTGTATATTAAACATGCAGCAGAAAATATGTCCTATTTCTCCAAAATTTCACTAAGATTTTGGAAGTATGTTTCCACAGTTTCCTGCTGTCTTTGATCGTAGTTTGAGGAACACCTGTCAACTTTGAGGCTTTGTAAACTGATATTCCCTTTTCTATAAGTGACATTGCCTCTTCTAAATTCTTCTGTATCCAGTTTTGGTCTTTCAGATATTGGTGAAATATTTCAAACACACAAAATGGGAGAACAAATGTTTACCACAGCACTATGACATAATCTAAAACATACTTACACCAATGTGGCATGCCAAATTTGTTTTTTCAAATGAACCAAATGAATTAACACAATTGGCTTACACTTACTTTTTATCTGGGGTTTAGCATGGCATTTTTCTACTTGGTACTGGTTTTTCGGGATCCATCAACAGGAAGAAAATGTCCGTGGGGAGGGAGTTTGAAAAAGTTGTTAAAATATCTGGTTTTTAAACCAATAATATACAAGCAAAATGCAATTCACCAATAATAAAACCAAATGTGTAATTATTGTCCAAATATATCTGCGTCTGATCTGAAAAACCCTTGGAAATGCTTAAAAAACAATGACATACATATTACCGTATTATTACGTCAAAGTTATATATGCGCCGAAGTTACATAAGACGACGATAAAAGCAATAACTAAGAAGATATAGGCAAAATACAAAATCTGCCATTTCATTACCCCAGTTTGACAATTAAGGGGGGGTCAGTTAGGAATCGCTCCGGAAAAACTCACAATCGATTAATTGGTAATTTTTAGTGATCGATAAGAATAGTTTTTCCGCCTGTTTTTCAAGAAAGGCAGATTTTTTTGTTTAGTTTTCAAAAATCATTACACATCACTTTCTATAGGTCAGTCATAAAAATCATATGTTATTTGGTTACTATAAACATGGGGGCTCTCCATCAAGTGGGCGATAATAAGGATATTGTATTATGAAACACTAATTGTTTAAATAGATTTGTGAATATCAGTTCTGGATGGTTAGGATGATCCCGGTCAGGATACTAATACCTGTTTTTCCTTGTTCCCACACATGTTACAAAGTATTCTGGCCGTCGACTTCTTGTCAACTTAAACACTTTCGTTTGTTGTTTTCCGGTACAGCAGTTACCGAAACTCACTATTTCCCCAAAGATGGCCAAACTTGTTAACCAACTAGGCCACGGAGGATCTTCATAAAATGTGAAATTGTTATTTTATATTTAATTCATGAATATATAATGACATAATAATTAAACACACCCACAATTCATTTAATTGAAAAAGGTTGAAAACAGGTATATTTATTTTTTCTAGCCTCACAGTATCTGGTCAGTCATCTTTAAATTGCTTTAAAACTTTGTATGACAATAGTTCTGCTTGGTTTTATTATCACAAAAACTCTGATAATGTCTCAGAATCTCAAACAAAATGAGACAATCACATTAACAATTGTGGCTGCATCTGAAGGCCACACCTCTCCGGATGTACCTACAAGCCAGATGACTAGATGTAATGATCATTGCTGCATAAATCAATGTGCACAGCCCAATAAAGAGTGATAACCAGAGTGTATACCTACCAAGTGAAAAAGGTCAACAGACCTATCTTATCTGCTGTTGCATGGTGCCAATGAACAGTGGTCTTATTTTGATTCAGCTTGGAAACACTGTCGATGCCACTAAAATCATGTGCCATAGGAAAGTTGAACAACATTTTAAATGTTGTGATGGAACAGTTCCAGAAAGACCTGAGGTGATCAGCATGGGGAAGACTGACTGGTATAACTGAACAGGAAATATTAAACTCAGTTAAAAACCTGCAGTATGTGAGAAAAATAACATGATAGCTAGGGTAACATTCCATAATATGCTCCAGGACTGCAAGAAGACAGTGCAAAGTCCAAGTTGGTATATTTTACATTCTGTTCGACAAACTGAGTCATACTAGCACACTTGTGGGAGTGAAACCCATCCTGAGGTAATTGCCTGTGATTGGATGCCAAACTTGATAACCACTAGACCACGAAGGAAACATTGCACTCATTGGACACATAAACAAGCATGTATTTGTAAGTTTCAAATGAAATGCCTAGAAAGTGATGCAGAGTTGAATTATTGAAACAGTATGCTATGCGATGTACTCACCAGGGTCAAATGATCCCAAAATTCCTTCAAAACGTGGTAACAGCAACAATCAAAACATGCCACATGAGAAGGTTTTAAAATTTGTTGAGAGTAAAGAGCCAAAACAATCTCAACATGCATGATTACTTAATTCCCATGCAGATGAATCAAACAACAGCAGACCATCCAGAAACAAGCTAAAAGTGATACCATTTTGTGAAAAGAAAGGGCACTGCTCAATTTCAACCACCTTGAGGCTATTTGTTGAAATAAACATAACGCCAATAGAAATGTTGATAAATCAGAAATGAATGAGTGTGAAGGTGCCATCTTTACCTCATTGTGTACCATTATCAAATTGAATCAATATAGGATTTTCACATATGACTCTCAGTGTATCCAGTGCAGCAATCGAATGGCACTGTCAATCTTCATACACCTCTACTGCAGCTCACCAATTCCACAACACTGGGGTGTACATTTTGGAATCTCATCTGTGGTTTTACCTAACAGCAACCGCAGGGCTAAAATGAATGTAAAGTGGTTTAGGAAGAGTTCAGTGGTTTAGGAAGAGTAACACTGTGAAATAACTTATTAATAATTTGTGGGGAGATTAGTGTCACTGTAAACTTGTGCCTTGGCCAGTTATGTGGTGATCAGTGTACCAGAAACAAAGGAAACATTTAAAGGGAATTTCACTCTCACAGTGGGCTTGTCATTTAACACTCATGCAAATCTAATTTCTAGTTAATTTCTAGAACTTGTATATAAATAAAAAAATATCAGAAAGATACATAAAACTGATAAGTTTCATAAAAATGTTATACTTTGTTATGTATGTTAATCTCAACAACATATATCCGATATATGACACTTATATTAATTGAATTTTAACTAAACTTTCCCTTCTTGTAATTGTAGTTGTAATTGTAATTGACTGAAAGTAGTTGTAATTGTAATTGATTTTTCTCAGTCTATAATAATTAAGCGGCCCGTCAGGGACGCTAATTTGTTTTTACCGAAGTTCGACTGATCACTGCCGCCGCCGCAGGATTATGGTCTCCCTTGAATAACTTCTTAGCCTTTCAAATTTTTCTTTCCTTCTTATCTTTCTTTAAAACTACAGAGGCGGGAAAAATTTTTGGGATACTTTGTGCAGACCTTAAGCTTTACTTAAGGTAAAGTTAAGCATACCTCCAAAACACCTCGTCATCGTGTTTCGGAAAAAACACACACACCTGTGCTCTAAAATTTGTCAGGTACATTCTAGACCAAATTTCCAAGGTTGGAAAGGATTTTTTCATCAATCGGACCATAGATGCCTGAATGGGAGGCGTTTTATTTTCATAAATTTTTTAAAAATGGGTACTTGGTCTGTATCTCAAAAACGGTTAGGATTTCAGCGTTTTGTTGGAATAACTTATTCAGCTACTTTTTGATATGTTACGGTCACAGGCAAGCGCGGTAGCAATTACCGGTTGTCTTTAAGTTGTAACAGAAAAAGCAAAAAGTTAAACTTAACAAATTTATTTAATAGTCAACAATAATGATTACAGCCAACTGGTGTGCTCTTAACCAAACACACTAATACAATAATAAGATCTAGCTGACCTGACCACTGAGATTATGAGTTAAGTTTATCCGCCGTATCCAGCAATCTGTTCCGTAATCCGTCCTGTAGTATATTCTGTGGTCTATCCAATGTCCTGTGGTCTGTCCTGTGATCTGTCCAATGTTCACTCACACACGGATATCTATATCTTGTGACCTGTCTCACACTCAACAACACAAAAGGTTCTT
This sequence comes from Sabellastarte sp. h YS-2021, assembly GCA_964017235.1. NCBI lineage: Eukaryota > Metazoa > Annelida > Polychaeta > Sabellida > Sabellidae > Sabellastarte > Sabellastarte sp. h YS-2021. Next base: position 122,257,379 of record OZ024930.1, on the reverse strand, counting down.
GTTCTGCTATTCTTTATATATCCAGTCACACAGAATGTCTGTCTGGAGATATTTAGAGAGTTAACACATCTGTACTGTCTGCTCCAAGATGTGGACAATGTCCAAAATGCAGTAAATTCACTCTCTGTTATATGAATGTACAATATCCAAAATATCCAAAGTACAATAAATCTGTCCAGATGATGTATCCAGTTCACTCCAGTAAAAGTTCACAGTGATATAAGAATATATTATACTCCAAAACACAATAGCTCTCCTTATAGCAAGCGAATACAAAGTTCACTTGTGGTCAGATGTACATTCCTTATATACATTCACAGATTCCTCTGGAATTGTACAGAACCAACTCAAAAGAAGATTGAGTCATCTAGGCCAAATGAGGAAGTTCTAGAAACTACTGGCAATTGGGTTTCCCCAAATCTAACATAACCACTGAGGGGGGGATTTCCCCCAGTCTGTGAACAAATCAATAAACACTAAAACACAAAAATCAATAACTCCCTTACTTTAAATGTTAACACACAAAAAGAACCAACAACACAATTATCTTTTATGACAATGTATAAACATAAAGCTTAAATTAAACAATGCACTAATATAGTGCCTAATATATGTAATATACAATGTACTAATATAGTGTCCAATATATGTAACACCTCCCCCCTTAAAGAAAAATTTTGGAAGCCAAGGAGTTACAAAATTTTACAAGAGATTTTTACCAGGTATATATACACAGGTAATAACTGTTTACAAAACATATTTATCTAAATACAAAAGTAAAATTAGTACCATGTATAACCTTTATAAACTTACTAATTACAGGTATATAAATTACACTTTAAATACAGCTTCTGGATAGGGTGTATCCATGCGGACGCCATATGTTACTTTTTCAAAGTCCTGTTTATACACTGAATTCCTATCTTTAACAGTGTTTCTATTAATAGCCATCATAAGCTATGTTATACCTCTTTCAAAGTATGGCTTTACCATAGTTATTTCCCACATTTGGTTTGAATGTCTGTTATCACAGTTTTTAATGGTCTTTTGGAGAGTTTCTACTCTCCTTGCTACTGGGTATGACCCTAGATCTCTGGCCTGCAGTTTATTCATTTGGCCAGGTGATGACACTGAAACTTTGCCTCCAGGATTGAAGACACGATTCTGTAATTTCCTATCATAAGGCATTTTCATTTTTGACTGAGAATTTTTCATATTTTGTTGTGCCAGCTCACAAGCCTTCTTCAACTTATCTCTGAACTTTGAAACATAATCTAGCAGATTTAGGCTCTCGGTGTTCTCAGATAACCAATTTTCCTTCAACAGCTTGAGAGGACCACGGACTGAATGGCCAAAGACCAACTCGAATAAAGCAACTAATTCAGGATCATCTTCCTGCTCTGAAATCAATTTTGATTTTGAAAGTGATACATCTTGACAGTCAATTGAGTCTTGTTTTTCAGAATCTACCCTGGCCTTGGGATTTGTATCACTAGAATTCTGCACATCATGGTCATAGTTGTTTAAGAATGTATCTGACAAATCAACTAAGACATCTGTAGATTGTTTACAATCTTTTGGTTCTTCTTGGGCCTTTTTGGCCATAGCTCGAGTCACAGCACAGGAGGGAAAAATACCAGGAATAACTTCTTCTAATTTCTCAGTGCTAACCAAAGTGATCGGCTTAGAAGTAACCTTAGGATCAGCAACTACCTTTCCACCTGCAAGATCATTTCCCAACAACAAAGATACCCCTTTAATGGGTAAAATGGGCCTGGTACCCACAACAACAGAACCAGTAACTAAGTCTGATACTAACTTGACCTTATGCAAGGGAATGTTCACACAGCCTCCTTCAATACCTTGAGCAATGACACTCTCACCAGTAGATGTGCTTACACTCAATGGCAATACACCTTCTAAAAGTAAGGACTGAGTAGCTCCAGTGTCTCTTAATATCTTAATGGGGACCTGACTGGAACTACTTTTCAAGGATACAAAACCCTCAGACACAAAAGGTTTGAACTCTTCCCTAATAATCTCAGACTTGTCTAAACCAATACTAGACTCTGCTCTATTGGGATTTGAACGCCAGTTAGACTTGCTAGACACAAAGGCGTTGGGCGTTGCCTCCTTTTCTCTTCTCTTCTTTAAGAGCCAACAGTCAGACATAACATGCCCAGGTTTCTTACAATAGTGGCAAACAGGAGCAAAGGATCTGGGTTTCCTATCCTTACTCATAGTCTGATTTGAAGTTTGACCCTTATCTGAACTCTTTTCTGGAGCTACATTTTCAGATTTCTTTCCTATTTCTGGATAAGACTTTTTAGCAGGACCAAAGGACTTATTCTTGTTGAAGGTGGACTTGTGAGTTAGCGCATAATCATCAGCATAAGTTGCTGCTTTTGCCAAATTTTCAACTTTCTGTTCATCTAGATAGGTTTTAATGTCATCACGAACACACCTTTTGAACTCTTCAATCAAAATAACTTGCCTAAGTTTTTCAAAGTCTGTACCTACTTCCCTAGAATTACACCATCTGTCAAAGTACACTTCTTTCTCATGGGCAAATTCAACATGAGTTTGACTTTCTTGTTCACGATAATTTCTGAATTTTTGACGATATGCTTCTGGTACCAACTCATATGCTTTCAAAATAGCATTTTTGACAGAGTTATAGTCCACACATTCAGAAATCGGCAAAGCCGTGTATGCCTCCTGGGCCTTTCCCCTCAAAACACTTTGCAGCAATAAAGGCCACTGGTCTGTAGGCCATTTCAAATTTTGAGCTACTCTTTCAAAGTGTTGAAAGTACTTATCGACCTCCAACTCATTAAAAGGTGGTACCAGTCGCCCATTTTTACCCAAATCAAATTTGGTAGCAATGGACTCTTCATGGGCAATTTTACGGGCATTGAGTTCTAAAGCTCTCATTTCTCTTTCATGTTTAAGCGCTCGCTCTTCCTTTTGAGCTTGAGCTTCAAGCTCTTCTTTTCTTTGTCGAGCTTCAAGCTCTCTTTCTCTAGCCTCAAATTCTCTGAGTTTTAGCTCTCTCTCAATTTCTAATCGCCTGATCTCGTATTGCCCAGAAGGTTCCATTGGTAGAGGCTTATACACTTCTAAACAACTATCAGGTAAAACATCTTCATCAACTAACTGTTCAACAATAAGCCTTTTAAGTTCATGTTTACGTGTTGACCTTTTCACCTCTATCTGTAACTCTTGTGCTATCTGCATTAACATATCTTTTTTAAAAGTTTCTAGAACTTCCATAGATGGTGACTGTACAAACTCTTTAGCACTAGCCATTTTGAGCACTGTTGACTGTAACCAATTACTAAATCAAATGGATTTTCAAAATGTTAATTGAACGGTTGATCAAATAGTTGTAATCAAATGGTTGGTTCCCAGACGAGCCCCCAATTTTCCTGTTACGGTCACGGTCAAGCGCGGTAGCAATTACTGGTTGTCTTTAAGTTGTAACAGAAAAAGCAAAAAGTTAAACTTAACAAATTTATTTAATAGTCAACAATAATGATTACAGTCAACTGGTGTGCTCTTAACCAAACACACTAATACAATAATAAGATCTAGCTGACCTGACCACTGAGATTATGAGTTAAGTTTATCCGCCATATCCAGCAATCTGTTCCGTAATCCGTCCTGTAGTATATTCTGTGGTCTATCCAATGTCCTGTGGTCTGTCCTGTGATCTGTCCAATGTTCACTCACACACGGATATCTATATCTTGTGACCTGTCTCACACTCAACAACACAAAAGGTTCTTGTCCTGCTATTCTTTATATATCCAGTCACACAGAATGTCTGTCTGGAGATATTTAGAGAGTTAACACATCTGTACTGTCTGCTCCAAGATGTGGACAATGTCCAAAATGCAGTAAATTCACTCTCTGTTATATGAATGTACAATATCCAAAATATCCAAAGTACAATAAATCTGTCCAGATGATGTATCCAGTTCACTCCAGTAAAAGTTCACAGTGATATAAGCATATATTATACTCCAAAACACAATAGCTCTCCTTATAGCAAGCGAATACAAAGTTCACTTGTGGTCAGATGTACATTCCTTATATACATTCACAGATTCCTCTGGAATTGTACAGAACCAACTCAAAAGAAGATTGAGCCATCTAGGCCAAATGAGGAAGTTCTAGAAACTACTGGCAATTGGGTTTCCCCAAATCTAACATAACCACTGAGGGGGGGGATTTCCCCCAGTCTGTGAACAAATCAATAAACACTAAAACACAAAAATCAATAACTCCCTTACTTTAAATGTTAACACACAAAAAGAACCAACAACACAATTATCTTTTATGACAATGTATAAACATAAAGCTTAAATTAAACAATGCACTAATATAGTGCCTAATATATGTAATATACAATGTACTTATATAGTGTCCAATATATGTAACAGATAATCTTTCACATGCCGAAGTTTTAGCCCTGTATCTGCAATCTTAAGGTCACCTTAATGTCAAAAAGGGGGTTTTAGCCCTCCAGTTCACTTAGTTTTTCACTTTTTTTCAACCAAACTTGGCACATATATTAAGATTTGCCAAAGAAATATCCTTACTTTATGGTGACCTTAAACTCAAAATGTTAATGGACATATGGCCTGCTTAAAGTCATTTAATTGAAATAAAAGCCTCTGGCTCCTTTCTTCTTCTATTTTCTTTCCTTCTTATCTTTCTTTAAAACTATAGGGATGGGAAAATTTTTTGGGATACTCTGCACAGACCTTAAGCTTTACTTAAGGTAACCTTAAGCATAACTCCAAACGACCCCGTCATCGTGTTTCGGAAAAAACCACACACACCTGTGCTCTAAAATTTGTCAGGTACATTCTAGACCAAATATTCAAGGTCGGAAAGGATTTTCTCATCAATCGAACCATAGATGCCTGAATGGGAGGCGTTTTATTTCGTAATTTTTTTAAAAATGGGTACTTGGTCTGTATCTCAAAAATGGTCAGGATTTCAGCGTTTTGTTGGCATAACTTATTCAGCTACTTTTTGATAATCTTTCACATGCCGAAGTTTTAGCCCTGTATCTGCAATCTTAGGGTCACCTTAATGTCAAAAAAGGGGGTTTTAGCCCTCCAGTTCACTTATTTTTTCACTTTTTTCAACCAAACTTGGCACATATATTAAGATTTGCCAAAGGAATATCCTGACTTTATGGTGACCTTAAACTCAAAATGTTAATGGACATATGGCCTGCTTAAAGTCATCAAATTGGAATAAAAGCCTCTGGCTCCTTTCTTTTTCCATTTTTTTATGTCGAAATTATCACTGGTATTAAACTAGATAAAAATAATACTTATGGTCACCTTAAACTCTCAGTATGAATGGAGTTGTAGCCACCTTAAAGTGAAATGAGGGGGTTTTCAGCCTCCAAGTATGTTATTGTTCGACTGACCTCAGTTAAACTTTGCACACCTATATCCCTTTGCAAACCAAAGGGTTATCATGACTTTAAGGTGACCTTAAACTGCTAATATAATTTTGGCCCCCTAAAGTAATAACATTTGAATAAAGCCATGTGGCTCCTTTCTTTTTCCATATCTAACATATATTGATATTGAAGGGACATTCTCATATTATGGTCACCTTAAAGTCGCAATATGAATGAAGTTATGGTCACCTTACAGTGAAAAAGGAAGTTTCAGCCTCCAGCTATCTTATTGTTCAACTGACCTGAGCTAAACTTTATGCACTTATAAAGGATGAGAAAAGGGACATTCTTATTTTATGGTCACCTTAAAGTCCCAATATGAATGAAGTTATGGCCATCTTGCAGTGAAATTATGGAGTTTTTAATCTCCAGCTATTGTATTGTTCAGCTGACCTCACTTTAATTGTGCACACTTATTAAAGATGAAAATAGGGACAAGTAACATACACAATGCAATGAAGTTCACAGTTTCTATTGCTTATGATGCATAAGTTGCCATCTTTTATGGGTGACTTCTTTTTCATCAGGGCCGCTTCGATTTTGTCAGCAAAAACATTCTTCTAGTTGTAATTGTATTTGTAATCGACCACTGATAATTGAAGAAGTAGTTGTAATTGATCAAAGTAATTGACCCCAACCCTGGAAATAAGAAATTCATGTGCAAGTATTTGCCTTTCCCTGTAGCTGCAACATCTAAGGGTGTTTTATCTAACACCAAAGAAAATATTGCTCCACACACAAGTCAACCAACTGCTTTCCTCAAACTGCCAGTGCATCTGCCAAGTCAAAACGTTACACCCAAAGACCAGAGCTACAAAATAAAGTTGTCTTTAACTCAGAATATCTGTATCCCTCATTTATTAATTCTAAAGTAATGTGCAATTTTTTGTGAAATTTTGTAAAAGAAAAGTATGTTCATCCCTAAATGTCTAATTTTGAGATCAAGGTAAGAAATTTAGCTATGTTTTGAAAATAGTTTCCTGAATAAGGGGTTCGGCTTCGTAAACCGGAGGTAATCAAAATCAGACTTTTTTCTACAGTACCTTAAAAGTTAAAGTACTGTTTGAAAGAGAAGTGCTTTAGTGTTAGGGTATTTGTAAAACTTGTAATTTCGCCATCAAAAGTTGGTGTATATTGAAACAATATATGTTTTCATAATCATGTGTTCAGTACAAGATACAGAGGATATTGTTCCTGTGGTTCGTCATGAGGGGTAAGGCTTTAGCTGTGTGTAAATTAGTAAATTGTGGTAATATCGCCCACCATGTCAGTTTTTGATGAAGTGGTGCAATATACTGTACCGTAGTGACATTCTACCAGTAAACGACCGTGCTGTGATTAATATTTTGAATCATTTTCATTTTCATTTTATTAACATCTTCATATTATGTTCTTCTGTGACCAAATAATCAAATGATATACGGGGGGGGGGGGGGGGGGGGGGGGGGGACGGGGGGGGGGGGGGGTCATGTTAGCGAACTGGACATCCATAGCGAACGGCAATCTATCATAACATAAAAAAGATAGATAGCAGGGGCACAGGGTTCCAACACCCACTTATTTCAATGTATGAATAAACAAATGATCATCTAACCACTGGTGAACCCTATCCCCCTCCTGTCTATTGTTTTAAATGTCATCGTAGATTGCCGTTCGCTATGGCTGTCCCGTTCGCTAACATGACCCCCCCACGTGTGTTATTAATGTTAGACGTCATTAATGTTAGACAAGTTGTTTTTATATTGTCTGGTTTTATGTTACTTCCTTAAATTATTAAGAAATGGAATAAGCAATCCCTTGTTTATATGTATCAGTGTATATGTATCACATTAAATGTGTTTAGCTACCTATTTTTTATCATTGTCTAACATTAATGACGTCTAACATTACGAAGTGACTCCTGTCACGGCATCGTGGTTTGAAGTTTTCGTCTAAAGTCACGGCATCGCATTAAAAATCAATGAATTTCGACAACTCAGTTAATTTATTAGTGGTACATTTGCTTGACAATTGTGTAGAATATATATACGATGTCACGGAATTCCGCGGGGTTTCCCAACACTGTATGTAGAAATACTTGATCAATATTCACGGGCAATATATTAATATTCATAAGGTCACAGATTTCCGTGATGGTTTCTTAACAATATTTTCTGCTTTAAGATCAAATACTAGATACACTACACAGTTCATAAATATTTATACAATATATGTGTAGGAAGTATTTGACGATTTCATGGCATTTTTAACAATACTTTACCTGAAGATCAAATTTGTGGACTACGTAGTAATATTCATGATGTCACAATACTCTGTGGGGTTTCCTAACATATTTTATTTGTGCAAATTGATGGTATTATTTGCGATGCCATGACTTTAGACGAAAACTTCAAACCACGATACCGTGACAGGAGTCACTTCGCTAACATTAATGACACCCGTGTAGTGGCATTCTACCAGTAAACGCCCATGCTGAAGCTGATATATTGAATTTAAATTATATTAACAGCTTTATATCCTATTTTTCTACTACCAGATTGTCAAACGATATAAACCACAATCAGTAATTGAGGTGCATGTTGTTACATTTGTTTCAAAGCTTTAGTGGTGGTGGACCAATTCACGCCCGGGTACCAATTCAGGCCCACCCTCAATTTTCTTGAAGATTTGTAAGTTTTCATAGAGAAGATGTTTACCACATCATAGATAATCATCAAATTGATCATATACGTTTGTGATTTATTGTTTAACTGTGATTGTTTTGGATAAATTTAGGGGTGGGCGTGAATTGGTACCCGGGCATGAATTGGTCCACCACCACTATATTTTAATAATGTAACTCCATTATCGGCCGTTTTTACCACAAAATGGAAATACCATTGAACTCCCATTTTGCAGATAAATAGAAGCATTTGTCCTTGACCTCTAACAAAGAAATATAAGGCGGGCGTTCACTGGTAGGCAAGCTTTTACTGGTAGAAAGCCACTACACAACTGTACAGTACGAATTTTCAGTATGCAAAATTTTGTTTTGCATAATCAGTTTTTTTATGGTGAATATAATGTATTTTAGTGATAGGTTTTATTACTATGTTGGGGAAATGGTAGTCATATTTTCTCTGATTTTGTGAAAGTGTTGAAGGCGAAAGGGAAAGTATCGGTAATAACACTACTGTACAGAAAGGACAAATTGAAACAAAACCTAAATACACTGCAAACAACAGCTCACCCATTAGACTTAAAGAACTTAAAAGTCATGTCCATGTCCACCCGTTTATTTTCTGAACAGGCTGAACGATTGTGTTCTGGAATAAGTTCTACATGCTGTTCACTCAGTACACAAGTTATACATGTAGTTACATGTAGGCCGAGGTGTATATATAACCATCAACCCTAGTGGGAGGATGATTAGACATGAGTTCAATTAATCGTCAGTGACAGTGTACAATCACAGTCAATTACATTTTCTAATGATCGACTATTCAGCTTAAATTATATTTTTAAATTTTTTTCACATTTTGTAAATTCTTCAATTCCCCTTTTTTAGCTGTAATAATTAAGTTCTTTGAAGTATTTACATTTATTGAATCATGTATAGTCATTGAAGATTAGGGACGTCACGACTCCAAATATTTCATGTCAACTAATTGGTAAGTACTATTCGTGTCAACACTGAATAGCCGTCGAGTTTATAAAACGACCAAAAATCTTAAGTTTCATATTATAAAAGCATTGAAAACAATAAATGTGTGAAATAAAATGAAAATATGTGTACAACCTGCAAAATTTAATAAATTTGGCGTTTTTCTGCAACTTTTACTTTGTTTATTTCAGACAGGAAGTGGGCAATATAAGAGGTATATGGTACTTCCGGTTTTACGTGAATGCATAAACAATGCAGAAAACGTGGCTGTTTTTGGATTTTAGCTTATTTTATGTGACAATATGGACATATTTCATAGATTCAGATCTTCTGCCATCTTTTTCACTACATTGAGCGATTATTCCGACTTTAAAATATGAATCGGTATATAGCATTATTCTAACCATTGTCGATTAGTCGGCTAGTCGTGACAGCCCTATTGAAGATAGTAAGTAATGTGCATGAGACCTAAAGACAATTGCTCGCATGTATCACTCGCTTGCAGTTGCAGTAATTCAGTTGCATATTCCCACTTTTTTGGCTTTAAAAGTCTGCTTTTTAAAAGTTTTTGCATTTATTGTCTCACCCACTCGAATTAACTATTGAAGTTCATTTAGTGATGTGAGGCCTACAGACGATTGGCAACCAGTTTACTTTTTAATCAGTAAACACGATTAATTTACTTAACCCATGAAAACAAATGTTATTCAATGCCTCACTCAAACAAAAAAGTTCTGTAGTGCGACGATATGAACTGAAACATATGTTCTATGGAACAGTTTTACTGTACCACAGCGATTTCCTAATTTAAAATACATAGCAAGCCATTAAATTGATGTATTGTTTAACATTTGATAATGGTAATCATTGGTAATGCTCATGAATTTCTGTAAAATATGCAAATTATAAATTCTTAAAATAAAGCAGTTGAATATTTTGTAAAAGAAATATTTGTAACATTTATTTAAAAAAATTAAATAGCATGTATTTCACCGGTAATTATCAATCTCCCTTTTAATCTTTTTTCACTGACAGCATGCATTCAGCAGCCAAAATAAGTGTACAATAAAATATTATATAATATGGATTAGTGCTGGTATTGTTTATCGATATTGAAATGTTTATCGATCCATGCTAAATATACTGATATCGATAATGTAGGGTACAATATCAATATCGGAACATACTACTAAATAGATGCAATTAAGCTGTTTTCCATGTAAATAAAATATAAAAGTTAAGAAATATATTGGTTTTCCTATCATTTTTTGTCAAATTTCACTTACCGCTAAACCGGAAACGCCATATTTGTTTACATTTCGGGAAACTTCTAAAACTCGTGAAAGGGTTTGGAAGCTCTTTCTCGGAAAACACCCATGACCCGATATTTCAATATTGATCGATACAGAAGCAAAAATATGGTTTGATATCGATATACATATTATTATTCGATACCAACACTAATATGGATGTTAAAAAATAATCGTGTTTCCTCTTGAATCAAAATCAAGGAAATAGCCCTCTAAACCAACATGGCAGTTCTGAAATTAAGAAAAGTATGACCCATCATGCAATCCAGGAATACCAGTCAATGACCATTTCATAAACATATAGAAGCATTTTTCCTTGTCTTGTAACAATGAAATAGAAGATGTTACTGGTAAGTGGACATTTACTGAAATATTAAAATCAAAATGTATTACCATGTGTGGTGTGTGAAATTTTGGAATAAATTGCACAGAAATATCAGTCAAATAAAGCCTTTTAAATATTTCAAATCAGTTTTAAGAAATATATACTAATTCTTAATTCTTATTCACTCAACTTAGTTTAGTGTGGGCAGATATTTATTGTATCCCCGGACGAAAGTCTGGGATACTTAGGATTCAGTACGGTCACGCCGCTGCCGCCGCAGAGATTTCCTTTTGGACGCAATAACTTAAAAAATATTTTAGTTAGAACTTTCAAATTTGGTATGGGGGTATAAATGGGCAATGCCACGAACGCTATTGTTTTGTGACCTTGACCTTCAACCTCAAGGTCACTGGTGGCCTCTTAAAGGTCAGATTTTGGCCATTTTTGCACTTTTTGGCCCAGTTCTCCTATACAGAAAGTCGGATCATCGTATGGCTGGTATATACAATACATATATATGTCCTCTGTAAGCATGCAGAAATTTGACCTTGAAGCTCTTCATTGAAGATCATCCACTGACCGCCAAAGTACCTGACCGAGGGTCATTTTTGGCCTTTTTGGAGATATTTTCACACTTAATGCTGACTATATTGCATGGAAACTATTGAAAATGGCTTTGGAGGTTGAGTACATGATGGACTTCTACCATCCAGGCTTACCGGTTACAGATCTTCATTTAAGGTCATCCACTGACCGCCAAAGTATCTGACCGAGGGTCATTTTTGGCCCTCTATTTGTTTGTTTGTTTGTGAACAAGATAACTCAAAAACTCACAGATGGATTTTGATAAAATTTTCAGGATATGTCCAAAATGGTAAAAGGAAGATATGATTAAATTTTGGGAGTGATCCGGATCACTGTCTGGATCTTCTGGATCCATGAAATTTAATTTTTAAAGACAGATAACTCAAAAACTTATGGGTGCATTTTGATGAAATTTTCAGGAAATGTCCTTAATGGGACGAGGAACAAGTGAATAGATTTTGGGAGTGATCTGGATCACTGTCTGGATCATCCGGATCCAGGCTGCCAGATGTGTTTGTGTACAATATAGCTCAAAAACTTATAGATGGATTTTGATGAAATTTTCAGGATATGTCTGAAAAGGTAAAAGGATGAAATGGTTGAATTTTGGAAGTGATTCGGATCACTATATGGATCTTATGGATCCATGAAATGTAATTTTTAAAGACAGATACCTCCAAAAGTTATGGATGGATTGTGATGACATTTTCAGCAAATGACCTAAATGGTACAAGGAACAAGTGATTACATTTTTGGAGTGATCTGGATCACTGTCTGGATCATCTGGATCCAGGCTGCAACATAATTTTAGGATGAATTTTGATGATATTTTTAGGATATCATGTTACAAATGGTAAAAGGAAGAAGTGGTAAAAGGAAGAAATGGTTCAATTTTGCGAGTGATCTGGACCACTATCTGGATCTTCTGGATCCATGAAATATAATTTTTAAAGACAAATAGCTCAAAAAGTCATGGGTGGATTTTGATGAAATTTTCAGGAAATGTCCTAAATGGGACAAGGAACAAGTGATTAGATTTGGGGAGTGATCTGGATCATCTGAATCCAGGTTGCTAGATGTGTTTGTGTACAAGATAAATCAAAAACTTATGGACGGATTTTGATGAAATTTTCAGGATATGTCTGAAAAGGTAAAAGGATGAAATGGCTGAATTTTGGAAGTGATCCGGATCACTATATGGATCTTCTGGATCCATGAAATGTAATTTTTAAAGACAGATACCTCAAAAAGTTATTGATGGATTGTGATGACATTTTCAACAAATGACCTAAATGGTACAAGGAACAAGTGATTACATTTTTGGAGTGATCTGGATCATCTGGATCCAGGCTGCAACAGAATTTTAGGATGAATTTTGATGATATTTTTAGGATATGTTAGAAATGGTAAAAGGAAGAAGTGGTAAAAGGAAGAAATGATTCAATTTTGCGGGTGATCTGGACCACTATCTGGATCTTCTGGATCCATGAAATATAATTTTAAAGACAAATAGCTCAAAAAGTCATGGGTGGATTTTGAAATTTTCAGGAAATGTCCTAAATGGGACAAGGAACAAGTGATTAGATTTTGGGAGTGATCTGGATCATCTGGATCCAGGCTGCCAGATGTGTTTATGTACAAGATAAATCAAAAACTTATGGACGGATTTTGATGAAATTTTCAGGATATGTCTGAAAAGGTAAAAGGATGAAATGATTGAATTTTGGCAGTGATCCGGATCACTATATGGATCTTCTGGATCTATGAAATGTAATTTTTAAAGACAGATACCGCAAAAAGTTATGGATGGATTGTTTCAGCAAATGACCTAAATGGTACAAGGAACAAGTGATTAAATTTTTGGAGTGATCTGGATCACTGTCTGGATCATCTGGATCCAGGCTGCCACATAATCCTGGGATGGACTTTGATAATTTTAGGATATGTTACAAATGGTAAAAGGAAGAAGTGGTAAAAGGAAGAAATGATTCAATTTTGCGAGTGATCTGGACCACTATCTGGATCTTCTGGATCCAAGAAATGTAATTTTTGAAGACGAATAGCTCAAAAAGTCATGGATGGATTTTTATGAAATTTTCGGGAAATGTCTTAAATGGGACAAAGAACAAGTGATTAGTTTTTGGGAGTAATCTGGATCACTGTCTGGATCATGTGGATCCAGGCTGCCAGATGTGTTTGTGTACAAGATAACTAAAAAACTTATGGACGGATTTTGATGAAATTTTTAGAATATGTCTGAAAAGGTAAAAGGATGAAATGATTGAATTTTGGAAGTGATCTGGATCACTATATGGATCTTCTGGAACCATGAAATGTAATTTTTAAAGACAGATATAAGTGAAAGAACTAGTGATTAGCTTTTGTTAGTAATCTGGTACTATGGAGAATCCTGACCTGGTGCTCCAGGAAACATGCTCAAGACCAACATATTCACGCCTTAACTATATCCCGTCTGGGGATACACTGCGTCGAGACGCAATCTCTAGTTTAAATTTATTTGAATATTTAGTGTGCATGCCCATATACCCTTACCTTCCAATTTTCAGAAAGATAAGAAAATATGTTAATCAGGGTTGGGTTTTTGACAAAAAAAAGACAAAATGTAACTGGACAAAAAGTATCAGACATAGGACAAAAAGTATTTCATTTTTTATTTAGAACTTTTTTGTACACATAAACTATATTATATATTGTGTGCACTTTATGTATTTTTATGTAAGTTTTATATTTTCCATGTGTAACATTTATTATACTGACTTGTACTATAAATGGGGTCAACAAAGAATCTTATGTTAAGCCTAGAGATTAACATAAGCCCTTGGGCTGTGGTTTCCCTCAAGTGTGTGGCATCAAAGCAAAACTTGTTTGCCTTTTAGCATGAAAGCATAGTTTAAACAACAAAAGGGAAATTATGTAAGTGTAATTAAGGCCATCCTTGAAAGGTATTCTAGTGATTACTAAATGTAAGAGGTAAAAGATGAAAGGTAACAGTTAATTGTAATTGTATCCCCAGACGAAAGTCGGGGGTACTTAGGATTCAGTACAGTCACGCCACCGCAGCTTCAGAGATTTCCTTTCGGATGCGAAAAAATTATAAAATGTTTTAGTTAGAACTTTTAAATTTGGTATGTGGGTATATATGGGCAATGCCACGAACGCTATTATTTTGTGACCTTGAACTTTAATTTCAAGGTCACTGGTGGCCTCTTAAAGGTCAGATTTTGGCCATTTTTTATATTTTGGCCTAGTTCTCATATACAGAAAGTTAGATTATCCTATGGCTGGTATATAATATAATACATATATATGTTCTCTGTAAGCATGCAGAAATTTGACCTTGAAGCTCTTCATTGAAGGTCATCCACAGATCGCCAAAGTACCTCACAGAGGCCATTTTTTAGCTTACTGGTCATCGGCCATAAGCTATTGGCATGAGTTTCGTATGGAGCTTCCAGGTAGAGGACTATCATGTTTCCTCATTGCATGTTGATGGGATTGTTTTTATGGTGGCCATCTTGGATTTTAACAGGAAATGAAAAAATGCAATTCTCTCAGAAACCGTAAGAGTTAGAGCTATTTCGAGCAAATTTTTGACCCACGGGGCAGTAAAAGATTCAAATTCCTAAATATCCAAATATTCAAATTTTGCAACTTTGGGGCGGCCATCTTGGACTTTAGCAGGAAATGGGAAAATGCGAACATCTTGTAAAACACAGAAATGATTATATCTTGAAAACCTGGCGGGATAGAGAGATTTTGGCAAAATTTTTGACCCTCAGGGCATCTCTGCTCAGTAATGAACTCACATTTCACAAATTATTTGTCTATCCAAAAATGGCAGTCATTTTGAAGTTTCGAATTTTTTGCAAAAATTGTAGAAGGCATCTCAAAAATCATGAGAGATAGAGCGATTTTGATGAAATTTTTGACCCACAGGGTCTCCCTGCAGAGTAGTCAACCCAATTTTCAAAAAAAAAATTTGTCTCGCCACAAATGGCGGCCATATTCATTTTTCGAATTTTCAAATTTTTCCCAAAAATTGCAAAACACAAAAATGCTTGTATCTTGTACACTGTGCGAGATAGAGTGATTTTGACAAAATTTTTGACCAACAGGGTATCTCTGCAGAGTAGTGAACCCAATTTTTGAAAAATTTTTGTCTCGCCAAAAATGGCTGCCATTTTGAATTTTCGAATTTTTGGCAAAAATTGCAAAACACAAAAATGCTTGTATCTTGAAAAACCCTGCGAGGTAGAGCAATTTTAACGAAATTTTTGACCCACAGGGTATCCCTGCAGAGTAGTAAACTCAATTTTCAAAAAATTTTGTCTTGTCAAAAATGACGACCATTTTAAATTTTCAAATTTTTCACAAAAATTGCAAAACACAAAAATGCTTGTATCTCTAAAAGTGTGTGAGATAGAGTGATTTCGACGAAATGTTTGAGCCATAGCTTATCTATGCAGAGTAGTTTACCCAATTTTCAAAAAGTTTTTGTCTCATCAAAAATGGCGGCCATATTCATTTTTCGAATTTTTCACAAAAAAATTGCAAAACATGAAAATGCTTGAAAACCGTGCGAGATTTCACCAAAATTTTTGAACAAGAGGATATCTTTTCAGAGTAGTCAACCTATTTTTTCACAAGATTTTTGCCAAAAATGATGGCCATTTTAAATTTTCGATTTTTTTTTTGCAAAAATTGCAAAACACCTTTTTAGGAACTTTTCTTGTTGCAAGCAATGTTCCAGTTTAATTGTATCCCCCATAAAGCCACGATCATGCACCATTCTCATATTCATCTGCGTCAGCAGAGATTACTTTGAATTAAGTTATTTTGTGGATGTCAAATTAAGTTATTTGATATCAACTGGGTGGCCACATAATGGCTGCTTACTGCCAGTAAGCAGTAGGCCTTGGAATCTTTTTTTTTGGCCTTTTTGGAAATATTTTCACACTTAATGCTGACTATATTGCATGGAAACTATTGAAAATGGCTTTGGAGGTTGAGTACATGATGGAGTACCAGCATTCAGTTTGTTGACCTTGGCTATTGTTTTGAAGATCACCTTAGGCCTGCTAAAATGACTCAAAATGGTACCTTAGACTGTGAGGCCATATACCTCCTTTATTATTTGCTGTTACCGCTCTAACAAACAAAATATTATAGCTAGCCTTCTCAAATTTGCAGGATATATTCATAACCATAAAATCTTGCCTGGGAATATTTTTGGCCTCATTTTGAAGAACAAGATGGCCGCCAGGGACGTTTAATTGACTTAAAGCAAGGACTTTTGTTGGCCCTCTAGAGCAAAGAGTATTATAGGTAGAGATCTCAAATTCGCAGAATATGTTCTGCATTACAAAATCTTGATTGGAAATATTTTCGGCCCCTTTTTGAAAAACAAGATGGCCACCACAGGCCTTTTCTTGTCAGTCATAAAAAGTGCTTATATCTCCCTTATTATTGGTCCTAGAGGTTTGGGATGGTAAACCGACCTATAGGAAATGATGGGCTGGGAATCTTTTGGTGTGATGGGATTTGACCTTGGGCTCCTCCTTCAAGGTCAAATGAGGATAGCCAAACCTAAAAGTGCTCATAACTCGCTTATTTTTGGTCCTAGAGGTTTGCAATTTGAAACCAACTTATAGGAAATCATGGGCTAAGAATCTTTTGATGTCAGATTTGACCTTGGACCCCTCCTACAAGGTCAAACGAGGATAGCCAAAGTTAAAAGTGCTTATAACTCACTTATTATTGGTCATACAGGTTTGGAATGGTAAACCAAGTTATAGGAAATCATGGGTTGGGAATCTTCTGGTGTGGTCAGATTTGACCTTGGACCCCTCCTTCAAGGTTAAACGAGGATAGCCAAAGTTAAAAGTGCTTGTAACTCACTTATTATTGGTCCTAGAGGTTTGGAATGGTAAACCAACCTATAGGAAATCATGGGCCAGGAATCTTTTTATGTGGTCAGATTTGACTTGGACCCCTCCTTCAAGGTCAAACAAGGATAGCCAAACTTAAAAGTGCTTATAACTTGCTTATTATTGGTCCTAGAGGTTTGCAATGTGAAACCAACTTATGGGAAATCATGGGCTGGGAATCTTTTTATGTAATCAAATTTGACCTTGGAGGGGGGACCTCCTTCAAGGTCAAACAAGGATAGCCAAACTTAAAAGTGCTTATAGCTTGCTTATTATTAGTCCTAGAGGGTTGCAGTGTGAAACCAAATTATAGGAAATCATCGGCGGGGAATCTTTTGATATGGTCAGATTTGACCTTGGGCCCTTCCTTCGAGGTCAAACGAGGATAGCAAAATCTAAGGTGCTTATAAATCACTTTTTCTTGGTCCTGGAGGCTTGTAATGTGAAACCATCCTATAGGAAATTATGCGCTAGGAATCATTTGATGTGATCCGATTTGAGCTTTGGCCCCTCTTTCAAGGTCAAATGACAATAGCCAAAATTAATAGTGCTTATAACTCGCTTATTCATGTTCCTAGAGGTTTGCAATGTTACACCAACCTATTGGAAATCATGGGCTAAGAATTTTTTGATGTGGTCAGATTTTACCTTGGGTTCCTCCTTCAAGGTTAAGTGATGGTTGATTGGCTTTGGTGAGTTTTCTTTCTGGTGGATACAATTTATATCGGTTCTCCGATGCGCTACATCTTTTTAAATTTATATTGTTCATTAAGCAAACATTTTGTTTACTTAGTGTCAGTACAAGTTGCTCCCATAAACACTTAGGCCCCCTCCCCACAGGGGTATATTTGTGTCAACCATAATACTCTGTATGTCACGCTTCAACCATGTCCTGTCCAGGGATACACTGTGTCAAGATGCAATCTCTAGTTCTATCTGGTTTCAAAGAAATGGACCTGCTCAGGAAGATTAAAATTCTTCTAAAGTATGCTCAGGTAAGTAGCATCTTATCCAAGAATCACATGGACAACCATCAAGAAAAAGAGTAAAAAAATAACAAATAATCAAATAAACAAAGCATCTCCAAGAACTACTAAAGTACCTGTGTGCTACCATGTAAAATAGTGAAAAAGTATGGAGCTGATATGTGTGTAAAAAGTTATAAATGTTAAAATAAAATGTATTTTTAATGTTAGTACTAACATTATATGTTCCAATGTGTTTCAAGTAAAAACATGAAATACTTTTTGTCCTAGTGTGGAATACTTTTTGTCCAGTTACTTTTTGTCCTAGTCATTTTGGGACCAATACTTTTTGTCTATACCCCGATGATATACAGTGGTAATTTATTGTGTAGCTGTTATTGTATTTAATTAATTTAGGGGTGGGGGTGAATTGGTCCACCACCCACTTTACATAATGCAGACATTAAAACTTGAGGGAGGCAGAACAATTATAAACTCTTCTTCAACAGGCCGCTTTCCAATAGGCCTGTATAAATGGTTTATTTCATTTATCCACAATTAAATTAATCATTTGTTTGTACATGGTAAAAATATTGTTTATTTTTTTCACTAACAATAATTTTAATTGAATATCTAGTGTTAATGTTTTGTAATGTGTTGTACCATTATTTGCTCATTTTTGTATACAAGGCTGAAATGAATATTTATTTATTGATAGAACATTCTGGAATTTTTCAGTCAATAATAATCAGAAAGTATTTTTAAAGCACTGAATCAATGACATTCTCTGAGGTGCTGAACTCTCAAAGGGGATAGTCCAATTAGAATCCGGGACAATTGGCCAGCGGACAATTGGCTGGTGGACAATTGACTGGTGGATATTTGGCTGGTGATTTTTTTGAGGGGTAGGACAATTGGTCGGTGACTTTTTAGATGTTGTTTTAGATGTTGATTGTCCACCGGCCAATTGTCTGCACACCGTCCAATTACTAAGGCTCCAACAATTGGCATAATTTGGAAGCCAGGTAACTGTGTGCGTTAACCCCCATCTAACGTGCTAACTTTTCTGATATATATATATAGTATCTTTGAGAAAATACTATAACCAAAAAGGTAATGTGGGAGTTACCGTAAAGAGTTACTGGTAGGGAGAAGGCTGTGAAAGGTGATAGGCTAATCTGAACAGGTAAGTCTTCAAGTTTTGTCTAAAACCAGTGATACTATACAAGGTTCTGATGGTGTGAAGGAGCTTGTTCCATTCATTAGGAGCAGCTATGGCAGAAGTACGCATCCCATGCATTTATTGTGTCTGGTTAGGATACAAAAAATATATTACCCCATGAGAAGCTACTAGGCTTAAAGAAAGATATGGAAGTTGGCTCAGATTGAGTGCTTTGTATGTGAGAAGGTTTTATGCAGTGTTAAGTGGGCAGCCAGTGTGGTTTTCACAGTACAGTCTAACATGACTTAGCCTGTTAAGTCTACACACAATACAATATAATCCATTCTGAACTTTCTTGTGTGCCTTTGTTGTGTGATAGGGCAAGGAATTCTAGTAGTCCAAGCAACTGCTGACTGTAGCTTTTGCCATCATCACACACAGCCAAGTCACGGGTAAGATACCTACAGACTTTCACTTTTTCCATAAGATTGCAGGACCAACTGGACGAACATTCATGACATGAATGTGCAGTGAATTATCTACATCCATGGACATCCAGAAAGTTTTACAGATTGAGCTGGTTCTATGACATTGTTAAGGAGATATACAGGGAGTGATAGCTTTCTTATTTTTCTTTTCAGTGTCAGTAGAAATTGCATGAAGTGTAGTGAGGCAGCTACTATAGTGATCAGAGTAAATGATCCTTTATGCAGGTATTGAAATCATTTAGTTCTTTTAATTATTTTGTTAACTATATGGACTTTTTTTCTGAAATTTTTACACATTCCTTTAGTATGGTAAAGGCATTCATGACTTTTTTTTATAAATAATGTGTAAATACTAGTATATCCATTTAAGACAAATGTCTTGTTATATTCTGGATTCAGGTCCATTGCACTGCCAGCATATAAAATTTCCTTGTGAATGCAGTAACTTAAGAACTCATCAGTATTTGTTAAGTAAACTTGGAACACTTGTCAAGGATTTTCTGAGGAATATCACTCTTTTCATGTGACAATGAACTCCCGAAGTTATATACACCTTAAAGTCAAAAATGATTTAATCCCCAGTTCACTTTGGTTTTCATTTTTCTTTCAATCAAACTTGGCTCACATATTAAGATTTGCAAAAGGAATATTCTAATTTTCTGGTTACCTTAAAGTTAAAACTGCAAATATTTTAGTGATGTCTTTAAAAGTAATAAAACTAGACTCTAATGTCATAGCTAATATATTTTTTCCATTTTTAAAGTCTTATCTGTCACTGATATTGAAATTTACCAAAGGCAGGCCATGGCTACTATAACATTTAAATAGTAATGATGTTATGGCAATCTAAAAACTTTAAAAATATGGATTTTATTCCTCCACTCACTGAGTTTTTACCCCACAGCCCTTAAGGGATGGGCAGGGCGGGCGACGGGAAAAAGTTTGCCTTGGCTGTCTCAGAAACATTAAGGTGTAGGAAGTTGATTCATGGTAGGCGGTGTAGGTGTAGGTGTGCAATGTCAAAGTGTGACCTTGATTTGACCTTTGACCTTGCTGTAGTGACCTTGACCTATAATATCATTTCTGGGCTATATCTTGGCAACTGTAAGGTGTGATTTTAGGTGTGCAATGTCATGTGACCTTGATTTGACCTTTGACCTTGCTGTGACCTATAAAATCTTATCTTGCTATATCTCAGAAACTAAGGTGTAGGAAGTTATAACTTGGTAGGGACATTGGTTGGGGGTAGTAGGTGTGCAGCGTCATGGTGTGACCTTGATTTAACCTTTGACCTTGAGGTAGTGACCTTGACCTAGAAAGTTTTGTCCTGGAAACTGTAAGAAGCTGATACTTGGACGGGACATTGTTGAAGCTTCTGCAGAAGTGATGGAACAGTCCCTGATGTTTCTCTGTTGAATAAACACTTACAGTTGAACTCCTTCAATACAAAATGTTCCTCTGAAGAAGGTGTTTACCTATGACAGTGTTTTACTTGCTGTTCCCCTGAGGGCAACTTAACGAGGTCTTTGTTCATTAGCTGAAAGGGTAATGAGAAAAATCAATAAAATTTTGTAACTGTTAAGGTTACTTTTATAGATTATTATGTTGTCACTCATAAACATATTTGGTGAGTCTTTCATTCCACTGTTTCATAACAGCCCACCCCCTTAATTTTTGTTTGCAAAAATGTAACCAAGACTTGGCTTCCCAAGACTTGGTTTTGTAAAAGGTCTTAGCCTAGTTTCGTACTCAAAGTTAAGACTTTTGTGTCAAATTTTTGTAAAATTTTGGGTGAACTCATGGGTCAGACTTTTTGGATTTCACAAAATATTTTCAAACTCAGCTTTAACTCAGCTCTAAACCACTGGCTCAAATGTTGAGACTCATAGGTCATGGGCTTAATTTTTGTAAATAAAAGTTCAAATGTGGCTGCCGTAATTTTTCTCCACTTCAAAATTTAACATGGATGAACAGTAAGGTACAGAAATATAAAACTTGCCAATTAACCAGTGATAAAATGTGTCATACAAAGGATATATATCATTAGTAGAATGTTTTGAATGAAAATATAGGATCACATGACACTAAAACCACGATGGTTATTTGATAAGTTTTGGTCTCAGGTGAGACCTCTTTCTTTGAAAACCATTTGAGAGAAAACTTAGCTGAGCCAGAAGGTTCAGATTTGAGCCAGTGGCTCAGCCTGAGACTGTACTAAGTCTGAGACCTTTGGTGAAATTGACCCTGGATTTTTTTACATTTGACCTGTTGAGAGTCCACTGTACACTGTAACCAGGATCATATAATGCATGGTATATCCCTAACGTGCTGGGTTTTAGGGAATGTTTCCTGTCTTACTGTGTGCACAAGTTCCGGATGTCATTTGGGAAGTCCAAGTTGATCCGGGACAAAGAACATGTGTTGCTGGCATTTTCTGGGGGAAGTTGTTCCAGTGGGATGCTGCATTTGGTAAAAGAGGTACAGTAGAACCATTGTTATCTGTTCAAGTTAGGATGGTATGATATATTCAGACAGTAAGATATTCATAATATAAGAGAGGTATTTTAGCCTAAAGAAGTACAAAATTTTAGTTTAAAAAATTACATAATAATGAATTTCAGAGAGCTAAACTGTGTTCATAAAATTTTATATATAGATAATAAAAAAAACAACTTTTACGCAAGGAGTCGTGCAAAAGTTGCATAAAAATTCAGGTTACATTTTGAAACCTTTTCATTAGTTTTCATATAAATAGATATTTTCTTGTTGAGAAATCCGGACGAAGTAGAAGTATTTTTGTTTTGTTGAGACTTTAAAGGTTCTCTGTGGCCTATTGGGTAGCAAATTTGGCATCTAATCACAGGCAGTCACCTCTGTGTGGTTTCGAGTCCCACAAGTGACAATACTGAGGACTTGTCTCAATAGGACCCTTGCTGTTGAACAGGATGTAAAACACCAGCTTTGACTAATTGAGACTTGTGAACCAGATTTATATGTATTACATAACACAAGTCATTATCTCATCTCAGCATTGTCATCAGTGTATTTATAATATTGTATCAGGTTTCATAATTACATTTTCTAAATTGTAAAGTCATGTGTACATAAAAAGTTTCAGGAAAATATTGTATCCATCTGGTACTTCAACACTTAAATGTTATTATTATTATTAAATGTGTCCAAATTCTTACAATCTAACACTCATTTATTCTTTAGTCAGAAAACCAAGATGTGAACATTTTGTGGTTATTGTGGTAAATAGTGTAAATAACTGAAAATGGTTTAAATAACAAAAAGTAATGAAAATAACTTAACATTAGTGCTTTCATTGTAATGATGATTCCTGATATTCCTTTGTTCCTTCCTATGGGTAAAATGGAAGTCATTATTGTTGTGTTAATTGTTTATTCAGGGAAAAAGTGAGAGGGCCAAGAAGAAGCTGAGATTTGTGCCTCTGCTGGTTCATATTGATGGTAGTAATCCTGTCCATTTTTAGGCGGGTTGCATGTAACCAACCCGAGTATTAGATTGATGTGTCCGTCATCAGTCTGTCCATCTGTCTGTCCGTCAACATTTTCGTTTCTGGACTCTAACTCGAAAGTGCTTTGTCCAATCAAATTCAAACTTGAAAGGGAGATAGATCACCATCATAGCTAGGTTCCTTTCGAAATTGGTGTAATTCCGTCTGTTCATTGGTCCATTTTTTGTCCGTTTGTCTGTCCATCAACATTTCTGTTTCCGGACTCTAACTCCAAAACGCTTTTGCCCAATCAAATTTGAACTTGACAGGGAGATACATCACCATCATAGCTAAGTTCCTTTTGAAATTGGTGTAATTCTGTCTGTTCGTTTGTCCGTTTTTGTCTGTTTGTCCGTCAACATTTCCGTTTCCGGACTCTAACTCAAAAACGCTTTGTCCAATCGAATTCAAACTTGACAGGGAGATAGATCACCATGATAGCTAAGTTGCTTTCGAAATTGGTGTAATTCCATGTGTTCGTTTATCCGTTTATATCATATTTACAATTATGTAACCTAGATTACAAGTTTTACATTTCTTAACATGTCTAACACATTTACCTTAACTGGGTGACCTAACATTTCTTTCCTTGTTTCTAAATTTAATTACAGCAGTGGCTAACCTTATTGCTGCCTGCGCAACCCGCCTTTTGGGACATCTTTGACCCTCTTGTTGTTATATTATGGAATATGCTGACTGTCAAATTTATGGTATTAAATGACAGAAATCAACCCTAGTAATTATATTCTTAGATGAAAATCAAGGTAAATAGGTACCAGACTCAATTCCCTTGCTCTGCGGTCATCGAAATTTTTCTTGTGTATGCGATAACACAAAAAAGGTTCTTTGGCCACTTAAAGCCTTCTAGATCACAAACTGTGAGGTCCATCCAGATAAAAGTTTACCTGAGAACAAAATAATATGTTATTACATGTGGCAAAATTCAAAGCTTTAAGTTTAGCTCAAAATAGTATATTTGAGGCAAATAAAGACCCCACTTTTTTGTAAACTTTTTAACATATTTTGTCTTGTAACCGCAAAATGGTATGTTTCACCAGCCTAAAACCAAGTTAGACATAACTTCTATATATGATCTTTGTCTGTGGAAAATTTGAGGTATGTAGTTTTAAAATTAATGTCACCTTCAGATCTCTAAAATGTCCACAGGAACCTAATTTATGTACTTTTTGATATTTTTAAGCCCTGTAGCTCTCAAACTATGTGGTTCGTGTTGTTAAAATCTCATCTAAAAATACATAAACGTCTTTGTCTTACATGAGCCATAAACACACCAGTCACTTAAGTGTGTCAATGTATTATCTATAAAGTGATTTGTGAATGTTTCATTATCCCTATCACTCTATATCTTGGAGTAATTAAAAATGAAAAGACAGCTAGATAGACCAACAAGCATTACATAATTCCCCATATTTATACATGGCTATTGCCATCAGTTTTATTTCTTTACAAATGGAATCAAGGAAGCAACTTTTATATACTTGTTAAAGGATTGGAAGGACACATCTAAAATTATGAAGAAAAACAATCAAAATTGTTAAAATATAACCCAATCTGTTAAGATCCAATCATATATTTGTTTTATACTATTACATCTGTCTACTAATATATGTGAATCATACAAACAGTTAAATTATTTTTGGATTACTAATTTAGAATAAACAATCAATCATTTAATTACTTAATTTTAAAAAAGGATCAGACTTATCGTTGCAGGAAGACTGAAAATGTAATAAATTAAACACAAAATTTTTCATAATAATTATGCACCGCTTGTCTGAGGATATAATGTTGTTTTTGCAAAATACACATATTGTAGATTGAATTGCTGAAGTTCTCATATGAGTGGGTGACTGTGTTTTCCTAAAAATTATAGTATACAGAAGATGGGTCCCGTAGAAAATGCCCATTCAAAGCCTGTGACATGAGTATCTGGGGATATGTTGGCACTGAGTGGGTTCAATCTACTTAAAATTGCTTTTACATGATACCAAATGTCTTAAATATTAGCAGGGTAAATACATTCATATCTGTTTTATTATATATCCAAGAGAAAAGTCTTCCTGAAGAAAATATATTATTTCTGCCTCTGTGAAGGAAACCATATTTTTGTAATTTGTTAAAGAGATGAAGAGAAGTGTCCTGAATCATTTTAAACTTGCAATCATATTAATTAGTATCAGTGCCCTAGGGTATTGAAATTATAGAATAAATGAGGCAGTTAGAGGTTTGGGGTAAGTTTAAGAAGTTGTCAACAATGGAATCTGATGTGTAATTTCTGCCAGAATAAGGAGATAAAATATGATTGATACAAGACTGTATATCTGGTGCAAGACTAGTTCTAGCTGTATTGTCCAGGCCAGAAACTTGACAAAACCATTTAGTGCTATATAAATCCTTCTATTAAAATATCAATAATGACAATATACATGGTTACAGAATCTACCGTAGTCCCTGGTGCTTCTTTAGAAGAAGAAAAGGTCTTAATGAAAATGAGGAACACAGGGCTGCAGTACCAGGTGTATCGACTTGAACAGGTCAGACACAGTGGATTGTGTAATAACTTTCAAATAAGCAATTGATGAAGGAAGGTATTTTGTATATGATAAACAGGCCTCATTGTCAAGTGTATTGACTTCAACAGATGAGTTGAAATTCTTTATGTATTCTTTATTCTTTTAAGCATTTTATTGTATATCATTAGTTGAGAGCACTGCTTTTTGAAATGTCATTGGAGATCTGTGTCTTACCACAGGTATTTCATTGGAGTAATGTAACTTTGGCTTTCTAATTTACAACAAGAAGTCCTTTCAGTAACACGTTGTTGTAAGTCGTTTCAGTAACACTTCCACAGGATGGATCCGCAATGAAAATAAATGTACTATTAACATCTTTTAATAAGTTAAAAAGATTGCATATAAAGATGGTATTTGCTTTTATGAACTCATTTTATTGCATGCCTTAATGTTAAGTCAACTTCTGTATGAAGGTATTTGATTCTACATTGAGACCTATAGAGGGCAACATACCTGTAAAGACTGAGGCTGCATCTGCTGACTCACTGAGAGAGAGATTTGAGGCTGCTGCCCTGGATCCCCAGGATACACAAAACCATGCCAAACTAGATTGCCAGAGTTCTGGTGATGCAACTGACTTGGAATTGCAGGATACTCAACATACTGCTAACCTAGATTCACAGGGTACACAAAGCATTGGTATGAATCTCCAGCATACAGAGAATGCAAGTAATGTGGATTCCCAGGGTGAGCTGGACAGCCCTTCAGAAGAGAAAGACACAGCTAAACAGTCTCTGCTACAGTTATTGTCATCTGCAAAAACGCTTAGTGCTAAACAAGCTTTACTGCTAAACTTCAGGTGACTTTTTGCCAATTCTAGTAACTACTTAACTATTTTAAATGAATTATAAGTTAAGGAAGATAAAAAGTTTGGTAAGAGTTTATACAAAATATTCAACAGTGTAAATTGTCATGCATTAGGACTTTATGTTGTGAAGAAGAACACTGTTTGAACAATCCATAAAACTTAAGTGCTCTTTAACAGTAATTTTTTTTTTTGAAATTACCCTGTTGTTAAATGACCTGTATAGATGTGGTGTGTTGAAGGCAAGGTTTTCAATATCTCGTTGGGGTTCTCCATTTGCTTGACCCTTTGTATGTCCATTGATATTGAAATTTGGCTGGCTGTCTTTGTGTTGATACACCAGAGAGTCGGCTTACCAAAGTAGAGATGAAGGGCTATGAAAATCCAATTTTATTACATTAATACATCATATGTAATGGTCTAACCAATTAGCTATATTGCTAGCACCAGCTATTCTATTCTATTCTAATTGGACTTTTATAGCGCTTAATCTCCCCAAACAAGAGGACTCTAAGGCGCAACAAAACAAAAAGCAGTCAACAAAATTCTGTGTCCAGGGACATAACAGGGGTCGAACACCACGGAGAACGCCAGGAGGATGATTCAGGCTAGGGTGGATATGCTTTGGTGTACAGGTAGGTTTTAAGCTGTTTTCTGAAGGAGGCCAGGGATGGAGAGGCACGAGCTAGTCCTGCCAAACATTAAAAAAGACATCCTGTATCTCCACCAGCGGGACCAGTTAGGTAGCCACCATTCGCTAGGTGGCGTGCTGTATTTCCTCTCTGGCTAGAGAATGTGACATCATAGCATCTTTTTTGTTTGCACATGTGCAGTTCAGACATGTTTTGGAAAACTTTTGAAAGTCAAAGAAAAAGTGCTAAATACCTCAGATAGAAGAGTTCTTTCTTCTATTTTGTGTTTAAAAGTGTTATATATTTGTCATGGCATCTCCAGGGGCGGATTTCACGAAAGGTCTTAGACCGGTCTTAGCCTCAAACTTGAGATTTTTGTCTCAAATTATTGGAAAAATTTTTTTTGAGCCCATGGGCTCAGCCTTTATGGGTTTTACAAAAGGTCTGGATTAAGTGTTGACACTGGTAGGTAGTGGGCTTAAGTTTTGTAAACAGAGGCTGAAAAATGGCCATCATAATTATTTTTCCACTTCAAAATTTGAAATGTCTGAAAATAAGGTACAAATGTATAAAATAAACTACTGAAATAGACTTTGTGAGTGCTTTTATATGTTTACAAGGTTTCCCATTGCAAAATAGCATTTGATCAGAGATATTATATATCATACAAGGAACATATATGTCATCAGTAGAATATTTTGACTTAAAAAAAAGGGTCACATGACACAGAAAACCGCTGTAGTTATTTCATAAGCTTGGCCTCAACTGAGACCCCTTCTGTGGAAATTGTTTGAGACAAAGACTTAACTGAGCCAGAAAGCTCAGATTTGAGCCAGTGACTCAGTCTAAGACTGCGATAAGTCTGAGACCTTTCATCAAATCCATGGACATATAATGGTCATGTTCGACCAACACTCCCATTGTGCATGTTGTAGAAACAAAGAACAGGGAACTCATCCTTGCATTCTCAAACAGGAGTACATCTTCTGTAATGTGTTGATGAAAGATCTAGTGGCTCAATTATCAAAACCTTCATATTAACTGAAAAAAAGACAAAAATCTGATAAAAAACTGCAAGCCACTCTCCCGTAGTAGATCCAAGTAATGTCTTGGTGCTAGGACCTGTATATCCTGATACTTCTGGCAATATTGCTAAAACTACTCAAGATGATTCCCACAAATCTCCTGCAAAAGACAACAGAAAGGCGACATCTTCTAAAAGCAGTGGCTCCAAAGAAGATCTTCAAGCCTTTGACCAGAAATGGTCAGAGAGACTGTCGTCGCAAGAAACACTCATCAAGTCTGTTGGGAAACCTTACAATCAGCCTACTTTTCAGCCGGTTCGGTTACAGAGGATACTGACCAATTGATTTCAGAGGAGCAGAACCACAGGGAGACTGTCAGGGGTGTCAGGTTGTTTATGGGCTGGCGCAACATCCCATAATTTGACATTAGTTTCTTTAACCACAGCATCAGTTTTGCAATTGCTAGGACAATGCAGGACTTATCAGACTTTGTTTTTATCAGCATGGCCAATCTTACATTGGTCAGGAGAGATGGTAATTTAGACCATTTGAAGCCTGGAATAAAACATGACACACTGGGTGACCTCAGAATCACCCCCTTGCACTTGCCTTCTTTATTCCAGACTCAGTTATACATGAGGCAGAAAAAGAGGTTCCAGTATGAAGACCGACACTACTTGGGACCCAACTAAAGCTACACAGAACACCAGCCTGGAAAATACTCAGCTCTTGTGGTTAGAACAGAAAAGGTTGGGTAAGGCCTCCAACTACTCACAACGACCGGCCAAGGCTCAGTCCTCTTATAAATGACTGTGTAACGCAAAGGGGTTTTTGTGAGGCGAGCCAGAAGGACAGAGACTTTAACTTGTGTAAACAGTTACAAATGTTCAGACTTTAAATGCATATTGTCATGTTGTATGTCATGTACCTGTCATCAATGTATACACAGTTGCTCAAAATCTGCATGTAGGGGCCAGACTGCAGCAGTTATGGAAAAACTAGGCCTGCCTTACGGGCCAGCCCAACCAGTGTCAATCCTACAAGTTCAAAACTCTCCCGTTTGGTCTGTCCAAGCTTGAATTCACAATTTTAGTCAAGGAATCAAACTGATGGCTCAAAACAAGGGTATTAGAATCCACTAGTACCTAGATGATTGCTTTGTCAGAGCCACATCCTACCAAACTTGTCTCCATCATACACAGACATTAGTAGCTATGTGTCAGGAAGTAGTTTGGATAGGAAACATGGAGAAATCAGAACTGGAACCCAAGCAGATATTCGATTTCATAGGTTACCAGTTTGACCTCAAGGAGGGCAAGGTCAGACCGATTCTGGAACTTTGGAAGACTTAAACTTAAAAATTCATAAGCTTTTCGCCGGCCCTTCGTATCTTGTCCTATCCCTTTTAACGGCTACAGAGAAACAAGTCCACTTAGGCTGGTTCCACGTGTGCATCGGAAAAATCACTGGAGGATTCTAGAGTCCCTAGAAAAGGTGATCCTAATTTCAAGATGTCCCCACCCCTACTTAAAATGGTGGCTTCAAGAAACAAATGTACTTCAAGGTAAGCCACTACACCCACTCAGCCATGCTTTTCAGATCTTTACAGATGTCTCAAGAGAAGGCTGGGCACTCACTTTGGAGACCTCACAGCAAGAGGGATTTCATCCCTCCCAGAAAGCAAGATGTATATAAACTACCTAGAACTAAAGGTAGTCTTTTTGGCCCCAAAAGAGTTCAAAACCTCTGCTCAGACAGGTTAGGTAGTCCTCATAGCGACAGACAACAGCACAGTAGTTCCCTATATGGAACAATGGAGGAGGCATGAGGTCGGGCCCACTGTGTGGTCTTCTTTGGAGAATTTTGACCTGGTGCTCCAAAAACAGGTAGCTCGTAAATTCCGACACATTCCAGGCCACCTGAATATGGTAGACAAACTATCCAGGGTAGGCCAGATCATCCAAACAGAGTGGTCTGTCCTTCCAGAGGTCTTACAGTTGATATGCACCTGGCCTCAAGTAGACCTATTTGCAATGGGGTTCAGTAACACATTACCGCAGTGTGCGTCACCAGTTCCAGATTCAAAAGCCTGGGCAGTTAACACACTCAGTCTGCCTTGGGAGTATCTGAACCACTATGCCTTCCCACCAGTCGCCAATCTGGGCAAAGCAGTGGCGAAGCTAAGGGGCTAGCCATGTAGAAGAATCTGTGCCATTCTTGCCCAACCATCCCAGCCTGCAAACTTGAACCTCCATGCCTTGCCCCTGGCGATCAAGGAGCTAGGGTTCTCTGAATCAGTGGCAGCACGAATTGAGGCTCCTCAAACATGCTCATTCAGATCAGTTTATGAATCATGTTGGACCATTTTTTCAGGGACTTCAGGGCACGAACTATCAAATCCATAGCTGACTATAACTGGAAGTTATAACCAAGTACTATTGATGACTAAGATCAGCAATAGCAGAAAAAGTGGGTTGCAGATAGTTTCTATACAGACGGACCTAAGGTTTGCAGAGGCATCCACTCTTGGAACCTTTCTCTGGTACTTCACCAGTTCACAAATGCTCCCTTTGAACTCCTTAAGGAGGCCTTGAAGCATCTGACCTTCTGGACGGCCTTCCTCTTAGCTCTGGGATCTGGCCAATGCAGGAGTGAGATCTACTCTTGGCTCAACAAAAACATCAGACATCAGATGGGTCCAAGGTGTCTCTCTACTCCTCTGGCCAAAGAGGGCCCAGAATGTGTGGCCCCAGTGGTTATTCCTGCCCTGGCCCCCACTCTGGATAAATCACTCAAGGCTGACAGGTCTCTGTCCAGTTAGAGCCCTTTGATACTATCTTGATAGGATCTCAAACCTTAAGCAGAACAAAGAGTTGGTCTTTGCCTCCTTCAAGAAAGGCTTTGACAGAGATATCTTACCTGGTTCTTACTCTGCATCAGGTTAAAGGCCATGATATGAGGGCCTTTGCTGCTTTTAAGGCCTTCCAGTCAGGAGTTTCCTAAGAACAGTTATCCGCCTGTCATTGAAAGTCCTGCAACACCTTCACTCAGTTATACTTGAAGGATGTGGCCTGGGCTGATTCAGAGCTCCTTAACCTGGGCCCTGTTGTGGCTGCCCACCACTAGCCAGCTAGACTCCTCATCCTTCTGAAGGGAACTTCTCCAGGGACTGAACTCAAACTTCTCTTCCCTACCTTAGAGGAGGCCTGTAAAAAGGGAAGGGGGCAAGGTTGGTACTGCAACCAATTAACCGGTGTAATAGTAAATCTTCCCCCCCAAAAAATATTCCCCCGGGGGTCGCCCCCCACCCCACCCCCCCCCACCCCCCAATCATCTAAAATTAGACAGGCCTGCAGTTTGCCATTTCATATTTTACTATCTTTTCAGATCTATGATAATAATACCTTCCATTTCCATTATGCAGACCTGTACTTTATCAGGTTTACATCTTGTATAACTATCTTGAATAAAAAGAAATTAATGATTTTAATTTAAACAAGAGAATTCAAAAGTGTTTATGTAGGCAGCCAAACAACAGATCTATGAAAAATAGCATCAGAGATACCTGTACCCCACAGCCTAGGGAAATATTTTTAATACCATGAGATATAGAAGTACTGTATCAGTACAAAGTTCAGGATACTTTGAGAGCACTGTCAGTTATATAAAGGTCCAAACAATGTTTAAATAGAGAAAATAATGTCTACGAGAAAGATAATGCATGTAAAGATGAAGTATTAAAAACAAGACATTTCAATAACAAGATGACAGCATTAATCAGTAAACTGAACATTACGACACTCTTATCTACATCTGGCATGGTCGAATTATGGTTTGGATGTTTTGAATATTACCATGCATACAGAAATGGTAATACATTCAATGAATGCTTATGTGTGGTGTTGGAGCAAAATCTGTGGCTCACTTGATGAAATTTCATCTGTTACAATGGGAAATTGTAAAAGTAAAATTCTTCATGAATTCTAATATGACTTTAACAGTGCTTAATCTGCATCAAAAGACGGACCCAAAGGTGCAACAAGATTTAACGTTCAAGGTCACTACGACAAGGTCAAAGGTCAAATCAAGGTCACACCATGATGCTGCACACCCACAACCCTAACCAATGTCCCTACCAAGCATCAACTTCCTACACCTTACGGTTTCCAAGATATAGCCCGGACAAGATTTTCAAACTCGAGGTCACTACGGCAAGGTTTAAGGTCAAATCAAGGTCAGACCATGACGTTGCACACCTACACATCCTAACCAATGTCCCTACCAAGTATCAACTTCCTACACCTTACGGTTTCTGAGATACAGCCTGGACAAACTTTTTCCCTTAAGGGCTGTGGGGGTAAAAACTGCAAAAAATGTTCAAAAAACACACATAGCCTGCTTATGGCAGAATCTAAAGTGTGATCGATGTCAGCAGTCTGTAACACACTGTTAGCATTAAAAAGGTTAGATGTTATCTAATCTGCATTCTATATTACCTTTTATGTTGCTTTTATATTGTAGAAATTTTATTTACTTCCCTTATATTCTTTGTACACTGTTTAAATAAAGATAATTTGAAAATATCAATAATCTGTTATCTTTATCAGAGGTGGGGGGGGGGGGAAATTTTCATGGCGGTGGCGAACTATTTTCTAGAAAATCTTACCCCCTCGGGGGGGGGGGGGGGGGGGGAAGAGTTTACAGCGGGGAAGATTTACTTTTACACCAGCAACCTACCAATGAGACCAGGTGATGCCCCTCTGTGACCACTTACCGTAAATGACCTATTTAGCGCATCCGCCCTTGTAACTGCACCCTACCTCTTTTTCCCAGCAATATTGTCGGTGACAGTGCACAATATCCACATGTTTTTTATATATTGTACGTATTTTTACGTAATAAATTGACATTTTTGTCATGACTTTCGAGTTTGTTTTAATCTACCGCCATATTTACAGGAAGTGGGTATTTTTAGTAGATTCTAAATGTCGAAACACTGTTATTCTTACCGGATTGACCTATACTTCATCCCGGAAAGTGTTTCATGATGGGTGCGCCAAAAGTGGAATTTTTTTCCACCAAATATTGAACAAAAATAGTCTTTCCTTAGCGCACTGTGCGCTAAACAGGTCATTTACGGTATGTCTTTTTTGAGTTTAATCTTAAGTCCTTAGTAAGCTACCAACCTTCCAAACAGTATTTATTCTAGCTAATTGTCCATTAGGTAAGATGTATTAACAAAGTAAA
This sequence comes from Sabellastarte sp. h YS-2021, assembly GCA_964017235.1. Taxonomy (NCBI): domain Eukaryota; kingdom Metazoa; phylum Annelida; class Polychaeta; order Sabellida; family Sabellidae; genus Sabellastarte; species Sabellastarte sp. h YS-2021. Next base: position 122,223,645 of record OZ024930.1, on the reverse strand, counting down.
ATTGTAATTTAATAAGTAAATTAATTTTTTAAAAGTTAATACCTTACCTAATGGACAAGAGAGGCCCTCCCATGTTATCCCAAATTTATCTTACTACGGTCCTCTAAGGTTAGAAGAACGAAACATATGCTATGACGTCACATTCTCTAGCCAGGAAGGAAGTACTGCACCACCTAGCGAATGGTGGCTACCTAACCAGTCCTGCCGGATAAAGCACCAGATATTTTTTTCTGACATTTGGTTGGGCTGGCCAGCACCAGAAATATAGCTAATTGTCCATTAAGTAAGGCATTAACTTATAAAAATTTAATTTACTTATTAAATTTGCAATTTAGATTAGATTAGATCTTAACATACATTGTATTATATAACATGACATGTACTTTGTGTGTAATGCTACATTTTCTATAAGAAACTGACCCATAAAAGTATAATCTGAACTTTGACATCTCAGACTATGAACTGCATCATAAAGAGGTGACTTTACATTGAAAATAATATCATGGTAATGTAGTCTGCCCTATACTGATGACATCTGAATATTGTATTAAAATGACTTATCTACAAGTAAACTGTCCCATGGTAATATATTTTACTGTGAAGATGACAATAAAACTCCAAAAACTTTGTGTGTAATGCTACATTTTCTATAAGAAACTGACCCATAAAAGTATAATCTGAACTTTGACATCTCAGACTATGAACTGCATCATAAAGAGGTGACTTTACATTGAAAATAATATCATGTGAATGTAGTCTGCCCTGTACTGATGACATCTGAATATTGTATTAAAATGACTTATCTACAAGTAAACTGTCCCATGGTAATATATTTTACTGTGAAGATGACAATAAAACTCCATAATTTTTTTCAGATTACATCTGTTGGCACGAGTTGCTGTGGCAGTTGGGGTGAACAAAGTGTTATTAGGAGACTCAGGTACGAGGCTAGCCATACGCATGTTGTCAGACATCACTCAGGGGAGAGGGGCTCACCTATCCTTTGAAATGGTGAGTATACAGGATGTTCTAATTCCGGTTGGATATAATTACCTGTTTGTTCCTTATTTTAGATGAGGTATGCTGGTATGTTTTCTCAGTGTTAGCACCCAGTGCTCAGTGAATTGTGTTGATGAATACACTCAAAGCAGAAGTAGGGAAGGTTTTACTGTAAATACATAATGTAAGTGTTGATGTTGAATTAATATGTGTTTATGTATTATTTCAGATGATCAGAAAAAAATTCTACTTAAGCCTGTTATCTTAACTAAATATACGTTAATGGTAAAAGCAGTACAAGAAGCAGATATATAATTCTACTAAAAGGGAGTCTTAGATTTCCACTGACCCAGTGGTTTTACTTTTCAGGGCCAGTTTTCATCAGAGGTCTTGGCAAAGTCTTAGGTTTAACTTTTCAATATAACTATAGCCAACTTGAGCCTAAGATTTGGCTTTTGTGAATGTGGCCCCAGAGAGGTCAGCTCTCAATTTTTGTTGGTACATATTTGCTCTATTGTATATTTTAGAGTTTTGCTGACATCAGGAGAGCAGATGTGACCTATGTTAGACCAATGAGGTTTGTTGTTATTTCAAGACACAAATCATTTTAATGTTCAGGCAATCATTTAGTGTTCAGGCAATGGTTCAAAGAGAGAGAGGTTGGTAATGCAGGTATCCCAGTATCAAGACCATTTTACTGGAATGCAGAAATAATTATGTCCACCCACTGGGGGGTGGACATATTATTTTTGCTTTTTCCGGTGTCTGGCGTCACACTTGGTTTCCAGACATTTTAGGCAACAGTTCTTATCCTATCTTTACCAAATTTGGCATGCAGGTTTATTGGGTTAATAGCTTGTATGGGATTGCTTTTGGTGATGATAGCTCTATAGCTAACTGAGTAATAGCTACTTTGCTACTTTTGAGTATCTCTTTGGTTTCCAGACATTTTAAGGGATGCTATGAAGCCTATCTTTCTGAAATTTGGTATGGAGGTTCATTGGGTTAATAGCTTGTATGGGATTACTTTTGGGGGGAATTGCTTCATAGATCAGTGAGTAATTAATTAAATAAATAAGTAATTGGCTATTTTGAGTACTGAAAAAGGAAAATGTGCTCATATCTCCTAAACCGTGCGAGATAGAGCGATTTCGTCTAAATTTTCGACCCGCAGGGTATCTAAGGAATGTAATCTTTGCAATTTTCAAAAAATTTTCCCCTCCCCAAAAATGGCGGCCATTTTGAATTTTCGAATTTTTGCCAAAAATGGCAAAACACAAATTTGCTTCTATCTCCTTAACCGTGCGAGATAGAGTGATTTCGTCGAACTTTTCAACCCACAGGGTATCTGAGCATTGTACTTTTGGCAATTTAAAAAAAATTTTCCCCTCCCCAAAAATGTCAGCCATTTTGAATTTTCGAATTTTTGCCAAAAATGGCAAAACAGAAATTTGCTTCTATCTCCTTAACCGTGCGAGATAGAGCGATTTCGTCGAAATTTTTAACCCACAGGGTATCTAAGGAATGTACTCTTTGCAATTTTCAAAAAATTTTCCCCTCCCCAAAAATGGCGGCCATTTTGAATTTTCGAATTTTTTGCCAAAAATGGCAAAACATGAATTTCCTTCTATCTCCTTAACCGTGCGAGATAGAGTGATTTCATCGAAATTTTCAACCCACAGGGTATCTGAGCTTTGTACTCTTGGCAATTTTTAAAAAATTTTCCCCTCCCCAAAAATGGCGGCCATTTTGAATTTTGGCCAAAAATGGCAAAACATGAATTTGCTTCTATCTCCTTAACCGTGTGAGATGGAGCGATTTCGTCGAAATTTTCGATACACAGGGTATCTCAGAAATGCACTCTTAGCAATTTTCAAAAAAAATTCCCCTCCCTAAAAATGGCGGCCATTTTGAATTTTCGAATTTTTCCCAAAAATGGCAAAACACAAAATTGCTTCTATCTCCTTAACCGTGCGAGATAGAGCGATTTCGTCGAAATTTTCGACCCACAGGGTATCTAAGAAATGTACTCTTAGCAATTTTCAAAAAAATTTTCCCCTCCCCAAAAATGGCGGCCAATTTGAATTTTCGAATTTTTGCCCAAAATGGCAAAACACAAATTTGCTTCTATCTCCTTAACCGTGTGAGATAGAGCGATTTTGTCGAAATTTTCGACCCACAGGGTATCTGAGCAGTGTACTCTTTGCAATTTTCAAAAATTTTCCTCTTCCCACATATGGCGGCCATTTTGAATTTTCGAATTTTTGCCAAAAATGGCAAAACACAAAATTGATTCTATCTCCTTAACCGTGCCAGATAGAGCGATTTCGTCGAAATTTTCAACTCACAGGGTATCTGAGCAATGTACTCTTGGCAATTTTCAAAAAATTTTCCCCTCCGCAAAAATGTCAGCCATTTTGAATTTTTGCCAAAAATGGCAAAACACAAAATTGCTTCTATCTCCTTAACCGTACGAGATGGAGCGATTTCGTCGAAATTTTCGACCCACAGGGTATCTCAGAAATGCACTCTTAGCAATTTTCAAAAAAATTTCCCCTCCCCAAAAATGGCGGCCATTTTGAATTTTCCCCAAAAATGGCAAAACACAAAATTGCTTCTATCTCCTTAACCGTGCGAGATAGAACGATTTCATCGAAATTTTCGATCCACAGGGTATCTAAGAAATGTACTCTTAGCAATTTTCAAAAAGATTTCCCCTCCACAAAAATGGCGGCCATTTTGAATTTTCGAATTTTTGCCAAAAATGGCAAAACACAAAATTGATTCTATCTCCTTAACCGTGCGAGATAGAGCGATTTCGTCGAAATTTTCGACCCACAGGGTATCTAACAAATGTACTCTTAGCAATTTTCAAAAAGATTTCCCCTCCACAAAAATGGCGGCCATTTTGAATTTTCGAATTTTTGCCAAAAATGGCAAAACACAAATTTGCTTCTATCGCCTTAACCGTGCAAAATAGAGTTATTTCGTTGAAATTTTCGACCCATAGGGTATCTAAGAAATGTACTCTTGGCAATTTTCAAAAAATTTTCCTCTTCCCAAAAATGGCGGCCATTTTGAATTTTCGAATTTTTGCCAAAAATAGAAAAACAGAAATTTGCTTCTATCTTCCTAACCGTGCAATATAGAGTGACTTCGTCAAAATTTTCGACCCAACCAATGCAAAAAGGCATGAAGCTGAAATAGTTTACATGTACACTAATAAATATTTAAGCATCATTGATATATTTTACAAATGAAACAGGGTCTTGTAAGACTACTGTACAATTTTGGCAAAAGGTTCATGGGGTGGACATTACACATGATAATGTGTGTTCTTCTATGCTATCCTGTTTCTATTCATATGTCGTAGCTACTATCAACAGGGCGTCCTATTTCTAGTTACATATGTATTGCAGCTGGCATCTCTATTGTCAGTACAAGAAATGGTGTCATTACCAAAAATACTAGACATTTTCTTAAATTTGAATAAAACATCTTATCATATGTTATCATGGTCCTATGCCTTTAGTGTACAATAGGCCTATGATGCCTGTGAATTACAGTCCTGCATCTGTATCAGTTTATTTGTTGTGAATATTTTAAATAAAAATTTTAATATGTTTATGGTACTTACAATAGATAATTAGCAATTACAACCTAAATATCTGAAATAATGTAAAGAAGTAGATGCAAGTATACATCATTTCCGTATGTTGTGAGCTCAGGCTGTTTCCACTCGTACCTAAGTATCATTTGCACTGTTTCCACTTGACAGAGACTATAGTCATTCTCTTAGTGTATACAGCTCAAAGGAAAAGTATTAAATATTATTTATTTGCAGAAGTTATAACATATAAAACATAATGTGCCCTGTTAACATAGCAGGAATTAAACATTGATGGAATTTTGATGGACAGGTCAGCTCTCTGGAAACATCCATTTCAAATGTTAGATTTGTGTATTAGAAACTCAAGTTTTGTTTTCTATAGTTAGGTACTGTTTTTGAGACAGGGCAAATTTTATCATTAGATGTGAAAGTATAAAGTGAAAATTTATGCAGTCAATGAGTCATGCACCAGTATTTATTTGAAGCAGGAGGCAATTTTTTAAAATTGAAAAATTTACTATGTTTTTTTAGGGAGTTTACCAACAAAGAGGTCGCCATGTACAATGTACTGAATAAAGTGGATCCACTATTTATTCCAAATCTTTCCACAAAGGTATGTCACTTAATCTATAATAGACTTGTTCATAAAACAAAACTGCTATTTGAAATCTATATGAAAATGTTCATTTTGGAGAGTAAAAACAGTTTTACACATGAGAAATGTCTATTTACATTAAATATGTATAAACCTTAATTTTGCAAAGAACTTAAGTAATGAGTCGTAGGATGATAAATGTTTGGTACTTTCAAACCAAAACAAAATGTGGCAATTGGTGATCATTTTTCACATACTGTTTATATTAATTCAGTTAAGTATGTAACAATTTATTATATTGCAGGTTTTTTGTTGCTCCATAACCAATATTACATCATACTGGAACCTTCTATTATCCAACTTTCCATTGTCAGAATATTTGATATAACGATCTCATTTCTGCTCTCCAAAATTTCTATTTCTCTGTAGTTTTATACAAAAGTACCTCTTCTATTTTATGGTTATTTTTTTTATTTCTCCTATTATCTGACTAAAACTCTTACTATCCCAGTATGCTGAGGTAATTGGAAAAAGCAGTCAGTTAATTGAACCAGCTGTGGAATTTAAACCATATAGTTTGGGTAGCCCGAAACATAAGATAATAAAATAGATAACATTTTTACCCCACAGCCCTTAAGGGCTGTCGGGGTATTGTTTTCACCCATGGTGTCCGGATGGGCGGGGCGGGCAGGCGGGCGGCGGGAAAAAGTTTGTCCGGGCTGTATCTCAGAAACCGTAAGGTGTAGGAAGTTGATACATGGTTGGGACATTGGTTAGGGGGTGTAGGTGTGCAACGTCATGGTCTGACCTTGATTTGACCTTGCTGTAGTGACCGTGAGTTTGAAAATCTTGTCCGGGCTATATCTTGGAAACATTAAGGTGTAGGAAATTGATACTTGGTAGGGACATTGGTTATGGGGTGTAGTTGTGCAACATCATGGTGTGACCTTGATTTGACCTTTGACCTTGCCGTAGTGACCTTGACCTATAAAGTCTTGTCCGGGCTATATCTCGGAAACCGTAAGGTGTAGGAAGTTGATATTTGGTAGGGACATTGGTTAGGGGGTGTAGGTGTGCAACGTCATGGTCTGACCTTGATTTGACCTTGCCATAGTGACCTTGACCTATAAATCTTTACTGCACTATATCTCGGAAACTGTAAGGTGTAGGAAGTTGATACTTGGTAGGGACATTGGTTAGGGGTTATAGGTGTGCATTATCATGGTGTGACCTTAATTGGACCTTTCACCTTGTCGTAGTGACCTTGACCTTTAAAATCTTGTTGCACCTTTGGGTCTGTCTTTTGATGCAGATTAAGCACTGTTAAAATCATATTAGAATTTATTAAGAATTTTACTTTTATAACTTCCCATTGTAAGAGATAGAATTTCATCAAGTGAGCCACAGATTTTGCTGCAACACCACACATAAGCATTCATTGAATGTATTACCACTTCTGTATGCATGGTAATATTCAAAACATCTAAACCATAATTCGGCCATGCAGATGTAGATAAAGAGTGTTGTAATTTTTGTTTACTGATTAATGCTGTTATCTTGTTATTGAATTATCTTGTTTTAATACTTCATCTTTACATGCATTATCTTTCTTTTAGACATTATTTTCTCCATTTAAACATTGTTTGGACCTTTATATAACTGACAGTGCTCTGAAAGTATCCTGAACTTTGTACTGATACAGTACTTCCATATCTCATGGTGTTAACAATATTTCCCTAGGCTGTCAGGTACGTGCATCTCTGATGCTATTTTTGTCATATAGGTTACTCAATTAGTATGTGTTACCATTGTTAGAGAAAATGTTAAAATAAGCTTAATTGAGACATGCACGGCAACTGTAAAATTGTCAAAAAAATTGCATTTTGAGTGTATGTTTTTGTCTAGACCGTGCGCTTGCAGAAGAAATTCTGATAATGAAGATTCTGATCTATGTGGGAGTTTCTGTAGTTTGTACTTTTGACTTGTCATGTTCTTTTATGTTTTAACCAGGCAGGTAATAACTCCAGTATAGAGCAGCTGACGGAGCAGTTTGTGACAGGATTGCAGGCAGACTTCCCTAATACTGTGTCCACTATATTCAGGTGGGTGTTAAATTTTTAATCCAAGTGTTTGAAGTGTAAGTTCACGTGTATTCAGGTTAGTAAAAAATTGGTGCATTTAGGTGTAAATTGGTGTGTCTTCAGGTGTGTGTAAGTATGTTTATTCAAGTGTAACTCTAGGTGTATTCAGCTATTAGTCTGGGTATATTCAGGTGTAAGGCTAGCTGTATTATGGTGTAAAAATATTTATTCAGATTTAAGCCCAAGTGTATTCAGATGTAAGTGCAGGTATATTCAGGTTTTAGTCTGATTTAGGTGAATTTAGATCTAATTCTAGGTGTGTTATGGTGCTAACCTTGGCTTATGCAGGTGTTAGTCAGGGTGTATCAATGTGTTATTCTTGGTGTATCCAGGTTTAAACCTAAGTGTATTTAGGAGGGTGTAACTTTTAGTGTAAAATTTTGTTTTCTTTTTAGGAAGTATAACTATTTAAGTGTATTTATTATAGTAAATATAGGTGTGTTTAGGTGTGTGCCTAAATATATTCACATGGGTGTAAGTCTGGATGTATTAAGCGTCCCGCAAGGGACGCTTGTTTGTGTATGGGAGAGCTTCAGGCTCTGCCGGCTCCGCCGGCTCCTGCGGCTCCGCCGGCTCCGCATTTTGTTTTCCTTATAACTCTGTAACTATTAGGCGGATTCTTTTCAAATTTGGCAGGTTTAGGCAGTAGCCTTGGGGAATTTTTTTGAATATGCTGCAGTGACATTTCAACCAATCAGAGAGGTCACATGACCAAAAATGTCTTTTTTCGATGGGGAAGCTTGTCCGGATGATAACTTGAAAGGAATTTTATCAATTCACCTGAAACTTGGCAAATACATTCATTCTATTAAAATCTGGAAATCATTAGATTTTGGCATTGATTGGTCAAGAAATGGCCGAGTAATTAATGATTAATTAATCATTACGAATTTTCCAAATAAGGAAAACACAAAAATGCTTATATCTCGAAAACCGTGCTAGATAGAGCGATTTCGACGAAATTTTTGACACGCAGGGTATCTCTGCGGAGTAGTTTTCCCAATTTCCAAAAAATTTTTGTCTCGCCCAAAATGGCGGCCATTTTGAATTTTCGAAATTTTCGCAAAAATTGCAAAACACAAAAATGCTTATATCTCGAAAACCGTGCTAGATAGAGCGATTTCGACGAATTTTTTGACCCACAGGGTATCTCTGCAGAGTACCCATGCCAATTTTCAAAAAAATTTTATCTTGCCAAAAATGGCGGCCATTTTGAATTTTCGAATTTTTGCGCAAAAATTGCAAAACACAAAAATGCTAATATTTCGAAAACCGTGCTACATAGAGCGATTTCGACGAAATTTTTTTATCTTCAGGGTATCTCTGCAGAGCAGCTATCCCAAAGAGCTTTCACTTGGTGAAGTTTGAGACCCATACCTAATTGCTCACCTACTCAAAAAGAGTAAATGCAAATTACCTCTAAAAGTATTGCAGATGGCCAATTTTTCTCAAATAACTCACTCACCTACTTTTGGAAGAGCTTTAACTTGGTGAAGTTTCAGACCCATAGCTAATTACTCACCTACTCAAAATGAGTAAATGCTAATTATCTCAAAAACTATTGCGGATACCCAATTTTTATCAAATAACTCATTCACCTACTTTTGGAAGAGCTTTCACATGGTGAAGTTTCAGACTCATAGCTAATTACTCACCTACTCGAAAAGAGTAAATGCGAATTATCTCTTAAAAGTATTGCAGATAGCCAATTTTTCTCAAATAACTCATTCGCCTACTTTTGGAAGAGCTTTCACATGGTGAAGTTTCAGACCCATAGCTAATTACTCACCTACTCAAAATGAGTAAATGCGAATTATCTCTAAAAGTATTGCAGATAGCCAATTTTTCTCAAATAACTCATTCACCTACTTTTGGGAGAGCTTTCACATGGTGAAGTTTCAGACCCATAGCTAATTATTTACCTACTCAAAATGAGTAAATGCTAATTATCTGTAAAAGTATTGCGGATACCCAATTTTTCTCAAATAACTCATTCATCTACTTGTGGGAGAGCTTTCACATGGTGAAGTTTCAGACCCATAGCTAATTACTCACCTACTCAAAATGAGTAAATGCGAATTATCTCTAAAAGTATTGCAGATAGCCAATTTTTCTCAAATAACTCATTCACCTACTTTTGGGAGAGCTTTCACTTGGTGAAGTTTCAGACCCATAGATAATTACTCACCTACTCAAAATGAGTAAATGCGAATTATCTCTAAAAGTATTGCAGATAGCCAATTTTTCTCAAATTAATCATTCACCTACTTTTGGGAGAGCTTTCACTTGGTGAAGTTTCAGACCCATAGCTAATTACTCACCTACTCAAAATGAGTAAATGCGAATTATCTCTAAAAGTATTGCAGATAGCCAATTTTTCTCAAATAACTCATTCACCTGCTTTTGGGAGAGCTTTCACTCTGTGAAGTTTCAGACCCATAGCTAATTACTCACCTACTCAAAATGAGTAAATGCGAATTATCTCTAAAAGTATTGCAGATGGCCAATTTTTCTCACATAACTCATTCACCTACTTTTGGAAGAGATTTCACTTGGTGAAGTTTCAGACCTGTAGCTAATTACTCACCTACTCAAAATGAGTAAATGCTAATTATCTCAAAAACTATTGCGGATACCCAATTTTTATCAAATAACTCATTCACCTACTTTTGGAAGAGCTTTCACATGGTGAAGTTTCAGACTCATAGCTAATTACTCACCTACTCAAAATGAGTAAATGCGAATTATCTCTTAAAAGTATTGCAGATAGCCAATTTTTCTCAAATAACTCATTCACCTACTTTTGGAAGAGCTTTCACATGGTGAAGTTTCAGACCCATAGCTAATTACTCACCTACTCAAAATGAGTAAATGCGAATTATCTCTAAAAGTATTGCAGATAGCCAATTTTTCTCAAATAACTCATTCACCTACTTTTGGGAGAGCTTTCACATGGTGAAGTTTCAGACCCATAGCTAATTATTTACCTACTCAAAATGAGTAAATGCTAATTATCTGTAAAAGTATTGCGGATACCCAATTTTTCTCAAATAACTCATTCATCTACTTGTGGGAGAGCTTTCACATGGTGAAGTTTCAGACCCATAGCTAATTATTCACCTACTCAAAATGAGTAAATGCGAATTATCTCTAAAAGTATTGCAGATAGCCAATTTTTCTCAAATAACTCATTCATCTACTTTTGGGAGAGCTTTCACTTGGTGAAGTTTCAGACCCATAGCTAATTACTCACCTACTCAAAATGAGTAAATGCGAATTATCTCTAAAAGTATTGCAGATAGCCAATTTTTCTCAAATTAATCATTCACCTACTTTTGGGAGAGCTTTCACTTGGTGAAGTTTCAGACCCATAGCTAATTACTCACCTACTCAAAATGAGTAAATGCGAATTATCTCTAAAAGTATTGCAGATAGCCAATTTTTCTCAAATAACTCATTCACCTACTTTTGGGAGAGCTTTCACTTGGTGAAGTTTCAGACCCATAGCTAATTACTCACCTACTCAAAATGAGTAAATGCGAATTATCTCTAAAAGTATTGCAGATGGCCAATTTTTCTCACATAACTCATTCACCTACTTTTGGAAGAGCTTTCACTTGGTGAAGTTTCAGACCCATAGCTAATTACTCACCTACTCAAAATGAGTAAATGCTAATTATCTCAAAAACTATTGCGGATACCCAATTTTTATCAAATAACTCATTCACCTACTTTTGGAAGAGCTTTCACATGGTGAAGTTTCAGACTCATAGCTAATTACTCACCTACTCAAAATGAGTAAATGCGAATTATCTCTTAAAAGTATTGCAGATAGCCAATTTTTCTCAAATAACTCATTCACCTACTTTTGGAAGAGCTTTCACATGGTGAAGTTTCAGACCCATAGCTAATTACTCACCTACTCAAAATGAGTAAATGCGAATTATCTGTAAAAGTATTGCAGATAGCCAATTTTTCTCAAATAACTCATTCACTTACTTTTGGGAGAGCTTTCACATGGTGAAGTTTCAGACCCATAGCTAATTATTTACCTACTCAAAATGAGTAAATGCGAATTATCTGTAAAAGTATTGCGGATACCCAATTTTTCTCAAATAACTCATTCATCTACTTGTGGGAGAGCTTTCACATGGTGAAGTTTCAGACCCATAGCTAATTACTCACCTACTCAAAATGAGTAAATGCGAATTATCTCTAAAAGTATTGCAGATAGCCAATTTTTCTCAAATAACTCATTCACCTACTTTTGGGAGAGCTTTCACTTGGTGAAGTTTCAGACCCATAGCTAATTACTCACCTACTCAAAATGAGTAAATGCGAATTATCTCTAAAAGTATTGCAGATAGCCACTTTTTCTCAAATAACTCATTCACCTACTTTTGGGAGAGCTTTCACTTGGTGAAGTTTCAGACCCATAGCTAATTACTCACCTACTCAAAATGAGTAAATGCGAATTATCTCTAAAAGTATTGCAGATAGCCAATTTTTCTCAAATAACTCATTCACCTACTTTTGGGAGAGCTTTCACTCTGTGAAGTTTCAGACCCATAGCTAATTACTCACCTACTCAAAATGAGTAAATGTGAATTATCTCTAAAAGTATTGCAGATAGCCATTTTTTCTCAAATAACTCATTCACCTACTTTTGGGAGAGCTTTCACTTGGTGAAGTTTCAGACCCATAGCTAATTACTCACCTACTGCAAATGAGTAAATATGAATTATCTCTAAAAGTATTGCAGATAGCCAATTTTTCTCCAATAACTCATTCACCTACTTTTGGGAGAGCTTTCACTTGGTGAAGTTTCAGACCCATAGCTAATTACTCACCCACTCAAAATGAGTAAATGCGAATTATCTCTAAAAGTATTGCAGATAGCCAATTTTTCTCAAATAACTCATTCACCTACTTTTGGGAGAGCTTTCACTCTGTGAAGTTTCAGACCCATAGCTAATTACTCACCTACTCAAAATGAGTAAATGCGAATTATCTCTAAAAGTATTGCAGATAGCCAATTTTTCTCAAATTAATCATTCACCTACTTTTGGGAGAGCTTTCACTTGGTGAAGTTTCAGACCCATAGCTAATTACTCACCTACTCAAAATGAGTAAATGCGAATTATCTCTAAAAGTATTGCAGATAGCCAATTTTTCTCAAATAACTCATTCACCTACTTTTGGGAGAGCTTTCACTTGGTGAAGTTTCAGACCCATAGCTAATTACTCACCTACTCAAAATGAGTAAATGCGAATTACCTCTAAAAGTATTGCAGATAGCCAATTTTTCTCAAATAACTCATTCACCTACTTTTGGCAGAGCTTTCACTTGGTGAAGTTTCAGACCCATAGCTAATTATTCACCTACTCAAAATGAGTAAATGCGAATTATCTCTAAAAGTATTGCAGATAGCCAATTTTTCTCAAATAACTCATTCACCTACTTTTGGGAGAGCTTTCACTCTGAAGTTTCAGACCCATAGCTATTTATTCACCTACTCAAAATGACTAAATGCTAATTATCTGTAAAATTATTGCGGATACCCAATTTTTATCAAATACTCATTCATCTACTTGTGGGAGAGCTTTCACATGGTGAAGTTTCAGACCCATAGCTATTTATTCACCTACTCAAAATGACTAAATGCTAATTATCTCTAAAAGTATTGCGGATACCCAATTTTTCTCAAATAACTCATTCACCTACTTTTGGAAGAGCTTTCACACACGAAAATGAAAAATTGTGAATATCTCGGAAAAGCTATCTCTTCTGCTTTAATGCTCGGCGGGAGATACACACCGCGGCAGTGGTCTTGACAAAAATTTTTGTCTCCCCAAAAATGGTGGCCATTTTGAATTTTCAAAGTTTTTGCAAAGCACAAAAATGCTTATATCTCGAAAACCGTGCTATATGGAGCGAACTCAACAAAATTTTGGACCTGCTGGGTATCTCTGTAGAGTAACCATGCCAATTTTCAAAATAATTTGGTCTCACCAAATATAGCGGACATTTTTAATTTTTTTATTTTTTGCAAAACACAAAAATGCTTATATCTTGAAAACCGTGCTAGATAGAGCAGACTGCGCTGACTTTGGTTGCCACAACAGTATAAGGCTAGAAACGAAGCATTTTCTTAATACTTTAGCACTCACCTTTATATCCTTTTCGGGACGCTTTGTTTTTGCTATGCAAAAACATTATCTTTTTTTTTTGCGAGCGATCCTCTAGTTTATATTTGACTTTAAGTGTATTCAGATGTAAGCCCAACTGTATTTAAGTGTAAATCTAGGTATATTCTGATATAATTCTTGGTCTATTTAGATGAGCTTAAGTTTAAGTCAGTTTAGGTGGGTGTAAATCTAGATCTATTCAGGTGCGTATAAATGTAGACCATTTTAGGTGGATGTAAATTGAGTCAGCAGTGTTAACATGGTTGCAAGAACTGTGATAATAATGTGTATATCTTAATTAATAACTTGTTTACTGTAATTTTTATGAAAAAAAATCCTATCTGGGTATTGCTTACTTATATTACAGGGATTAATTATGTGCTGGTGGATGAAATTGCTTTTCACATCTTTTACAGTCCTTAATTGTTTACAAACCAGGCTTAAGCAATCCATTCTGTGTGATATATTGATGATACCTCATTGCTGAGTATGCTTTATGATCAAAAGTTCTAACATTACATTATTCACTACAGTAATGGTATAAACTTTATGTTGCCTTTCTACTGACCAGTGCTTGGGGAAGTACCCTTTTCTTAGCAAATGTGCTCTTTTAATAATTAAGCGGCCCGTCAGGGACGCTTATTTGTTTTCACCGTAGTTCGACTGATCACTGCCGCCGCCGGATTATGGTCTCCCTTGAATAACTTCTTAGCCTTTCAAATTTTTCTTTCCTTCTTATCTTTCTTTAAAACTATAGGGGCGGGAAAAATTTTTGGGATACTTTGCGCAGACCTTAAGCTTTACTTAAGGTAACCTTAAGCATAACTCCAAAACACCCCGTCATCGCGTTTCGGAAAAAACCACACACCTGTGCTAAAAAATTTATCTGGTACATTCTAGACCAAATTTCCAAGGTCGGAAAGGATTATTCTCATCAATCGCACCATAGATACCTGAATGGGAGGCGTTTTATTTTTGTAATTTTTTTAAAAATGGGTACTTGGTCTGTATCTCAAAAACGGTTAGGATTTCGGCGTTTTGTTGGAATAACTTATTCAGCTACTTTTTCATAATCTTTCACATGCCGAAGTTTTAGCTCTGTACCTGCAAACTTAAGGTCACCTTAATGACCAAAACGTGGGTTTTAACCCTCCAGTTCACTTAGTTTTCCACACTTTTCAACCAAACTTGGCATATATATTAAGATTCACCAAAGGATTATCCTGACTTTATGGTGACCTTAAACTGTTAATATTATTAGGACTATGGCCCCCCTAAAGTCATCAAATTGGAATAAAATTGTCTGGCCTGTTATTTTTCCATCTTTTTAAAAATCTAACATATATTGATATTGAGGTACATCAAAAGAACACTCTTACTACCTTATGATTCAAATATTAATAATGTTAGGGCCATCTTAAACTTAAAATGTAGAGTTTTTCAGCCCTAAGCTTAGTTAATGTGTACATTTTTCAAATAAAACTTGCAACATTTATAAAGGTTGGCAGAAAGGACATTCTGCTTTTATGGTCACCTTAAAGTCCCAATATGAATGAAGTTATGGTCACTTTTTAGTGAAAAAAGGAAGTTTTCGGCCTCCAGCTATCTTATTGTTCAACTGACCTCAGCTAAACTTTGTACACTTATAAAGGATGACAAAAGGGACATTCTCATTTTATGGTCACCTTAAAGTCGCAATATAGGTGAAGTTATGGTCACCTTGCAGTGAAATTATGGAGTTTTTAATCTCCAGCTATCGTATTGTTCAGCAGAGCTCAGTTAAATTTTGTACACTTTTAAAGATGACATTAGGGACATTCTTATTTTCTTTCCACCTTGGAGTTCCAATACAAGTACAGTCATGGCCATCTTGACGTGAAAATGAGGATTTTCAGCCCCTGTCACTTTTAAAGATGACATTAGGGACATTCTTATTTTCTTTCCACCTTGGAGTTCCAATACAAGTACAGTCATGGCCATCTTGACGTGAAAATGAGGATTTTCAGCCCCTAACTGATTTACTGTTCAGTAACATCAGTTTAACTTGACATTGATTATACTAAAGTAAGATTTTGTATAACATTTCACTTAAAATTCCTGTACTTAAGAGGCTTTGGCCATCTTAACATGATAAATATATACTTCATGCTCCCTCCTCATTTATTTTAACACTTTGTAAAACCACACCTGGCATATGTATACTTAAAAATATTTATGCTGTCTGGTAAACCTAATCTCTTAGTGTTTATGAAGTTATGACATCTTCAAAGAAAAAAATGAGCTATTTATGATGCACTGATGTGGTTATTAACATATCGCAACTGATCAGTGTTCACATAATATAAATTCCCAATTTTAGGCAGATTAAAAAACCACATTCTTCTGATTCCATTCTTTTGGAATTGTGGGGATATAACTTTTCCTTTTTGGAAAAAAAGCTTCAATTGATTCAACTTTTATTTTGTAGAAGGAGTTGATGATCTAGCTACTTGTTCACATAGACTATATAAATTGGTCAAATGTATACACCTGACTTCTTTCACAATATAAGATGCTTGGAAAAAAACACTTTCTCATAAACAGTTTTTCTTGTACAGCATTTTATGTATCTCCAGCTGAGTGGAAATGAATGGCTTGTCCTTTTCTTCTTCCTCTCCAACTCTGTATTTGCTTTTGTGTGATATCTATCAAAAGGCACATTTATGGAAAGTCTTTCTATGCAGAAAGAACCCCCCCCCCCCAACTCCCCTTTAGTGCACATAAAAAGCAAGTGGAAAAAAGAATGGCCTCAGTGGGGGAAGTGGGGGGTTGATGGAGGGAGATGATAGATAGAGATATATATATGTGTGAAGCAAAAGTGGAACAAAAAAAAGTGGAATATTTATGCTATTCTTTCGAATGTATATTGTTTTCTTTACTTTCTTCCATTTCACTTAGACTTCTACATTTAATTAATTTTAGCTCAAGTGGGAAATGAATTTTTGAAACTTTAATGCATTCAAATTCCTGAAGTGATGCACTAAATCACTTATAACTTGAAAAGTATTGCGTTCACAGCATTTTGTTAAAATATGTTATTAGGCTACTTTTTCCACAGCTACAACAAGTCCAGTAACTGTTTGGTCTTAATTTTGTGCATTATTGAAGTGTGGAATGGATCATGATCTCCTACTATTATTCCTAAGCCTAGATTTTTAATTTCAATTGCTAAATCATTCATAAATATTGCAGTATATAAACTCATACTTTTCTTTCCCAATAAATCCAGTAACATTTTTCTAGCGCTATAGCTTGACTTGTTTGTGACTTGATTTTTCTTGTAAGCAATAACACTGAAGCAAAATCAGTAACTTTTGAACAAAAAGTCTAACGCACTTTGGTTCACTGGATTTTATTAGTGGTTTTGTTAAGTTTTTAGTTGAAGCACAATCAGTAATTTTAAACAATAGTTCTTAAGCATCTTAGTCCACTGCATTCAATTAGTGTTTTATACTTAAGTCTGATACTAATGACATTTTGAACAGAAATGTCTGTGGTCAGTGTACCCTTTCACTTGAGACCTCTTCTCCGAGAACATTACCAAAGAATGTAGGACATACAGAATCCGGGAAAAAAATGCCTCCTGGACAAAATGCCTCACAGAAAAAAATGCCTCCTGGAAAGAATGCCTCCTAGAAAGAATGCCTCCTGGATATTTTGTGACTAGGAAAAAATGCCTCCTGAGAAAAAAAAGGTTATTTCAACTTGTAAACATGTTACATATGAAACCTACAACATATAATATCAAAAACATGTTAATTTCAGATATGTACAGTCAAAACCAGAACGTACAATATCATGAAGTACAAATTACAAATATCTTCTTGAAAGGGTATCCCTTCAGCTGTACTCTGGACCAGTTTAAAAGCAGTATTTATGGCTGTGAGGTTTCTTGATGAAATAGTTGTGGCCTAAATGGCTTACAATATGCATTCTTATCAAATTACAACATAGGTTATCCCCTCTGTAAGGTGTTGATCGCAGTTAGATGCACTAGGAGGGGCAGAAATGTAATTACAAGAAAAACACGACACGTGTCATAATGGAAACCAGGGATGAGCAGCCAGCCAAAAGAGTGAGAAGCACCAGCAAAACCTTACAAGAGAAACTTACATACCTTTGTACAGCTAAGCAAAATGGGTAAAAGACTGTGAATTTTTGACAGGCATTGGCGACTATAAGACTCAAGTGGAAAAAATGAAGATGCCTCTGAAGTTGTAATGTGAACCTGTAGTGTTATAATACTTGAAAGAACTTTTTTTTCTTAGGAGGTATTTTTCCTGGTCACAAAATATCCAGGAGGCATTCATTCTAGGAGGTATATTTCCTAGGAGGCATATTTTCTAGGAGGCATTTTTTCCAGGAGGCATTTTTTCCGCGCATCGGACATACATTCTTTTGAGAAGTAAATTTCACAC
The DNA here is from genome assembly GCA_964017235.1 of Sabellastarte sp. h YS-2021. Lineage (NCBI taxonomy): Eukaryota > Metazoa > Annelida > Polychaeta > Sabellida > Sabellidae > Sabellastarte > Sabellastarte sp. h YS-2021. Next base: position 122,205,654 of record OZ024930.1, on the reverse strand, counting down.
CTACAATTTCTCTTCTGCCAAGCTGTGGTCGTTCTTTCATTTGTTAAATATGGTAACATACACAATGCAATAAACTTTACATTTTCTATTCCTTGTGATGCATATCTTGACATCTTTTACGGCTTACTTCGCACTTTTTCATCAGGGCCGCTTCGTTTTTGTCAGCAAAAACATTTTTCTAGTTTGGTCCTGGGTTGTTACCCCACAGCCCTTAAGGGCTGTCGGGGTATTGTTTTCACCCATGGTGTCCGGATGGGCGGGTGGGCGGGCGGCGGGAAATAGTTTGTCCGGACTGTATCTCAGAAACCGTAAGGTGTAGGAAGTTGATACTTGGTAGGGACATTGGTTAGGGGGTGTAGGTGTGCAACGTCATGGTGTGACCTTGATTTGACCTTTGACCTTGCCGTAGTGACCTTGAGTTTGAAAATCTTGTCCGGGCTATATCTCAGAAACTGTAAGGTGTAGGAAGTTGATACTTGGTAGGGATATTGGTTAGGGGGTGTAGTTGTGCAACGTCATGGTGTGACCTTGATTTGACCTTTGACCTTGCCGTAGTGACCTTGACCTATAAAATCTTATCTGGGCTATATCTCGGAAACCGTAAGGTGTAGGAAGTTGATATTTGGTAGGGACATTTGTTAGGGGGTGTAGGTATGCAGCGTCATGGCCGGACCTTGATTTGACCTTTGACCTTGCCGTAGTGGCCTTGACCTATAAAATCTTGTCCGGGCTATATCTCGGAAACCGTAAGGTGTAGGAAGTTGATATGTGGTAGGGACATTTTTTAGGGGGTGTAGGTCTGCAGCGTCATGGTCTGACCTTGATTTGACCTTTGACCTTGCCGTAGTGACCTTGACCTATAAAATCTTGTCCGGGCTATATCTAGGAAACCGTAAGGTGTAGGAAGTTGATACTTGGTAGGGACATTGGTTAGGGGGTGTAGTTGTGCAACGTCATGATCTGACCTTGATTTGACCTGTGACCTTGCCATAGTGACCTTGACCTATAAAATCTTGTCAGGGCTATATCTCGGAAACCGTAAGGTGTAGAAAGTTGATACTTGGTAGGGACATTGGTTAGGGCCTAGAGGTGTGTATTATTATGGTGTGACCTTAATTTGACCTTTTACCTTGTCGTAGTGACCTTGACCTTTAAAATCTTCATGGACCTTTGGGTCTGTCTTTTGATGCACATTAAGCAAAAGTCATATTAGAATTTATTAAGAATTTTACTTTCATAACTTCCCATTGTAAGAGATAGAATTTCATCAAGTGAGCCACAGATTTTGCTCCAACACCACAATAAGCATTCATTAAATGTATTACCACTTCTGTATGCATGGTAATATTCAAACCATCTAAACCATAATTCGGCCATGCAGATGTAGATAAAGAGTGTTGAATTTTAGTTTACTGATTAATGTTGTCATCTTGTTATTGAATTATCTTGTTTTAATACTTCATCTTTATATGCATTATCTTTCTTTTAAACATTATTTCTCCATTTAAACATTGTTTGGACCTTTATATAACTGACAGTGCTCTGAAAGTATCCTGAAGTTTGTACTGGTACAGTACTTCTGTATCTCATGGTGTTGAAAATATTTCCCTAGGCTGTGGGGTACGGGCATCTCTGATGCTATTTTTTTTTCTTGTTTGTCAAAGCTTTAGATTAATTGACACAAAAAATGTCAAAGATCCTCACAGTGCATGTTATTCCCAACTGAGGAAACCCTCATTTTTTTCTTTAAATTATAAAAAAAGATTTATAAAATTTAATTATTTGGGTTAAGGAAGGTCATTTGTCATGTCTCATAAAATATTTTCCTTCACCTTCCCTAATAGTAAGGGTGAATTTTTAAATGAGCAGATTCCATATTTCATCTTGTGTTAACCATGTGATTTTCTATAGAACTGGAGAGAAGTTGGATCTTTCTGACAAGAGACAGTCAACAGACGAAGACAGAAAGTGTTCAATGTGTCAGGTATATACCATAGTTCAAAGTGTTCCATGTGTTATATATTGAGAGATTCAACAGTGCTATATGTCGGGTACATGTTAAAACTTTAATGTAGGAAGTGCATACTGAGCGCAGGGTGTGCTATGTGTCAATGGTAAAAATATGAATAATAAATTGTGATTCATGTATCTGGTACTTAGATGAATGTAAACTGTGAAATTTGTTTTCATACCCATCCAATAGTCTCCTTTTTCATAATCCACTGTGCGCCTATATACAGGGGTATACAGAGCGGGATATATTTTTTTATCCACAACACTGCCTCTGTGCCATTGATAATTAGCGTCAACAAATATCTATTACTTACTATCACACTCTCTTTAAATATGGGCTTATTTAAGTTATTTCTATTATTAGCCTATTTTTTCTTCCTGTTTTTAACCCCAGCCCATAAAGGCTGGGGTTACATTCGTCCCCTGCGCCGTCTGGGCAGCGGCGGTGGCGGGTATAATGCTTGTGGGTGTTGCCCAGCCTAAACCCCTGCACGGATTTTCACCAAATTTTCAGGTGATGTTTATCCCAAGAGGATCTAGAGCTGATAAGGTTTGGGGGGTATCCGGTAACAACTGTTGCCATGGCAACGCTTTTAAGATTTTTGGGTCTTTAAAGTTTGTGGGTGTTCCACAGGCTAAACCCCTGAACTGATTTTCACCAAATTTTTAGGGGATGTTTATCCTAAGATGATCTACAGCTGATTAGGTTTTGGGGGTATCCGGTAATAACTGTTGCCATGGCAACACTTTTAAGATTTTCAGGTTTTAAAGTTCGTTGGTGTTCCACAGACTAAACCCCTGAACTGATTTTCACCAAATTTTAAACAGGATCTAGAGCTGATTAGGTTTTGGGGGTATCCGGTAACAACTGTTACCATGGCAACACTTTTGAAGATTTTTGGGTGTTAAAATTTGTGGGTGTTCCACAGCCTAAACCCCTGCACGGATTTTCACCAAATTTTCAGGGAATGTTTACCCCAAGAGGATCTAGAGCTGATTAGGTTTTGGGGGGGGTCCGGCTACCACTGTTGCCATGGCAACACTTAAGATTTTCGGGTCTTAAAGTTTGTGGGTGTTCCACAGCCTTAACCCATGCATGGATTTTCACCAAATTTTCAGGATATGTTTACCCCAAGAGGATCTGGAGCTAGTTAGGTTTTGAGGGGTATCTGGCAGCAACTGTTGTCATGGCAACACTTAAAATTTTGGGGTCTTAAAGTATGTTCTAAAATCTTTACTATTTTCTGTAACCTAAAATATTGCAGCTAGCTTCATCAGATTTGAACAAAATGTAAATGGACAGGAAAGCTTGTCTCAGAGTAATTGTGTCCTTGTTTTGGAAACAAAATGGCCGCCATATCACATTGTTAATGCCAAGTAGGAGGGTGATCATGTCAAAAACACCTTATATCTCCCTTATAATTGTTTCTAGGGCTTCAAAATATGAAAACTACTTGTAAGAAATCATCGCCTGTGAATCTTTTATAGAACATCATATGGGTCCTCTATACTTCTTACAATGGACGTTGTTCCTAAGATTTTCCCAAATCTCAATGTCATTGGCCATTTACCTGTACCTGCGGGCTGGGGTTCTTGCCTGCCAAGGCTGGCTATTTTTGTATAATGCTAATCATGTCATCTTCAGGTCCCATTAAGCACAGGGTTGTCATAGTATTTCCAACCTTGGAAATAGCATGTGAAAAATAATGCCCTGTCCCTTTCTCTAAAAGCTAGAAATACTGGGAAATACTCTTGTGTGATATATTTTGTGAGTCTGATTAATAAAAAGTAAGGAATATATCATACATTTATAATATTTAACAGAGATACATAACCTGTAGAAATAAATACAGGGCTGTATAAATACATGCTATAAAATATACGTCATATTCCAGGCCCCATTAGACACAGATGTCCCACAATGCTCTGCACTGAATGCCACCCTCTTTAGCCAGAGTCTGTGTAGTCCCAAACCATCAGTGAGTGCTGAGAGAGGACCGAGTCGGCCAAGTTGTACATCCAGTACATCTGATACAGGAGGTGTGTGGAGTCTCCAGAGTGAAAGTGAGGCAGGGACGAGTTGCTGTGGTAACGGGGATGGATCCTGTCATACATTAAACACAAGGTAAGTTGATTTGAGAGATTTCTTTCAATTGACAGATATTTTTTTTCTAGATATTATATACTAGTGTATTGCGAGCCTAGTGTTCATTTTGAGCCCATCAGAAAAAAAGCGACTATCTTAAAAATAATATCTGCTCATTTAAAACCATTTTTAATTAAAACAGGTTTTATCATGAAATTTGAATAGTTTTGGTAGGTTCATTATTTTATGGGCTCATTAGAAGACATTCCTCATAGTATTGTCTGCTTCTGTTGAATGGAATATGCTTCATGAGTTTATTAGGTCACAAGACACAGTCAACCATAGACATATTTTAAGACAGGGCTATCCCTTTTTGTACCTTTCCTGATTGCCTGTTTTTTTATTGACAACCTTTTCTTTAGAATTTTCTCAGTACCTTTTTGAACATCACTGCCCCAGATGATCAATTTCACATTCAACAAATGTTTAAATTTTTGCAATTTATCAACATGATATTACCTAATATCAATATTGTATGAAGTGATAGCCTAAACTCATGTTTACTACAAAGATTTGGAAAGAGAATAAACTGTTTTGTATGTTATTGAGATGTCCTTTGTTGTTTCATTGTTGATCTTGCAAAATGAGTATATTTCAATATTTTTTGTGATTACATTTTGCACTCTTATATGGTAAAGAAACATTGGATGAGGGCATTATGTTACTGATCCAAAAATTTCTTTTTTTCTAAAATAACAAAGCTTTCCCAATATTTGACAGTTCTCAGACAAGAAGCTCTGAAAGCATATCTCAAACCCACAGTGATATGTTTGTCGTCAGTACATGTCACCTTGAATTTTCTGGCTTAAAAGACACTGTAACCAACAATTAGTCCTGTCTGAGCATATAAATGATCAAATGATACAAAATCTATTCACAGATGCCACCTTACATTTGGGTACACACGTAACCTTAACCTCAGAGATCTGTTGGTTAAAGCACAAGTCAAATACACACTGGAGCCGAAACTAAAAATATATGGTCTAGTATTACATTCCAATCCATGTCGGTTTAAAACCTGCTGAATAACAACGGTCTCTATCACCAGCTCCCATAGCAGAAGGACATACTCTTCAAAAACTAGAGTAGACTGCAAAAGCAGTAATCTGATGATACATTGTATAACATACAAAATATGTTCCATTTAATATGTAAGGCAGGCCAGCTCTAATTCTAGTTGGACTTTTATACTGCTTAATCTCCATTTTACTATGGGGACCTCTAAGGTTCAGCAGCACACAAGCAGTCAATTTCAATATCCAGGGTCGGAAAAAAGGTCATGGATAGATTCCAAGGTCATTTCTACAACATCACTATCAAAAGTACAACGTAAAAAGTACATCTCACTGCACCATCTAATGCAATAATTCTCTTCCCCTGATGTAGCACCTTATCTCATTGCCACTTTGACTACCCATTACTCTACTTCCATTATGTTCACATCATCAACTAGTTTGGGAGAATTTCCTTCCCAAAATATCAAGTACCTGTATGCGTCTGATGAACAGTCATTCACATGAATCCACAATCATCTGTGACATCACAGGTGAAGGGGCTGTCATAATGGTATCATCGGTAAACAGACACTGTGACATATTTTCCCCAACAATAAACTTACTTTCTGCCAGATGACTTGTGTTTGAACATTGAATTCTCAAATTTCATTGGCCCAGGATTTCTGTTATCAAGGTGACTCCAACTATGATTCATTTTCAGTCATTCAGAAAAATGTCATCATGCGCATCTTCCACATGTGTTCCAGAATTGTTTAATAAGTCAGCCATGTGCACTTTGAAAGAACTTAAAATATGAACCCTCCTAGAAATGTGCCCTCCCTGATAAGTCATGTAATTGGTTACTTCTTGGATGCAAATTTAACATAGATATTTAATACAAAATTGACTAGTAAAGAAATACAGTTAATCTTTTTATTAAGCGTCCCGCAAGGGACGCTTGTTTGTGTATGGGAGAGCTTCAGGCTCCGCCGGCTCCGGCGGCTCCGGCGGCTCTGCATTTTGTTTTCCTTATAACTCTGTAACCGTTAGGCGGATTCTTTTCAAATTTGGCAGGTTTAGGCAGTAGCCTTGGGGAATTTTTTTGAATATGCTGCAGTGACATTTCAACCAATCAGAGAGGTCACATGACCAAAAATGTCTTTTTTCGATGGGGAAGCTTGTCCGGATGATAACTTGAAAGGAATTTTATCAATTCACCTGAAACTTGGCAAATACATTCATTCTATTAAAATCTGGAAATCATTAGATTTTGGCATTGATTGGTCAAGAAATGGCCGAGTAATTAATGATTAATTAATCATTACGAATTTTCCAAATAAGGAAAACACAAAAATGCTTATATCTCGAAAACCGTACTAGATAGAGCGATTTCGACGAAATTTTTGACCCACAGGGTATCTCTGCGGAGTAGTTTTCCCAATTTTCAAAAAAATTTTGTCTCGTCCAAAATGGCGGCCATTTTGAATTTTCGAAATTTTCGCAAATATTGCAAAACACAAAAATGCTTATATCTCGAAAACCGTGCTAGATAGAGCGATTTCGGCGAAATTTTTTACCCACAGTAGTTATCCCAATTTTGAAAAAATTTTTGTCTCGCCAAAAATGGTGGCCATTTTGAATTTTCGAATTTTTCGCAAAAATTGCAAAACATAAAAATGCTTATATCTCGAAAACCCTGCAAGATAGAGCGATTTCGACGAAATTTTTGATACACAGGGTATATCTGCAGAGTAGCCATGCCAATTTTCAAACAAAAAATTTCTCGCAAAAAATGGCTGCCATTTTGAATTTTTGAATTTTTCGCAAAATTGCAAAACACAAAAATGCTTATATCTCGAAAACCGTGCTAGATAGAGTGATTTCGACGAAATTTTTGACCCACAGGGTATCTCTGCAGAGTAGCCATGCCAATTTTCAAAAAAATTTTATCTTGCCAAAAATGGCGGCCATTTTACTCACCTACTCAAAATGAGTAAATGCGAATTATCTCTTAAAAGTATTGCAGATAGCCAATTTTTCTCAAATAACTCATTCACCTACTTTTGGAAGAGCTTTCACATGGTGAAGTTTCAGACCCATAGCTAATTACTCACCTACTCAAAATGAGTAAATGCGAATTATCTCTAAAAGTATTGCAGATAGCCAATTTTTCTCAAATAACTCATTCACCTACTTTTGGGAGAGCTTTCACATGGTGAAGTTTCAGACCCATAGCTAATTATTTACCTACTCAAAATGAGTAAATGCTAATTATCTGTAAAAGTATTGCGGATACCCAATTTTTATCAAATAACTCATTCATCTACTTGTGGGAGAGCTTTCACATGGTGAAGTTTCAGACCCATAGCTAATTACTCACCTACTCAAAATGAGTAAATGCGAATTATCTCTAAAAGTATTGCAGATAGCCAATTTTTCTCAAATAAATCATTCACCTACTTTTGGGAGAGCTTTCACTTGGTGAAGTTTCAGACCCATAGCTAATTACTCACCTACTCAAAATGAGTAAATGCGAATTATCTCTAAAAGTATTGCAGCTAGCCAATTTTTCTCAAATAACTCATTCACCTACTTTTGGGAGAGCTTTCACTTGGTGAAGTTTCAGACCCATAGCTAATTACTCACCTACTCAAAATGATTAAATGCGAATTATCTCTAAAAGTATTGCAGATAGCCAATTTTTGTCAAATTAATCATTGGCCTACTTTTGGGAGAGCTTTCACTTGGTGAAGTTTCAGACCCATAGCTAATTACTCACCTACTCAAAATGAGTAAATGCGAATTATCTCTAAAAGTATTGCAGATAGCCAATTTTTCTCAAATAACTCATTCACCTACTTTTGGGAGAGCTTTCACTCTGTGAAGTTTCAGACCCATAGCTAATTACTCACCTACTCAAAATGAGTAAATGCGAATTATCTCTAAAAGTATTGCAGATAGCCAATTTTTCTCAAATAACTCATTCACCTACTTTTGGAAGAGCTTTCACATGGTGAAGTTTCAGACCCATAGCTAATTACTCACCTACTGAAAATGAGTAAATGCGAATTATCTCTAAAAGTATTGCAGATAGCCAATTTTTCTCAAATAACTCATTCACCTACTTTTGGGAGAGCTTTCACTCTGTGAAGTTTCAGACCCATAGCTAATTACTCACCTACTCAAAATGAGTAAATGCGAATTATCTCTAAAAGTATTGCAGATAGCCAATTTTTCTCAAATAACTCATTCACCTACTTTTGGAAGAGCTTTCACATGGTGAAGTTTCAGACCCATAGCTAATTACTCACCTACTGAAAATGAGTAAATGCGAATTATCTCTAAAAGTATTGCAGATAGCCAATTTTTCTCAAATAACTCATTCACCTACTTTTGGGATAGCTTTCACTTGGTGAAGTTTCAGACCCATAGCTAATTACTCACCTACTCAAAATGAGTAAATGCGAATTATCTCTAAAAGTATTGCAGATAGCCAATTTTTCTCAAATAACTCATTCACCTACTTTTGGGAGAGCTTTCACTTGGTGAAGTTTCAGACCCATAGCTAATTACTCACCTACTCAAAATGAGTAAATGCGAATTATCTCTAAAAGTATTGCAGATAGCCAATTTTTCTCAAATAACTCATTCACCTACTTTTGGCAGAGCTTTCACTTGGTGAAGTTTCAGACCCATAGCTAATTATTCACCTACTCAAAATGAGTAAATGTGAATTATCTCTAAAAGTATTGCAGATAGCCAATTTTTCTCAAATAACTCATTCACCTACTTTTGGGAGAGCTTTCACTCTGTGAAGTTTCAGACCCATAGCTATTTATTCACCTACTCAAAATGAGTAAATGCTAATTATCTGTAAAAGTATTGCGGATACCCAATTTTTATCAAATACTCATTCATCTACTTGTGGGAGAGCTTTCACATGGTGAAGTTTCAGACCCATAGCTAATTACTCACCTACTCAAAATGAGTAAATGCGAATTATCTCTAAAAGTATTGCAGATAGCCAATTTTTCTCAAATAACTCATTCACCTACTTTTGGGAGAGCTTTCACTTGGTGAAGTTTCAGACCCATAGATAATTATTCACCTACTCAAAATGAGTAAATGTGAATTATCTCTTAATAGTATTGCAGATAGCCAATTTTTCTCAAATAACTCATTCACCTACTTTTGGAAGAGCTTTCACACACGAAAATGAAAAATTGTGAATATCTCGGAAAAGCTATTTCTTCTGCTTTAATGCTCGGCGGGAGATACACACCGCGGCAGTGTTCTTGACAAAAATTTTTGTCTCCCCAAAAATGGTGGCCATTTTGAATTTTCAAAGTTTTTGCAAAACACAAAAATGCTTATATCTCAAAAACTGTGCTATATGGAGCGAACTCAACAAAATTTTGGACCTGCTGGGTATCTCTGTAGAGTAGCCATGCCAATTTTCAAAATATTTTTGTCTCGCCAAATATAGCGGACATTTTTAATTTTTTTATTTTTTGCAAAACACAAAAATGCTTATATCTTGAAAACCGTGCTAGATAGAGCAGACTGCGCTGACTTTGGTTACCACAACAGTATAAGGCTAGAAACGAAGCATTTTCTTAATACTTTAGCACTCACCTTTATAGCCTTTTCGGGACGCTTTGTTTTTGCTATGCAAAAACATTATCTTTTTTTTTTGCAAGCGATCCTCTAGTTTAATGTACTTATTAAATTATAATATAAATTTGAATTCACACAACTCATGTTTACACATTCGGTTTTCTACTTCATCGTAAGTATCCATCAAACCAGGTCACAACAAACTGCATCAAAACCAAATGTCAGAGGCCAATGTTGAAGGGCTAAAGATCATCCAGATTCACCCATTCCTCTGTTGTCTAATCTGATGCTTGAAATGCTCCTGGGAAGGGCCTAACAATGAATGTTTATATTAAGGAGTGACACTGCTCTGATCACAAAGATTTACAGAGAACTTTACCCATGGTGTCTGGATGGGGGGTGGGTGTGTCGGCAGGTGATGGGAAAAAGTTATCTGGACTGTATCTCAGAAACCGTAAGGTATAGGATGTTGATACTTGGCAGGGACATTGGTTGGGGGTGTAGGTGTGCAACATCATGGTGTGACCTTGATTTGACCCTGGAACTTGTCTTCGTGACCTTGACCTTTAATATCTTGTCTGGGCGATATCTTGGAATCCATAAGGTGTGGGAAGTTGATACTTGATAGGGACATTGTTTTGGGTGTATGTGTGCAACGTCATGGTCTGACCTTGGTGTGACCTTTGACCTTGGCTCTGTGAGAATGTTTCTACTGCCATGTTTGATACATATTTCTCCTGCCACATTTATGGATTGCTGCAGCTGATTATAATATGTAGTTTAACCTTATTTCACTAAAACAATGACAGCTTTACTTCAGTTAATAAATTTTACAACTTCATAGCTTTTAATTTTCTTATTAATGCAGTCACTCTTTTATTGAAATGTGGTGTATTGATACATTGTTTTTACATAAATTTTGTCTTTCTTAAATTTTGTCTTTCTTAAGTTTTATTGCTCTTGTACCTTTGTATAACCTATTTGTAAGTTCTGTATAATGGTGTCCAGGGGAGGGTTCAGGGGGTTTGAACTCCCCCCCCCCCCCCCCCCCCCCCCTTGAAAAATAATGTAAAGGGGTTCAACCCAAAGTACAAAATTATTTCTTGAGAGTGGTGTTACATTTACAGGAAATGCACTATATTTTTACCAAAAATTAGTTTTTTTCCTGGGGGGCATGCCCCCCGACCCCCATAGTTATGGTATGTCTGATGTGAAGCCCCACCTTACTTAAAAGCTGGATCCGCCCCTCGGTGTCCAATGCTATTTCCCCGGGCTGTGGGGTACAGGCATCTCTGATGCTATTGTTTTAACTGATAAACTGTTGTACTGGTAAAAATGGTATAAGTGTAGATTACTCATTGAAATTACCTGCCTGGCACAGTGCATTAAATCAGAAATAAGGATGAGAATTTATCAGCTCACTTGTTCTTTATGAGGTGAATTCCATATAATAAAAAGTCATTTACGAAAATTGCAGGGCGTAAAATAACGTGGGAAAATGACATTTACAGGAAAGTCTCTTCAAGTGGTTTAACCTACAAGAATTGTAATATATAAAATTGATTTTACCTGTACAGGTTGTGAGGACACCATTTACTGTTCTTAAAACTGTGCTATAGCACTGTAACAACATCAGTCAGTGGGGTGTATAGGAAAAGTGTCTTATAAAGCAGTCTTGTTTTAATTTTTACAGCCGATACATTTTTTTTTGCTCTGGGGAATGTGATCTTCATGTTTTAGCTAGAGCATGTACATGTCCCACAACCATCTTGACAAAAATTAAAAACTAAGGTAGTAAAATTTTATTAATAATAAAGCAAATTTACCACAGCAATAATGTGATAATATGCTAAACATTAATGTAGTTACTGTACCTCACCAATAAGTATTAAGACTGAATATACTTCTTGTGTAAGCAGCAATAAAAGTGTTACTTCTGCTTCCAAGAACACAACAGAGAGTATTTAAGATGGTCTGAAACCTACATCACAATTCCTGCCATTTCTGTCTTTCATAATTGCTAGCTTATATTTTATCATCATTTGAGTCAGCTTACAGTATTTAGTTTGAAAAAACTTTCTTTTAGTTTCTCCAGTGTTTTCAAACTCAACATCAGCTCTCCAGGAGTATTGACAGTCATTTTGAAAGGTTTTCATTGTGGCCAGATTTTTTAGGTTCCTGGAAATAACAGCTGATGTCAGCGTCTTCAAATAGTCCAATTAACAAAGCAGCACAAGTTGATTGCTTTACAGCAATATCATTTAAGAAGATCAATTACATGCACAAACACATTCCTGATATCATTAAAATGCCTTCTTGATGGACATTTGGGGGTAATTTCTTTGAAAAAAACCTGTAATTTAATTGACTGGTTGAAGCGTTTTACTTGTCACTACTACACTAAATACTGATATAATAGTGTGGATTCCCTGGACAAAAATTACACTACAAAAGAACTAAAGGTCCCAGGGTTGAAATAACCTGTTCAGAGGAGTGTATATAAAACCAACAATTTGTCATGGAGGTGTGACACCAAAAATTATAAACCATTTCAGAGATTTACAACCTGACTACTGGGAGTTCTAACATGCTGCCTTAATTTTTTAAAAAAATACCAGGTTTTCAGCTCAATTTAAACATTTAAGTCAAATACTTTAAGCAGATTTCCTAATTTTCATTTTTTTGTTATTTTTTTATATCCATATGTCGCAGTGTTTGGACTTGCCCTCAGTTTTCCAAGTCAGTTAATATTTTATTGACTGATCATAGATCCATAATATTTCAAACATTTTGAACTTTATTGGTGAATATATCTCAATACAATATCCTGGGTATGGATCTCAGACAAATCAGATCAGTCTGATTATAAACAACTGATATGGACTTCCTGGAAGACACTTCCTGTCAATATGGTGGTAAATTTAAATAAAGGATTAAATAGTCAAAAGTCTTAACAAATACAATTAAAATGTACATTTTAATTGACTGGTTACTTAAATTGTGTAATTATTTAAGATAAATTTTAAAAACTTTGTGACAGATTTTCAAGTAAAATTCTTTTCTTCATTGTTGAAAGTAACATGCACAATAAGAAGGCTCTTTTCTAGAGTAACTAAAGTGTGAAGTTTAAAGATGGAATTTACATGATATACACAATGTACATCTTCTTGTAATTAAGTGTCCCTTGAAAAGGGTGCTTATTTGTTTTCATGTCCACTGCTGATGCGGCTGCATTACCGTCGCCCTTATTAGTGGGTAGATTCTAACCATTTGTGGCAGTTATATACCTTAGGCATGGGAACATTTTACCACATGCTTATTTTTGACTTTTATCAAGGTCACATGATGAAAAATAAGTTTCTTCAGGTACACTCACTTATCATCGCCGCACAGCCAAAACTACTTACAGTAGGAGGGTGTAATTGTATCCACCGGATAGCATCTGGTGGATACTATGGATTTCGCTTTGTTATGCCGCCACCGCTGCAGTGTGTAGAGAGATTTCACCGTTACCACTCTAACAAACAAAATGTTATAGCTAGCCTTCTCAAATTTGTAGGATATATTCATAACCATAAAATCGCAGGGTATGTTCCTCATTACAAAATCTTGACTGGGAATATTTTTGGCCTCATTTTGAAAAACAAGATGGCCACCACGGGCGTTTCTTTGTCAGTCATAAAAAGTGCTTATATCTCCCTTATTATTGGTCCTAGAGTATTGGGATGGAAAACCAACCTATAGGAAATCATGGGCAGGGAATCTTGTGGTGTGGTTGGATTTGACCTTGGACCCCTCCTTCAAGGTCAAGCGAGGATAGCCAAACTTAAAAGTGCTCCGATGCGTAGGTCTAGTTACGAATATATGTCAATGCTATCAAAATCTTGATTAGATTTTGCAAGTGATTGGACCATAATTGAGCAATGTATGACCGTTTTTATACCAGGTATTAATTAGAAAGCTCAAGGAGGAACACACCAAACTAGTAAAAATACCTACAGCAAATGCGTTTATTTCCTTCCTACCTGCAGAGAGGCAGGTAAGGTCGACGATCCGTGTGTCACAGCTAATCTTAAAAAATCTTTGTCTTCTCACCTCGACATACATATATTGGAGGCATTCAATAATATTTTCGTGAAGATTTTCAGAAATCTTTACAAAAGCAAAGGGAGGTGGATCAGACCTCTTCTGCTCACAAATGAACGCACCCTCCAGATCTGGACAAATCCTCAGAACTTCAGAGGCTCCAACAATTTCTCGCCTCGACTCGTACTCTAGTCGCCTCGTAGACGACTCGTGTCAAGTTCGTAGTTCGGCCGAGGATCCCTCGAAGGTTGCCTCGACCAGCCCAAAAACAATATTCACACTCTTCTAGACAATATGCTGTAGATCCGAGCTCCTTGGATCACTACTTGGACTATTCTAATGTCCCTCAACCAGCCACTAGTAGGCCCAAAGCACAAGTTGAGGGCCAGATTCGTACCCTCATCTTCAGAGGAGGATCAGCCCCCTGAACATATGCACAGGTTCTCTAAACCCTCCAGGAAGTCATACCCTGATCAGGACCACTTAATTCACAGTTGGTGAAGGAAACCCCAACATGACCCCTACCCTCCTTATTTAGGGAAGTAGCATTGGCTGACATCCCATTCCAATATACTGAGGAGGTGGATACGTTTCGACGCATCCTCAAGTTGCCTGAACCTAGGGAATCCTTACCTAGATCTTCAACTCTGGTCATGTCCCTTGATGATGAGAAAGGCAGGCAAAACTTAGACCAAGAGGTCCTTCCTCCATGTTGCCTCTCAATTCAATCATTAAGAATGCCTTTGATAAATTTGATCAGGACTTCCAAACAGCAAATTTACCTGAGGGTAAGTACATCCAACCACCTCCTTCCACTGTAAAGTGGTACCAGCTAGGCCAGTCTTGTTATGAGGACAAAATACAAGAGCTGAATACAGACTTTACCAAGATTTGTATTTCTCATAAGTCATCTGGGCTCCTATGGTCAAGGTTCCTCTTCCAATTCTTAAAGAATTGGAACATCAGGCAAGACAGAATTTTTCCACTCTCAATTTCGCTACTACCTTTGCCAAGACTTCCTCTTTCTGTCATGTCACTTTGGAGAAGTGTCAATATAGCCTGAAACACTTTTTAAAACAAGTCTCAGATCAGGAAAGGTGCCGACCCTGATAAAGTAGCGAAACGTGGTTATGAGGAAGCCTGTGAGTCTCTGGATCTGTGGAATAAGACCATCCTGATCCAACACAGGGCCTTGACTTGCCTTAGTAGTCCTGGTCCCATATTCTCTCAGAGAAAATTGTACTCAATGGGCAATACTGGCTTGCTTAGGCTCGAAGCCGAAATGACCCTATTATAACCACACTTAGGAGAAACCAGGCACCAAGAACTAGTTGGTGAAGGAAGACGAGGACTTCCTTCTTAAAAAAGGCACCTCAAAAGGTTCTCAGGGTTTCGGACCCTACCAGAATAAGCCCTTTAAGAACTCCGGAAGGCGTCCTTCTGGCCATCTTCCTTGTTTAAATCATAGTTGGTGAAGGAAGGCAAGGACTTCCTTCCTAAAAAGGCACCTCAAAGATTCTCAGGGTTTCGGACCCTACCAGAATAAGCCCTTTCATGCTCCCCACAAGAAAAGAGGCTTATCGAAAGGGTGGAAAATGTAAAATCTCTCGGGTTTTACAATCGCCTGTTCCTAGTACCCATGCCTCACCAAGGTGGAGGCCAGTTATAAACTTAAGCAGGCTCAACACTTTTCTACATGTAGAAAAGTTCAAGATGAAAACTCCAGAGTCCATCAGGACCTCCCTGATTCCAGGGGAATGGGTATCGTCGATCGGACACCTACCTTCACATCCCCATCCATCCCCACTCAAGGAAAACCTAAGATTTTGCCACAGGTCTCCGGTGTTCCAGTTCTCCTCCCTACCTTTCGGACTGTCCACAGCCCCCCAGGTCTTTACGATCGTAAAGGAGGTGAAGCTCACGGCCCTCTCCAGAGGTCTCAGACTCCACCAATACCTGGACAACTGGCTGATTAGGTCTCAGTCGCGGGAGGAAACCCTAGTGAACACTCAGGCGGTGGTAGATCTAACCCAGCCCTTGGGATGGATCATCAATCAGAAAAAATCAGAACTGAATCCCACTCAGGTGTTTTTCGTTCGTGGGTTATAAATACCACCGGGATTCAGCCCATGTAAAACCCACTCAAGAGAGATATCTCAAACCAGGATTTTATCCTATACCTCAAGTCAAAACATGTTTTGACTGCAAGATGTTTGATGTCTCTAATTGGGTTGCTAGCCTCAACGGAAAAATTGGTCCCATAGGGACTACTTCACATGAGCCCCCTTCAGTTTCACATCAAGGAGCACTGGAAATTTCCTCAACCACTGGACAGCCTCCTTCCTTGGACAGAAGCCATCTCTGCACACCTAGACTGGTGGCAGAATCCTGCAAACGTGATGAAAGGCTCAGACCTTCATCCCAAAGACCACGGTATCCAACTCTTTCAGATGCCTCAAACGAAGGTTGGGGCGCTCATTTAGAACAAAATTCTACTCAACGTCTGTGGTCACCCCAGGAAAAAGGGCTACACATAAACGTCCTAGAACTGAAAGCTGTCTTTCTGGCCCTCAGACACTTCAAAGACCAGTGTCAGGACCAAACAGTGCTAGTTGCGACGGACAACTCAACTGTGGTAGCTCACATAAACAAACAAGGAGGAACACACTCAGCGGAGATGTGCGCACTCCTGTGGAGAATCATGACCTGGTGCCATCACTTTCACATAACATTGAAAGCCAGGCACATTCCAGGGTGCCTGAATGTGATGGCCGACCTGCTGTCCAGGTCGAATCAGGTCCAGTGGACGGAATGGTCACTACATCCACAGGTGTTCAAACAGATATGCCAATGGTGGTTCACTCCCCACATGGACCTGTTTACCACTCATCTAAACCTCAGGCTTCCACTGTACGTGTCACCTATCCCAGACCCCAAGGCCTGGGACATAGATGCTCTAAACATAAACTGTACGGGTCTCACTGCCTATCCTCCCCCTCCAACGGTTCTCCTTCACAAGGTGATCCAAAAATCAGGCAATGCCATTGCCTAATCATAGTAATAGCCCCAGAAAATCCATCTATGACACAAACCTCAGATTTCTTTACAGTTGGATTTCTCAACTCCATCTGTGAAACGAATCTCAGATTTCTTCATGTATCTCTACCAAGACCTTAACCGCCCCGCCACCATTGATGGTTACAGGACTTCCATTATTGACACCTTGGGCCCATCGGGCCAACATATTGCTCGTAATGAGGACCTTCATAGGTTGCTCTCCAATTTCCACAGGGATCGCCCCAAAAGTTCCAGAAATCTCCCTAAGTGGAACCTTTCTGTTGTTCTCAATGAGCTCACAAAAGCACCCTTTGAGCCTATGAAAGACACAGACCTCAAACATCTCACTCTCAAAACTGCTTTCTTGCTAGCTTTGGCCTCCTGCAAGCGCCGCAGCGAAATCCATGCCTGGGTTGCAAACAAAGTATCTAATCAAGGCCACTGGGAAAAGGTCTCCTTGTTCCCTTCTTCTGACTTCATAGCCAAAAACCAACTAGCAAGAGAAGATTCTCAAAGTGTGTCTCCGGTGACTATCCCTGCTTTGACTACCATTGTGGATAGACAGTTCAAGAAGACAGGACCCTGTGTCCGGTGCAGGCCCCGAGGTACTATCTGGACCGAACCAAGGACCTAAGAGGTTCCCGGTCCCTCCTTTTCATTTCCTTCAAGAAAGGACATACATCAGTCATCAGACCCGCTTCTCTCTCTTCTTGGTTGAAACAAACCATCCTACTTTGTTATAAACAAGCAGACCAGCAAGCCTTGGATTTACATTCGGGCCTTCGCAGCCTCTAAGGCGTTTTACGGTGGGGTATCGGTGGACCAGATCATGCAAGCCTGTCACTGGAAAGCTCACAACACTTTTACCAATTTTTATCTAAAAGACCTTACTTGGTCGGACAATGACAACAATCTGTTTCTGGGACCAGTAGTAGCGGCACAACAGGTCCTAGACCCTTCTCCTCAGTCCAGTCATCCTCGGAAAGAAAAGAAGGGGGGGCACATCCGCTACAACCAAGTCTTCAGGAGTCTAAGCCCAGGGTCTAGGTATACGTCTACCTCATCAGGGTGTATCCGGTAAGGTCTATCTAATCTTTAAATCATTATAATTGTACATTGTATTAAGGACCTTAAGGTTGTCATTTTACTCAGTACCTGAGCCTTAAGCTCAGGTTCTTCCGTGATCGTCCTTGGGACTGTCCCCGTCTGTGTATCTAGGGTACACATCTCCTTCTTGTCAAACACCCTGACAGTTTTTTTAGCACTGTCATTCATTCAGGTTTTTGGCTTATACAGGCCCGGTCTTTGGTATTGGGGCCCTGTAGACGGGACTCAGACTGGTACTTTCGATCTTTCATTCTACTATTATTATCAAAATTCTAAGAAAAAACAAACTTATCTGCCAGTCTCAGCTGTAATCCCTCCTCCGGATGGTTGGATTCAGCATTCAGTCCCACATGGTAAGCTATTGTAGCGCAATAAAATTGAAAATTTTAATTACTTAAATGTAGCTTTTATAAGCTACAAGCTTACCATGTGGGACTGAGGAGAGTCCCACCCTGCCTCCCTGCTGTATTACAGCTGAGGGGTATGGGTTTAAATCTCAACGAGAAAAGTTGTAACATAAGGGGCAGATCACGTGACGACAACCTGAGGCTACGCCCAAGAATAAATGTCTTTTTTCTTAGATGTTGGTCGTAGTTCCTCGCGGCAACCAGTAAAGCATTCAGTCCCAATGGTAAACTTGTAGCTTATAAAAGCTACATTTAAGTAATTAAGCGGCCCATCAGGGACGCTTATTTGTTTTCACTGAAGTTCGACTGATCACCGCCGCCGCCGCCGCTGCAGGATTATGGTCTCCCTTGAATAACTTCTTAGCCTTTCAAATTTAGGGGCGGGAAAAATTTTTGGGATACTTTGCGCAGACCTTAAGCTTTACTTAAGGTAACCTTAAGCATAAGTCCAAAACACCCCGTCATCGCGTTTCGGAAAAAACCACACACACCTGTGCTGTAAAATTCATCAGGTACATTCTAGACCAAATTTCCAAGGTCGGAAAGGATTTTCTTATCAATCGGACCATAGATGCCTGAATGGCAGGCGTTTTATTTTCGTAATTTTTTTAAAAATGGGTACTTGGTCTGTATCTCAAAAACGGTTAGGATTTCGGCGTTTTGTTGGAATAACTTATTCAGCTACTTTTTGATAATCTTTCACATGCCGAAGTTTTAGCCCTGTATCTGCGATCTTAAGGTCACCTTAATGTCCAAAAAGGGGGTTTTAGCCCTCCAGTTCACTTAGTTTTTCACTTTTTTCAACCAAACTTGGCACATATATCAAGATTCGCCAAAGGAATATTCTGGCTTTATGGTGACCTTAAACTGAAAATGTTAATGGACATATGGCCTGCTTAAAGTCATCAAATTGGAATAAAATCCTCTGGCTCCTTTCTTTTTCATTTTTTTTATATTGAAATTATCACTGGTATTAAAGTAGATAAAAATAATACTTATGGTCACCTTAAACTCTCAGTATGAATGGAGTTGTAGCCACCTTAAAGTGAAATAAGGGGGTGTTCAGCCTCCAAGTATCTTATTGTTCGGCTGACCTCAGTTAACCATTGCACATCTATAAAGGATAGCAAACCAAAGGGTTATCCTGACTTTATGGTGACCTTAAACTGTTAATATAATTTTGGCCTCCCTAAAGTCATAACATTTGAATAAAGCCGTCTGGCTCTTTTCTTTTTCCATATCTAACATATATTGATATTGAAGGGACATTCTCATATTATGGTCACCTTAAAGTCACAATATGAATGAAGTTATGGTCACCTTACAGTGAAAAATGAAGTTTTAGCCTCCAGCTATCTTATTGTTCAACTGACCTGAGGTAAACTTTATGCACTTATAAAGGATGACAAAAGGGACATTCTCATTTTATGGTCACTTTAAAGTCGCAATATGCATGAAGTTATGGTCACCTTGCAGTGAAATTATGGAGTTTTTAATCTCCAGCTATCGTATTCTTCAGCAGAGCTCAGTTAAATTTTGTACACTTTTAAAGATGACATTAGGGACATTCTTATTTTCTTTCCACCTTGAAGTTCCAATACAAGTACAGTCATGGCCATCTTGATGTGAAAATGAGGATTTTCAGCCCCTAACTGATTTACTGTTCAGTAACATCTGTTTAACTTGACATTGATTATAGTAAAGTAAGATTTTGTATAATATTTCACTTAAAATTCCTGTACTTAAGAGGCTTTGGCCATGTTAACATGATAAATATATACTTCTTGCTCCCTCCTCATTTATTTTAACACTTTTTAAAACCACACCTGGCATATGTATACTTAAAAATATTTGTGCTGTCTGGCAAACCTAATCTCTTAGTGTTTATGAAGTTATGACATTTTCGAATTTATGAAGCACTGAAGTTATGAAGTTTATGAAGTTATGACATTTTCGAATTTATGATGCACTGATGTGGTTATTAACATATTGCAACTGATCAGTGTTCACATAATATAAATTCCCAATTTTAGGAAGATTAAAAAAAACACATTCTTCTGATTCCATTCTTTTGGAATTGTGGGGATATAACTTTTCCTTTTTGGAAAAAAAAGCTTCAATTGATTCAACTTTTGTTTTGTAGAAGGAGTTGATGATCTACCTACTTGCTCACATAGACTATGTAAATTGGTCAAATGTATACACCTGACTTCTTTCACAATATAAGATGCCTGAAACAAAAAAACACTTTCTCATAAACAGTTTCTCTTGTACAGCATTTTATGTATCTCCAGCTGAGTGGAAATGAATGACTTGTCCCTTTCTTCTTCTCCCCAATTCTTTTCTGTGATATCATGGAAAGTATTTATATGCAGAAAGAACCCCCCCCCCAAAAAAAAAACAAAACAAAAAACAAACCCCCCTTTAGTGCACATAAAAAGCAAGTGGAAAAAAAAAAGAATGGCCTCAGTGGGGGAGGTGGGGGGGTTGATGGAGGGAGATGATAGATAGAGATATATATGTGTGTGTGAAGCAAAAGTGGAACAAAAAAAAGTGGAATATTTATGCTGTTGTTTTGAATGTATATTGTTTTCTTTCTTCCATTTCACTTAGACTTCTACATTTAATTAATTTTAGCTCAAGTGGGAAATGAATTTTTGAAACTTTAATGCATTCAAATTCCTGCAGTCATGCACTAAATCACTTATAACTTGAAAAGTATTGTGTTCACAGTATTTTGTTAAAACATGTTATTAGGCTACTTTTTCCACAGCTACAACAAGTCCAGTAACTTGTTTGGTCTTAATTTTGTGCATTATTGAAGTGTGGAATGGATCATGATCTCCTACTCTTATTCCTAAGCCTAGATTTTTAATTTCACTTGCCAAATCATTCATAAATATTGCAATATATAAACTCATACTTTTTTTTCCCAATAAATCCAGTAACATTTTTCTAGAGCTATAGCTTGACTTGTTTGTAACTTGATTTTTCTTGTAAGCAATAACTCTGAAGTAAAATCATTAACTTTTGAACAAAAACTCTAAGGCACTTTGGTTCACTGGATTTTATTAGTGGTGTTACATATATTGGACACTATATTAGTACATTGTATATTACATATATTAGGCACTATATTAGTGCATTGTTTAATTTAAGCTTTATGTTTATACATTGTCATAAAAGATAATTGTGTTGTTGGTTCTTTTTGTGTGTTAACATTTAAAGTAAGGGAGTTATTGATTTTTGTGTTTTAGTGTTTATTGATTTGTTCACAGACTGGGGGAAATCCCCCCCTCAGTGGTTATGATAGATTTGGGGAAACCCAATTGCCAGTAGTTTCTAGAACTTCCTCCTTTGGCCTAGATGGCTCAAGCTTTTTTGAGTTGGTTCTGTACAATTCCAGAAGGAATCTGTGAATGTATATAAGGAATGTACATCTGACCACAAGTGAACTTTGTATTCGCTGGCTATAAGGAGAGCTATTGTGTTTTGGAATATAATATAACTTGTGTTGCTGTGAACTTTTACTGGAGTGAACTAGATACATTGTCTGGACAGATTTATTGCACTTTGGATATTTTTGGATATTGTACAGTTATATAACAGAGAGTGGATTTACTGCATTTTGGACATTGTCCATATCTTGGAGCAGACAGTACAATTGTGTTAACTCTCTAAAAATCTCCAGACAGACCTTCTGTGTGACTGGATATATAAAGGATAGCAGGACAAGCACCTTTTGTGTTGAGTGTGGGACAGGTCACAGAATATAGACATCTGTGTGCGAGTGAACGCTGGACAGATCACGGGACAGACCACAGGACATTGGACAGATCACAGAATATACCACAGGACGGATTACAGAACAGATTGCGGGATACGGCGGATAAACTTACTCTTAATCTCAGTGGTCAGGTCAGCTAGATCTTATTATTGTATTAGTGTGTTTGGTTAAGAGCACACCAGTTGACTGTAATCATTATTGTTGACTATTAAATAAATTTGTTAAGTTTAACTTTTTGCTTTTTCTGTTACAACTTAAAGACAACCGGTAATTGCTACCGTGCTTGCCCGTGACCGTAACAGTGGTTTTGTTAAGTTTTTAGTTGAAGCACAAGTTCACTGCATTCAATTAGTGTTTTATACTTAAGTCTGATACTAATGACATTTTGAACAGAAATGTCTGTGGTCAATGTACCCTTTCACTCAAGACCTCTTCTCCGAGAACATTACCAAAGAATGTAGGACATACAGAATCTGGGAAAACAATGCCTCCTGGACAAAATGCCTCACAGAAAAAATGTCTCCTGGAAAAAATGCCTCCTAGAAAGAATGCCTCCTGGATATTTTGTGACTAGGAAAAAATGCCTCCTGAGGAAAAAAAGTTATTTCAACCTGTAAACATGTTACATATGAACCTATAACGTATAATATCAAAAACATGTTAATGGAAGCCAGGGATGAGCAGCCAGCCAAAACAGTGATAAGCACCAGCAAAACCTTACAAGAGAAACTTATGTACCTTTGTACAGCTAAGCAAAATGGGTAAAAGACTGTGAGTTTTTGACAGGCATTGGCGACTATAAGACTCAAGTGGAAAAATGAAGATGCCTCTGAAGTTGTAATGTGAACCTGTAGTGTTATAATACTTCAAAGAACTTTTTTTCTTAGGAGGTATTTTTCCTGGTCACAAAATATTCAGGAGGCATTCTTTCTAGGAGGTACATTTCCTAGGAGGCATTTTTCCTACGCATCGGACATACGTTCTTTTGAGAAGTAAATTTCACACCTACAATTTCTCTTCCGTCAAGCTCTGGTCGTTCTTTCATTTGTTAAATATGGTAACATACACAATGCACTAAACTTTACATTTTCTATTCCTTGTGATGCATTTCTTGATATCTTTTACGGCTTACTTCACACTTTTTCATCAGGGCCGCTTCGTTTTTGTCAGCAAAAACCTTTTTCTAGTTAAAATTTTCAAGTTTGTGTTTTTGGCTTATATCTCCTTTTAGAGGTTTTGAATATATTGGTAGGTCATAGGAAACTATATACAGGGAGTCTAAAAACCCAGCTTAATGAAACTGGGATCATA
The DNA here is from genome assembly GCA_964017235.1 of Sabellastarte sp. h YS-2021. NCBI lineage: Eukaryota > Metazoa > Annelida > Polychaeta > Sabellida > Sabellidae > Sabellastarte > Sabellastarte sp. h YS-2021. Next base: position 122,182,128 of record OZ024930.1, on the reverse strand, counting down.
AAATGCAGATTGTGTGTTTTTGGCTTTTTTTAGGCTCAAATTTTACCAAATTTTTTCAAACGTGTATACATTTATTTTCTATTCATAGGGCATCTGTACATGTTAGGAAGTAACTAATGTAATATCCAGTATGGTTGTATGTCATAATACATGATGCCAAGTGAAAACTTTTTATGTATATTTACCATTTATGTTTACATACAAAGGAACCCTTCAGCAAGGGTGTTTTTTCCTCTCATGATACGTTACTCAGGGAAAAATTACATCAAAAACACATCATTCTACTCTATTTAATATTTCTGTAACAGTAACTTTACCGATGAGGTTCTGCGATGATTACATTTCTGCATGAGGAAATTTGTAACAACATACTAATTCCTTTTTCTCTTTCTTCAAACTGTTTCACTTTTGAGTTTTTAACATTTTTCTAGTTATTAATTCAAAAGATGTATGCTAGGAATGTGCTATTTTAACTTGTTAAAATAAGGCCTCTTGTTCTTTTAACTGGTGGTTTTTCAAACATGAACAAAATAAAGTAAAATTCAACATTTTAGAATGGTGTTCATGAAATTACTGACCAAGTAACAGTGGACTCTAATGATTTCAGTTATTTTCATGTTATAGCTTATATATATTAATGTTTCCTGTGTCCTTGGAGTAACATCAACTGTTTTGACTACATTACAAATTTCATGTAGATATTTTCAACCTAAGGCTTTTTATTCAAATTTATAGTTTAAGTGGTATTGTACCATGACTCTACAGGCAAGTAAAATAGAGCTGAGGTAAGCATGTCTAGTATATCCACTAATGAAGCCATTAACATATTTTGAAGGTCTTGCTGCATCAGCTGATTTTTGACTTCATTGTTTTTTTGTTTAGTAGCATCTTTACATAGCATGAAAAAGTGGGGATAAGGTAAATACCTTGGTAAAGGTGCTATGAGAGGGCATAACCTTACACAGACATATTGATGTCTGTGGGATAGATGGTGGGGAGAGAGTTGGGATAAAGTATAGTCCCTGACATTTGCAAGTTGCAACTTGAGGTAGATTCATAACTGGGTTGCTGTTCCATCTAAAGGGCTGGTGAATCATAATAAAAAATTTTGCACCCTTAATTAACATCTACAAAATAAGAAATTCAAATTTTTGTAGGAAAATTTGATTCACCGAGTTCATCCGTCAACATTTAGGTTTGTGGACACTTTAAGTCGAAGATGCTTGTCTCGATTGATTTGATATTTGACTGTCAAGGTGGTAGGACACCACCTTCCATAGATTGCTTTCAAAACTGCCAGTCAAGTGTGTCTGTCTGTGTGTCTGTCCATCACCATATTGTTTTCTGGAATCTAACTTGAAGAAGCTTATGGTATGACATACACCCAGGCTAATTTGCTGTTGAAATTGGTACCATTTTAAAAAACAATTTGGCCACCGTCTTGAATTTCTGTTTCCAGACTCTAACTTAAAAATGCTTTTACCTATCGATTTAAATTTGACAAAGTGGTAGAACAAAGTTCCTTTTTACAAACATATAATAAACTTGAAAGTTGCTGCTGGAGCCTATCCTTGATACAGGTTGTGCTACCCACCTCTTTGGGGTCGATAATCACAATTTTCTTGTTTTTTTTTAGGACTGGTGTTTTTTCACAGTGAACACTGAAAGTTATTTTATGTATCATCCCAACAAACGACACTGCATAATATCTCTTAGCATCAGATTTCTCTGATCAGAAGCAATTAAATTCAAATAATAAAAGGTGATAACTTTGAGTCTCTTTGCTCTGTACAGATGAGATCAGCTCATGACATTATGGATGAAGGTGTCCAATTATTATTGTCTTTTTGTGTCAATGTATAATGACCTGTAATTGTTAGTTTATCAGTTATAAGTCAGTATGATCACATTTATATCCTTTTCATACCTGCAGATCATGGAATCCTTTTTATGTCAGCTGATTTGTCAGTCAGCTGACATTATGTTGTCACTCTGCAGCGTTGGCGTCTGCGTCCGCATCTGCGTGAACAATTCTCCTCCAAAACTACAAGGCCCAGAGACATACTGTTTTGTTAGAAGATACCTTATCTATCAAGGATGAAAAATTATTCAAGGCATGCAAGTCTGTTCGTTTGTCTGTTTGCTAGAGCCATTACAAGTGAGGAACCCCCCCCCCCCCAAAAAAAAAAAAAAAAAATTGAGAATTTCAACAATATCACAATTTTCTCATTGACTATTGCAGGGTTTTCTCTCATATCTTGCATATATGTATTAGGCCACAAATAGATTCTCTTGTGTGAGTGTCAGGCCTGGATCTGTCTTAATTTCTTTTATGAATTTTTAAAATAATTTTTAATGCATTAAAATTCATGTCATGCACTAAATCACTTATAACTTGAAAAAGTGTTGTATTTAGAGCATTTTGTTAAAATATGTTATTCAGCTACTTTTTTATAACTACAACATGATGTGTATCTTGAGAGTCTTTCCCAATAGCTAAGTGAGTAATAGCTACTTTCTGACTTTTTCAGTACCTTCCATAATGAGTAAAATCACTTGTAACTTGAAAACTATTGCATTTAGAGAATTTTGTAAAAATATGTTATTCAGCTACTTTGGGGTCAGCTATAACATAGTACAATTGCAGACCTGTAGCTCATTGCATAGCTGAGCAATAGCTACTTTGAGGTTATCACTGTTGAGTAAATGAGTTACAACTTGCATTTAGAGTATTTTCTTTAAATATATTGTTCACCTACTTTTGGGTCAGCTATAACATAGTATAATTGCAGACATGTAGCTCATTGTATAGATGAGCAATAGCTACTTTGAGGTTCTCACTGTTGAGTAATCAGTTGTTACTTGAAAACTATTGTATTTAGAGTATTTTGTTTAAATGTGTGATTCACCTACTTTTTGCTGAGCTATAACATAGTAAAATTGCAGACCTGTAAAAAACTAATTTGAGATTCTCACTGTTGAGTTAATCGAAAACTATTGCATTTACAGTATTTTTTGTAACTATGTTTTCCACCTTCTTTTTACATCTTTACAGCTAACTTTGTACTTTACTTCTGAATACCATTTGCACTGCACAACATTTGTGTCCTTTTCTTTTTTTCACTTCTACTCTGAAACTTGAAACATACAGTCCGCTGACACAGAGCCTGTTCACAGGCACTGATTGCTTGTTTTATAATTTGCCCAGTTCTCATATGGTACAACTAAACCTTGTAGAGTAAGAAATCTAAAATTCGCCAGGAATCTAAAATTCGCCACCTCTAAAACCTTAGTTAATTTTATGAATTAAATGATGATTTGTCTTAAAATTGGTATTTTTCAGTTCAAAAAGCATTAATTTACTGTATGTTCAACAAATCTCACCTCAATTTATTTATTTTATTAGTATTTCCACACATGGCAAATTTCAGATATGTGGCGAATTTTAGATTTCTTACTCTATATATTTATTTTTGCGAGTTATAACGTTACAACTCATCCGAGTGGTACTGCATAGCATAACAGTAATTAAAAGGACTTGACACATTGGAAAACAGTGTTGGGACTGAAGTGCAATTTCAATATTGATTGTAAGCTACTAGAGCTTCAGTTAACAAAAAGACATAACCTTTGAAAATTTTCAGTGTATTCTATTTACAGACCATTTCAATAACAAAACAGAACTAACTCTGTCACACAGCCACATGTACAGATTAATTTGTGACAGCCAAAACTTAAGACTTTAAGTTGACAGTAAAACTGCGCATAAGGCCTATAAAGACTCACCTGCTGACTTTTTCCAACATTTTCGATATATTGTGCCTTGTAACTTGAAAATGGTAAATCTGTCACACAGTTCTGTTTATAGCCTTGTTAAAAAAAATACACTGAAGTCTTAAGGATTAAGCAAAATCCCTAGGCATTTTAGGGAATTCACAAATTCCTTTTGAATGCACATTTATTTAGAAATAAAAAAAATCTAAATTCTTAAAATATAAGTCAAACCATTTAGATCCAATCACTGAATTTATAATATTTCATATCTCTACTGACATGTAGATAAAAAACAGATACAAATATTTTTGGGCTTGTTATTTTATATTGTAAAAAACTTAAATACTTTGAAAGCAGATCAAATGTGTAATAACAAATAAAATAAAGTAAAATATTTCATAATTTTCACACAAAATTCCCAGTCAGTGCCTGGGGTGGAGGGGAGGGAAAGTTTAGAGATGGCCTGTCTATTTATTGGCATCAAGTCAGCACAATCTAGTCCTTTCACTTCTTACATTCAGGGCCATAGAAGTTTATTATTATTGTACAATCTACTCAAATATGTAGCTTTAATTTCAGTAATATACTCTCTGTGTGTATTTAAGCAAGAACTATTAAAGGCAAAAACTTTGATTTAAGGATAATAACTGTCGGGTCTGTGGCAGTCATTTTGTGACAGTTTTCAAAATATTTCTGGTATGTTGCATGGTTTATAAAAACTGGATATTGGTAATATTTATTTTATGTTCAAAGACTTATTCTGAGCTAACTATGAGACAGAACAGCTATCATTACAATCTTCTCTTAAAATTTGTCATCACGTTTAATATCTTCATTATATTTATATGACTTTGCTTTGTCATTCACTCTTCTCAGGTAAGGCATCACAATGCTCCAGGCATTTGTTGACTGAGACCAAGTCACAGTGTCTGAAAATAATTCCATTAATGTTTTGACTGATTCATTGATAATGCTATAATTTTATAACAATATAACGATTGCTGGGATGTGTGGACACCAACTTGAGTCCTGATGTAATGGGTGATACATGGCAAATCAGTCGAATGTGCTGATATTTAACACAGTGTTGCAGTATTTTACCTTCATAATAAAAACTAATCTCAATTCAGTCAGTTGTAGTTATTTAGTTCATTATAGTTGCATATATTTGTATCAGTAAATGTTATACATAAAGAAGTAATAAAGTGTAATAAATATCCATCCCTAGATGGCCTTATATGTCACTCTAAACATATACAAAAACAACAACAGTGAAATTGTAACTCAGTAAATGTGTAAATTTGTCATGTTTGACAGCAAACCAATTTTGTGTTAACATAATAGCTACATAAAAGGAAACCCTTTTTTATTGCAAAGTAATACGGAGGAATTTAGTAACATGAAAGTTTTCAAATAATGCAATTCCTAATGATACCATACTTAACCAACTTAAGTTAAACTTAACCACGGGTCATTTTGCAAATACCAAGCTCAATCTTTTTAACTGGCATCTGACCTAAGTACTTAATTAAACAACCAAACTGTAACATAGCATCCCCAATTCACCTAGGTTCCTTTCAATTCTCCGTGACATCCTTATTTAAAGGGGTAAGGTTGTGAAATTGTTCCATCAGACATCACAAAAACATCACAGACATGGTAGTGAGTTGTTGTAGATGTAAACCACTTACCTTGTCTGCCCTTTTTAACCTATGTGAGAATCATGTTGGACATGATAAACCAGAGAAGTATGAACCAGACATAAAATGATATTTTAATAAGGATGTGATACACAAAGAGCCAAATTAGAACTTGATGTGTCTGTCTCCTAAGGTATTGCTCAATTATCTGTTCTAACAACACCGATTTTTATGGCTTTAGCATCATTTCTACAATTACTGTCACAGGTGTAGTTAGTAAATTCTTGGAGAAATAATCTCTTTGAAACACAGTACCTGGCACAATACTTTCAATTTATTCCACCTCAGCAATGTTTGAAACTGTATTTTTGTCCCAAAATAGCCTTACCTTGCCCTCATAAATACTTTTTTCTTTGCTTTTTGCGTGTGTATTGTGATTAAATTTTTAGACCTATTCTTGCTGGTAACTCCATAGTTAATATGGACCCTTTTAGTAAGTTGATGCCAAGTTGTCACAGTGGTTTGGAAAGTTTTGAGACTTTGTTTCTGTGAACTAATAAAAAGCAAAAATTATTGCATTTATTTGTTTAATCTTACATTTTAAGTACGGTGGGCCCTGTATCAGTAGAACCAGTTTAAGTTGAATTTAATTGTAAATAGTAGAACCAATTTATGGTCCATACGTCAAAAAAGCCTGTATTTTCAAAGGTATAATTGATATTTAACCATAATCTAGAAAGTTATTTCTATGGATTTTGGATGTTTCGGTTATACAAGCAACTGTGTGTTTAAATTTATTACATGCTTGCAAACTTATGATTTAAAAAAATTCGTATGATTCTTGTGAAATGAAAAGTCCCTCATTGTTGTAAACAAACCTAGAGGTAGAGATATATTAAAAGAAATCTGATTGGCTAATGAGTTTTGTATTCAGTTATCCAGAATCAACATTTGTCAATAAAAGGGAGCCATCTGGTGACCAGGAGTATTGAATTCAAATTTGTTTGGATGTTGTGTACACAAGATTACAAATTCCAAGAGTCAAATTGCCTGTTCATGCTTCTTTTAGGCCATAGGATGTTTACAGGACATGATTTGAATACAGACTTGATGTAGAGGGTCCTTGAAAGAGTGCAAATCTCCACCCCAATGGTTCTGTTGGAACATAAAGACATGTAATGCTTGCAGCCAAAACTTGACGCAACTTGATCGCAGTGTCCTTATTACTGCTTGTTTTATCTGTAATAATAACATAGATAGCTATTGATTAAAATATGAATTGACAAAAGCACACGTTACAGGTAAACTTAAGCCCTAAAGTCCAGGTGAAGTAGCCTTCTGCAGTTCGTTTAAGGGGTCATAATACAATTTAGTCTTAAAGCCAGCACCATAAATTAGCACAAATCTTAAAATCAATATTTATTGATTTGAAAGTTATGTGTTTGTTATTCTTAAAATCATGGTCGGGACTAAGGCCTACATACATGGAACCACTAAATAAAAGTATTGTGGTCATGGATCGTCAGTTGACTATATGGAAACTTATATTTAGTGAGAACATGATTCAAGTCCCAGGTGTCTTGCTATGATACTTGACTCTTATTGGATGGTCAGAATTGGTGAGAGATCCACCTCGGCTTACAACAAAGGGAGATGCTTGAATGGAAATTGACCCGTTAAAAGATTGTCAACTACAGCAAAATGGGGGAAACTAATCTAGTAGTTTCATTTTTGCAAATAATTTTTCATATGACCTTGAGTTTGTTGGAAGAAAAATGACTACGGTTATAAAGTTTCTATTGTTTTAAGAAACAGAAAACCATTCCTGAACCAAATTATACTGTAGTGTTTCAGACAAAGCCATTAAAGAAATTGGTTAATAGGATGAAAGACTAACTTGTAGGTAAAACAGGCTTGACAGACAAGGAACAGCTTCACTGGGGTAAGTTAATGTTACAGTAAAGTATAACTGATTGCTATTTCTGGGGCGGATTTCACTAAAGGACTTAAACTAAGTCCCTTTATTGGCTAAGTCAGGGACTTAAATCTAAAACACTTTGGTCTTAGCTAGGTCTGGGACTTAAAATGGATTTCACAAAGGTGACTTAGCTAAGTCCAAGCTTATCAAATAACCACAGTGGTTTTCTGTGTCATGTGACCTTTTATATCTATTCAAAATATAATATTGGTACCATATATCCTTCATTTGATGTATTTTATCTAAGGATAAGGGCTGATTTGAAATGGAAAACCTTGTTGCCACATATAAACTTCCCAAAGACTACTTTAGTGAGGTGTTCTGTGTAATTATACTTTATTTACAGCCATTTCAAATTTTGAAGTGGAGAAAAGTTTATGGCGGCCATATTTAAGTCCTCTTTACAAAATTTAAGCCCACTACCACCCAGACTTAAAGTTAAGTCCACTGACGTAGCATTTTCATGGACTTAGCTGCTTTGTGAAATCCGCTAAGTCTAAGACCACAGACTTAACATTCTTTTGACAAAATTTAAGACCAAAGTCTTAAATTGTCTTAGCTAGGTCTGTGACTTAAAATGGATTTCGCAAAGGTGACTTAGCTAATTCCAAGCTTATCAAATAGCCACAGTGGTTTTCTGTGTCATGTGACCTTTTATATCTATTCAAAATATAATATTGGTGCCATATATCCTTTATTTGATGTATTTTATCTAAGGATAAGGGCTGTTTTGAAATGGAAAACCTTGTTGCCACATATAAACTTCCCAAAAACTACTTTAGTGAGTAGTTCTGTTTAATTATACTTTATTTACAGCCATTTCAAATTTTGAAGTGGAGAAAAGTTTATGGCGGCCATATTTAAGTCCTCTTTACAAAATTTAAGCCCACTACCAACCAGTCTTAAAGTTGAGCCCTTGGCTAAGCCTAAGACCGGTCTTAAATTCTTTGTGAATACTACTAAGCCTAAGACAAAAGTCTTAGCAGTTTTTGGGCAGAAAGTTGAGACAAAAGTCTCAACTTTAAGTCTAAGCCCTGGCTAAGACCTTTCGTGAATACGGGGCCCTAGTTTCTATTGCATGATGTAATGAATAGTATCTGTACTGCCCTGAAAAAGATGCCAGGTGGTTATAGGTTAGATTGATGACCTAATATTTTCACATGTATGAGGTGGAATCCTAGTACAAAATGCCCTTCCCAGATATAAATGAAACTAGTTCTGGCAATATATTTATCAAAGTACCATAATTCCTGTAGCAAACTCCAAGGAACAATGCCATTTTTTTCAAAAGGGGACCATTAAAACAACAAAAACAGTGTTTCAAAAAATGTTTCAATTAGTTGTCTCTTTCTGTCCAGCATTTTTTTGGACTTACATTCTGCAGGTACAGCAGTTGACAAACATGGCAAACAAATTAATAGTGCAATGTATTTACTATATTTTCTTAACTATATCTAGCAACTGAATAATGTATGCCATAATATTTTTAAGATGTTGCTATATTTTCTATGAGGGAATATGTACCTGTATATTGAACCAGACTGAAAACTTTGTAATTTATTGAGTACCATTTGTTTTAATATTAGACCCTGGGTCACTAAAAAAATTATTGAAGCATGTGGTGGCCACAATTAGAGATTCTATTCATTTCAGAAATTGTGATATGGAGACAGATCATAGGTTGGCAGGTCTGTAGTTCATCATATTGCCGACATGTTCATCTGTGGGTCTAAAATGATACATACAGTTCCTCAGGCGTTTACCTTCAACAATTGGCTTGTGTTCACATTTTATATCAATTTTATCTGTGTATCTGCCCACTTGGAACCCACTATACAAAATGTGAAGTAAATATATATTTGTGTGGAAACTTGCATAACAGATATTTCCATACTTACATACTTCCAGAAGGGCAATTCTGTAATCCTTTCAATACTGTTTTGACACTAATGTCCCACAGTAAAGTTTAGAAACAGGGAATTATACTTGTTTGTGTATGGGAGAGCTTCCGGCTCCGCCGGCTCCTGCGGCTCCGCCGGCTCCGCATTTTGTTTTCCTTATAACTCTGTAACCGTTAGGCGGATTCTTTTCAAATTTGGCAGGTTTAGGCAGTAGCCTTGGGGAATTTTTTTGAATATGCTGCAGTGACATTTCAACCAATCAGAGAGGTCACATGACCAAAAATGTCTTTTTTCGATGGGGAAGCTTGTCCGGATGATAACTTGAAAGGAATTTTATCAATTCACCTGAAACTTGGCAAATGCATTCATTCTATTAAAATCTGGAAATCATTAGATTTTGGCATTGATTGGTCAAGAAGTGGCCGAGTAATTAATGATTAATTAATCATTACGAATTTTCCAAATAAGGAAAACACAAAAATGCTTATATCTCGAAAACCGTGCTAGATAGAGCGATTTCGACGAAATTTTTGACCCGCAGGGTATCTCTGCAGAGTAGTTTTCCCAATTTTCAAAAAATTTTTCTCTCGCCCAAAATGGCGGCCATTTTGAATTTTCGAAATTTTCGCAAAAATTGCAAAACACAAAAATGCTTATATCTCGAAAACCGTGCTAGATAGAGCGATTTTGACGAAATTTTTGACCCGCAGGGTATCTCTGCATAGTTATCCCAATTTTGAAAAAATTTTTAACTCGCCAAAAATGGCGGCCATTTTGAATTTTCGAATTTTTCGCAAAAATTGCAAAACATAAAAATGCTTATATCTCGAAAACCCTGCTAGATAGAGCGATTTCGACGAAATTTTTGACCCACAGGGTATATCTGCAGAGTAGCCATGCCAATTTTCAAAAAAATGTTGTCTCGCCAAAAATGGCGGCCATTTTGAATTTTCGAATTTTTCGCAAAAATTGCAAAACATAAAAATGCTTATATCTCAAAAACCCTGCTAGATAGAGCGATTTCGACGAAATTTTTGACCCGCAGGGTATCTCTGCAGAGTAGCCATGCCAATTTTCAAACAAAAAATTTCTTGCAAAAAATGGCGGCCATTTTGAATTTTCGAATTTTTCGCAAAATTGCAAAACACAAAAATGCTTATATCTCGAAAACCGTGCTAGATAGAGCGATTTCGACGAAATTTTTGACCCACTGGCTATCTCTGCAGAGTAGCCATGCCAATTTTCCAAAAAATTTTGTCTTGCCAAAAATGGCGGCCATTTTGAATTTTCGAATTTTTGCGCAAAAATTGCAATACACAAAAATGCTAATATTTCGAAAACTGTGCTACATAGAGCGATTTCGACGAAATTTTTTATCTTCAGGGTATCTCTGCAGAGCACCTATCACAAAGAGCTTTCACTTGGTGAAGTTTCAAACCCATAGCTAATTGCTCACCTACTCAAAAAGAGTAAATGCGAATTACCTCTAAAAGTATTGCAGATGGCCAATTTTTCTCAAATAACTCATTCACCTACTTTTGGAAGAGCTTTCACATGGTGAAGTTTCAGACCCATAGCCAATTACTCACCTACTCAAAATGAGTAAATGCGAATTATCTCTAAAAGTATTGCAGATAGCCAATTTTTCTCAAATAACTCATTCACCTACTTTTGGGAGAGCTTTCACATGGTGAAGTTTCAGACCCATAGCTAATTATTTACCTACTCAAAATGAGTAAATGCGAATTATCTCTAAAAGTATTGCGGATACCCAATTTTTATCAAATAACTCATTCATCTACTTGTGGGAGAGCTTTCACATGGTGAAGTTTCAGACCCATAGCTAATTACTCACCTACTCAAAATGAGTAAATGCGAATTATCTCTAAAAGTATTGCAGATAGCCAATTTTTCTCAAATAACTCATTCACCTACTTTTGGGAGAGCTTTCACTTGGTGAAGTTTCAGACCCATAGCTAATTACTCACCTACTCAAAATGAGTAAATGCGAATTATCTCTAAAAGTATTGCAGATAGCCAATTTTTGTCAAATTAATCATTCACCTACTTTTGGGAGAGCTTTCACTTGGTGAAGTTTCAGACCCATAGCTAATTACTCACCTACTCAAAATGAGTAAATGCGAATTATCTCTAAAAGTATTGCAGATAGCCAATTTTTCTCAAATAACTCATTCACCTACTTTTGGGAGAGCTTTCACTCTGTGAAGTTTCAGACCCATAGCTAATTACTCACCTACTCAAAATGAGTAAATGCGAATTATCTCTAAAAGTATTGCAGATAGCCAATTTTTCTCAAATAACTCATTCACCTACTTTTGGCAGAGCTTTCACTTGGTGAAGTTTCAGACCCATAGCTAATTACTCACCTACTGAAAATGAGTAAATGTGAATTATCTCTAAAAGTATTGCAGATAGCCAATTTTTCTCAAATAACTCCTTCACCTACTTTTGGGAGAGCTTTCACTTGGTGAAGTTTCAGACCCATAGCTAATTACTCACCTACTCAAAATGAGTAAATGCGAATTATCTCTAAAAGTATTGCAGATAGCCAATTTTTCTCAAAATAACTCATTCACCTACTTTTGGGAGAGCTTTCACTTGAAGTTTCAGACCCATAGCTAATTACTCACCTACTCAAAATGAGTAAATGCTAATTATCTGTAAAAGTATTGCGGATACCCAATTTTTATCAAATAACTCATTCATCTACTTGTGGGAGAGCTTTCACATGGTGAAGTTTCAGACCCATAGCTAATTACTCACCTACTCAAAATGAGTAAATGCGAATTATCTCTAAAAGTATTGCAGATAGCCAATTTTTCTGAAATAACTCATTCACCTACTTTTGGGAGAGCTTTCACTTGGTGAAGTTTCAGACCCATAGCTAATTACTCACCTACTCAAAATGAGTAAATGCGAATTATCTCTAAAAGTATTGCAGATAGCCAATTTTTCTCAAATAACTGATTCACCTACTTTTGGGAGAGCTTTCACTTGGTGAAGTTTCAGACCCATAGCTAATTACTCACCTACTCAAAATGAGTAAATGCGAATTATCTCTAAAAGTATTGCAGATAGCCAATTTTTGTCAAATTAATCATTCACCTACTTTTGGGAGAGCTTTCACTTGGTGAAGTTTCAGACCCATAGCTAATTACTCACCTACTCAAAATGAGTAAATGCGAATTATCTCTAAAAGTATTGCAGATAGCCAATTTTTCTCAAATAACTCATTCACCTACTTTTGGGAGAGCTTTCACTCTGTGAAGTTTCAGACCCATAGCTAATTACTCACCTACTCAAAATGAGTAAATGCGAATTATCTCTAAAAGTATTGCAGATAGCCAATTTTTCTCAAATAACTCATTCACCTACTTTTGGGAGAGCTTTCACTTGGTGAAGTTTCAGACCCATAGCTAATTACTCACCTACTGAAAATGAGTAAATGTGAATTATCTCTAAAAGTATTGCAGATAGCCAATTTTTCTCAAATAACTCATTCACCTACTTTTGGGAGAGCTTTCACTTGGTGAAGTTTCAGACCCATAGCTAATTACTCGCCTACTCAAAATGAGTAAATGCGAATTATCTCTAAAAGTATTGCAGATAGCCAATTTTTCTCAAATAACTCATTCACCTACTTTTGGGAGAGCTTTCACTTGGTGAAGTTTCAGACCCATAGCTAATTACTCGTCTACTCAAAATGAGTAAATGCGAATTATCTCTAAAAGTATTGCAGATAGCCAATTTTTCTCAAATAACTCATTCATCTACTTTTGGGAGAGCTTTCACTTGGTGAAGTTTCAGACCCATAGCTATTTATTCACCTACTCAAAATGAGTAAATGCTAATTATCTGTAAAAGTATTGCGGATACCCAATTTTTATCAAATACTCATTCATCTACTTGTGGGAGAGCTTTCACATGGTGAAGTTTCAGACCCATAGCTAATTACTCACCTACTCAAAATGAGTAAATGCGAATTATCTCTAAAAGTATTGCAAATAGCCAATTTTTCTCAAATAACTCATTCACCTACTTTTGGGAGAGCTTTCACTTGGTGAAGTTTCAGACCCATAGATAATTATTCACCTACTCAAAATGAGTAAATGTGAATTAACTCTTAATAGTATTGCAGATAGCCAATTTTTCTCAAATAACTCATTCACCTACTTTTGGAAGACCTTTCACACACGAAAATGAAAAATTGTGAATATCTCGGAAAAGCTATTTCTTCTGCTTTAATGCTCGGCGGGAGATACACACCACGGCAGTGGTCTTGACAAAAATTTTTGTCTCCCCAAAAATGGTGGCCATTTTGAATTTTCAAAGTTTTTGCAAAACACAAAAATGCTTATATCTCGAAAACCGTGCTATATGGAGTGAACTCAACAAAATTTTGGACCTGCTGGGTATCTCTGCAGAGTAGCCATGCCAATTTTCAAAATATTTTTGTCTCGCCAAATATAGCGGACATTTTAAATTTTTTTATTTTTTGCAAAACACAAAAATGCTTATATCTTGAAAACCGTGCTAGATAGAGCAGACTGCGCTGACTTTGGTTGCCACAACAGTATAAGGCTAGAAATGAAGCATTTTCTTAATACTTTAGCACTCACCTTTATATCCTTTTCGGGACGCTTTGTTTTTGCTATGCAAAAACATTATCTTTTTTTTTTTGCGAGCGATCCTCTAGTTTCTTTAGTTTCAAGTTTTACATAATGTGACAAATTTCTAAATTTCTATGACTACAACCTTTTCGGTTAGTTACATTTTTATGTGAGAATGATTACTCTATTCATCAGTGAGTAGTGTATTCTAGAGAATTCTTTATAGTCTTGTAAAGAGATGCAGTCTGAGCCATGACTTATGTGGAATAATGTTCTATTAGCTATATATAAAACTTAAGTCAAAGTTTAAATGATATTATTATACCTCAGGTGAGTTTCAGCCAATCAGATTGCAGTATTTGCGGGCAATATGATGTGATATTGCCCTTTTTGACCAAAAAAATATCACTCTGATGCCCTTTTCGTCTTGGAATGTAAACAAACTACATAGATGTTGTTTACTATATATGTCATTGTCACGTCACATAATGACATTATTCAGTAATTTGAGAACAAAAAGTTGGGGGGTGGGGGGGTGATATTGATTTTCTCTAGCAGCAGAACTAGATAGTGAATGACGTAAATGGAGTTGGTTTGTGACGTCACATTTCATTGTATATTTAGCAAAAGCATTAATGCAAGATAAATCATACTTTATTATTTATAAAACTTGCATTTTTGGTAAGCATATTTAAAGAGTCTTTACACAAATATTCTACTCTCTTATCCTCATTTTATAGTGTCTAATCTCTGCAAAGGCAGACTCTTGCTCTTTGTGTACAATTACTGCTAAATAACAAAACATGAAAAAGAAATACTTTCGGTATAATAAACAGAATAAAACACTTCTTTCTGGGCAATATCGTGATTTATGAAGCCTGAGGGCAAGTGATATTGCCGATATTCTGTAATTATTATACCTCAAATGAGTTTCAGCCAATCAGATTGCAGCATTTGTGGGCAATATGACATGATATTGCCCGTTTTGGACAAAAAATATCACTCAGATGCCCTTTTTGTCTAAAAAATGTAAACAAACTACGTAGAAGGTGTTTACTTGATACGTCATTGTCACGTCACATAATGACGTTATTCAGCATAAAAGGGGGGGGGGGGGGGGGGGGGGGATGGGGGGTATTGATTTTTCTTCAGTCTTTTTGTAGAAAAACTGCAGTGTATGACGTGAATGGGATTGGTTTGTGACATCACATTGTATTGCGAGAGACTTTTCACAAATATTCTACTCTCTTCGCCTTTACTTTTTCTACCCTACTTTTTTACTTTTATATACAATTACTGCTAAATAAAAAAGATAAAAAGTAAATACTTTCTGTATAATAAACGTGAATGGAATTGGTTTGTGACATCACATTGTATTGTAAGAGACTTTTCACAAACATTCTACATGCACTCTTCATCTCTACTTTTTCTACCCTAACTTTTTTCACTTTTATATACAATTACTGGTATGTAAAAACATAAAAAGTGAATACTTTCAGTATAATAAACACAATAAAACACTTCTTTCTGGGCAATACTGTGATTTATGAAGCCCTTCGCAAAGTGATATTGCCCTTGGGCCTATCGGCCCTCGGGCAATATCACTTGCCCTCGGGCTTCATAAATCATGATATTGCCCAGAAAGAAGTGTTTTATTCTGTAAATATATACACATGCATACTTATTATCTGTATGTTGTATAATTATTATAATTGTACATGCATATATATTATATATTCTATGTTAAAATAATTATGTATACACTGTATTACATTCATATTAGTCAATAAATGTAAATCGGTTTAGCTCTAAATATGTTACAATTCAAATTTTTATGTCAGCTGACTTGTCAGTCAGCTGGCATTATGTCGTCACTCTGCGGCGTGGGCGTACGCGTACGCGTCCGCGTGAACAACTTCTCCTCCAAAACTACAAGGCCTAGAGACGTGCTGTTTTTTTTAAAAGATACCTTATCTATCGAGGATGAAAAATTGTTCAAGGCATGCAAATCTGTCTGTTCGTCTGTTTGCTAGAGACATTACAAGGGGGGTACCCCCACCAAAAGTGTGAAAATTTCAACTTTTTATCACAATTTTCTCAGTGACTATTGCAGGGATTTCTCTCATATCTTGCATATATGTACTAGGCCAGAGGTAGATTCTCTTGTGTGAGTATGAGACCTGGATCTCTCTTACTTTTTTTTTAATAAATTTTTTTAATAATTTTTAATGCATTAACATTCATGAAATCATGCACAAAATCATTTATAACTTGAAAACTGTTGCATCTAGAGCATTTTGTTAAAATATGTTATTCAGCTACTTTTTTCATAGCTACAATATGGTGAGTAAGTTGGGTGCCTGTCTCAATAGCTAAGTGAGTAATAGCTACTTTTGGGCTTTTCAGTAACTTCCATCATGAGTAGAATCACTTGTAACTTAAAAACTATTGCATTTAGAGAATTTCGTATAAATATGTTATTCAGCTACTTTTGGGTCAGCTATAACATAGTAAAATTTTAGACCTGTAGCTCATGGCATAGCTGAGTAATAGCTGCTTTTACGTTATCACTGTTGAGTAAATTGCTTATAACTTCAAAACTATTGCATTTAGAGAATTTCGTATAAATATGTTATTCAGCTACTTTTGGGTCAGCTATAACATAGTAAAATTTCAGACCTGTAGCTCATGGCATAGCTGAGTAATAGCTACTTTTAGGTTATCACTGTTGAGTAAATTGCTTATAACTTGGAAACTATTGCATTTAGAGTATTTTGTTTCAATATGTTATTCACCTATTTTGGGATCAGCTATAACATAGTGAAGTTTCAGATCTGTGGCTCATTGCATAGCTGAGTAATAGCTACTTTGAAGTTCTCACTGTTGAGTAAATCACTTGTAATTGGAAAACTATTGCATTTAGAGAATTTCGTATAAATATGTTATTCAGCTACTTTTGGGTCAGCTATAACATAGTAAAATTTCAGACCTGTAGCTCATGGCATAGCTGAGTAATAGCTACTTTTAGGTCATCACTATTGAGTAATTCAGTTGTAACTTGAAAACTATTGCATTTACAGTATTTTGCTTAAATATGTTGTTCACCTACTTTTAGGTCAGCTATAACATAGTAAAATTTCAGACCTGTAGCTCATGGCATAGCTGAGTAATAGCTACTTTTAGGTCATCACTATTGAGTAAATCAGTTGTAACTTGAAAACTATTGCATTTACAGTATTTTGCTTTAATATGTTGTTCACCTACTTTTGGGTCAGCTATAACATAGTGAAATTTCAGACCTGTAGCTCATTGCATAGCTGAGTAATAACTACTTTGAGGTTCTCACTATTGAGTAAATCATTTGTAATTGGAAAATTATTGCATTTAGAGAATTTAGTATAAATATGTTATTCAGCTACTTTTGGGTCAACTATAACATAGTAAAATTTCAGACCTGTAGCTCATGGCATAGCTGAGTAATAGCTACTTTTAGGTCATCACTATTGAGTAAATCAGTTGTAACTTGAAAACTATTGCATTTACAGTATTTTGCTTAAATATGTTATTCACCTACTTTTGGGTCAGCTATAACATAGTAAAATTTCAGACCTGTAGCTCATAGCATAGCTGAGTAATAGCTACTTTTAGGTCATCACTATTGAGTAAATCAGTTGTAACTTGAAAACTATTGCATTTACAGTATTTTGCTTAAATATGTTGTTCACCTACTTTTGGGTCAGCTATAACATAGTAAAATTTCAGACCTGTAGCTCATGGCATAGCTGAGTAATAGCTACTTTTAGGTTATCACTGTTGAGTAAATCAGTTGTAATTGGAAAACTATTGCATTTAGAGAATTTAGTATAAATATGTTATTCAGCTACTTTTGGGTCAACTATAACATAGTAAAATTTCAGACCTGTAGCTCATGCCATAGCTGAGTAATAGCTACTTTTAGGTCATCACTATTGAGTAAATCAGTTGTAACTTAAAAACTATTGCATTTACAGTATTTTGCTTAAATATGTTGTTCACCTACTTTTGGGTCAGCTATAACATAGTAAAATTTCAGACCTGTAGCTCATGGCATAGCTGAGTAATAGCTACTTTTAGGTCATCACTATTGAGTAAATCAGTTGTAATTTGAAAACTATTGCATTTACAGTATTTTGCTTAAATATGTTGTTCACCTACTTTTGGGTCAGCTATAACATAGTAAAATTTCAGACCTGTAGCTCATGGCATAGCTGAGTAATAGCTACTTTTAGGTCATCACTATTGAGTAAATCAGTTGTAACTTGAAAACTATTGCATTTACAGTATTTTGCTTAAATATGTTGTTCACCTACTTTTGGGTCAGCTATAACATAGTAAAATTTCAGACCTGTAGCTCATGGCATAGCTGAGTAATAGCTACTTTTAGGTTATCACTGTTGAGTAAATCGCTTATAACTTGGAAATTATTGCATTTAGAGTATTTTGTTTCAATATGTTATTCACCTATTTTGGGGTCAGCTATAACATAGT
Organism: Sabellastarte sp. h YS-2021; assembly: GCA_964017235.1. Taxonomy (NCBI): domain Eukaryota; kingdom Metazoa; phylum Annelida; class Polychaeta; order Sabellida; family Sabellidae; genus Sabellastarte; species Sabellastarte sp. h YS-2021. Next base: position 122,163,677 of record OZ024930.1, on the reverse strand, counting down.
GAAGTTCCAGACCCGTGACTCATTGCATAGCTGAGTAATAGCTACTTTTAGGTTATCACTGTTGAGTAAATCGCTTATAACTTGGAAACTATTGCATTTAGAGTATTTTGTTTCAGTATGTTATTCACCTATTTTGGGATCAGCTATAACATAGTGAAGTTTCAGATCTGTGGCTCATTGCATAGCTGAGTAATAGCTACTTTGAAGTTCTCACTATTGAGTAAATCAGTTGTAATTGGAAAACTATTGCATTTAGAGAATTTCGTATAAATATGTTATTCACCTATTTTGGGGTCAGCTATAACATAGTGAAGTTCCAGACCCGTGACTCATTGCATAGCTGAGTAATAGCTACTTTTAGGTTATCACTGTTGAGTAAATCGCTTATAACTTGGAAACTATTGCATTTAGAGTATTTTGTTTCAATATGTTATTCACCTATTTTGGGTCAGCTATAACATAGTAAAATTTCAGACCTGTAGCTCATGGCATAGCTGAGTAATAGCTATTTTTAGGTTATCACTGTTGAGTAAATCACTTATAACTTGAAAACTATTGCATTTAGAGTATTTTGTTTCAATATGTTATTCACCTATTTTGGGGTCAGCTAATAACATAGTGAAGTTCCAGACCTGTGGGTCATTGCATATCTGAGTAATAGCTACTTTGAAGTTCTCACTGTTGAGTAAATCAGTTGTAATTGGAAAACTATTGCCTTTACAGAAATTTGTGCAAATATGTTATTCAGCTACTTTTGGGTCAGCTATAACATAGTGAAATTACAGACCTGTAGCTCATGGCACAACTGAGCAATAGCTGTTCTCAGGCACTGACTGTTGAGTAAATCAGCTATAACTTGAAAAATATTGCATTTGGAGTATTTTGTTAAAATATATTGTTCACCTACTTTTGGGTTAGCTATAACATAGTGAAATTACAGACCTATAGCTCATGGCATAGTGGAGCAATAGCTATTTTCTGGTTCTCACTATTGAGTAAATCAGTTGTAACTTGAAAACTATTGCATTTACAGTATTTTGCTTAAATATGTTGTTCAGCTACTTTTAGGTCAGCTATAACAGAGCAAAAATTCAGACATGTAGCTCATTGCATAGCTGAGTAATAGTTACTTTGAGGTTCTCACTCTTGAGTAAATCAGTTGTAACTTGAAAATTATTACATTTAGAGTATTTTGTTAAATATGTTATTCACAGACGTTTTGGTCAGCTATAACATAGTGAAATTGCAGACCTCTATGTCATGGGATAGCTGAGCAATAGCTTCTTTCAGGTTCTCACTGTTGAGTAAATCATTGTATCCAACCTGTAGGAAATCATGGGCTGGGAATCTGTTAATATGGTCCGATTTGACCTTGGAACCCTCCTTCAAGGTCAAATGAGGATAGCCAAAAATAAAAGTGCTTATAACTCGCTTATTATTGGTCCCAGAGGTTGGAATGAAAACCAACCTATAGAAAATCATGAGCTGGGAATTTTTTGGTGTGGTCGGATTTCACCTTAGACCCCTCCTTCAAGGTCAAATGAGGATAGCCAAACTTAAAAGTGCTTGAAATAACTTGAAAAATATTGCATTTGGAGTAATTTGTTAAAATATATTGTTCACCTACTTTTGGGTTAGCTATAACATAGTGAAATTACAGACCTATAGCTCATGGCATAGCGGAGCAATAGCTATTTTCTGGTTCTCACTATTGAGTAAATCAGTTGTAACTTGAAAACTATTGCATTTACAGTATTTTGCTTAAATATGTTGTTCAGCTACTTTTAGGTCAGCTATAACAGAGCAAAAATTCAGACATGTAGCTCATTGCATAGCTGAGTAATAGTTACTTTGAGGTTCTCACTCTTGAGTAAATCAGTTGTAACTTGAAAATTATTACATTTAGAGTATTTTGTTAAATATGTTATTCACAGACGTTTTGGTCAGCTATAACATAGTGAAATTGCAGACCTCTATGTCATGGGATAGCTGAGCAATAGCTTCTTTCAGGTTCTCACTGTTGAGTAAATCATTGTATCCAACCTGTAGGAAATCATGGGCTGGGAATCTGTTAATATGGTCCGATTTGACCTTGGAACCCTCCTTCAAGGTCAAATGAGGATAGCCAAACATAAAAGTGCTTATAACTCTCTTATTATTGGTCCCAGAGGTTGGAATGAAAACCAACCTATAGAAAATCATGAGCTGGGAATTTTTTGGTGTGGTCGGATTTCACCTTGGACCCCTCCTTCAAGGTCAAATGAGGATAGCCAAACTTAAAAGTGCTTATAACTCACTTATTATTGGTCCTAGAGGTTTCGAATGGAAAACCAACCTATAGAAAATCATGGGCTGGGAATCTTTTGGTGTGGTCGGATTTGACCTGGGACCCCTCCTTCAAGGGCAGTTGAGGATAGCCAAACTTACAATTGCTTAGAACTCGCTTATTATTGGTCCTACAAGTTTGGGATGGTAAACAAGCTACAGGAAATCATGGGCTGGGAATTTTTTTGTGTGGTCGGATTTGACCTTGGACCCCCTCCTTCCAGGTCAAACGAAGATAGCCAAACTTAAAGTGCTTATAACTCGCGTATTATTGGTCTTGGAGGTTTGGGATGGTAAACCAACATATAGGAAATCATGGGCTGGGATTCTTTTGGTGTGGTCAGATTTGACCTGGGACCCCTCCTTCAAGGGCAGTTGAGGATAGCCAAACTTACAATTGCTTAGAACTCGCTTATTATTGGTCCTACAAGTTTGGGATGGTAAACAAGCTACAGGAAATCATGGGCTGGGAATTTTTTTGTGTGGTCGGATTTGACCTTGGACCCCCTCCTTCAAGGTCAAACAAGGATAGCCAAACTTAAAAAGTGCCTATAACTCACTTATTATTGGTCCGAGAGGTTTGGGATGGTAAACCATCCTAAATTCTTTGGCTGGGAATCTTTTGGTATGGTCAGATTTGACCTTTGGACCCCTTCTTCATGGTGGAACGAGGATATTGCATTTATAGTATTTCTTTAAATATTTTTAACCTACTTTTTACCCTTAAACAATTACCTTGTTACTTTATTTCATAATACCATTTGCAGGGCACAACTTTTTTGTCGTTTTCTTCTGTCAGCTTCGGAATATTTTTCGAACATGTGTTCAGTTACCATTTACTGTATTTCTGTACAGCCCTTTCCCTGATAATTATGCTTTCCTCTCATTATCACCATCACAAATCAAAAACATTCAGTCAGCTGACACAGTGCCCGTTCACGGGCACTCTCCTCTTGTTATTTAACTGTTTTTATCAGCAGCATAAGTCTTAGGAATAAATAAACAATTTAATGGGAAAATACTTGTGGTGGTTTATGAAGTTTTCGTAATTGGTTTGAAATCTAACCTGATAACAATTAGGACATTCACTCTTCAAAACTTTTGTAAATGTTCAAACGTTTTCCCACTTTAACAATGTAATGTCGAAAATTACAAAATGTTTTTTAAAAAGAGTGACATAAGAAAATGTACTTAATGATAAAGACCAGACATTTTATTGCTACATTATATACTTTACCAATGTTATAGTGTCAACATAATGTGCTGAAATTGTGTAGTTTTTGGAATGAATTTCTCTACAGATTCATGTTATCCCCCCCCCCCCCCCCCCCCCCCCAAAAAAAAAAAAAATAGAGAAACAATATTCATGTTTTTACATCATCATTTTGCCACAGGATTGATAAATGTTCTGGTAGTAATAGATCTGTCAAATTCTCAGTAATAATACTGTCAACTTGGCCCGCCCTGTAATAGTGCCCCAATTGTACATGTGTCACTGTCTTGTGTGAAACCATTTAACGTAAGGCAGACTTAAGAATTTTAAGATGAAAATCAGAGAAAGGAATTTGATCTTGCAGCCAGTCGTAGCACACAAGCTGATTGTTGTTTATTTCAAGTTTATAATTGGTTTGGTTTTATATGTTAAAAGTTAAAACACAAATATTGCAAAATAAGTCATTTGTTATCTGATGTTCATTGTTCAGATTAAAATTAACAAAAACAGATATTTTTAAATTGGATTATAAAACTTGGAAGAATTTATAAGTTAAACACAAACAGTACAGTTCAGTGAAAAAACTTGACAAAAAGAAAATAAATTTGTTTTGGGCAATCATCTTCCAAAAGGGGAAGGTTGTTAAGTTGTTGCCCTTCGGCGAAAGATAAATGAACTCTGATTTGCTACTTACTGTTAAAATGAACAAGTGTTGAGTTTTAAGATTGCTTTTAGACATTTTTATAACTCCATCTTTTTCCTGTTGACAGATAATAAATTGCATTTATCATGTTGGTTCAGATAAATTGCTTCAAAGGGAGTCTTTAAAATATGTAACCCCTAAAGCCCATCTTGTAGTCTTGTTTTAGGCCCAAGCTTATCCCCAAGAAAAACTTTAAGCTTTGGTGGAAGTTTGTTTTGAAGTGTTCCTGCCGTTCTAATTATGATCATGACAGAGTTAATTTTAAAAATGGACATCCCTGATTAATAATTGTCAGTCACCAATTCTTTATTCTTTTCAAGGTACTATTTGATAAAGTTACAAAATGAATTAACATTGCACATAAATGTTAATAGAAATTCCCCTCAGCAATAATACATCAACTTACAAAATATGTGGGATAACCATACTTTGTCTATCAGTTGTAAATGTATGGTAAGCAGGATGACCATAATTAGTGTACAGTCTGTAAAAGTTAGGCAATCCTGCTGTGGGATGATCATAATTCGTGCATTGACTGTAAATGTTTGTGGCAAGCAATATGTGGAATAACCATGGCATGTTTGGCAACCAAGAAATTTAGTTGATAAAAAATGCTGCACTGACTAAATATTTAATCAGAAGTGTGTGTGGTGATCATAATTAGGGTTCTGATTAACTGGCAAATAGTATGTGGGATGACCATAATTTAATAGTGAGATTAACCACATAGCTATAAAGAGAGCTTTACCTTTTGAGTTATTTTCATTTTATGTACAAATATTAAGATTTATATGAACATATTTTCCTGTTGTGCAAGTTACTTCAGGAATGTCAAAATTCTTGCAAAAAATAAGAAATGAGAAAAGTATCTAGAATTGTGCCAGGATCTGGATCACACTTAGGTATATTGTAGACACTATTGTGATAGTGTCCTGCATTGTTTGCCAAGCAATCTGATGGTTTTTTATGGAGGTATATACATATATCTATTGAAAATGGCCCTATCTCACAGTGATAAAAGATCCTTCAAAATATTCCTTGATCCAGATAGTGATCTGGGGTCACTGTCAAAATCAAATTATCTCTTCCTTGTGTCATTGTCAACCTTTCCTGAAGGTTTCCCCAAATCTGTCCATAAATGTCTAAGTTATTTAAGCAAACTGATAGACAGACAAACCAGTTCTGCCAAAAAACATAGCATTGTTGGAAGAGGTAAATATGGATTGATTAAAACTTTGTATGTGTACATTATGACACCACAAACATAGAACTAATGCTGCCTAAAGCGTCATTGTGAATGATGTGGTCTTCTATATTTCCCATTTACTTAATGCCTAGTTTACACATTTCTGTGCTGGAGTCATGAGCTACAACCTAAGAGTCTTGTCTACTTTCTATTGTTTTTCAAGCAGGTTCAATCCATTTGAGCTGTGGCCATGAAACAGCGGCAACGGGTATAAAGCTTGTGGGTGTTCGTTCCACAGTTCAAACCCATGCACAGATTTTCACCAAATTTTCAGGGTATATTTACTCTTAAGAGGATTTAGAGTTGATTGGGTTTTTGGGGAGGGTATCTGGTAACAACTGTTGCCATGGCAATACTTTCAAGAGTTTTGGGTCTTAAAGTTTGTGGTTGTTCCACAGCCTAAACCCATGCACAGATTTTCACCAGATTTTCAGGATATTTTACCCCAACTTAATGCATGGATTTTCACTAAATTTTCATGATAGCGTTATGTTAACCCAAGAAGGTAAATGGTAACATTTTCAATATTTTTGGATCTTATAGTTTGTGGGTATTCCACAGCCTAAACCCATGCACAATTTTCACCAAAATTTTTAGGATATGTTAACCCCAAGAGGATCTAGAGCTGATTAGGTTTGGGGGTATCTAGCAACAACTGTTGCCATGACAACACTTTTAATATTTTTGTGTCTTAAAGTTTGTGGGTATTCCACAACTTAACCAATGCATGGATTTTCACTTAATTTTCAAGATATGTTTACCGTAAGAAGATCTAGAGCTGATTAGGTTTTTGGGGATATCTGGGACAACTATTGCCACGGCAACACTTTGAATATGTTTGGGTCTTAAAGTTTGTGGGTGTTCCACATGCTAAACCAGTGCATTGATTTTCACCAAATTTTCAGGGTATGTTAACCGAAAGAGGGTCTAGAGCTGATTAGGTTTTGGAGGGTATCTGACAATTGATACCTGATTTATTTATAAAAATATCTTCACCAAATTTGCAGAAAATGTTTATGGCTGAGTAAAGATGTCTGAAAAAAAGTTTGTCCTCATGTTAACAAATAACATGGCCGCATAGCCGATTGTTCAAAAATCATTGACATGTACTGAAACTTAAAATATGACAGTGACCGTTATCATATTTGGACAAAATGTAATTTTGGCCGTGTTTTGAAAACACAATGGCTGCCATATCACATCTTTCAATGTCAATTGTTGGGATGGGTCATATCAAAAGGCCTAATATCTCCCTTATCATTGGTCCTAGGGATTTGGAATGAGAAACAACTTAAAGGAAATCATGGTCTTCAAATCTTTTACAAGTGTAAATTTGACCTTTGACCCCTGCTACAAGGTCATGTAGGGTCATCATGCTAAAAAAGCCTTATATCTCCATTATAACTGGTCTAGGGCTTTTAAATATGAAAACAACATGTAAGACATCATGTCCCACATCCCTTGGGATCTGTATACTTGGTACAACTGAAGTTGTTGCTAAGACTTTCCCAAATCTCAATGTTGTTGCCCATAAAGTTGTACCTGCAGGCTGGGGTTCTTGCCTGTCGAGGTTGGCTGTTTTTGTAACAGTTGTCATTTGAAAATTTATTAGAAATTATATACTGTTATATGTTATTATTGCATATTATTGTCACATAGTTGTTTGAAATGATGTATACAATTATACTGGTTAACTGTTCTTCTGTTTATTTGATTGGCATTATTTGTTCCGTCTTTTGAAGATTTTGAACAAATTTGTAAGTGTGTGATTTTGATATCTGTAAATGATCAGTGTTTCTTTATAAAATTCATCATGCATTAAAATTCATTAAAAGATATCCACAAAAAAGAGAGAAATAAAAAGTATAAAATTTGAAGTGTGTGGTAAAAAATAATAATTATCCATAATACGTAATGGGTGTGAGGGAATATTACAATAAGTGTACTAGTTGGTATGTCTAACTGGTCAGATATGTTGCATATTGTGGCTTCTTCAGTGAAGAAAATTTTTTAACTTTACAAAAAGCCATGCAGCCTTTGTTAATTTTTTACCCACTTTTCCCCAATAGTTATATTTTTCCAAAAGAAAACTACAAATGGTGGTCAATTTCTTGTACAATACAGTAAGAGGGTTAGGCACTACCTTAACCTCAAAACACCACTACATTTTTGCCTCAGCAAATGCCTCAGTTCACAGCAACCTTAACTCTTGAAATTTTCTTTATAAGAATCTTGCCAGATTATATTACCAAGTAAATACAATAATTGTGTATTCAAAATAACCTAGTCAGAATATTGATAAAAATTACTAATAGTGTATTCACATGACCCCAATTTTAATCTTGGGGAATACATTATGTACACTGGAAAATTGGACACCAGTGCCAAGGTTATTGTATCCCCTGACGAAAGTCAGGGATACTTAGGGTTCAGTACGATAGGGACGTCACGACTGCAAATATTTCATGTCAGCTAATCGCTCAGTACTATTCGTGTCGACACCGAATAACCGTCGAATTTATAAATCAACCAAAAATCTTAAGTTTCTAATTGTAAAAAGTACTGAAAACGATAAATATGTGAAATAAAGTGAAAATATATGTATATAATCTTCAAAGTTTAATAAATTTGCCGTTTTCCTGCAACTTCTGCTTCATTTATTTCAGACAGGAAGTGGGCGATATAAGAGGTTTATGGTACTTCCAGTTTTACGTGAATGCATAAACAATGCAGAAAACGTGGCTGTTTTTGGATTTTAACTTATATTATGTGACAATATGGACATATTGTACTGATTCAGACCTTCTGCCATCTTTTACACTACATAGAGCAATTATTCCGACTTTAAAATATAACCCGGTAAACAGCACTATTCTAACTGTTGTCGATTAGTCGGCTAGTCGTGACGGACCTACAGTACGATCACGCCACCACCGCTGCCACTGCCACGGCCGCAGAGATTTCCTTTCAGACGTGACAACTTTAAAAATATTTTAGTTAGACCCTTCAAATTTGGTATCTGGGTATATATTGGCAATGCCATGAAAACTGTTGTGTTGTGACCTTGACCTTCAATTTCAAGGTCACTGGTGGCCTCTTAAAGGTCAGATTTTGGCCATTTTTTACATTTTGCCCCAGTTCTCATATACAGAAAGTTAGATCATCCTATGGCTGGTATATAATACATATATATGTCCTCTGTAAGCATGCAGAAATTTGACCTTGAAGCTCTTCATTGAAGGTCATCCACAGACCACCAAAGTACCTCAACGAGGCCATTTTTGGCCTTTTTGGAGATATTTTCAAACTTAATGCTGACTATATTGCATGGAAACTATTGAAAATGGCTTTGGAGGTTGAGTACATGATGGAGTACCAGCATGCAGTTTGTTGACCTTGGCTATTGTTTTCAAGGTCACCTTAGGCCTGCTAAAATGACTCAAAATGGTACCTAAGACTGTGAGGCCATATACCTCCTAGATTATTGGCTGTTACTGGTCTAACAAAAAAGTATTATACCTAGCCTTCTCAAATTTGCAGGATATATTTATAACCATAAAATCTTGCCTGGGAATATTTTTGGCCTCATTTTGAAAAACAAGATGGCTGCCAGGGACGTTATTCGACTAGAAGCAAGGACTTTTGTTGGCCCTCTAGGGCAAAGGGTATTATAGGTAGAGATCTCAAATTCGCAGAATATGTTCAGCATTACAAAATCTTGACTGGAAATATTTTCGGCCTCATGTTAAAAAACAAGATGGCCGCCACGGGTGTTTTTTGTCAGTCATGAAAAGTGCTTATATCTCCCTTATTATTGGTCCTAGAGGTTTGGGATGGAAAACCAACCTATAGGAAATCATGGGCTGGGAATCTTTTGGTGTGGTCAGATTTGACCTTGGGCTCCTCCTTGAAGGTCAAACAAGGATAGCCAAACCTAAAAGTGCTCATAACTCGCTTATTATTGGTCCTAGAGGTTTCGGATGGTAAACCAACTTATAGGAAAGCATGGGCTGGGAATCTTCTGGTGTGGTCAGATTTTACTTTGGACCCCTCCTTCAAGGTTAAGTGATGGTTGATTGGCGAGTTTTCTTTCTGGTGGATACAATTTGTATCGGTTCTCCGATGCGCTACGTCTAGTTACATTTGTATCTTTCGTTAAGCAAACATTTTGTTTACTTAGTGTCAGTACAAGCTGCTCCCATAAACACTTAGGCCCCTTCCCCAGAGTGGTATATTTGTGTCAACCATAATACTCTATATGTCACGCTTCAACCATGTCCCGTCCGGGGATATACTGCGTTGAGACGCAATTTATAGTTTCGATTATATATTTTTAAAATTTTACATCACAAGATGCGCCAAGCCCCTAACAGAGACTGACCTAGTGAGTAGTGACATATTTCATCTTTTTAAAAAATAAATTCATGTCTGTAGTCGCTCAAAAAAATCAGGTGGGTTATATATTGGTGTGCAATGTGAAAGTTAAGATAAGTTTGCTTCCTCAACATTATCAAAATATATATTGTGCTGCATCGCACAGCTCATTGTGCAAGATGTTTAACCCTAAAATACTTCTTAGACTTCCTGGGACAGCCATTAATTTAAATGAAACTGAATGTCAGGGTAAATCAGATCCTTTTGAAACATAGAGTGCTTGGTTGGTCAATTTTCAACATAATTACAGAAAAGAGATGTAGACCTCAAATGGGGGTGTTAAACTGAAATGAATACTTCTTTTTAATCAGATGTCAAGGTGAAAATAACATCTGAAATGACAGTTGGCAGAGATTACTCAAAGCTTATGTTTTCAAAAGGACTACAGGATGGTGAAATGGGAAGCACTTGCTTCTGTGGGTATGGGTTTGAATCTCACCCCTGGCTAGAAGTTGGAAAATTGATAATTGCTTGCTGTTAACCGGTGGTTATCTTTAATCAATCAATCTGAGTGTTCAAAGTTTACTGGAAACCTGACCAGGTCTACCAGATCTGCAGCTCAAAAATGGTACAGGTCTGTAGCAAAATTTGCTAGTCCCCATTTCAATATAGGTTAAATCAATTTTTGAGTTTCAAAATTCACCAAATGGCAAGTGCTAAAGAATAAACATGGCGGAAGTAAAAATCTTGTTAATTTTGGTGGTCAATAAAAAAGATGTACGACCAATAAATAACATGTATGAACAGTTTTCTCAAGTTATAGGACATCCGCACCTTCAACTCCAGAAAGAAATAGGTGCAAGAAAAACGTTACTAGTCTCAGACCGGGAGTGGGTATTACTTTCATACATTGGTCAATATACAGTGCTTTTCCCCATGCTGTTGTGATGACCACTGTGTATGATGTTTTGAAAATATAAATGAATCAAATCAATGATGGTGAGAAATTTTGGACTTCTGTTTCAAGTGTTTTTCCAGTTTTTACTGGAGCATTATTTTACAACACCAGCAGACTGTGCCTATTTAATTACGGAAACTTAACTGGGAACACATACAATTAGGCTCTGTGAATTGTAATGAAAGTAGAGGCTTGGAAGAGTGCTCAGTTTTCTACTGTAGTAAGCTTTCATTAGTACTTTTTCTTTAACTAGTGCTCCATTGAGTGATAAAACATACAGAAATGGCTCATTTGCCACTGAAATATATCAGATATTGACATAATTATTATTTATTATGTTGTACCCGGGGGATCATAAAAAACCCCACCATAAAAAACACCACCATTAAAAACCCCACCTTTTTGGCCAACCCATACAAAAATCCACCCTCAAAATTTCAGGGGGCATAAAAAAACTCACTATTACAATTTTTACAACATATATACAATATTTATTGACTAATTAATTTGTAATAAGCATCATAAAAACACTTAAAATACATATGAAATCATTAAGACACATAGTACTTAACAAGTAATCTGACTATTGTTTCATTACATTCATCTGTGGCTTCTTGAAATATGGAAGGGCTTCCCATTGACCAGCACATGCAACATAAGGTTTGTCTGTTTAATTATATTCACCATTGAATCACATGTAAAATAATATTAAGAAACAATATACAATATACTTACTTTCTCTGATGAAATCGAAACTATCAATCAGTGTATTGTATTGTCTCCTAAAATGATCAATTCTGTTACAATGGGTTTTTATGCCCCCAGAAATTTTGAGGGTGGGTTTTTTATGGATTTTCCAAAATCACTGGGGTTTTCAATGGTGGTGTTTTTTATGGTGTTTTTTTATGTAAATTGTTGTACTATCTGCAAATAAATGAAATCACCATTTAAGCAAAAAAAGTATACTTCTTTGTTAGTTGTTACTCTGTAATACTCATAACTCCATTCTTTTATAAGTATTGTGCATATTGTTTTAGGGCACTTAATTGATATGTCCTACACAAGATGATAATTAAAATTTTGTACCAATTTGAACACAGGATATACTTTCAAAACAATTGTTTTTTACTGTCATTAAGTAAAGGAAAGGCTTTTAAACCAGTAATTGCCCGATGCATAAACAACTTTGGAACAATGATTTTTCATTTTAAATTTATGCTTCGAATATCCCCCAAAAATAGATTCAGTACTCATAACGTGACTTTAACGTCTGATTATATTAGATTTGATTGGTCATAAATAAGTTTCCCTTAGTATCTGGAAATATCAGGTGGTTTTGTAACCTCTAAACTAAGCCCCTGGGATAAAAGTTGTGTTGGGTTGCCTCCCTTCTTAGTTGGACATCAACACACAAATGATATATTTACTACCCAACTGTGAAAACGATTTCATAAATGTATTCCTATACATCATGCAGTGACAGGTGAATAGTGGTTTATTGTTTTTTATACCATCTCACAAACCATAGTATTATGTTAAGCCCATGGCACATATGCACGATGATGCAAGTAATAAAAGAAATACTTCACTCCGTTTTGATATGAGCTATGTGGATAGCAGTGATGCAGTAAATTCTCTTGAGAAAATTTTCTAATTTTACGGATTACACAGCATTTGTTACTCTTGTTACCTATTTGTGCCAATTGTTTGAGTTTCCTGTATACAAAAACACATACATGGTTATCCCATTTGTTTTTGCACTATACATAATACAGAGAGAATAGAAACCAGTTGATATAGATTGCGATCAGGAACTGCTGTAATAATCACTACAGTGTAAGGTTGTAAATAGAAAATTGGTTTGTCTGGTGATTAGTTCTTTTAATCATGAAAAGCAACAATTGGTAATAAGTTTTTAACCCCAGCCCATAAAGGCTTGGGTTATAGTGAATATAGTCGTCCCCTGCGCCGTCTGGGTGGCTGGGGGGGGGTTGGGCCGAGAGGTTGTGGGTGTTCTACAGTCTAAACCCATGCTCGGATTTTCACCAAAGTTTCAGAATATGTTTACCCCAAGAGGATCTAGAGCTGATTAGGTTTTGAGCGGTATCCGGTAACAACTGTTGCATGGCAACACTTTTAACATTTTTGGGTCTTAAAGTTTGTGGGTGTTCCACAGCCTAAACCCATGCACAGATTTTGACCAAATTTTCAAGGTATGTTTACCCTGAGAGGATCTAGAGCTCAATAGGTTTTGGGGGGGCATCCGGTAACAACTGTTGCCATGGCAACACTTCTAAGATTTTTGGGTCTTAAAGTTTTTTGGTGTTCCACAGCCTAAACTGATGAATGGATTTAATTTTCAGGATATGTTAACCGAAACAGGATCTACAGCTGAGTAGGTTTCTGAGGGTATCTAACAATACCTGTTGCCATGGAAACGCTTTAAATACTTTTCGGTTTTAAACTTCTTAATTGAAAAAGGAGCGCTATTAAACTGATGTTACCCCCCAAGGCCGGGGTTGGGAGATTATAAAATGCCTTCGGTGCTTGCAGGTGTGTGTGTGGGGGGGTGGGGGTGGGGGGGTGTGTGTGTGTGTGTGAGTGCATGCATGTTTGCGTTAGTCACATTTTTACATCAAGGTTTATATCTCATTCATTTATGAAGATATCTTCACCAAATTTGCAGAGAATGTTTATGGCTGTGAAAATATGTCTGAAACAATTTTGTCATCTGAAAAAACAACATGGCTGCCAAAGCCAATTATTCGAAAATCATTGATATGTTCTAAAATTTAAGATATTGCAGATAGCTGTGTCAGATTTGTACAAAATGTAAATGACTAGGGAAACTTGCCTGAGAGTAATTTTGACCTTGTTTTGCAAAATAAAATGGCTATGAATATCAAAACACCCTAACATCTTGCTTATCATTGGTCCTTAAGGGGTTTAGCATGAGAAAACAACTTCTTAGAAATCGTGGTCAGCAAATCTTTTGCAAGTGTCAATTTTGACCTTTGACCCTTGCTTCAAGGTCATGTAGGTTCGTCATGCTAAAGGGGCTTTATATCTCCCTTATGATTGGTTCTAGCACTTCAAAATATGAAAACAACTTGTAAGAAATCATGGCCTGTAAATCTTACATCTGACAACATTTCATGGTTTCTGTATACTTCCTACAAGAAGACTTAGTTGTTCCTAAGATTTTCCCAAATCTCAATGTTGTTGCCCATTTAGTTTTACCTGCGGGCTGGGGTTCTTGCCTGCCTAGGCTGGCTATTTTTAAAACCAGATGTTGCATTTTGTATTAAGTATAATTATTTTTACAAGGTTTCCACCAAAATTTCAATGAGATATTGTCAGACATTATAAAATACTAACTAGTTCAAGTACCAGATTATTTTAACATTTTCAGAATTTTTTTATGGAAGCCTAACTGTAACTCAAATACTGCATGATGCTGATAATTTTGAAAAAGAAATTGCTTATGAATAAATGCAGGAGACGTAACTAAATATGGTCAAATACATGTAAAAGTTTTTACCAAAACCCCTCAGCCATTTTAATTTGAAGAACTAATTTCAACTAAGTTTAATTTGAAGTACTGACATTTGCAAACTGCAGAGCTTTAAAGAAATGATGAATGTAAATGAAACAATATAGGAATATAGCATGAAAAAGCCGTCTAAACGCTGAATTTTAGACGGGTTGGCGTGGTATGAGCACGAAGGCGAAGCCTGAGTGCTTAGATCATGTCAACCCGTCTAAAATTCTGCGTTTAGACGGCTTTTGAATGCTATATTCCTATTCTAACATGACTGTTGAAAATAAAATACTTGAAACACTTGTAACCTTACAAAATTATCCAATTATCGCCGCCATGTTAACAGCCGTACTGTTGATGCTGAATTTTAGACGGCTTAGAAATCGCTCTCGACCAATCAGAACGACGGACACATCCGTGTCATGTTAGAATAAATATTTGTAAAATATATAAAAGGTGAAAGTAGAAGGTTTTGTAACCCACAACTGTGCAGTTACAAAGAAATGGTACATACAAATGAAACCATGGAATTTGTAAACATTTTAAAAATCTGTGATATGCAACAATAAGAGACTTCATAAACTGACAAATTGCCTTGGGTTTACAAGAAATGTGAGCAACTACTCTTTTTCACTGCCTCTTGATTGATATTTAAGAAATGTAAAAAACTGTGTATAATGTAAGCTGAAGTTGCCAGTTCAACATGCCGTCTCGCTTATGTGTGTAAGCTACTTTATTTTATTAAATCAAGGGGGAGGGGGATATACCATATATTTTTATACATAATTTTTATACCATATTTTTATTTGATTTATACATAAAAATATATGTTATCTTGTCATACTAGTAGGGATAGTAATCATCCAAGTAAATATCTCTGTAGTAAAAGTGAATCAACAGTTATGTGTTTATGATCTGTGTGTGTAAGTCTTTCCATACCAAGCACAAGCTTGTATTCAGATTATGACCACCATATTTTTGTCAGGAAAGTGGTGTATATATGACCTAATATTCAGATAAGTATGGATAAACGGAAAACATTTATATTGACCTTTGAATGATTTATTAAAAATTGTTATTGTATATTTTTCAGTTATAAGCTGCTGAGTTAGTGGTAATAGTGGTCATATTTTTCTGCTGTGTAAATGTAGTACCACATTCACAGTTTTCTGACCTGATCTACCACATTCACAGTTTTCTGACCTGATCTACCATGGTGTGGAAACGTATTGGTATAGTCTGTGTCATATTGTCTTGTTTGATGTGTAACTTATTTAATTTCAAAGCCATGAATAGTCACCCATGATATTTGAAAACTATTTGTGGTGCAAATCTGAAAGACGGCTGTTTTCAGTCTGACGAGGTTTGATTTTCTAGACCTTTTTGGTGCTTTAAGGATTCAATTCTGCTATTTAGTCCGCATTTGACATTTCTCAATGATTAATTGCCTGATTAGTTAACTATGAACTACAATAATTTCGATTTTGGCAGACTTATGAAAATATGTGCATCTTCACCCACGATAATGAGTTTTTGAAGACATCCATCGCCTGATCGCATCTACCCCATTATGTGGCAACATAAACGTGAGAACATTGTCCAGGGTTGTGTGAACTAGGCAAAAGTATCTCAGAATGATCTATTGGTTCATATGAAAGATGTCAATTAGGAAGTCATAGGAAATATTGGGTGATAATCTCCCTTGAAGTTATGAGCTGGTACATACATTGAGAAACAGGTTGCCAGTCTGCTTGTCTGGGTTTATAGGTTACCAGACTCATTTCATAGACTGAATATGCCTCTCTTCAGAGTAACACTTGTGTAAGATATTCTGAAAGCTTTGTAACATTGTATAATCCTTGTCAGCTTTGTCTTTTTAAGCCCTGGTCTTTTCCATAGATTCAAGTATTGGAAGTTAAGATAATTTTTGAAACATAGCCTAAAGTCTCTTAACATTCATAATTCATAAACATACTTTTAATGGTGGGCTTAACTGACCAATCTGAATGCATGTTAACATAGAAGTACACAGCTGAATAGTGCAGGCACAAATGTTTTCTATATGTGTGAATCTACCCATGCAAGTGTGACGAAACTTAGATTCTTAATAAATTCAAATTATAATATCGCAATGTAAACACAGATTGTACAATGATGGATATAGTGAAGGGGATGGAGGAAAGCAGTGTGTAGAGTAAGAAATCTAAAATTCGCCAGGAATCTAAAATTCGCCACCTCTAAAACCTTAGTTAATTTTATAAAGAAAATGATTTTTTGTCTTAAAATTGGTATTTTTAAATTTAGAAAAGCTTTGATTTACTATACATTCAACCAGTCTCATCTCAATTCATTTATTTTATTAGTATTTCCACATGTGGCGAATTTCAGATATGTGGCGAATTTTAGATTTCTTACTCTACTAGTTGGTCAAGATTCTGCACTGAAAACTATCAGCATTTTATTTGGAAAAACTATTGATATCAAACAAGAAAAGAGTTGTCAGATATTGAAGATTCCAGTCTTGACACTTGATTGTGTAGCTTCTCAATTACTATGCCCTGGTGGTATGTTTGGAGTTTGCTCTATCCAAAGTATTTATTTGAACTGAAAAGTTACAACATAGCCTGACTTGTGTAATGAAGAATTTTGAATTTATATACTTTCAATCTAATCTGAGGACACACTAAAACAGTATGATTGTCACTTAAAGTTTGCTCTTCATTTTTGAACCAAACTTTGTTCAGCATTGTGACAGCCAACACACAGCAATTCTACGCCCAGCTTTCCTCCAGCCTTGCATGAGGCTTTCCTGATGTACAATGCAGCTTTATTCCAACTGTATGAATAAAATCTTCAGACAAAGGAAAAATGTGTTAAAAGTACTCTGTTACTCCTCACTACAGTTCTCATATGGCCATGGGGTAACATGGTGTCAGGTAATCAAGCAATCACACATCCTTGCTTTGTTTAGACTCTATTTGATGAGAGTGGTAGCATTAAAATACATCGTATCATTTAGGGATACATATTACTCAAGGTCAGAAGGTCAAGCTTGGGGGTTTTCATGTCTCTTTAAACAGTTCCTGTGATATGTGGACTAAGGTGAGAGCCAAATGATCATTACTAAACTTGATACCCACAAGACTGCTGAAGTCCACTCATTACGTAATGCTTCATGTAACTTGTGTTTCACTCAGTGACACCGAAACATTTATATAACCCTTTATAGGGCATGTTTTCTAAGAGACTGTCTCTTCTTAAATAATGCAAGTAAAGTTGGGACAAATTGTTGTAGTCCTTATTAGTAATCTGGGGCCGGTTTCACAAAGAGTCTCAGACTTAGGCTAAGTCAGGGACTTAAATCTGAGTTTTTTGTCTTTGCTAAGTCCTGGACTTAAATAGATTTCACAAAGGGTGACTTAGTGAAGTCCAAGCTTATCATATAACCACAGTGCTTTTCTATGTCATGTGACCCTTTATTTCTACTCAAAATATTTTAGTGTAACATATATCCCTTGTTTAGCTCATTTTATCTTTGAAAAAATGCTGTATTTTTAAATGGGAAATCACACAGACATGTCCAAAGAATAATTTAGGGAGGTGTCCTATATATTTATTCTTTATTTTCAAGCATTTCAAATTTTGAAGTGAGAAAAATATATAGCGGCCATATTTAAGCCTTTGTTTACAAAAGTTAAGCCCACTCTTGGGTAGACTTAGCTAAAGCCTAGACTTAGTAGCTCTGTGAAATCCTTCAAGTCTTAGATCACAGACTTAGCCTCATTTTAAGACAAAAGTCTTCAATTTAAGTCTAAGTCTGGGCTAAGTCCTTTTGTGAAATCGACCTCTGATGAGATTTCTGTGTCGTCCATGAAAAGTTGTCTTTTTGCTGAAAAAGAAAGATTTATCAAAAAAATTAGCTACCAGTCTACTTATTATTTTCTGTCAGTCTGAATAGCAACATATTATAATGTGCAGCCTGTTTATGCATGTGTGTGCATGTTTACGTTTGTTATGTTGATAGTACTCCAAACCTCAATTTTGGATTTCAGTGTATTTTGTCAGTGTACTTCATAAGGCAACATGAAGATGTCCACTTAATGGCAATGCTATAGTCATAGCATTAATGTACTTATAGCAATTTTAAGTTTACTTATCTAATGACTAATAGAAGAATACTTAAGAAGCCTCTGCTGTTGTTTTTATATCATCTAATAGCATGTGGAACTAAATTGATCATGATGCTCTTTATTTAAGGTTTTCAACAGTCAGAGTGACAAATTTCTCCTGTGTACTTAAAAGTGCCAATATATGGAATATAATTGGTCAAAGAGGTTTCAGGTATGAAATCATGAGTTGAATTTTTTTGGTGTGTTCAGATTTGACCTTGGGCTCCTTGTTTAAAGTCAAATGGGGTAGTCAGATGTAAAGGTATTGGTATCTGGATTATTATTTGTCACAGAGGATTGGGATGTAAAAACTACAATCTTTCGGTGTAGTCAGATTTGACTTTGGGCCATTTTAAAGTTAAACTTGTGTCTATATCTGGCTTATTATTGGATATAAAGATTTGGGATGGAAAACCTATAGCAAAACGGAGTCTTTTTATGTGGTACAATTTGACCTTGGGCCTCTAATTCAAGGTCATATGGGATGGCCTTACCTCAAACGTTAAACAATCGCTGTTCCATTCTTCCTTGTTAAAATCAAGAGCCTGGTGTATAATTCTGTATGGTCACTTATGTTTTGATGGTGTTCCATACATTTTTGACAGAATATAAGTATCTTGCAATAGTGCATTAACATAGTGACTGTTACATATCCTCATATATTTTAAATTAAAACAAAAAAATCTATTCTCATGTCTCATTCACATGTCTGCACAAAAAATATTTGTGTCTGGAACATCTAGATTTTATAGGGCAGTAAAGTGGTCAAGCATGGGTAAATGTGTCCATCATTTTCTTTTCTTGAGTTTTCACATTTTTATAGAAACTGCGACCAACAAATTTGTAACATGATAGAATGTATCACTTAAATATAGGTGAAATGTGGACATTGTGGAGTAATAATAGATCCCTAAAAGTGTGACCGTTCCTTGCTTCAACCCCACAAAAAACACCAGTTTTATTGTGTTAATACACTTACCTAATAGACAGTTAGTTATATTGCCAGTATCACCCACCACCAGTCAGTGCTATCTCTGAAAAACCATCCATTCCACTGAACAGTGTTACACCAACCATCCTCACACCAACCAAACTTCTACCCTGCAGAAGCATTCTCTACCTGGTATGTCAGTTGGCAGATCTCCACAGCAAGGACTGACTGAGATACACCCTGCTGGCCTAGCTCACACTGTATCAACACACAGGCTGGCTCTAAGAAGGAAAACTGTCTGACAGTGAGCCAGAATTTGCTACCAGTCAGGCCAAATAATTGCTCTCTGAAGAACAATTGTACAGAGAAGCAGGGGGATTAGATCTTATATGGGCTGGCACCACATCCCAAGTTTGACAGTGCGTTTCCTTCAGCAGATGACAACCAATTTGCTGGTTCTAGACCACAACCTACAGGAAAGATCTCTGTTATTTTTCTGGCTGATGATTGGATTTGTACAAAACTGGACAGACTGAATATAACACAAGTGAAGGGCTCTCCACAAGTTCTGATGTACCAGGCCTTCAGAAGAATCAGTTCATCAAGCCGGACAAATCTCAAGAGCAAATGGTATGGCATCAATTCTGACAACCAAAGCTCTTCAACAAATGCTGTGTCCTTCTAGTTGACTAAGTTAAACAGCACATACAACTGCATTGCTATATCTTTAGGGCTATCTTACTCCAAACGAGCCTCCCAACCTCTCTCCCAAGAAACCCTCAGGAAATGGGAGCAATCTGCCAGAGCATCATCATTTGTATGCCACCAGGCGGCTGGCATCAATAGGTGCCTCAGCAATGTGCAGGACAATATGACGACCAAGCTACAGGCGAGTTGTTTGTGAGAAGTCAGGGTGTTACAGAGGAGTTACAATACCTGATGAACTTTAACCAGAGCATTAGCTTTGCAGTGGCCAAAACGATGCAGCACCTTTGTGGGTGTTACAATGGCCAGTATCACTGGCTAGAAGGGACACATATCAAGATCACTTGAAATCTGGCATCAAGCATGACACCCTGGCCTGTCTCAGATATGCCCGTCTACATGTGGCTACACTGTTCCCAGACTCTGCACTGAAGAAAGCTGTGGACGAGATATCTCACTACAACAGTGGGGGATAAAGTGGTAGTGGTTCATCTCACAAGAAGGGACATTATCACCCTTATGCTCACTCTACTAAACCTTCCCAGGACACCGGCCACTCTGGACAACCAGCCTGGAAGACTAATAGTTTTTGTGGCCAGAATGCAAGAGGCTGTGGCTAGGCCTCCAACTTCATATTCTGACTGGCCAATGCTCAGTCTTCATATAAATGACAATGTACAACCGAAAGTCGTGTCGTGAGGCGAGCCAGCAGGAAAAAGACTTTAGTACCTTATATCAGAATTTTACCTTGTGTAAACAGTGTATTAAATGTACAAAATGTTCAGACTTTAAATGTAAAATTGTCATGCTGCGAATTATGTACCTTTTGTCGCCAGGCAGCCACAAAAGAAAAGCTTAAGATCCACTACAAATTTATTAAATTCTGTGAAAGGTGTTTCCTGTGTAGATCAGTTGCCTTCTGTCCAACCTGTAACTAATTTTCACACTGTTTCTCTAAATCTGCCTGTAAGGACCAGACTGTACCAGTTTTGGAAAATATGGGCCACTTTAAGGGCCAGTCCCAGGGTCATAAGAATCCTCAAGGAAAGCTACATGAAAAGGTCAAAATTCAAGCATCTCTGGCTTTCTTTAATTGACTTTACTTGGTAAAAAATTCCTAAACTCAACAACAAGTGAGACCTATCCTAGATCTGAGCTCATTGAACAAAGAAGTAAGAAAAATTCAAAATGGAGACAGCAGAAAGTATAATAAATTCCTTGCAAACAGAAAAATGGGTGATGTCCATAGATTTCAAGTATGTTTACTTCCATATTCCAGTAAACCCACAGTCCAGGAAATACCTACATTTTCCATGTCTGTCCACTGCTTTAATGAAATTCAGAATTGTAGTCAAGGAAGAGAAGTTGATGGCTCATAATTAGGGTATAATAATCCACCAGTACCTAGACGAATGGCTGGTCAGAGCTGCATCCCACCAAACCTGTCTCCAGCATACTCAGACTAGTAGCTAGGTTGGATAGTGAACATAAAAAAATCAGGACTGGAACCTAAACAAATATTTTATTGCGTTAATACATCCTATCCAATGGACAATTGCTACATAGTCGAGTAACACTGCGTGTATGTCGACCAGAAGAAATTAGAAGAATAAGAAGAATGCATCGTCTGACGTCATCACTTCCAGCTTATGCTTGTCACGTGACACAGACCTGATACGCATTCAACAGTGGAGGAATCATGTTTTCAACAGAAGTTTTCATGAGAAGAAGACGACTATACTCAACATCCATTTTTACTGGCTAGAAGAAATCCAGCAAACTTGTCTGTTGGCCTAAAGAAATTAGATGACAAGTGGCCACAGAAATCTGCGAGTTTTTGAAGTGCCGGTCATGTGACTTCACAGATCTCTATACAACTACCGGCAAGCAGATCCCCAAGTGTGATTGGTTCAGCTGTCAAGAAGTGATGAGTTTTACCGGTACCAGTTCTGTTCAGACTACCAGTGGGGACCCCTATTGATGAGTTTTGCCGGTACCAGTCTGTTCAGACTACCGGTGGGGTCCCCTGCTAGCTAGCAAGAAGTGATGGTGTGTTTTACCGGTACCAGTTCTGTTCAGACTACCTGTGGGGACCCCTAGTGATGAGTTTTGCCGGTTCCAGTGTGTTCAGACTACTGGTAGGGTCCCCTGCTAGCTAGCAAGAATTGATGGCTGTTTTACCGGTACCAGTTCTGTTCAGACTACCGGTGGGGACACCCAGTGATGAGTTTGCCGGTACCAGTTCTGTTCAGACTACCGGTGGGTCTCCTGCTAGCCCTATTAGAACCTACCTTGGTATAGGTGCTGAGGCAGGTCCAGAGCAAGAAGCGAACTGGGGCTACCGGGAACCAGTCACAGAGGGTTGATCTACCAGAAGTTGCTGTGACCATAGAGACCCTTATCTCCTAAGTGCAGATTTTTGGACCGGTACCAGTCCTGTTCAGGCTACCGGTAGGGTCTCTAGCCAGCCAGTCATGAGGGTTACCAGCACCAGTTCTGCTCAGACTGCTGGTTGTGGTCACACAGAGGTCCAGCAAGGGCTACCGGTTACAGAGGTTTACCCGTTACAGAAAATTGTCAGTTACAGAGAAATCTGCTATTCCCACCGTTACTGGCAAGGAGGAGGCAGCTACAGTTGAACAGATCCAGTGATATCAGCAGGGCTACTGGTTACAAAGAATTACCGGTTACAGAGAAATCTGCTCTTCCCACCATTACTGGCAAGAAACCAGCTTCAAATCCAGTGCTGACAACAGGTTCACTGGTTACAGAGTTTTCCCCGGTTACAGAGAATTGCTGGTGACAAGTTACTTGGACAGGAAGTTTCTTCAGAAAAATTCCTTTAACCAACCGGTTACAGAGCCTACCGACTGGGTGCCGGCTTACACAATCTTCAGTGACAGTTGCTTCACAAGAAACAAAGATACTGGTGAAGTAACCAGACTGAACCTGGAACACCAGGCTACTGGACTGGCAGATCTACCAAGGAATTAACTAATGGTACAAACCTGTGCTTCCCCAATTCTTTGGTTAAAGAAAACTTTGCTTACAGAGAGGCGCCATCCTACCGGTTTGACCAGTTACAGAGATTGTTGGTTGCAGAGAAAAGCTGCTGAATCCACCACTATGGACAGGAAGAAGGCAGCTTCATATGAGCCTGTCCCTGCTAAGAAGTAGTTCAATTCACCCAGTTCTGCCAACTCCAGTGAGTTTATGCAGAACTGTGGAGCTACCAGGACCTGGGTACAGAGCATTGCTTCACCTATAACTGTTTAGGGCCTGGTACTGGGCAGGTCTCCAGGACTGACTAACAGGCCAGCAGAAGTTCTTTATGTGTCCAAGCAGCTGTTTAGGCCAACCAGTGGGTGCCTAAGGAAACTGGTTACAGAGCAATTCTTGGAATAGTAACTGGTCCTGGTGACTGTCAATCTACTGGACCAGTCAACCTGCCTACCCTTTCAGGACCTAGCTGCTCAGACAGTGACTTTAGATAAGAGGAAGACTGTCAAGCAAGACTTGTCCAACTACCAGTCAACTTCTTATCAGACCTCACACCTATTAGACTGGCCATCCAGTTTGCCTTTTTACCCAGGCTGTGACCAGTGTCAGCTGACACAAGGGGGCCCGAGTTTGCAAGCTCAGTTTTCCCCTCAAGATTTTAACCCGTTTTGCCAGTTTTCAAAACTCAAGCAATGGGAAAAACATCTGTTAATTAGGCCAGGGGTCACCGATGTTAAAAAAGGCTATTAGTGTTTCTTGCTATGTGGATCAGTGAGGTCAAGCCTGTCACCAGTGTTGACACTGTTTTTTGGCTCAACCTGCATGCTCAAACTTGGGCCGCCCTAGGGGCTAGCCTAAGTTGATAAGAAATCTCCCAGGAAGGCTACACCCTCACCTTCAGGAAACGACCGGTTTGACCAGGTCTCCAGACAGGAGAAGTGGCCCAGTACCCTGAATCATTCAGATTGGGAAACATCAGGAACCATATTAACCTCTCTTCAGCAAGGGGAGTGGATAACTTCAAGGTTGCCTACTCCCTCACCCCATTCTACTAACAAGGAAGTACCCGAGTTTTTTATGCCCAGGGTCTTCCCCACCAGTTCAATCACTCCCCTTGGGTCTGTTCATAGTACAATGGGAGTCTTCTCTCGGTGGTGGCGAAAGGGGTCTAACTATGGCATTACAAAGTACCACAATCCACCAGTACAACTGGTTGGTCAAAGCCAGTTCCCACCAAGCCTGTCTCCAACATACACAGTCTCTAAGAGCTGTGTCAGGAGTAAGTTTGAACGGTAAACATGAAAAATTAGAAGTGGACCTCAAGCAAGTCTTTGACTCAGTAGGCCTCCAGTTAGCTTGGAAGAGGGTAAGGTCAGACCCGCTCTAGAGCATTGATAGACCTTAAATGCTTATCCAGAAACTTCTCCCTGGACCTACAGGCCCGGTCTGGCAGCTGATGCCCCTGATAGGGTTACTGACAGCCATGGAGAAGCAAGTGCACCTAGGTTGCCTCCACATAAGCCCGATAAAGTGGCACTAGAAGAACAGCTGGAGGGTACCAGAATCACTAGAAAAGGTGACCCCGGTTCCCTCCACCCCCATCCTAAATGGTGGCTGCAGGAAGACAATGTGCTTCAGGGTCAACCATTACACCCGCTAAATATGCTCCTCAGTCCTTACAGATGCATCAAATAAGGATGGGTGCTCACTTATGGGAACACACTGCAAGGGGAACCTGGTCCCTTCCAGAAGCAAATTACAGAACTATCTTGAACTAAGGCGGTCATTTGGCCCTTAAAGAATTCCAAGACCCCTGGTTGAACAATATTGCTGTCATAGCTACAGACAACACAATGGTGGCTGCCTGTATTAAGGAAGAAGGGGGGATGAAGTCAGGCCCTCTTTGTGCCCTACTATGGGGAATCCTGACCTGGTATTCCAGGAAACAGGTGACTCTAGCCCAACAAATTCCAGGCGGCTGAATATCATAGCAGACAAGCTACCCAGTCTCAGCCAAATCAGACAGAAGGGTCCCTCCTGTCAGTTTTTCCAAGCAATATGCTTCAGGTGGCAGCAGCCCTAAGTGGGCCTGTTTTTGCCACCTGGCTCAACGACAAACTGCCACAAACTTGTATCACCGGGGCCAGACCCCCAATATGGACATCAATCTGCCATGAGAGGATTTGGACCCATATGCCTTCCCATGGTAGCCATCTTGGGCAAGTGGTGAAGTAGCAGGACTACCCATGTGGGGGAATCACTGATTGCTCCAAGGTGGCCCAACATGCCTGGTTCTGGGATCTCTTGATCATGTCAAGTCAGATTCCTTGGTACCTGCCCAACCTGCTCTCTCAACCATTCAATCAGACTCCTCAGGAATCTGTCAAAATTAGATCTGCGCGCATGGCTCCTAGAGCCTCAGCAATCAAGGAGCAGGGCTTCTCTGAAGCAGTGGCAGCAGGAATTGAGGCTCCTCAAGAGGATCAACCAGATCAGTCATTGCTGACAACTGGGTAATTCACCAATAAATTTCAGCATGATGAGAATCTTGCTCATCTCTTGGACACTTCATAGGGACAGACCTATGGGTCGGAGGGACATCCCCTCCTGGAACCTCCCCCTGGTGTTGC
Source organism: Sabellastarte sp. h YS-2021 (assembly GCA_964017235.1). Classification (NCBI taxonomy): domain Eukaryota; kingdom Metazoa; phylum Annelida; class Polychaeta; order Sabellida; family Sabellidae; genus Sabellastarte; species Sabellastarte sp. h YS-2021. Next base: position 122,137,882 of record OZ024930.1, on the reverse strand, counting down.
ACCAATTGGCAAGGCTCCATTCGAACCCCTTAAAGAGGCCTCTTTGAAGCATTGACCTTCAAGACTGTTTTCCTCTTGACCCTGAGTTCTGGCAAACACAGGAGTGAGATCCATGCTTGGCAAAACAAAAACATCAGACACCACTCAAACTGGTCAAAGGTGTCTTTGTACCCAGCACCCAGCCTTTTTTCCAAGAACCAACTGGCCAAGGATAGTCCGGACAGTGTGGCTCCAGTGGTTATGCCAGCCCTGGCCCCAACTCTGGATAAGTCCCTCAAGTTTGATAGGTCCTGTGTCTGTTCAGAGCACTGTGCTACTTATTGGGACAGGATCTCAAACAGAACAATGAGTTAGTCTGCCTCTCATGTCCCTAATAGTCCTGTTGATAGCTACAGAAAAGCAAGCCCACGTAGGGAGGCTTTACATGAGACAATTTCAGTGCTGAAAAATCACTGGAGGATCCCAGAATCACTAGAAAAGATGATCCTGATCCCAAAATCTCTCCATCCACACTTAAAATGATGGCCTCAGAAGCCAATGTCCTTCAAGGTCATCCACAAAAACTCACTCAGCCAAGACCTTCAATAGAAGGCTGTTGTGCTCACTTAGGAGAGCTAACTGCAAGAGAGACTTTGTCTCAGCCAGAAAGCAAGTTTCACATAAACTACCTGCGGTCTTTTAGGCTCTAAAGTAGTTCCAAGACCTCTGCTCAGACAAGCTTGTTGTTATAGCAACAGACAACATCACAGTTGCTTGCCTACATAAACAAGGAAGGAGGCATGAGGTCAGGCCTACTGTATGCCCTACCATGAAGAATCCTGACCCAGTGTTCCAGAAAACATGCAACTCCCCACATATTCCAGGCCGGCTCAATTTGGTAGCAGACAAGCTATCCAGACAAGGCCAGATCATTCAAAGTAAAAGGTCTCCCCTTCCAGGGGACTTCCAAATGATAGGCAACAGGTGGGACCTACCTCAGGTAGATTTGTATGCACCGAGGTTCAACAACAAGTGACCAGTGTGTTCACCAGTTCCAGACTGATTAGCACTCAATCTCCCTTCAGAGGATCTAGACCCCTATGCCTTCCCACCAGTAGCCATTCTGAGCAAAGTATCGGCAAAACTAAAGGCCTACCCATGCAGGAAAATCATCCTGATTACTCCAGGGTTGCCCAGCATGCCCTAGTCCTGGGATCTGGTAGCTTTGTCAAGCCAAATCCCACTGTGATTGCCCAGTATGCTGACTCCCTCTGCTAAACCCTTCAATCAGATTCCACAAAAGAATCTACCAAACCTAAACCTCCATGCCTGGCTCCTAGAGCCTCGGCTATCAAGGAGTTAGGCTTCTCTGAGGCAGTGGCAGCATGCATTGTGGCTCCTCAAAGAAACTCAACCAGATCAGTCTATGAAGCGAAGTGGGCCATTTTTACAGTAATCAGGTGGACTTTGGGACACCACCTATGAAATTCATAGCTGACTTCCTCTTGTCTCTGGACAGGGAGCTACAGCCAAGCACTAAAGATGGCTACAGATCAGCCATAGCAGACAAAATGGGAAATTCCCCCATCACGGTTAGCAAGGACAAGAATCTCACTCTTCTCCTGGATAGCTGCCTTAGAGACAAACGTAAAGGTCACAGAGGCATCCCATATTGGAACTTCTCTCTGCCATCAGTAGTGTTTGGCTGTAACTTCTTGTCCTGGAACAGATACAGGAGAAGTGAATTTGATGGGTGGTGCCTTGAAGTCCACCTGATTACTCTGGCACTGCACCAGCTTAATAAGGCTTCCTTTGAACACTTTAAGGAGTCCACTTTGAAGCATCTAACCTTCAAGACTGCCTTCCTCTTAGCTTTGGGTTCCGGCAAACACAGGAGTGAGAGATCCATGCTTGGCTCAACAAAAACATCAGGCAGCAGACAATCTGGTCCAAGGTATCTCGCTACCCCTCACCCAGCTTTCTTTCAAAGAATCAGCTGGCCAAAGAGGGTCTAGAATATGTGGCCCCAGTGGTTGTTCCTGCCCTGGCCCCAACTCTGGATAAATCACTCAAGGCTGACCAGTCTCTATGCCCAGGTAGAGCTCTTCGCTACTATCTGGATAGAACCTCAGACCTTAGACAGAACAAAGAGCTGGTTTTTGCCTCCTTCAAGAAAGGGTTTGATCTAGAAAGCTCTTCAACCACTTTCTCCACAGGATCAACCAAACTGGGATCCTATGGTATGAGCTCTCTGCTCAGGAGGCCCTTACCCTACATCAGGTTAAAGCCCATCCTGTTTGGGCCTTTGCTGCATCTAAGGCTTTCTAGTTAAGAATTTCCTTATAACAGTCTGATCAGTCTGTCACTGGAAATCCCATAACATCTTGACACAAATTTACTTGAAGGATGTTGCTTGGGTTGACTCAGAACTGTTTCATCTAAGCCTGGTCGTGGCTGCCCAGAAGATCCACCACAAGCCCATACATTTAACATACCTGTCATCTTGCCCAGCAGGGTCATTAAGGTGGAAGGTCCTGCTAAAGACTACCATCTGTACTCCTCTTCCTTCCAAAGAGGGTCTCCCCTGGGACTGAAACTCATACCTCTCTTCCCCCACCTCAGAGAAGGTCTGTAAATAAAAGGGGGGGGCAACTCAGGCCGGTGCTGGCAACCAACCAATGGGACCACCTTATGTGCCTCTGAGACTGGCTGATGTCTCTTTTGAGTTCAATGGTCCCTAATGAGCTACCCACCTTCCAAGTAGTACTTATTCCAGTGATTTGTCCATCATGAAAGATGTTTTAACTCAATAAAATTGCAAAATTAAATATAAAGTTAATTTTTATATGTTAATACCTTACCTAATGGAATGTCTGGAGAGGCCCTCCCAATTAGGCCGGCATTCATCTTACTAGGGGCTCATCTAAGGTTACAAGAATGGAAAAAAATGCTACGATGTTATGTTCTCTAGGCATTAAGGAAGGAGTGCACGCCACATAGCAAATGGTGGCAACATAGCCATCCTCATCAGTGGAGACAGGACATCTTTTCTGACGTTTGGCGATGCTGTCTCATGCTGCAATATAGCTAATTGTCCATTAGGTAAGGTATTAACTAAAAATTTAACTTAATACTTAAATTGATAATTTGAGGGGCCATGGTGGCACAGTGATAACGCACTCGCCTCCCACCTCGGAGGTCTTCAGTTCAAACCCCGGACCTTATGTAGGAAAGTTGGTAGTTGCTTACTAGTTATAGAGTTATAGACATTGGGAACCAAGCTGCATTGTGGATACACCAGAGTGCCTTATCAACTGCTCTTGCATTTTACAAATCATATGACACAGAGTCAGACATTGGGAACTAAGCTGCATTGTGGATACGCCAGGGTGCCACATCGAAAAAGTGTAAACGGGTGTAACGATCACACTTGACACGTTTATGTTCCGGTACTGCCTTAAACAATTTAAGCTAAGCTCTGCAGCTTACTTTTCACTTAACAATATCTCGGTATTTTCCTTCTCATTTTGTGGACTGAAATATGTGCACTATAAACACAATGAAGCTTCTTGTTGGAGTGAAATATACTGAATATAGATTGCAGTAATAGGCGTAAAATAACCATTTGGTAAACAGCCCTCAGTAGAAGAGATTACTTTTAATTCTAGTTTATTGTCCATATTTCAGTGATTGTAATTCTATGTTGTTAGGGAAATCAGACAAATATGTTAAAGTAAGTACTGTAATTTAGTGCTAAAGAATATAAAGTTTTCATTCTTTTGCCACTATGAAAATACAAAGGTTAAAGCAATGCCCCAGTCACACTACATGCAGTATTAGCTAAGTTTTATAAAACTCCCCGTTCCTTACATTCTTCCATGTACTGCCACACTTCTGTTAGCAAACTTTGCATACTGTTGTACACTCTGCTTTCCATAACCACACAGATGGAAATTTTAAACTGTTCAAAATTTCACAAACCATGGACAGTTTCAAGTAAGGGTAACTGCAGGGTGTCCTATCTTTTGTATTAGCTGTTCATCTTTTGTATTAGCTATTGAAAGATGTATTTCCAATTTTGCCTTTTTCAATGTTAAGGATAATATTTTATGGCTTGAAATAAAGCATAAGCCCCCATAATGAATATAAACTTAAAAACAAAAGACAAAGGATGTTGTTTGTTTTAAAACTGTGTTATCTAACTAATCAGTATCCCTAGAATAAATTATTTCTTAAAAGTAAGTCCACATTGTTTTAGCCATCCAATACAGTGTCTGTGTATTGTAAGCATTTCTCATGTTATATACACAAAATGAAAGATGCAAATTAGGGTCTATTACTTCAGCTGTGAAAGTGAGAAAGTTGGGAGCAATGAATTATTTTTCAGACTTGTCAAACATGTTTACTCATTTATGATTGAAATAAATATATAAGTGAGTTTTCATGGTAGGCAGCGGAAATCTCATTCATGAGACCTGTACATTATTCTTTACAAAGCTGTTGTACAAGAAATGCCAGTAGGTACATATTTATTCCTGTATTTAATAGCATAATCACCAAACCTTCGCTTATTAAAGGTTTCCGATGTGCTTTGAACTTTCTGTAGAGATTCTTAATAATGTGGATGAGGTTGTCTGATAAATGACAATGAAACATGGACTGATACCTCGACACTGCTTTGTAACTGTTTTCCCCCTGAAAGGTGGGCGATAAAAAAATCTTAATTGCCTTCAGAAGGTGAACTTCTACCTCAGTTCATGCTTTGACAGGTAAAAATGTAAGCAGGATACAGGAAAAAATAGCAAGATATATAGCTTTAGCAGACCTATAGAACAGACAAAAATATGAAAATATATAACCTCAAAAGAAAAAAAAGATTGGATAAACGTATCTGTGTTATTGTATGTATATTAATGATATCATTGATGTATACACCAGGGCTTGGCTTTAATCAAGGTCCACAGCCAAGTCATTAATCTCTGTTTATTATGCAATAATATATACTCTTAATATATCAGAACTTTAAAAAATGCCAACCCACTTGTCTATAAATATCTACCATGGAGATGATAGTAGCTGCCACGGTGATAGAGTAACTATAATGTAGTCAAGACCTGTGCTCTAAATCATGGCAGCATTTTCCAGTTATCGCAATAGACTACGATTATGAAAAATGAGGCGACCTGTTATAGGTTTTGATGTAATAGCCTTGTGCCACTAGTTGGGATTAAGAACAGGGTTACATGCACACAGTTTGTAATTTGTGACATTGATTTGATCTTCTGACCTTCAGAGATATTTAATCCAGTTTAAAATGGAATTGTAGCTGTACTATGTATCAATTTGAAATGAAAACTGATCCATGTAAATGAAAATGTGAGTTTCGTGTTGCTTCAATTTTCATTCTTTTGTGAGCATGAACAAACCTTCAGGAAAAGAAGTTGAAAAAGCAGTCAGGGCATTAAAATGTAAATTAGTAAGTGACCAGTCACAGTCCTGTTGGCATTAAGATCAAACAAGAGGCTAATATTACCAGACAAATCATCATTAGAGTAAGAAATCTAAAATTCGCCAGGAATCTAAAATTCGCCACCTCTAAAACCTTAGTTAATTTTATGAAGAAAATGATGTTTTTGTCCAAAAATTGGTATTTTTCAGTTCAAAAAGCCTTAATTTACTATACAGTCAACAAATCTCACCATAATTCATTTATTAAGCGTCCCGCAAGGGACGCTTGTTTGTGTATGGGAGAGCTTCAGGCTCCGCCGGCTCCGCCGGCTCCGGCGGCTCCGCCGGCTCCGCATTTTGTTTTCCTTATAACTCTGTAACCGTTAGGCGGATTCTTTTCAAATTTGGCAGGTTTAGGCAGTAGCCTTGGGGAATTTTTTTGAATATGCTGCAGTGACATTTCAACCAATCAGAGAGGTCACATGACCAAAAATGTCTTTTTTCGGTGGGGAAGCTTGTCCGGATGATAACTTGAAAGGAATTTTATCAATTCACCTGAAACTTGGCAAATACATTCATTCTATTAAAATCTGGAAATCATTAGATTTTGGCATTGATTGGTCAAGAAATGGCCGAGTAATTAATGATTAATTAATCATTACGAATTTTCCAAATAAGGAAAACACAAAAATGTTTATATCTCGAAAACCGTGCTAGATAGAGCGATTTCGGCGAAATTTTTGACCCGCAGGGTATCTCTGCGGAGTACTTTTCCCAATTTTCAAAAAATTTTTGTCTCGCCCAAAATGGCGGCCATTTTGAATTTTCGAAATTTTCGCAAAAATTGCAAAAGACAAAAATGCTTATATCTCAAAAACCGTGCTAGATAGAGCAATTTCGACAAAATTTTTGACCCGCAGGATATCTCTGCGGAGTACTTTTCCCAATTTTCAAAAAATTTTGGTCTCGCCAAAAATGGCGGCCATTTTGAATTTTCGAAATTTTCGCAAAAATTGCAAAACACAAAAATGCTTATATCTCGAAAACCCTGCTAGATAGAGCGATTTCGACGAAATTTTTGACCCAAAGGGTATCTCTGCAGAGTAGTTATCCCAATTTTGAAAAAAATTTTGTCTCGCCAAAAATGGCGGCCATTTTGAATTTTCGAATTTTTCGCAAAAATTGCAAAACATAAAAATGCTTATATCTCGAAAACCGTGCTAGATAGAGCGATTTCGACGAAATTTTTGACCCACAGGGTATCTGCAGAGTAGCCATGCCAATTTTCAAAAAAATTTTGTCTCGCCAAAAATGGCGGCCATTTTGAATTTTCGAATTTTTGCGCAAAAATTGCAAAACACAAAAATGCTAATATTTCGAAAACCATGCTACATAGAGCGATTTCCACGAAATTTTTTATCTTCAGGGTATCTCTGCAGAGCAGCTATCCCAAAGAGCTTTCACTTGGTGAAGTTTCAGACCCATAGCTAATTACTCACCTACTCAAAATGAGTAAATGCGAATTATCTCTAAAAGTATTGCAGATAGCCAATTTTTCTCAAATAACTCATTCACCTACTTTTGGGAGAGCTTTCACTCTGTGAAGTTTCAGACCCATAGCTAATTACTCACCTACTCAAAATGAGTAAATGCGAATTATCTCTAAAAGTATTGCAGATAGCCAATTTTTCTCAAATAACTCATTCACCTACTTTTGGCAGAGCTTTCACTTGGTGAAGTTTCAGACCCATAGCTAATTACTCACCTACTGAAAATGAGTAAATGCGAATTATCTCTAAAAGTATTGCAGATAGCCAATTTTTCTCAAATAACTCATTCACCTACTTTTGGGAGAGCTTTCACTCTGTGAAGTTTCAGACCCATAGCTAATTACTCACCTACTCAAAATGAGTAAATGCGAATTATCTCTAAAAGTATTGCAGATAGCCAATTTTTGTCAAATTAATCATTCACCTACTTTTGGGAGAGCTTTCACTTGGTGAAGTTTCAGACCCATAGCTAATTACTCACCTACTCAAAATGAGTAAATGCGAATTATCTCTAAAAGTATTGCAGATAGCCAATTTTTCTCAAATAACTCATTCACCTACTTTTGGGAGAGCTTTCACTTGGTGAAGTTTCAGACCCATAGCTAATTACTCACCTACTCAAAATGAGTAAATGCGAATTATCTCTAAAAGTATTGCAGATAGCCAATTTTTCTCAAATTAATCATTCACCTACTTTTGGGAGAGCTTTCACTTGGTGAAGTTTCAGACCCATAGCTAATTACTCACCTACTCAAAATGAGTAAATGCGAATTATCTCTAAAAGTATTGCAGATAGCCAATTTTTCTCAAATAACTCATTCACCTACTTTTGGGAGAGCTTTCACTCTGTGAAGTTTCAGACCCATAGCTAATTACTCACCTACTCAAAATGAGTAAATGCGAATTATCTCTAAAAGTATTGCAGATAGCCAATTTTTCTCAAATAACTCATTCACCTACTTTTGTGAGAGCTTTCACTTGGTGAAGTTTCAGACCCATAGCTAATTACTCACCTACTCAAAATGAGTAAATGTGAATTATCTCTAAAAGTATTGCAGATAGCCAATTTTTCTCAAATTAATCATTCACCTACTTTTGGGAGAGCTTTCACTTGGTGAAGTTTCAGACCCATAGCTAATTACTCACCTACTCAAAATGAGTAAATGCGAATTATCTCTAAAAGTATTGCAGATAGCCAATTTTTCTCAAATAACTCATTCACCTACTTTTGTGAGAGCTTTCACTTGGTGAAGTTTCAGACCCATAGCTAATTACTCACCTACTCAAAATGAGTAAATGCGAATTATCTCTAAAAGTATTGCAGATAGCCAATTTTTCTCAAATTAATCATTCACCTACTTTTGGGAGAGCTTTCACTTGGTGAAGTTTCAGACCCATAGCTAATTACTCACCTACTCAAAATGAGTAAATGCGAATTATCTCTAAAAGTATTGCAGATAGCCAATTTTTCTCAAATAACTCATTCACCTACTTTTGGGAGAGCTTTCACTCTGTGAAGTTTCAGACCCATAGCTAATTACTCACCTACTCAAAATGAGTAAATGCGAATTATCTCTAAAAGTATTGCAGATAGCCAATTTTTCTCAAATAACTCATTCACCTACTTTTGGGAGAGCTTTCACTTGTTGAAGTTTCAGACCCATAGCTAATTACTCACCTACTGAAAATGAGTAAATGTGAATTATCTCTAAAAGTATTGCAGATAGCCAATTTTTCTCAAATAACTCATTCATCTACTTTTGGGAGAGCTTTCACTTGGTGAAGTTTCAGACCCATAGCTAATTACTCACCTACTCAAAATGAGTAAATGCGAATTATCTCTAAAAGTATTGCAGATAGCCAATTTTTCTCAAATAACTCATTCACCTACTTTTGGGAGAGCTTTCACTTGGTGAAGTTTCAGACCCATAGCTAATTACTCACCTGCTCAAAATGAGTAAATGCGAATTATCTCTAAAAGTATTGCAGATAGCCAATTTTTCTCAAATTAATCATTTACCTACTTTTGGGAGAGCTTTCACTTGGTGAAGTTTCAGACCCATAGCTAATTACTCACCTACTGAAAATGAGTAAATGCGAATTATCTCTAAAAGTATTGCAGATAGCCAATTTTTCTCAAATAACTCATTCACCTACTTTTGGGAGAGCTTTCACTTGGTGAAGTTTCAGACCCATAGCTAATTACTCACCTACTCAAAATGAGTAAATGCGAATTATCTCTAAAAGTATTGCAGATACCCAATTTTTCTCAAATAACTCATTCACCTACTTTTGGGAGAGCTTTCACTTGGTGAAGTTTCAGACCCATAGCTAATTATTCACCTCAAAATGAGTAAATGTGAATTATCTCTTAATAGTATTGCAGATAGCCAATTTTTCTCAAATAACTCATTCACCTACTTTTGGCAGAGCTTTCACACACGAAAATGAAAAATTGTGAATATCTCTGAAAAGCTATTTCTTTTGCTTTAATGCTCGGCGGGAGATACATACCGCGGCAGTGGTTTTGACAAAAATTTTTGTCTCCCCAAAATTGGTGGCCATTTTGAATTTTCAAAGTTTTTGCAAAACACAAAAATGCTTATATCTCGAGAACCGTGCTATATGGATCGAACTCAACAAAATTTTAGACCTGCTGGGTATCTCTGCAGAGTAGCCATGCCAATTTTCAAAATATTTTTGTCTCGCCAAATATAGCGGACATTTTTAATTTTTTTATTTTTTGCAAAACACAAAAATGCTTATATCTTGAAAACCGTGCTAGATAGAGCAGACTGCGCTGACTTTGGTTGCCACAACAGTATAAGGCTAGAAACGAAGCATTTTCTTAATACTTTAGCACTCACCTTTATATCCTTTTCGGGACGCTTTGTTTTTGCTATGCAAAAACATTATCTTTTTTTTTTGCGAGCGATCCTCTAGTTGTATTAGTATTTTCACATGTGGTGAATTTCAGATATGTGGCGAATTTTAGATTTCTTACTCTACACATGTGGCCCAGTTTTATGATTAAACTTTTATTGTATTTAAAATACTTAAGGACAAGGTAACCAGAAACAAGGACATATTTTTGAGTACATGGATTTGAAAATCAGACATAAGTTTAATATCAGTTACCCTGGGAGTGAGAAGGGGTTACATAGATACTGGGTGAAAACATAGGGGTGACAAAAGTGTCATATTGTTCATTTTTTTTCCTGACAAATCATTCTGGGACGTTCGTAGTTTTCATATTGAAAATGGTTGATAGTAGTTAGTGACTCATAATTTTAAGTAGACAGAAGTCAATGTCAGTGTGGGACTTTGTAGTTGTAATGAGGACATATTAATAGCCAAATAGCAGTGAAGTAAGAAAAAAATAATGAAATGAGATCCTTACTGGACCAGAAACTGCCCCTGTTTGGAATGTGTTCTCAATGGTTTTGCTTATTTAAATATGATTGTGATGGCTCTGGAGCAGTGTTCCAGTCTACCAGATTTACACAGTCACTTTGTGCTTTATCAAGGGATGGATTCATATGTTTATGCCAAACTTCTTCATTTGAGTGGGGGAGGGGGAGGTGCAGGTTTCTAGCATGGCCTCAGGACTGAAATTGTGACATTGGTTTAAGTTTAATCCAGGTATTTAAAGCTATCTGTCAATCAATCTTGTATGATTGACTACAGAATTGAAAAACACAAAAATGATAATATTTGAAGTATGGTTTCCATAATGATTATTCTTGCAGCATTGTTATATTGTTGTTTTTTTCATTTCAGATCTATGAAAAATTGCAGGCAAAGATTCACAGTTATCACCCGGGGTATTGATTGTCCAATGCTGTGATTATATGACATATCTGTGTTTTGTCATGTACAATTGATAGTTTTTAAGACCTCTAAATTTCGGCAATAAAAAGATATGTCTGTTGGGGGATTGTTATGTTTTGGGCTCTTTTTGCAGCTGCGTAACTTAAAGCCTTTGAAAAATGGACCTGATTTATTAGACACCCAATATTTCTCATACTGATTACAGACTTTTAGGGTAAAAAAATGGAATTAGACAGGGACACATTGCAATTTAATGAAATTGGTCTTTCAGTTATCAAACCCATGTTAATCTTGTTTGAATTGGGATGTTGTTTGCTTATACCCCGTTCAGATTTTTGAGATAAGGCACCCAGATGTACTCCAGTTTGAGAACCTGTCTGTAAATTCTGGCATCTAATGCTACATTTTTAAAGTAAAGTGTATGATTAGCATGGTCTCTAATACAAACAATTTATTCTGAACTGTTGTAAAATAGCCTGGAGCAAACCTGAAACATGGCTTATTTTAGTATAGTGAGATACTTTCTAGATACTTTAAGCATGACTTCTTTATCAATGTGTGACACATCATCAGTGATATAGTTTATCATATTTTTTGTTAACCCCTTAGTAGGCCACATCTTTCAAGTATACATACTATACAGAATGGCAGGTGTGTTCCAGCAACAAGAAATATTAAGATCTGTACAAAGTGTATGAAACAAAACATCTAAACCAGGATACAAAGAAGAATATGTAGCATAAACAGATATTTTTAATTAACTTTGTCACATATTAATGCTTAAGACAGTTGTGAGTTTGAACATATTGATCTAGTTCAGCTTTTTGACAGGATTCCTGCTTTGTCTCAGATAGTGGGGGGTCATAGTGGCACAGTAGTAACACATTCGCCTCGCATCTTTGAGATCAGAGTGTGACTCTTCGCCTGACCTCATGTGCGAAAGCTGGTAGTTGCTTGTCATTGGTTGGCAGTTTAAAGCATAGAACTTTGAGCAACTGTATGAACTGGTTTCCTGTTCCCTTCCAACTACCCGTCACAATTTAGCCGATAAGATATTAGACATAATGTAAAACACTGAATAAACTAAACTTTTTTTAATTTATCATTTTTATTGACACACAACAGGTACAAAAACACAATATTTTAACAGAAGTTATTTGAAGATATTGAAGATTAGAAGATATTTGTCCATACATACTCTATGTAAAGCTTTGCACTTTCATACAATAAGAAAAGAGACTAGAGAGTTGCTTTGACAGCTAGTAAATTTATATATTCCCTTACTGTTAATAGTACAATAAACATAGATACTTGAAAAAAATACTAGATGTAACTCAGATGTAAAACAGAATAAACTAAACTTGTCTCAGAGCAAGACAGGATGTCTGACATTTCGTCACTGGGTATTTCACATTGTTTTATTTATTTATCCAAATATATTTAATGTTATTTATCCATGAAAAGGAATTAAATATGACCTTTTAAATAAGTTCAGATTTCTCATTACTTGGAAAACATTGTTTGATATAGATATGTCAGCATGGTCAATAATCAGTTGAATTAGTTTAAGCTTTAATTCCCAGTTAAAGAAAGTAATTGTTAATTGTATTATTATTTCATTGACCCTGAGCAGCATTTGTTCAAAGATTTGGTACTTTTTCTCTTGAGGTTTGTAAGTTGGCAGCCATTGCATTGACATTGATATTTTGAATAATTTGCTCTTTGCTGTTTTATTGCATAGAATTTCACAATAGATGTTTTGTTTATTTTTAACTTTTTCATAAACATAATTGTCATCAAGAGTGTCATTTCTAAAGTGGAAAGATCATGAATAGATTATACCTGACTATTCACCTATTAATGAACAAAAATTTTTTCTAGACACTAATGTATCATAAAGAAAATGCATTTCCCCATAGAACTTGATCAAGGAGGATTTGCTAATCAGTTTTAGTCATCAGTTGTTTTGTCCTGTAAAATGAAACTATTGTTACAGTATTTTTTAAACAATGGAATGCTTTTTATGTGTTGTAGGTATTTTTGCAAAACTTGCTTCTGAGAATAAATCGATTTGGACCAATTAGTTTCATACACCTATTGCCAAAGAATATCCACTCAAACTCACTCCGCAGGGTTGTCACCCGTTCCTCTAAATACTCTCACATTACCCCTCAACCGAAAAAACTCCATTGGCTCCCAGTCAAATATAGGGTACAATTCAAAATTGGCCTCATTACATACAAAATTCTCAACCAGGGTCAACCAGTTTACCTAAGAGAATTAATTCATCCCTACACCTCTTCCAGAAATACAAGGCGAAGCACTCCTAAACTCAAGTTCCTTCATACCCCCACTATTGACCATAAAGTTCATAAATCAATCAAACACTTTTCTAATTTTTTCAGTCACTATGCCCCGGTTCTTTGAAACTCCTTCCCCTTCCAAATAAGAAATAGCCTCTCTATTGCATCTTTCAGGAAACACCTCAAAACCCACCTCTTTAATTCCAGTTTCCCAACTTAGTCTCCTTCCCTCTTGGTCACACCCACAACTCCGGATTACTGACCTTGAACGTCCCTCGACTCTCCTTATGATAAATGAGTTTTGTTAAGTTAGCACACTGAGTTCCCCTTTTGGGGAAGACATTGCACCTGCAAAGCAGTAGATTGGATTAGATAAGAATATCCAGTCGACCTCACCATTTATAGTTTTATGTATACACATAAATACATTCAGTTATGTTAGATCTACGTTGATCTCATATTTACAATAAGTTTTAATAACTTAAAATTGAAAAAAAATGTTGGCACATTCAATCACTTTGACCCACTTTCCTTTTGATTTTTATTTAAGACAGAATCTTTCCAGAGAAGTGAGAACACACCATTAGTGACTTGCATTTAAAACGCCCTGTTGGCCACTCGGGCAATTTTTTATTTTATGTAGAAATATACAGTGCTTATTCTTTGTCAGCCCAACCTTTAATAATATTACAGATTACCCATGGGTGGTTTCATCAGAATCATCACCTATATTTGGAAGAAGTTTCATTAATTTTTAAATTATAGCAAATTTACAGCAGGTAATTTTCTTTAATAGTACTGTTTCACTCTACAGCTTTTTTTCAACACTTTTTAAAGTGGGAATAAGTATAAGCTTTTCAATAAGCCCTTTCCATTTAAATCCCCCTGCTGTCAGGAATCCTGATTTGTTAGATATATTCTTCTGGTCCCTCCAGCTTAACAGGGTCATACCAGAGCTACACTTAATGTGTGCTAGTGAAAGTTTGCACTCGATAGTATATGAGGCATGTTGACCTTGCATTATTACCATTTGCACAGATGCTACAGTTTCATCAAATCCTGTGATTTTGTGATCGATCACAAGTAAAAGGAAAATTAGTGGAAAAAACTCTATTGCATCCCAGTTTGTGACAATTGACCTACTCAACCAAAAAAGTTTGAAAACAGATTGACCGGGTTGACCTGAATGGTTGATTAACATGAATCTACAGGCTGAGTATCTGCAGCTGGTTCACAGTTTTTTTATCAGATTCATTTGATAGTGTCAATCCACTGTTTGTGTTTATATGACAGAACTTAAGAAGTGATGCAATCACTGCTGTTGGCTTCGTTGAAAGTTATTTCTGTGGTAGCTCACCAGGTAAAGTGTTGTCTTCCAAAGAGTGAGAGGTTGTGGGTTCAAGTCTTATGAGAACCTGACAATGTGACATTAATCTTTAGGTTTTCAAGTTTAGAAATCTATCAAAATAGAAGTGATAGTCACAAGACAAAATTAATCCCTGTTATATCTAAAGGGACCAAAGAAAAATCCTAATAACCAGGATATCCATATCGCATGAAAAAGTTTAATAGAGATGCTCTGACACTGAATATCATTATGGCTGTTGTGTCTTAGAGTCTCCTTCATGTAGTGAATAAGCACTATAAAAGTAGATTTTAATTGGAATTGTATCAACTGGTTTCTCTTTCTATTTAAAAAAACAGTTCTTCTTACAGGATTTTGACTAAGTTAATTAATGTTACCCAGTAACCGAGGTATCTGTTATTGTACTTCTTGCCTTATGGTCCCTACTCATGAGGCAGTTTAACTGTTTTACTTTCAAGGGATGGAAGTAACCACTGTATCTAATAATTAAACACTAATAATTAAACTTATTTCAGAATGGAGTAACTGTGAATGACTTGGAAAAAATAACCTTTTTGTGTACCTTGAATAAAATATATCCACTGTTTCTGTTCAGCTTCACAGTTTTGTGCTCCTTGAATAAAATATATTGGCTATTTCTGTTTTGCTACACTGACGATATCCATTGTTCCAAAAAAAATAGATCAAAGGTCTTGCATCAACAGACGTGATACAGCATGTATATATACACTGGAGGCTATTGTGGTCAACATATGTGGCAGTAAAAGGGGTAATTTTGTAATAAAGTGGTCTCTTGTTCAATTATATTACACTGTGAATCTCACTCTGTTCATTGGGCATGAAAATCCTTGGTAAATGAATGGGAAAATTATATTTGGAGAAATGATGTCACCAAGTGATCATACAAGTTAGTTATATTAGAATCCTGTTGAATGTCAATAGATCAGAGAAATAGTGCTACTTGCCCAGTATTTTGTGTATGTGAAGTACTCACTAGCCGGTGAATGTTTCAGTGAGATAAAACTGTGCGAGGACCGTACATGTACTGTGTATATAGTAGAGCTCTAGTAACAACCAAACTTTTATCATCCAGATAGTCAATGTAAGGCTGCAAGAGAGCCAGAAAATATAGTTCAATTCCTTGGCTTGGAAGAATTGAGTCATGCTAATCGCTTGAATATCACCCATGAAATGAACTGTTTAATATTAAAACTTATAAAATGCCCAAAGTACATGAAACATGAAAGTGAGTTAACCACTTTTTCAGTTATGAGATTATGATACATTTATAATGCAAAATAAAGAACACTTTAACCATTTTTGACCATGTTATTATATTGTGAGATCTCAGTGGTCTCAAAATATGTTACATTAAAATATGGCTAATAATACATGAAATATCTTTATGTATAAGTCAACATTTGCACAAGGGAAAAATAATAAAAACTGAAAACAGAAGCACTTCAAACTAGAAAAAACTACATTCATATAATCATTGTGTTAGGCTGAAATCAAATTATGAAGTTTCTTTTTTGTGTGTTTGTAATTGCTTTTGAAAGATTTGATCACTTTTTTTACTCAAGTTCTCTACTGAATTACTTTGTTACTTTGACTGATGAATTGTTGTAGCCTTAATTCCATTTTATCAAACAGTTAACTGTACTACTTGTAACGATTTATTCATTCCTGTCATTTACACAAAAATAATAATAAATATTCTGTTTTGTTAACCTTCTATTATTCTACTTAATCTCTCTCAACATATTTTCACATTAGAGATTCTACCATGCAGTAATATTTCCACGTAGAATAAAGTAAATATAGCTGCAAAATGAAAACTCATATAGTGTTTGATTTTTATTGGATCCATGGTCTTCACAATGATATCTCTGGGAATAACTCATAGGTATTGTCACCATCTCCTTGTGGCCCTTGTGATGTTTAGAATGTAAGTCAGAGTAGAAGGTCTGGTATTTGATCCTCACTCAGGTCAAAGGTATAAATGGGAATCAACCCAAGCTAAGAGGTGAACCTTTGACAGACTTGTGTTCTGTTTAATTGTCAGTAAATATACTCTTTGAGTCGCTTAAAGCCAAAGAAACCGGAAGTAACCACCTGCCATATTGGCCATTTGACTGAAAGAATATAATTATTAATACAAGCCAGACTTCATGTTTAATCAAAAAACAAATGGTCAAGGTGCTTAATTATCTTGTGAACAAAAACAGACTTTGTTATCTATAGTTATCACATGGAAAAAATAATGCATGACCTTGTCATGGGATTTTAAAGTGACCCAACACTTTTTAGCACAAAATTTTTATCATATCAGGCAATGGGGATACTATTAATATACATTTTACAGCATATATTTTTTATCTTTCATGATGAAATATTTAATATTTTATTTGCCAATTACATGAGCAATGACACTCAGCAGTAAATATGTTGTAGGTTCCTTGTCCTATTAATAATTCTAAGTGACCGAATACTTTGATGAGAAAACTCTTATAATATCAGCCAAAAGGGATGCTATTTATAAAGAGCATAATATTTTTCATCTTTGATGATCAAAAAATGTTTAATATTTTATTAACAAATCACATGAGTTATGAGACTCCAGCAGTAATATGTTTGTGGGTTCCCTGTACCCATGAAAATGTGTAATGTTCCATGTTGTAGTGTTATACTGTCACTTCCTAGACCTTGCTCCTCTATAGTTTTCTTGTGAAAAAAGTTAATTTTGAAATTATTTTGGACCACGGTTCTCTGTCTGCTTGCCCCATTTTTAACGCTCGACGATAGGAGAGGGTTATTGTAATCAGTTTGTTTCTGTCAGTCTGTCTGTCTGTCTGTCTGTCTGTCTGTGCACCGTTTCGCCCTTATAACTCAAAAACTATAACACCAATCGAGCTCAAATTTGGTGGGCAGGTATTTTATGGGGTACAGACGGATTCTTTCAAATTTGGTGTAATTTGTGTGAAAACTAAAGCCAGGAGAGAGTTTTTCTTATTTTTAATTGGGCTTTTACAGTGAAATCTGCTTCTCTGTCTGTGCACCATTTTGCCCTTATAACTCAAAAACTATAACTTCAATCAATCTCAAATTTGGTGGAAAGGTATTTCATGGGGTACAGACGGATTCTTTCAAATTTGGTGTTATTTGTTTGAAAATTAAAGCCAGGAGAGAGTTTTTCTTATTTTAATTGGGAATACACAGTGAAACTGCTTCTCTTCATCACATACGTAAAAATCAATATTTTGCTTTCTGATGATGTCATTACTAAGTGATGTCACAATGTAACTGCCATTGTGAGGTCACAAACCTAGCTTGTGATACTTGATGTCTTTAAGTAAAAATATTTCTTCTCATTGTATGTCTTGAAATTGACATAAACATAATAAAGAGGGAGGTGGTATATTCATCATTTTTATTAATTATTATTTCTGTTTTATTTCCTCTTTTTTCTTTCAATTCCTTGACAGTCCATCACAAAAAATTACCATGCATGATTTTCACCAAGAAGTGACCTTTAAGCAGAATTTTTACCTCCACCAGCATTTTATGTTTTTGTGTGTTAATTGTTTATGTTTGTTTTATTTTTTTTTGGTGTGTGTGTGTTTAGATTACTCTAAAACTAATGAACAGATCTTTATTTAAAAATTTGTGAGTAGGACCTGACTGAAGGAAGAAGTTACTAAAAGAAAGATCAGGATCTTATTTTAGATACAAAAAATTCATGATTTTTCAGAGGTCCCATTTCAATGTATTTTTAATGACTGTAGCTTTCTCCATGATATTTCTATGAAAATTAATTTACATGTTTGGTTTTATTTTATTGTCTTCCTTACAATATTTTATATCACTTGAGAGACTGGTCACATGGAGTCGAGCGTTTTACTCTCTCTGAGTGCATCTTGTTCTTATAGTTTTTAAGGGGTGTTAACTGTGTGGCAAATTTTACATACTGTTATGAATTTCCCATGTATTACACCATATGACTGGAGGTCCAGTTGAATGAATGAATTACATGACAAAAGTCACAGCACTGTACTCCTATAACTGCTTACCTCAAGGACAGTCTAACCTCTCTTGTCTGTCTGTCTGTGCAATAAAAAACATGGACATTCTGTACTAATTACCTAGGTTTAAAGTATGTCATAGATGTCATAAATCTGCTAATTGTGACCAAACATATAGGGGGCTAACATGAAAACAAGGTGGTGTTTAGTTACCTTTGGCATTGTTTTCATTTGTCGGGCAAAGGGTTATATTGTTCTGTTACCACATTTACAGAAATTGTTGATCCAAAAACAAATTAACAGCTATTTCAAGTATACAGTCACGTTCTGTAAAAATGAGCCAAAAATACTAGTGTGAATTGCTTTATTTAAAAATTACAATGACATGTTACAGTATGACTTGAACAGTAAAGTCAAAAATAGTGTTAAATTTTTGGATTGATAGGGGTAAGCTGCATATTATTGTTGAACCAAAAATGCTAGGACCCAGTGCCTTTACATTGCAAATTGCCACGACAGACTGAAAATTGCACATATGGAAACATGCACTCAGTGAAGATTTTGAGTTCAAGATATGTTTGTGGTAGACTACACGTTATCCTGTATTGCTGGTGACAGAGAGGCAGAGATTATGTTGTAATTTGCTGTTTGTTTTTATCTCCTGCCAGGTATAGCCCAGGAGGGAGATTATGACATGCATCCCGTGTGTGCGTGCATGCATCCGTGCTTGTGGCGGTGCATCCATTAGTATGTTGTGTTGATTTCTTTAGAACTACTGCATTTACACATTTTGGTAAATACTTATCCTAATAGATTTTTATGCCCTTCAAATTTTAAAAATTGTTTTTGACTTTGGCCTAAACCTGAGCGAGTAATAGCACTTTTAGAGAATTTAAGTAAATGGCTTCTAACTCTAAAAGGATTGAGTATTTTGTTAAAATACGTTGCTTCATCTACTTTCTCCTTACCTACAAGATGATATGTACTTCTGAGCTCTATTTCACTGTATAAGTGAGTAACAGCTATTTTCTTAATTTTAGCTAAATTATTGAGAGAGTAAATATCTAATATCTTCAAAAGTACTGCACTTAGACTATTCCTTTCAGTATGTTGTTCACCTACTTTTGAGTCAGCTATAACACAGTAAAAGTGTGGGCCTGTAGCTCATTGTATAGCTGAGCAATAACTACTTTCAGATTCTTACTGTTGAGTAAATCACTTGTAACTTGAAAACAATTGCATTTAGAGTATTTTTTGAAATATGTTATTCACCAACTATTGGATCGGCTATAATATAAATATAGTAAGATTGCAAGCCTGTAACACATTGCATAGCTGAGCAATAGCTACATTGAGATTCTCACTATTGAATAAATCACTTGTAACTTGAAAACTATTGCACTTAGAGTATTTTGGGGGGCCACGGTGGCAGAGTGGTAATACTCTCGCCTCCCACCTCTGAGGCCGGGGTTCGGTTCCCAGCATGGCCTCAAGTGGGAAAGCTGGTAGTTGCTTGCCGTTGGTCAGCAGTTCACAGTACAGAACCCTGACGAACTGTATGTGCTGGTTTCCTCTGCCCTTCCAACTACCCGTCGTGATATGACCTGTACAGTGTTGAAAGTGATGTAAAACCCCAAATAAATAAATAAATAAATATAGGGGTGTCACGACTAACCGACTAATCGACAACGGTTAGAATAGTGTTATATACCGGTTTCGTATTTTAAAGTAAGAATAATCACTTAATGTAGTGAAAGATGGCAGAAGGTCTAAATCCATAAAATATATCCATATTGTCACATAAAATAAGCTAAAATCCCAAAACAGCCACGTTTTCTGTACTGTTTATGCATTCACGTAAAACCGGAAGTGCCATATACCTCTTATATCGCCCACTTCCTGTCTGAAATAAACGAAGCAGAAGTCGCAGGAAAACAGCAAATTTGTTAATTTTTGCAGGTTATATACATATATTTTCATTTTATTTCACATATTTATCGTTTTCAGTACTTTTCACAATATGAAACTTAAGATTTTTGGTTGTTTTATAAATTAGGCGGTGATTCGGTGTCGGCACGAATAGTACTTACCGATTAGTCGACTTGAAATATTTGGAGTCGTGACGTCCCTAAATAAATGGAGTATTTTGTTGATATATTATTCACCTACTTTTGGTCAGATATAGCATAGTAAGATTGGAGACCTGTAGCGCATTGCATAACTGAGCAATAGCTATTTTGGGATTGACTCACTGTTGAGTAAATCAGTTGTAAATTGAAAACATTTGCATTTAGAGTATTTTTTTTAAAATCAGTTAATCAATGACTTTTGGGGCAGCTGTAACATAGTAAGATTGCAGATGTGTAGCTCATTGTATAACTGAGCAATAGCTATTTTGAGATTCTCACTGTTGAGTAAATCACTAGTAACTTGCAAACAATTGCATTTAAAGTATTTGTTGAAACATGTTATTCACCTACTTTTTGGTCAGCTATAACAGTAAAATTGCAGACCTGTAGCTTATTGCCTAGCAGAGCAATAGCTACAGTCAGGTTCTCACTGTTGAGTAAATCACTTGTAACTTGAAAACTATTGCATTTACAGTATTTTGTTGAAATATACTATTCACCTACTTTTGGATCAGTTGTAACATTGGAGTTTTTTGGTAAAATGTAGCATTTAGCTACTTTTGGGTCAGTAGTAGTGGTGTGGCGATTAGACGTATTGTCGATTAATCGTCGGTGACAGTGTAGAATCGCGGTCGGTCACTGACGTTTTCTAATGATCGATTATTAAGCTTATATCTTACCTTTCCTGATTTATATCAATATCCAGGTATTTTAAAAATATTTTAGGTATTCTTATTTAACAAACTGACAGTTTTGTCTACAGGAAGTGGGTGCTTTCGGTAGATTCTAAATGTCGGAACACCGTTATTCTTACCGGATTGACCTATACTTTATCCTGGAAAGTGTTTCTTAAATAGTAAACAATAACAGAGTGTAATAATCGATTATGGGTCGATCATCGCTCGGAAAAATGGACCAATAATCGACCATGAAAATTGGAGGCGATTCCCAGCACTAGTCAGTAGTAAGCTGTTATAACAGTAAGACTACAGACCTGAAGCTCATTGCATAGTTGAGCAATAACCTTAGTTTTGCCAAAAGTACTAATGGCAGCCTTCTAAAGGTCAAATTTGAGGTATTACTTCTGGCATGAATTGAAAATGTCCATTATCGTTAGAGTGATTTGGAGAAAATTTTGGCCCTTTTGGCCACTATAGACCCTGTATATAATGCCTATAATTTTTTACCTCACAGCCCTTAAGTGCTGTCGGGGTATTGTTTTCACGCATGGTGTCCGGATAGGCGTTAGGGCGAGCGTTTGCTCAGCAGGAAAAAGTTTGTCCAAGCTGTATCTCAGAAACCGTAAGGTGTAGGAAGTTGATACTTGGTAGGGACATTGGTTAGAGGGTGTAGGTGTGCAGCGTCATACTGTGACCTTGATTTGACCTTTGACCTAGCCGCAGTGACCTAGAATTTGAAAATCTTGTCTGGGCTATATTTTAGCAACCGTAAGGTGTAGGAACTTAATACTTGGTAGTGACATTAGTTAGGGATTGTAGGTGTGTAACGTTATGGTGTGACCTTGATTTGACCTTTGACCTTGTTGTAGTGACCTTGAACTATAAAATCTTGTCCGGGCTATATCTCGGAAATCGTAAGGTGTAGGAAGTTGATACTTGGTAGGGACATTGGTTAGGGGGTGTAGGTGTGCAACGTCATGATGTGACCTTGAGCTGACCTTTGACCTTGCTGTAGTGATCTTGACCTATAAAATCTTGTCTGGGCTATAGGGCAGGGTCGGTAACACCAGTATCTCCATATCGAGAGCATTTCACATTAACACCATGGTGGCATTTTACAGCTGGTATTTCGGATGTCAGTATATAATATTGTGAGAAAAAATAAAGTATTAGAAACAAGCCTCAAATCTGAAAAAAAATTACAAACTTTTATCCAATATTTTTACATATTTTAGCACTTTTGTAGTGATTTCTTTCAGAACTTCAATGTTTTCTTTTCGCGAATCTTACTTCCGGTTGGTGGGCGTATTCAATTGGGGATATCTTTCGGTATCCCGGAATCGGTGCGGTTTTAAACTGGTGGATACCGAAATGAAAAATCTGCTACCAACCCTGCCCTACCGGGCTGTATCTCGGAAACCATAAGGTGTAGAAAGTTGATACTTGGTAGGGACATTGGTTAGGGGCAGTAGGTGTGCAACGTGATGGTGTGACCTTGATCTGACCTTTGACCTTGCTGTAGTGACCTTGACCTATAAAATCTTGTCTGGGCTATATCTTGGAAACCGTAAAGTGTAGGAAGTTGATACTTGGTAGGGACATTGGTTGGG
This sequence comes from Sabellastarte sp. h YS-2021, assembly GCA_964017235.1. Taxonomy (NCBI): domain Eukaryota; kingdom Metazoa; phylum Annelida; class Polychaeta; order Sabellida; family Sabellidae; genus Sabellastarte; species Sabellastarte sp. h YS-2021. Next base: position 122,114,964 of record OZ024930.1, on the reverse strand, counting down.
GGTTGCATGTGTGCAACGTCATGGTGTGACCTTGATTTGACCTTTGACCTTGTCATAGTGACCATGAGTTTTAAAATCTTCTCTTGGTTTACTTCTTTGATTCCATAAGGTGTAGAAGGTTGACATTTGGTAGGGACATTGGTTAGGGGGTATAGGTGTGCATCATGGTGTGACCTTTAACTTTGGCTCTGCCAAAGTGTGTTTACCTGCCATATTTTAGATATCTTTCTCTTATGACAAAGATATATGGATTGCTGCAACTGATTATTATATGCACTTTTACATAATTGTGCTTTTTCTTCAATTGACAGCTATTCTCCAGTTAAGTTTTACAGCTTTGTAATTTTTAGTGTATTGATTAATGCTGTCATCTAGCTATTGTCTTGTTTTAATACTTTATCTTTACATACATTTTCTTTCTCTTAGATGTTATTTTCTCTACATAAACATTATTTGGAGCTTTATATAACTGACAATGACCTGAATGTATCAGAATCTTTGTACTGTTTCACTACTTCTATATCTCATGGTGTTGAAATTATTTCCCGAGGCTGTGGGGTATGGGCATCTCTGATGCTATTTTTTTTTTTTTTTTTTAATTTTTTAATTTCGGCCGCCATTTTCAATTTTTTGCTGGAAATGGAAAATGTAGATTATCTGGAAAACCATTATAGAGGAGATAGAAGAATTTCCAAGCAAAGTTTGGACCCTTTGGGTACTATAGACTCTGGATATAATGCTTGTAAAATTTTTTCTAATTTCCGGTCGCCATCTTCAATTTTGCCGAAAATGTTGATTATCTTGAAAACCGTTTGAGAGAGAGCCATTTTGAGCAAATTTTGGACTGAATGACTGAATTTTCTATACGTTACGTAACACCATGTCCCATCGGGGATGCACTGCGTAAAATTCATGCAGTTCTAGTTGGTTCTGGAACTTCAAATGTGAATACAACCTGACCCCCGCATCAAGGTTAAGTTGGGTTATTGTTTTGAAAAGGCCTTTTATCTCCCTTATTGTTGCTCCTTGTGCTTTGAACCCTTTTTAGGGTCAGACTACCTGCATTTCTGCTTAATATTTGGTGGGAGATAAATGCAGCAGCAGTGGCCTTGCTTTCTTTATTGATAGTTGTGGATTATTTTAATATAAAAGTGTAAATTAAAATAGTTTTATGAATAAACTGAATTTCTCATGGGAATGCTTATATTAATTGTAGCTCCTCTTTCAAAGCATGATAATTTGTAAAGTTGATTTATTTTTTTAATTTAAAAAAAATGAAAATCTGCACTGAAATCATGTATGGCCTTTGACACCTATATATATTCTCTATCCATTACATACACACAGGATCCGCCTTCATGATCCTGATATCGCTAATCGTTGTAAAATCGCCTATAACCCCTCACTCGTCCTTGTTTATTTCTATATTGACCACATCTTCAGTGATTGGGTATGTTTGGCTTGTAATGTATTGTTGATGTTTTTTCTTTTAATACACGTTGTCAGTCAAAACCCAATCTAACACAGTGATAGGTGCATTACCAAAGAAGTGGTGTAGTGGGTTATGTAAATGAATTGATTCCTCCCCAAATGAAACAATGGTATTAAAGATCAAAGAAGTTTGGTATTTCTGCGGACAGTATATAGTGTTGTATAAAGCACTAGAATTAATGGTTTCCAAAAATGTATAAATCCTATATTATCGCTAATGCTAGATTATATAGATGTGTGTAGGGAGACAAGGTTTCAGTTCAGTTAATCCGGAGATTTGAATGATTAGAGGGCCGAATATTCGAGGTTCTACTGGTCTTGTTGGTCCTGTTGAGTGATGAAATTAAAAAAAAAATTATTGCATGGAAATCAATCTGGTAAAGAAGGAGAAATTGAAAGTTAACATTTTTTGACAGTATTGATATGCACCAGTTTGTGTAGTCCAACTGTATTTGATAAAATAACTTGTACAATCTATATTTTATAAATTCAAAAATCTGTCTGTCTATCTGAACCCTCTAGACAGGTAATTTTTATTTCATTTGCAAAATATTATATTGTACGGAAGCTCTGGACTGCCAAAGTTTTTTTATTTTACTAACTGGAATATACCAGTTAGTTAACTTGAATATTCAAGTTAATAACTGGAATATTCGAGTTAGTAACTGGAATGTACCAGTTATTAACTTGAATATACCAGTTACCTAACTTGAATATACCAGTTAACTAACTTGAATATACGAGTTAGCTAACTTGAATATACGAGTTAGCTAACTTGAATATTCCAGTTACTAACTGGAATATACGAGTTAGTAACTGGAATATACCAGTTACTAACTGGAATATACCGGTTAGCTAACTGGTATATATGAGTTAACTAACTGGAATATACGAGTTAGCTAACTGGAATATACAAGTTACATAACTGGAATATATGAGTTAACTAACTGGAATATACGAGTTACTAACTGGAATATACCAGTTAGTAACTGGAGTTACTAACTTGAATATACCAGTTAACTAACTTGAATATATGAGTTAGCTAACTTGAATATACCAGTTAACTAACTGGAATATACGAGTTAATAACTGGAATATATGACTTAGGTAACTGGAATATACGAGTTACTAACTGGAATATACCAGTTAGTAACTGGAATGTATGAGTTAGTAACTTGAATATTCAAGTTAGTTAACTGGAATATACCAGTTAGCTAACTGGAATATACCAGTTAGCTAACTGGAATATACCAGTTAATAACTGGAATATACGAGTTAGCTAACTGGAATAAACAAGTTAATAACTGGAATATACGACTTAGTAACTGGAATAAACCAGTTAGCTAACTTGAATATATGTGTTAGCTAAGTTGAATATACCAGTTAGTTTACTGGAATATACCAGTTAGTTAACTGGAATATACAAGTTAATAACTGGAATATATGAGTTAGTAACTGGAATATACCTTTTAGTCAACTGGAATATATGAGTTAGCTAACTTGTATATTCAAGTTAGCTAACTGGTATTTTCCAGTTACCTAACTGGTATATTCCAGTTACTAACTCGTATATTCAAGTTAGCTAACTCGTATATTCAAGTTAGGTAATTCGTATATTCCAGTTAGCTAACTGGTATATTCGAGTTAACTAACTGGAATATTCCAGTTACTAACTCATATATTCCAGTTATTAAGCGTCCCTGAAAGGGCGCTTATTTGTTTTCGCCTCAGTTTCCTCGCCGCCGCCGCCGCATTATGGTCTCCCTTGAATATCTCCCTTATTATTAGAAGGTTTCAAACCATATTTGTCAGTTATATACCTTAGGCGTGGGAAAATTTTTCTGCATGCTTAAATTTGACCTTTGACCTTTATGAAGGTCACATGATCAAAAACAATTTTTTGAAGTACACACCCCGTCATCGCAGTTCAGGAAAAACTACTTGCTACACAGCCTTATAATTTGACACACCTGTTCATACTATCAAAAGAGGTCCTCAGTGGCCGAGTGGTTAGCAAGTTTGGCATCTAATCATAGGCTGTCAGCTCTGTGGGTTCGAGTCCCACAAGTGGGAATTCTAAGGACCTGTCCCAATATGACCCTGGCTGTTGAACGGGACGTAAAACCCCAACTTTGACCTTTGTCATACTATCAAAAAAGTGAGCTGATTAGATTTTGGGAGCAATCCCTTGAAAAATGTCTCATCTATGAGTAATTGTCTGACACCTTCCAATCTGAAAGCCTTAAATTTAGGCCAACCCCCCTATTACCTTCTTAGGTATTGCATTTAGAGCTATAAAATGTACTGGGAGGTAATAGGAAACCATATGTGGAGAGTCTAAATAGCTTTACCCCACGGCTCCTCTTATGGGTCAAACCGGGGTCATAAAATAGCTGTTTTTGCCTTATATCTCCTTTATTGTTGTTTTTATAGCTTCAGAATGTATTAAGAGGTATTGGAAAAGCATATGTGGAGAGTCTAAATAGCCAGTCAGTTTTACCCAACGACCCTCCCTTATGGGCCAAACTGGGGTCATAAATAGCTACTTTGGAGTTTTTTCCTTATATCTCCTTTATCGTTGCTTTTATAGCTTCAGAATGTATTAAGAGGTATTGGGAAAGCATATGGTGCAGCTTTGTGCATTCTTAGCTTTACAGCATGCTTATTAAAACCACAAAGCATTTCAAACTTTAAGGGACGCTTCGCTTTTGTTAGCAAAAGCATTCCTCTAGTTAACTCATATATTCGAGTTAGCTAACTTGTATATTCGAGTTGTTTAACTCGTATATTCAAGTTAGCTAACTCGTATATTCCAGTTAGTTAACTGGTATATTCAAGTTAGCTAACTCGTATATTCAAGTTAGTTAACTGGTATATTCAAGTTAGTAACTGGTATATTCCAGTTACTAACTGGTATATTCCAGTTAGTAACTGGTATATTCCAGTTAGTTAACTCGTATATTCCAGTTAGCTAACTCGTATATTCCCGTTAACTAACTCGTATATTCAAGTTAGCTAACTCGTATATTCAAGTTAGTTAACTGGTATTTTCAAGTTAGTAACTTGTATATTCCAGTTACTAACTCGTATATTCCAGTTAGTAACTCATATATTCCAGTTAGTAACTCATATATTCCAGTTAGCTAACTCGTATATTCAAGTTAGCTAACTCATATATACAAGTTAGTTAACTGGTATATTCAAGTTAGGTAACTGGTATTTTCAAGTTAGTAACTTGTACATTCAAGTTACTAACTCGAATATTCCAGTTATCAACTTGAATATTCAAGTTAACTAACTCGTATATTCAAGTTAGTAAAATAAAAAAACTTTGGCAGTTCAGAGCTTCCGTAATATTGTAACTGATTTTGATATTTGTTGCAATATTATATGAGACCCCTTCAGAGATTTCCTTTCAGATGTGTTAACTCAAACAGAAAATACTGAGGTGCACAGCTTTTGATGATGTCAGACTTTACCTGTGATATCTGATTCAAGGTAAAATGTCATCAACATGTCTAGGAGCTCTTGACCCTCACTTCAGGGAAATTCTCTGGATATTGGCTGAATTAGTCCCAACCAGGGATATACGGCGTTGAGGTGCAATGTCTAGCTGTGACTGAAACTCTCATTGTATATGCTCATGACACTGACCAAACTGATAAAAGATTTAAAATTGTTTCACATCGACTTGAAATATGATTGTTGCTTCAAGATAAGATATGTCACATCAACTCCAACTTTATTATATTTTCTTGTATCATTATTCTAGTATCGCTGGTACATATTAAGCCTTAAAAGTACACATTACTTTGCACTGTTATCATTTAAGATATGTGAGAATACATTCAATTTTTTATTATTAAATCATGGCATCTGGTAATTTGGGTATTTAAGAATACTCTCCAAAGAATACAGCAGTGTATTATGTTGAGTAAAGTTAGGAAGAGAGTATATTTTTCGTGTTTAATATCAGTAATTAAGCGTCCCTTATTTGTTTTCATGTCAGTTTCCTCACCACTGCCTCTGCCGCATTATGGTCTCCCATGAATATCTCCCTTATTATTGGAAGCTTTCTAACCATATTTGGCAGTTATATACCTTAGCCATTGGAAGAAATTTCCACATCTTTAAATTTGACCTTTATCAAAGTCACATGATCAAATAATATTTTTGGGGGGGATACACCCACCTCTCATCGCCGGTCAGCAAAATCTACTAACCGCAGAGGCTTGTAATTTCTTTCACATGTTTATATGTGAGCTGATTTGATTTTGGGAGCGATCCAATGAAAATTGACTGATTTATGAGCGATTTTCTCACAGGTAAGCTTAAGATTCATGTGAATCCCCCCTATTATCTTCTTAAGTATTACATTTAGAGCCATAAAATGTCTTGTGAGGTAGTAGGAAACCATATGAGGAGCGTCTAGAAAGCAAGTGTCTAGCTGATTTTGTATTTTTGTGTTATATATCCTTTATTAATGCAAAATTTATATAGCTGGTCAGATTTACCCCCCCCCCCTATGGGTCAAACTGGGGTCATAAAAATAGAAGATTTGGTCCTTTTGGTGACTGTTAAGATGTAAAAAGTAGGTTAAAAACATATTTAAAGAAACACTGCAAATACAATAGTTTTAGAGTTACAACCGATTTACTCAACAGTGAGAATCTCAAATTAGCTTTTTGGTTCTTATTTGCCTTTTATTATCTCCCACCGGCCCTGAACAATAGCTACTTTTAGATTTTCACTGTTCAGTAGCTATAAAATAGTATAATTGCAGACCTGTAGCTCCTTGCATAGCTGAGTAATAGCTACTTTCAGGTTCTCGCTGTTGAGTAAATTAGTTGTAACTTGAAAACTATTTCATTTACAGTATTTCTTTTAATATGTTATTTACATACTTTTGCATGAGCCATACCATATTAAAATTGAAGCCCTTTAACTGATTGCATAGCCGAGCAAAAGCTAATTTGAGATTCTCACTGTTGAGTAAATCGGTTGTAACTCTAAAACTATTGTATTTGCAGTGTTTCTTTAAATATGTTTTTAACCTACTTTTTACATCTTAACAGTCACCATGTTACTTTCCTTCTGAATACCATTTCCAGGGTACAATTTTTGTGTCCTTTTCTTCTGTCACTTCTACTCTGAAACTCAAAACACACAGTCAGCTGACACAGAGCCCGTTCCCGGGCACTATTGCTTGTATTTTCATGTTAAAGCATAGACCTCCACACTGCTTAACTTTCACTTCTTCTCTCTGTGCTGTATGTTTTTCTTTTCAAAAACCTTTTTATATTTATACTATATTGCTTCTAGCCTTTTGGGACGCTTTGTTTTTGTTAACAAAAACATTTTTCTAGTTTCACAAATGTATTCACAAAATTGACCTAAAATGAGGCACTCTTAAATAAATATTAGGCAAATTCTGACCATTTTATACTAAAAGGCATACAATTTAATGAATAGATGGTAATAGAGAATTTAAATGGAAAAATGACTACTTCTTCCAGACCTACTGGAAAGGCCTTTGAACTAGTGTGTCCACTATAATATTAAAATATTGAGGATTTACCCAACACATCAAACCAGTCGCATGCAAACAGATACAACAGGATCCCATGTTGAAGTTGAAATTGCTATTTTGTACCTTGTTTATGACCACTGATGGTAAAAGCTGATACAAAGTGATTTTTATTTTTGACAAATTTACCAACTTCTTTCCAGGATCAGTAGGTATCGTCATCATATAAAAGAGAATGTTTCAACTAAAATGACCGTAACTCCACTATTTATGATCTGATTTTGGGATTTTTAACCATTTTATCCATCTTAAATGGACTTGTATATGAATGTGTTACATGAGATGGGTTCAGAGCACACTAATATTTGGATATTTGTTGCAATTAAGAGATCTGGCCACTTCAAGAAAAGTTTAAAGGACAGATGGTGTTAGACATTGATGTTACAGCTGCACCCACTCATGGCTATCTTACTTTATATATAAGGTGGTCAGCAAGGTACAGGGTCAACAGGGTGGAGTCAAACTTTGATTTAATTGGTTAAGAATATATGTTAAATACCAATATAACTTTTAACAATCATGACCCATCTGGTCCTGGTATGGTTTGTTTTATATGTAGAAATGAGACCTTCATTCAGTCAACTCCGTAGTAATAGTACACATCCTTAACTGACTTTCTAGGATCCCATTTAAAGAAATATAAATGCAAATCAATTTGATAATAACAAGAGCCCACAATGCATCAATGATGAGGAACTGTGGAAGACAATGGACAAAAACTGTTTTAAATTCTGGATCAACAGCTTTGTCCCTAAATATTTATACTTTGAACGTCTCATGGGTTTATTTTATCTCAGGAAACTTAATGGTGTCTCAATCCCCAGAAAGCTGGCCATTTATATCCTTCACTCTACGCATTGCATAAAAAGACTGTGTACATTTGAACAATGGACTACTTACTATACTTGTCCTCCTTAGGAGATCTATTCAATGTTCTTGCAGCATTTCACAATTACTCAAACAACATATATTTTGTTAGTCGTCATTTCTGTTTGGTAGCTATCTTGCTCAGGCATCTGTCTCAGTTGCCTTTCCCACACTGTACTAGGAGACAATAGGAAAACTCAGGATATAATAGTAAAACATTCCTCATTTGACATATACAGAAAAAATTTATGATGAATGAAGATAATATTATACAAGTGCATAGCATGAGTATTATATTGTTAATCTTCATGAGTGATATAACCGCAAATCTCGCTCTGTATATCCCCCCATATAGGGGCCAAGTACGGCTTGGGGTGGATAGTAAGAAGAGGTGTTCATATTATATACCAGTATTTCATTGTTTATCAACAATGGTTCTGAGCTTCAATGTTGACATTAAATAAGTGTCTATTTCAACGTCTTTTCTAAAAAGTACCTAAAAAGTCACCTAATAAAGTCAATAATTCTACTAAAAATTAAGACCTCTAATATAATAATTTGCACTCCTTTCTTGAGATTTTTATAGCTGCATTATTTAGCAATAGTTTATAAATGTTATGATAACTTTGAAATATGTTCTATAAAAATCACACCGTGGTGCTAAATTTGACACAGGTAATGAATGATGAATATTTTACAAGGTATAACCATCATCCTCTCTAAAGAAAAAGTATATAAAAATTGAAAACTATATAATTTGGGTGATGGGGCTACCAGTATTACCCATGTTTGTCTCAGGCTTCAAGGCCAAAGTAAACCTAAAGCCTCATTTTAAAAAAAAACCTTGTATTTGAGAGAATGTGAGTCTTGCCTCTGTGGATTTCCAAATGAGGTTCCTGACCATTTATTCATCAGCTGCCCTCTATTTACTTTTTTTTAGTAAAGATAGTAGCCACAGCGGTTCAGGTTTCTGTCATAGGTTTCAATAAAACCCCGTCTTTGACCAACAAACTTACCGTTGTAAAGTGTTTGATCAATTAGTTCCTGAGGAACATATTCCTACCCCAGTGAAGGGGTTATCTTTTCACAAATTGATTGAATGTCTATGTAAATGACAAATTGAAATAGTTTTACTATTTCTGAATTTCTTTTCTTTTTTTTTTTTTTGTTTAAATTAAAAGATGAAATAGATTGAAATATAAATTAATAAAATCCAGTAAAAAAGGAATCTTTCAATTTATAAAACATAGTAAAAAAGTAATCTTTCAAGGTTTGTATTTTTTTTCACTTTTCAGTTTTCATTTTTCATAATGTGACAGGACTAAGAATCAATTTATTTATCAAAAAGTACATTGATATGAAGAAATTTACAAAACCTGTATTTAAAGAAAATTATTTAAATCTCCAAGATTTTAAACTGGTTTACCTTTTTCTGATTCTAAATCATTATTAATGGATTAAAAGAAGGTAGAGGATTTTTTGTAAAATTTCTATAAACATTTCTGGTTTGTGAATGGAAATATTTGTGCAATGACAGCTCTTAATGTTTTATGAAAAAAAAAAAAAAACAATTTCAGCATCAATTTGTAACTTGGGTTTGCCAATTGATCAGTATTAAAATGTTATTTCATGCCATTAAAGATTTTAAACAACTAATTCATAAGTGGAATTCAAAAGAATAATTTTTAATTTTAACATGCAAAAACACACATAAAATTGTGATAAATGTAAGATCCTTTCAAAAATTCATAAAATGTAAAAATATCTCAAAATATATCTCACATGGCATACATATTGATCATCAACAGTGAGTGTAATTTGGAAATTTTGTTAGAGTGGAAATCATTTAATTAAATTGAATTTGGTTCATAGAAGATGGAAGAATAAAGGTTCAGCAGAAACTTCAGTGAAAACAAGTTCAACTGAATACAAAAATGAAGGATTTTATTCAACACAACCTATTTTATATGTTACAGTCATAAATTTTTAGTACATCTCCATTTTATGACCACAGACATGAGCGGTCACTTCTCACATTTGACCACTTTATTCTGAGCAGATATGGCAGAATGTTCTAGAACACTACTCACCCGTGTAGTGGTGTTACTTGTCACTCAGAGTAAACCTTAGTCTTGCAGAAGACCTGTACCTTTTGAAACATTTCCTATGGAATACCATGTTTGCAGTGTCTGGGTCCATGTCATATAATTTCTGGCATTTTTGACCTACTTCTTTTTTTTTTAAATCCTGCTCTATGGCTAAGCGAGTCATAGCCACTTAGCTACTTAATTAGCTATTTTCAGTTGCTGTTAGTTTTTTGCTCATCTAAAGGAAAAGTGCAGGCAATATTTTAACCAAATTTGGTATTGAGGGTTATAGGGTCCATAGTTTGCTTGGTAATGCTTTACAGTGCTATAGCTAGATAGTAATGCTATTAATTGACTATAATAGCTAATTAGCTATTTTGTTTCCACTAATTTTAAGGAACAGTATTTTAGCTATTTTTATCAAATATGATTTGCAGGGTTATTGGGCCAATAGCTCGCTTGGTATTGCTTTTAGTTATCATAGCTATAATAACTTAGTAATGGTTAAGTCACTATTTTGAGTACAAATTTGGTTTCCATGCTTAAAAAGGAAAGTAAATCAAGATACTTGGAACAAAATTTTGCTGTGAAAAATTATTGGAATAATAGCTTGCATTGTATTGCTTTTGGGAGTCATAGATCTATAGGTAAATGAGTAATAGCCATTTAGCTATTTAATTAGCAATTTTCAGTAACACTTAGTTTTCTGCTCACTTAAATGGAAAGTGCAGGAGATATTTTAACCAAATTTGGTATGGAGGTATAGGTTCCATAGCTTGCTTGGTATTACTTTGCGGTGCTTTAACTCCATAGCTGTTTTATTAATAGTTAATTTGAGTTGATGTCTCATCATATTTCAACCATTAAGTTATTGTAAATTAAAAGTCACAGGCTCAACTACTTTCTCTGCTCTGAAGCTGTGATGCATTTACTGTGATACAAATCTATCACTGTAGGTATGTGAGTAGTTGCTACTTTTAGTTAAATTAGCTATCAACATGAGTAATTGACAAATATCACAGAAACCATTAGAGATAGAGCGATTTTGAGCAAATTTTAGCCCACTGGGTATAAGAGACCTTAGGTATAGTGTCTCTGAAACATGTCGAATTTCCCAAATTTTGGCTGCCATCTTGAATTTTGGCAGTAGTAAAAAATATCGTTTATCTTGAAAACCGTTAGAGATAGAGCAATTTAGAGCAAATTTTGGCCCTTTGGGTAAAAGAGACCCGAGTCATAGTGCCTTTGAAAAATGTCAAATTTCCTGAATTTCGACCACCATCTTGAATTTTGGCAGAAAAAAATATATATTAATATTGTTTATCTCAAAAAATGTTAGGCATTAGAGAAAAGAGCGATTTTGAGAAAATTTTGAACCCTTTGGGTATAAGAGTCCCTAGTTATGTCATATTTTCCAGATTTCAGCCACCATCTTGAATTTGATGGAAATCGAAAATGTCGTTTATCTCGACAACCATTAGAGAAAGAGTGATTTTGAGCAAATTTTGGACCCTAGGCCTAGGGGTAGGAGATCTTTGTTACAGTGTTTCTGAAAAAATATCAAATTTCCCATTTCGACTGCCATCCTGAATTTTGGTAGAAATTGAAAATGTTGTTCATCTAGAAAACCTGACCACACAAGTTGATGTATCAAGAAGACCTGATTGATGTTACTTTTTTGCATCTAATTAGCACAGTATGCTGACAGTGCGTCCTATTTCTAGTTCTAAATTTCTTCGGTCAGTAATTGTTTTGACTGTTTTGTCTGCGAAGATATATGCAGATATATGAAGATATAATTTTGGTAGAAATTGAAAATGTTGTTCATCTAGAAAACCTGACCACACAAGTTGATGTATCAAGAAGACCTGATTGATGTTACTTTTTTGCATCTAATTAGCACAGTATGCTGACAGTGCATCCTATTTCTAGTTCTAAATTTCTTCGGTCAGTAATTGTTTTGACTGTTTTGTCTGCGAAGATATATGCAGAAGAATAGAGACAAAAGTTTGACAAAAAGCACTGAAATCTTACAAGAATACCCTAATTCTTGCAAAAGTTACTGTTAACTGGATTCATCAAATAAAATCAACTCACTTTAGTCTCTTTCTCACCTATTTCTATGAGGAAATATGTACGTTGTCACTTCTGATAGTGAACAGATTTCATCAGTTAGTAGTTGCTTCGAGTTTTCTGCCTGGTAGTGATTGCCCAGGTGTGGGTATGTTGATTTTTTGTGACAACTCGCCTCATCTTGTGTGCAAAATCACACTCAAGAGTGAACACTGTACCGCAATAGAGTTTATATAATTATATTCACAGAAAATTTCTTTATATAATGTAATAAATGTGGGCCGTAGACCCGACTAGGCAGACTCCTGAGCTGTGCCTTACTACAGGTAGTTTTTCCTAGCTAGACAACATGAGTGAGATGTACACTTCATTAGATTGCGGGACAATTTTCCGTGCCAAATGGCTCATAAAATGGGTGATATGTGGGGCTGACCTTTGCTAATGGCAGCAGACTGGGCATTGATACACCAGCCAAAACAAACATAAAGGCCCAATTCTGTGCAAACCGCTCCTTCAATTCATATCCTAGTCAGCTCACAACAGAACACAATTTTGTACCTTGTCTAAGGGACTGTAGTTTAAGCAAAGTCCTTTAAAATCTGTATGTGATCAGTGTATGAATTCTGTTCCGTGCATTTTTTAAAGGTCATAATAGTTTTCATCCCCAGACAGAAATCATATCGAATCTCACTATTAGTTCATTTAGGGGTATTTTCTACAATCTGGAAACCTAGCTGAAGCAGTCAGGTTTCAAAAAAGGAAATAAATTTTGTGTAGTCAGGAAATGAATTCATAAATGACATACAGGAGAACCTCTGCTGTCCAATCTTCTTAGGGGTAGAAATAATAATGTTGGAAATTAGAAAGGTCGGATAATGGAAAGCCTAAAACAGGTTTAACTGGAGTTAGGAGAGTGGGTTAGAGGTTGAATAATTGAAAATTATGATAGAGTGGTAACACTCTTGCCTCCCACCTCTGAGGTCGGAGTTCGAATCCTGGCATGACCTCAAGTGGGAAAGCTGGTAGTTGCTTGCTGTTGGTCGTCAGTTTACAGTACATAACCTTGACCAACTGTATGTACTGATTTCCTCTTGCCATAAAACTACCCATTTTGATATGACCTATACTATGTGTTGTAAGCCACATTAAAACCCAAGCAAACTAAACTTATTCAAATTTTATTTAGCAGAATATTTTATTGCGTAAATATCTTATCGTAACTAATGCTTACGTGTTGGCGGGAGCAAACATGGATGACCAAACGAGAATATTTTTAAAAGAAATATTCTTGTCCGGTAGATCTGCACATATATGGTAAGTGCGCATGCGCCGATACCCAGAAAACCCTGGTTTTCCTCACTTCAAATTTGGTTGCGAGGGAGTAAACAGCATTTGACACATTTTGACATCTGCATGGAGAGGACAACCTATCAACACATTTTTGGGGTCGTTCCACCAGATCAGATGCTTGCTCCCTGATGAACAAAATTTCGATGAAATATTTACAATTTGTCAGTTTTAATTACGTGTAAAATTCATACACCCAAGGCACTTTATTTTTGTCAATTTTTTTATTAAAATACCAAATATGCATGTGTAAAAATGTCTTGGTGCAAGTTATAGATAGTTGGTAGAATTGAAGTATATGTCCAATATTATGTGCTGTTATGAACTTTCTGATATATATAAACACTAAGAAAAATATATGATCTTATGTAAGAAACTGGCTAAGTTATATATACTTTAACAGATATCATGTATTTAAATATTCTCAAATAAAAAGACCTAGTCTTTGAATCGTGATTGCCTATTGTTTTCAGCCTTGTAGAAGGTCTGGTGGAAGAAGTTCTATTGAATATTATATGTTTTTGAGTAACCCAGTGACACCACTAGAATTTCTGAGAGAGTTGGGCTGACTCAACTATACTCACAAATAGTACAGAATAATATTACACAGCTGGAGATCTGAAAAGAACCCTAATGAAAGCCAGACATGTTAGTCAATAAACCAGATATATACCTAATACTGGAATGTGTTTGAACTCTACAATATCTGTAAAGATATTTTATTAAAAATTACAGAAATTAAACATATGGTTTTGCTGGTGTCTAACAAATATAAATTTCATTTATTTAATCCAGGATAAATGAGACACAGATGTATGAAATGGACTTTCATTATTCTGGTGTCGAGGAGTTTTTTTGTTTTTTTTCATTTAATTTTAGAGAAAGCCTTATCCAGTTGGTATAAAAGTTGTATGCAAACTATCAGCAATAATATGAAACTTGTGCATATTTTGGTAATAATTATCAAAATCACTGGTTTAAATTTACATTTATGAAAAAAATACAAAATCACAAAACACAAGTGTTTTTATGACAAATTTTTGGCCAGAGCCTTTTTCTGTGAACAATTGACACTAATTGAATGATGTTATGTGTTGGGAAAGATATTCTCTCACTGTCTTTAACCTTGAGTTTATAAGATGGTTTTTTGTTACAGGACTAGATTTCAGTGTATCTTTAATTAAGCAATTAAATCAAGTCACAATGATATCAAGCCATAAACTCTATCCTGTGTCCCTTGCCTTATATTTCTCAGATCAGGGGTTAAATATCTCTCCCAAGGTCATTGGTTCCTGAGTGTCTGGATAAATTTCATCACAAAATCTCTACTCTATTTTGTGAAGAACTTATCAAGTTTATGCAACCCGTCAACTCCATATCATATGTGGGTACATGTATTAGGATTTCCTGACAGTGTATGTCAAAGCTAATATTGGTTTGACTTCTGGGTATTCTCTTTCAACTCAAAAGGGAAGTATTAATTCCAGGATGGAAATCTTATTAAATTTCACTTTTGGAATATTTAAAGGAAGTATCTGCAAGGATTCATAAAATCAGGAGTTGCAGTTGTGTTTAACACAGTAACATAAACCCAACTAGGTACTTAAGTGGCACTAAAAATGCCCATGCATGAGTAGGAATTCTCCTTTAGCATCATATTTATGTCCACCCCAGTGGGGGGTGGACATATTATTTTTGCTTTTTCCGGCGTCCGCCGTCTGGCGTCCGGACGCTTGGTTTCTGCTCATTTGAAGGAAAAGTCTTTATCCTATCTTTACCAAATTTGGCATGGGTGTTTATTGGGTTAATAGCTTGCATGGTGAAGATAGGTCTATAGCTAACTGAGTAATAGCTACTTAGCTACTTTTGTGTACTATTTTTGTTTCCGGGCATTTTAAGGAAAAACATTTGACATATCTTTACCAAATTTAGTATGAGCATTACTTAGGTCGATAGCTTGCTTGGGATTGGTTTTAGTGATATTAGCTATATAACTGACTGAGTAATAGCTACTTAGCTACTTTGCCAAAAATGGCAAAACACAAATTTGCTTCTATCTCCTTAACCATGCAAGATAGAGCGATTTCGTCGAAATTTTCGACCCACAGGGTATCTGAGCAATGTACTCTTGGCAATTTTCAAAAATTTTCCCCTCCCCAAAAATGGCGGCCATTTTGAATTTTCGAATTTTTGCCAAAAATGGCAAAACACAAATTTGTTTCCATCTCCTTAACCGTGTGAGATAGAGCGATTTCGTCGACATTTTCGTCCCCCAGGGTATCTGAGAAATGTACTCTTGGCAATTTTCAAAAAATTTTCCCCTCCCCAAAAATGGCGGCCATTTTGAATTTTCAAATTTTTGCCAAAAATGGCAAAACACAAATTTGCTTCTATCTCCTTAACCGTGCGAGATAGAGCGATTTCGTCGAAATTTTCGACCCACAGGGTATCGGAGCGATGTACTCTTGCCAATTTTCAAAAAATTTTCCCCTCCCCAAAAATGGCGACCATTTTGTATTTTCGAATTTTTGCCAAAAATGGGAAAAACACAAATTTGCTTCTATCTCCTTAACCGTGCAAGGTAGAGCGATTTCGTCGAAATTTTCGACCCACAGGGTATGTAAGCAATGTACCCTTGGCAATTTTCAAAAATTTTCCTCTTCCCAAAAATGGCGGCCATTTTGAATTTTCGAATTTTTGCCAAAAATGGCAAAACACAAATTTGCTTCTATGTCCTTAACCGTGCGAGATAGAGCGATTTCATCGAAATTTTCCACCCGCAGGGTATCTGAGAAATGCACTCTTGGCAATTTTCAAAAAATTTTCCCCTCCCCAAAAATGGCGGCCATTTTGAATTTTCAAATTTTTGCAAAAAATGGCAAAACACAAATTTGCTACTATCTCCTTAACTGTGCGAGATAGAGCAATTTCGTCGAAATTTTCGATCCACAGGGTATCTTAGAAATGTGCTCTTGGCAATTTTCAAAAAATTTTCCTCTTCCAACATATGGCGGCCATTTTGAATTTTCAAATTTTTGTCAAAAATGGGAAAAAAACCAAATTTGCTTCTATCTCCTTAACCGTGCGAGATAGAACGATTTCGTCAAAATTTTCGACCCACTGAGTATCTAAGCAATGTACTCTTGGCAATTTAAAAAAAATTTTCCTCTTCCTAAAAATGGCGGCCATTTTGAATTTTCGAATTTTTGCCAAAAATTGAAAAACAGAAATTTGCTTTCATCTCCTTAACCGTGCAAGATAGAGCGATTTTGTCAAAATTTTTCACCCGACCAATGCAAAAAGGCATGAAGCTGAAATAATTTACATGCAAACTAATAAATATTTAAGCATCATTGATATATTTTTCTTGTAAGATTACTGTACAATTTTTGCAAAAGGTTCATGGGGTGGACATTACACATGATAATGTGTGTTCTTCTATGCTATCCTGTTTCTCTTCATATGTCGCAGCTACTATCAACAGGGCGTCCTATTTCTAGTTGTTACAGTAATGAATGATTTTAAATACCCTTTGTTAAACTTTTCCATTAAAGCCCAGTACTCATGCATTTCTGGATTACCAGTGCATGAAATTAACACCAACTTCCCAAACTTAGACTGCTAACTTTTTTATGGACCTGTATCTTGCAAGAGTTGGTATTATATATTTGTCTTTAATCCCTGAAAGTGATAACATTTTTTACTTCTGTCATCTTTATTCTTTAGCACTTGCTACTTGGTCAGTTTTAAAACTCAATATTGATGTGATCTATAGTGAAAATACAGATTGGCAACTTTGGTTGTGGATCTTTAAAATTTTTGACTTTGCAGGGGTCCTGTTGACCCACAAAGTTTTCTGGTAAACTTTGTACACTGGGATGACTGGCTCTATTTTCACAAAATCTCTGGTTGAAAAAGGCTACCCAAGGTGGTGAAGTAGGTGAACATATCCAGATTTTTTTTTTGTTTTTTGTAATTTGCATTTTGTCATCATAACAAAGACATAGATCCATATAGTTCTATCATATTAGAATGTATCACTAGGCATAAGAAATGTAGACACCATAGTAATGATGGCACACTTTTCTGATAAGGCGCTGTACAATTCCCCCATTCCCCATTTTAAATAAGTATACTGACCTAAATATTCCAGGGAGCACAGTGTATAGTGGATATCACTCACCTTCCACTGCTCAGGTTATGGGTTAAAATTGCCATTAGAAAATAATAAAATCAGACTAAATACAATCTCTAAAATAAAGCATATTATAAGATAGAGAAAAAAAAGCCATTTTTATATCGTTTACATGGAAAGGTTATCTGTAAATAAATAATGTTGAAATTGGAGGTTATTGTAAATCCAGAAAAATTACTCCCAAGGCACATTGTAATATGAAAAAATGGGGAATTCTGTGTCCAATTCTATTGGTCTCAGAACCAGTGGATTTTTGCTGGATAAACTTTAACAGTTTAAAGAAATTGTTTTTGTGGTTTTGTTACTTGTAATGTCAAGGTTATATAATGAAATTGGGCATGTTTTGTCAAAGTGAGCTATTTTGTTCAATGGAACAGAATGATTTTTTGGGTGTCAAAGTTCAATCTGTTGTACAGATTAACTTCTCAAACTTTTCAAGACTGTATTAAGATAAGTGGCTGAATTGTGTTTCAACTTTCATGAAATTCAGTTTACAGTAAGCAATTCAACACAGTTGTATTCATATTACCATTTGTTAGTATCAAAGATGGAGTTTTGATATTCCATTTAACGTCTTATGTTGAAACATCATCAGAATGTCCCACAGTAAAATTGAAATACTCTGAAAGTAGAAACTTGGATAATACAGGTGCTACTGTATTTATGTCCACATTCAGGACCTTGTTTCAACTTAGTAGATGATAAATAAAGACAAATCTTCATCAGTTGCCAAACTTTGTTGCTGAAGTGGAATTGTCAGTGATTCTATCATGTTAATGTTGTGATTTTACCTGAACTATGGACAATTTCACGGCTATTTCAACACAGAAAGAAGATTCATGAAGGTAATTGTACATCTACCATAAGAATGTAGTAGCTGTGTGAACACTGATGAAGACTGTGATAAGACAATAGACGAATAATGGTGAACAATAAAGATAAATCCGTAGTTTTCTTGAAGATAGTACTGGGTCATGCCTAAGAATTAAGTGACAACTGATAAGATAACAGATATCAACATTCATAATTATAGCCAGCTATATGTTTAATACGTTTACAACAGAAAGGGGAGACAACAGAAGGATTTCAGAATAAAAAAGTCAAACTGACAACTGAAGGCAAAAATAGTCAAAATTTCACCAAGGAAGAGATGCATTGTAAAATCCATTTATGTAAAACACCAACAGCAATGATATAATTCTTACTGGAGATCTAATCTCAGCAATTCAAGTCAGAAAGACATTGTATAGAACATGTGTAATTAACATGCTACCCTCACTCCCTCCTCCTGTGCAAAAGAAGCCGTCCCTTTGCAAACTAACCAGATGTTTGGGGTCAGAGGTGACATAGTAAAACCTGTGTTACAGACAGTTATCCTAGAGACTGTCTTCATGAAAATGTCACATTAGCCTCTATTATTTGTCCAAACAAACACCCCTCCAAGCAAAATCTGATAATCCATGGATCCACCCATATGACACACCTAATCTTCCTGCCTGAAGTTTGGTAGACTTGATTTGGCTGTTTTTGAGTTTAACAAATACCAGGCTTCTCATTCAAAACTCACCAATAGCCTAAGTAGTTTTATGGTTATTTTATGTTCAGTAAATGATCACTTGATTCTTAATACAATGGTCATTCGGTCAAATCCAAACTAATAACATCATCCAGGAAATGCTGATCTTAAATGTCTGGGACTGTGGTTTAGGTCTGATTTTTAATGATTATAGTTTGATATGTCAACTAATTAGAGAAAAGGGATCACACATTGGTATTTCAATATTATTCTTAAATGCTTAATAATGCTTAAATTCAAATTTGCAAGAGTGGAAATGGCTTCAGAAAATCAATTATTTTGATAATAGAAGGTTGGATAATGGAGACTTAACTGTATTGTGATAGCCATTGAAATCAGTCTTCTTACTATGAGTATGTTTATAAATAATATAAAACTAATAAAACTGTTAAATTCCTATATCTTACCAAAACTAACTGATAAGAAAACTAAATTTACAAGTGTTTGAACTACTTTTCAAGTATTTTATAATTTAATCCCAGTGCTTTCAATTCATTAAAATATATAAAAAATGTAAAATAAAAACACAGAGTTTTAGAACTGAGCCAGGGTAAGGCAAGTGTCTTTTTTTGTGCATTCAATCTTGGGAGTCCAGTTGAGGGTGTAAAAGTTGACAATTTAGCCAAGGGGTTGGGCACATTAGGGTGTTGATGTATAACTGAGGGTTAGAAGGTCAGTTGGACAGAAGGCTATTGGGCCTGCCAGTGTTTGGGACGCATCAATCAGTGGACTTTCCATTCAACTGCCACTGCATTGTCGATAAACTGGACATTTGGAATGGGTCAAAGACTTCATCAATGCTAATTAACTACTGCCTGATTAGAATGGGTCAAAGACTTCATCAATGCTAATTAACTACTGCCTGATTTATTCAAACTAGTCCTTTCATGCAGTGAGTTGTAAAATAAGAAAAAAAGATGTCTTTTTGTGAATGGAAGTTTGTTATGAGTGTAAAAGTTGTAATCCTTGTAAATCTACAACAAAAATATGTCAATAAATTGGGAAGTGACAATTTTCATAAACTTTCTAGGAAAAGTGCATGAAGATGTTTTAAGCATTCCTGAAAGATCTCCCTTTATGTTTAAAAGCAGGTTTCTGATTAACTTTTATTTTCTTTGAATTCTGTCACTCTCAGAAATATTGAAATTCCTATTCAGAAATGTACTTTGTAAATTGTAAGAAAAAGAAATTTCAGTGAATATTACACCCTGGCATGTTTGGTCTTGAGATTTTGAATGCTTCACCAATTGCCTTTATTCTTGGAATGTCTGAAATTAACACAGTTGATAAAGGGGACATTTTAAACACAAAAACTTAAATTTTGGATTTCTTTTCAAACAGACTTCAAAAGACTTTTCAACTGTAACCCTTTGATACCGGAACTTTGAATTTTTACCCCACAGCCCTTAAGAGCTGTCGGGGTATTGTTTTTACCCATGGCGGGCGGGCGGCAGGAAGAAGTTTGTCCGGCCTGTATCTCAGAAACCATAAGGTGTAGGAATTTGATACTTGATAGGGACACTGGTTATATGGGGTGTAGGTGTGCAACGTCATGGTGTGACCTTGATTTGACTTTTGACCTTGCCGTAGTGACCTTGAGTTTGAAAATCGTGTCCAGGCCATATCTCAGAAACCGTAAGGCGTAGGAAGTTGATACTTTGTAGGGACATTGGTTAGGGGGTGTAGGTGTGAACATCGTAGTGTGACCTTGATTTGACCTTTGACCTTGCCGTAGTCACCTTGACCTATAAAATCTTGTCCGGGCTATATCTGGGAAACCGTAAGGTGTAGGAAGTTGATAGATGGTATGGACAGTGGTTATGGGGTATAGGTGTGCAACGTCATGGTGTGACCTTAATTTGACTTTTGACCTTGCCATAGTGACCTTGACCTATAAAATCTTGTCCGGGCTATATCTCGGAAACCGTAAGGTGCAGGAAGTTGATACTTGGTAGGGACATTGGTTAGGGGGTGTAGGTGTGCAACGTCATGGCATGACCTTGATTTGACCTTTGACTTTGCCGTAGTGACCTTGACCTATAAAATCTTGTTTGGGCTATATCTCGGAAATCGTAAGGTGTAGGAAGTTGATACTTGGTAGGGACATTGGTTAGGGGGTGTAGGTGTGCAACATCATGGTGTGACCTTGATTTGACCTTTGACCTTGCTGTAGTGACCTTGACCTATAAAATCTTGTCCCGGATATATCTCGGAAACCGTAAGGTGTAGGAAGTTGATACTTGGTAGGGACATTGGTCGGGGGTTATAGGTGTGCAACATCATGGTGGGACCTGGATTTGACCTTTGATCTTGCATATCTGATGCTATTTTATCTCTCTACAGGGATATATGATACCATTTTATCTCTCTTATATCTCTCATACCTTTTTACTTGAAGCTTGGTTGTTGCACCTTTGGGTGTCTTTTGATGTAGATTAAGCACTGTTAAAGTCATATTAGACATTAAGGCTTTTTACTTCCCATTTTAACAGATGGTATTGCATCAAGTGAGTCACAGGTTTTGCCCCAACTCCACAAATAAGCATGTATTGCCACTGTATGTATGGGTAATATTCAAAGCATTCAAACCATAATTTGACCATACTTAATTGTGATATTTTCATTGACAGATATTTACAGCTTCATAACTTTTAGTTTACTGAATTGTCTTGTTTTAATACTTAATCTTTACATGCAGTGTTCTGAAAGTATCCCAATCTGTGTACTGTTTCGCTACTTCTATATGTCCTAGTGTTGAAAAATATTTCCCCAGACTGTGGTGTACAGGCATCTCTGATGATATTTTTATAGACTATTATAATGTCTAACTTCATTTCTTTCAAAATAACAAGATTTCTTTCAGTTGTTTCATGTTTATTTTGTTTATGCTTAAACATTTTTGTTGAACTTTAATTCCAAAGTTTGAGCTATAAATTCCAACAAAAGCTTAGTCAAAGTAATCCTAAACATGATAAATTAGTTTCAGTTTAATTTAAACCATAAATAATGAAATTATTTCCCTGTTTCTATAAATTAATTCTTGAGACCTGTTCAAAGTATTTGAGACAATAGTGTAGGTGTATATCTAGTCGCAAGCAGTTCGTGAATAACAAAGCGGTAGAAACAAACAAAAATAATAAAAAAGTTGGAAATGCCTTTTTGAAGAGATACGAGTTTAACCTTTTTCTGAAACAGGCGAGAGCTGGGGCAGAACAGACCTCATCAGGCAAATGATTCCAAACAGTGGGAGCATCAAAAGCAAAGATGTGGCCAAAGTGTTTTTTTGATTTATGGACAGAATCTAGGAACCTCCAAGAATGTCGATGTTGATCAACCAGTAGTATGCACTGGTTTCCTCCATCCCATCAACTTTCTGTCATGATCTTTGCTATATAATGTGTTGACAGTGACATAACCACTTTTATTATACCTCAAGTGAGTTTCAGCCAATCAGATTGCAGTATTTGCGGGCAATATGGCGTGATATTGCCCTTTTTGGGTAAAAAATATCACACAGATACCCTTTTCGTCTTAAACTGTATGGTGTTTACTTGATACATCATTATCACGTCACATAATGATGTTATTGAGCATTTGAGAACAAGAAGTTGGGGGGGGGGGGGGGGGGGGAATTATTAATTTTCTTTAGTCTCTTTGAAGAAGATAGTGAATGAGGTTTAAATATATGGGGCGGATTTCACGAAAGGTCTTAGCCCGGTCTCAGGCTCAAACTTGATACTTTTGTCTCAAATTATTGCAACATTTTACTTGAGCCCATGGGCTCAGCCTTAATGGATTTCACAAAAGGTCTCAGTCTCAGCTTTGGCTGAGCCACTGGCTCAAATGCTGAGACTGGTAGAAAGTGGGCTTAAGTTTTGTAAACAAAGGCTCAAATATGGCCGCCATAATTCTATCTTCACTTCAAAATTTGAAATGGCTGAAAATAGGGTACAAGTATATAAAACAACCCCCAGAAGTAGTCTTTGGGTGTTTTTACATGTTTACAAGGTTTCCCATTGCAAAATGGTATTTAACCCGAGATATTATGTGTCAAACAAGGAACATATATGCCATCAGTAGAATATTTTGACTACAAAAAATGGTCACATGACACAGAAAACCGCTGTGGTTATTTGATAAGCTTGGTCTCAACTGAGACCCCTTCTGTGAAAACCATTTGAGACAAAGACTTAGCTGAGCCAGAAGGCTCAGATTTAAGCCAGTGGCTCAGCCTGAGACTGGGCTAAGTCTAAGACCTTTCATGAAATCCGCCCCTGGAGTTGTTTTGTGACATCACATTTCATCATATTTAAAAAGACTTTTCACAAACATTCTACTCTCTTCTCCGATACTTTTACAGCATCTAATCTTTGCAAAGACAAACTCTTGCACTTTTGTATGCAATTCTCACTAAATAAAAAAGATGAAAAATAAATACTTTCGGGCTTCATAAATCACGATATTGTCCAGAAAGAAGTGTTTTATTCTGTAAATATCATGCATCAGCTTATCTGGTATTATTTAAATTAACAGCCTTCAGTAGGACCTTGATTGGTACCTTGTTTTTGTATTTTATATTTTCATCATATCATAAACTGGAAAAAACTTGTACACCAAATTAGAAATTAGCCAAATAATTGTTAAGGTGGGTCTGTCATTGGTGTTAGTTAAACTAGTGTACCGATTGATTTGTGGTTTCTGGATCGATAGAAATGCCTAATTTGACTGCGTATTTATCAGTCTTGAATTATTGTTTTAGGTTTTAAAGTGTGTCATTTCACAGCCACTTGTTACTAATGTATCAAAAATATATACAAAAATAATAAAATTAAAGAAAGATAATAAATTAAAAATAAGACTGCTGCACATGTAAACATGTTCCACAAAGGTCTCTGGATACATCTTCCATCATATGAATATTGATGACTAAAATATAAAGTCGTTATAAAATATAACAGTTAGAAGATACTAGTCAAAGTAATCCAAAACGAAAATAAAATTATATTGAAATTCTTTTGTTATCAATATAGCAATCCAGAAGGGTTGATTGATTGATACTGAAAAGTTGATATATGATCACTTTTCAATTGTGAACATTCTTTACTTTCAGACTCTCCAGATCCCTTTCAGTGATTGGCTAGGGGTCATATAATGGGACGTAAAACTGCAACTTTGAAACATTATACATAGAAATGAAATTATATCACTCTCTCTCCAGATCCCTTTCAGTGATTGGCTAGGGGTCATATACTGGGACATAAAACTGCAACTTTAAAACATTATACATAGAAATGTAATTATATACACTTTGAGTATGGGATTGGGAGTGGTCATGGAGGCACGTTTCTTTCCGCCTACATATGAGGTTAACCACTTGTTGCTGAACTGGTATACATTGTCTTCCTTTATCTTTAAAACAGCCAGGTGTTATATGACCTCTGTAGTCAAATGAAACCAATGCCAAGCCCAAATAAATGGAATCAAAGCTATATCAATCTCTTCTTGGGATGTTATATGATAGTTATTACTGTAACAGATCAGCAGATGGATATTTTAATGATGACAGCACATTGGGACATTTATTGAGGAGGGCCATTTCTCAGGACTGTTAAACTAGTCAGACTATTAGTGATGTTGACCCAGTAGAGCTTGAGATATTTACAAGGCCTCAAAGGTGTTTCAGTTAACCCTTTCGCTACCATCTATGACATCAAGCAGTCGACACTAATGTGTATTACAAGGTACCATGTCTGCAAAGATGTGGCCAAAGTGTTTTTTTGATTTATGGACAGAATCTAGGAACCTCCAAGAATGTCGATGTTGATCAACCAGTAGTATGCACTGGTTTCCTCCATCCCATCAACTTTCTGTCATGATCTTTGCTATATAATGTGTTGACAGTGACATAACCACTTTTATTATACCTCAAGTGAGTTTCAGCCAATCAGATTGCAGTATTTGCGGGCAATATGGCGTGATATTGCCCTTTTTGGGTAAAAAATATCACACAGATACCCTTTTCGTCTTAAACTGTAAACAATCTACGTAGATGGTGTTTACTTGATACATCATTATCACGTCACATAATGATGTTATTGAGCATTTGAGAACAAGAAGTTGGGGGGGGGGGGGGGGGGAATTATTAATTTTCTTTAGTCTCTTTGAAGAAGATAGTGAATGAGGTTTAAATATATGGGGCGGATTTCACGAAAGGTCTTAGCCCGGTCTCAGGCTCAAACTTGATACTTTTGTCTCAAATTATTGCAACATTTTACTTGAGCCCATGGGCTCAGCCTTAATGGATTTCACAAAAGGTCTCAGTCTCAGCTTTGGCTGAGCCACTGGCTCAAATGCTGAGACTGGTAGAAAGTGGGCTTAAGTTTTGTAAACAAAGGCTCAAATATGGCCGCCATAATTCTATCTTCACTTCAAAATTTGAAATGGCTGAAAATAGGGTACAAGTATATAAAACAACCCCCAGAAGTAGTCTTTGGGTGTTTTTACATGTTTACAAGGTTTCCCATTGCAAAATGGTATTTAACCCGAGATATTATGTGTCAAACAAGGAACATATATGCCATCAGTAGAATATTTTGACTACAAAAAATGGTCACATGACACAGAAAACCGCTGTGGTTATTTGATAAGCTTGGTCTCAACTGAGACCCCTTCTGTGAAAACCATTTGAGACAAAGACTTAGCTGAGCCAGAAGGCTCAGATTTAAGCCAGTGGCTCAGCCTGAGACTGGGCTAAGTCTAAGACCTTTCATGAAATCCGCCCCTGGAGTTGTTTTGTGACATCACATTTCATCATATTTAAAAAGACTTTTCACAAACATTCTACTCTCTTCTCCGATACTTTTACAGCATCTAATCTTTGCAAAGACAAACTCTTGCACTTTTGTATGCAATTCTCACTAAATAAAAAAGATGAAAAATAAATACTTTCGGGCTTCATAAATCACGATATTGTCCAGAAAGAAGTGTTTTATTCTGTAAATATCATGCATCAGCTTATCTGGTATTATTTAAATTAACAGCCTTCAGTAGGACCTTGATTGGTACCTTGTTTTTGTATTTTATATTTTCATCATATCATAAACTGGAAAAAACTTGTACACCAAATTAGAAATTAGCCAAATAATTGTTAAGGTGGGTCTGTCATTGGTGTTAGTTAAACTAGTGTACCGATTGATTTGTGGTTTCTGGATCGATAGAAATGCCTAATTTGACTGCGTATTTATCAGTCTTGAATTATTGTTTTAGGTTTTAAAGTGTGTCATTTCACAGCCACTTGTTACTAATGTATCAAAAATATATACAAAAATAATAAAATTAAAGAAAGATAATAAATTAAAAATAAGACTGCTGCACATGTAAACATGTTCCACAAAGGTCTCTGGATACATCTTCCATCATATGAATATTGATGACTAAAATATAAAGTCGTTATAAAATATAACAGTTAGAAGATACTAGTCAAAGTAATCCAAAACGAAAATAAAATTATATTGAAATTCTTTTGTTATCAATATAGCAATCCAGAAGGGTTGATTGATTGATACTGAAAAGTTGATATATGATCACTTTTCAATTGTGAACATTCTTTACTTTCAGACTCTCCAGATCCCTTTCAGTGATTGGCTAGGGGTCATATAATGGGACGTAAAACTGCAACTTTGAAACATTATACATAGAAATGAAATTATATCACTCTCTCTCCAGATCCCTTTCAGTGATTGGCTAGGGGTCATATACTGGGACATAAAACTGCAACTTTAAAACATTATACATAGAAATGTAATTATATACACTTTGAGTATGGGATTGGGAGTGGTCATGGAGGCACGTTTCTTTCCGCCTACATATGAGGTTAACCACTTGTTGCTGAACTGGTATACATTGTCTTCCTTTATCTTTAAAACAGCCAGGTGTTATATGACCTCTGTAGTCAAATGAAACCAATGCCAAGCCCAAATAAATGGAATCAAAGCTATATCAATCTCTTCTTGGGATGTTATATGATAGTTATTACTGTAACAGATCAGCAGATGGATATTTTAATGATGACAGCACATTGGGACATTTATTGAGGAGGGCCATTTCTCAGGACTGTTAAACTAGTCAGACTATTAGTGATGTTGACCCAGTAGAGCTTGAGATATTTACAAGGCCTCAAAGGTGTTTCAGTTAACCCTTTCGCTACCATCTATGACATCAAGCAGTCGACACTAATGTGTATTACAAGGTACCATGTCTGCAAAGATGTGGCCAAAGTGTTTTTTTGATTTATGGACAGAATCTAGGAACCTCCAAGAATGTCGATGTTGATCAACCAGTAGTATGCACTGGTTTCCTCCATCCCATCAACTTTCTGTCATGATCTTTGCTATATAATGTGTTGACAGTGACATAACCACTTTTATTATACCTCAAGTGAGTTTCAGCCAATCAGATTGCAGTATTTGCGGGCAATATGGCGTGATATTGCCCTTTTTGGGTAAAAAATATCACACAGATACCCTTTTCGTCTTAAACTGTAAACAATCTACGTAGATGGTGTTTACTTGATACATCATTATCACGTCACATAATGATGTTATTGAGCATTTGAGAACAAGAAGTTGGGGGGGGGGGGGGGAATTATTAATTTTCTTTAGTCTCTTTGAAGAAGATAGTGAATGAGGTTTAAATATATGGGGCGGATTTCACGAAAGGTCTTAGCCCGGTCTCAGGCTCAAACTTGATACTTTTGTCTCAAATTATTGCAACATTTTACTTGAGCCCATGGGCTCAGCCTTAATGGATTTCACAAAAGGTCTCAGTCTCAGCTTTGGCTGAGCCACTGGCTCAAATGCTGAGACTGGTAGAAAGTGGGCTTAAGTTTTGTAAACAAAGGCTCAAATATGGCCGCCATAATTCTATCTTCACTTCAAAATTTGAAATGGCTGAAAATAGGGTACAAGTATATAAAACAACCCCCAGAAGTAGTCTTTGGGTGTTTTTACATGTTTACAAGGTTTCCCATTGCAAAATGGTATTTAACCCGAGATATTATGTGTCAAACAAGGAACATATATGCCATCAGTAGAATATTTTGACTACAAAAAATGGTCACATGACACAGAAAACCGCTGTGGTTATTTGATAAGCTTGGTCTCAACTGAGACCCCTTCTGTGAAAACCATTTGAGACAAAGACTTAGCTGAGCCAGAAGGCTCAGATTTAAGCCAGTGGCTCAGCCTGAGACTGGGCTAAGTCTAAGACCTTTCATGAAATCCGCCCCTGGAGTTGTTTTGTGACATCACATTTCATCATATTTAAAAAGACTTTTCACAAACATTCTACTCTCTTCTCCGATACTTTTACAGCATCTAATCTTTGCAAAGACAAACTCTTGCACTTTTGTATGCAATTCTCACTAAATAAAAAAGATGAAAAATAAATACTTTCGGGCTTCATAAATCACGATATTGTCCAGAAAGAAGTGTTTTATTCTGTAAATATCATGCATCAGCTTATCTGGTATTATTTAAATTAACAGCCTTCAGTAGGACCTTGATTGGTACCTTGTTTTTGTATTTTATATTTTCATCATATCATAAACTGGAAAAAACTTGTACACCAAATTAGAAATTAGCCAAATAATTGTTAAGGTGGGTCTGTCATTGGTGTTAGTTAAACTAGTGTACCGATTGATTTGTGGTTTCTGGATCGATAGAAATGCCTAATTTGACTGCGTATTTATCAGTCTTGAATTATTGTTTTAGGTTTTAAAGTGTGTCATTTCACAGCCACTTGTTACTAATGTATCAAAAATATATACAAAAATAATAAAATTAAAGAAAGATAATAAATTAAAAATAAGACTGCTGCACATGTAAACATGTTCCACAAAGGTCTCTGGATACATCTTCCATCATATGAATATTGATGACTAAAATATAAAGTCGTTATAAAATATAACAGTTAGAAGATACTAGTCAAAGTAATCCAAAACGAAAATAAAATTATATTGAAATTCTTTTGTTATCAATATAGCAATCCAGAAGGGTTGATTGATTGATACTGAAAAGTTGATATATGATCACTTTTCAATTGTGAACATTCTTTACTTTCAGACTCTCCAGATCCCTTTCAGTGATTGGCTAGGGGTCATATAATGGGACGTAAAACTGCAACTTTGAAACATTATACATAGAAATGAAATTAT
The DNA here is from genome assembly GCA_964017235.1 of Sabellastarte sp. h YS-2021. Taxonomy (NCBI): domain Eukaryota; kingdom Metazoa; phylum Annelida; class Polychaeta; order Sabellida; family Sabellidae; genus Sabellastarte; species Sabellastarte sp. h YS-2021. The sequence goes on along the minus strand of OZ024930.1, from coordinate 122,085,528 downwards.
ATCACTCTCTCTCCAGATCCCTTTCAGTGATTGGCTAGGGGTCATATACTGGGACATAAAACTGCAACTTTAAAACATTATACATAGAAATGTAATTATATACACTTTGAGTATGGGATTGGGAGTGGTCATGGAGGCACGTTTCTTTCCGCCTACATATGAGGTTAACCACTTGTTGCTGAACTGGTATACATTGTCTTCCTTTATCTTTAAAACAGCCAGGTGTTATATGACCTCTGTAGTCAAATGAAACCAATGCCAAGCCCAAATAAATGGAATCAAAGCTATATCAATCTCTTCTTGGGATGTTATATGATAGTTATTACTGTAACAGATCAGCAGATGGATATTTTAATGATGACAGCACATTGGGACATTTATTGAGGAGGGCCATTTCTCAGGACTGTTAAACTAGTCAGACTATTAGTGATGTTGACCCAGTAGAGCTTGAGATATTTACAAGGCCTCAAAGGTGTTTCAGTTAACCCTTTCGCTACCATCTATGACATCAAGCAGTCGACACTAATGTGTATTACAAGGTACCATGTCTGCAAAGATGTGGCCAAAGTGTTTTTTTGATTTATGGACAGAATCTAGGAACCTCCAAGAATGTCGATGTTGATCAACCAGTAGTATGCACTGGTTTCCTCCATCCCATCAACTTTCTGTCATGATCTTTGCTATATAATGTGTTGACAGTGACATAACCACTTTTATTATACCTCAAGTGAGTTTCAGCCAATCAGATTGCAGTATTTGCGGGCAATATGGCGTGATATTGCCCTTTTTGGGTAAAAAATATCACACAGATACCCTTTTCGTCTTAAACTGTAAACAATCTACGTAGATGGTGTTTACTTGATACATCATTATCACGTCACATAATGATGTTATTGAGCATTTGAGAACAAGAAGTTGGGGGGGGGGGGGGGGGAATTATTAATTTTCTTTAGTCTCTTTGAAGAAGATAGTGAATGAGGTTTAAATATATGGGGCGGATTTCACGAAAGGTCTTAGCCCGGTCTCAGGCTCAAACTTGATACTTTTGTCTCAAATTATTGCAACATTTTACTTGAGCCCATGGGCTCAGCCTTAATGGATTTCACAAAAGGTCTCAGTCTCAGCTTTGGCTGAGCCACTGGCTCAAATGCTGAGACTGGTAGAAAGTGGGCTTAAGTTTTGTAAACAAAGGCTCAAATATGGCCGCCATAATTCTATCTTCACTTCAAAATTTGAAATGGCTGAAAATAGGGTACAAGTATATAAAACAACCCCCAGAAGTAGTCTTTGGGTGTTTTTACATGTTTACAAGGTTTCCCATTGCAAAATGGTATTTAACCCGAGATATTATGTGTCAAACAAGGAACATATATGCCATCAGTAGAATATTTTGACTACAAAAAATGGTCACATGACACAGAAAACCGCTGTGGTTATTTGATAAGCTTGGTCTCAACTGAGACCCCTTCTGTGAAAACCATTTGAGACAAAGACTTAGCTGAGCCAGAAGGCTCAGATTTAAGCCAGTGGCTCAGCCTGAGACTGGGCTAAGTCTAAGACCTTTCATGAAATCCGCCCCTGGAGTTGTTTTGTGACATCACATTTCATCATATTTAAAAAGACTTTTCACAAACATTCTACTCTCTTCTCCGATACTTTTACAGCATCTAATCTTTGCAAAGACAAACTCTTGCACTTTTGTATGCAATTCTCACTAAATAAAAAAGATGAAAAATAAATACTTTCGGGCTTCATAAATCACGATATTGTCCAGAAAGAAGTGTTTTATTCTGTAAATATCATGCATCAGCTTATCTGGTATTATTTAAATTAACAGCCTTCAGTAGGACCTTGATTGGTACCTTGTTTTTGTATTTTATATTTTCATCATATCATAAACTGGAAAAAACTTGTACACCAAATTAGAAATTAGCCAAATAATTGTTAAGGTGGGTCTGTCATTGGTGTTAGTTAAACTAGTGTACCGATTGATTTGTGGTTTCTGGATCGATAGAAATGCCTAATTTGACTGCGTATTTATCAGTCTTGAATTATTGTTTTAGGTTTTAAAGTGTGTCATTTCACAGCCACTTGTTACTAATGTATCAAAAATATATACAAAAATAATAAAATTAAAGAAAGATAATAAATTAAAAATAAGACTGCTGCACATGTAAACATGTTCCACAAAGGTCTCTGGATACATCTTCCATCATATGAATATTGATGACTAAAATATAAAGTCGTTATAAAATATAACAGTTAGAAGATACTAGTCAAAGTAATCCAAAACGAAAATAAAATTATATTGAAATTCTTTTGTTATCAATATAGCAATCCAGAAGGGTTGATTGATTGATACTGAAAAGTTGATATATGATCACTTTTCAATTGTGAACATTCTTTACTTTCAGACTCTCCAGATCCCTTTCAGTGATTGGCTAGGGGTCATATAATGGGACGTAAAACTGCAACTTTGAAACATTATACATAGAAATGAAATTATATCACTCTCTCTCCAGATCCCTTTCAGTGATTGGCTAGGGGTCATATACTGGGACATAAAACTGCAACTTTAAAACATTATACATAGAAATGTAATTATATACACTTTGAGTATGGGATTGGGAGTGGTCATGGAGGCACGTTTCTTTCCGCCTACATATGAGGTTAACCACTTGTTGCTGAACTGGTATACATTGTCTTCCTTTATCTTTAAAACAGCCAGGTGTTATATGACCTCTGTAGTCAAATGAAACCAATGCCAAGCCCAAATAAATGGAATCAAAGCTATATCAATCTCTTCTTGGGATGTTATATGATAGTTATTACTGTAACAGATCAGCAGATGGATATTTTAATGATGACAGCACATTGGGACATTTATTGAGGAGGGCCATTTCTCAGGACTGTTAAACTAGTCAGACTATTAGTGATGTTGACCCAGTAGAGCTTGAGATATTTACAAGGCCTCAAAGGTGTTTCAGTTAACCCTTTCGCTACCATCTATGACATCAAGCAGTCGACACTAATGTGTATTACAAGGTACCATGTCTGCAAAGATGTGGCCAAAGTGTTTTTTTGATTTATGGACAGAATCTAGGAACCTCCAAGAATGTCGATGTTGATCAACCAGTAGTATGCACTGGTTTCCTCCATCCCATCAACTTTCTGTCATGATCTTTGCTATATAATGTGTTGACAGTGACATAACCACTTTTATTATACCTCAAGTGAGTTTCAGCCAATCAGATTGCAGTATTTGCGGGCAATATGGCGTGATATTGCCCTTTTTGGGTAAAAAATATCACACAGATACCCTTTTCGTCTTAAACTGTAAACAATCTACGTAGATGGTGTTTACTTGATACATCATTATCACGTCACATAATGATGTTATTGAGCATTTGAGAACAAGAAGTTGGGGGGGGGGGGGGGGGGAATTATTAATTTTCTTTAGTCTCTTTGAAGAAGATAGTGAATGAGGTTTAAATATATGGGGCGGATTTCACGAAAGGTCTTAGCCCGGTCTCAGGCTCAAACTTGATACTTTTGTCTCAAATTATTGCAACATTTTACTTGAGCCCATGGGCTCAGCCTTAATGGATTTCACAAAAGGTCTCAGTCTCAGCTTTGGCTGAGCCACTGGCTCAAATGCTGAGACTGGTAGAAAGTGGGCTTAAGTTTTGTAAACAAAGGCTCAAATATGGCCGCCATAATTCTATCTTCACTTCAAAATTTGAAATGGCTGAAAATAGGGTACAAGTATATAAAACAACCCCCAGAAGTAGTCTTTGGGTGTTTTTACATGTTTACAAGGTTTCCCATTGCAAAATGGTATTTAACCCGAGATATTATGTGTCAAACAAGGAACATATATGCCATCAGTAGAATATTTTGACTACAAAAAATGGTCACATGACACAGAAAACCGCTGTGGTTATTTGATAAGCTTGGTCTCAACTGAGACCCCTTCTGTGAAAACCATTTGAGACAAAGACTTAGCTGAGCCAGAAGGCTCAGATTTAAGCCAGTGGCTCAGCCTGAGACTGGGCTAAGTCTAAGACCTTTCATGAAATCCGCCCCTGGAGTTGTTTTGTGACATCACATTTCATCATATTTAAAAAGACTTTTCACAAACATTCTACTCTCTTCTCCGATACTTTTACAGCATCTAATCTTTGCAAAGACAAACTCTTGCACTTTTGTATGCAATTCTCACTAAATAAAAAAGATGAAAAATAAATACTTTCGGGCTTCATAAATCACGATATTGTCCAGAAAGAAGTGTTTTATTCTGTAAATATCATGCATCAGCTTATCTGGTATTATTTAAATTAACAGCCTTCAGTAGGACCTTGATTGGTACCTTGTTTTTGTATTTTATATTTTCATCATATCATAAACTGGAAAAAACTTGTACACCAAATTAGAAATTAGCCAAATAATTGTTAAGGTGGGTCTGTCATTGGTGTTAGTTAAACTAGTGTACCGATTGATTTGTGGTTTCTGGATCGATAGAAATGCCTAATTTGACTGCGTATTTATCAGTCTTGAATTATTGTTTTAGGTTTTAAAGTGTGTCATTTCACAGCCACTTGTTACTAATGTATCAAAAATATATACAAAAATAATAAAATTAAAGAAAGATAATAAATTAAAAATAAGACTGCTGCACATGTAAACATGTTCCACAAAGGTCTCTAGATACATCTTCCATCATATGAATATTGATGACTAAAATATAAAGTCGTTATAAAATATAACAGTTAGAAGATACTAGTCAAAGTAATCCAAAACGAAAATAAAATTATATTGAAATTCTTTTGTTATCAATATAGCAATCCAGAAGGGTTGATTGATTGATACTGAAAAGTTGATATATGATCACTTTTCAATTGTGAACATTCTTTACTTTCAGACTCTCCAGATCCCTTTCAGTGATTGGCTAGGGGTCATATAATGGGACGTAAAACTGCAACTTTGAAACATTATACATAGAAATGAAATTATATCACTCTCTCTCCAGATCCCTTTCAGTGATTGGCTAGGGGTCATATACTGGGACATAAAACTGCAACTTTAAAACATTATACATAGAAATGTAATTATATACACTTTGAGTATGGGATTGGGAGTGGTCATGGAGGCACGTTTCTTTCCGCCTACATATGAGGTTAACCACTTGTTGCTGAACTGGTATACATTGTCTTCCTTTATCTTTAAAACAGCCAGGTGTTATATGACCTCTGTAGTCAAATGAAACCAATGCCAAGCCCAAATAAATGGAATCAAAGCTATATCAATCTCTTCTTGGGATGTTATATGATAGTTATTACTGTAACAGATCAGCAGATGGATATTTTAATGATGACAGCACATTGGGACATTTATTGAGGAGGGCCATTTCTCAGGACTGTTAAACTAGTCAGACTATTAGTGATGTTGACCCAGTAGAGCTTGAGATATTTACAAGGCCTCAAAGGTGTTTCAGTTAACCCTTTCGCTACCATCTATGACATCAAGCAGTCGACACTAATGTGTATTACAAGGTACCATGTCTGCAAAGATGTGGCCAAAGTGTTTTTTTGATTTATGGACAGAATCTAGGAACCTCCAAGAATGTCGATGTTGATCAACCAGTAGTATGCACTGGTTTCCTCCATCCCATCAACTTTCTGTCATGATCTTTGCTATATAATGTGTTGACAGTGACATAACCACTTTTATTATACCTCAAGTGAGTTTCAGCCAATCAGATTGCAGTATTTGCGGGCAATATGGCGTGATATTGCCCTTTTTGGGTAAAAAATATCACACAGATACCCTTTTCGTCTTAAACTGTAAACAATCTACGTAGATGGTGTTTACTTGATACATCATTATCACGTCACATAATGATGTTATTGAGCATTTGAGAACAAGAAGTTGGGGGGGGGGGGGGAATTATTAATTTTCTTTAGTCTCTTTGAAGAAGATAGTGAATGAGGTTTAAATATATGGGGCGGATTTCACGAAAGGTCTTAGCCCGGTCTCAGGCTCAAACTTGATACTTTTGTCTCAAATTATTGCAACATTTTACTTGAGCCCATGGGCTCAGCCTTAATGGATTTCACAAAAGGTCTCAGTCTCAGCTTTGGCTGAGCCACTGGCTCAAATGCTGAGACTGGTAGAAAGTGGGCTTAAGTTTTGTAAACAAAGGCTCAAATATGGCCGCCATAATTCTATCTTCACTTCAAAATTTGAAATGGCTGAAAATAGGGTACAAGTATATAAAACAACCCCCAGAAGTAGTCTTTGGGTGTTTTTACATGTTTACAAGGTTTCCCATTGCAAAATGGTATTTAACCCGAGATATTATGTGTCAAACAAGGAACATATATGCCATCAGTAGAATATTTTGACTACAAAAAATGGTCACATGACACAGAAAACCGCTGTGGTTATTTGATAAGCTTGGTCTCAACTGAGACCCCTTCTGTGAAAACCATTTGAGACAAAGACTTAGCTGAGCCAGAAGGCTCAGATTTAAGCCAGTGGCTCAGCCTGAGACTGGGCTAAGTCTAAGACCTTTCATGAAATCCGCCCCTGGAGTTGTTTTGTGACATCACATTTCATCATATTTAAAAAGACTTTTCACAAACATTCTACTCTCTTCTCCGATACTTTTACAGCATCTAATCTTTGCAAAGACAAACTCTTGCACTTTTGTATGCAATTCTCACTAAATAAAAAAGATGAAAAATAAATACTTTCGGGCTTCATAAATCACGATATTGTCCAGAAAGAAGTGTTTTATTCTGTAAATATCATGCATCAGCTTATCTGGTATTATTTAAATTAACAGCCTTCAGTAGGACCTTGATTGGTACCTTGTTTTTGTATTTTATATTTTCATCATATCATAAACTGGAAAAAATTTGTACACCAAATTAGAAATTAGCCAAATAATTGTTAAGGTGGGTCTGTCATTGGTGTTAGTTAAACTAGTGTACCGATTGATTTGTGGTTTCTTGATCGATAGAAATGCCTAATTTGACTGCGTATTTATCAGTCTTGAATTATTGTTTTAGGTTTTAAAGTGTGTCATTTCACAGCCACTTGTTACTAATGTATCAAAAATATATACAAAAATAATAAAATTAAAGAAAGATAATAAATTAAAAATAAGACTGCTGCACATGTAAACATGTTCCACAAAGGTCTCTGGATACATCTTCCATCATATGAATATTGATGACTAAAATATAAAGTCGTTATAAAATATAACAGTTAGAAGATACTAGTCAAAGTAATCCAAAACGAAAATAAAATTATATTGAAATTCTTTTGTTATCAATATAGCAATCCAGAAGGGTTGATTGATTGATACTGAAAAGTTGATATATGATCACTTTTCAATTGTGAACATTCTTTACTTTCAGACTCTCCAGATCCCTTTCAGTGATTGGCTAGGGGTCATATAATGGGACGTAAAACTGCAACTTTGAAACATTATACATAGAAATGAAATTATATCACTCTCTCTCCAGATCCCTTTCAGTGATTGGCTAGGGGTCATATACTGGGACATAAAACTGCAACTTTAAAACATTATACATAGAAATGTAATTATATACACTTTGAGTATGGGATTGGGAGTGGTCATGGAGGCACGTTTCTTTCCGCCTACATATGAGGTTAACCACTTGTTGCTGAACTGGTATACATTGTCTTCCTTTATCTTTAAAACAGCCAGGTGTTATATGACCTCTGTAGTCAAATGAAACCAATGCCAAGCCCAAATAAATGGAATCAAAGCTATATCAATCTCTTCTTGGGATGTTATATGATAGTTATTACTGTAACAGATCAGCAGATGGATATTTTAATGATGACAGCACATTGGGACATTTATTGAGGAGGGCCATTTCTCAGGACTGTTAAACTAGTCAGACTATTAGTGATGTTGACCCAGTAGAGCTTGAGATATTTACAAGGCCTCAAAGGTGTTTCAGTTAACCCTTTCGCTACCATCTATGACATCAAGCAGTCGACACTAATGTGTATTACAAGGTACCATGTCTGTCGACACAGAGTCGACGGCAATAATATTTATTTCTTCTTTCCCTTCAGTGTACTGCAATACGTTTTCTTTGGTGTATCAGTATTAAAACGATTGCTTAAGTAAAATATATGTAAGTTCTACTTTATTTTCACATTATTTCAACATTTTCACCTATTTTAACTGGTTTATGTATATATTGCCGTATTTACCGCATAAAGCTGCATATTGTTTACTTGTGGTTATTTTTATTTGGGGAATTCCCACGAATTTTCCCATTCAACTTTCATCAATTCCTAATGAAATATGCCGAAAAATACCGCAAATAAAGTGTATAAGGTAGTGAGTTATTATTTTACTTCATTGGCGTTTCTGACGTGATATGACGTCATATGGCTACAGTCCCATGGAATAATGTTCCTTCAGTAGCGAAAGGGTTAACATCTTTGCACTTAATAAATTACCCCTGTGGTCATGGGTTCAAATCCAGTGCAGGACATTATTCACTGCGGGTGTGTCTCCACATGTTGTTATAGTAACAAATATGAATTTTTCCACAGAATATTAAATTAACTTGGGAGGGTGGGGGGTTGGGAGGTGCACTCTTTAAACACTATACAAAATAATGAATATTTTTATAGCGAAATACCCTTCCTTACCATTTCCTAACAGTAGCTATTTGTTGGAGCCATCCGTTACCCAATGACCAACGCAGAGATGCGATTTTTAAGGTTATGTAACAACCTTAACCAAGCCATTGGGTTACAGTAGTCCGTCCTCCCGCCAATTAGGTCACATGACCACATTGTTTACTTCATTATTTTTGTTGGCCATCAACAGTATGGACGTCTTTGGGAATTAGGAAGTTTTATCAGGATTTTATTTTATTTTTGAGATTTTACAGTGAATCTCACTTCATATTTTCATGTATATGAGACAGAACTGATTCATTTATTGAATTCTCGAAGGTATGTCATTATTATGCAAATAAAGGACTTTTGGATGGTGACATCGAAAGTTCGATCATCTTCAACCTTTAGGAATAGATCAACATAAGAAGTCAATAATGCAACAATAATATGTATATAGCTTGCCAGACGTTTGGTTCAGTTTGCTGGACATTGGAAGCTATAATTATGCAGCATACATACATAGAAAGAATGTACTCTTTGAAGAACAAAGGAGTTATGGACGACGCCATGTTGGACGACAGTGACAATTCGATTGTCACAAAATGCTGTTCATGTGTCGGGTTATAATAGCCAGGCGTATGCAGTAATTTAATCATAATATACATCGCAGTCGAATAGATTGTCGACGATACAGAAGAAGGAATCTCCCATGGGGGCAGCCATTATTGTTGCCGTGGACAGTGCACCATGGAGGAGTTTTGAATGCAGGAAAGACTGCCTCTTCGGAAAACATTTCCGTCGAGGTCCAGTCAAAACATTCCGTGGAGGAAAATACCTGCATGACGTCATTGATGGACAATCGAGTTTCTACACCTCCCAAAAGGTTTAGATTTGGGTTGTCAGATGACCGGGAGTGTCATTCATATCTACATTTGATTCAATGAATTTGCACAAGAAATAAATAAAGAAGTGGCTTCTATTCCATCTCAAGAATACAAGGAACCTAGTCCTTATTTTTCAGCGATTTGGCGGACTATTATTAAGTGGCTAGGGATTGATATAACAGTCACAGACACTGTGAATTGCTCCCTCTGTTTTGTCACATTTACCTACATCAAGGTATTGCCACAGTCTTTGGGTGTATAATCTGCATTGAATGTGGCCAAGATTTGGGTTTTCAAGGCTTTCGAAGTTTCTGGTGCTTCTAAAGAACAGTTATGCAAGAAGAATCTTTGCATGGAGTTCTTTACTTAAATCACTTTCCTTGACAGCTCCTTAGTTGCAGGAGGGCTGCTGTAGGATACTGTAGGTGAGAGCAAACCTGTTTTGACTAACTTTTTCAGTTCAGGTCTAATTTAAAGGATCTAAGGGATCAGTATGATATGTTTTACACTTCAATAATGCCTTGGACTGTGTGCTATGTGTTTTGCATTTCCAGTGCACAGCTTTTGTGTTCAAATCCTCTTGTTGGAGTTTGAACATGTCAAAAAACGTGTGACTCAACAGGAGATCTGTATTTTAAAATGCCTTTACCAACCTTATGCATTTTCGCTCCTAATGAGGTTTTCCTGCTGGACATATGGTCAGATGTTCAGAAGAACTTCATCCAGTGATTCCTTGTTAATAGGTATGATTATTAGTATGGAAATAAGCATACTCCTAGATATGTCTTTATATATGTGGCTTAGCAAGGAGGGATATCTATCTGAAATGTTTTTCTAGTGAGAGTTCTGCTAGACATATTGTCAGATGTTCACAGGTCCTTTATCCAGTTCTTTTCATGTCTATAGTGATGTTTATAAGTCTAGAATTGAGTCTAGACATGATTAGGAAAGGGACAACAGGTCTCAGAGTAGATTTTTTGTCCCTACCTTTTTGTTGCCACTGAAATACAGTTACAGTGACTTCTCCTCCTCAATTAGTTACAGGGGTGGGGAAGGATCATACTGAGGTATCCAAGTCTTCATCCTTGGAGTAAGAGGATGGTGTTAAACCAGATTTTTTGGTTGTAGACAGGTAGTTGAAGAAAAAAGAGAGAGAGAGAGAGAGAGAGAGAGAGAGAGAGAGAGAGGTAGAGAGAGAGAGAGAGAGAGAGAGAGAGAGAGAGAGAGAGACGAAAAACAGTTTTGATGGAAACTGTTTATGAAATGATCGACAAAAGGGCGATAACACCAGCCAAGTGTCACATCGCTATAATTTTACAGTTCATTCCTTGTGATAAGCAAGGAAGAAATGGCAGCCAGTAATAGTTAAGATCAGGTAAACAAGCTTGCATGTACCTTACTTAATATTAAACTGTTCAATATTCGGAATTCGTTTATAGAAGGTGGGTGGATGATGTCACTCAACCTTATGGGTACACACTCTTCACCGATAGACTCAGCTAACAAAAGTATTTTCGCTTCATTGGAGGCGACAGATTCTACCAGTTCACTGCCTTACCCTTCAGTATTGCTACAGTTTCTCTCGGGTTCACCATGGTAGCAAAAGAGGTGAAACTGATGGCTTTCGCAGAAGGCATCAGGATTCAACAGTATATGGATGAACCTCATATCACTTTGAAAGCATGGCTTCAATGGAGACCATTGGGTTGTTTGCACATGAAGACACTTCAATGGTATCTGGAAACACTGCGGATATCCCCAATCTCTGGATATTCAACTTCTTGTGTCTCTGGTTCACAGGGATCATCTTTAGTGATGGACCAATCATTTCATTTTTGAAGGAGGTCTCATCACTCCTTCAGAAGGGGCAAAGTCTCCTTCCTTTCACAGATGCTTCCCTAAAAAGTTGGGGTGCTCATTTGAAGCATCCACAGCTAGTGTTGTAAGAATCAGAAAGAGTCAAGGCTCCACATAACATTCCAGAGCTAAGAGCAATGTTGCTAGCTTAAAAATGATTCAGAAATCAGATTCTGAATCAAAATCTGTTGATTTCCACAAGACAATTTATTAGTGGTTGCCTATATGAACAGCCCAGGGAGGCATCCACTGTCCAGTAATATGTACCTTAATCTGTAGAATCATGGTTTGGTCGAATGCCAGAATGATTCAGATTCAGGAAAAGTACATCCCAGGGAATCTCAATCTTCTAGCAGATTCCTTGTCCAGAGAGTTAAGGTGTTTCAAACCAAAGGGGCTATGAATCATCAGGTTTTCAATCAATTATTGCTGACATCAATCAGTGGTTGATGTGTTTGCAACAAATATGAATCATAAGCTTTCTATGTAGGTCTCCTGTCAATCTTGGGAAACAGGTGCTTGAACATCTCTTGTGAAGGTCTGGACAGACATGTGTTTTGCCCAGGGTCTTGGTCCTGCAGGTAATGTAAGATGTATGTGTCTCATGTCCCAGACAGTTAGGCTTGGGAAACAGATGCATTGAATGTCTCTGGGGAGGGTCTGGTCAGTTATGTCCAGTGGCCCTCATCCCTCAGGTGATTCAACAGATGACCACCTACAGGTGCAGAATCATCATGATTGGGTGGCCAGGGATGTCTTGGTTTGGGTCTGATGGATATGTCCACAAAACTCCTTCTAAATGGGTGAATCTGTTGACTCAACCATTCAGGAACAGACTTCACAACAATCTGGCTTACTTGAATCTTCATGATTGACATCTGAGGTCAGGCATGAATATTATGGAAGATTCCCAGAGGAAGTGGTGAAACAATGAAGGAGCACTCCTCAAGGAGAATCTGAGAATCAATTGTTCTATTTTCAGAAGTGGTGTGAAGAGAGCCAGGTATATATCTCAGACCCCACTATTCCAGATGGAGCAAATTTCCTGAACTACTAGTTTAAGGAAAACATCCTAATACTATCCACTATTGCAGGCTATAGAACAGCAATTGCAGATGATTTAGGGCTTAAAGGGTCAAGAAGTGTCTAAAAGTTGAGATAAATACAAATGTAATAGATTAGCAACTTTTAGTAAGAGACAAACCAATAGTTTTGGTTTTTTGTCATTGTTCCTTCATGCTCTTATCGAACAACCTTTGAGCTTGTGAGGAAGGCTTTCTTGAAGTTTTTACCTTTCAAGATGGTCTTTGGTTTTGGCTTCGGGTAAAGTAGTGACATTCATGTTTGAACCCTTCCCTTAGTTATAGGGAGAATTGGTCACAAGTAACTTTGGCCCATTGACTGCCTTTTTGGCCATGAACCAGTTGGCTTCAGATGGGCCTACTGCAATTACTGTAATTGAGCCAGTGATCTTTGTCTCTGTGGATTACAGATTCATGGTAAGGAGTGACATTAATGCTTGGACATATTCTTCCTTTAGTTGTAAGGAGAATGGGTCACAAGTAACTGTGGCCCTTCAATTGCCAGAACCAGTTGGCTTTGGATGGGTCTACTGCAATTAACCCTGTTGTCATGCCAGCTCTTAGCCTTTTTGGACAACAATTTGACTCAATATGGGTCTGTCTGTCGTTTTAAGGGTTTGGTGATGAAAAAGGTTTGGGATAGAACAAATCTTTTGTTTTTACTGCCATTAAGAAAGTTTCTTAAAAGGTCTTCTCTTTTAACACCTATTATATCTTGATTGAGTCAAGATTGAGTCACAGAAGCTATTGATGTATGTATTGATTGCATGTTTAGTTCGTTATAGGTGATTTCCTTACATGAGTGTCTTGATACATGTTATTGGAAATTCCATTGTATGTATACCAATTTCTGTCTTAAAAACCTCGGTTGTCATAGGGTCAGATTTGAAATTGGGTCCTATAGTTTATGCTCAGCATTTTGTTACTTTATAAGTATGTGTTTCATACTTATAGTTGTACATTTGCAGGTTGTGGCTGGTATGTCTGCAATGCTGGATATATTTGTAGTAGACATCAATGTTGCCTAAATCTGACTTGGAAAGGATTAGGCATTATGCTGATGACACTTTCAGGTTGGTTTGACCTTGTCTTGAGGTCGGATGTTACAATGTAGATGGGTTATCTATTTTTGACATCCAATTGCAGCACCAACAGTGTCAGGATTTGTGAGTGAGAACTACAGCTACATACTGCCATTTTTGGGGAGTTGTGTGTTGTGAATGTTGGAAGTTTATATGTTCATTAATGCATATAAATTCCATAGAGAGGTTCTCATGATGTTAAGTTGTAGGTTAGGTAGTGGTTTTCTTAAAAGAAGGGTATTTCACTATAAAATTGGAAAATTTAATAGTAATTTAAATTTTTATTAGAAATACTTACCATTTCCTAACACTCAAATTTCCCTCCCGCCTCCCCGCAAGTCATTCTTTTACTTGCAACAAAAATAATGAAGTAAACAATGTGGTCATGTGACCTAATTGGCGGGAGAATGGACTACTGTAACCCAATGGCTTGGTTAAGGTTGTTACATAACCTTAAAAATTGCATCTCTGCATTGGCCATTGGGTTGGATGGCTCCAACAAATAGCTACTATACTGTTAGGAAATTGTAAGTATTTCTAATAAAAATTTAAATTACTATTAAATTTTCCATATTTGCCAATTTAGCATCAGGGGAGATGAGAAACCTAATGTAGTCACAAAATTCACAAATGTGTAAACAGTTCTAGCACAAGTGAAGGAAATAAAGGGAAGTTTCCTCACTGGCGAATTTCACATTTTTTACATTACATATTTTAAGGTTGAAAGCAGTTTGTGGCTCTTATTGAAAACGAGCATCTCTAAAGACTGTTACACTAACCATTTATAGTCATGGGACAGTCAAGGAAGTCTGTCTTTTGGGGTCAAATCTCTCGAGCCTGGATTATGTCTTCTCCCACAGATGTGACCATGTCTTGCCAGGCTAAGACAAAAGACAAAGAAATGGTGATTGAGGGCTAGATTTTTTTTCTTTCACAAATTGTGTGTAATATAAGAATATTTTTGGTAGTTCTTTTAGACCAGAAGACTAGGAAGTGACTCCAGAATTTTTTACTCTAACTTCCCAAAAAACACATGGTAGGGTCTGTATACATAAGAAGTTGCTTTTAATATAGATGATTGATTTTAGTGTTTCCGTGTAAGATATTTTAAAATTCCCCACTTTGACACATAAAGTGGCATAAATAAACAATGATTATTATCATAAGATCACAAAACCAGAGGCTATATTTTTCTAAATTTACACACGGGCAATTCCAACAATGATCACCTTTTCAATGCTGGTAGACAAAAACATCATTTGGAAACATCTGATATCTGTAAAACTAGATATATATATTAAACAAAAGAAATGATTGTCTTCATGGAAACGCATACTGAGAATTGTTGACTAACACAATAAAAATAGGGAAACTGAAGTGATAAATAACCCCAATATTTGGACAAACTGAGTCATTTCTTATAGTTGTTATATCACCAATAATCTCACAATAGAGATTACTAATAACCTTGAACTGTTTAAACAATAGTACACATTAAGTTTTTGAAACTCAATAACATGATCAAATCATCATCAAATGCTGAGGATGCCCTACGTCTTCAAGCGTTCAAGGGCCATTTTGGAAGTTCAAAGCAATAGGCATATATATCACTTACCCTTTGAAATGACATTGCTTTATGAGAGTTGAGACATTTTAAGTTCCACATTTTGATTTAATTAAGCATTAATTGTTTTTTCTGATTAACACAGTCTAGCATTAATGTTAGAGCTTTAACAGGGCATAATATTGAATTTTGTAATTAAGAAAACTGACACCCAACCTGATGTTTGTATTGTCTCACAAACATGACATAAGCCAAGTACCTCAAAGTGTCCGGATAGCTGTGAACCTAGTCTGTTCAAATTCAGAAACTACACCTGGACTGCGTGAAGCAAGATGGAAATATATGTGAGAGGCCTGCACACCCCAAACTGATCTGATATGAACGGATGCAAAAAGTTCAGATAAAATTCCTTTTTTACCTAAATTGGATCTTATTGTTAATACTTACAGGCCTTCAGTTGCTTAGGTGTTGCATATCATCGATGTGACAGTGAAAACTTTTATGAACCCTTACCTTTCTAGTAGTGGGACTACTTTGATATGAACAGAATATGTAGATTCACAGCAGTTGTACAGCTTTCATATGTATATTAATGGCACTTGTCATGTATATGTTAGGATGTTTGCACTAGAATCACATTTGACTGAGGAATGGGTGGTTTTGAATGCTTTCTGACTCCTAGACTGTGGGCTTTAATGAAAAGATTTGCAGAGGACTTTTAGCCCTCCCTCCTTGTAATACTTTTATTGATCTGTAGTCCTGCTGCAATAAAATATTAATCTTGCTAAGTCTGAAAATGCTGAGGCTTGTAAAAGAAAATCTTCCACAAATCACACACTACTTATTAAAACAAAAGGTTAACATTATACAAATAAATTTTAAAAAACTAATACTAATTTAATTGAAACATTTTTCTGTTCAGCTAATTTTTGCACACAAGCTTAATCAAATATGAAGATGTATGTGCGTATGCATAATCACATATATTGCTTTGGATTCAGGGAGTATCTACAAATTGTTGCATGATGTATGCTTTTGGAGCCAATAAGCCATTGTAATTGTTTGCAGTAAAACTTAGCCTGGATAACAAGGGTTGACAAATTATCACTGGAACAGGCTGTGTTGTTTTCCCCCTAATTTACTGACAATGTATTGTGTGTTTCCATGTTAGCAATATTTTGGTGTGATTTTTACAAGAGATAATTGCAAACGCCCCTGAGGGAAACATTAAATGTAAATTTAAATCTTCCTCCTCGTAAAATCTCCACTGCTACCCAGGGATGATCATTTCCTGAAATATATCCAACCGATACTATGAAAATCATCCCCTCTACCTGTATTTACAGTGACAAAAAATGTGTTTTCAACATTTTCAACCTTAAGTTTCAACCTTAACTCTATTTCTAGCTTTGATGGGTTAACAGTATACCAGCAAAAAATTCTGTGAAGTTTAGCTTTCAGTGATTTCAGAGTAGTTATCCCCAACAGTCAACCAATAACTGGCTGTTAACATTATTCAGTTATTGCGTATCTTTTGCTTGATTCCAAGCTCCTCTGTAGACCCACCTATTTACAGCTATATCACTGCTTTAAATGTTAATAATAATTATGTGCTAATCTCTATATAGTTGTACCAGTGTTTATGTTAGCAAAACATGTGAATGGATAATATGTTTAATAAATATTGCAAGAATATGTAAAGATATTGCATGTGTTCAATTTTTATGTCAGCTGACTGACATTATGGCATCACTCTGCGGCGTGTACGTACGCGTACACGTGAGTGACTTCTCCTCCGAAACTACAAGGCCCAGAGACATGCTGTTTGTTTTAAAAGATAGCTGATCTACCTAGCATGAAAAAGTGTTCAAGGCATGCAGATCTGTTTGTTCGTCTGTTTGCTAGAGCCATTATAAGTGAGGTACCCCCCACCCTAAGTATGAAAATTTTAACACTTTATCACAATTTTCTATTGCTATGGCTATTGCATGGATTTCTCTCATATCTTGCACATATGTACTAGGTCACAAGTAGATTCCCTTGTGTGAGTGTCAGACCTGGATCTTTCTTAATTATTTTTTTATGAATTTTTAAAATAATTTTTAATGCATTAAAATTAATGAAATCATGCACTAAATCAATTATAACTTGAAAAGTATTGCATTTATAGCATTTTGTTAAAATATATTATTCAGCTACTTTTTCCATAGCCACAACATGGTAAGTAACTTGGGTTTCAATAGCTAAGTGAGTAATAGCTACTTTTAGACTTTTCAGTAACTTCCATCATGAGTAAAATCACTTGTAACTTGAAAACTATTGCATTTAGAGAATTTTGTGTAAATATGTTATTCAGTTACTTTTGAGTCAGCTATAACATAGTAAAATGTCAGACCTGTAGCTCATGGCATAGCTGAGTAATAGCTACTTTGAGGTTATCACTGTTGAGTAAATCACTTAGAACTTGAAAACTATTGCATTTACAGTGTTTAGTTTCAATATGTAAATCACCTATTTTGGGGTCAGCTATAACATAGTAAAATTCCAGACCTGTGGCTAATTGCATAGCTGAGTAATAGCTACTTTGAGGTTCTTACTCAACACTAAATCATTTATAACTTGAAAACTATTGCATTTAGAGCATTTTGTGTAAATATGTTATTCAGCTACTTTTGGGTCAGCTATAACATAGTAAATTTTCAGACCTGTAGCTCGTGGCATACCTGAGTAATAGCTACTTTTAGGTTATCACTGTTGAGAAAATCACTTAGAACTTGAAAATTATTGCATTTAGAGTATTTAGTTTCAATATGTTATTCACCTATTTTCGGGTCAGCTATAACATAGTAAAATTCCAGACCTGTGGCTCATTCCATAGCTGAGTAATAGCTACTTTGAGGTTCTTACTCAACGCTAAATCATGTATAACTTGAAAAGTATTGCATTTAGAGCATTTTGTGTAAATATGTTATTCAGCTACTTTTGGGTCAGCTATAACATAGTAAATTTTCAGACCTATAGCTCGTGGCATAGCTGAGTAATAGCTACTTTTAGGTTATCACTGTTGAGAAAATCACTTAGAACTTGAAAAGTATTGCATTTAGAGTATTTAGTTTCAATATGTTATTCACCTATTTTGGGGTCAGCTATAACATAGTAAAATTCCAGACCTGTGGCTCATTGCATAGCTGAGTGATAGCTACTTTGAGGTTCTTACTCAATGCTAAATCATGTATAACTTGAAAAGTATTGCATTTAGAGCATTTTGTGTAAATATGTTATTCAGCTATTTTGGGGTCAGCTAAAACATAGTAAAATTTCAGACCTGTAGCTCATGGCATACCTGAGTAATAGCTACTTTTAGGTTATCACTGTTGAGTAAATCACTTATAAATTGAAAAGTATTGCATTTAGAGTATTTAGCTTCAATATGTTATTCACCTATTTTGGGGTCAGCTATAACATAGTAAAATTCCAGACCTGTGGCTCATTGCATAGCTGAGTGATAGCTACTTTGAGGTTCTTACTCAATGCTAAATCATGTATAACTTGAAAAGTATTGCATTTAGAGCATTTTGTGTAAATATGTTATTCAGCTATTTTGGGGTCAGCTAAAACATAGTAAAATTTCAGACCTGTAGCTCATGGCATACCTGAGTAATAGCTACTTTTAGGTTATCACTGTTGAGTAAATCACTTATAAATTGAAAAGTATTGCATTTAGAGTATTTAGCTTCAATATGTTATTCACCTATTTTGGGGTCAGCTATAACATAGTAAAATTCCAGACCTGTGGCTCATTGCATAGCTGAGTGATAGCTACTTTGAGGTTCTTACTCAACACTAAATCATTTATAACTTGAAAAAGTATTGCATTTAGAGCATTTTGTTAAAATATGTTAGTCGGCTACTTTTTCCATAGCTACAAAATGGTGAGTAACTTGGGTGTCTATCTCAATAGCTAAGCGAGTAATAGCTACTTTTGGACTTTTCAGTAACTTCCATTATGAGTAAAATCCTTTATAACTTGAAAACTATTGCATTTAGAGAATTTTGTGCAAATATGTTATTCGGCTACTTTTGGGTCAGCTATAACATAGTAAAATTTCAGACCTGTAGCTCATGGCATACCTGAGTAATAGCTACTTATAGGTTATCACTGTTGAGTTAATCACTTATAACTTGAAAACTATTGCATTTAGAGTATTTAGCTTCAATATGTTATTCACCTATTTTGGGATGAGCTATAACATAGTAAAATTAAAACTATTGCATTTGCAATATTTTCTTTAAATATGTTTTTAACTTACTTTTTACACCTTAACAGTTACCTTCTTACTTTCCTTCTGAACACCATTTCCAGGGCACAACTTTTGTGTCCTTTTCTTCTGTCACTTCTACTCTGAAACTCAAAACACACAGTCAGCTGACACAGAGCCCGTTCACGGGCACTGATTGCTTGTTTTGTGTTTTTGGAGGGAGATGTGGGCCACTTCAAAGGATCCATATGTACAACATTTGTAGACTAAATTCTATGTTTAGGAATAGCTTCAGTCCTATGTGCAATATTTTTCAATTGGTCTGGGGGGTGCTATTGGAGTGCCTGAACGAAACAGTGAAACAGAGGTTTAAATTTGTAGTTCTTTATTGTGTTGTTACAGGATGACCTCAGAAGACTTGCAGTCCACTCTGTGCTATGGGTGCCGTTTGGTCATCAAAGACATGGTATGTGATAGCTTTACTAAAATATTAGTGAGTGGACGATTCTCCAAACGTCTAAGCTGTTGTTTTATTGCGTCAAATACCCATACCTTATCCTCACTAATACTTACGAGTTGGAGGAAGCAAACATGAACAACCAAACAAGAATATTCTTGTTGGTACTACTGCACACCCATTAATGTGATTTGATCATCGGTCAGGAGACATGGCTAATCTGTAGACCCAGACGCGGGAGGGAGGTAGTCTCAAGATTGGAAGGTAAATGGTTAAATAGGGTAAGGTAGTTACCCAGTTTTTTCCCAACAGCCTTTAAGGGCGGTGCAGGTATTGTTTTCACCCATGGCAGGCTGGCGGCAGGAAAAAGTTTGTCCGGGCTGTTTCTCAGAAACCATAAGGTGTAAGAAGTTATTCTTGGTAGGGACATTGGTTGGGGGTGTAGGTATGCAATGTCATAGTGTGACCTTGATTTGACCTTTGACCTTTGAATCTTGTCTGGCCTAGATCTCAAACTGTAAGATGTAAGAAGTTGATACTTATTGGGGACATTTGTTACAGTGTGTAAGTGTGCAATTTCATGGTGTGACCTTTGTTTGTCCTATGACCTTGCTATAGCGACCTTGACCTTTTAAATTTTGTCAGCTATATCTCAGAAACCATAAAATATAGGAAGTTGATACTTGGTAGGGACATTGGTTAGGGCATGTAGGTGAGCAATTTCATGGTATGACCTCGATTTGACCTTTGTCCTTGCACTAGTGGCCTTGAGTTTGAAAATTTTGTCCAGGCTATAATATGTCAGAAACCATAAGGTGCATGAAATTGATACGTAATAGGGACATCGGTTGGGGGTGTAGGTGTGCAATGTCATGGTTTGATCTTAGTTTGACCTTTGACCTTGCTGTAGTGGCCTTGACCTTTAAGATCTTGTCCAGGCTATATCTTTGAAAGTGTAAGGTGTAGGCAGTTGATAATTGGTAGACACATTGGTTGAGGGGTGTAGGTGTGCAGTATTATGTGACCTTGATTTGACCTTTGACCTTGCCGTAGTGGCCTTGACCTTTAAGATCTTGTCCAGGCTATATCTTTGAAAGTGTAAGGTGTAGGCAGTTGATAATTGGTAGACACATTGGTTGAGGGGTGTAGGTGTGCAGTATTATGTGACCTTGATTTGACCTTTGACCTTGCCGTAGTGACCTTGACCTTTAAAATATTGTCTGGACTATATCTTGGAAACCGTATGTTGTAGGAAGTTGATACTCGGAACCTGTAAGGTGTAGAAGGTAGAAATTTGGTGTAGATATTGGTTAGGGGCTGTAGGTATGCAGTGTCATGGTGTGAACTTGATTTGACCCTTGAACTGGCTGTAGTGACCTTGAATTTTAAAAGCTTTTCCAGGCTGTATCACAGTAACCATAAGTAGTAGGAAGTTGATACTTGATAGGGACATTGGTTTGAGGGTGTAGGTGCACAATATGGTGTGACCCTGACCTCTGAAAGTTTGTCTGGGCCATATTTCAGAAATTCTAATTCTAATAACACTTTTATAGCGCTTAATCTCTGTCAAAAGACAGATTCTAAGGCGCATCACACAAAAACATTGTTCAATATTCAAAAACCAGAGACATAGCAGGGGTCAGCACCGCGGAGAAAGCAGAAGGAGATTGGAAATTTAGGGTGGGTATGCTTTTCCAAAGAGGTATGACTTCAACTTTGACCTGAAAGAGGCAAGTGAGTTTGTAGAGCGGACCTCATCAGGAAGGTCATTCCAAATCATAGGTGTGTCATACGCAAAACTGAGTCCAAAATGTTTTCGAGACTTGAAAACTGAAGTAAAGTGGGGAACCTCAAGAAATATGCCATCAGATTGACTTCGACGTGTGTTGTATGCACTATGTCTGGGAATCAGGAAGGGTTCAAAGTATTTGGGGTTACCACTGTGTAGGAACTTATATACCAGCATGGCAGTCTTAAAGATAGAACGGTACTTAATCGGCAACCAATGTAGTGTTTTTCTAACTGGAGTGATGTGTGAGTACTTGGTGGTGTTGGCAACAATTCTGGCAAGGCTATTCTGAACACATTGAAGTTTGCGCAGATCTAGAACTGAGAGACCTCTGAACAGAGAGTTACAGTAATCAAGTCGGCTTCTGACCAGAGCATTGGCAGCCATAAGAGCCGCTTCATGTGTCAGATGTCCTCGGAGTCGCTTAAGATCCCGGACATGAGCAAAACAAGCCTTGCAGACCTTCATAACATGGCAAGAGAATGAGAAATCTGAATCAAACCAGACACCAGGGTTCCTAACTGCATCTATTGGTGATATAAGATTACCAAGTATGTTGACCGGGAAGGACTGATTAAGTTTTTTCGCTGAGACTTTGAGCTAAACACAATGAATTCGGTCTTATCAGGATTTAGCTTGAGCTTATTTATAGAGAGCCATCTCTTTATGTCTTCAATGCAGTGTGACAGCTTATCAAGGGCCGAGGCAACATTTTTATGTGTGAGATGTACATACAATTGTGTGTCATCAGCGTAGAACTGGAAACTAATACCAGGATGATTCTGTATGACTTTACTCAGTGGAGTAGTATAGAGTGAAAAAAAGGATTGGCCCCAGGACAGAGCCTTGAGGCACACCATACAACAGCTTTTTGGGATCAGATAAAATTGACCCAATCTTAATGCACTGAACACGGTCTGAGAGATAAGACTTAAACCAATCGAGGACAACCCCTCTCACACCAAACCAGGAGCTAAGAGAATTAAGTAGCATATCATGATCAATAGTATCAAACGCTGCTGATTGATCCAAGAGAACGACAGCAGTAGCCTCACCTTTAGCAAAAGCCAAATGAACATCATTCTTAATTGAAAGCAATGCAGATTCAGTTGAGTGACCCAGTTTATAGGCAGATTGCCTGACATTCTCTAGTCCGTTCAAACTGACATGGTCATTCAATTGAGAAGCAACAACATGTTCAACAAGTTTGGATATGAAGCCTAACCCAGAAACAGGTCTGTAGTTTTTGAAGTCATTGGGTGGTAGTGATGACTTTTTAATCAATGGGGTTACAATAGCCTTCTTGAACTCATCAGGTACAACACCTTCTGACAATGAGCAGTTAACAAGCCTGGTGATAGAGGGCAGTAAAATATAAATACATTCCTGAACAAGAAATGTAGGCCATGGGTCTAACAAACAAGATTTAGTGGGTGACTTCATGATAATTTTTCTAATTTCCTCTTGAGAAACTTGTTTAAAGCAGCTGAAATTGGGTACATCAGGTGGAGGAGGCAGAGTGAATGAGTCACTAGAGGAAAATGAGTTTCTGATTTTAGCTATTTTGTCACTGAAGAAAGTGACAAACCGGTCAGCAAGACCTTTCTTAGATTCATGAGAAGGGAGTACTGCTCCAGGACTAGAGTGCAGTGCAGAACGCAAGACCTGCCATAGCTTCTTGGAGTCGTTAGCATTTTCTCTGACCAGGTTTCTGAAGTAATTTGCCTTATCTTTGTTGACCAGTGAATTGCACCGGGCAATCTGTCTTCGAAGTCTAGCTCGATTATAGGCAGATTTATCTTTACGCCAGATTCGTTCCAGCTGTCGCCTGATGGTTTTTGCCAGCCGGTAGGTGTCAGATAGCCAACCAGTAGCTTGCTTAGTAAAAGTACGAGTAACCAATGGTGCATGAAACTTTAAGATGTAGGAAGTTGATTTTTGGGTGAGTCATTGGTTGGGGAGTGTAGGTATGACCTTTAACCTTGGCTCTGCTAAAGTGTGTTTACCTGCCACATTTGAGACATATTTCTCTCATGACAAAGATATATAGATTGTTGTAACTTATTATTACATATATTTTAACTTAGTTGTGCTCTTTCTACTGACAGCTATACTTCAATTTATCAATCTTATTACAGTTTCATAATTTTTAGCCTTTATGGGCTGGGGTTATAGTTGTCCCCTGCGCAATCGAGGTGGCAGCGGTGGGGTTATAAAATTTGTGGGTGTTTCACAGCCTAAACCACTGCACAGATTTTTACCAAATTTTCAGGATGTGTTTACTCCAAGAGGATCATCTAAAGCTGATTATGTTTTGGGGGGTATCTGGAAATAACTGTTGCTATGGAAACACTTTTAATTTTTGGGGGTCTTAAAGTTTGTGGGCGTTCCACAGCCTAAACCAATGGACAGATTTTCACCAAATTTTCAAGATATGTTTTTATTCCAAGCAGATCTAGAACTCATCAGGCTTTGGGGGTTATCGGGTAATAAAAGTTGCCATGGCAACACTTTTAAGATTTTTGGGTCCTAAAATTTGTGTATGTTACACAGCTTAAACCGATGCATGGATTTTCACCACATTTTCAGGATATGTTTACCCCAAGACAATCTAAAGCTGATTAGGTTTTGGCGGATATCTGGCAACAACTGTTGGCATGGCAACACCTTAAATACTTTTCAAACTTAAACTTCTTAATTGAAAAAGGTGCATACGACCTCCGACGGTAGTTGAATGACAGGGACATTTTACCAAATGCGGACTACCATGGGGGATACCGCCTGTAATGTGAATGGGGTATTAGAGAAATTACAAATTCAATGTACAAAATTGTTTATATATACAGTAAAATCTGCTGTATCCAAACTTGCTCAGGGGTTGCATTCACGAAAGAGATCAAACTCAAGTAGATTTTTGGCCCAACTTGTCCTTTATCCATTTTGTGAATATGCCTTCAAAGTAAAGTGTTTGAATGATAATAAGTTCAGATAATAGAAGCATCTCAGTCACCAAAGTATTCATATAGTAAAATATAATATTTTAGATAATAGATGTTCTACGTATTATCTGTCATTTTGGGAGTATATCCAGGCATATGTTCTGAACATTACTGTAATACTATAAGGGGTCAAGTAATGACACCTGACTCTATGCTGGAACATGTGTTTCACAGAACAAGAGTTGTAAATATGGGCTTTCTCCCCACTACTTTTTCAGAAACCAAATACTGTCAGTGAATAGCAAACAAGTCTTGGTACAGCATGACTGATTGTAACCAGGATACAAGATATTCATCACATGCCAATTATGTGAGTTTTGTGTGGTCAACTATGATCCTTTGAAGCATTAAGTGTTCTTTGTGTAGATGGTTCTGTGTCTTAAATGGGACACGGAAATCAAAGCAAAGACATTCAAGCATTAAGTTTCACCTGAAAAAAATGTGACTCATTGTCACTGTCATAAATGATTGTAGTCGCTCATGGTTTGTGTAGATATATATTGCAAATCATGTGACTCACTTGTTTCAGTATTTTGTCACGTGTATATTGTATGTTTAGATTTACAGTGCTGTTCAAAAAATGTGGTCACAGTGTGTTCTTTATTAAGCTACTGAAAAATACACTGAAATAATGACACTAGGAATATAAAAAGTGGGTCTGCCTCAGCCACTCCATGAATTTGCTAAAAATTGGGTATCCCTGCACAGAAATGGGATAAAGTTACATACTTTTGTCAGTGTGAAAATCTCGGTTTGACCCTTGACTTTGCTGTAGCAACCCCAACCTTTAAACTTTTGACCAGTCTATATCTTGGAAACAGTAAGGTGTAGGAAGTTAATGTCCGGATATTTGTTTCTCCTGCACCTTTCCATAACTTACAATCCCTTTTGTAAGAGCCTCTTTGTCTTTGTACAATTTCACTTCTTCTGTATCTCATGGTGTGCAATGCTATTTCCCCAGGCTGTGGGGTACAGCATTGCTAAAATCTGCTGAAGACATGGAACAAGCATCATATGCATATCAGTGTGACAGATCACTGCAAAATGGACCAGATCATCATTTAACTTTCTATCAAGTAATCTTAACTTTCAACTTTCAACTTTTTTCTTAAACTTTTTATTGTCTTAAACATTTCATCATAGTAGTTGAAGCCTTAAAAGTATACCAGAAATACATTCAGAAAAAAAGTTAGTATTTGAAGAGCATTTCTGCAAAGAAGCTCATTTCCCCATCTATGTTTTCCTATTGTGGATCATATTATTAGGAATTTTATTGGATCCACTTCAAACTTAGGTATAGTATAGACACTATTGTGAGAGTATCTGTTGGTTGCTTATTGAGTTACATACACATACATTGAAAATGGCCCTATCTCACAATAATTAAAGATCCTGCAAATTCCTGGATCTAGATGGTGATCCAGATAACCATCAAAATTGAACCATCTATTCAGTATGCAATTGTCAACATCTTCATTTTCCATAAAGACAAACACTACCAAAACCTCCTTGGCAGATTACTGTTACAAGGATAGAACAGACAGAACACTGTCATGTAATCAAGTCAGACATTATTTAGGAGTAAATTTATTTTATACATATTCAATTCTTTAGCCCTAGTGAAACCAAAGCAAGAAGTTCAATAAAACTTGTTTTAAGTGTTTACACATCTTTATGGGCGCACTTTTGTCAACACCTATTTGACTATTTAATTATGTGAAATTTTTCCTTGATTTCATGAGCCCACTTAAGTTTGGATTCTCTGTAAATTGTAGTATGCACAACAAATCTGTTGATCCTCTTCTTTTTGTTTCAATTTTCCTTGATTTGGTTTGCTGACATTGGTGAGCACATTGGAACAGTGACGTAGGCATTAGTGGGATAAGGCCTGGGATTGAACAGAAGCAGATTGCCAGATGGCTGCTATGGGAATCATTAACGATGCATAAGACATTTGGAATGGTTTCAAGTGTACGACAGTGCCTTGTTTTGTGACAGAATGTGGGATATGTTATCATTATTTATTAACTGAACATAGAAAGTAAAGCTACCCTCCCATTTTAAAACATAGCATGAATGTGAGATGCAACATAATGGATTTGAATTCATTTTCAGAGCTGCTACGGTCATTTTGAAATGAACAAAACTATATTGGTGTAAACCCTTACCTTTAGGACAACATCACTGCTGCAGTATTAATGTTTCATATCTTTTTCCTTACTTTATGATTACATCACTGATGCAAAGTCCATGTTTCATCACTTTCTTCTTACATTAGGAATACATCACTGCTTTAGTATCAATGTTTTATCACTTTCTCCTTACTTTAGGAATACATCACTGCTGCAGAGTCCATGTTTCATCACTTTCTTCTTACTTTAGAACTACATTTCTGCTGCAGTGTTCCCATTTCATCCTTTTATTCTTACTTTGGGAATAAAATAGTGCTGCAATGTCTATGTTTCCTCACTTTCTTCTTACATTAGGAATACATAACTGCTTCAGTGTCAATGTTTTATCACGTTCTCCTTACTTTAGGAATACATCTGAGCTGCAGTGTCCATATTTCATCACTGTTTTCTTACTTCAGCACTACATCACTGCTGTAGTAACCATGTTTCATCATTTTCTCCTTCTTTCAGGACTACATCACTCATGAAGTGTCCATGTTCCATCACTGTTTCCTTACTTCAGGACTACATCACAGCCAGAGTCCCTGGCTGACCTCTCCCATCTTCTCAGGGTTTTTAGTCGAATCTTTGATTCGAGTTATGTACTGAGTTGCGGTCGCGATTTTAAAAGGGCCGTTTAAGCCCTTAAATATCAAATTCTTCATAATATTTGTTCACATATCGGTACATTAAGGTCTATACTATACACTCTGCCATTTTGAAGATTTTTAATGCTTTTATTCAGTTATATTTTATAAAGTAAAAAGCTTGTCTAGCACTTCGTCTGGCTTTCTCCAAGGACCCGTATGTCCTAGAACCTATTGTATTTCTATTGTGATTTTCTACTCGAACGAGTCTTTTTTAACGGTTTCGTCTGCTGGTTTCTAGACCTTAAACCCCAATTAATTTATTCGTCTGCAGGGTTTATCACGCAGTCGCTGTTAATGTAAAATTGCTGTCTGCCCATCTACGTGTACTCCATTATTTGTCAAACAAATAAACCGCAAAGAAATTAATGAATGAAGTGACGTCACGGTAGTACTACACATTTGTCATTCAGCCAATCAAAATCGAGGACACCTCTGGCAGAGACAATGAAAATTCAAACTCCGTAGTTCTACATTCAACCACTAGAAGGCGCTTTTGTATGTCCTAGAAGTTTATACGATGGGGTTTCTAAACGTGAGGCTACGATGGGGTTTCTAACAACATTTTACAAATATATAATCCAGCAATATTTCTGTCTTCTCGCAATATTTAAAACAAATAAAATATCAAATGCTGGTAGTTGTACAACCACACAGTGATGAAAACGTGAGGCTACAATGGTGTTTCTAACAACATTTTACAAATATATAATCCAGCAATATTTTACTGTCACCGCACCTCACTCTGTCTTCTCGCAATATATAAAACAAATAAAATATCAAATGCTGGTAGTTGTACACCCACAGAGTGATGAAAACGTGAGGCTACAATGGTGTTTCTAACAATATTTTACAAATATATAATCCAGCAATATTTTACTGTTGCCGCACCTCACTCTGTCTTCTAGCAATATTTAAAACAAATAATATATCAAATGCTGGTAGTTGTACACCCACAGAGTGATGAAAACGTGAGGCTACAATGGTGTTTCTAACAATATTTTACAAATATATAATCCAGCAATATTTTACTGTCGCCGCACCTCACTCTGTCTTCTCGCAATATATAAAACAAATAAAATATCAAATGCTGGTAGTTGTACACCCACAGAGTGATGAAAACGTGAGGCTACGATGGGGTTTCTAACAATATTTTACAAATATATAATCCAGCAATATTTTACTGTCACCGCACCTCACTCTGTTTAGCGGGCGATAATACCAAGTTTACAGATTTCAACACCCACTGCTGTCCTAAGATTCGACTCCGTGGTTGGCAGAAGGCCAGCCACTTCACCCTAGTTTGTGCTATAGGCTGGGAAGCCCGTGATCCAGAAGAAAGGGACTGTCTAGCAATCCTGGTGAAAGAACTATTGAGTTTCACCAGTTCATTAGGCCAGTAGTAAACTTTCAACTGGGAAATGTCTTCATTTTCTTAGTACACATCATACCACTTCTGAGTATGAGGAACCTTGATAAACTGGGTTCATATACAGTCCACTGGTATCAGAAGGACAGGTAGGATAGCCTTCTATCAATGTAAGGTTCACCTTTTCCATTTTCCAGCAGAGCCAGTCATCTGATGGAAGTTTCACTGACATTTTGACAGTTAACTGGGTCCTGGGACCAGCAAAGAGGTTATCATCTTGTGAAGAGGCTGAGCTTTCAAATTTCAGCACCTGTTGCCACCACATGAACAACCGGACACCCCTAACAGTTTCCCGGTAGTTCTGCTCATCAGAAAGCTGTTGATCCAGTTCCTGTCCCAGTATACCAGCCTCTTGTCAGAAACCTTGCCGTCTTCCTCCATAGGGTGGACAGGAGAGGTGAGGTCGGTCTGAACTTGTTCAAAATCAGAATCGGGGCCCTGACCAGTCTCTGTTACTGGTGGCAGGCTGGCTTGAAGAGGTCTGACTTGCCGGACCGGTAGTTTGAATAAAAAGTTTCTCTGAAGTGACAACACCAGCTGGCTGGTTATGTGGTGAAACTGGCATTGTGACCTGTTGAGAAACTGGTTGACTGGTAGGTTGCTGGAAAGTCTTTGCTAAAAACATGCCCTAGAATCTGGACAGAACCAGGATCCAATAAGGAGGGAGTTGGGCTGGCCGCTTTCTGTTCTTTTCTTGCTTTGTACTTGGGGGTTGCTAGCTGGGATTTCTCATCACTACTGCAGTGTCAATCACTTTCTCCTTACTTTAGGACATTACAGCTATCCATGTTTCATCTATATAGCAACACTTTCTGTCACATGACAACTTGGCCCAAACTATATAAAATCGTGTTAACTGTGATAACCCCAATTGAAAAATGAAAATATACAATTATTTATATGCATTTTGAATATGGATAAATATGAAAACTGCTTCAATACCAAGCTATGGTATCTGTACATCACATAGTGCAATTTTACTTCTTATACATTCATTCTTTTATTGCGCTACAATAGCTTACCATGTGGAACTGATTGCTATCTCAGACTGCCACAGGCAGTTACAGCCAACCCAAGAAAAATGGGCTTAATACTGGCGTGATGCCTTCATATCGAGGTGACCTTGACAGTGATGTAAACTATGTACTTCTCCTTCTTATACACACCTGTTTTATTGCAAGGAAAGAATGTAATATTTTACATAGATTTTCTTGTTGTTGGACACTGAAACTCCATCAGTTTCTTTTTTTTTTATAACATAGAATCTTAATTTTGTGACAATTCACAGAAAAGATAAGTATTTTTATCATATTTTACAACTTAAAATCAATCCCGGGTTCACATTGTGAAGAAAAGAGGGGACGACCAGGACTCATGCATGTAGCTTATATACAGGACCTGTGCCTGTCGAAATCTAATAAAATAAAATATTTTAAGGGTTGAATCCCTATATGCTACATTCTTTGACCATTTTAAGGGTTAAAATATAAAATAAAATACACAACCAAGATCTTGTTGAAGGGAATCCCCAGGAAACCCCTTCAGAGACAACGACGTCATGGTCTAGACAATAGTTAAAGTTGTCCCCTTTTTGAATACTTAAATATTTAGAATAGTTTACACAAAAGTATTTGTAAAATAGACAAGTTTTTAATGCACACTTGTAAGGTAGTTGGCAAATGTGCCATTGCATTTACGTAATAGTTTGCCTTGTCTCCACAATATTGCTTCTGCATCAATTCAACAACAAATAAGGGTTGGTTATATTAACTGTTGAAGCAATAAATCTCTACAGTAGTATAGAGTTGTGATCCTAAATTCGGATTTGACTCCGAATCTTTTTCAGTGGTGGATCAGATCACTGAATCGGATCCTAAACTCTGCACAAGCTGAGAAACTAACTTGCAAATAACATCCGAATCTTCCGAGGAACTCGGATAAAACCTATGGACAGAGTCGGCTCCCCCAGTTCATCCGAATATATGAATTGAAAGCCCTCTTGGAGGTTCACTCGGAACAGTGGTTCACTGGTAACAGGACTCGGACATGTTTTCAGTTCAACAAACAAACAGAAGAAAAAGTGCAAGTCAAAAGTCCTCTAAACCAAAGGGGGTATTCTGATGAGCCAGATAGTCAAAATCTGACTCAACTCAAACTTGACCCAGACCCTGTGTTTAAATAAAAATGCAGGGAAGTAGATGTGTCTGACTTGCCCTCACAATACACTGAGGACATTGAGATATTCAGGCAGGTTCTAACCTCCCTGACCATAGAGACAGTATCCAAGTGCCCTTTACCTCAGTGTGGGGTCTGAACAAGGTGGCCTGACAACAGGAGCTTAGACCTCTACCTGAGGGTAAATTCATAACCCCTCCCCCCTCCACTGCCAAGTGGTATAAATTGGGTCAGCCATGTTTTGAGAACAAATTAGAAGAATTGAACACAGATTTTGCAAAGGAAACCAGGGCTTACAGTTCAAGGTTCTATACTATAAACTGCCAACCAACAGCAAGCAACTACCAGCTTTCCTACATGACAACAGATGAAACACTGATCTCAGAAGTGGGAGTGTTACCACTGCACCACCATGGCCATCTGGTGCATATCAGAGGGGACATAGTGGCACAATGGGCAACATATTTACCTTCCATGTTCCAAGTTGTGGATTTAAACCCTGGCCAAGACAAGACACCGGAATGGTCATAGTGTTACTAACTGGTGCCCGATAGTTTGCAGAAAAAATAGAAGCCAATTTAGTGTGCAGTGAATTTGGTTTAGCTTAAAAACTACAAAAATTCTAGCATTATTGTATACAAGATTGTTTTCAGCTGATAAGCCATCTTCTTTGTGTCAGATGGAACAATTACATTACCAATAGTTTTGTATTTTTACAAAAAATTGTGCACATATATCAGATAATGGGGGAAATGGTTGAATAAAACCATGCTTAAACAGTAAGAAAATGGTTATAAGGTAATTTATATAACTTGTTTCATTTTTTCCTTCTATTGAAACACAACACTGAACTACATTGTTCCATTTTCTTTGAAATTTGTCAAAAGACACAATTATATTTCTGGAAATGAAGTGTATCACGGGTTGTATCTAGCAACACCAATCATCAGGGATATTGATAACTTGGTCTAGAAAAAAATAACAAGTATTATAATTTCTTCTGTCTTTATGAGAAATAAAAGGCCAAAAAATTTTTACCGGCATATAAAGATGTGTTTGATCATGCATAGATTATACTGATATGGTTTTCTCCTCTGTATTGGTATTTAATTTTTAACTGTTTTTTGAACTTTAAAATTTTATGTCAGTATAAACAGATATCTATTATCTTGGTAAAAATATCACCAATGAAGATATTAATTGAACAGTTAAAATGAAATAGGTATCTTTCTTTTGTAATAAACTGTGTAACCAGAATATTTTAATGGTGTAATTTTATCAGTCTTTGAAATATTTTTTCAGTCAATATTTTATCAAGGTGATCATCAGCTAATAAATATTTTTTTTTATCACAACTGACAAAGTGGCTGACACATTGTCAGGATTTTTCATCCATGTTAATATTTTTCCATTATCAAATTCTCCAGAGCTACAGCACTATAGATACTGTTTGGAAACTGTGGGAAAAAATCTGATACGAGTTACAGTCCTGGATTTTGCAAAAATGTTTAATTTTAAGTTTTAAAGATTTGGTGCTGATCTTAAAATTTATGATTTTGCCCTATTTTTTGAAAAGCTGCTACATCTTGCAACTGTTTCCCAGACATATTATCGAAAAATTTATTTTGGCAAAATTTTGTGTCTTAGTGTTATTTTCAGAAAAATCACAGGTTTCTCAAAAAGGCTGAGAGATGTAGCTCAAGTTTTGACCATACAGGGACTCAGTATCAAAAATTGTCCAGATTTTAAAATTTTATTCATGCTTACAATTTGTTAGGAGCAAACATTTCAAACTGTTTCCTGGACAATTCAATTGTCACACAGGCTGTAGACAAGCTGTATGCTGTTATTGCATACAATAATGCTAGAATTTTTGAAGAATAGTAATAATTTTCAAAATGGTTGGAGGAAAAGCAGTTTGATAAATTAGTTCTAGTGTGCTGATACTCAAGAATTTTAGTTGTTTGAGAGATTTTTATAACTTATTATTTTCTTGAAAAATTTGGTAGTATCTCTGACTAAATCTATTTTTAAAGTCATTTTTGACCCTACAAGAACTTTAAATTCCTGCATAAAATTTTGAGAATTTTTATTTCAGTCAGATTTTTGCTCCTTTACTGAATCTTTGGAATGTTGCAAATCTCTGAGGCACTGAAACTTACAGTGATTTTGAGCTCCTTTTCAAGTCCTAGGAGTTCTGAAATATAAAGTTTGAGATGATTTTTGTGGCTTAACCGTAGAAGTGAACCATTCAAGCTGTTTCTTGGAAAAGTCAACCAACACAGAGGAGGGAACTGTATTCTTGTTATTTCTTGTTTTAAGATTTAAATAACATCATGGTGGTCATTATCAAACGAAATCCTTACTTTAAAGGTAAAAGTAATGGTGTACATTTACATGTAGATAGCCATTTTCAAAAAATGATTATTTACATTTTTATGCCAAATCATTTTGATATGTGATGTTTGTGAAGTCACAAATGAAATGAGTGGGCAATTTTATTTTATCGTAAATTTAAAGCCCTCATTTTGAACAAGAGCACTACCACATACTTAAAAAAAATCCTGGATCCAGAATTGTTTGTGGATTATTTTCAAATATCTGCTAACAAGTAAACTTTGGTAATTGGAAAAAGAGGTTCACCAGTGATGATAGCTTAAGCTGTTTTAAACATAACTGTCGTTCAGTAAGGCATTGTTTGATTTTATTGAGTGTTTAATTCAGTGGAATGTTTATCTTAACAATCCTAAATTACTTTGTTTTCTGTTTTTCAGAAGTCACATGACCACTTACCAGAATACATATTAGAGACCGCTGGAAAACAAATTCGAAGGTACATGATTAGTTAAAGTGTTAAATAGTGTAAACTAAGTCAGTTATTTTGCTATTTGAATTGATTCTATAGATGTTAAGTACAAGGTACATGTGGTGATATTTTTATCTC
Organism: Sabellastarte sp. h YS-2021; assembly: GCA_964017235.1. NCBI lineage: Eukaryota > Metazoa > Annelida > Polychaeta > Sabellida > Sabellidae > Sabellastarte > Sabellastarte sp. h YS-2021. The sequence continues at coordinate 122,051,513 of OZ024930.1, read as the reverse complement.
AGCTGTAAAAGTCAATGACATATTGCAATAGTGTAGTGTTGCCGGCATCTGTGTATGTGACATCCGTGTCATCTCTGAATTGCTTACATTGATGTTGAAGTTTTTTTGACTAATGCGATATGAAAAGTTGTGCATGTCATCCGGATCCATCATTTTATCTGTTTCTTACATCTTTTCAGAGTGTGACATCACTCACTTTTTTGAAAAACTTTTTTGGCTGTTTTCTTTCTGCCCTGGTTTGAGATTTCCCTAAAATATTCTTCTGTATATTATCCAAATTAATATCTTTTTTATGTCAAATATTGTGCGAATATACGGTACTTTTAAAAATCGGGCATATCTCCGAAACAATAAGAGGTAGAATGAATTTAAACTCATTTTTGAGTGCTATTGGTTGTTATCTAAATATTAACTTTGGACAGAATTTTTTTTCTTTGAAAACACGGCAAAAGAGTTATCTCAAACCTATTTTTAAGCCCTCATGTTACTCAAAAGTGATTTAAATCATTGTCACAAAATTTTATTTTGGTCAAATGTCTGAGCTTTGTCCATATGAGTAAATGAGTCCAGGTGTTCCCTTGAAGTGTCAGCTGGCACAATGCCACACCCTTTGTCGTCATCTTTATTGGCATTTTCTTTGTCAGATTGGTTAAATTGCTGAATATTGTCATGGAGCTGGATAGACTTTACAATATGTTCTACTCTGAGCACAAGTTTTAAAGAGATACTGAAGGTTTTAACAGATACTGTGTTTGTACAATGATGCAATTACAAAACATAAGCAATTACTGTAGCTGTGACAATTACCAAGATATTAATAATCTAATGTTCTTTTGTGGTTAATGCAAGGGCGATATACTAAGTGCTTTAATAAATATTCATATAGCAGAAAATGTACTTTCCAAATCTAATCAGTTAATATGGGCAATCAACATGTTCATGGTAGGCAGTAAAAGCCCTTGATAGATCCTGAAAAAGGTGTTTGATATTGAGCAACTTCTGAAAATAGACCTTACCATTAATAATACCTTCAGACGAAAATTGGGCATATACTTGTTTCATCTCCGTTGCACTGCTGTATGTTTTGGACTTGTGTGCATGATAAATCTTAAGTGCTTTCATTGATTTTGTTCCGTCTTGGCCCACATGTTTATTTGGGTCAGGAGAGGAACCCTATTTTAAAGTGACCTTAAACTCTCAATAACAAAGAAGCTATGGCCACCTTAAGGTCAGAAATTTAAACTTTGGCCACTTAATGCCATTTCTAGGTCAAAAACTGTTGCAAATCTAGCTAAAAGTTTACCTGGTAACACATTAATATATTCTTGTTAAGTATACCCAATATTAAGACTTTAGGTTGAGGTTAAAATTGTTTTTGGGGCCTATAAAGACCTTACATAGTCACCTTTACATCTTTAAACTTCCCACAGAGACCAAACTTAAGGACTTGCCACATTTAAGCCCTATAGCTGTCAAACTATGGGACAGATAGAGCTTATATTTAATCTGGGAATATATTAATACGTTCTTTTTATATGTGTCAAAAATCAAGACTTTAAAAAGACCTTTAACCTGTGTATGATAACCGTAAACACCATCCAAGTCAGACCCTTTTTCGACATTTTCAACATATTTTGTCCTGTAATTTGGAAGTGGTAAGTCTGACAAGTTTCAAGCTCTATTAGGTATTACTTTTATATGTAATCTTTGTCTGTGAGAAAATTGAAGTCTGTAGCTTTAATTTTAAGGTCACCATAAGGCCTCTAAAATACCCACAGATACCCAATTTATGGACACTTTTAATCACTATAACTGTCATAATACATGACTGATAGAGCTGAAATTTCATATGAGAATATAATAATATGTTGTTTCTACTTGTACAAAGTCTTTAAATAGACACTTTACCTGAGTATGAAGATCATAAACACCTATATGAGTGACCATTTTCAACATTTGTCACATATTTTGCCCTGTAATTTAAGTCAGAAAAGTCTCAAACTGTATTAGATATAACATCTATATGTAATCATCTTGTGTGTTAAAGTTTAAGTCTGTAGCTGTAATTTTAAGGTCACCTTTAGGTCTCTAGAATGCTCACAGAGACCCAATTTATGGACTTTTGGTCACTTTTAGGCCCTGTTTTACCTGTATATGAGGCCCATGAACAATCTACCCAGAGTACTTTTTTTCTGCATTTTTCACATATTTTGCCTTATATCTTGGAATTGGCAAATCTGACCAAACTCAAACAATTGTGGATTTAATTGTATATGTGATCTTTCTTTATGAAAAATTTGAGCTCTATACTTTTAATTTAACGTCTCAGTAAAGTTTCTAAAATTACCTCAGGAACCCAGTTTATACCTTTTCGACCACTGTGTTGCAGAAACTATGTAACATAACCATCTCGACCTCACCTCAGTCAATGTTAAGATCAATCACATGATAAATGATTGTTTGGAAATTGATTGATTATCTGTTGATATGAACTTTTCATACTTTTATCTTATCTTGTTCGTAACTTCTACATTAACATAAACTGACTTATCATATTTCTTAATATAAATGAATGAGATGAATATCATTGGGCTTACACAAGTGAGTGAGGTGTAAATTTTTGTCTGGGATTGGCTGGGTATTTTTAAATCATCTTTTACAAAAAGTGTTAATTTCCATGTAATTATTAAGCATTTCACAAGGGGCCACCGGCTCCCGCATTTTCTATTGCTTATAGCTCAGCAACCACCGGGCAGATTCTCTTCAAATTTGGCACATGTATGCAATAACCCTGGGAAAATTTTCAGAATATGGTGTCATGATATTCGATGAACGAGATAAGTCACATGACCAAAAACATGTTTTTCAAAGGGATGTGCTTGTCTGGATGATAACTTAAAAACATTTCACCTGTTCACATAAAATTTGGCAAGTAGGTTTGTTATATAGATGACTGATAATCATAAACTTTTTGCAGTGATCCAATACTAAATGGCTAACTTATCGACAATTAACTAATGACACAATTTTTCTTAATGATGAAAATGAAATATCTTTAATATCTCAGAAGTTGTGCGCAATAGCATGGTTTTGATAAAATTTTTGGCCTGAAGGGTATACACAGTTTCATATCACACTTTTTGGCAAAAATTGTTTCCTGACATTTTTGGTGGGTCATCTTGACTTTCTGTGTAAAACAAAAAAAAAACCTCATTCATCTCGGAAATGGTGCAAGACAGAGCCATTTCAACAAAAATTTTTATCCAAAGGATATCTACAGAGTCCTCTGTCATTTTTTGCCAAAAATCATTTTTCCGCCATTTTTGGTGGCCATCTTGAATTTCTACGTAAAATGCAAAAACCATTTATCTCGGAAACAGTGCAGGATAGAGCGATTTTGATGAAAATTTCAACCCACAGGGTATATATATATGCAGAGTCATCTTGAATTTCTGTGTAAAATGCAGTTAAGGGTTAAGCTCTTGTTAAAACTATTTTTAGGAAAATGTTCAAATTTTAAGCTTTCAACATTAAGTATTCCTTTCTTCTCTGTAGACACAAACACATATCTTAAAGTTTAAATGATATATCACATGACCTTTAGCTTTATAATCTCTGATGGCTCTACAAATATATTTTCAAAATTATTTATAATTTCAACAGGTAAAAGGTAAGAGCTCCCACTGTAACATTTACTGCAATGCAACCTAACCCTGTGGTTGATACTATACTAATTACATAACACAGTCAGTGGGGTATATTTTTACATTGGCCAGGTATCACTTACCCAAGTCACAGTAAATGTGTTTAGAGTTATTGTCTCAGGTTTACTTGCTGCAAAGGGTCTGCAGCTACAAGTGGTTGACAATAGATGAGTTCCCAGTCAGAAACAGTGGTCAATCCATAGAGTTATCTGTCCTAAAACAAAATGACTCAAATTGTGTTGAAATGAAAAGTTAAATTTTAAGAAAATTTTAACAATTTTAAAATTTTGAAAGTTACAAAATTAAGTTAACCTTTAATAATGCCATATTCCCCTGAAACAAAAATACCATTTATACAACCATTCGCAGGTCATATTTGCATGTATAGAGACACTGGGTAACACTGTAGAAGGAGGGGAAACACTGCTGTAATATATTGCATCCAGGGAAACATACACTTGGTCTGCAAACAGAATATTATTTATTGAGACATTGGTTGCCTGGCAAATATCCAAGCCACGACCCAAAACAAGTAGAAAACCCCAAGGTTTATGTCCTGATATAAATTCACAGTTGTAAGGTATTTATCTATCAGTTTTTTCATAAGACAGGTTAATTATTTGTGTGAGTAAAGTGTCACCTGGTTGATCCAACAATTTTTCAGGAGGATTTATGGATAGATGGGTCATACCAGTGATCATTTGAGCCAATTTCGATTCAGTCTGTACATAGCCATTTGTAGCTATTTGTTGGAACTTTTTTTTTTCTGGAAAATTTGTTGTTTTAGAATAAATATATTTCTTGTCCTTTGAAGTGTTTTTCAACAGTGGTTAAGGTTGTTTTTCATGTAAAATATAAAGTTCTTACCATAAAGTAATTTAACAATATGAGTTGACACAAAGATGAAGTACAATGCCAATTTTAACTTATCAGAATCAATGTTAGAGATGCACATTTTTGTGTGCTATACATTGATTGGTTTTGTGCATGATTAGGATGCCCATTTAACCTCAAATCTCAAAATTGATATGCCACATTTTAATACTTTTAATGGAACCTGATTGATGGAGCACAAATACTTGTTAAAGTGTTGCTCAACATCAGTGATAAGTGACTGAAAAACCAAGAAACCAGTTTTGATTTTCTGTAATAAAGGTCCAGTCACTTATTCCTATTCTATGGCTCTGTTTTTACTAATATGGTTGCAAGAGCATTCAATGACAAATCCATTACAACACCTATTACAATTTGGCTTTGGTGTCTGTTGACCAACCCTCCTGATCATCAAGCTAAGGGGTCAATCATAATGTCTGTTGATCAGTGAAAGTCATGGTGTTAATCTTTAAATACTTTCATGGTAATATTCTGTAAACTTCCACAGTCAACTCTTACTATAAGCGTATGTTTTTATTGCGTTAATACATCCTATCCAATGGACAATTGCTTTACCGGTCGGCGCGACCGGTCCCGCCAAACGCCAGAAAAAGACGTCCTGTATATAATACTGGCAGGACCGGTCAGTAGTGTGCATTCGCTAGGTGGCGCATCATATTTGCTTCCTGTCTAGACAGAGTGACGTCAGTTCATCTTTTTCGTTTGGCGCGTGTAGTGTGCGGACGTGTTTTGAAGTGATCTACAAGTTTGAAGAAAACGCGGCTTATTCTACGATTTTAAACCTTATTTTCATCTGAAAAAATATATATTGTGTTACATACATATCAGTGCCTCTCCAGGACTTTAACGAGGCATTATCCAGCAATTTAAAGCCAGTTTTGAAGATTTTCTGTGTACTTGTTGTCGAGACGAAGTCGTGGGTGAGAGCTCGTGTGTCCTCCCTGCAGCATTCCTTCTTTTGAACTGAATGTTGTATCTGCCACTACTTACCCTCCATTTAATTCTTCGTGGTCGAGTAACACTGCGTGTATGTCGACGAGAAGAATTTAGAAGGAAGGAAGAATGCATCGTCTGACGTCATCACTTCCAGCTTATGCTTGTCACGTGACAGGAACCTGATCACGTGATACGCATCAACAATGGAGGAATCGTATTTTCAACAGGAGTTTTAGAAGAAAAGACGAGTATTTATTACTCTACATTCCACTTTTTAACTGGCAAGAAGATATCCAGCAACTCGTCTGTTGGCCTGAAGAATTAAATGACAAGTGGCCATTGAACTCTGCAATTTTTGCCGGTGCCGGTCATGTGACTTCACAGATCTCAACACAACTACCGGCAAGCAAATCCCCAAGCGTGACCGGTTCAGCTGACAAGAAGTGATGAGTTTTGCCGGCACCAGTTCTGCCCAGACTACCGGTGTGGGAGCACTAGTGATGAGTTTTACCGGTTCCAGTCTGTACAGACTACCGGTGGGTGCTGTTCCTGTGGAAAACCCCTTCAGTGGTTGCCAGTGATCAGGCCTGTTTGATCCTGGAACCTCCACCAGAGGCCTTTCCACTGGTGGGACTGTTTGGGGTACCGGTTCCCTTCTGTACAGACTACCGGTGGGTGCTGTTCCTGTGAAGAAACCCCTTCAGTGGTTGCCAGTGATCAGTCCTGCTTGATCCTGGAACCTCCACCAGAGGCCTTTCCACTGGTGGGACTGTTGGGGGTACTGGTTCCAGTCATGTTCCTGTGAAGCTGTCAAGGACCCCCCCCCCAGTGGTTTCCAGTGATCAGCCCTGTTTGATACTGGAACCCCCACCAGAGGCCTTTCCACTGGTGTGACTGTGGGGGTACCGGTTCCAGTCTTGTTCAGACCACCGGTGCGGCTGCTCAGAGGGTTCACCTACCAGAAGTCGCAGTGACCATTGACCCTTATCTCACCAGTGCAGAATTTTGGACCGGTTCCAGTCCTGTTCAGGCTACCGGTAGGGTCACCAGCCAGTGATGAGGGATACCGGCACCAGTTCTGCTCAGACTGCCGGTTGTGGTCAGAAATCCAGCAAGGGCTACCGGTTAAAACAGAATTACTGGTTACACAGAGTTGCTGGTGACATACAGCAGGGTTACTGTTTACCGGCTCCTGAGTGTTGCCGGTTCCTGAGTGTTACCGGTTCCTGAGTGTTGCCGGTCCCGGAGCATTGCTGGTTACAGAGGAATCTGTTGTACCCGCTTCTAATCCAGTGCTGACAACAGGTTTGCCGGTTCCGGAGTGTTGCCGGCTCCGGAGGGTTGCCGGTTCCGGAACCGGAGTGCTGCTGGTTACAAGAAATCTGCTGTTCCCATCCTTACTGGCAAGGAACCATCTTCAAATCCAGTGCTGACATCAGGTCCAACAGTTACAGAGGTTTCTGCCCGGTGCTGCCCCAATTCTTTGGTTGCAGAACCTTCTCCCAGAGCCTACCGGTTTAACCGGTTACAGAGCTGCTGAACCACCACTGTGGACAGGAAGAAGGCAACCTCATATGAGCCTATCCCTGCTAAGAAGTAGTTCACCCAGTTCTGCCAGCTCTGGTGAGTTTATGCAGAACTGTGGAGCCACCAGGAACCGGTTACAGAGCTGCTGAACCACCACTGTGGGCAGGAAGAAGGCAACCTCATATGAGCCTATCCCTGCTAAGAAGTAGTTCACCCAGTTCTGCCAACTCTGTTGAGTTTATGCAGAACTGTGGAGCCACCAGGAACCGGTTACAGAGCTGCTGAATCATCACTGTGGACAGGAAGAAGGCAACCTCATATGAGCCTTTCCCTGCTAAGAAGTAGGTCACCCAGTTCTGCCAACTCTGGTGAGTTTACGCAGAACTATGGAGCCACCAGGAACCGGTTACAGAGCATTGCCTCGCGTATAACCGTTTAACGCCTGGTACTGGGCAGGTCTCCAGGACTGACTAACAGACCAGCAGAGGTTCCTTAAAGGCCCAAACAGCTGTTTAGGCCAACCAGTGGCAGCCTAAGGAACTGGTGGGGGCCACGGTGGCAGAGTGGTAACACTCTTGCCTCCCACCTCTGAGGCCGGGGTTCGATCCCCGCATGGGCTCAAGTGGGAAAGCTGGTAGTTGCTTGCCGTTGGTCGGCAGTTTACAGTACACAACCCTAGCGAACTGTATGTACTGGTTTCCTCTGCCCTTCCAACTACCCGTCGTGATATGACCTGTACAGTGTTGAAAGTGACATAAAACCCCAAATAAACAAACTAAGGAACTGGTTGCAGAGGAATTCTTGGACCAGTCACTGGTCCCGGTGAAATGCCTGTCAATCTACCTGACCAGTCAGCCAGCTTACCCTTTCGGGACCCAGCTGGTCAGACAGTGGCTATAGATAAGAGGGAGACTGTCCAGCAGGCATTGTCCACTACCAGTCTACCTCCCCTTATCAGACCTCACACCTTGTAGACTGGCCATCCATTTTGTCTTTTACCCAACCTGGGACCAGTGTCAGCTGCCTCAAGGGGTCCTGAGTTTGTAAGCTCAGCCTTCCTCTCAAGATTATAACCTGTTTTGCCAGTTTTCAAAACTCAAGCAGTGGGTAAAATATCATCTGACCAGGGGTCACCAATGTTATAAATGGCTATGGGGATGAGTGAGGTCTAGTCTGTCACTAGTGTTGACACTACTTTTGGCTAACTATGCCTCCTCAAACTTGGGCCGTCCTAGGGGCTAGCCCAAGTTCGAAAGAAATCTCCCAGGAAGGCTACACCCTCACCTTCCGGAGATGACCGGCTTGACCAGATCTCTAGGCTGGAGAAGTGGCCCAGTACCCTGAGTAATTCAGTTTGGGAAACTTTGAGAACTTTATTAACCTCTTCAGCAGGGGAGTGGATTACTTCAAGGTTCCCTACTCCCTCTCCGCTTTCCACCAACAAGGAAGTACCGGAATTCACCTGACCAGAATCACTGGAAAAGGTTATACCGGTCCCCAAGTCTCTCCACCCCCACCTAAGGTGGTGGCTGGAGGAAAGCAATGTGCTGCTAGGTCAACCATTATACCCTCTAAAACAGGCTCTGCAAATCTTTACAAATGCATCAAAAGAAGGGTGGGGATCCCACTTAGACGAGCACACTGCAAGGGAAACTTGGTCCCTTCCAGAAAGCAATTTGCACACAAACCATGTAGTGCTAAGCAGTCTTTCTAGCTCCAGTAGAGTTTCGAACCTCTACTGTAGCAAAACAGTACTGATAGCTACAGACAACGCTACAGTGGTTGCCTATATCAACAAAGAGGGGGGATGAAGTCGGGCTCCCTGTGTGCCCTACTGTGGAGAATACTGTCCTGGCGTACCAGGCAGCTAGTAACCCTCAGGGCACGTCACATCCCCGGCCGGCTGAACGTGGTAGCAGACAAGCTATCCAGACTTGGCCAGACCATTCAAACAGAGTGGTCACTTCATTCAGAAGTGTTCCAAACTATATGCAACCGGTGGCATCATCATCAAGTGGACTTATTTGCCACCACATTCTTCAACAAAAACCCACAGTTTGTCTCGCCGGTCCCAGACCCCCAGGCTTGGGCAGTGGATGCACTCAGCCTATCCTGGGAGGACCTGAACCCATACGCCTTCCCACCGGCAGCCATCTTGGGCAAGTGGTGAAGCTCCAGGACTACCCCTGCAACAGAATAATTCTGATTGCACCAGGGTGGCCCAACATGCCCTGGTTTTGGGACCTGGTAGCAATATCAAGCCAGACCCCACTGTGTCTGCCCAGCATACCCAACCTAGTGTCTCAGCCATTCAACCAGGTCCTTCACAGGAACCTGTCGAATCTGAACCTACATGCCTGGCTCCTAGAGCCTCAGCAATCAAGGAGCAAGGCTTTTCTGAGGCATTGAGGCTCCTCTAAGAGAATTAACCAGATCTGTCTATGAGGCAAGTGGGCCATTTTTACAAAGTGGTGCCTCAGTAATCAGGTGGACTTCAGGGCATCACCTCTGAAAGCCATTGCTGACTTCCTCCTGCACTTGTTCAGGACAAGAAGTTGCAACCAGGCACTATTGATGGCTACAGATCAGCCAGTGCTGACAAACTGGGCAATTCAACCATTAATGTCAGCAAAGAAGAGAATTTCACTCGTCTCCTGGATAGTTTCCATAGAGACAGACCCAAGGGCAGGAGGGACATCACCTCCTGGAACCTTTCCCTGGTACTGCACCAGCTCACAAAGGCTCCCTTTGAACCCCTTAAAGAGGCCTCCTTGAAACATCTGACTTTCAAGACTGTTTTCTTGCTGGCCTTGGGTTCAGGTAAATGTAGGAGTGAGATCCATGCTTGGTAACATAAGAACATCAGACACCAGTCAGACTGTTCTAAGGTGTCTTTGTACCCCTCACCCAGCTTCCTATCCAAGAATCAGCTGACTAAGGAGGGCCAAGATAGTGTGGCTCCAGTTGTTATTCCAGCCCTGGCACCATCTCTGGATAGGTCACTCAAGGGTGACAGGTCCTTATGTCCAGTCAGAGCCCTGCGCTACTACTTGGACAGGACTTCAGACCTTAGGCAGAATAAGGAGTTAGTTTTTGTCTCCTTCAAGAAAGGGTTTGACAAAGACATCTCACCTGCCTCCATCTCCTCATGGATCAAACAGACTGTGATTCTGTGCTATGAGCTCTCTGACCAGGAGGCCCTCTCCTTACATCAGGTTAAAGCCCATGATGTTAGGGCCTTTGCTGCATCTAAGGCCTTCCAATCAGGGGTCTCCTTAGATCAGATCTTGTCAGCCGGCCACTGGAAATCCCACAACACCTTCACCCAGTTCTATTTGAAGGATGTTGCATGGGCTGACTCAGAGCTCTTCCACCTGGGACCTGTGGTGGCTCCCCAACAGGTGCACCACCAGACCCAGAAATGAGGAAATATTGTAAATATGTTAAATATGTACATAATGTAAGTATGTTAAATGTACATAATTGACTTGCTTCCTTTGGGAAGTTGTTATTTCTTCTGGGACTGAACTCAGCCCCTCTCTCTCTCTCTCTTCCCTTCCCAGATCATCACTGGGAGGGAAAGAAAAAGGGGGGGGGCAGTGTCGGTAGACTCCCGGTTAACCGGTTAGTTGACAGCCGACCTTGACCTCTCAGGGTTCTCTGACCCTAGGTCAAATGGGCCTTCTCAGTTTTTTGTTTATGAGTTCACTTAAGTCCCTAGCTGCTTACCCGCCTACCAAGCGGTAGTTATTCAGCAATTGTCCATTGGATAGGATGTATTAACGCAATAAAATTGCAAATTTAATAAGTAAATTAAATTTTTATAAGTTAATACCCTATCCAATGGACAGGCAAGGCCCACCCAACCGGCCCCGCTATCAGCTTACTAGGGGTCTAAATCTGTTTAGACAACGAAAAAGATGAACTGACGTCACTCTGTCTAGACAGGAAGCAAATATGATGCGCCACCTAGCGAATGCACACTACTGACCGGTCCTGCCAATATTATATACAGGACGTCTTTTTCTGGCGTTTGGCGGGACCGGTCGCGCCGACCGGTAAAGCAATTGTCCATTGGATAGGGTATTAACTTATAAAAATTTAATTTACTTATTAAATTTGCAATTCTATATTTGATAAATTGTATAACCTGAAAGGTATCACAGTTAAAGTCTTATTACAATGGCAAATTCATGGAATTTTTTGCATCATAATGTCTGTCTACACCTGAGGTATGAGGGCGTCAATCTCACCCCCAGAGAGTAAATGGACCCCCATTTGTGAATAAACGGAAAATCTGCCATGAAATTGCAATAAAAATGCAGGCAATACATCAAACCTTTTTAACAGCATTGCTACACACACTTACTCAACATATAATGACAAATGGGTTATAAAGCTTACAAGAGAGACAAGGAGACTTTGAGTTGGAAAAATGAAATTTGTACATTATATAATTTGTACCTAAAATATAACACTGAAAAACGTTATTGTTGCTGTTGAATTTTGGGCAGACAAAAACCATTTCCAATTTTCAAACCAACCCCAATAATGATGGGCACCTTAAATTAAACAGTTCAATTGATAATTGAATTCTCAATTTTAAAACTCCCGACATTTATGCTCAATTATGATACCAAACGAAAAAATGTGATTAATGCTCTACTGAAACATGCTTATTTTACTATTAATAAAAAGGACATTGCAGGAGGTTTTGGACAGTTGTAGACCAGTTCGGCAATCAGTTTGAGAAATTTGGTAATTTTCCCTTCTTGTTAATCAGTTAAGTGGGTGACACACTCGATTTCGGTACCATAAATATGGATATTTGAAGATCGATTGATTATTGTTCTGAGTTTCATTGACAATATTTTAATGAGTCAATATCAGTATCAATTTTCAGATATAGGTCAACAGTTTTCTCAATAATGTTCTGTAGGTTACAGCTACTGAACATTATGTCTTTTCAGGTATAATTTGTTGTTTTGAAGCTTTAGTGCAATGCTTTATGATAATGATAATGACATTTAAACCTTTTACCCAAAATACCTTTAAAATATTGGTGAATTAAGCATTTTATTACAAGAAACAATATTTCAATATTGATCAATATGGAAAGTCAAATTGAAGTTTGATATCGTAACTCCAGTTATATACCCACACAGTGACTCATCTAAGATGGCGAATTTCAAATGTTCTTGAAAATTCCACCTTCGTTACTGTAAAAGAAGCAGACACAAGGAAATGAGAAAAAAAGGGCAAACAAAAGAAATCCACCATTACCCCCGACAGAATCATAAAACTACTTAGAGATAATCACTGTGTGAGCTTTCTCTACGAGGGGCCACAATTTGTGAGTTAATCGTGGAGGGCTTTTTTCTATGTATTGGAGAAGCATGACAAATTGGCCAGCGTAAGCCAGAACGGGTGTGAAGGATTGCGCCATTCAGAGGTTCAACAGATTATGAAGAGTTTGCATGCAATCGCTATTGTGTTTCCTGCTAATTACATGGATTTGTAATCCCTCACTTAATAATGTCATTGACAGAAGTTTTAACCAGAAATCTTTCACCAGTCATGACACAAAAGCCAGCCTAGGCAGAACACCATCAAGACTTTAAAGTATGCTCCTTTGCATTTTTCATAATCTCCTGTGAATTTCCTCCACAATCCTGTTCGACCCATAAAACCTTTCTCTCTTGATTGCCATATAATTCATCACAAAGTTATCCAATCATATGAATATATATGGTATTTTTCCATTGACAATCACCCACGTCAACTGCATGTCCGTCCTACATTTCTGTAGAATAATTCTATACACAATTTTTAATCCACTTTTTAAAAATAATACTACTTATCATGTAACTTTTGTTGGCCAGTTCACCTGTGTATTTATTTATCATATAAAAAAATACATTTTAATTCATTCAAATTTGTGTTGTCGATTTTTCTTATCTTTGAAGGTGTGGTTGCATTGCAGTATTCCTGTGTAGGAAATAAGTAAATAAATTGTTCTATGCATGTAATACAGTTCATCATATAGCATTGGAAGGTACCTACCATTAGTCCACATAAAATACCATAAGATACATGTTGTCGATATTTTTCTTACTTTCAAGGTGTGGTTAATTGCAGTATTCCTATCTAGGAAATAAGTGAAAAGTAGTTCTATGTCATATAGCATTTGAAGGTACCTATCATTTATCCACATAAATTACCATAACACATATACAAAATAATCTTAGTATTAGCCTACCTGCTGACCTGCCTCCCTTATCATCTGTTTATCTACACCTGTTTCATCATTAATCTGTGTAAAAATTCACATTATAAATGTTACTGTATCTTCCTGTTTCCTAGATGGAAATGCTGCAGTCTTTATCACAGTATTATAAAAAAATTTACTTTGTATCTGAATGTGATTTTTGACCAATTTTTTTTTGATGAAGTGAAAAAAAAAGATTTTGTCCTTATTAATTTGGTGAATATTTATTCCAAACTAAAGATGACTTACATTTATATATGTGAGAAAATGGATGCCAATAGTAATTGTGAACATGGATGCCAATAGTAATTATGAACATGGGTACAGAATTTTCAATTTTACAGACAGCAAATTGTATATATGGAAACATGCATATGTTTTTTTTAAAAAAAAACACACACATCTATTTATAAAGTGGGCTCATCCGTGTAACAATATATAACACATGACCCAATCCAGATTTGACTAGTGGGAGTGTGTGTCTTACAAGAGATTGGCTCGGATTGTGGCTTTGGCAGACTGGAATTGAATTTTCTCATCCAAGAAAGGGCCACCTCTCAAAACTGGAGACTGATGAGTAGGTTCCTGTAAGCCACTCCTTGCTCCGAGGGGAATTTGGGGGATTATACCTAGACTCTAACACACTTCAAACTGTAAGACTCTTTCAAATAGAAATGTGTATATATTCTAGTTTTCTTCCCCCAAAGAGCTTAGCCCTCCATATTGTGTCAATCTGTTTCCCTGTCTGTCAGCCATTCATTTCACCTGAATGTTGTGATACAGTATTCACTCAAATCATGGCCTGGGTCTTGTGTGGATATGGGGATCTTTTTTTGTTTTGTTTTTAAAATTTAAATGCTGATATGATTGTTATGTCAGCTGACTTGTCAGTCAGCTGACATTATGTCGTCACTCTGCGGCGTGGGCGTACGCGTCCGCGTCCGCGTGAACAACTTCTCCTCCAAAACTACAAGGCCTAGAGACGTGCTGTTTTTTTTAAAAGATACCTTATCTATCGAGGATGAAAAATTGTTCAAGGCATGCAAATCTGTCTGTTCGTCTGTTTGCTAGAGACATTACAAGGGGGGTACCCCCACCAAAAGTGTGAAAATTTCAACACTTAATCACAATTTTCTCAGTGACTATTGCAGGGATTTCTCTCATATCTTGCATATATGTACTAGGCCACAGGTAGATTCTCTTGTGTGAGTATGAGACCTGGATCTGTCTTACTTTTTTTTTAATAAATTTTTTTAATAATTTTTAATGCATTAAAATTCATGAAATCATGCACAAAATCATTTATAACTTGAAAAGTGTTGCATTTAGAGCATTTTGTTAAAATATGTTATTCAGCTACTTTTTTCATAGCTACAATATGGTGAGTAAGTTGGGTGCCGGTCTCAATAGCTAAGTGAGTAATAGCTACTTTTGGGCTTTTCAGTAACTTCCATCATGAGTAAAATCACTTGTAACTTAAAAACTATTGCATTTAGAGAATTTCGTATAAATATGTTATTCAGCTACTTTTGGGTCAGCTATAACATAGTAAAATTTTAGACCTGTAGCTCATGGCATAGCTGAGTAATAGCTACTTTTAGGTTATCACTGTTGAGTAAATCGCTTATAACTTCAAAACTATTCCATTTAGAGAATTTCGTATAAATATGTTATTCAGCTACTTTTGGGTCAGCTATAACATAGTAAAATTTCAGACCTGTAGCTCATGGCATAGCTGAGTAATAGCTACTTTTAGGTTATCACTGTTGAGTAAATCGCTTATAACTTGGAAACTATTGCATTTACAGTATTTTGTTTCATATGTTATTCACCTATTTTGGGATCAGCTATAACATAGTGAAGTTTCAGATCTGTGGCTCATTGCATAGCTGAGTAATAGCTACTTTGAAGTTCTCACTATTGAGTAAATCACTTGTAACTTAAAACCTATTGCATTTAGAGAATTTCGTATAAATATGTTATTCAGCTACTTTTGGGCCAGCTATAACATAGTGAAATTTCAGATCTGTAGGTCATGGCATAGCTGAGTAATAGCTACTTTAAAGTTCTCACTATTGAGTAAATCAGTTGTAATTGGAAAACTATTGCATTTAGAGAATTTCGTATAAATATGTTATTCAGCTACTTTTGGGTCAGCTATAACATAGTAAAATTTCAGACCTGTAGCTCATGACATAGCTGAGTAATAGCTACTTTTAGGTCATCACTATTGAGTAAATCAGTTGTAACTTCAAAACTATTGCATTTACAGTATTTTGCTTAAATATGTTGTTCACCTACTTTTGGGTCAACTATAACATAGTGAAATTTCAGACCTGTAGCTCATTGCATAGCTGAGTAATAACTACTTTGAGGTTCTCACTATTGAGTAAATCAGTTGTAATTGCAAAACTATTGCATTTAGAGAATTTAGTATAAATATGTTATTCAGCTACTTTTGGGTCAGCTATAACATAGTAAAATTTCAGACCTGTAGCTCATGGCATAGCTGAGTAATAGCTACTTTTAGGTCATCACTATTGAGTAAATCAGTTGTAACTTGAAAACTATTGCATGTACAGTATTTTGCTTAAATATGTTGTTCACCTACTTTTGGGTCAGCTATAACATAGTAAAATTTCAGACCTGTAGCTCATGGCATAGCTGAGTAATAGCTACTTTTAGGTTATCACTGTTGAGTAAATCGCTTATAACTTGAAAATTATTGCATTTAGAGTATTTTGTTTCAATATGTTATTCACCTATTTTGGGGTCAGCTATAACATAGTGAAGTTCCAGACCTGTGACTCATTGCATAGCTGAGTAATAGCTACTTTGAAGTTCTCAATGTTGAGTAAATCACTTATAATTCGAAAACTATTGCATTTAGAGAATTTAGTATAAATATGTTATTCAGCTACTTTTGGGTCAGCTATAACATAGTAAAATTTCAGACCTGTAGCTCATGGCATAGCTGAGTAATAGCTACTTTTAGGTTATCACTGTTGAGTAAATCACTTATAACTTGGAAACTATTGCATTTAGAGTATTTTGTTGCAATATGTTATTCACCTATTTTGGGGTCAGCTATAACATAGTGAAGTTCCAGACCTGTGGCTCATTGCATAGCTGAGTAATAGCTACTTTGAAGTTCTCACTGTTGAGTAAATCAGTTGTAATTGGAAAACTATTGCCTTTACAGAAATTTGTGCAAATATGTTATTCAGCTACTTTTGGGTCAGCTATAACATAGTGAAATTACAGACCTGTAGCTCATGGCACAACTGAGCAATAGCTATTCTCAGGCACTGACTGTTGAGTAAATCGGCTATAACTTGAAAAATATTGCATTTGGAGTATTTTGTTAAAATATATTGTTCACCTACTTTTGGGTTAGCTATAACATAGTGAAATTACAGACCTATAGCTCATGGCATAGCAGAGCAATAGCTATTTTCAGGTTCTCACTATTGAGTAAATCAGTTGTAACTTGAAAACTATTGCATTTACAGTATTTTGCTTAAATATGTTGTTCACCTACTTTTAGGTCAGCTATAACAGAGCAAAAATTCAGACATGTAGCTCATTGCATAGCTGAGTAATCAGTAGTAACTTGAAAACTATTACATTTAGAGTATTTTGTTAAATATGTTATTCACAGACGTTTTGGTCAGCTATAACATAGTGAAATTGCAGACCTCTATGTCATGGCATAGCTGAGCAATAGCTTCTTTCAGGTTCTCACTGTTGAGTAAATCATTGTATCCAACCTGTAGGAAATCATGGGCTGGGAATCTGTTAATATGGTCCGATTTGACCTTGGAACCCTCCTTCAAGGTCAAATGAGGATAGCCAAACTTAAAAGTGCTTATAACTCGCTTATTATTGGTCCTAGAGGTTTGGAATGGAAAACCAACCTATAGAAAATCATGGGCTGGGAATCTTTTGGTGTGGTCGGATTTCACCTTAGACCCCTCCTTCCAGGTCAAACGAAGATAGCCAAACTTAAAGTGCTTATAACTCGCGTATTATTGGTCTTGGAGGTTTGGGATGGTAAACCAACATATAGGAAATCATGGGCTGGGATTCTTTTGGTGTGGTCAGATTTGACCTGGGACCCCTCCTTCAAGGTCAATTGAGGATAGCCAAACTTACAATTGCTTATAACTCGCTTATTATTGGTCCTACAGGTTTGGGATGGTAAACAAGCTACAGGAAATCATGGGCTGGGAATTTTTTTGTGTGGTCGGATTTGACCTTAGACCCCTCCGTCAAGGTCAAACAAGGATAGCCAAACTTAAAAAGTGCCTATGACTCACTTATTATTGGTCCGAGAGGTTTGGGATGGTAAACCATCCTAAATTCTTTGGCTGGGAATCTTTTGGTATGGTCAGATTTGACCTTTGGATCCCTTTTTCATGGTCGAACGAGGATATTGCATTTATAGTATTTCTTTAAATATTTTTAACCTACTTTTTACACTTAAACAATTACCTTGTTACTTTATTTCATAATACCATTTGCAGGGCACAACTTTTTTGTCCTTTTCTTCTGTCAGCTTCGGAATATCTTTCGAACATGCTGTTCAGTTACCATTTACTGTATTTCTGTACAGCCCTTTCCCTGATAATTATGCTTTCCTCTCATTATCACCATCACAAATCAAAAACATTCAGTCAGCTGACACAGTGCCCGTTCACGGGCACTCTCCTCTTGTTTTTAAAAGATACCTTATCTATCGAGGATGAAAAATTGTTCAAGGCATGCAAATCTGTCTGTTCGTCTGTTTGCTAGAGACATTACAAGGGAGGTACCCCCACCAAAAGTGTGAAAATTTCAACACTTTATCACAATTTTCTCAGTGACTATTGCAGGGATTTCTCTCATATCTTGCATATATGTACTAGGCCAGAGATAGATTCTGCAATGCATTAAAATTCATGAAATCATGCACTAAATCACTTATAACTTGAAAAGTGTTGCATTTAGAGCATTTTGTTAAAATATGTTATTCAGCTACTTTTTTCATAGCTACAACATGGTGAGTAACTTGGGCGTCTGTCTCAATAGCTAAGTGAGTAATAGCTACTTTTGGGCTTTTCAGTAACTACCATCTTGAGTAAAATCACTTGTAACTTGAAAACTATTGCATTTAGAGAATTTCGTATAAATATGTTATTCAGCTACTTTTGGGTCAGCTATAACATAGTCAAATTTCAGACCTGTAGTTCATGGCATAGCTGAGTAATAGCTACTTTTAGGTTATCACTGTTGAGTAAATCACTGATAACTTGAAAACTATTGCATTTGGAGTATTTTGTTTCAATATGTTATTCACCTATTTTGGGGTCAGCTATAACATAGTAAAATTTCAGATCTGTGGCTCATGGCATAGCTGAGTAATAGCTACTTTGAGGTTATCACTGTTGAGTAAATCACTTATAACTTGAAAACAATTGCATTTACAGAAATTTGTGTAAATACGTTATTCAGCTACTTTTGGGTCAGCTATAACATAGTGAAATTACAGACCTGTAGCTCATGGCACCACTGAGCAATAGCTATTTTCAGGTACTGACTGTTGAGTAAATCAATTGTAACTTCAAAACTATTGCATTTACAGTATTTTGCTTAAATATGTTGTTCACCTACTTTTGGGTCAGCTATAACATCGTAAAATTTCAGACATGTAGCTCATGGCATAGCTGAGTAATAGCTACTTTTAGGTTATCACTATTGAGTAAATCAGTTGTAACTTGAAAACTATTACATTTAGAGTATTTTGTTTCAATATGTTATTCACCTATTTTGGGGTCAGCTGTAACATAATAAAATTTCAGACCTGTAGCTCATGGCATAGCTGAGTAATAGCTACTTTTAGGTCATCACTGTTGAGTAAATCACTTATAAATTGAAAACTATTGCATTGACAGAAATTTGTGTAAATACGTTATTCAGCTACTTTTGGGTCAGCTATAACATAGTAAAATTTCAGACCTGTAGCTCGTGGCATAGCTGAGTAATAGCTACTTTGAGGTTATCACTGTTGAGTAAATCATTTATAACTTGAAAACTATTGCATTTACAGAAATTTGTGTAAGTATGTTATTCAGCTACTTTTGGGTCAGCTATAATATAGTGAAATTACAGACCTGTAGCTCATGGCACAACTGAGCAATAGCTATTTTCAGGTACTGACTGTTGAGTAAATCAATTGTAACTTGAAAACTATTGCATTTACAGTATTTTGCTTAAATATGTTGTTCGCCTACTTTTGGGTCAGCTATAATATAGTAAAAATTCAGACATGTAGCTCATTGCATAGCTGAGTAATAGCTACTTTGCTTATAACTCACTTATTATTGGTCCTAGAGGTTTGGAATGGTAAACAGACATATAGGAAATCATGGGCTGGGAATCTGTTGATGTGGTCCGATTTGACCTTGGACCTCTTCTTCAAGGTCAAACGAGGATAGCCAAACTTAAAAGTGCTTATAACTCGCTTATTATTGGTCTTAGAGGTTTGGGATGGTAAAACAACATATAGGAAATCATGGGCTGGGATTCTTTTGGTGTGGTCAGATTTGACCTTGGACCCCTCCTTCAAGGTCAGTTGAGGATAGCCAAACTTAAAATTGCTTATAACTCGCTTGTTATTGGTCCTACAGGTTTGGGATGGTAAACCATCCTATAGGAAATCATGGGCTGGGAATCTTTTGGTGTGGTTGGATTTGACCATGGACCCGTTCTTCAAGGTCGTACGAGGATACTGCATTTGCAGTATTTCTTTAAATATGTTTTAACCTACTCTTTACACTTAAACAGTTACCTTGTTACTTTCCTTCATAATACCATTTGCAGGGAACAACTTTTTTGTCCTTTTCTTCTGTCAGGTTCAGAATTTCTTTTGAACATGCTGTTCAATTACCATTTACTGTACTTCTGTACAGCACTTTCTCTGATAATTATGCTTTCCTCTCATTATTAGCTTCACAAATCAAAAACACTCAGTCAGCTG
This sequence comes from Sabellastarte sp. h YS-2021, assembly GCA_964017235.1. Lineage (NCBI taxonomy): Eukaryota > Metazoa > Annelida > Polychaeta > Sabellida > Sabellidae > Sabellastarte > Sabellastarte sp. h YS-2021. Next base: position 122,031,166 of record OZ024930.1, on the reverse strand, counting down.
ACACATTGCCCGTTCACGGGCACTCTCCTGTTGTGATAAAAATATTTTGCACCATGGGCCAAATTCTGCTTTGAAAAAATGACTTGGAACCATTCCTTAAAGAATCTAATATAATATTGATGAAATTAGATTTCCCAAAACTCTAATTTTATTAAACATCACTTCAAAATTGATTTTGAAATGCGCAGGTTTTTATAAATTTTACTTAAATCTTAATTTACAGTTAGTATTGCATCATATTGTATATTTATACCAGTGCAATATCTCCTTGTACTAAAGTACACAAAGTACTACTTGATCCATCCTGGCGCAGCACACGTTCAGCCCAAGCTCTGAAGTGACTGACCTGTACTCTGGGTTCAAACACAGATCCTGTGTGTGTTACCCACTTGGCCACAGTAAGATTGTTTTTTGATCCTGATTCAACCCTTTACTTTAATCAAGCATTTTTTGAACCAGGCACTTATTCAATCAAGCATTTATTTGAATCTAGACCAGTTGGCACATTGGAAACCTAATTATACGACATGTGGTTGTAGTATCACTGCAAGACAAACTTTTAAAACGTAGAAGCACCTTTGGATGTCTCAGACTCAGAATTGGTTGTATATATTTATAGATTTAAATGCTATATATATATATACAGAAGAAGTGAGAAGCAGTGTAAATGATATATATGGTATGGTCTACTATTTAGGGTTGATTAGTTAAAACTTGGCATTTTATTACTTGGCTTTTTCCTCTGTAGTTATGGGTTCAATTCCAAATCCTGGCAACATGTGGCAAATACTGAGGATCTGCCCTAATATGACGACTAGCTGCTAGAAGAGATATAAAACTCTATATTTGACACATACTTACCTCCAGCTACTTTCTCCCAGTTGTAATCTGGTGGGCAGATTAATACATGATCGGTTGAATTGAGGGTGAAGTACATTGGACCCCACCCCCCTCCCCAATTTGAGGAGCTCTTTATTATTCATAGTGCTGCGTCTGACAAAGACATAGCATGTATATATGAAGGCTGGCTGCAGAGGAGTTTGAGTGATGTTCCCTGCAAATTAGGCAGTCTCCATCTGTCTTTATAGGGCTGTGACATATACACCGTATTTTCTTGAAATCTCGCCCCATGCATTAATTATGCTGGGTTCACACTTCTATGGTCTTTTGTCTCTGATTTAATGCTCACAGAGTTTACTGGGATAAATGAGATTGGGGAGTAAAAGTCTACAATACCGGTAATCACTTTTGTGAATCAGTGTGTGATTTATTGTCTTAGTGGAAATGGAAAGAGGATTGTAGTTTATTGTAGTTCTAATATTACAGAATGTATCCTTGACATAGGTCAAACATCGACACTGTTGTGGTTATGGATCTCTAACACCCCAGTCACACTACAAGCAGTATTCTTCTAAGTTTGTAGGTGCTGAAAAACCCTGGAAATCATGGAGGCGGAAATTTTTTAACATTTCAAAACTTCTCTGTGTATTGACAGGTGAAGCAGGGAAGATTTTATCAAGTTCACTGACAGAAGTGTACCAGTAATTACAAGAATAAGGCATTTTAAGAAGATGCTTATAAATTTAGGCAATACCACCTGTAGTGTGACTGACGTATAAAAGTATCGAGGATGTTCAGAAATGTGGCCCTCGCCCTCTTATGTACCAACTGCTCATTATAAGCATGACTTCTATAGAGAGTGCTATGTTATGAATATAGTTGTAAATAAGCCCAGGTAATATTTTAGAAGTTTTATGGTTTATGAGTATAAATATAGAGAGAGGGATGAACACAAAACTGCTGCCACATGTTAACAAACTTGCCCCCTTACCAGTATAACCTTACCCCTCCCCCTCTACAAGTGGAGTGCTGGGACTTCCTTTCAGTCTGCTACCATATTTAGTCATAACATTTCATTTGCCATTTTTCGCCTTTTTCTTCGAAGTCATATTTTTTCTTGATTTAACACAAATTTTTATTTCGTTAAAATACTGCTGTTTGACCTAGATATATGTATTATTATATGAATCTTGTCACAAGAGAAGGAAATAATGCACCATTCGCACTTTACTATTAAGACGCACCATTGTACCTGTTTGTCACTTTATAACATATGAACAGCCCAGTCCTCTAACATTACCCATGTTTGGCACTGTGTCATATTGTTTTGTAACGTGTGGTCAGCTCACTCAGATACATTATGTAAACCCTAAATGTGGAATTTTTAGCAGTCTTTGGTCATGCAAGAGTTGCATTTCTAGACTTTCTTGATATATTTGGGATTTATTAAGGTATTCAGGTTTGACCTCTATGTAGTGATTTATACAACGTAATAATTTCTATTGTTTCAAATTTAGATAAATATAAAAATTTTCATCTATGATAATGATTTTTGTGGCAAACCTTGTCTGCAACCTTGTCTGCCCCATTTAACTGTGTCATAATTATATTGGAAAAAAATGAAGCAAATCAATGTTATCTTGTGTACATAAGTAACTGAGCTATCAACTCTGAGTGTTATCAGTTTGTGCAACTTTATACCTTGTAATAACTTTTGCCATTTTTAATTTCTAATGTTAATGACTGGTTGTGTTGAGTTAACAGGATTTTGCTAATGTGTTACTCCTTTTTATACCATTTTATAGGCTCGGTATAAGCGCCAGCATTACATGATTTTTTGTTGTTAGAGTAGCCTTGTTTGTAATTGAGGAGTATTCTATAAGTTTGCATAATGTTCTCTTACATACACTACATTTAATGTCAAGATACTTTTAAGAATATGGTGATCTACCGTATATCTCCTGTCATCTATGATAATCATTGCTTTATGAATTGATTGAATTCCAATCCCTATTATACAGGGGCCGATTTCACTAAAGGACTTAAACTAAGTCCCTTTTGTGGCTAAGTCTTGGACTTAAATCTAACACTTTGGTCTTAACTAGAAAAATGGATTTCACAAAGGTGACTTAGCTAAGTCCAGGCTTATCATATAACCACAGTGGTTTTGTGTGTCATGTGACCTTTTGTATCTATTCAAAATATAATATTGATGCCACATATTCTTCTTTTAATGTATTTTATCTAAGGATAAGTGCTGTTTTGAAATTGAAAACCTTGTTAGCACATATAAACTTCCCAAACACTACTTTAGTGAGGTGTTCTGCATAATTATAATTTATTTACAGCCATTTCAAATTTTGAAGTAGAGAAAAGTTTATGGCGGCCATATTTAAGTCCTCTTTACAAAATTTAAGCCCACTACCTCCCAGACTTAAAAGTTAAGTCCACTGACTTAGCAATTTCATGGACTTAGCTGCTTTGTGAAATCCGCTAAGTCTAAGACCACAGACTTAGCAGTTTTTTGACAAAATTTAAGACCAAAGTCTTAGATTTAAGCCTAAATCTGGACTTAAGTCCCTTTGTGAAATTGGCCCCAGGTTTGAAAAGGCTTTTGGTACTAATTTAAGCCCGAAGCAAGGTAAACCCCACACAGTATCACAGAATACTGATTGTTTCATTTTCTTAAAAATACAGAAAAGTCTATCTAAATATAATATTAATATAAAATTGTAAGGTAGTATAAGACTTTTAGATTTATGCATTTTTTACTGACAAAATGTAGTTCCAATATACATGTAGAATATAAGATGTTTGGGAGGGCCATATTAGGATTTTTAACCAAAAAGACAGTGACATAAAAATCTGATGTACATCTAGAAGTACATCTTATAACAGGAAAAAATATCTATATAAATCTGAGAAGTACAATGAATCATTTAATAGTTCTCTTGAAGTAAGCATCATACCTAAGCAGAGCTGAAATCATGAATTGCATATGTATGCATTTGTTTTGAGATTGTTTTACAAAATTGTTTTATTTACTTCCATTTTATATCCACCCAAAATGCTTATGCCCTATCTATACTTCCACATTTACAGAATGTAAGATGGCTGTTTTTAAGGATTCATGGCCAATTGAAGGTTCTTAACATGCTCACTGCGAAATTTCAGTTGCTTATTCTTATCCCAGGCCCATAAAGGCCTGGGTTACAATCTAACCCAAGCCATGCAGGCAGTGTAAGCAGGCATAGGATTTGTGGATGCCCAATAATCCAAACCCCTGCATAGATTTTAACAAAAATTTTACCTCCAACAAGTAGATGTATGTCAGCATCTGTTTGTTTGCAAAATACCTCAAAGACTTGTGGACGGATTTTGGTGAAACTTTCAGGAAATCTCAACATTACCACAAGGAATAGATCAATTTTGGGGGTGATCCTGATAACGTTGTGGATCCAGGAAATGTTATAGGATTTTTTATCATTGCACTCATAGGCCGTATTGGAGGTATTGGGACCACCAGTAGGTCTGCTCTCTCCAAATACCTGTCTTATCCAGATATGTTTAGAGGAACTAGAACCAGGTGCTCTGTATGTACTCTTTAGCTGTTGTATTCACTCTTCCTCCATTTCATTTACCTTTTACTTCAATTTCTGGTGAATTTATTGTCTTCTTTGTGCAATATTTTTATGTATTTTTCAAAATTTGTATTATCGCTCATCTGGCCACGTGGTGTCAGAATGTGGGATTTCCTTTGGAAATAATCATTTCCGCGGTCAATTAATTCGTTTATTCACTTCTACTGGCATTATAATTGCCAGTTTACAGTTTTCCATCATTCTTTCTACGAAATTCTTTGTTTCACCACGTATTTTGACCGTATTTTTGGGCTTTTTAGAAATCATTCACCAGGTCATGTGACGATGTCACATCCAAAATGGAGGTCAACCGATCGGTTGGTAGATTTTCTCAGTGATTACAGTATTTCCAGGTGTGTGTATGCATTCCTTTTTCATAATTCTTTGAGTATTATTCTTTCAGAGCATAATGTGTAATAATTCCCATTGTTAACGCATATTTCATAGCGTAACATTACGGTATTTACGGTATAGCGTAACATTACTGACTCCCCTCCCCATATGTTTTCCACGTTTTCTACAGTAACAGAGGATCAAGTTACTTAAACTATTACCAACTCTCCTAGTAAATCATGTTCCCTAGACCCTTGGTCCACTTTCCTTGTTCTGTATTATCTGGATGTTCTCATTATCCCCATCACTTCAATAATCAACACTTCTCTTGAGCAAGGTAAGTGTCCAAATTTTTTCAAGCAGGCCCATGTTACCCCTATCCTCAAAAAAATCATCCTTAGACAAAGAAGTTTTCAAAAACTATAGGCCTGTGTCAAATTTAAACCTTATCTCAAAGATACTTGAAAGAGTAGTAGCCGTCCAGCTATAAACTCATCTTGATGAAGCCGGCCTTATGACTGCCTTCCAATCGACTTATAGAAAACACCACTCTACTGAAAGTTCCCTCCTTAATATTCATAACGATATTCTTCTTAATATGGCCAAAGGGTCTGTCACTGAACTTACACTTCTGGATCTATCTCCTGCTTTCGATACCATTGACCACACCATTCTCCTGGACAGACTCAATGTTTATTATGGAATCAGTGAGCTAGCACTTGGCTGGTTCAAATCATACCTGACAGGAAGGACACACTCGGTCAAGGTAGGTAGTACACTCTCGCATCCTGCTGCGCTCCAGTAGGGAGTTCCCCAGGGCTCCGTCCTTGGACCAATTCTGTTCTCTCTCTACACTAACCCAATCAGCTCAATCATTCATTCCCACAGTAGCATCAACTACCACTTTTATGCCGATAACACCCAGTTATACATAACACTTTCACCAGCAAATTTTTCTGACTCTATGCAAAAACTAAAGAACTGCCTAAACGACATTCAAAATTTCATGTTTACAAATAAATTGAAGCTTAACCCAGACAAAACTGAGTTTATTCTCATAGGCTCCCAAAAATTGTAAAGAACTCCTCCCTCACTTCGCACTGAGTTCCCCTTTGTGAGGAAGATATTGCACTTGCAAAGCAGTAGATTAGATTAGATTAGTATTTAGTACCTACCATTCATGGTTCATTATTTGTACTGGCCCTTTGATGTGACATTTCTGGGATTCAGATCCCGGTTTCAGTGTTTTTGGGTTCAATTCTGAACCTAGGGTCTCCATTTTCAGGCTTTACCCACCTTCAGGTTTGGAGGATGGTGGTAAACAGCTCTTGGGTGTTGACTTGGTCTTCCACCTTTGGAGATCCATCTCACTATTACCGGTTTCCTACATTCCAATTTTATGTCATTTTGATCATTTGGTTTCTCAGTCCATTTTTAGTCCTTTGGCCTCTTTTGTGCCTAAGGCTCAGCCTAATTTGGCTGTCTTTTTGGTGCTGGGATTACCTTCTCAAGACCATTTTTGTTCAGGGTCCCTTAAGAAGAGTTTATCAGTTGAATCCAACTGATTTTGCTACTTCCTAAACACAGCTCCATTCATTTTCTAAATCTAGAAAATTTTTTGTTTGCTTGGTGAAAATCTACTGTTACTCAACAGCTATCTTTTGCATTCTCACCATTTTTTAGTTCTGACTACCAATGGGCACATCTGCCTTTTGGGTATGTTGGGGTCCTTCTGTCTTTTGTTAATCAGTAAGACTAGAGGAACCTTATTCCAACATTTGTTGTGTCTGTCTGTTGGACTTTATGGATGCTTTGGACTTTGTCCTCCAATCTTCTCCACAGAAGATTTTCAAGGCTTCCTGTCCAAACAGAATTAGGGGATAAACTTTGACTGCTCTATCCTTTTGATCAGTCTTATTTTTCTTAAAGTCAGCCACTATTCCCAGGCTCAGAAGTTCCTGCGTGAGGCCAGATTCTTACTTTCTGTTACTTATTCATTTTGGGAATAGTGAACATTGAATTTTGGAAAACCGTCTTCAGGGTTTTTTTGGGTTGACTTGATCAGGTTTCCGGACCTGGGATCTAGCTTGGTGGGGTTCTTAAGACCCTCTCTTCCCGAGGCAGATGTCCTCTGCTATTAGGAGAGATCTGAGACGGACCTTAGGGTCTTTAGTACTCTAGGATTTTTCCTTGGGTCCTGTTTTGTTGATCACTTAGGCAAGTTGATTGACCAGACAGTAGTTCTGAGTGGTCTTTTTCATCCACCATGCTTTGGACATCTTTTCAATGGATCTTATAAGCACTTAAGTGTAATTCTAAGAAAAATTCTAAGAATCTTTGTGAATACAGACCCTGGTTAAAAAACCATCCAATTTCTAACACCAGCCCATGAAGGCTGGGGTTATAGGCATTCCCTGAGCCATTTGTGGTGGCGGCAGCGGTTTGCATAAAGCTGTTGATGTTTTACAGCCTAAATGAGTGCATAGATTTTCACCACATTTTCAGTATATGTTTACCCCAAGAGGATCTAGAGCTGTTGCCATGGCAACACTTTTAAGATTTTTGGGTCTTAAAGTTTCCGGGTGTTCCACAACCTAAACCCATGCATGGATTTTCTCTAAATTTTCAAGATATGTTTCATGCAAGAGGATCTAGAGCTGATTAGGTTTTGGGTGGTATCTGACAACAACTATTGCCATGGCAACACTTTTGGATTTCTGGATCTTAAACTTTGTGGTTGTTCCAAAGCATAAACATGTGCATGGATTTTCACCAAATTTTGAAGATACATTTACCCCAGGAGGATCAATGGCTGATTAGGTTTAGGGAGTTATCTGGTAACAACCATTGCCATGGCAACACTTTTAAGATTTTGGGGTCTTAAAGTTTATGGATGTTCCACAGCCTAAGCCCATTTATGGATTTTTACCAAATTTTTAGGATATGTTTACCCCAAGAGGATCTACAGCGGATTAGCTTTTGGGGGGTATTTGGGAACAGCTGTTGCTATAGCAATGCTTTAATGCTTCTTGGACTTAAACTTCTTAATTAAAAAGGGGCACTATTAAACCGATGTTACTACAGTTACATTTTTATGTGCTGCTGGCACAACGCCAGGGTCTGGAGATAAATGTGGAATGGCTTCTATGCGTGCGTTTGTGACATTTTAACATAAACCTTTATATCTCAGTCATTTATGAAGCTATCTTCACCAAATTTTCAGAGAATGTTTACATCTATGAAAACATATCTGTAAAAATTTTATCATTTAAAAAAAAAAAAACATGGCTGCCATAGCAGATTGTTAATCAAGCTAGCTTCAATAGATTTGCACAAAATGTATATGGCTAGGAAACCTTGCCTGAGAGTAATTTTGGCCATGTTTTGAAAACAAAATTGCCGCCATGTCCAGGGTTCCCACATCCTTGAAAATCCTTGAAAAAAATTGTTTCATTTTGAAGGCCTTGAAAGTCCTTGAATTTGGCCAAAATTGAATAAAATCCTTGAAAAGTCCTTGAATTTGTTATTGCCCAACTTCTGTATCTGCATCATCTAGTTTTATGGCTATGGCAGACTCAGCAAAGCAAGTATGATCTAGTCTGAACAAAGTTTATGTTAAAATATTATTAGATGTGTTAACTAGCATTGTTGTAGTGAGTTTATAAAATGTTAAAATCATGTAACAATAAAAAATTTTGTGGGAGGAACAGACGGCTAGAAGGGGAGGTAAAGGAGGCCGTGCCTTAAAATATGTCCTTGAGAATTGTTGTTGTTGATCTTGAAAAGATCTTGAATCCAGTTGTCAAAAGTCTGTAGGAACCCTGATGTCACATCTTTAATGTTAGGTAGGAGGTTATGATATCAAAAAGGCCTAATATCTCTGTTATCATTGGTCCTAGTGATTCCAAATGAGAAAACAACTCATAAGAAATCAGAGCCTGCAAAGTGTCAAAATTTTATCTTTGACACCTGCTTCAAGGTCAGACTGGGTAATCATTCTAAAAAGATCTCACATTTCCCTTATTGGTTCGCGGGCTTCCAAATGTGAAAACAACTTGAAGGAAATTGTGGCCTGTGAATCATTTGTGAGTTTCGAATTTGACGTTTTGCCCCTGCTTCAAGGTCAAGTGGGGTCATCATTATATATCTGCCTTATAATTGGTTAGGGCTTCAAAATATTAAAAGAACTTGTAAAAAATCATGGCTTATTAATCTTTTGCAAATGTAAAATTTTACCTTTGACCCCCTCCTTTCAAGGTCAACTGAGGTACATGTAGGGTAACTTGTTGTAATGGATCTAGAATGGATTGTTCCCACATCATGTATTACAATATGACACAAAGTCAGACTTTGAGACCTGCTCAGAAAGATGGGAAATGAGGATGCTTTGTTGGAAAAGTGTGAAAGGAATATTAGTAATTTACCAAACAATTCATATAGTTTACAGCATGTTCTCTTATTAAGTTCAATAATAGTCCCAATGTTTTTCATTGAATGTATTGTCTTGACGAATTACTGTGAAACGTACTCATAAATAGTGACAGAACCTGACTAATTTAGATATTTTTTCAAAGGAACACTTGTATATCCAATTGCATCAGTGAGGTGATAATTATGTGGGCAAAAATAGGTGTGTAATGATAATAAATCTCAAAAACAAAGATAGTTTCGAAATTCAGAAAATTACATTGCCTTGAAATTACTGAACACTGTCATTTAAAAGTCCCACCTCCTGAGTAAGTGTAATCTACTTGTCAAGAATATGTAGAAATGTACATTTGGAATGGTAAATTGATGACCTAAAAAGACCCGTCCAATTAGACATTAGCAGGCAGGTTTTCTCTCTGGGCAGACAGACAAAATTCCCTTTTTTTATTCAACAGAGGGATGAGTTATTAATGAGGTTGACATAAATGTGGTATAATAAATATATCAGACATTTGTCCCATGGGATATTTATAGTTATGTGACATCTTGTAACTGCCGAATTTGTTATGCTGCAGCTATGCACAGCATTTATCGACAGTAGTTATTGTGCGAGTTTATACCCGCTTAATATACACCCCCTAACCCAGGCATCTTTTTAAATTTAGTTTTTTGTGTGCCCACTCATTGTATTCTTTTTTTATCTCATCAATATCCTTGTGGTATTCTCAACCTTTTGGTTTTGCAATTAAGGATATTAAAGAACTGTATTGAATTCTTTTGAGTCCATTACATATGTATTCCCAATGCTTAAAAATTACAGTATAGTTGATCTGCCTTCTTATTTTGGCAGTGTACACTAAACCGAAATGAATGGTATCTCCAAACAAATTCTTCCTATTATTGAAATCTTCTGTGCAATATATTAGCAATAAAGTAAAATGAGTCATATGAAACAAAGAAATTGCTCTGATACTCTAGGAAAATCCATGACTTTTTAACATTTTATTAATTATATGTTCAAGCAGACCTGCATTCTCTCTTTCAAGTATTTACATAAAAGCGGAGTGAAATCAGCCAAAAAATTACACAAAGTATATATACATATTTATTTATTTCTAGGAAATGCTCTACATAATGAGAATATAGGAACTTGCAAAACTTGCCATATTATACCAAATCTTATTGAAATCTATACTGTCAAAATAATTATTCCTGTGATTTTACACTAAAATACTAGTTCTACTTTTTTAACCTTTGAATATCTGAACAGAGTCTTAATCTTGTATCCTGTTCAGAATTTCTTCTGTTTAAGTGGTGGTTCCATATTCAAGGACTTTCATCACAGAGGCCCCAATTTCAAATCCAAGGTTGATCAGGAACAAAATAACCAAAAATTCAAAAAAAGACTGGGAAAATGAAAGTGTATCCCAAACATGCGAAACTATATGATTTGTCTGTGGACCAACCACTACTCATCCTAATTGCACTGGTACACCCCCAATCATTGCATCCTGACCTATCTGAATTCATCCCAAATTTATCCTCATCTCAATACAATGCACATTGTTAAGTTTAAGGCATAGAACTTCATACTTGGTTGGGACTATTGACCTTTAACTTTGCTGTGGTTGTCTTGACCATTAAAATCTTGTCCAGGCTGTATCTTAGATACTGTGAGGCGTAGGAAGTTGAGATTTGGTATGGACATTGGTTGGGGGTGTAAATGTCCAATGTCATGGTATGACCTTGATTTGCCCTTTGACCTTGCTGTATTGACCTTTAAGTTTTCCTGGACTTTATCTCACAAACCGTAAGATGTAGGAAGTTGATATTTGGTAAGGACATTAGTTGGGGTGTAGGTATGCAACATCCTGATGTTACCTTGCTTTGACGTTGTTGTAGTGACTTTGACCTTTAAAATCTTGTCCCGGCTGTATCTTGAGTACTGTAAGGTGTAAGAGGTTGGTATTTGTTGCAGATATTAGTTGGAGGTGTAGATGTGCAATGTCCTGATATGACCTTGATTTGCCTTTTGACTTGGCAGTATTGACCTTCAAAGTCTTGTCTGGGCTATATCTAGAAGCCATAGGATGTAGGAAAATTATACTTGGTAAGGATATTAGTTGGGGTGTAGGTATGCAGCATCCTGATGTGTCCTTAATTTGACCATGTTGTAGTGATCTTGACCCTAAAAATCTTGTCTGGGCTATATCTCAGATGCTGTAAACTGTTGTAAGTTGATACTCGGCAGGTACATTGGTTTGACCTTGGTTGGTACTTTGGGTATATACATTTTATCTCTGTTAATTGTTATTTCAACTGCATCTTCACATAACCTACACTGTCTGTTCTGAAAGTCTCCTGATCTTTGTACTTTTTCATCTATTCTGTATCTCAAGCTATCCAATGCTATTTCCCCAGGCTTTGGACTATGGGCATCTCTGATGCTATTTTATGTTATAATCCTGATTTTACATTATAAAACTGATTTAAACCTCAAAAATTAAATATTAGATATTAAGTACTGTGAGATATTAAGTGATGTTTGATTATTTAAAACATTCATTGAAGCATCTCATTCATGATCACAGTGAAGGTCACCATGGACACTATGCAATACCAGTCCTTCTTCTGCAAAACTGGACTGATGTCTGGTCTAAGTGGGGCAGAACAAAATCTACAGGAATGTGGCCGATCTAGTTTTTGATTGTGACAACAAAATGGGGCTTTATGTAGTTCAACTTTATTCAATATATCACTACATAGTTTGGACATTTTCAGGTATGTGTCATGACAGTTTGTGGTCTCAGATCACACCAGTTCTGAAAACAGAGTCCATCACATTAACAGCTTTTGAGCTCTGTTTAATTATAGAGTTTTATGTTACTTCCACATTGCCTAATGGAGAGACAATGTGTGATTTTAAGTACTCACATCTTGACACTTTTGAGCCAATGAACACTTGACCAGTCTTGTGATTTTTTAGTTTTAAAATATTTTGAAATATTAGTGGTTTGCAATGGCTTTGACATAATAAGAGAATCATTAGTTTCACCCATATTTCAAAATCATCTTTGATCTATTTTTGGCAACCTTTGATAAAATTTTTAAAAAGTATGGGCGACTAAATATTTTTTAGGTAAGTGGACATGAAATCGTATACAATTTGCTGATTGGTAAAAAATATGAGATGATTTCCCTGGGGAAGTGAAACTGGGGTTTAACTTTGTTCCTCTTCATGATTTCTGTCTATAGCAGAACAGTAAAGCATTGGAGGACATTGCCAAATGGCAGTAAGGACATCTTTATTGTGTGTTCAACATGGCAGAAAAATAATAAGTTCCAGGAGATAGGTTAAAACCATCCCCTAAAACTTTTACAGGGTATGCAACAGATATTGTGATGTCAGTAAGTTGATTGGAGTTAGATTATAATTTAGGTTATTATACTAGATAAAAGCCTTATTTTGTGAATATTGTTGTGATCAATTATGAAGTAGATTATGTTCAGTTGTTTGAAAGAGAAATTAAAATTATATCTGACATAATATAGGGTCATGTAAAATTACAACATACTGGCTGTGATTTTATGAAAAAGTGATCATTAAACCAGACAGGTAAAAAAAGAAGTTTTTGAAATTTAATAATTCTCTTAGAAATATCTTGAATACTCGATTCACTAAGCCAATAGAATTCTTCAGTTATCACCTTTTTGGATTTTAAATCTCTGATTTCTTGCCACATTGTTTTATAAAGTGCATGTGATGAGGTCACCTTAAAATAAATGTCATCCCCTGGCAACTAAAGCCTAATCATTTGAAATCCATATTTGTCTTCTGCAGCAAAACATTATAAATACAACAACTAAAAATGCCGCCATTTAAATACAAACTATTGATAAACCTGTATGATGGCAGATTTGAGTTCCAGTCAAAAAGACTTGTTTAAACAATTCAAAATGTGGCGACTTAGTACTTACTAACTTTTCTTATTTATATTTCATTAATTATATAAATAAAAACAATGAAAATGGTTGATGGACTAAGTCCCACCCATTTTCAGAAGTGGCAAAAACCATTTAATAGCTAATCTTACTGTAATTTAAGACACAGAAAATTGTTGTTATGGATCGTAGATTTGACATTTGCAGTCATGGAATCTATGTTTCCCTTACGAAAATATTAAAATGGATAAACCCTTCACCATGAAGTACCATGTTAGTATTTAATAGAAGAAAAACTGTGAAATGTGTAGGATAGCCGTCATTATATATTTTTTTACTTGCAGGAAAATCTCAATTCAATTTAAGAAGAGGTTTGTGACTGTGTCTTTCATTTAATCTGTTTCAGAATTTCAATGGTTTTTGCACTGCATTGCTTAATATTTTAGGGGATACACCAAAGTGGTGAATTTTACCTTTTCTCTCTATTTTTGGGATTTTTAACAACCAGGTAGAGCAGAGATAAAAGAAATCTCTGTCTGTCAACACTGCAAACTTGCATGTGTCCAAAGAAAAAAGCTTACAGAGAAACCAGCTAGACAGTACCATAAATGGTAGAAATATTGCCGAAGGTCCTATATTCATTAACCTTATTTTTTTCTTAATTTTAGAATGTTGGAAATGAGAATATTGGTTTAATTCATTAATGTTCCATGACTCCATGAGTACATAAATTATTACAATTCTTCAGTTAATACTGGACATGTTTTGGCCCTAAGAAATACCTAGATGTTTTTATCTTTCATCTTGAGATTCATAAGTCTAAAACTTATTTTGATGGATGCAAATGATAGACCCATACTTTTGAACATCCTTCCACTAGATAGAACATCTGCTTCCACACTATCATCATGCAGGCTCAAGGCTCACCTCTTTCACGAAGCCTGTCCTCCCAAGTGTCTCCTCTGGTTGTGCAAATGCTTTTGGTGCTGACCTTTCTTCCCAGTGAACTTAATATTATTTCTTTACCCTTGCATCCTCATGAACCTTACAATTTGATGAAGTTCAAAATTAAGTGCTTTAATAGTTTGTAAATAGTAATAATGACTTCACCCAGTCGCACTATGTAAAAAATACTGATGACCTGTCTATATATCCACCAGCTGTTAAAACGGACATAGAATCCCCAACTTTAATAACTTTTTCTTATAACACTCAGTGCAAAACTCTGCAGAATAGATATAGTTCTGGGTAATCCTTTACATAAACCCTTTTGGGTAGAATGTAAAGGGACTTGAAATTTACTTAAGCAATTCCAGTAATAGAGTAAATTTCATTGGGAAAAGAAACCTTTGTCAGACCTGATCTTCAACTTAAAAGGGAATTCTTCTTGAAAGAGTATATAGAACATATATGAGATTGTCAGTGGGTGATAATTGGTTTGTCTGTCCTGAAAAGAGTCCGACTTTTGCTGACTATAAAGCCAGTATATTACATTTATCAGGCCCAATGTTTTAATCAGCCATTCTACACTACTTTAATGCCAGGAATTACACAGAGTAGTAGCAGTAATGTGCCCTTAATCACCGACACTAGTACTTTTTGCCCAGTATATTACCTACTTGAAGCAGCTGAATGTTTTGTAACCCCCAGCACTGCCAAACTACTGACTGAGTCACTCCCCTCCCAACCCCTCCTCCCCCTCCACCAAAAACAGCTTCAACATCATTACACTGCTAACCTTGTCTTACTCTGTAAACGAGTACTGGTATATTAAGTTGCTCTCTCTACATTTATTTGGGACTTGGTTTTTATTTTGGCCTTCTTAAATACACAGGAATTTTTTTAATGTTCTTCTTTTTCTCCCAGGTTTAGGATTAGTTGTTATTTTTATAAAAATTAAGCAAAAAAATTATATATATTATGTATCTATATACTTGTATATACATAAACTTTACACAACTGGAGAACCAAGCTATGCAAAAACCCGCAGAGAGAGAGAGAGAGACATCTGTGAATGTGACATGTCTATGGCGGGGTCTATTAGCCTCATATCTAGGACGCAACAGATCTTCTGGACATTCCACCTTCACTTTAAAGGTCATTTACAAGAATACCCCCAATCCCCTTTTTCTCCTCCTCTCCCATCTTCCCCCCCATCCCCCGACTGACTCAATGCCCTTGTCTACGTCAAAGCAGAAACAGGCTATGGATGATCTGTTGTTATACAGCGAGTACTGGAATGCCTTGGAAAACTAGTGTATTGTTGAAAATGAAAAAAACAAAATTGTCTCAGTAAAAGGGTGCAAGTTAAACCCTTTATCAATATCTTGTGTTTGAATGTTTTACCTTTGTAATGTTTTACTTACATCGGCATAAGGTTAATGTTTCACTGGAGTATGGTTTCTTGTCCCTGTGGTTACTCCAGCACCAGTAGGAAGCTTCACCTTTCTTCTGATGCTGTGAATGGTTTGACTTTTAGCTGTGTCTGTAATAAGCTAAAGTCATAATACCCTGTTCACACTATTCTTGTCCTCACAAGCAAAATATGACCACAAAATATTTAGCTCATCAGGACTCATTTGCAGTGGTTTGATGCTTTTTGTGTTTTGGTAGTGTCCATCAGGTTTCTTATCTGTAAATAAATTTGGTTGGGTAGGATGCTTTCGCACAAAATGGCACAAAAACATAATATGGCGGTATTATTTTAAATTCCACTAGAGCTTGAGAATACCTTAAAGTATTCATATCCAATTACCTTGACCTTGAGTGCCTTTGCTAATACTTCATCAGAACAACTTGTATATACTTTAGTATTATTGCAAGGGTTTTAGAATGTAAAAACAGTTTATAGGAAAACATGGTGTGTAAATCTTTTTGTGAGGTCAGCTTTGACACCCATTTCAAGGTCCAGTGGGATCAGCTTACCAAAAAGTCCTTGTAGTCCCTATATTATTGATCCTTGGGGTTCACAATAAGAAAAAACTTTTTTAAAATCAGATCAGATTTGATCTTTGTCCACTGCTTGAAATCAACTTGGTTTGCTAAGCTGCTTTATATCCATTATCATTGGTAATATTGTTGTTTATTATTTCCATGTATACAATATGTAGTTTCTGAGATTTGTATTGTAGTTTTTCTGTGTACACTTAATATTTAGTAAAATGACAATCATCTCCAGATAATAAACATTGACCAGATATGATGATTTGTCTTTACATGAGATTTTTGGGTTCACTTAGCATAGGTCACTTTTGAAGTTTACTTGCAATTTAATGATTCTTCTTAACTATTTAGAACATTCAGTTATTGTTTTTACGCTAATTACTGACCACTAAATAATATTTTGGATAAAAAATTTGTGCTGCTTCGAATGTCTTTTTGTGTGAACAGTAGAATAAATAAATGTTAGAATAAGTGTCATTTAACCACTTCAGTTAAAAGTTGCATATTATTTTCTGATCTTCTCAAATCTCCGACTTCACAAAACTATTTCATGTGGGTACATAAAGCATCTATATTCAGCCATCGGCCCTTGTAACGTGAGTAATTTTTGTGACAAAAACTGTGGACAAGGGAGTATTAATCTGACCCGAGGGCTAATATTCCAGAAATAAACTCAGACTTATTGCCTCAAAATAATCCTAAATTAAAGCTGGTTAAATATTCAAAATTAGTTGAAAATAATGCTTAACTTCAGCATTGACCCAATATTTTAAATGATATTTGAAAAGCTGCATTCAGGTAGTCAATGAAGTATTAAATACTAGCTTTCAAGCATCATGACACAGAATTCTAGTGGAATTGGGTTTTAGGCAAGATCTTTACAAAGTGAGAAGCTGCCGAGAGCTTTGGGGCTAGAGGGCTCCTTGTTTTTACAATGTTTGGAGGTAACGAACCATGGAAAACTAGCTGGTCCCTTCCACTTGTTCTAAGACTATGGGTCTCTTCCCAACCCACTCGGGTTACTTAGCTTAAATAAATACTCATAGAATTTTTTGTCAGCTTTGACTTAAAAAAAAATATAAGACAAAGGTTATACATTCCAAGAGGCGTCCAAAAAGAGATTTTTCTATTATTTTTTTTCACTGTAATGATACCTTGTGAAGAGTATTAAAGACTGAAATCTTCCTCATATGTTCTAGAATTTCCTGAATGTGATGTCTGTAATGACCATGATGACATACAAGGATTCTTAATGTCTTGTTATGTTCTTTGTCTGGGATAGGTAGTAATGGACATGTATACATTGTACATTTATTACTCAGAAATCTTCAGATTTTAATATATTTTTTCAGTGTAGATAATAAATATCAAGAAAATATATTGCATCAAAAATCAGAATTTGAAAAAAATATGTATATATTTTCAACACTAATAGTAACACAAATTACACATGTAACAGTTATTCCTTCTTTCACAGAAGTATTTGTGCTTTAAATGGTATTAATTCATTCTATTATTTCATCAGGAAAGTGGTTGGATAAGAGTCCTCACAGATACCAAAATGGCAGAGTTAATGGACTTGACAACCTGTTGCTCAATTTGTGAAATTCTGTTTTGTCTTGGTAAAAACCTGACTTTCTCTTCCCTCCCCTAAAGTAAGACAAATATATATTTTCACATCATTGATTTACCTTATTGGTAAAAAACATGATTGGAAAGCCAGAAAGTGAGAGAATTAATGGCAGACTTCCATACTTACAGAGCCCTTAAAGTGGCATGGTCAGAAATGAGATTTTATTTTTAAAATTTATTTACCATTTATAAATATACCACATCATTACCTCAAAAATAATAAGTTGTCATCTCATGATGGTATGTCTTTAGTCATTATTATAACATGAGATAACAACCATCAAGATATCATCTTGAGTTAACAATTCAGTGTATTGAGGTAACAACTGACCGTCTTGAGAACATAAATTACTGTCCTGGGGTGAAGACTTGTTATCTTGAGATAACAACTTACTATCTTGAAGTAACAGCTTATAATATTAAGGGTAACAGATTACTATCATAAGGTATCAACTTACTATCCGGAGGTAACAACCTAATATTTTTAGGTAATAATGTTGGTACTACAAATGTTGGTCACCAAGAGACAACCTACATTAACCTCAACTCACCTTCGGTAGCCGTCAGACAAACACATACTACCAAAAAAGGACCAAATCACAACCTTATACAAACCACAGACCACACCTTCGGTTGCAGTATAACACATTTATCTGCAGAATGCCATTGAAATGGACGGACAGGAGTAGAGACACACATATAAAAGCACACTGGTAGTACTGACGAGGGATGGTGATTGGTGGTGACTGACGTTGTGACGGTCAGAGGTGGTAATTTTAAACATTTTAAAACTTCTGTGGGACACACAAGGAATTAAACGTTTCGCCAGTGTATTACAAGTTCCAGGGTTCATGATTACACTGTCTGAATATGTTAAACAGATTTGGACGCGAATTTCGGTTGTCAATGAGTCTGTCGGGACACGATTTTTATGAACAAAACATTTCTGCTTTAGAAGCGAATTTCGGTTGGCAGGAAGCGTAGATATGCACACAATATATATAACACTGAAGATAAGCTTTATATTTTAAAATTAAATGGTTTCGAGTGATTTCCTGGCAAGTTGTTTACTTTAATAGTACGTAAGCGAGATTTCATGCGTGACAAGATTCTCCCAAAACAGCCAGTCAGTGCTGGTGTCGTACACTAGCAAATCTAATCAAAACATTTTATATCGAAAGAAAGCCTGATTTCTGCACGGAAACAATCAAAACAACAAGCCAGGATGGTGAACTTTCATGGGAGATGAACTACACTAAATCTCAGAAACTCTTGATATTTAACCCCGGAAAGTCTCTCGGAAAATAAAAGCTGTAACAAATATTAAACAGGGAATGTAACAAAAGAACTATTATCTCTGGAGCCACCCAATAAGTTTTTATCAAACACAAAACACTAAAATGAAGTTTGGACTGGAGTTCAGCTTTTAAAAATATTTTTTAAATTGATTTATCGACAGATACTTATTTATCAGTAGAAAGGAAATTAAACAGTGCTTCTATAGTTTTAAATGTATCCAGAAATTAGGGGAAAAAATATTATTTGCACCCCATTTTCACACAATAGTACCCCATTTTTGATGTGCCATAAGGTACAAGGTACCCAACATTTCATAACCCAAACACAAACACTGGACTCCGAAAAAGATGATTGGAACTCCATTTTTTGGAGGTCATGTAGTCCGTTGGACTCCATATTTTAGAGGTACTTCGCGAACCCTGAGTTCACATACAGGCGTCAGACGGTAGTGAAGGACAAAGACGTTTTGACCAACGCCTACTACTGCTTCGGGGTTTTCCACCTGTAATTTGAAAGGGGTATAACTCACTCTACTTAGGGTACCAACTTATTAGTATCTTAAGGTAATAACTTATTATCTTTGAATAAATTAGTATTTTGAGGTAACAAGTTGCAGTTTTTATTTTCAGTTTAACATTTTAAAACGATCTCAGTCCTTTCTGTGTTACTTTTGGGGCTCCATAGAGAATTAATGGCAGGCTTCCTTTTATATCATTTAATGCTGGCTTTTAGGACCCAGACTGGGATACTTCACCAGTAACCAGAGATCAAAACTGATTAGATTTGTGCAAAAAGAACATCTTCAATAAGATGACACCCATTGTGAATTTAGATGTTTTTTCCTTCCACACTGGTTGGTCTTTAAGGTTGTAATCATCTTGTTGATTTAGAGCGTAATAACTCTCAAGTGCAAACAGAGCGATGAACTAGTTGTCTGCATTACTCAAGCTTTGTTTAAATCAATTTGGCCAAAGGCTGTCAGTTTCTTTTTTAGGTTAGATCATGTTTTTTTTTCTTTTCCTTTGTTTTTCTTTTGTACAGAAGTTAAAAGAGGGTTAAATTAGAGACTTTAATTATCACTACAACAGTCTGGGTTTTTTATCTGAATTAGTACTTCTGGTTCTTATGTACTTATTAGCCTAGTCACAAGGCCCTCTGGTTGGATTATTTTTCAAAACCTGTAGATGACTTCCAACAGGTCAAGTCATGTTAGGAAAGGCCCACAGTGCCTCTCACATGTTATCATGTGATGGGGATTTAAAGCCATGACCATGGAGTAGTGGCTACATCATTTATCAATATTGGTAATATTTATTTTTTTGGAACAGGGTTGCCGATATCGATGCCTAAAGACGTATATCAGTGTGGCCATTTTATGTAAAACCGTCAACTTACATTTCAAATAAATAAAGCCTAAATCTGAAGAATTGTTATACTTTTATCTTGCATTTTTGTAGTTTTCACTGCGTTTTTGATGAAAACTGTCATGTATTGGTTTGGTAAATTTCACTTCCTGTTGGCTGTTGGGGATATGCTAGAACAAAAATGTTTTTGGTATCCCGGGTTCGGTCTATTTGGTGGACAATATTACCACACCAATATCAGCCGATATCAATATCCAAACAGCCAAATAATTTACCCACTACCATGGAGATAAATGCTAAGTAAGTAATTGCTCAACTTGTTAACCAATCCATGACAAGGCTTACTTGGTATATGTCCACAAAATCATCCAAATGTGTAGAGTCATTCTACTGCCTTGTTCTTATGGCATGAAGCAACAATGAATATTTGTATTATTCCTCTTAACAGGATCCAGGTCTGTCACAGGGTTTTACATACACAACTGGTGTTGGGACCCCCCTTATTATTTTCTTTGGAGAATAATGGCTCATGTGTGTCAAGTACCTTGTTCAAGCGTACTCCAAAAATGATTGCGGACACTTCCAGGATTTGAAAAGTGTTGATGCTTGCTGTGGAAACTTATCCGATATTCTGACTGAGATTTAAAACACCTGTATATTGAATCACTGTATTTTTGATTGCCTTGTCATTTAGTAAAGGGACTTCCACATGTCATATTTGAAGGGAATACTCAAGCTGTGACATGAAAGTGAGTAAATATACAGATATTGTCCATTACAATGCAAATGTTCATTTGCCCCACACCTGAAAGGTGGAAACAACTAAAGTATGTGTAAATGGCCACCCTTTCTGAAAAAAACACAGAATCCAAAGTTAAAAAGAAAGTTTTATGCATATTTTACTTAATTTTCTCCAGCTTTACTACCCAAAAAGCACATAATTCTAACCATATTGCAAAATCTCCTGATTGTTTTCTGAGTTGTGTCAAGCACCAGTGAGAATGTCTTACCATTATGATAGTGCCACTCCCAGCAATGGCGTCATAGCAAAATACAAAGCAGATGACTGTAAGCGAAAGTAAATGTGCCCTGTTGGTTGTATCTTGTGACTCCAGTAAGGAAAGATTTGAATTTGGTATAAACCAATAAAAGTGGCATGTCCCCACATTTAAGAAGTTTTCAGGATTTTGACTGGCTGAGAATAGAAGTGGGAATCCAAAATCCTGACCAACTAGTCTGCACAGCTTTCCTTTATCTTCAGCCAGAGAAGATAATATATTAATAATATATATATAAGTAAAAATTTATTCCAAGCTGAACGAGTTTTGAGGTCTCAAATTAGAAATTACTGTATTGGACATGGAACCGCTAAAAAAAACGCTTCTACAAATGTATTTGATAAGCTTTCTGTTCCAACAAATATCCATTTGATAATAAAAGAATACCATTCTATAACTAGATCATCAGCATAACTAGAAATCAATTCTGTAGATACTGGAACTTAAAGTTAAAGTAGGACTCATACTTATCCATTATGCACCCTATAGTATATCAATTTTAAAATGGGTGTGTGGCACCAGATTGGAGTGTCATTGGGCTTTAAGAGTATTTTATAGTATAGCTTACATGCTCTCTTTAAGAAAACAATGACAAAATTCACTTGATAACCTGAGTAACAAAATCTTGTGTGGGTAAGTATAGGTAAAGTTGGGTATGTTACACTAAAATGTCTGCATTTTTATCGTTTTGAACGTAAGACTCCATATGTGAGAAGACTCAAACTCTCATTAATTTAGGGCCTTTCATAACAACTAACAATAGTTAGCAAAAAAATTAAACATTGATAGTTGGTACACTGAAACACCTATCTATAAAAGAAGTGATGGAATCTGCATCAAATATCTGTGTGCAAATAGCTTTATGAAAACGCCCACTTAGCCAAGTACTTTATATTTGACAAATTCTATCTGTGAACTACACCAATGCATTGGCGATCCCTTGTGTATGTTTTCTTTTAAAAAAAATCAAACTAGAATGCAATTAAGTCAAATTTGTGTTAAAATGTTAAATTATTTCTTCTTGTTAGGTCTACTTAGTGCTTTTGATAATTGGCTGATGCCAGCTCTGAGTAAGGTTACTCTTTTTTTATTGATATGATTTTGACTTTGTGAGGAGTAAGTTAGTAATTGAGAGGTGTCTGTGTACCCAGACAAAACAGTCACACTAGCCTTCCTTTAGCTTTGAAACCTGCTGCTGTTATTTTTTAAACTAATTAAATCATAATTTTACAACTCTATTCTAGCAGGTGGCAGTCACACAGGTAATAAAAATGGTATCAATTATATAGCTATTGGATTAGCACCTGCTGCTAACCACTTGCCAGGCAACTGATAATATGTGTTAAAGTATGTATTATTTTCACAACTAACATATTAAAGTGGTAGTTCCATCTTTGGCCCCAACTCTTGTGGATTTTTTTGCAAGTTCCTATAGGTCAGGAATCAAAATCACAAAGTCCCTAAAGGTCCGGAAGGATTTTAAACATGTTTAATATTTTTGAAAAAGTAGGTGATTTTACTTCCTAACCCCTAAGTCAGAATCTTCAGCCCAGCCTGTCAAGTCAAATCATAGAGGTCTAGAGCCACTCCAGATCCTATTGCCAGTATGACTGACCGTATTGCTGTTATGGTCAGTAGCATTGAAATCAGATAGGTTTTGATCCCAACTTTGACCCCAAGGATGAAATGGAATGGCTACAAGTTTGCCACTTCCTGACTGTTTGTTGTTTTTCCAAAAAATCCAGAGAGTCGGGGATATCCAGAGAGTCGGGGATATGAGTTCATCATGTTGTATCTGAGATCTTTCTAGTTGTATTAAAATCAGATTAAAGTTGTATAGGTTGGGGTTGAATGTCCTGGTGACTCCAAGTAAGCTCGTGGATAACTTGGGATAGGTTCCCTTAACAATGAGGAATTTCCTATACTGATCCCAAGTGTTGGGATGCATTTGAATTTTCCTGCCTTTTTAGCACTTTTGGGCACTTTTCTACCAGGACTATAGCCCAATTTAAAGTCAGCCTCTGTCCTGACAGTGCCTGAATATAGAATGGACCTTCATATAAACAATGTAGAGTAAGAAATCTAAAATTCGCCAGGAATCTAAAATTTGCCACCTCTAAAACCTTAGTTAATTTTATAAAGAAAATGATGTTTTGTCTTAAAATCGGTATTTTTCAGTTCAGAAAGCTTTAATTTACTGTACATTGAACAAATCTCACCTCAATTTATTTAATTTATTAGTATTTCCACATGTGGCGAATTTCAGATATGTGGCGAATTTTAGATTTCTTACTCTAATCTCAGATTTTCTTAAGGTTAGAACTTCGTGTCCACTGAAATATGTCATTTAAAGTGTGGTTATATGAGTGTGTTGTACGATGCTTATGACTGCTTATACACTAGAAAATGGTCAAATGCAAATTTATTATTGCACTAGTACAAAATAAGCACATACACAACATGGTGCTGCAGCAATGAAAAATAAGCACACACATGCGTAGCACATTGTAATATGTGTTTAATGTTTATGTTTCACTACTAGAGTGATAAATTTGTACAGATTTTGTACACATGGAGGACAAATGTTTATGTTTTACTACTAGAGTGATAAATTTGTACACATTTTGTACACATGGAGGACAAATAAACTAGTAAACATGGATTGTAGGTTACTGTGCACAGGTTTGTCTATATTCTGAACTCTCTGAAATGCGAATGGTTTCTCTCATAATATAAAGATGGGATTTTATAATTTTGTGTCTAAATTATTGTATCCACCGGAGGAGGCATCTGGTGGATACTTTGTTTTAGCGTTCGCTACGCCGCCGCCGTGCGCAAAGAGATTTTTGGCATTAATGCTCTCAGAGAAAAAGTAAACCAGCTAGGTTCACCAAATTTGCAGGATATCTTCATTGGGAGGTAAGCTTCTCTCTGACTGAAATGACTCTCATTCTGAAAAACAAGATGGCCACCATGGACATTTCTTTGAAAATTATCTTATCTAACTTTTTCTACTGGCTGGTTCTCATAGGTAGAAGTTTGAATCTCTTCATAGGTGATATGTATAGCAGATATACATGTCCTCTACAACCTTGCAGACATTTGACCTTGAAGCTCCTAAGTCAAGGTCATCCATGGAGTGCCAAAGTACACCACATAGCAGACTTTAAAAGTGCCTATATCTCCCTTGTTATTGGTCTTAGAGGCTTAAAATATGAAACCAACTTATAGGAAATCATGGGCTGGGAATCTTTTGATGTGGTCAGATTTGACCTTGGGCCCCTCCTTCAAGGTCAAATGAGGACAGCCAAACTTAAAAGGGCTTATAACTCGCTTATTATTGATCCTAGATGTTTGCAATGTGAAACCAACATAGGATATCATGGGCTGGGAATCTTCTGACGTTGTCAGAATTGACCTTTGGTCCATTCCTTCAAGGTCAAACAATGGTTCACTAGCTTTGGTGAGTTGTCTTTCTGTTGGATACAAATTTGCATCGGTTCTCCGATGCATAGGTCTAGTTAATGATGGCGTTATTACTGAAAACATTGTCTCTGTTACAATTTTTTTTTGTGACAAACTATCCAAACATGCTACTTCCTGCCAGAATTCAGCGCATGTAGTTTAAATCAGCTCAGATATGAAATAAACAAATAAACCTCAAAAACTCTATAATCACTGAAACAGAAAATTATTATTTTTACGCTGTATGTTGATTGGTCATACCAAATTGCCTTTCAAATAGAAATAAATACGACTAAGTGATATTCACTAACATTCTTCGAATTTCTAAGAAATAGTGTTGAAGTAAGAAAAAATGTTTAACACTAAGAAATGTTCAAATTAATAGAAATATGTATTTGACAAGGAGGGGGCAACTATTACACAGATCAAAAGACAACTCCAGTGGCAATGAGCCATAGATAGAAACTTTACACCCTGCATCTTGATTTCAAGCATTTATAATTGTGGGAGAAATTAAATATTAAAAACAAAATCTGAAATCTGAAGAAATTATGCACTTAAATCTGAAGAAGTTAAACATTTTATATATTTGTAGAATCTAAGGCATTTTTACCCACAGTCCTTAAGGGCTGTCGGGGTATTGTTTTCACCCATGGTGTCCAGATGGCGGCGGGCGGGCAGTCGGCGGGAATAAGTTTGTCCAGGCTGTATCTCAGAAACCGTAAGGTGTAGGAAGTTGATATTTTGTAGGGACATTGGTTAGGGGGTGTAGGTGTGCAACGTCATGGTCTGACCTTGATTGTACCTTTGACCTTGCTGTAGTGACCTTGACCTATAAAATCTTGTCCGGGCCATATCTCGGAAACCGTAAGGTGTAGGAAGTTGATATTTGGTAGGGACATTGGTTAAGGAGTGTAGGTGTGCAACGTCATGGTCTGACCTTGATTTGACCTTGCTGTAGTGACCTTGACCTATAAAATCTTGTCCAGGCTATATCTCGGAAACTGTAAGGTATAGGAAGTTGATACTTTGTAGGGACATTGGTTAGGGGTTGTAAGTGTGCAACGTCATGGTCTGACCTTGATTTGTTCTTTGACCTTGCCGTAGTGACCTTGACCTATAAATATTGTCCGGGCTATATCTCGGAAACCGTAAGGTGTAGGAAGTTGATACTTGGTAGGGACATTGGTTAGGGGGTGTAAGTGTGCAACGTCATGGTCTGAGCTTGATTTGACCTTTGACTTTGCTGTAGTGACCTTGACCTATAAAATCTTGTCCGGGCTATATCTCGGAAACCGTAAGGTGTAGGAAGTTGATAATTGGTAGGGACATTGGTTAGGGGGTGTAGGTGTGCAACATAATGGTCTGACCTTGATTTGACCTTGCTGTAGTGACCTTTACCTATAAAATCTTGTCCGGGCTATATCTCGGAAACTGTGAGGTGTAGGAAGTTGATACTTACTAGGGACATTAGGTAGGGGTGTAGGTGTGCAACGTCATGGTCTGACCTTGATTTGACCTTTTACCTTGCCGTAGTGACCTTGACCTATAAAATCTTGTCTGGGCTATATCTCGGAAACCGTAAAGTGTAGGAAGTTGATATTTGGTAGGGACATTGGTTAGGGGTTGTAGGTGTGCATTATC
Source organism: Sabellastarte sp. h YS-2021 (assembly GCA_964017235.1). Lineage (NCBI taxonomy): Eukaryota > Metazoa > Annelida > Polychaeta > Sabellida > Sabellidae > Sabellastarte > Sabellastarte sp. h YS-2021. The sequence goes on along the minus strand of OZ024930.1, from coordinate 122,004,577 downwards.
ATGGTGTGACCTTAATTTGACCTTTGACCTTGTTGTAGTGACCTTTGACCTTTAAAATCTTGTTGCACTTTTTGGTCTGTCTTTTGATGCAGATTAAGCACTGTTAAAGTCATATTAGAATTTATTAAGAATTTTACATTTATCTTCCCATTGTAAGAGATGGAATTTCATCAAGTGAGCCACAGATTTTGCTCCAACACCACACATAAGCATTCATTGAATGTATTACTACTTCTGTATGCATGGTAATATTCAAAACATCTAAACCATAATTCGGCCATGCAGATGTAAATAAAGAGTGTTGTAATTTTAGTTTACTGATTAATGCTGTCATCTTGTTATTGAATTATCTAGTTTTAATACTTCATCTTTACATGCATTATCTTTCTTTTAGACTTTATTTTCTCCATTTAAACATTGTTTGAACCTTTATGTAACTGATAGTGCTCTGAACGTATCCTGAACTTTGTACTGATACAGTACTTCTATATCTCATGGTGTTCAAAATATTTCCCTAGGCTGTGGGGTACGGGCATCTCTGATGCTATTTTTGAAACTGCCATGTTAAGGCATTTTCAAAACTGCCATGTTATGTTTTGATTTTCTTCATTTCCTTGTTAGCAGTTATCTAATTGAGGATGTACTAAAACACATTTTTTATGTTGTCACTCTGCGGCGTGGACGTACGCGTACGTGAGTGACTTCTCCTCTGAAACTACAAGGCCTAGAGACATGCTGTTTTTTTAAAAGATAGCTTATCTATCTAGCATGAAAAAATGTTCAAGGCATGCAGTTCTGTTTGTTCGCCTGTTTGGTAGAACCATTATAAGTAAGGTACCCCCCCCACCCTAAGAAAGAAAATTGTAACACTTTATCACAATTTTCTCAGTGACTATTGCAGGGATTTCTCTCATATCTTGCACATATGTACTAGGCCACAAGTAGATTCCCTTGTGTGAGTGTCAGATCTGGATCCTTTGTAATTATTTTTTTATGAATTTTTAAAATAATTTTAATGCATTAAAATTCATGAAATGATGCACTAAATCACTTATAACTTGAAAAGTATTGCATTTAGAGCATTTTGTTAAAATATGTTATTCGACTACTTTTTTCATAGCTACAACATGGTGAGTAACTTGAGTTATAGCTACTTTTGGACTTTTCAGTAACTTCCATCATGAGTAAAATCACTTGTAACTTGAAAACTATTGCATTTAGAGAGTTTTGTATAAATATGTTATTCAGCTACTTTTGGGTCAGCTATAACATAGTAAAATTGCAGACCTGTAGCTCATTGCATAGCTGAGTAATAGCTAATTTGAGGTTATCAGTGTTGAGTAAATCAGTTAAAACTTGAAGACTATTGCATTTACAGTATCTCTTTAAATATGTTATTCGCCTATTTTTGGATCAGCTGTAACAAAGCAAATTTGCAGACATGTAGCTTATTTTATAGATGAGCAATAGCTATTTTAAGGTTATCACTGTTGAGTAAATTAGTTATAACTTGAAAACTATTGCATGTACAGAAATTTGTGTAAATATGTCATTCAGCTACATTTGGGTCAACTATAACATAGTAAAATTGCAGACCTGTAGCTCTTTCCACAGCTGAGTAATAGCTACTTTGATGCTATCACTGTTGAGTTTTTATTTGGGGTTTTACGTCGCTTTCAACACTGAACAGGTCATATCACGACGGGTAGGTGGAAGGGCAGAGGAAACCAGTACATACAGTTCGTCAGGGTTCTGTACCGTAAACTGCCGACTAACGGCAAGCAACTACCAGCTTTCCCACTTCAGGCCGTGCTGGGAACCGAACCCAGGCCTCAGAGGTGGGAGGCGCTAGGCAAGAGTGTTACCACTCTGCCACCGTGGCCCCACCACTGTTGAGTAAATCTGTTGTAACTTTAAAACTGTTGCAGCTAGAGTATTTTATTTTGATATCTTATTCACCTACTTTTGGATCAGCTATAACATAGTAAAATTGCAGACCTGTAGCTTATTTCAAAGCTGAGGATTAGCTATTTTGATGTTATCACTGTTGAGTAAATTAGTTGTAATTTGAAAACTATTGCAGTTAGAGAGTTTTGTTTTGATATGTTATTCACCTACTTTGGATCAGCTATAACATAGTAAAATTGCAGACCTGTAGCTTATTTCATAGTTGAGCAATAGCTATAGGTTCTCACTGTAGAGAAAATCAGTTGTAACTTGAAAACTACTGCATTTAGAGAATTTTGTTTAAATATCTTATTCATTTACTTTTGAATTAGCTACAACAAAGTTAAATTGCAGATGTGTATCTAGCTGAGTAATAGCTGAGTAATAGCTATTCTCAGATCTTCACTGTTGAGTAAATCAGTTTTAACTTGAAAAATATTGCATTTAGAGTATTTCCTTTAAATATGTTGTTCACCTACTTTTAAGTTAGCTATAACATAGTGAAATCGCAGACTTGTAGGTCATGGTATAGCTGAGCAATAGCTACTTTCAGGTTCTTACTGTTGCGTAAATCAGTTGTAACTTGAAAACTATTGCATTTAGAGTATTTTTTTAAATACATTGTTCACCTGCTTTTGGGTCAGCTATAAAATAGTAAAGTTGTAGACCTGTAGCAATTGCTACTTTGAGGTTTTCTCTGTTGAGTTAATCAGTTGTAACTTAAAACTATTGCATGCAGTTAGAGTATTTTCTTTAAATATGTTATTCATCTACTTTTGAATTAGCTATAACATTGTAAAATTGCAGATTTGTAGCTCATGGCATAGCTGAGTAATAGCTACTTTCAGGTTCTCACTGTTGAGTGAATCAGTTGCAACTTGAAAAGTATTGTATGTAGAGTATTTTGTTTAAATATGTTGTTAAATTACTTTTGGATCAGCTATAACATAGTGAAATTGCAGAACTGTATGTCATGGCATAGATAAGCAATAGCTACTTTGAGGTTTTCTCTGTTGAGTTAATCAGTTGTAACTTGAAAACTGTTGCATTTAGAGAATTTTGTTTAAATATGTTATTCACCTACTTTTGAATTAGCTATAACATAGTAAAATTTCAGATGTGTAGCTCATGGTATAGCTGTGTAATAACTATTCTCAGGTTCTCACTGTTGACTATATAAGTTGTAACTTGAAAAATATTACATTTTAAGTATTTTCTATAAATATGTTGTTCACCTACTTTTGGGTCAGCTTTAACATAATGAATTCACAGACCTGTATGTCATGGCATAGCTAAGCAATAGCTACTTTCAGGTTTTCTCACTGTTGAGTAAATCAGATGTAACTTGAAAACTATTGCATTTAGAGTAATCTGTTTAAATATGTTGTTCACATACTTCTGGGTCAGCTATAACAGAGTGAAATAGTAGACCTGTAGCTCATGACATGGCTGAGCAATAGCTACTTTTAGATTTTCACTTTTCAGTTAATCAGTTGTAACTTGAAAACTATTTCATTTACAGTATTTTGTTATTAAGTTATTAACCTACTTTTGGGTCAGCTATAAAATAGTATAATTGCAGACCTGTAGCTCCTTGCATAGCTGAGTAATAGCTACGTTGAGGTTCTCACTGTTGAGTAAATCAGCTGTAGCTCGAAAACTATTGCATTTGCAGTATTTTCTTTAAATATGTTTTTAACTTACTTTTTACACCTTAACAGTTACCTTGTTACTTTCCTTCTGAATACCATTTCCAGGGCACAGTTTTTGTGTCTTTTTCTTCTGTCACTTCTACCCTGAAACTCAACACACAGTCAGCTGACACAGAGCACATTCACGGGCACTGATTGCTTGTGTTGGAATTCCATGCATTACAAAGCAGGAAAGGAGAGGTGGGTGGGTGGGGGGGGGGGGGGGGGGGGGGGGGGGGGGGGGGCATTTAATAGGGAGGGTGCACAGTGAAAGTATTTTGTGAAGGAAAAGTTGTATTGTAAATGAATGTATAATTGAAACAGAGCTTTAAATAACAGAAAAAAACCCTTAAATCCAATAATTTTAAGAAAATAGATATATTCTAAGGAATTACTAATTCTGAGAATAAGAATGTCAGCAAATATAGGCCCAGGTCTATGTAGTGTTGTGACTCCTTGTAGACCTTATCTGTTGGCTATTGGTCAAAATCTTGAGTTAATGATTCGTCAGTGCCTCATCTGCCTGCAATGAGCCAAAAGTGAACTTGTATGTTACCGATATTTGATTTTTCTCCAGCACTGTATGATTAAAAGTTTTTGGCATTGTAATATCGTTATTTGTATTGGTACTACTAACAGTTGGACCTCTGGAGATTCACCCTGACCTAATTATATCCCCAGACAAAAGTCGGGGATATATTGGATTCAGGTCCGTCGCGCTGCCGCCGCCGCCGTAGAAATTTCCTTGTGGACGCGATAACTCAAAAACAAATTAATATTTTTTTTTCAAACTTGGTACACATGTTAAGGGTGCCCAAAGGAAGATCCCTATTTTAAGGTGACCTTAAACTCCCAGTAAAAAAGAACTTATGGCCACCTTAAGGTCAGAAATTGGACTTTTGGCCACTTAGAGCCCTGTAGGTCACAAACTATGATGCTCAGCTGGCTGAAATTTTACCTGACAACACATTAATATGTTCTTAGTACATGTGCCGAAAATCACGACTTTAAGTTGAGGAGAAAATTGTGTTTGAGGCCCATAAATACCCCCACTTAGGGATTTTTTGCTATACTTTTCACATATTTTGCCCTATAATTTGGAAGTGGTAATTCTGATGAGTCTCAAACTGCACTAGGTATAACTTTGATATGTAATCCTTGTCTGTAGAAAATTTTAGGGCTGTAGGTTTACCCAAAGGGGTCGACTTAAGGTCTCAAAAGTGCCCACAGAGACCCAATTTATGCACTTTTTGCCACTTTCAAGCACTGTAGCTTTCAAACTATGTCTCTCATCTAAGTTAAATATCATCTGGGAATATATCTATGTGTTTTCTTATATGTGCCCCAACATTTAGGCCTTTAATAGACAGTTAACCTGTGTATCAGGACCATAAACACCCACCCGAGTGACCCTTATAAGACATTTTTCACATCTTTTTCCCTGTAACTTGGAAATGGTAAGTCTGAGAAGTTTCAAACTGTATTAGATATATATTCTGTGTGTAATCTTAGTATGTAACAGAATTTAAGTCTGAAGCTTTAATTTTGAAGATCAAATTGAGGTCTCTAAAAGGCTCCCAAAGACCCAATATTTGGACTTTTTGCTACTTTTAAGCCCTGTGACTGTCAAACTATGTGACTGATAGAGCTCAAATCCTATCTGGGAAGATATTAGTATGTTATTTATATATGTGCCAAAAATTAAGGCTTTAAGAAGACATTTAACCTGTGTATGAGGACCATAAATCCCCACCCGAGTGACCATTTTTAGACATTTTTCACATATTTTGCCCTGTAACTTGGAAATGGTAAGTCTAAGAAGTTTCAAACTGTATTAGATGCATATTCTATGTGTAATCTTAGTATGTGACAAATTTTAAGTCTGAAGCTTTAATTTGAAGGCCACATTTAGGTCTCTAGAAGGCCCCATAAAGACCCAGTATTTGGACTTTTTGCCAATTTTAAGGCCTGTGACTGTTAAACTATGTGACTGATAGAGCTGAAATCTCATCTGGGAATACATTATTATGTTCTTTTTACATGTGCCAAAAATCAAGGCTTCAAGTAGACATTTAACCTGTGTATGAGGACCTTAAACACCCACCTGAGTGACCCTTTTAAGACATTTTTCACATATTTTGCTCTGTAACTTGGAAATGGTAAGTCTGAGAAGTTTCAAACTTTATTAGATACATATTCTATGTGTAATCTTAGTATGTAACAAATTTTAAGTCTGAAGCTTTAATTTGAAAGCCACATCGAGATCTCTAAAAGGCCCACAGAGACCCAATATTTGGACTTTTTGCCACCTTTAAGCCCTGTGACTGTTAAACTATGTGATTGATGGAGCTGAAATCCCATCTGGGAATGCATTATTATGTCCTTTTTACATATGCCAAAAATCAAGGTTTTTAGTAGACATTTAACCTGTGTATGTGGGCCATAGACACTCGCCCAAGTGCCTTTTTGGACATTTTTTCCGTATTTTGCCCTGTTATTTGGAAATGCTTAGTGTGACAAGTCTTAAACTGTATTATATATAATTTTTGTTTCTTATGTATGTCCCCGAAAAAGTTTCAGATCTGTAGTTTAATTGCTAAGGTCTCTTTAACAATTGTAAAATGCCCACAGAAACCCAATTTATGGACATTATGCCACTTTAAAGCCCAGTAACTGTCAAACTATGTGGGTTATAGAGCTGAAATCTTTGAATTTTTAAAAGGAAATGCCTGTCTATTTAAATTTTGAATATTAATAATGTTATGGCTATCTTAGTCTTTTAAGAACTTATTTTTGTGTGTTATACCTCTGCTTGCTGAGTTTTTAGCTTTTTAAAATGAAACTGGTTAAACACCGGTTAAACATATTCAAGTAGACAAAATGGACACTTTAAGTGAGCTTTAAGTCCCAATATTAATGAAATTATATCCGTATGTAGTAAAACTAGGGGATTTTTAACCCTCAACTAGCCCAGTTTTATTCAACTTGCCTCAGTTAATTTTGACACAGCTCCTACAGTTATGAACTCATTTCAGTTGATAATCACATACTTAAAATTCTCAATGCTTTTTGTATTTGAGTACCCCTTTTATATAGATTGTTTGTTTACCATTTATGCTGTAGCACTCCATCTCTTTGAGAGAACATGTAAACTGTGTAAAAAAGATGTAGAAGATGAGATACATTTTGTTTGTGTTTGTCCAGCTTTAGAGCTGATTCGTATGAAATATTTCAAAATTTTAAATATAGATAAATCTGAATTATTAATAGATCAATTATCAAGGGTATTAACTCATATGAATGTCAATATGGTTATTAATTTTATTTTTGATTTGTGGCAAGAAAGAAAAAGTAAATTATATTGTTAATTTTTATGTATTGAATTGCTGTCTTTATTTACTGTATCTTACCTCAAAATATGTTTGCTCTGTTTGTTATTAACTCTCTATTTAAAGTGACTTATAAGCCCATATAGGGCTGGGTATTACTTCAATAGTTTTTGTATAATCCTTGTCAACATAATACATGTCACTATAATAAACTAATAAACTAAACTAAGTCCCAACCCACATCCCCCACCCGGATTCCCCCCACCCACCTCTGGGACCTCCAGCTATATTGAGTGACACTAAATAAACAAAGGTATTTAATGATATCAGATGAGAAACAAAGAACTCAATGGGGTTGCAGATCTTGTGTAATAGTGAGAGAGGTGTGGAGAAGGGGAGAGGGGTGGGGGTGGGAGGTGGTGGGCTTCATTACATATAACACAAAGGGGAGTCAGAACTGAGATCGTGTCACATATTTAGGTTGCATATATATGGACCACATATATAGGTATAGAGGAAATGAGTAACTGAAAACAATTTGCAAATTCTAAAAATAATATAATAAAATAATAATATAAATAATTTTTTTTTAAATAATATTTTATTTGTGAACAAATATAGAAACAGATACGCGCTTTTGGGATTATGAATTTTAGAATGGACATTGAATCATCAATCATTTAATTACTTTGAAGGAAGATTGAAAAGTATGATGAGTTGAGTTAAAAATAATATTTTATTTGTCAACAAATATAGAAACAGATATGCTCTTTTGGGATTATTATTTTAGAATGGACATTCAATCATCAATCATTTAAATACTTTGAAAATAGGTTTAGAGTTATCATTGCAGGAAGATTGAAAATATAATTTGAGTTATGTATTCGGCGTCTGGGGATACACCATCTTCCTTGGGAAGATATAAACAGAGTAGATTGATGTGCCGAAGTTCATATAATAATGGGTAATTATGTTTTTAAAAATTCCCGATCAAAACCTGTGGCGTGAGTGATGACCTGTCTGGGGATATGTTGGCGCCGAGTTGGCCCAATCTAGTTAATTATGTCTTCATTTGGCGTAGTCAAGTTCTGCTCCCTTCGTAGAGACGGAGTAAATTGTCCCACAGAATATACAACAGTGGAGTAGCTTGCAATAGAACTCTGATGAAATCCCTTTTAGTAGAAATAAATATATGGCCCGGGCCTTTTTCTGCACTCTAGGGATTCAACAAAACAAGATATAGGTACAGGATATGACCAGTAATAGAATTACTTTTTTAAAAATTAACGAAAATTTTTTTATATAGCCTTAAGCCACATCTATTGTCAATATTTATTAATTGAAAGAATTATTTATTAAATATGAAACTGTATACCTGTAATATCTGTATCCTGGAATGACATTTCAATGAAGAAAGACAAAACAGCAAATGCTGTAAAGACTTAAATTGTTTTTATTTTCTGATTATACACAAAAAGCCTGAGAAAGGCTGATATGAGTGGAGTGTGTGCAGTTTGCTAAGGTAATCACTAGCAGTAGTCAGGTATTGCAAAATCTACTCTGAGTAGCAAGTTGCCATCATTTGCAGAGTAAGAGAGGTTAATTTAGGAGAGTCAGGGACCACATGCTATTGTAGCATAGATATGTATCCATTAGCCTGGGCATGGACTCTAATGTTATTTCAGGTTTGGAATATATTCCCCTTTCACAGAAATTATGAGGCTGTATCTCCATGATCTATTTCCAGGAAAGATACTAGTTGATTTACTATAACTATTGTAGCATAGTTATTTGTACACTAGTCTCAGCCTGGTTTGGGGCTCAGATTTTATTATTTATTTCCGTTTTGACTTTAGTTGCATGGGTTTTACTGTTATGGTCTATTTTCTTGGTCAAGCACTTGCTTAGGAACAATTTGGATATACTTAAAATATTTGTGTGCTCAATGGGAGAGTGGTTAACATAAACCCTTGCCGTCATTTCATGGTTGGAAATCCTGTCCTAACATAAATTTAGAAAGTTGGAAGTTGTTGTTCCCTCTTGATTTTTAACCCAGATGCTTGAAAAACTAGTCTACACTGCTTTCCTCCATTTTATTATCCACCACACAAAGTATTTGCCCTAAATATGGGGAAATACAGACCGGGATGTATTTTTTTGTATACACCGGCACCACGAAACTTATGGATAATGAGTGTGAATAACCGTTGTATTTTTCAACAATAACTTGGAAAGTATGTAACTTACTAGTATGTATAAAATATCATTAGAAAAGTATTCATGCAGCACATCTGCTCATGTGCATTACATAAAAATCCATGCAGAAATGATTGAGATATTGAAAGTTAAAGTTGAAGATTTTATATTTAAAAGATTGCCTGTGCTTTTTGACAGCCTTTTCACATTCTTTCATTAGATATTCATCCTATTTAACCCATAAATCATACAAAATGGTTGATAATAAAAGTAAAACATCCCTCATCAGACTTATACAGAAAAATATATCACTCATGAAGATTAACAATATAATACTCGTGCTATGCACTCATATAATATTGTCATCTTTATTTATCATATAATTTTTCTGTATTGTCATTCGGGAAGTTTTCCTATTATCACAACTAACCACAATTCAGTGTATTGTAAAAGTATAGGGTTTTTGTTGTAAAAAGAATCTTTGTAGTGGTGACTTGAATGCCTAATGAAAGTATATTGTCTTGCATATGTTATATAAAAGTGGAAATTTTGTACGAGTTGCAACTTGTATAAGAAATCTGTACAAGTTGCAAATGATACAGGTTGACTTATACAAGTTGTAACATTTTATACCCAATTTAGCATATACTTTATCTGGCATCTCCGTGGTAATGGACTTGGAAATGGCTATGGATAGATGATTTTCAGAAATGCATTTTGGCATTGTGCCTTAGAGTCTGCCTGGCAGAAATTAAGCGGCATAAAAGTACAGAATAGAATAGTGTAGAATTTTCCAGTTAGCTAACTTGTATATTCAAATTATTAATTTGTATATTCCAGTTACTATCTCGTGTATTCAAGTTAGCTAACTCATATATTCCAGTTAGCAAACTGGTATATTCCAGTTATTAACTGGTATATTCCAGTTACTAGCTCGTATATTCTAGTTATTAACTCGTATATTCCAGTTAGCTAACTTTTATTTTCAAGTTTGGCAGTCCAGAGCTTCCGTAATTATTATGTCCACCCCCCAGTGGGGGTGGACATATTATTTTTGCTTTTTCACCCATTGTTTTTTTCACACATCGTTTCCGCTCATTTTAAGGAAAAGTATTTGAGCTATCTTCACCAAATTTAGTATGCAGGATTATTGGGTCAGTGTCTTGCTTGGGATTGCTTTCAGCTGATGTAGTTCTTTTGCTTACTGAGTAATACCCTAGTATAGCTTTTTCTGTACCTGTTAGTTTCCGTGCGTTTAAGGGAAAGTGATTCAAGATATTTTAGTAAAATTGGGAATATAAGATTGTTATCTATAGCTTGCTTGGTATTGCATTTGGGACTGATAGCTCTGTAAGTAAGCGAGTAATAGCCATTTAGGTACTTTATTGGCTATTTTCAATACTGCTTTGGAGTAATTTGCTTATATCTCAGAAACCATTACAGATAGAGCGATTTTGAGCAAATTTTCGACCCAAAGGGTTATGGAAGATTATCCTGGGTAAAAACGAAAAATTTCAATTTTCGCAACTTATGGCGGCCATCTTGGATTTTAGCGAAAAATAAAAAAGTGTAAATATCTCGGAAACGATGCGAGATAGAGCGATTCATCGAATTTTTTTTACCCCCAGGGTATCAGCAGAGTCAACTGGTGACTTTTCCCAAAAAATCGTTTTCCGCCATTTTTGCTGGCCATCTTGAATTTCTGCATAAACACAAAAATGCATTTATCTCGGAAACGATACGAGATAGAGCGATTTCATTGAAATTTTATGTCGAGATAGAGCAATTTCATTAAAATTTTAAAATTTCGTTTTAAATTTTTTCGTTAAACTTTCTCTTTTTACAGGGCTTACTATTTCTACTTTCTTATTTATTACTTTTTTATTTCTCATATTTGTGGTCAAATTGTTATTTAATAGCTTTTTTCCATAAGAATTAAAAAAAAAAGAAAAAGCCCAGTTAAAAGCTAGAGTGTTGAAGCATCAATAAACCAGTGTTTCCTGAGCCTCTTTTTTTTTCTGGAGGTCAATGTGAAAAGGTTTAGTGAAAAATAAAAAAGTGTAAATATCTCGGAAACGATGCGAGATAGAGCGATTCATCGAATTTTTTTTACCCCCAGGGTATCAGCAGAGTCAACTGGTGACTTTTCCCAAAAATCGTTTTCCGCCATTTTTGCTGGCCATCTTGAATTTCTGCATAAAATACAAAAATGCATTTATCTCGGAAACGATGCGAGATAGAGCGATTTCATTGAAATTTTATGTCGCTAGGATATCCCCAGAGTTGACTGGTGACTTTTTCCAAAAATCGTTTTCCCGCCATTTTTGGCAGCCATCTTGAATTTCTGCGTAAAATATAAAAACACCTTATTCTCCAAAATGATGCGAGATAGAGCAATTTCGTTAAAATTTTCGTTTTCCCGCCATTTTTACTGGCCATCTTGAATTTCTGCATAAAACACAAAAATGCATTTATCTCGGAAACGATGCGAGATAGAGCAATTTTATTGAAATTTTATGTCGCTAGGGTATCCCCAGAGTTGACTGGTGACTTTTTCCAAAAATCATTTTCCCGCCATTTTTGGCAGCCATCTTGAATTTCTGCGTAAAATATAAAAACACATTTTTCTCCAAAATGATGCAAGATAGAGCAATTTCATTAAAATTTTAAAATTTCGTTTTAAATTTTTTCGTTAAAACTTTCTCTTTTTACAGGGATTACTATTTCTACTTTCTTATTTATTAAGCGTCCCGCAAGGGACGCTTGTTTGTGTATGGGAGAGCTTCCGGCTCCGGCGGCTCCGCCGGCTCCGCATTTTGTTTTCCTTATAACTCTGTAACCGTTAGGCGGATTCTTTTCAAATTTGGCAGGTTTAGGCAGTAGCCTTGGGGAATTTTTTTGAATATATTGCAAAACATAAAAATGCTTATATCTCGAAAACCCTGCTAGATAGAGCGATTTCGACGAAATTTTTGACCCACAGGGTGTATCTGTAGAGTAGCCATGCCAATTTTCAAAAAAATTTTGTCTCGCCAAAAATGGCGGCCATTTTGAATTTTCGAATTTTTCGCAAAAATTGCAAAACATAAAAATGCTTATATCTCAAAAACCCTGCTAGATAGAGCGATTTCGACGAAATTTTTGACCCGCAGGGTATCTCTGCAGAGTAGCCATGCCAATTTTCAAACAAAAAATTTCTCGCAAAAAATGGCGGCCATTTTGAATTTTTGAATTTTTCGCAAAATTGCAAAACACAAAAATGCTTATATCTCGAAAACCGTGCTAGATAGAGCGATTTCGACGAAATTTTTTACCCACTGGGTATCTCTGCAGAGTAGCCATGCCAATTTTCAAAAAAATTTTCTCTTGCCAAAAATGGCGGCCATTTTGAATTTTCGAATAAAAATTGCAAAACACAAAAATGCTAATATTTCGAAAACCGTGCTATATAGAGCGACTTCGACGAATTTTTTATCTTCAGGGTATCTCTGCAGAGCAGCTATCCCAAAGAGCTTTCACTTGGTGAAGTTTCAGACCCATAGCTAATTGCTCACCTACTCAAAAAGAGTAAATGCAAATTACCTCTAAAAGTATTGCAGATGGCCAATTTTTCTCAAATAACTCATTCACCTACTTTTGGAAGAGCTTTCACATGGTGAAGTTTCAGACCCATAGCCAATTACTCACCTACTCAAAATGAGTAAATGCGAATTATCTCTAAAAGTATTGCAGATAGCCAATTTTTCTCAAATAATTCATTCACCTACTTTTGGGAGAGCTTTCACTTGGTGAAGTTTCAGACCCATAGCTAATTACTCACCTACTCAAAATGAGTAAATGCGAATTATCTCTAAAAGTATTGCAGATAGCCAATTTTTCTCAAATAACTCATTCACCTACTTTTGGGAGAGCTTTCACTTGGTGAAGTTTCAGACCCATAGCTAATTACTCACCTACTCAAAATGAGTAAATGCGAATTATCTCTAAAAGTATTGCAGATAGCCAGTTTTTCTCAAATTAATCATTCACCTACTTTTGGGAGAGCTTTCACTTGGTGAAGTTTCAGACCCATAGCTAATTACTCACCTACTCAAAATGAGTAAATGCGAATTATCTGTAAAAGTATTGCAGATAGCCAATTTTTCTCAAATAACTCATTCACCTACTTTTGGGAGAGCTTTCACTTGGTGAAGTTTCAGACCCATAGCTAATTACTCACCTACTCAAAATGAGTAAATGCGAATTATCTCTAAAAGTATTGCAGATAGCCAATTTTTCTCAAATTAATCATTCACCTACTTTTGGGAGAGCTTTCACTTGGTGAAGTTTCAGACCCATAGCTAATTACTCGTCTACTCAAAATGAGTAAATGCTAATTATCTCTAAAAGTATTGCAGATAGCCAATTTTTCTCAAATAACTCATTCACCTACTTTTGGGAGAGCTTTCACTTGGTGAAGTTTCAGACCCATAGCAAATTACTCACCTACTCAAAATGAGTAAATGCGAATTATCTCTAAAAGTATTGCAGATAGCCAATTTTTCTCAAATAACTCATCACCTACTTTTGGCAGAGCTTTCACTTGGTGAAGTTTCAGACCCATAGCTAATTATTCACCTACTCAAAATGAGTAAATGTGAATTATCTCTAAAAATATTGCAGATAGCCAATTTTTCTCAAATAACTCATTCACCTACTTTTGGGAGAGCTTTCACTCTGTGAAGTTTCAGACCCATAGCTATTTATTCACCTACTCAAAATGAGTAAATGCTAATTATCTGTAAAAGTATTGCGGATACCCAATTTTTATCAAATACTCATTCATCTACTTGTGGGAGAGCTTTCACATGGTGAAGTTTCAGACCCATAGTTAATTACTCACCTACTCAAAATGAGTAAATGAGAATTATCTCTAAAAGTATTGCAGATAGCCAATTTTTCTCAAATAACTCATTCACCTACTTTTGGGAGAGCTTTCACTTGGTGAAGTTTCAGACCCATAGATAATTATTCACCTACTCAAAATGAGTAAATGTGAATTATCTCTTAATAGTATTGCAGATAGCCAATTTTTCTCAAATAACTCATTCACCTACTTTTGGAAGACCTTTCACACACGAAAATGAAAAATTGTGAATATCTCAGAAAAGCTATTTCTTCTGCTTTAATGCTCGGCGGGAGATACACACCACGGCAGTGGTCTTGACAAAAATTTTTGTCTCCCCCAAAATGGTGGCCATTTTGAATTTTCAAAGTTTTTGCAAAACACAAAAATGCTTATATCTCGAAAACCGTGCTATATGGAGTGAACTCAACAAAATTTTGGACCTGCTGGGTATCTCTGCAGAGTAGCCATGCCAATTTTCAAAATATTTTTGTCTCGCCAAATATAGCGGACATTTTTAATTTTTATTTTTTTTGCAAAACACAAAAATGCTTATATCTTGAAAACCGTGCTAGATAGAGCAGACTGCGCTGACTTTGGTTGCCACAACAGTATAAGGCTAGAAACGAAGCATTTTCTTAATACTTTAGCACTCACCTTTATATCCTTTTCGGGACGCTTTGTTTTTGCTATGCAAAAACATTATCTTTTTTTTTTGCGAGCGATCCTCTGGTTACTTTTTTATTTCTCATATTTGTGGTCAGATTGTTATTTAATAGTTTTTTTTCCATAAGAATTTTAAAAAAAAAGAAAAAGCCCAGTTAAAAGCTAGAGTGTTGAAGCATCAATAAACCAGTGTTTCCTGAGCCTCTTTTTTCTGGAGGTCAATTGACCCCCTCTTTTGAAAACTGGGGGTCAATCAAAATTTTTGAGGGTCAGTTAGGCTTGACCCCTTCTGGTTAAACTGCAGGTTAGAAAAATAATGGACAAACAATACCTAAAATACCTTACAAAGCCAGTGTACGTATTAGAGTTATGAAATGTGGGGTACCATGTACCTATGTGGCATGGAAAATGGGGTACAAGTAATATTCTGCCACATTTTCCTCAGTAAACAATGTTTAGATACACCCAGTTACTAAAAAGCAATAAATTAGATTAAAATTTATTGATCACTTTGAAAGTACATTATAGTACATTCATAAAAATATCTGAAGTACACCTGTGTACATCAGGGTAAAGAAAACAGTAAAAAAATATACCTTACTTTTTTCCTCTTATTTTTGGATGATTTTTAAGGTAGCAATAATGAACAAAAGCACTACTCAATTTTCAATGACATATAGTATATGTTGATAGTTTCTAAAAAATTATTTTATTTACACTGCAAATATGATATCTATACTGTTTGAAAGACAAATTATTGTAGTTTATGTTGCTTTTTATTTGACAACAACCCATTGAGTGGTTCCAAAGTTACAGTGTTTTTGCTACAACCCCTGTAAATATTTTCGAATTTCAGGTAATATTTCCGAGATTTAGTAGAATGTGTCTCCCACTGCACAAGGAATTAGTCATCGTTAGGAGACGTTGTTTCCAATGGTGTCCTTGCAAAGATCACCTGTTCTTTCGATATATAATATTTTGAATAAGATTTGCTAGGGTACATTGTAACACTGGCCATTTAAAATGGATCTCATCTGCGTAGCTCTCGTCTCACATGAAATTTTAAAATATATAGCTTATCTTCAGTGCTGTTTTTATTGCATGTCCATCTATGCTTTCAGTAAAAAAAAATCTTGAGTCCTTTGTTATTGAATAACATGAATGCGCATGCATGACCTCGTGAACTCTTCACCTCTCGGCCTTTTGATCCCACGCATGTGCATTAACAGGTAAACAAACTGGAAATCAGCCATTTTTGTTTTGAAATTGGAATAAATAAAGAATTGCTGCACATATAGATGAAATATTAATATTTGTATCCCTGGACGAAAGTCGGGGATACTTAGGATTCGGTACGGTCACGCCGCCGCCGCAGAGATTTCCTTTTGGACGCGATAACTTAAAAAATATTTTAGTTAGAATTTTCAAATTTGGTATGTGGCTATATATGGGCAATGCCACGAACGCTATTGTTTTGTGACCTTGACCTTCAATCTCAAGGTCACTGGTGGCCAGATTTTGGTCAGATTTTGGCCATTTTTTCACTTTTTGGCCCAGTTCTCCTATATAGAAAGTCAGATCATCCTATGGCTGGTATATATGATACATATATATGCCCTCTGTAAGCATGCAGAATTTGACCTTGAAGCTCTTCATTGAAGGTCATCCACTGACCGCCAAAGTACCTGACCCAGGGTCATTTTTGGCCTTTTTGGAGATATTTTCACACTTAATGCTGACTATATTGCATGGAAACTATTGAAAATGGCTTTGGAGGTTGAGTACATGATGGACTTCTACCATCCAGGCTTACTGGTTACAGATCTTCATTTAAGGTCATCCACTGACCGCCAAAGTACCTGACCAAGGGTCATTTTTGGCAAATTTGGAGATATGTTCACACTTAATGCTGACTACATTGCATGGAAACTATTGAAAATGGCTTTGGAGGTTGAGTACATGATGGTGTACCAGCATCCAGGCTTACCGGTTACAGATCTCCATTTAAGGTCATCCACTGACCGCCAAAGTACCTGACCAAGGGTCATTTTTGGCCCTCTATTTGTTTGTTTGTTTGTGAACAAGATAACTCAAAAACTGACAGATGGATTTTGATAAAATTTTCAGGATATGTCCAAAATGGTAAAAGGAAGATATGATTACATTTTGGGAGTGATCCGGGTCACTGTCTGGATCTTTTGGATCCATGAAATTTAATTTTTGAAGACAGATAACTTAAAAACTTATAGGTGCATTTTGATGAAATTTTCAGGAAATGTCCTTAATGGGACGAGGAACAAGTGATTAGATTTTGGGAGTGATCTGGATCACTGTCTGGATCATCCGGATCCAGGCTGCCAGATGTGTTTGTGTACAATATAGCTCAAAAACTTTTGATGAAATTTTCAGGATATGTCTGAAAAGGTAAAAGGATGAAATGGTTGAATTTTGGAAGTGATCCGGATCACTATATGGATCTTCTGGATCCATGAAATGTAATTTTTAAAGACAGATACCGCAAATAGTTATGGATGGATTGTTTCAGCAAATGGCCTAAATGGTACAAGGAACAAGTGATTAAATTTTTGGAGTGATCTGGATCACTGTCTGGATCATCTGGATCCAGGCTGCCACATAATCTTGGGATGGACTTTAATATTTTTAGGATATGTTACAAATGGTAAAAGGAAGAAGTGGTAAAAGGAAGAAATGGTTCAACTTTGCGAGTTGTCTGGACCACTATCTGGATCCTCTGGATCCAAGAAATGTAATTTTTAAAGACAAATAGCTCAAAAACTCATGCATGGATTTTTATGAAACTTTCAGGAAATGTCTTAAATGGGACAAAGAACAACTGATTAGTTTTTGGGTGTAATCTGGATCACTGTCTGGATCATGTGGATCCAAGCTGCCAGATGTGTTTGTGTACAAGATAACTAAAAAACTTATAGACGGATTTTGATGAAATTTTTAGAATATGTCTGAAAAGGTAAAAGGATTAAATGATTGAATTTTGGAAGTGATCCGGAAAACTATATGGATCTTCTGGATCCATCAAATGTAATTTTTAAAGACAGATATAAGTGAAAGAACTAGTGATTAGCTTTTGGGAATAATCTGGTACTATGGAGAATCCTGACCTGGTGCTCCAGGAAACAGGCTCAAGACCGACATATTCACGCCTTAACTATGTCCCGTCCAGGGATACACTGCGGCGAGCCGCAGTCTCTAGTTCTTTTTACAAATACTTCTGCGTCAGTCTGACCCCCAGGTAAATATTATGTGCGTAAATTGCTTGATTTCGATGTAAATTTACGCACATTTGTGCGTAAACGCAAACACTGTAAACCTCCGCTCACACTCATGCTACACTAAGTAATTAAAACAAAAAAATTAGTTAAGCGTCCCCTATTTGTTTTCGCCTCAGTTTCCTCGCCGCCACCGCCGCATTGTGGTCTCCCTTGAATATCTCCCTTATTATTAGAAGGTTTCAAACCATATGTGGCAGTTATATAAAATTTTTCTGCATGCTTAAATTTGACCTGTGACCTTTATGAAGGTCACATGATCAAAAACAAATTTTTTGAAGTATCCCCCCCGTCATTGCAGTTCAGGAAAAACTACTTGCTACACAGCCTTATAATGTGACACATCTGTTTATACTATCGTAAACGCGAGCTGATTAGATTTTGGGAGCAATCCCTTGAAAAATGTCTCATTTATGAGTGATTTCTGACACCTTCCAATCTGAAAACCTTAAATTTAGGTCAACCCCCCTATTATCTTCTTAAGTATTGCATTTAGAGCCATAAAATGTACTGGGAGGTAATAGGAAACCATATGTGGAGAGTCTAAATAGCCGGTCAGTTTTACCCCACGGCCCCCCTTATGGGTCAAACTGGGGTCATAAAATAGCTGATTTTGTGTTTTTGCCTTATATCTCCTTTATTGTTGCTTTTATAGCTTCAGAATGTATTAAGAGGTATTGGGAAAGCATATGTGGAGAGTCTAAATAGCCGGTCAGTTTTACCCCCCCGACCCCCCCCCCCCCCCCCCCCCCCCCCCCCCCCCCCCCCCCATGGGCCAAACTGGGGTCATAAATAGCTGCTTTGGAGTTTTTGCCTTCTATCTCCTTTATCGTTGCTTTTATAGCTTCAGAATGTATTAAGAGGTATTGGGAAAGCATATGTGGAGAATCTAAGTAGCCGGTCAGTTTTATCCCCCGACCCCCCCTTATGGGTCAAACTGGGGTCATAAAATAGTTGCTTTGGAGTTTTGCCTTATATCTCCTTTATTGTTGCTTTTATACCTCCAGAATGTATTAAGAGGTATTGGGAAAGCATATGTGGAGAGTCTAAATAGCCGGTCAGTTTTACCCCCCCAACCCCCCTTATTGGCCAAACTGGGGTCATAAATAGCTGCTTTGGAGTTTTTGCCTTATATCTCCTTTATCGTTGCTTTTATAGCTTCAGAATGTATTAAGAGGTATTGGGAAAGCATATGGTGCAACTTTGTGCATTCTTAGCTTTACAGCATGCTTATTAAAACCACAAAGCATTTTAAACTTTCAGGGATGCTTTGCTTTTGTTAGCAAAAGCATTCCTCTAGTTTTTCTTGCATGATAAACAAGGTAAACAACTTCTTGTTTGAGTGATAAAACTAAGAACTTCGTATTTATCAATTTAAATATTTCTTTTTTTTTTGTTGTTGCTTTAAGTATTATTTGCAAAATTTACCTGGATTTTCTTTAAATTCAGTGTATTCAATTTTGGCACAGAAATTATATGTGATTCTCTCACATCGATTTGGATAATTATATGCATATACTAAGATAGATTTTCATAAAAATTTTCAATTTGGCTAAAGGCCTTTTATAATCCACCCGTGCAACATTATGGTTTTTATTTATTTGGGGTTTTACATCACTTTCAACACTGTACAGGTCATATCACGACGGGTAGTTGGAAGGGCAAAGGAAACCAGTACATAGAGTTAGTCAGGGATCTGTACTGTAAACTGCCGACCAACGGCAAGCAACTACCAGCTTTCCCACTTGAGGCCATGACGGGGATCGAACCCCGGCCTCAGAGGTGGGAGACAAGAGTGTTACCACTCTGCCTCCGTGGCCCCTCGCAACATTATGGTGAAATCCTGAACAAATTGCAACTTTGTACAGCCTACCATGTACTAGTTGCTACTTGTTGGAACTGCTTGTATAAGTTGCAACTTGTACAGGCTTTTTGTATAAGTTGGAACTTATATAAAATTTCATCTTGTACATAGCATATACATGGCTTGCAAATTTTAGTTAATAAAAAACAGGTCAAAGATTGTATAAAGCATTGATTAAAATAACTGAAGAAAATCATGACCATCGACTTAGTCACCTGCCACTTGTTGATTCTCTAAAGCAATTTATTGCATGGCTGTAAGATATAGAAGCTTGGTCTGATGTTCAAATATTACTTACATTTGAGATTTATCTGGGTTTTACTTGTCAGTCATCGTTAGCTATTTCCTGGGTGTCATACTACTAGTTCAACTTGATTGATTTAAGTTGTAGTAGTATAAAAATGTTAGAATCATAGAGGACCATTACCATTGAAATGTATATATTGTTTGCTGAATTTTCACTTAACATGATTTAAAACTTATAAGTAAACAAGACAGCTTTCCCTGCCATCATTTAAACCACAAAATCATTTCATGTAACAAAGAATTCTAGTAGCCTGAAATTTTTAATTTAAGAGTGTTTGAAGCTGTGGGTGATTTTTTGCAGATCTTTTCTGTGTCCTAAACTGTCTTGACAATAATTCCATTGGCAACTGTGTATTGTCTTTTGTAAAATACCTGGGTTATAATTATTCTGTCTGATATGCCTTTTTGTGCATTTATTCTCTGTCTTGGGGTAGCAGTTTTTCTGTGTGTTGTGATAATAAAGGGAAATGTCAACACACACATTTGGATGTGTTCATATTATTCCTGTCACCCTCAAACTGAGACCTTAAACAAAAATGACAGAAATGTACCCAATATTAGAATGAAACCTACATTGGTGAATTCCCTCTCCCTCATAATGGAACTTACTGATGCACTGAACTCAAATTCAAATACATAAACAGGGGTGTGTAACTTAGCTGGCAAAGAAGTAAGATATTTTCTGTGTAAGTTATTTCTTCATTTGATTTAATATTCAGTTGAACTCAAACTTACTGATTGCAACATTCGTTCTTCGAAGAAAGGCTTGTAATAATAACTATCACAACACTTGAGCAATACCTGTCCCCGATGTGTTAATCATTATTAATATTTCTGTAAAGTGAGAGGAGACAAATCACGCCAGACCTTGGACATTTCCATGAGAAAATGTGTGGATTTTTACCAACATCGAGACGGACTAGAGTTTCAATTGACGTCTGTTATTACATCGTGTACATGTATTTTTTGTCCTTTTCTATTGTAAATTGCAATGTTGACTAACAGAAACCTACCTTTTAATGGCTAATGGTGGGTTCACACTTTTCCAAACTGCTGGAATCTTACACTGTCTCTAGTTGAATAGGTTCATGAACAAATGGAGATAAACATGTCCATATTCCTCTAATTGTAAGTTATGACATCACAGTAAAAACAATGTGTATAACTGAACCATGTCAAATGCAGAGTTTGTAGTAGTCAAGATCCATGAGGTATCTACACAGGTGATCCTTGCTGGATCAAGAAAAACTATATTTAGGATTTTTGGCACAAAAGTTTTGAAGATATGAAAGACTCTAGGTGACTTTGATTATGTAGATACTTATAATAAGTCTATAGAGTTTATAAATGATTTGCAGCAGTGCCAGACTTAAGTCCTCTGTCCAAACAGGGGGACATCAGGCCACTTTGTTTGAAAAGTATGAATGAGTTTTAAGTGTCCACTAGGTGCATGACAAGGACATGTTGCAATATCACTTTATATTTTAGACCTTTAAGAATTATATCATCCGACTCATCAACAATTTGTTGATGATGATCAGTGTTTTCATGGGGGGACAAGTTGTACATATTCTTATACTCCAGTATAAGGATGATAGGAATTACATATATTCTCTTAATTCTCTTCAGTCTGTCTAGGTTTAATTCTTTGAAATACATTGCATCTGGCAGGTCCATTAGATTACACTTTGTTACACAGTTGTCTCAGTGTGTATCAAGATTTTTACACCTACATTCCTAAAATTTACAATATATTTTTCATTTCAAAAGCTTATCTGGGAATAAGTGTGGCCTGATTTTGAAAAACAAGATTGAAACCACTTTTGTTTCTTTATTGACAGGGTGTCCATGGTTCTCAGTTATGGAAGGTTGAATGTCATTATGAGTGATATTTGAACAGATATGTGTATGTTATCTGTGAACATGCAGATATTTGACCTTTAAGTTCTTCATTCAAGATCATCCAAAAGTGTGAAAAGTATAAAGCCAGTTTAGTTTTGGCTAAGCATAAAAAATGTGTATATCTGGCTTATTATATCACCTGTTAGTGTTGTTAACAGTTTTCTGGTATGTGGAATATCATTTTGTTTTGGTAGAAAAAACAAAATCCGCAAAGAATATTTGGGAACCGGTTATTGAAAACCAGTACATAATATACATACAAAATATACAAATATACATTTTTATTGCGTTAATACATCCAATCCAATGGACAATTGCTTTACTGGTCGGCGCGACCGGTCCCGCCAAATGCAAGAAAAAGATGTCCTGTATATAATACTGGCAGGACCGGTCAAGTAGTGTGCATTTGCTAGGTGGCAAATTATACTTGCGTCCTGTCCAGACAGCGTGACGTCAATTCATCTTTTTTGTTTGGCGCGTGTAGTGTGCAGACGTGTTTTTGGAGTGATCTCAAAGTTTGAAGAAAACATGGATTATTTTCATCTGAAAATATAAATATTGTGTTACTTACATTTCGTGGCCTCTCTGGGATATAAATGAGGCTTTTTGCAGCAGTTTATGACCAGTTTTTGATGAATTTCTTGTACTGGTTGTCGAGACGAAGTCGTGGGTGGAAGTTTGTGTGTCGTCCCTGCAGCATTCTTTCTTGTGCACAGAACTGGTTTATTGTCACCATTCTCCCTCCATTAACTCCTTCCTAGTCGAGTAAGACTGTGTGTTTGTTGGCAAGAAGAATTAGAAGAATGCATCGTCTGACGTCATCACTTCCAGCTTATGCTGGTCACATGACACGGACCAGGTCACGTGACAAGCATTCACCAATGGCGGAATCGTGTTTTCATGTGAAGACGAGATTTTTCTGCACAACACCCACTTTAACTGGCAAGAATAAATCCAGCAAACTTGTCTGTTGGCCTGAAGAATTTAGATGACAAGTGCCCACAGTTTTTGAAGTGCCGGTCATGTGACTTCACAGATCTCTATACAACTAGCGGCAAGCAGATCCACAGGTGTGACTGGCTCAGCTAACCAGAAGTGATGAGTTTTACCAGTTCTGTTCAGACTACTGGTGGGGACCCCTGCTAGCTAGCAAGAATTGATGGCTGTTTTACCAGTACCAGTTCTGTTCAGACTACCGGTGGGGACTCCCAGTGATAAGTTTTGCCGGTACCAGTTCTGTTCAGACTACCGGTGGGGTCCCCTACTAGCCCTCTCCACCCCTATTAGACCCTACCTTGGTATGGGTGCTGGAGCAGGTCCAGAGTAAGAAGACAACTGGGGCTCCTGGGAACCAGTTACAGAGGGTTTACCTACCAGAAGTTGCTGTGACCATTGAGACCCTTATCTCTCCAGTGCAGAATTTTGGACCGGTACCAGTCCTGTTCAGGCCCCCGGTAGGGTCTCTATCCAGCCATTGATGAGGGTTACCGGCACCAGCTCTGCTCAGACTGCCGGTTGTGGTCACACAGAAATCCAGCAAGGGCTTCTGGTTAAACAGGATTGTCGGTCATAGAGAACTGCCGGTTACAGAGAATTGCCGGTCACAGAGAAATCTGCTGTTCCCACCATTACTGGCAAGAAGAGGGCAGCTTCAGTCAACAGGTCAAGCAATGACAGCAGTGTTACTGTTTACAGAGAACTCCCGGTTACAGAGAAATCTGCTGTTCCCAGCCTTACTGGCAAAAGGCCAGCTTCAGATCCGGTGCTGACAGCAGGTTCACCAGTTACAGAGGTTTCCCAGTTATAGAGAATTGCTGGTGACAAGTTAGGTGAACAGGAAGTTTTCTACAGAAAAATTGCTTCAAGCAACAGGTTACAGAACCTGCCGACCAGGTGCTGGCTTACACAACCTTTATTAAGCGTCCCGCAAGGGACGCTTGTTTGTGTATGGGAGAGCTTCAGGCTCCGCCGGCTCCGGCGGCTCCGCCGGCTCTGCCGGCTCTGCATTTTGTTTTCCTTATAACTCTGTAACCGTTAGGCGGATTCTTTTCAAATTTGGCAGGTTTAGGCAGTAGCCTTGGGGAATTTTTTTGAATATGCTGCAGTGACATTTCAACCAATCAGAGAGGTCACATGACCAAAAATGTCTTTTTTCGATGGGGAAGCTTGTCCGGATGATAACTTGAAAGCAATTTTATCAATTCACCTGAAACTTGGCAAATACATTCATTCTATTAAAATCTGGAAATCATTAGATTTTGGCATTGATTGGTCAAGAAATGGCCGAGTAATTAATGATTAATTAATCATTACGAATTTTCCAAATAAGGAAAACACAAAAATGCTTATATCTCGAAAACCGTGCTAGATAGAGCGATTTCGACGAAATTTTTGACCCGCAGGGTATCTCTGCGGAGTAGTTTTCCCAATTTTCAAAAAAATTTTGTCTCGTCCAAAATGGCGGCCATTTTGAATTTTCGAAATTTTCGCAAAAATTGCAAAACACAAAAATGCTTATATCTCGAAAACCGTGCTAGATAGAGCGATTTCGATGAAATTTTTGAGCCACAGGGTATCTCTGCGGAGTACTTTTCCCAATTTTCAAAAAATTTTTGTCTCGCCAAAAATGGCGGCCATTTTGAATTTTCGAAATTTTCGTAAAAATTGCAAAACACAAAAATGCTTATATCTCGAAAACCGTGCTAGATAGAGCGATTTCGATGAAATTTTTGACCCACAGGGTATCTCTGCGGAGTAGTTTTCCCAATTTTCAAAAAATTTTTGTCTCGTCCAAAATGGCGGCCATTTTGAATTTTCGAAATTTTCGCAAAAATTGCAAAACATAAAAATGCTTATATCTCGAAAACCCTGCAAGATAGAGCGATTTCGACGAAATTTTTGATCCACAGGGTATATCTGCAGAGTAGCCATGCCAATTTTCAAAAAAATTTTTTCTTGCCAAAAATGGCGGCCATTTTACTCACCTACTCAAAATGAGTAAATGCGAATTATCTCTAAAAGTATTGCAGACAGCCAATTTTTCTCAAATAACTCATTCACCTACTTTTGGGAGAGCTTTCACTTGAAGTTTCAGACCCATAGCTAATTACTCACCTACTCAAAATGAGTAAATGCGAATTATCTCTAAAAGTATTGCAGATAGCCAATTTTTGTCAAATTAATCATTCGCCTACTTTTGGGAGAGCTTTCACTTGGTGAAGTTTCAGACCCATAGCTAATTACTCACCTACTCAAAATGAGTAAATGCGAATTATCTCTAAAAGTATTGCAGATAGCCAATTTTTCTCAAATAACTCATTCACCTACTTTTGGGAGAGCTTTCACTCTGTGAAGTTTCAGACCCATAGCTAATTACTCACCTACTGAAAATGAGTAAATGCGAATTATCTCTAAAAGTATTGCAGATAGCCAATTTTTCTCAAATAACTCATTCACCTACTTTTGGGAGAGCTTTCACATGGTGAAGTTTCAGACCCATAGCTAATTATTTACCTACTCAAAATGAGTAAATGCTAATTATCTGTAAAAGTATTGCGGATACCCAATTTTTATCAAATAACTCATTCATCTACTTGTGGGAGAGCTTTCACATGGTGAAGTTTCAGACCCATAGCTAATCACTCACCTACTCAAAATGAGTAAATGCGAATTATCTCTAAAAATATTGCAGATAGCCAATTTTTCTCAAATAAATCATTCACCTACTTTTGGGAGAGCTTTCACTTGGTGAAGTTTCAGACCCATAGCTAATTACTCACCTACTCAAAATGAGTAAATGCGAATTATCTCTAAAAGTATTGTAGATAGCCAATTTTTCTCAAATTAATCATTCACCTACTTTTGGGAGAGCTTTCACTTGGTGAAGTTTCAGACCCATAGCTAATTACTCACCTACTCAAAATGAGTAAATGCGAATTACCTCTAAAAGTATTGCAGATAGCCAATTTTTCTCAAATAACTCATTCACCTACTTTTGGGAGAGCTTTCACTTGGTGAAGTTTCACACCCATAGCTAATTACTCACCTACTCAAAATGAGTAAATGCGAATTATCTCTAAAAGTATTGCAGATAGCCAATTTTTCTCAAATAACTCATTCACCTACTTTTGGGAGAGCTTTCACTTGGTGAAGTTTCACACCCATAGCTAATTACTCACCTACTCAAAATGAGTAAATGCGAATTATCTCTAAAAGTATTGCAGATAGCCAATTTTTCTCAAATAACTCATTCACCTACTTTTGGGAGAGCTTTCACATGGTGAAGTTTCAGACCCATAGCTAATTATTTACCTACTCAAAATGAGTAAATGCTAATTATCTGTAAAAGTATTGCGGATACCCAATTTTTATCAAATAACTCATTCATCTACTTGTGGGAGAGCTTTCACATGGTGAAGTTTCAGACCCATAGCTAATCACTCACCTACTCAAAATGAGTAAATGCGAATTATCTCTAAAAATATTGCAGATAGCCAATTTTTCTCAAATAAATCATTCACCTACTTTTGGGAGAGCTTTCACTTGGTGAAGTTTCAGACCCATAGCTAATTACTCACCTACTCAAAATGAGTAAATGCGAATTATCTCTAAAAGTATTGTAGATAGCCAATTTTTCTCAAATTAATCATTCACCTACTTTTGGGAGAGCTTTCACTTGGTGAAGTTTCAGACCCATAGCTAATTACTCACCTACTCAAAATGAGTAAATGCGAATTACCTCTAAAAGTATTGCAGATAGCCAATTTTTCTCAAATAACTCATTCACCTACTTTTGGGAGAGCTTTCACTTGGTGAAGTTTCACACCCATAGCTAATTACTCACCTACTCAAAATGAGTAAATGCGAATTATCTCTAAAAGTATTGCAGATAGCCAATTTTTCTCAAATAACTCATTCACCTACTTTTGGGAGAGCTTTCACTTGGTGAAGTTTCACACCCATAGCTAATTACTCACCTACTCAAAATGAGTAAATGCGAATTATCTCTAAAAGTATTGCAGATAGCCAATTTTTCTCAAATAACTCATTCACCTACTTTTGGGAGAGCTTTCACTTGGTGAAGTTTCACACCCATAGCTAATTACTCACCTACTCAAAATGAGTAAATGCGAATTATCTCTAAAAGTATTGCAGATAGCCAATTTTTCTCAAATAACTCATTCACCTACTTTTGGGAGAGCTTTCACTTGGTGAAGTTTCACACCCATAGCTAATTACTCACCTACTCAAAATGAGTAAATGCGAATTACCTCTAAAAGTATTGCAGACAGCCAATTTTTCTCAAATAACTCATTCACCTACTTTTGGGAGAGCTTTCACTTGGTGAAGTTTCAGACCCATAGCTAATTACTCACCTACTCAAAATGAGTAAATGCGAATTATCTCTAAAAGTATTGCAGATAGCCAATTTTTGTCAAATTAATCATTCGCCTACTTTTGGGAGAGCTTTCACTTGGTGAAGTTTCAGACCCATAGCTAATTACTCACCTACTCAAAATGAGTAAATGCGAATTATCTCTAAAAGTATTGCAGATAGCCAATTTTTCTCAAATAACTCATTCACCTACTTTTGGGAGAGCTTTCACTCTGTGAAGTTTCAGACCCATAGCTAATTACTCACCTACTGAAAATGAGTAAATGCGAATTATCTCTAAAAGTATTGCAGATAGCCAATTTTTCTCAAATAACTCATTCACCTACTTTTGGGAGAGCTTTCACATGGTGAAGTTTCAGACCCATAGCTAATTATTTACCTACTCAAAATGAGTAAATGCTAATTATCTGTAAAAGTATTGCGGATACCCAATTTTTATCAAATAACTCATTCATCTACTTGTGGGAGAGCTTTCACATGGTGAAGTTTCAGACCCATAGCTAATTACTCACCTACTCAAAATGAGTAAATGCGAATTATCTCTAAAAATATTGCAGATAGCCAATTTTTCTCAAATAAATCATTCACCTACTTTTGGGAGAGCTTTCACTTGGTGAAGTTTCAGACCCATAGCTAATTACTCACCTACTCAAAATGAGTAAATGCGAATTATCTCTAAAAGTATTGTAGATAGCCAATTTTTCTCAAATTAATCATTCACCTACTTTTGGGAGAGCTTTCACTTGGTGAAGTTTCAGACCCATAGCTAATTACTCACCTACTCAAAATGAGTAAATGCGAATTACCTCTAAAAGTATTGCAGATAGCCAATTTTTCTCAAATAACTCATTCACCTACTTTTGGGAGAGCTTTCACTTGGTGAAGTTTCACACCCATAGCTAATTACTCACCTACTCAAAATGAGTAAATGCGAATTATCTCTAAAAGTATTGCAGATAGCCAATTTTTCTCAAATAACTCATTCACCTACTTTTGGGAGAGCTTTCACTTGGTGAAGTTTCACACCCATAGCTAATTACTCACCTACTCAAAATGAGTAAATGCGAATTATCTCTAAAAGTATTGCAGATAGCCAATTTTTCTCAAATAACTCATTCACCTACTTTTGGGAGAGCTTTCACTTGGTGAAGTTTCACACCCATAGCTAATTACTCACCTACTCAAAATGAGTAAATGCGAATTATCTCTAAAAGTATTGCAGATAGCCAATTTTTCTCAAATAACTCATTCACCTACTTTTGGGAGAGCTTTCACTTGGTGAAGTTTCACACCCATAGCTAATTACTCACCTACTCAAAATGAGTAAATGCGAATTACCTCTAAAAGTATTGCAGACAGCCAATTTTTCTCAAATAACTCATTCACCTACTTTTGGGAGAGCTTTCACTTGGTGAAGTTTCAGACCCATAGCTAATTACTCACCTACTCAAAATGAGTAAATGCGAATTATCTCTAAAAGTATTGCAGATAGCCAATTTTTGTCAAATTAATCATTCGCCTACTTTTGGGAGAGCTTTCACTTGGTGAAGTTTCAGACCCATAGCTAATTACTCACCTACTCAAAATGAGTAAATGCGAATTATCTCTAAAAGTATTGCAGATAGCCAATTTTTCTCAAATAACTCATTCACCTACTTTTGGGAGAGCTTTCACTCTGTGAAGTTTCAGACCCATAGCTAATTACTCACCTACTGAAAATGAGTAAATGCGAATTATCTCTAAAAGTATTGCAGATAGCCAATTTTTCTCAAATAACTCATTCACCTACTTTTGGGAGAGCTTTCACATGGTGAAGTTTCAGACCCATAGCTAATTATTTACCTACTCAAAATGAGTAAATGCTAATTATCTGTAAAAGTATTGCGGATACCCAATTTTTATCAAATAACTCATTCATCTACTTGTGGGAGAGCTTTCACATGGTGAAGTTTCAGACCCATAGCTAATTACTCACCTACTCAAAATGAGTAAATGCGAATTATCTCTAAAAATATTGCAGATAGCCAATTTTTCTCAAATAAATCATTCACCTACTTTTGGGAGAGCTTTCACTTGGTGAAGTTTCAGACCCATAGCTAATTACTCACCTACTCAAAATGAGTAAATGCGAATTATCTCTAAAAGTATTGTAGATAGCCAATTTTTCTCAAATTAATCATTCACCTACTTTTGGGAGAGCTTTCACTTGGTGAAGTTTCAGACCCATAGCTAATTACTCACCTACTCAAAATGAGTAAATGC
This sequence comes from Sabellastarte sp. h YS-2021, assembly GCA_964017235.1. NCBI lineage: Eukaryota > Metazoa > Annelida > Polychaeta > Sabellida > Sabellidae > Sabellastarte > Sabellastarte sp. h YS-2021. Next base: position 121,974,826 of record OZ024930.1, on the reverse strand, counting down.
GAATTATCTCTAAAAGTATTGCAGATAGCCAATTTTTCTCAAATAACTCATTCACCTACTTTTGGGAGAGCTTTCACTTGGTGAAGTTTCACACCCATAGCTAATTACTCACCTACTCAAAATGAGTAAATGCAAATTATCTCTAAAAGTATTGCAGATAGCCAATTTTTCTCAAATAACTCATTCACCTACTTTTGGGAGAGCTTTCACTTGGTGAAGTTTCACACCCATAGCTAATTACTCACCTACTCAAAATGAGTAAATGCGAATTATCTCTAAAAGTATTGCAGATAGCCAATTTTTCTCAAATAACTCATTCACCTACTTTTGGGAGAGCTTTCACTCGGTGAAGTTTCAGACCCATAGCTAATTACTCACCTACTCAAAATGAGTAAATGCGAATTATCTCTAAAAGTATTGCAGATAGCCAATTTTTCTCAAATAACTCATTCACCTACTTTTGGGAGAGCTTTCACTCTGTGAAGTTTCAGACCCATAGCTAATTACTCACCTACTCAAAATGAGTAAATGCGAATTATCTCTAAAAGTATTGCAGATAGCCAATTTTTCTCAAATAACTCATTCACCTACTTTTGGCAGAGCTTTCACTTGGTGAAGTTTCAGACCCATAGCTAAATATTCACCTACTCAAAATGAGTAAATGTGAATTATCTCTAAAAGTATTGCAGATAGCCAATTTTTCTCGAATAACTCATTCACCTACTTTTGGGAGAGCTTTCACTCTGTGAAGTTTCAGACCCATAGCTATTTATTCACCTACTCAAAATGAGTAAATGCTAATTATCTGTAAAAGTATTGCGGATACCCAATTTTTATCAAATACTCATTCATCTACTTGTGGGAGAGCTTTCACATGGTGAAGTTTCAGACCCATAGCTAATTACTCACCTACTCAAAATGAGTAAATGCGAATTATCTCTAAAAGTATTGTGGATAGCCAATTTTTCTCAAATAACTCATTCACCTACTTTTGGGAGAGCTTTCACTTGGTGAAGTTTCAGACCCATAGATAATTATTCACCTACTCAAAATGAGTAAATGTGAATTATCTCTTAATAGTATTGCAGATAGCCAATTTTTCTCAAATAACTCATTCACCTACTTTTGGAAGAGCTTTCACACACGAAAATGAAAAATTGTGAATATCTCGGAAAAGCTATTTCTTCTGCTTTAATGCTCGGCGGGAGATACACACCGCGGCAGTGGTCTTGACAAAAATTTTTGTCTCCCCAAAAATGGTGGCCATTTTGAATTTTCAAAGTTTTTGCAAAACACAAAAATGCTTATATCTCGAAAACCGTGCTATATGGAGCGAAATCAACAAAATTTTGGACCTGCTGGGTATCTCTGCAGAGTAGCCATGCCAATTTTCAAAATATTTTTGTCTCACCAAATATAGCGGACATTTTTAATTTTTTTATTTTTTGCAAAACACAAAAATGCTTATATCTTGAAAACCGTGCTAGATAGAGCAGACTGCGCTGACTTTGGTTGCCACAACAGTATAAGGCTAGAAACGAAGCATTTTCTTAATACTTTAGCACTCACCTTTATAGCCTTTTCGGGACGCTTTGTTTTTGCTATGCAAAAACATTATCTTTTTTTTTTGCGAGCGATCCTCTAGTTAATAGTTGCTTCACACCAGACCGAGGGATACCGGTGAAGTAACCAGACTGAACCTGGAACACCAGGCTACTAGACCGGCAAATCTACTAAGGGATTAACTAATAGTACAGACCTGTGTTGTCTAATTCATTGGTTACAGAGCTTCCTCCCAGAAAACTTTGGTGACAAAGAAGTACCAGCCTACCAGTTTACCGGTTACAGAGGAAAGCTGCTGAATCCACCACTGCGGACAGGAAGAAGGCAGCTTCATGTGGGCCTATCCCTGCTAAGAAGTAGTCCAATTCACCCGGTTCTGCCAAGTCCAGTGAGGTTTCGCAGAACTGTGGAGCCACCCGGAACCAGTTACAGAGCATTGCTTCACCTATAACCAGTTAGGACCTGGTACTGGGCAGGCCTCCAGGACTGGCTAACAGACCAGCAGAACCTTTTTAAGGGCCCAAGTAGCTGTTTAGGCCAACCAGTTGCTGCCTAAGGAAACTGGTTACAGAGGAATTCTTAAACCAGTCACTGGTCCCTGTGAGATGACAGTATCTCAATCTACCGGATCAGTCAGCCAGCCTACCTTTCAGGACCCCCTAGCTGGTCAGACAGTGGCGGTAGATAAGAGGAAGACTGTCAAAGCCAGCTTGCCTTTTACCCAGCCTGTGACCAGTGTCAGCTGATACAAGGGGCCTGAGTTTGCAAGCTTAGCTTTCCCCTCAAGCTTATAACCCAGTCTTTGCAGTTTTCAAAACTCAAGCAATGGAAAAATATCTGTTAATCAGACCAGGGGTCATGGTTGTTATATTGGCTATAGTTTTTCCACAGTGGGTTTGTGTAAAATGACCTAAATGTCGCAGATCTTTGGATGGTGTTTCTCCTTTTGTGGATCAGGTCTAGCCTGTCACCAGTGTTGACTGTTTTTTGCGCTTGACCACATGCCCGGTCTGGCAGCTGATGCCCCTGATAGGCTTACTACAGCCATAGAGAAGTAAGTCCACCTAGATCGCCTCCACATGAGGCTGATACATTGGCACTAGGAGAACAGCTGGAGGGTACCAGAATCACTAGAAAATGTGACCCCCATTCCCAGTTCCGTCCCGCCATCCTAAATGGTGGCTGCAGGAAGACAATGGGCTTCAAGGTCAACCATTACACCCACTAAATATGCTCTTCAAGCCTTACAGATGCATCAAGAAGGCTGGGGTGCTCACTTAGTGGAACACACTGCAAGGGGAACCTGGTCCCTTTCAGAAGCAAGTTACACATTAAACTATCTGGAACTTGGGCGGTGTTTTGGCCCTAAAAGAGTTTCAAGACATCTGGTTGAACATTTTTGCTGTCATAGCCAAACAACACCATGGTGGTTGCCTGTCAAAAGAGGTGGGGATGAAGTCGGGCCATTTTTGTGCCCTACTATGGAGAATCCTGACCTGGTCCTCCAGGAAACAGGTGACTCTAGCCTGACACATTACAGGTAGCTGAATGTCATAGCAGACACACTTTCCAGGCTCGGCCAAACCAGACAGAACAGACAATGGTCCCTCCTGTCCGAGTTTTTTTCCAAGCAATATGCTTTTGGTGGCATCAGCCCCAAGTGGTCCTGCTTTTGCCACCTGGCTCAACAACAGGCTGCCTCAACTTGTATTACCAGTGCCAGACCCCCAATATGGACAGTGATGCAATCATTCTGCTATTGGAGGATCTGGACCCATATGCCTTCCCACCAGTAGCCATCTCGGGCAAGTGGTGGAGAAGTTGCAGGACTACCCATGCAGGAGAATTCATTCTGATTGCTCCAAGGTGGCCCAACATGCCTGGTTCTGGGATCTTGTGACCATGTCTAGTCAGATTCCTTTGTACCTGCCCAACCTGCTCACTTGACCATTCAATCCGACTCCTCAAGGAATCTGTCAAACTTGGATCTGCATGCATAGCTCCTTAGAGCCTCAGCAGTCAAGGAGCAGGGCTTCTCTAAGGCTGTGGCAGCACGAAATGAGGCTCCTCAAGAGGATCAACCAGATCAGTCATTGCTGACAACTGGGTAATTCACCAATAAATGTCAGCAAAATGAGAACCTCACTCGTCTCTTGGACAGTTCACATAGAGACAGACCCATGCTTGGCAAAACAAAAACATTAGACACCAGTCAGACTGGTCAAAGGTGTCTTTGTACCCAGCACCCAGCTTTCTTTTCAAGAACTAGCTGGCCAAGGAGAGTCCAAACGATGTGGCCCCAGTGGTTATTCCAGCCCTGGCCCCAACTCTGGATAAGTCCCTGAAGTCTGATAGGCCCCTGTGTCCGGTCAGATCACTCCACTACTTATTGGGGCAGGACCTCAGACAGAGTTACTCTTTGTCTCCTTTTAGAAAGATTTTGACAAGACATCTCACCTGCCACTATATGCTCATTGATCAAGCACACTTTGATCCTATATTATGAGCTCTCTGGTCAGGAGGCCATCACCCTACATCAGGACTGGTTAAAGCCCATTTTGTCAGGGCCCCTGGCTGCTCCTAAGGTCTTCCAGTCGGGAGCCACCTTAGAACAATCTTTTTCAGCCTTCCACTGGAAGCAACATAACACCTTCACACAGTTCTATTAGAAGGATGTGGCTTGAGCTGATTCAGAGCTTTTCATTTGGGCTTAGTAGTGGCTGCTCGGCAGATCCACAATTAGCCCTTATATTGAGGAGTTTTGTATATAGGTACATAGTGTTAATAGTTCATGGAACTAATTGATATGCTCTCCTTCGGGAGGTTATTGCCCTCTGGGACTGAACTCATCCCTCTCTTCCCCTACCTCAGAGCAGGTCTGTTAAAAAGGGGGGCAACATCGATATACACCCCATCAACCGGGCACTGGTATCCGAACATAGGCCTACAGGTTTTAAGTCAGCCTAGACCAGAGGGAATTTTGTTATCGTTTATGAGTTCACTTAAGTCCCTAGTAACTTACCCGCCGACCAAGCGGTAGTTATTCAGCAATTGTCCATTGGATAGGATACATGTATTAACGCAATAAAATTACAAATTTAATAAGTAAATTAAATTGCCCTAATGGACAGGCAAGGCCCTCCCAACCGACCCCACTACCAGCTTACTAGGGGTCTAAATGTGTTTAGACAACGAAAGAGATGAACTGACGTCACACTGTCTAGACATGAAGCAAGTATGATGCGCCACCTAGCGAATGCACACTACTGACCGGTCCTGCTGGTATTATATACAGGACGTCTTGTTCTGGCGTTTGGCTGGACCAGTCGCGCCAACTGGTAAAGCAATTGTCCATTGGATAGGGTATTAACTTATAAAAATTTACTTATTAAATTTGCAAATTTTGTAAAATATGTCACATTTTTACTTTATATTGAACAAAAATTATTTTTACGTACATAATAATATCTTGTGAAGGCCACTTCCATTTACAAGTTATGGCTTATGTACGCATGCAAATAATTTTCAATGTATAGAACAAGCATACAAAATACCGGATTTTGTTTTGTTTCAAAGCCCCGGTAACCGGTTTTGATTTCTGTAAACGATGCCACCACTATCTCCTGTAGGTTTGGAATGTCAGATCAACCTATAAGAAATCATGAGCTGGGAATATTTTGATGTCAGATTTGACTTGATCCCTTGGCCAAGGGGTCAACCAAATTTAAGAGTTAATGTACCTTTTTTTCTCACTTATTAGTGATCCTAGACATTTGAGATGTTAAACTGACTTGTAGGAATCACTGGTCCAAAATCTTTGTATGTGTTTACATTTAACCTTGGGCAATCCATTCATTGTCAATCTGAACTAACTGAACTTCAAAGTGATTATAACTCACTCTTTAGGTCACACATGATTAGGATGTAAAACCAGCCAGTACAAAATCATGGGCTGGGAATCTTTTGATATGGACAAATTTGACCTTGGACCTCTCGTTCAAGTCAAAGAATGTAGCCAATGGTAAAAGTACCCATGTCTTAATTTTGGTTGCAGAAGTTTGGGATCTGTAACTGGCTAAGAATCTTTAGGAATGTTCAAATTTGACCTTGTGTCCTTTGCCCAAGGCTAGATTTGGTCCTTTTTGGGTGCTACCTTAGAGGTTACTTCCGAGTCGGGGTACTTTGTGGTGGCTACAAATATCAATCAGTTCTTCAGTTCACTTTGTCCAAGTTGAACATTATCCAGATCTAAAAATTTCATTTCAAATTACTTGAAAACTTTTAAGTTGAATCCAAACAATCAGAAAAATATTTCTACTTATGTGTGGTTTAAAGAAAGTAGAAAAAGTTATAGTTGTAAGGGTTTGGAAAGGGTATATTCTTTTAATAAAAAGATAAGGTAACATCCCTTAAATAAGCCATTATTTGGCTTTCGTTCTGGTTTTGTCATCATTTACTACACCACTTGCAAATCATGGTCGTCTTTTAATATTTCCTTTAGTGTTAGGGGTATGGAAGCAATTTTGGCATGTATCTTCCTTGGGTTTGGAAAGGTAGGTGTGCAACATCATGGAGTGCTCTGAATTTGACTTTTAAAATCTTGTCAGGGCTATATTTCAAAAACTGTAATGTGTTGATGCTTAGAAGGGACATTAGTTGTGCGTGTAATTGTGCAAGGACTTGGTGTGGCCTTGCTTTAACCTTGCTGTGATAAAAATTACTTTTAAAATCTTGTCTTGTTTAAAATCTTGATACTTGGATATGGATATTGGTTGGGATATAACTGTGATAATCTGATCTTTAACCTTAAAAATCTTGTCTGGCCTGTATTTCGGCAGTGTAAGAGGAGGTTGTTACTTGGTTAAGACATGGGTTGGGGGGTTAGGTGTGCCATGACATGATGTGACCATGTTTTTGCCTTGGCTCTGGCAGAGTGTTTTCTACTGCTAGATATTTTTTCCTATCACAAACGAAACTGTATGGATTGCGGCAATGGTTATTTTGTGTAGTTTTACATAATTGGGCTATCTCCATTGAAAGCTATACTTGAAGTTATAAATAGATCAATTTAGAGCTTCATAACTTTTAGCTTACAAATTAATGCTGTCATCTTCCATTGAATTGTCTTGTTTTGATACTTCATCCCTACATGTATTTTATCTTTCTATAGTCTTATTGTATCGCCAGACAAAAGTTGGGGATAATTAGGTGATTTTCTTTCACACATGATAACTTAAAAAAAAATTTTTAGAACAGACCTTTCAAATTTGGTATGTGGATATATGTGGGTAAGGCTTCAGAGCCTATTGTTTTATGGCATCTGCCTTCCACTATTAGATCAGTGGCAGCCTTTTAAAGATCAAAGTTGGGCAGTTCTTCACATTTTGACTAGGTTGTCATATACAGAGGGACAGATTGTTCCATAACTGAAATATATGGCACATATATATATCCACTATAAGCATGCAGAAATTTGACCCTCAAACTCTTTCAAGGTCAAGACTGGCCTCCACATAATGACATGTTGGTCTTTTGGCCATATATTTTTGGAGGATTTTGTCATTTCATAGATCCCTTAATAGGTGAAATGTAAAATCAACTTATTATATGGGAAATCATGGGCTGGAAATCTTATGACAGTGTCAGATTTGAGTTTGAGCCCCCTGTTCAAGGTCATACTGTGTTTGCTTGTTAAGAAGCCCTTATTTTTTTCTTAATCATTGGTTCTAGAAAACAAATATGCCTATAAAATATTAAAATATCCATGTAAATGTTGGATATTGATTAATTATTTACTGGTCCACCATTGATGGTGGTCAGGTTTTTTTGTAATTTGGAGGGAAAACTAGGGTCTGAAATAAATTTTTTCACCTGTTTTTCATCAATTATAGTGTTTCTGATTTTCAGACATCACTTTTGCTGTGGTGTAGTTTTCCATTATTTTCAATTTTCAGGCAAGATTTGTGGCTATGTTATGTTTTTACACAGGTAAACTCGATACAATTTTAACAGTAACAAAGAGAAAATCCCACTCTTATCAAAAAGAAGAATTCACAAAATACGGACAAAAAATGCAGAATTGGTCCTGGAGTGAAAGAAATTGGATTTGCAGTCTTGGACTGTTATTCAGGTGGATGAAAGCATATACTTAGAATAAATAATATGACGATGTAGTTTGTGCTTGGAAAGAGAAGTTTTTGAGCACCAGTGTCCCTCATTATAGAATCCGTATAGAATTCACAACATACTATAGCCTAAAAGCATGGGGTAATAGGGGACCCATTAAACAGCCAATCAGATTGCTCAGCCTTTCACATTTTAGAGCAGAGATTAACCATATGAAAAGACTGGTACAATAAAATTATAGCCAGTATATTACTAAACTGTTGAAATCCTTTCCATACCTTTCATCCCTTTTGAAAGCAATTTTTATTCCCTAGAAGTGAGTTGTACAATAATTTGGGGAGAAAAATAGAATTTCAGTAATTTATAATGGGTAGCAGCTAAACATTTAATCAGTTGTATTATTTGTACCCAACCTACAATAAAAATGCATAATCAGATGACCATAAGCTTTTAAGGCCCTTTAGTTTTAAACAGTTACAAATATACTGCGGATGTCTTTGGTTACAAATCAAAAAGCAAGCCGCTCAGAAAGTTTATAAAAAAGAGACACACAGAGGGTGACTTTAAAGACCTATTTTCAAACAGTGATAGGTTGTGTGCTGATCAGACATGTGTTAATGGGTTATGAAATGGGTTAAACTAGATACGTATGCCCAGAACCCGAGTTAATTGAAGTAAAGTGGCAGGACCTCTTGTTTTTGAAGCCATTAGTAGTAACTAGGCTTTGGTTTAAACCACTCTGTATTTTATCAAAGAAAAAATTTGGGAAATAACTATAAAAGAGTGTTTTGAACTATATATATAACTGTAAGTTGACTTCTCAAGGTTGGTGAAAATATTAGAATTCCAGTCATAACAGAGGCAGCCCTCTTGCTTACATAAACCGTGGTTCAGTAGGAATTGTTATTCTGTGCCAGTAGCTCAAAACTGAATCACAAAGCCGAACCAACGCAACCTTTCAGATCTGCCAGTGTACACCATTTCAAATATTAGTGTATGTTTCCATATGTGCAATCTTCAATATGTAGACTGAATTTTTTGGTTTCAAAGTTTACTCATTTTCAGCGCTATTTTGACAGTAATAAACTGCAAATTGCCCGCAAATATGTAAATAGTACTAAATATGGACAAAGCTATGCATTTACAAACTGCTGTTACGTATACTTGGGAACATCTTGTGAACACTTTAGAATGAGAGAAAAACATAGTCATTGTACATTAAAAATTACATGCATAAGAACACAAACTCACTCTTATATCACAGTTTAGTTCATTTTTTGTTTTAAAATGAGGATTCAATTGTCAGTCAGTTAATTGTAATACACCTAGTATAAACTGATCTTTTGTTCCAAATATTTAATTTTATAATCTCATATCTGCTGTTCCAATTTTTGTATCCACCGGAGGTATCGTGTGGATACTTTGGTTTAGCGTTCACTACACCGCCGCCACCGCGCGTAGAGAGATTTTCGGCGTTAACGCTCTCAGAGGAAAACTACATCAGCTATGTTCACCAAATTTGCAGGATATCTTCATTGGGGGTAAGCTTCTCTGGGAAGGAAATTAGCCTCATAGTGAAAAACAAGATAGCCGCCGTGGGTATTTCTTTGAAAATTATCTACATTTTTCTACTGGCTGTTTCTCATAGGTAGAAGGTTGAATGTCTTGATAGGTGATATGTATAACAGATATATATGTCCTCTACAACCTTGCAGATAGCTGACCTTGAAGCTCTTAAGTCAAGGTCATCCACAGAGTGCCAAAGTAACCCACATAGCGGACTTTAAAAGTGTTTATATCTCCCTTATTATTGATCCTAGAGGTTTGCAATGTGAAACCAACCTGTAGGAAATCAGGTGCTGCGAATCTTTTGATGTGGTCAGATTTGACCTTGGACCCCTCCTTCAAGGTCAAACGAGGATAGGCAAACTTAAAAGTGACTTATAACTCGCTTATTACTAGCCCTAGAGGTTTGGGATGGTAAACCAACCTATAAGAAATCATGGGCTGGGAATCTTCTGGTGTGGTTGGATTTGACCTTGGGCCCCTTCTTCAAGGTCAAATGAGGATAGCCAAACTTAAAAGTGCTTATAACTTGCCTATTATTGGTCCAAGACACTTGGGATGGTAAACCAACATATAGGAAATCATGGACTGGGAATCTTCTGGTGTGGTCAGATTTGACCTTGGGCCCCTCCTTCAAGGTCAAACGAGGATACCCAAATTTAAAAGTGCTTATAACTCGCTTATTATTGGTCCAAGACACTTGGGATGGTAAACCAACCTATAGGAAATCATGAACTGGGAATCTTCTGGTGTGGTCGGATTTGACCTTGGGCCCCTCCTTCAAGGTCATAAGAGGATAGTCAAAGTTAAAAGTGCTTATAACTCACTTATTATTGGTCCAAGACACTTGGGATGGTAAACCAACCTATAGGAAATCATGGGCTGGGAATCTTCTGATGTGGTCAGACTTGACCTTGAGCCCCTCGTTCAAGGTCAAACGAGCACAGCCAAACTTAAAAGGGCTTATAACTCATTTATTATTGATCCTAGAGGTTTGCAATGTGAAACCAACTTGCAGGATATTGTGGGCTGGGAATCTTCTGATGTCAGATTTGACCTTTGGCCCATCCTTCAAGGTCAAACGATGGTTCACTGGCTTAGGTGAGTTGTCTTTCCGGTGGATAGGTTTAGTTTTTATCTGTCTTCTGGAGCAACTGTCACTCCCACCATGTTTGCATAAAAGAGGCTGCATTGTAATATATCAGTTAAGTACTGTAACCTCTTCAAGGTTTGAAGGTGTGCTATTCATCAGTCAACCTGTAACATGGATAAAATAGAGAAATATTAATCAAAACAATATTTATACTATAGTAGTTGCTGGTTGAACACAAACACTGTTAAACAGGGTTTTGGTTAAAAGAGGTTCTGCAGAAATGTCACCTTTTCATATATTTGTATATTTTTTTAATAATTTCCTTCTGTAGAGTAACAAATGTATTGCCAATATCATTAAAGTAAACAAACCCTGCATTATTTGTCCAGAAATAAACATGGAGAATTGTAGGAAAGTAAAAATGAAATTGAAAAACAAAAATAAGAAAAAAGCCTGTCTGAGTTTTGGCCTTGAGTTATCTTTTTGAGACATTGTCTTGCTTATGGCCCATTTCGTTTTTGTTCCATCTGGTGAAAGTTTTATAACATTTGCAGTTTTCTGAATTTATAAAAGACAAATTAACTGTAAATTACTTTAAGATTAACTTTGTGAAAACTGTTGCAACATGGACATAAATTACCATTTACAATGCAAGCTGTTTTAGAATGATAATGTAAATCATTCACATACAGCGCCAATCACAACAAACACTGATTAAATGATGCGGATAATGTGAATATTCTGTCAAAATGTACCAGAAACCTGTACTTATTTTGATAAATGCCCCCTCCCTATTAAACACACCCCCTTTTTAAACTATAATAGTCCTCTCACCCCTACTGAAAATGCATCATCCCCAAGGAAAAAGCAAGGTATATGTGCTTGATTAACCAGGAATTCCAGAAACACAGTAATTAAATTTTCAAAAGAAGGAGCTCACTTAGAGCTCGCTAAGAACCAGATACTTATTTTGATTTATAAAGGAATTGTGTTTAATTGATTTCTACACAAAAGGGGTTCAACAATATTATACTTAAAAGGGTCATGTTATACTTGCAAAGGTAGATAACCACAGATATATTTCCTGTCTTTTTCCAGGCTAGGTCCCTGGCCACTGGTGTGCTGGTTGTGTCACACTAACTGTCTGGTGGCGGATAAACCCGAGCCCTGACTAGTGACAGAGAATTCCTGTCATTTAGAGTTTACATTAAACCTTCAGTGCCTTTAAATTTTTTATATCAAACCGTCTGGCACAAATAGCTTAGAAAAAATGTTTTTTCCCCTTCTGAGATTAATGCGATATATTTTTAGTACAATGTGACTTTAAGCTGACAGATTTAGTTTTCATGGTTTACATATCTAGGAGGGAAAATAAATATTTGAATAGAGAGAGAGACGTGTAAAAATTGAGCAAATGTATCATTTAGCTTTTGAGATGACCAGTGTTTGTTTATTTCCACGTAGGTTGCATATTATTGAATTTGACAGACTTTGTGTATTGGTCATACTTTAGTGTCTTGTACTGTTTTGTTAACATTTCTGTCAGCAAGGCAAATCACTTAGCTTTGTCATAGCAGTGGTCATCAGAAATATGAAAGCCCCTCCCCCCGTATTTAGTGAGTAAACATGACAGAACATCCAGTACAATTTAGATATATATAAGTAGAGCTGCAGACATCCTTTATGTATGGCTTCCCAGGGCTTTTATGAATATGTAATTGAGTTATTAATTTACAGAGGAGAGGGGAATTTGTATAGACATATTGTCATGACCAGGCTGGAAATGGCAAAGGTCTTATTTTGAAGCTTTTATGCAGCCTTAAAATGGTGAGAATAATGTTCAGACTATCTGGTCAAATTAATTATATGCCCATTAGTATAAAGCAATGGTGTGCGTATTCTCTTGCAAAAGAATAGCACACAATACTGCAGAATGTGATAGGACCAGGATTTAAGCTTACATTCTTCAGCACATATGGTTTTACCCTGCACACTTCCCTGATAAGATGCTGCCTCATGTAGAGTAAGAAATCTAAAATTCGCCAGGAATCTAAAATTCGCCACCTCTAATTTTATGAAGAAAATTATGTGTTTGTCTAAAAATTGGTATTTTTCAGTTCAAAAAGCCTTAATTTACTATACATTCAACAAATCTCACCACAATTCATTTATTTTATTAGTATTTTCACATATTACGAATTTCAGATATGTGGCGAATTTTAGATTTCTTACTCTACCAATGTTCAGAAATGAGTCTCCTCCTGTCACATAAAGTGTAGGAGCAGATGGATTCTGGATCAATTTTAGGAGACAAAAACCCCAAAAACCTCATTTCACTACACCTGTGGACAGACAGGACAGTCCTGTCAGACACAAGATGAAGCTATGATATTTTGTATTTTAGTATACATTTTATTGAATATAAGTGTTGAAATAAAGTTATAAAACAACAATACAAAACACAAGAAGTATGTATATGTTCATGTATGTTTTCATACTTTTAAACGGAACTTCTTAACAATTTACTTTGGTGTCCAACACAACTGTCCCATCTGATTCACCGTCCACAAGTGTACTATATTGTGACTGCATAGTGGAACATAGTTATAACATAAAATTACAAAATATGAATATGTGTTTATCCACTTTTATTCCTTATTTGGCAATCCCCATTGTGAGAGTGGATTTGATTGAAGAAGTCTGAACAGGGTATAAGCTGATCAAACCAACAAGGTCCAAGGTCGGGTTGCCATAAGTACTCAGTTTTGTACTTCAGTACTCTCTCACCATAACTCATTTTCTTCTGCAAACAATCTTTTTTACATATAAAACAACATAATCTGCCAATTTTCCTTAAATTTAAGCCAACTTGACCAATTTTAAATCAGTTTGTGTACAAATACCCTAAAAATAGAAAAAAATTATGGAAAAAAATATCCTTCCCATAATTTTGTACCTTAAATAATTCATTACTTTGCTCTTTAGTCATTAAACAATCACTAAATTACTGACAAAGCCACAATGTACCGAAAGTACTTGATGTGTCAGGCTGTACAGTTCCATTTTTACCCTACAGTCTTTAAAGGCAGCTTAGGTATTGCGTCCACCTATGGCATCTGGCCATCATGGGGGTTATTATTGTAGGTACTTTACCTAATTGTGCTATCTCCACTGACGGCTATATTTCAGTTGATAAATTTTACAGCTTCATAAATTTTAGTTTACTAAATAATGCTTTAATGTTGCTGTGGAAGAGTCTTGTTTTAGTACTTTGTTTTTGCTTACATTCTCTTTGTCTTAAGTGTTATTTCTCCTGCACCTTTGTATAACTTACACTGTAAGTTCTATATCTAATGGTGTCCAGCACTATTTCCCTGGGCTGTGGGCTACGGACATCTCTGATGCTATTTTATTGTTTTCCAAGTAAAGTTGAATATATACATGAACCTCCAAAATTCAGTTTACTTCCATTTTTACCAATAAAACCACACCATTTTTCTGATGATAGGACCCCTAACCAGCACCCAAATCAACTTATACTGGTTATGCTAATTCAAAGTCAACCATGCTTATATTTATTATTGAAGGAAAAGTTTCTTTATAATTAAGCTTCCTTTGAAAAGGGGATGCTTATTATTTTCACCCCCCAGTTTTCAGACAGCCGCCACCTCCACATTGTCATCTTACTGGAATATCTCCCTTTTCATTAAGCCTATCAAAATGATATTTGGCAGTTATCTTCTATAGGCGTGGCAAAATTTTTTGACAGGCATAAGTTTGACCTTTAACTTTAATCAAGTCACATGATCAAAAACTATTTTTTTCTTGTACTTTCGTTTCAACAGATTTTCTCAGAAAGTAGACACTGTGGGTCTACCAGATTTGGTAAGCATATTCCTCAAAATCTAGGTGCTAGTTGATTTTGAGATCAATCGGCCGTACTGACTGATTACAAGATGATTAATTATCGGTTGGTAAAAAACGTGCTGAAATTAAGCCTTTCAGCCGCATCTTATGTCTCTTCAAGGAATTAAAGAGCTGAAAGAGGTTCAAAATCATATTGACATATGACCCTTGGGTGTATAGGTTTAAAAAACATTCAACCTCTTGTTAAGGCTACCTTAAATCAGCTAAATCAGGCCCCTATCCTACACTGTGTACAGGTAGCAGAAATCATTAAAATGTCAAATATCTCCTTTATTTTTGGGTTTAGAGCTTCAGAATGTATTGAGAGGCAGTAAGAAATTATGGGCTGGGAGTCTTCCGATGTGATCAGATTTGACCTTGGGCCCCTCCTTCAAGGTCAGACAAGGATAGCCAAAATGAAAAGTGCTTATAACTTGCTTATTATTGGTACTGGAGTTTTGGGATGTGAAACGGACCTACAGGAAATCATGGGCTGGGAGTCTACTGATGCAGCCAGATTTGACCTTAGGCCCCTTCTTCAAGGTCAAAGGAGGATAGCCAAACTTAAAAGTGTTTTTAACTCGCCTGTTATTGGTCCTAGAGGTTTGGGATGTGAACCAACCTATAGGAAATCACGGGAAGGGAGTCTTCTGATGTGGTCAGATTTGACCTTGGGCCCCTTCTTCAAGGTCAAGGGTGGATAGCCAAACTTAAAAGTGCTTATAACTCACTTATTTTTGGTCCTAGAAGTTTGGGATTTGAAACCAACCTATATAGGAAATCATGGGCTGGGAGTCTTCTGATGTGGTCAGATTTGACCATGGGCCCCTTCTTCAAGGTCAAAAGAGGAGAGCCAAAGTTAAAAGTGCTTCTCACTTATTATTGGTCCTACAGTTTTGGGATATGAAAACTGACCTATAGGAAATCATGGGCTGGGAGTCTTCTGATGTGGTCAGATTCGACCTTGGGCCCCTTCTTCGAGGTCAGATGAGGATAGCCTAACTTAAAAGTTGTTATAACTTATTGGTCCTAGAGGTTTGGGATGTGAAATCAATACATAGGAAATGATGGGCTGGGATTCTTCCGATGTGATCAGACTTGACCTTGTGCCCCTCTTTATATACCTCTTCAAATTGATCCTTAAGCATTTCATTTAAAATCGCAGGGTTGCTCTGTTTTTGTGTCCAAAAACTTTTTGTCTTGTTCACTTAAAAAATTATCTACTAATCTAGCATTTAAGAAACTAACACTAGTGTGAACAAGAAAGTCAGTATCATATCTCATTACTTAAAAGTATACAAGGGATACAGTATGTTACCAATAAGGTATAAACACATTTTAGACAATGATTATCTTGAAAAATTGTACAACAATGAAGATATAAAAATAAATACATATATATAGTTTGACATACAGTTCTTCTTGAAAGCTGGACTTATTACAAAAATATTTGTGCCATTTTCTTAATATGTTTGTTTCATTTCTTTGAACGAATCTAGAATTCACATCACCAGAAATGGCCATATTGGTTTTTAGGCTTTGAACATAATATTTGTGTGTAAGACTATCCCTGAAACATAAGCTCGAAACATTAGTGAACATGAAACCCTACTTGCTATATCTTGGCTATTTAATCCCATAACAAGGTGCAACTTTTGTATATCTTGTATCAGTGTTTCATACACAATTCTCACACCTTATAAGCCATTCACACTTTGCTAAAAAGGTGTCCTAATGTATCCTCAATTTGGAAACAAATTTTAAATGGGCACCTTGTCACATTGCTTTATAAAGGGTATGATGATGAGTTTACTTTTGAAACCTTTACAATTGTCACCATGAACATTTTAAACTGGTTCAACAAATTTGGATTGGTACTGCTTTGTGGTCCAGCAGTAATCGTGTTTCCGAGCTTGCCTTGTACTTCAGGGATTTATTCCCATTATTATGGTGTCCATGTTTGACCTGCATCAGTGATATTTCATGTCATGTTAGAACTATTTTGAACCTAGCTTTTACTGTGTTTTCACATAATAATTAAAAGTAGAAAACTATGGTTATATACATGTTCTTTCATCCACCTTCCTGTGTCACTTTGGCATTCTGCATTCAACCAGAGTTGGTCAAAAATGCATCTGATCATTCGAAGATATGTTGATGTACCTCACGTGTTAAATTTGATGCTTAAATGAATATTTACAATCTGAGTGCCTCAGAATTGAGTCACTGGTACAGATAAAATCAGCATATTAGGTTAATCCTGGATTACACTGTCAAACAGATGATATGTCCTAACTAAATAGACAGTTTGGTTTGTTGATTCCATGGTGTATCCAGTCATGGAAAACCTGGAAAAGTCATGGAATTCCATTTTGTTTTTCCAGGCCTGGAAAAGTCATGGAAATTGACTGCAGGTTTTGAAAATTCACAAAAAGTCATGGAAGTTAAAAGGCATTCTCTTGTGAAACGGTGTTGTTCCTTTCTTTTATCCAGCATTTTAATACAAGGATACATTTATGTAATCAGATCAAATTTTGGTGTCTTCCACATCTTCCTGTGCTGTAACTGGAACCTTGTGCGTGGTTCTCAAAGGCAAAACCGGCCTGTCTCATATTCCCTCATGGCCTTACTACATGTCTCTTTCATGCCATAAAGCATGTTAAAGGTCCTTGATTTTAAAGCTTTGGTCATTGAGAAGTCATGGAAAAGTCATGGAATAAATATTGAAATTTAGTGGATACACCCTGTGATTCATGTCGATAACATCTCTATTTGACCCCAAAAGAAAAAAAATATATATGAAATTGAACTCAGTTGTCATCCTAGGATGCAAACTTTAATCTTAAAGACACATTCTATAGTTGGACATTATTACCTACAGTATTGTGTCTTGCATTATAAGGTCTTATAAACCAACAAGGCAATCCTCATGTTGCCCACACATCTGCATTTGAATGCATGAACACAGTGTGGAGAACCAAAGGAATAGATACCAGTCAGGTTAACTTCTCCAACACTGATGCCTCAGCACACTGTAAGTTGCACAAAGCATATGATTCCTAAATCATAAAGCAACTGGACATGTATGGGTGGTTGACCACCGATGCCCTAGATAATTGTTATTAACTTGTTTTTTTTTTTCAATCATCTTGTATTGACTGGGTCCCTATTTGTTATTCCAGATAGAATGTAGATAGAAAGATTACAGCCCATGTTAGTTTGACATTTACCTTATCAATATGTCTTGTAAAGCTTGGACTGTTTTTTTAAAAAAAAATCATATAGAATTAACAATTGGAACAAGGAGAAGTTTTTCTGATTATTAAAGATGGTTATCGCCTGTCTGTGTGTGTGGTAACGACAGAGCATCCTGCTCATAAGACACGTTATCTGTCTCTCATTTGATCAATCCATATGCAGTGACGAAAGATGTTCTGAAATTAAACCATCCGGTGACATTAGTATTCTATTGAACTTCTTTTTTCTTTATTTATTTTCTTTTTGTTTTTCTTGCTGCAAATGTTTTGTTGGTGTTGGATTCACACTTCTCTGCCCTGTTATCTTCACTGTGAAAAAAATTCTGACACTTCTGTGATGTTTGATGTGAAAAAATTTATACTTCTATCCACTTTAATGTGAACACAATGACATTTTTATCCACTTTGACATGAAAAAATGACACTTTTGTCATGTTTGCTGCTCAAATCAGAAATCACATCAATACAAATTACCTTGGCATTGCTTACTAGTCAGTTTACAAGCAGTATCATTCTACAGAAACAGATATCCTACATATGAAAAATGACATACAATCTTCATTTTCAAAGGGTGTGCCTTCTGCTTTTGTCTTATTTGATTTCTCTGCGGCCCTTGACATAGCTGACCATACAACTCTCCTGGGCCACCTCAAATATGTGTGACTTGTCAGGTGCTTCCCCAAAATGGTTTACATTACTGGTGTCAGTCTTTAAAGATTCACAGTGCTCTATCTGTTTCAAGTACTCTAAGCATCACAGGGATGAGATCTGGGTCCTATTCTATTCTTTATTTATACTACACCTTTAGCAAAAATCATCTCTGCCTTCAACTCGCTGAAATAACATTTTTATGCAGATGATAATCAGATTTACTGCCGCATTACCTTGGATGATGCAAAACCTACTTTCAACCATCTCAAAAAATGTCTGAGATCCAAGTATGGATGAATTCAAACAAGCTCAAACTAAGTCCTGCTAAGATAGAGTTTATGGTGTTTGGAGAAGTAGCTGTGAGAAAGAGGTTAGAACCAATACTCCAAACCCACAGACTTGGCGTGGGGTTTGAGGCTGCTGAAGCAGTGCGGAATCTGGATGTCATATTTGACTGTGATTTCTCCTTCAAAAAGTAGGTAGATGCTGTTTGCAGGTCCTGTTTTGTTGAACTTCATGATTTGCGGATGATTAGACAGTGCCTACCTAAGACGATGGTGATCTCGGCTGCAAATACACTAAACTACTGTAATTCATTATATCAGGGTTTATCTAAAGGTAACCGAGTACATTGCAGTATCTTCAAAATGCATTTGCACAAGTTGTCACAGGTTCTTGCAAGTGGAGAACCTCATCTCTACATTGGCTACCGATTAAATAGAAAAATCAAAACTGCAACCCTTATGTACAAATATTTGGATTCGGGTCTGCCGCAGTACTTCCATTAAGACGTAAGTTATTACACATCCTCTGTCGATACCATACATACTATTGCTACAAACAAATACCTAGTTCCCACCTTTATTCCTCAGATTCATAAGTCTAAAACTCATTTTGATGGAGCTATGCTAATGACTGACCCACACATTGTGATCTGTCCCCACACTGTTATCTTTTAGGCTTGAGCTTAAGGCTCACCTCTTTCATAAAGTCTGTCCTCCATAGCATCTTCTCCTCTGGTTGTGCAAACGTTTTCTGATGCCAACTTTTCTGCCCAGGGACTTATGTCTCTGTCATGTTCCATGAATAAAACAATTTTGAATTTGTCATCTTTAGTGTGAAAAAAAAATCTGTCACTTTTATCAAATTGGATATGAAAATAAATTCTGATGCTTTATTAACCTAAGTTATTTATGAACATGAAATTATATAAATTAAAAATTATATGAATCAAAATTATATTCAAAACAACACTTCCTGTTATTGGAATGCATCTATCCGTATGGGATAAGGTTGGAACTGATATGACATACTGTGGCTTTACGTACAAGAAGTGTTACAATTGAATGCAAGCCAATATGAAGTGAGTTTTGTTTGGAAGTATTCTTCAGGTTTTATCAGATAAGTGTATATTGTCAGCATACATAATAAAATGACCATAGCTTACTTATTCCTGATGTGATTTTGAAAATTGTTCCACTATATTTTTTTCAGCTTGAAGAGGCCATGTGTCTTAGCTGTAGTATTGGATCATGTCAGATCAGTTTAGTGTAGACATACGTTAGGATTGTGTTTACTTAATAGGTGGTTCATAATATACAAGAGGCAGATTAATAATAAATCAGTAAATATAATTTTTTGTAGGATGTAATGAGTTCAAAATTAAATATTAGGATAATATACGGTAATTTGTGTATAATATGGTTTATAAAACCGTGTCTGTTGAATCGGTAACAGTATTTATTTTCCATTTGTTTGGATTTTTTTATCTGAAAAACTTCATTCAAACAAAAAATCATACTTTTTCGTTACAAGCAGTAGATACCCCCTTGTAAATAAAAAGCATTTGCAATCCAATTGCTCTTGATTTACCACAGAAGCAACAGCCACAGTTCCATTTTTATTCAGATGAATATGCCTGTCTAGGGATGTAATCTGTAATAGAATCCTTCGGGGGAGGAGGAAAAAAGAACACACATACCCCAAACACACTCTCATACATGGACCTAGGAAGGCTAAATCCCCCCCAAAAAACTACCCTTCTCCCCTTTCTGTGTAATGTATATACCTACCTCTGTAACCTTGAAAATGGCTGGCAGTGTTTTTATAGCAGTCAGTGTCAAAATAGATGCCTGGTTCTAATGAATACAAATTGCTCCTCCAGACAATATTGTCAAATGATGTATGACTTTGGCAGAGCATTCCTCTACACCTCAAAAACCACCGCCCCCAAAATAGCCTTAGGTCAGGATGTTGGACAGACGCGTCCAGTTTTGACTGGTCCAGACAGTTAGCACGCCTTGTTTTCAGCATCACTGCTTGGTCTCAGTTAGGGGAGCATGTATATTTTCATAAGTATAGTTTTAGTTTACTTTCAGTTAGTGTTTATGTGAGCAAAAATAACCTGCCAATAGACTTGTTAGTGTACGTGCACATGTATACGATTTGTGATATCAGACGGCCAAATTGCGAAAATTATTTTTTTCCTACCTCCTCGTATTTTGTTACCATGTATCCAATTTTCACAGTGATTTACTAGTCATCTCAATTTTTTCCCTACCAGAGCCAAAACATCGATGTCGCAAATTGGACATTGGGGTTTGTTTCAAATCAGAGTCTGACACGTGTAACCAGGGAAACATAAATGAGGAGGAAAACAATCGCTGTCACAAATTGGCTGTTGGGTGTCGTAAGCCACATACATGTGTACATACATTTAACTGGCAGTTTGTTCAAGTTAATCTGAGAATAAAGTTACCATACATGAGCCAAATGGATATCGGCAGACAATCTTTTATTTCAGTAGTTTATTATCTCCCGAGATTATAAAGTGTATCATGTGTGTGCATGCGTGCGTGCGTGCGTGCGTGCATTAGTGTATCACACAGATTTCTCCAAAACTACTATAGCTAGACATTTTTTGTAAATTAATAGTCCCCATGAATTTTCACGCCCTCAAAAATTTTGTTGGTTTTGTGGACATAGGTCTAAAGGTAAGTAATAGCAATATTTGCTACTTTGAGTAAAGGACTCCTAACTCAAAAACCATTGCAGTTAGAGCTTTTTCTTCAAATATGTTGTTCAGCTACTTTGTCCTTAGCTATAAGGTGGTACATAGTTTGGGGTTCCATTGCATGCCATAAGTGAGTAATATCTATTTTCTTATTTGTAGCAAAAAAAGGACAGAAGAAAATGTCAAATATCTTCAAAAGTATTAAAGTTAGGGAAATCTTTTCAAATATGTTATCCATCTACTTTTTGGTAAGCTATCACATGGTAAAGTTTTAGACCTGTTGCACATTGGATAGCTGAGTAATAGCTACTTTGACATTCTTACTGTTGAGTAAATCCAGTGTAAATCCAACTCCTAAACTATTGCAGTTACAGTATTTTCCTAAAATATGTTGTTCAGCTACTTTGACCTTAACTATCAGATGACATATAGTCAGGGTTCGCGATTACGCCGTCCGAGTATGTTATATACGCGGTATTTCAGATTTGGACGCGAATTTCGGTTGTCAGTGCGTCCATCGGGACGCGATTTTTATGTCTGCTTCAGAAGCAAATTTCGGTTGGCTGTCCAACTTGGAAGCGTAGATATGCACAGAATATACATATGTAACACTAAAGATAAGCCTTATATTTTAAAATTAAATGGTTTCGAGCGATTTCCAAGCGAGTTGTTTACATCCACCATTGTTATGCGAGATTTCATAAGAGACGAGAGCCAGGCGAGATCCTTCCGAAATGGCAGTGAGTGCTAGTATTGTACACTAGCAAATCCACTCGAAACATTATACATCTGATCGAAGAAAGCGTGATCTCTGCACGGAAACAATCAAAACGACAAACCAGAATGGTGCTTCTTGGGTAGACGCATTATACTAAATCTCCGAAATTCTTTATATTTTTAACCCCGGAAAGTCCTCAGGAAAAACATTATACCTCTAGAACTACTCGATGAATTTTTGTCACACACAAACTGCAAATATTCGTCTTTCAAACAGTAAAAATATCATATTTGTAGCTTAAATAATATAATAAAAAAATAAATAAATAAATTTCACCAGAATTACAACAAAATGAAGTTTGATGACTGGGGTTCATCTTTTTGATTTTCTAATATTTTAAAAACTAATAAATATCCATAGATGCATATTATGAAATAAAATTAAAAAACTGGAGCTATCTATAAAAGAATTGATTGAGGAATATGTGAAGATTATTACTTCTACCCCATTTTCACACCATGGTACCCCCTTTTTGATGTGCCAAAGGTACAAGGTACCCTATGTTTCATAACCCTAACGCAAACGCTGGACTCCGAAAAATAAGATCGGGACTCCATTTTTAGGAGGTCATGTAGTCCGTTGGACTCCATTTTTCAGAGGTACTTCGCGAACCCTGATAGTATTGGGTTCCATTTCATGCCATAAATGAGTAATAGCTATTTTCATATTTGTAGCAAAATAATGACAGAAGGAAATGTCAAATATCTTCAAAAGTATTAAAGTTAGGCAAATCTTTTCAAATATGTTGTTCATCTAGTTTTTGATAAGCTATCACATAATAAAGTTTCAAACATGTTGCACATTGTATAGCTGAGTAACAGCTACTTTGAAATTCTTACTGTTGAGTAAATCCATTGTAACTCCAAAACTATTGCAGTTACAGTATTTTCCTAAATTATGTTTTTCAACTACTTTGTCCTTAACTATAACATGATACATAGTTCATGGTTCCATTGCATGCCATAAGTGAGTAATAGCGATTTTCTTATTTGTAGCAAAATAATGACAGAAGTAAATGTCAAATATCTTCAAAAGTATAAAAGTTAGGTAAATCTTTTCAATATGTTATTCATTTAGTTTTTGAAAAGCTGTCACAAAATAAATTTTCAAACCTTTTGCACATTTAATAGCTGAGTAATAGCTACTTTGAAATTCTTACTGTTGAGTAAATCCATTGTAACTCCAAAACTATTGCAGTTACAGTATTTTCCTAAAATATGTTGTAAGACTACTTTGTCCTTAACTATAACATGATACATAGTTCAGGGTTCCATTGCATGCCATAAGTGAATAATAACTACTTTCTTATTTGTAGCAAATAATGACAGAAGTAAATGTCAAATATCTTCAAAAGTATAAGTTAACCAATTCTTTTCAAATATATTAGTCATCTGGTTGAAATGTGTTATTCCTCAAATGTTATTCAAGCTATCGCATGATAAAGTTTCAGACCTGTTGCACATTTTTAGCTGAGTAATAACTACTTTGAAATTCTTACTGTCGAGCAAATTTGTTGTAACTCCAAAATTATCTTGGAAAGGATGCGAGATAGAGCAATTTTGAAGATAAATAAGTCAGTCACCTACTTTTGGGTGATCTACCACATAGTGAAGTTGCAAATCTATAGCTCTTTGCATAGCTGAGTTACAGCTACTAAAATGAGTAAATATCTTTTATCTGTGAAAGTATTGAGGATACGCAATTTCTTCTAAATAAGTCATTCACCTACTTTTGGGTGATCTAAGACATAGGGAAGTTTCAGAACTGTAGCTCTTTGGATAGCTGAGTAATAGCTACTAAAATGAGTAAATGACTTTTATCTCTAAAAGTATTACAGATAAGCAGTTTCTTCTAAATCAGTCATTCACCTACTTTTGGGTGATCTACCACATAGTGAATTTGCACAACTGTAGCTCTTTGTATAGCTGAGTAACAGCTACTAAAATGACTAAATACCTTTTAGCTCTAAAAGTATTGCACATAGGCATTTTCTTCTAAATAAATCATTCACCTATTTTTGGGTGATCTACCATATAGTGCAGTTGCAAAACAAACTGTAGCTCTTTGTAAAGCTGAGTAACAGCTACTAAAATGATGAAGTGTCTTTTATCTCTAAAAGTATTACAGATAGGCAATTTCTTCTAAATAAGTCATTCACCTACTTTTGGGTGATCTACCTAATAGTGAAGTTTCAGATCTATAGCTCTTTGCATAGCTCAGTCATGGCTACTAAAATGAGTAAATGTCTTGTATCTGTAAAAGTATTGAATGTACGCAATTTCTTCTAAATAAGTCATTCACCTACTTTTGTGTGATCTACCACATAGTGAAGTTGCAGAACTGTAGCTCTTTGGATAGCTGAGTAATAGCTACTAAAGTGAGCAAATGTCTTTTATCTCTAAAAGTATTACAGATAGGCAGTTTCTTCTAAATAAGTCAGTCACCTACTCTTGGCTGATCTACCACACAGTGAAGTTTCAGATCTATAGCTCTTGCATAACTCAGTCATAGCTGCTAAAATGAGTAAATGTATTTTATCTCTAAAAGTATTGCATACACGCAGTTTCTTCTAAATAAGTCATTCACCTACTTTTGGGTGATCTACCACATAGTGAAGTTGCAGAACTGTAGCTCTTTCCATAGCTGAGTAATAGCTACTAAAATGATTAAATGTCTTTTATTTCTAAAAGTGTTATGAAAAGGCAAATTCTTCTGAATAACTGATTCACCTTTTGGGTGATCTACCACATAGTGAAGTTGCACATCTATAGCTCTTTGCATAGCTGAGTCATATACCTGCTAAAATGAGTAAATGTCTTTTATCTCTAAAAGTATTGCAGATAGGCAATTTCTTCTAAATAATTGTTCACCTACTATTGGGTCATCTACCACATAATGAAGTTGTACAACTGTAGCTCTTTGCATAGCTGAGTAACAGGTACTAAAATGAGTAAATGTCTTTTATCTTTAAAAGTATTGGACATAGACAATTTCTTCTAAGTAAGTCTTCACCTACTTTTGGGCAATCTACCACATAGTGAAGTTACAGAACTGTAGCTCTTTGGATGGCAGAGCAATAGCCACTAAAATGAGTAAATGCCTTTTGTCTTTAAAAGTATTGCAATCAAACATTAAAGTGCCTCTTGCTTGTTGTCACTTCTACATGTGCCTCCATCTCACAAGAAAATTTATATTCCGCTATCTTTAGTACATCTAATTTATACGGCGGGAGATAAATGCATGCGTCAGAATGCTTGTGTTTAAATAGGCTGTTCATCTATTTTGGCGTCAGCTATAATATAATGAAATTACAGACCAAGCTGTAACTTAAAAAGAATTGCATTTAGTATTAAAAGTATTTATTATTTAAGTATGTTGTTCACCGCCTTTTGGGTCAGCTATAACATAGTGAAATTGCAGACCTATAGCTCATGGCATAGCTGAGCAATAGCTATTTTCAGGTTCTCACTGTTGAGTAAATGACTTGTAACTTAAAACTATTGCATTTACAGTATTTTGTTTAAATCTGTTGTTCACCTACTTTTGGGTCAGCTATAAGCCTATAACATAGTAAAATTTCAGACCTGTAGCTCATTGCATAGCTGAGTAATAGCTACTTTGAGGTTATCACTGTTGAGTAAATTGCTTGTAACTTGAAAAGTATTGCATTTAGAGTATTTTGTTTACATATGTTATTCACCTAATTTTTGGTCAGCTATAACAGTGAAATTGCAGACCTGTAGCTTACATAGCTGAGCAATACCTATTTTCAGGTTCTCACTGTTGAGTAAGTCAGTTGTAACTCGAAAACTATTGCATTTACAGTATTTTGTTTAAATATGTTGTTCACCTGCTTTTGGATCAGCTATAACATAATGAAATTACAGACCTACAGCTCATGGCATAGCTGAGTAATGGCTATTTTCAGGTTCTCACTCTTGAGTAAATCAGTTGTAACTTGAAAACTATTGCATTTACAGTATTTTGTTTGAATATGTTATTCACTTACTTTTGGGTCAGCTATAACATAGTAAAATTTCCGACCTGTAGCTAATTACATAGCTGTGTAATAGCTACCCACAGAGTATGTCTGCAGATTACCTAACTCATTTTTCGAAATATTTTTGTCTCGCCAAAAATGGCGGCCATTTTATTTTTTTAATTTTTCACAAAAATTGTAAAACACAAAAATGCTTATATCTCGAAAACCGTGCTAGAAAGAGCAATTTCGATGAAATTTTGATCCACAGGGTATCTCCGCAGAGTAGCTATCCCAATTTTCCAAAAATTGCAGCCATTTTGACTTTTCGAATTTTTCGCAAAATTTGCAAAACACAAAAATGCTTATATCTTGAAAACCGTGCTAGATAGAGCAATTTCGACGAAATTTTTGATCCACAGGGTATCTCTGTGGAGTAGCCAACCCTATTTTCAAAACATTTTGGTGTCGCCGAAAATGGTGGCCATTTTGAATTTTTCTAATTTTTTGCAAAAATTGCCAAAAAAGGCTTATATCTCTCTCAAAAACCGTGCTAGATAGAGTAATTTTGATGAAAGTTTTGACCCACAGGGTATCTCTAAAGAGTACCAATCACAACTTTCAAAAAAAATTTCTTTTGTCAAAAATGGCGGCCATTTTGAATTTTTTTGCAAAAACTGCAAAACACAAAAATGCTTATATCTCGAAAACTGTGCGAGATAAACTGATTTCGGCGAATTTTTTTAACCATAGGGTATCTCTGCAAAGTAGCCATCCCAATTTTCAACAAAGTTTTGTCTCGCCAAAAATGGTGGCCATTTTGAATTTTCAGAAAAATTGCAATACACAAAAATGCTTATATCGCGAATAATAATTGACCCTTTCAACAAGCAAATATGCTTTTCAGAAGCTCAAGAAAACAGAAAATGAATATCCATTCAGAGGACAGTATCAAGGCAAATAACTATCATCCAGCCGAAAATATACACAATAGTTTTTATTACGCTACAATAGCCTACCATGTGGGACTTAATGCTGTTCTCGGATGGCCACAGGGCATCATGGTCAACGTCTTAGAAAAAAAAGACATTTATTGTTGGCCGTAGCCTCTAGTTGTCGTCACGTGATAACTTCTGACCAATCGCCCTACTTTCTCGTTGGCCATGTTGAACTGGTAACAGTTTGTAAATATACAGACATTTTCATTTATTTCTCAGAGCCCTACCTGTAGGGAGGCTGGCAAGGGTGATGACCCCTGTGTCACCTTCGAAACGCCCTGTGATATCTGTGCATCTTTCACAGATGACCAGATGAAGAAAATTCAGCACAGGAAACGCTATCTTAAAAAAACAAAAGGCGGAAACTAGTACTAAAGATAATGAACTTGATCTTTTGGGCGAAGGCGACGGGGATTCCTTCACTGGCTCAAATGCAGACCTCGAGAGTGCTGCTGACAATGTTTTTACCTCACCCCCCCGTCCTCAGCCACTTGCCTTCAGTTCCTTATCTCTCAAAACACCAGCCAAGCCTGTCCCACCCACCCCAGATACGGCTTTACAATAAATAACACACGCACACACGCACGGAATGCGTTTTATAATCTCCCGCCTACCCGGCGGGAGATAAAAATTGAAACAAATCTTGAAAAATCCCTGGGAAATTCTTTAAATATTCATTTACAGCAACAAATGGGTTCCTTTCAGGCATCTATGTTGGAAGCTTTTCAGTCGCTCCGAGAGGAGTTGACTGCTAAAAAGCAAACAGAGGTGGATCAGACCTCGTTTCTTGCTTCCAAACCTGGTACATCCAGTAAAACTGCTGTTAATTTGGACCTACCCCCTCCGAGACCTAGTACTAACATTCAAACCAAGGCTATGGATGTAGACTACGGTCCAGCACTCCCTCCTCGTCTAGTACTTGACCAGCATGAGTCCTCGGATCAATATGTTGCTCCATCTGAACTACCTCCGAAAGAGGTCTCGTACTCACACAAAAAGCAAAGCCACTCTCGTAGTAGGCAGGAAATTGATCCCAGGTCTGCCTCGGATCAACCACATGAAGAATCCGATGAACCTCGGATCCCTTCTACCAAACCTAAAAAGCACTCTGATAAGAGTAAACACAAATCAAGGTCCAGATATGTGTCATCTTCTTCAGGGGAGGATCAGTCCCCTGTAGCCAGACACAGGTCTTCTAAGCCCTCTGGGGCTCAGCCCTCAGGGGCTGTTTCTGGTCAAGACCTTCCACAACATGATCCAGACCCCCCTTATTATAGGGAAGTAGCTCTGTCTGACATGCCCTCACAGTGCGCTGAAGAGGTCGACACTTTTAGGCGCATTCTTTCCCTCCCTGACCCCAGGGAGTCTATGCCTAGGTCTTCAACTTCAGTGATGGGTCTGGATGATGAAAAAGGCCGTCAAGAGCTCAGACCTAGAGGTCCTTCCTCTATTCTGCCCCTCAGCTCAGTTATCAAGGATGCCTTTGATAAATTTCAACATGACTTTAAGGCTGCTAATTTACCCGAGGGTAAATACGTCAAGCCGCCTCCTTCCACTTCTAAGTGGTACAGGGTGGGACAGCCCTGTTTTCAGGACAAAATTCAGGAGTTGAATACAGATTTCGCCAAAATCTATATTACTCCTAAACCCTCTGGGACCCCTATGGGCAAGGTCCCCCTTCCAATTCTCAAGGAGTTGGAGCATCAGGCTAGACAAAATATCTCAACCCTCAATTTCACCGCTGCCTTTGCTAAAACTTCTTCTTCTTGCAATGCTTCCCTTGAGAAGTGTTAACATAGCATCAAGTCAACTGTCAAGAAGATCAAGTCTCAGATTCAAAAAGGTGCCAATCCTGAGAAAGCAGCAAAGCGCGGATATGAGGAAGTCGCTGAGTACATGGATTTTTGGAATAAGACACTTCTTATTCAACACAGGGCCCTCACATGCCTCAGCAAATCCCTAGCCCATATTCTCCAGAGGGAGTTATATTCTATGGCTAATACCGGCTTGCTTAGGCGCGAAGCGAAGATGACCCTCTTACAGCCACATTTGGGGGAAACGAGACGCCAAGAACTTAGGAACTCGTCCCTTTGGGACCTGTCCTTGTTCGAGTCTCAACTTGTGAAGGAAGGGAAAGACTTCCTTCTCAAAAAAGGCACCTCTAAAGACTCTCAGGGTTTCGCACCCTACCAGAATAAGTCCTTTCGTGGTCCCCACAAGAAAAGAGGCTCCTACAGGAAACGCCCCTATGGGGGCAACTCCTCACAAAGCAGTAACCAATCGTTTTCCTCAGGAAGGGGGAAACCAAACTTCATAGGCACCAGGGGTCATTTTCAACCCCATAATAGGGGAAGGGGGTGTGGAAACCCCTCTTCCCAATGACTCCTCCAAAGCCTCACTCAGTCCACCAGTAGGAGGTCGCCTCCGTTCTTTCAGGAGAGATTGGCAAACAAACAAATGTTCTCCAAACGTGTTAAACATTATCACCAATGGCTACGTACTGCCATTCCTTTCAAAGCCAAATTTGGTCAGATTCCCTCTGATCCTGTTAGAGTACAAGGCCCAGCAAAAAGACCAAGCCCTGGCCACTTCTATCCTGTCTCTCCTGTCAAAGAACGCAATCGAAAGGGTGGAAAATGTAAAATCTCTCGGGTTTTACAGTCGCCTGTTCCTAGTACCCAAGCCTCACCAAAGGTGGAGGCCAGTCATAGACGTAAGCAGGCCCAACACTTTTCTACACGTAGAAAAGTTCAAAATGGAAACTCCAGAGTCAATCAGGGCCTCCCTGATTCCAGGGGAGTGGGTATCGTCGATAGATCTGTCGGACGCTTACCTACACATCCCCATCCACCCAAACTCAAGGAAATACCTAAGGTTTTGCTACAAGTCTCAGGTGTTCCAGTTCACCTCCCTCCCATGCAGACTAGCCACAGCCCCCCAGGTCTTTACAATGATTGTAAAGGAAGTGAAACTAATGGCCCTCTCCAGAGGACTCAGAATTCACCAATACCTGGATGACTGGCTGATCAGGTCCCAGTCTCAGGAGGAAGCCCAAGTGAACACTCAGGCGGTGGTAGACCTAACCCAGTCCTTGGGGTGGATAATAAATCAGGAAAAATCAGAACTGAAACCTACTCAGGTGTTTTCGTTCGTGGGCTACGAATACCATCTCGATTCAGCCCTTGTAAAACCCACTCAAGAGAGATGGCTCAAACTTCAGGATTTGATCCTACGACTCAAGTCAAAACGTGTTTTGACTGCAAGATGTTTGATGTCGCTAATTGGGTTGCTTGCCTCAACGGAGAAAATGGTCCCGGAGGGACGCCTTCACATGAGGCCCTTTCAGTTTCATCTCAAGGAGCACTGGAGATATCCTCAGTCGCTGGACAACCTCCTTCCTTGGACAGAATCCATTGCAGCCCACCTAGATTGGTGGCAAAATCCCTCAAACGTGATGAAAGGTGCAGGCCTTCATCCCAAGGACCACAGTATCCAACTCTTTACCGACGCCTCAAACGAAGGTTGGGGCGCTCACTTAGATCAAAATTCTACAAAGGGTCTGTGGTCAGACCGGGAAAAAAGGCTACACATAAATGTCTTAGAATTGAAGGCGGTCTCCCTGGCCCTTCGAGACTTCAAGGACCAGTGCCAGAACCAAACAGTGCTAGTTGTGACGGACAACTCAACAGTGGTAGCCTACATCAACAAACAAGGAGGAACTCACTCAGCAGAGATGTGTGCTCTCCTATGGAAGATCATGACCTGGTGCCATCACTACCACATAACATTGAAAGCCAGGCACATTCCAGGGTGCCTGAATGTGATGGCCGACCTACTGTCCAGGTCCAACCAAGTGCAGTCAACAGAATGGTCTCTGCATCTGCAGGTGTTCAAACAGATCTGCCAGAAGTGGTTCACACCTCATGTAGACTTATTTGCCACTCACCTGAACCACAAACTTCCACTGTACGTATCTCCTGTCCCAGACCCAAAGGCTTGGGACATAGATGCTCTAAACATAAACTGGACGAACCTCACGGCCTATGTTTACCCTCCTACGGCTCTCCTTCACAAGGTGATCCAAAAGATCAAGCAATGCCATTGTCTGATCATCATAATAGCCCCAGGCTGGCCAGGGATGCCCTGGTTTTGGGACCTAGTGCAGCTCTCAACAGAGATCCCACTACAACTCCCAGCGTCAAGGACCCTACTCAAACAGTCCCACAAGTATGTGTTCCACAACAGCTGAACCTCCACGCCTGGTGTCTAGGAGCGGACAACTCCAAGAACAAGGCTTCTCTGTGGAGGTGGCAGAGAGAATTGCTGCTTCTCAGCGGTCATCAACAAGGACCATCTACAAGTCAAAGTGGGCCCTATTTGAAAAATGGTGCAGAGAAAATTCTGTGGATTTCTCCACTCCATCTGTGAAACAAATCTCAGATTTTTTCATGTACCTGTACCAAGACCTAAACAGGCGCCCCTCGACCATTGATGGCTACAGGACTGCAATCGTTGACACTTTGGGCCCAACGGCCCACCATATTGCACACAATGCAGACCTTCATAGGTTACTCTCCAGTTTTCACAGGGATCGTCCAAAAAGTTCCAGAAATCTACCTAAGTGGAACCTTTCTGTTGTTCTCAATGAGCTCACAAAAGCACCCTTTGAGCCTATGAAAGACACAGACCTCAAACATCTTACCCTCAAAACTGCTTTCTTGCTAGCTTTGGCCTCCGGCAAACGCCGCAGCGAAATCTATGCCTGGGTCGCAAACAAAGTATCTAATCTAGGCCAATGGGAAAAGGTCGCCTTGTTCCCTTCTTCTGATTTCATAGCCAAAAACCAACTAGCAAGAGAAGGTTCTCAAAGTGTGTCTCCGGTGACTATTCGTGCTTTGACTACCATTGTAGATAGACAATTTAAAGAAGACAGGACCCTGTGTCCGGTGCGGGCCCTGAGGTACTATTTGGACCGAACCAAAGACCTGAGAGGGTCTCGTTCCCTCCTTTTCATCTCCTTCAAGAAAGGACATACCTCAGACATCAGACCCGCTACTCTCTCTTCCTGGTTGAAACAAACCATCCTACTTTGTTATAAACAAGCAGACCAACAAGCCTTGGACTTGGTCCAAGTTAAAGCGCATGACATCCGGGCCTTCGCAACGGAAAGCTCACAACACTTTTACAAATTTTTACCTAAAAGACCTTACTTGGTCAGACAACGACAACAATATGTATCTGGGACCCGTAGTGGCGGCACAACAAGTCCTAGATCCTTCCCCTCAGACCAGTTGTCCTCGGAAAGAAAAAAAGGGGGGGGGGGGGGCACATCCGCTACAACCAAGTCTTCAGGAGTCTCTCCCAGGATCTAGGTATTCTTTTACCTTCAAGATGTTACGGGTAAGGTCTTTTGTTTTTTAGTTTATCAAGTAATTTGTATTAAGGACTTATTAAGTTGTCATTAATCTCATATTCAGGTGGCAAAAATTTATGAGATTTCCAACCATTGGGCTGGTCTGTCACTCGTGAAGGGCCCCTAGGGACCCTTAGACCTCTAAGTGAGCACTGCTGCACTTCCGTCCTACAATCAAAACATCTAGACAGTTTTCAGCACTGTCTCTCATTCTATTTAGATTTTTGGCCCTTCACAGGCCCAGTCTTCGGGATTGGGGCACTGTGAATGGGACTGGTATTTCTAACACTATTTCTATATATATTACTTCAAATCTTAGAAAAAAATGACATATCTTCCAGTCTCAGCTGTAATCCCGCCACCGGGCGGTTGAATTCAGCATTAAGTCCCACATGGTAAGCTATTGTAGCGTAATAAAATTGAAAATTTTAATTACTTGAATGTAGCTTTTATAAGCTACAAGCTTACCATGTGGGACTTAGAAGAGTCCCACCCTGCCTCCCCGCTGTTTACAGCTGAGGGGTAGGTTTTAGAAAATTTCAAAGTAGGGCGATTGGTCAGAAGTTATCACGTGACGACAACTAGAGGCTACGGCCAACAATAAATGTCTTTTTTTTTCTAAGACGTTGGCCATGATGCCCTGTGGCCATCCGAGAACAGCATTAAGTCCCATATGGTAAGCTTGTAGCTTATAAAAGCTACATTTAAGTAATTAAAATTTTCAATTCCTCCCTACAAACCTTAGATACAATGTGTTATCACAACTGTTAAGCACATGTCATTGATCTGTATTACATGTCTGACATACATGTGGCCATATATCAGTATATGCCATTTTTGTGATTGCTCAATACCTAATAAACTAC
The DNA here is from genome assembly GCA_964017235.1 of Sabellastarte sp. h YS-2021. NCBI lineage: Eukaryota > Metazoa > Annelida > Polychaeta > Sabellida > Sabellidae > Sabellastarte > Sabellastarte sp. h YS-2021. Next base: position 121,941,617 of record OZ024930.1, on the reverse strand, counting down.
GCAGAATTTGGTTGCCACAATAGTATAAGGCTATAAGCAGAGCATTTTCTTAATACTTTAGCACTCACCTTTATATCCTTTTGGGGACGCTTTGTTTTTGCTGTGCAAAAACATCTCTATTGTTTTTTGCAAGCGATCCTCTAGTTTTATTTGTGGTCACAGAGATAAATTTCACTTCTGTTGCCCTAATTTCAGTTTTTTGTACAAATTATCTCTTGTACCACAAACCCTGTTGACTGGAGCGTACTGGTGCCATGTTAGTCTTGGAAATAGGTGAGATTATATAAAACTTAAGGTCTTAGTTCATGCAAAAACTCTGCTGAATTTTGTCTTCAGTCTTATATATTTTTCTCATCCAAGTATTTTCCTCAAGTTGAGATTCCTGAGATAGATTAAAAAAAAACAATAAGAAAACATAATATTTCACCTGTCAATCAAAATTTTACCAGTAAATAAAGAGATTTTCAATGTAACCTGAGTGACAAAATGAGAGGAAAAAACTTCTCATGGCAGCCTTATATTCAAGCCAAATCTTTCATCACACCTCAGCATTAGACCTAAATGTGAATGTCAACTGAGAAACCAGTCCCAAATCTCCAACAAACCTTAGGTTTGAAATGTGAGACTCTTTGTCAATGTGGCCCCTAGGTCAGATGAGAAAAAAATACATGATCAAAGCATGTCATTTTCACAGAAACCTTGTAATTGTTGATAAATGAAAAAACCTCCCAGACCATAAACAATTAAACGTTTGAAGATATATTTTTTCTCTATTCATTATCCAGTGCTGGTTAAATTAATGAAAGCGATTAGCTTTCATTAAAGGCCTTTTTGTGGACTGATGGTATGAGCTATGGAAGCTCTTAGGAATGTCCTGTGTTCACAAAAGTTCAAGAAAAATATCCAATCATTTGATATAGACCTGTGCAGACTCTATATTATTTTCATCATAAAAGGGCAGGAAAATGTGGTTGTCTCTGAAATGTGGACCTTAAACTAGTATTTTCATTAAATTAGCAAACCTTAGGGAAATATCTGCAAATTGTCAGATACAATCAAAATAGTTGGGATTTTACAATCATCCATGTGAAATGACTGTATTTGTTTTTTGTATGAGCGAAAACCAAAATAAGAAATACATACTTGGAAAAATGCCTGTTTCAGTGTTCTGGATTGAAGGGAAATGCATGTTTTGAAAAGTTTGTGCAAGCTTTTAAGAATCAGCTTTTAGTCTGTTTGTAAAAATGCCAAGATTAATGAATCGGGAATATAATAGCATTGGAAGCCATTTCAGACGATCACAGGGTACCAGGAGTACAATGCAACATCACAGTGAGACTGTCTCCAATGCTTTAACCCCAGACATAATCTGCTAATAATTGCTATCTAATAGGAAAATAGCTCCAATTAAACAAAAGGCCCTTTTTTCTGAAGGACTGCAAATGATCAACCATTAGCTTATTGTCGGACTCAGGGGAAATACTCCTGAAGTGTCAAAGGTGTGTAGCCTTTTTCAAATAATTTAGAAATCTAAGCATCCCCCCTTTTGGCTTTGTGGTTTTGGTTTTAATTAAAAACCGACTTATTACATAAGCGGAAAAGAAAAAAAAAGGCGCTGGAGAAAATATCTCCACATGAGAGAGATATTTTTAGTTTCCAGAGTAGGCCACAATTAACAGAGCTCAAATGAATATATCTCAGGAAAGGGATTCACTTTCAGCGTATTTGATATAGTGTGTCAATATTTGGGTGATTAGTTTCTGGTCACAGTATACTCTGTGACCTTTTCCTTGAAATGTTTTGTCCTTTGTACACGTGTCATACAGCTAGCAACAGTAATAGAATAAAGTAGAATTGGATATATAGGATATTTGTTATGGGCACAGACTATAAAGTTTGAACATTAAAGACTAGCTATTGTAATGCCCCACTCTCCCCCAAAGTATTTAATGAAAAATATAAACACATATTTGTTCTTATGTTGTAAGAACACATCTTTACAATAGACTGCCACCCTAATTGGGGTGTTTCACTGGAGCCGACCTGTCGGTAACTAGGTATTTTTGGAGGGTTGTGAGCAATGTTTACAGAGTCAGTTTGTGTCGGTTGTAGTTTACCGGCTTGTCACGATGGATCGGCAAAATATCAAACATGTTTGATATTTCACAGACCCTCCATGACTCAGCATCCGGACTGTGGTTCCGCCCACCTGGAAACCGTCCTGTCATGGATCTCTACGGCTTATCGGTTACACTTCACATCTTGTCCTACACTGTTACTGTCTTGTCTTGAAGAACTTTCCATCCTATCCTGGTTAAGTACCAAGACTCCACCTCCAGACATGCCGGCTACACTAACCGCCCATACTTGAAAGAAGGCCGGCCTGTTGTACACATAACCGGCCTGACTTGCACACTTCCCGTCAAGAGGGGAAGTCTCCCAGTCTTCAGCCATAGGGTCGGTAACATCTCAGCAGGACAAGCCGAGAACACTTACAGACAAACCGTAAACAGAGACTGACATGCCTGTTACGCAACAGACAAGCCAGGAACTGTGTAGGACAAGCCGGCTTTATGTTTAAGACCCATGCCCTGTCTGCTGATAAAGATATATGACTATATAAGGAGAGTCACTTGCGCAGTGCATCATTTGGAATCTGGTATATGACGGATTACATCTGGCAGTGTTTCAAGAATAGGAGTTTTTTTTTTCACTATTATCTAGGGAAGATAGAAGTTCCCACTGACAGTGTTCCTGAATTTGCGCTGGGGGACATAGTGGTGGAGGAATTAGAGGGAGGCCAGAGATAGGGAGGAGGCAGAACAACACCAACAGAGGAAGCAGGAGGCCAGGAGGGAGGAGGCAAGAGCGGAGTAATCACACTCTCAGGCAAGGCAGAAGACCGTGGTCATCAGGCCCAGCACCCACAGCAACAGTCACTTTCACGTAGCTCAAGTGCAGCTTCAATATTTGTGCCACAGACATTTTAACAGCCACAGCAGGCAGCTCCACCTGCAAAGGAATAGATCATAACCATCCCTGAGACACAGATGCTTTCAAGCCACGTTGTCCAACCCGCTCAGCAGAGCTAAGTGGCCAGCAAAGGACAGCAGCAGCAGTCCAGAGGGCAGCCAACTTCCTTCATAGTTGTTGACGACCAACAGGCTGGACCTTCAAGACCACTTACGTTCACCTTGACACTGAAGAAGCACTTCAACCCTCTATCAGTTGCCTCAGCTACAGGCGAAGAAAGCCAACACAACATATCAGGACTTTCAAGCTTCTTCAGAAATCTTCAGTCTGTGGTGAGCTACCAACAGATTGACACACCGCAACCGTTTTCACCTGTGGACACACTGGCACCAGCCACCTCTCCTCCAACCAACACCGCCTCTCAACAAGAACATCAGCAGCCCAGCCTACACCTCCTCCGCAGTCAGCCGACGCCAAATAGCAGCCACAGTAGAATGTCTGCCAAGCCTCCAATCAGTCCTTTTCAGGACCACTGCTGTTACCCATTTAAAGGTCCTTTTCAGGACCACCCAAACAAGAAACATTACACCGCCCCACACAAAACACTTTGGTCCCAAACACATTAAAAAATGAATGAATGCATGAATGAATGTGTGTGTGCTTGAAGAAAAGTTAGAAGTTTAAAAAAAAACTTCTAACTTTTAAAAAATAATTTGAAAATTCCGAACTTACATAAAAAAATGAAGATATTTGAACCCAAAAAGAAAGAAGCAGAAATTAAAACCAACTTTGAAAAAAAAACTTGTTAAAAAAATTAAAGTAAATTTTGAAAAAAAAATTTTTTTTTTAAATTTAAAAAAAAACCCAATGATAATGAAATTTAAAAACTTTGGTCAAAAAAGAAAGGGGCCAAACACTGACATTTTGTCATATCCCAAAGATTGAAATTGTTAATAACACATGTGGGAAGTATTTTGACCTTATGACCTTTGACCCTTTGCTAAACATTTCAACTTCCCCTATAATAGATTTTGCAGATTTTGAACTTTAAAATATCTGGCAAGTTTGCACAAAAATTATTTAAGGGGGTGCTTTATTTGGACATGACGTGGGTTGAGTGTTATAAACAGGGTATTTAAGCGTCCCGCAAGGGACGCTTGTTTGTGTATGGGAGAGCTTCCGGCTCCGCCGGCTCTGCCGGCTCCACCGGCTCCGCATTTTGTTTTCCTTATAACTCTGTAACCGTTAGGCGGATTCTTTTCAAATTTGGCAGGTTTAGGCAGTAGGCTTGGGGAATTTTTTTGAATATGCTGCAGTGACATTTCAACCAATCAGAGAGGTCACATGACCAAAAATGTCTTTTTTCGATGGGGAAGCTTGTCCGGATGATAACTTGAAAGGAATTTTATCAATTCACCTGAAACTTGGCAAATACATTCATTCTATTAAAATCTGGAAATCATTAGATTTTGGCATTGATTGGTCAAGAAATGGCCGAGTAATTAATGATTAATTAATCATTACGAATTTTCCAAATAAGGAAAACACAAAAATGCTTATATCTCGAAACCGTGCTAGATAGAGCGATTTCGACGAAATTTTTGACCCGCAGGGTATCTCTGCGGAGTAGTTTTCCCAATTTTCAAAAAATTTTTGTCTCGCCCAAAATGGCGGCCATTTTGAATTTTCGCAAAAATTGCAAAACACAAAAATGCTTATATCTCAAAAAAAGCATTAGGTTACCCAGGTAATTGAAATGAAATATTGACTTAAAAGAGAGGTTTTGTGCTGTGTTAGCAATTCCTGTAAAATGCAGAACAAAGACATCCTACTTAGCTAACCATAAAGTTGGACATATAAAATAAAATTGGGATTTTATGCTGCATGAGTAAACAGAAGTGTGAGAGTAAAAAGTAATTTTGACATAAAGAGGCGAACAGAGAAATAAGGAAAACACAAAAATGCTTATATCTCGAAAACCGTGCTAGATAGAGTGATTTCGACGAAATTTTTGACCCGCAGGGTATCTCTGCGGAGTAGTTTTCCCAATTTTCAAAAAATTTTTGTCTCGCCCAAAATGGCGGCCATTTTGAATTTTCGCAAAAATTGCAAAACACAAAAATGCTTATATCTCAAAAACCGTGCTAGATAGAGCAATTTCGACAAAATTTTGGATCCGCAGGATATCTCTGCGGAGTACTTTTCCCAATTTTCAAAAAATTTTTGTCTCGCCAAAAATGGCGGCCATTTTGAATTTTCGAAATTTTCGCAAAATTGCAAAACACAAAAATGCTTATATCTCGAAAACCGTGCTAGATAGAGCGATTTCGACGAAATTTTTGACCCGCATGGTATCTCTGCAGAGTAGTTATCCCAATTTTGAAAAAATTTTTGTCTCGCCAAAAATGGCGGCCATTTTGAATTTTCGAATTTTTCGCAAAAATTGCAAAACATAAAAATGCTTATATCTCAAAAACCCTGCTAGATAGAGTGATTTCGACGAAATTTTTGACCCACAGGGTATATCTGCAGAGTAGCCATGCCAATTTTCAAAAAAATTTTATCTCGCCAAAAATGGCAGCCATTTTGAATTTTCGAATTTTCCGCAAAAATTGCAAAACATAAAAATGTTTATATCTCAAAAACCCTGCTAGATAGAGCGATTTCGACGAAATTTTTGACCCACAGGGTATCTCTGCAGAGTAGCCATGCCAATTTTCATACAAAAAATTTCTCGCAAAAAATGGCGGCCATTTTGAATTTTCGAATTTTTCGCAAAATTGCAAAACACAAAAATGCTTATATCTCGAAAACCGTGCTAGATAGAGCGATTTCGACGAAATTTTTGACCCACTGGGTGTCTCTGCAGAGTAGCCATGCCAATTTTCAAAAAAATTTTATCTTGCCAAAAATGGCGGCCATTTTGAATTTTCGAATTTTTGCGCAAAAATTGCAAAACACAAAAATGCTAATATTTCGAAAACCGTGCTACATAGAGCGATTTCGACGAAATTTTTTATCTTCAGGGTATCTCTGCAGAGCAGCTATCCCAAAGAGCGTTCACTTGGTGAAGTTTCAGACCCATAGCTAATTGCTCACCTACTCAAAAAGAGTAAATGCGAATTACCTCTAAAAGTATTGCAGATGGCCAATTTTTCTCAAATAACTCATTCACCTACTTTTGGAAGAGCTTTCACATGGTGAAGTTTCAGACCCATAGCCAATTACTCACCTACTCAAAATGAGTAAATGCGAATTATCTCTAAAAGTATTGCAGATAGCCAATTTTTCTCAAATAACTCATTCACCTACTTTTGGGAGAGCTTTCACATGGTGAAGTTTCAGACCCATAGCTAATTATTTACCTACTCAAAATGAGCAAATGCTAATTATCTGTAAAAGTATTGCGGATACCCAATTTTTATCAAATAACTCATTCATCTACTTGTGGGAGAGCTTTCACATGGTGAAGTTTCAGACCCATAGCTAATTACTCACCTACTCAAAATGAGTAAATGCGAATTATCTCTAAAAGTATTGCAGATAGCCAATTTTTCTCAAATAACTCATTCACCTACTTTTGGGAGAGCTTTCACTTGGTGAAGTTTCAGACCCATAGCTAATTACTCACCTACTCAAAATGAGTAAATGCGAATTATCTCTAAAAGTATTGCAGATAGCCAATTTTTCTCAAATAACTCATTCACCTACTTTTGGGAGAGCTTTCACTTGGTGAAGTTTCAGACCCATAGCTAATTACTCACCTACTCAAAATGAGTAAATGCGAATTATCTCTAAAAGTATTGCAGATAGCCAATTTTTCTCAAATAACTCATTCACCTACTTTTGGGAGAGCTTTCACTTGGTGAAGTTTCAGACCCATAGCTAATTACCCACCTACTCAAAATGAGTAAATGCGAATTATCTCTAAAAGTATTGCAGATAGCCAGTTTTTCTCAAATTAATCATTCACCTACTTTTGGGAGAGCTTTCACTTGGTGAAGTTTCAGACCCATAGCTAATTACTCACCTACTCAAAATGAGTAAATGCGAATTATCTGTAAAAGTATTGCAGATAGCCAATTTTTCTCAAATAACTCATTCACCTACTTTTGGGAGAGCTTTCACTTGGTGAAGTTTCAGACCCATAGCTAATTACTCACCTACTCAAAATGAGTAAATGCGAATTATCTCTAAAAGTATTGCAGATAGCCAATTTTTCTCAAATTAATCATTCACCTACTTTTGGGAGAGCTTTCACTTGGTGAAGTTTCAGACCCATAGCTAATTACTCGTCTACTCAAAATGAGTAAATGCGAATTATCTCTAAAAGTATTGCAGATAGCCAATTTTTCTCAAATAACTCATTCACCTACTTTTGGGAGAGCTTTCACATGGTGAAGTTTCAGACCCATAGCTAATTATTTACCTACTCAAAATGAGCAAATGCTAATTATCTGTAAAAGTATTGCGGATACCCAATTTTTATCAAATAACTCCTTCATCTACTTGTGGGAGAGCTTTCACATGGTGAAGTTTCAGACCCATAGCTAATTACTCACCTACTCAAAATGAGTAAATGCGAATTATCTCTAAAAGTATTGCAGATAGCCAATTTTTCTCAAATAACTCATTCACCTACTTTTGGGAGAGCTTTCACTTGGTGAAGTTTCAGACCCATAGCTAATTACTCACCTACTCAAAATGAGTAAATGCGAATTATCTCTAAAAGTATTGCAGATAGCCAATTTTTCTCAAATAACTCATTCATCTACTTTTGGGAGAGCTTTCACTTGGTGAAGTTTCAGACCCATAGCTAATTACTCACCTACTCAAAATGAGTAAATGCGAATTATCTCTAAAAGTATTGCAGATAGCCAATTTTTGTCAAATTAATCATTCACCTACTTTTGAGAGAGCTTTCACTTGGTGAAGTTTCAGACCCATAGCTAATTACTCACCTACTCAAAATGAGTAAATGCGAATTATCTCTAAAAGTATTGCAGATAGCCAATTTTTCTCAAATAACTCATTCACCTACTTTTGGGAGAGCTTTCACTCTGTGAAGTTTCAGACCCATAGCTAATTACTCACCTACTCAAAATGAGTAAATGCGAATTATCTCTAAAAGTATTGCAGATAGCCAATTTTTCTCAAATAACTCATTCACCTACTTTTGGGAGAGCTTTCACTTGGTGAAGTTTCAGACCCATAGCTAATTACTCACCTACTCAAAATGAGTAAATGCGAATTATCTCTAAAAGTATTGCAGATAGCCAATTTTTGTCAAATTAATCATTCACCTACTTTTGAGAGAGCTTTCACTTGGTGAAGTTTCAGACCCATAGCTAATTACTCACCTACTCAAAATGAGTAAATGCGAATTATCTCTAAAAGTATTGCAGATAGCCAATTTTTCTCAAATAACTCATTCACCTACTTTTGGGAGAGCTTTCACTCTGTGAAGTTTCAGACCCATAGCTAATTACTCACCTACTGAAAATGAGTAAATGTGAATTATCTCTAAAAGTATTGCAGATAGCCAATTTTTCTCAAATAACTCATTCACCTACTTTTGGGAGAGCTTTCACTTGGTGAAGTTTCAGACCCATAGCTAATTACTCACCTACTCAAAATGAGTAAATGCGAATTATCTCTAAAAGTATTGCAGATAGCCAATTTTTCTCAAATAACTCATTCACCTACTTTTGGGAGAGTTTTCACTTGGTGAAGTTTCAGACCCATAGCTAATTACCCACCTACTCAAAATGAGTAAATGCGAATTATCTCTAAAAGTATTGCAGATAGCCAGTTTTTCTCAAATTAATCATTCACCTACTTTTGGGAGAGCTTTCACTTGGTGAAGTTTCAGACCCATAGCTAATTACTCACCTACTCAAAATGAGTAAATGCGAATTATCTGTAAAAGTATTGCAGATAGCCAATTTTTCTCATATAACTCATTCACCTACTTTTGGGAGAGCTTTCACTTGGTGAAGTTTCAGACCCATAGCTAATTACTCACCTACTCAAAATGAGTAAATGCGAATTATCTCTAAAAGTATTGCAGATAGCCAATTTTTCTCAAATTAATCATTCACCTACTTTTGGGAGAGCTTTCACTTGGTGAAGTTTCAGACCCATAGCTAATTACTCGTCTACTCAAAATGAGTAAATGCGAATTATCTCTAAAAGTATTGCAGATAGCCAATTTTTCTCAAATAACTCATTCACCTACTTTTGGGAGAGCTTTCACTTGGTGAAGTTTCAGACCCATAGCAAATTACTCACCTACTCAAAATGAGTAAATGCGAATTATCTCTAAAAGTATTGCAGATAGCCAATTTTTCTCAAATAACTCATTCACCTACTTTTGGGAGAGCTTTCACTCTGTGAAGTTTCAGACCCATAGCTAATTACTCACCTACTCAAAATGAGTAAATGCGAATTATCTCTAAAAGTATTGCAGATAGCCAATTTTTTTCAAATAACTCATTCACCTACTTTTGGGAGAGCTTTCACTCTGTGAAGTTTCAGACCCATAGCTAATTATTCACCTACTCAAAATGAGTAAATGCTAATTATCTGTAAAAGTATTGCGGATACCCAATTTTTATCAAATACTCATTCATCTACTTGTGGGAGAGCTTTCACATGGTGAATTTTCAGACCCATAGCTAATTACTCACCTACTCAAAATGAGTAAATGCGAATTATCTCTAAAAGTATTGCAGATAGCCAATTTTTCTCAAATAACTCATTCACCTACTTTTGGGAGAGCTTTCACTTGGTGAAGTTTCAGACCCATAGATAATTATTCACCTACTCAAAATGAGTAAATGTGAATTATCTCTTAATAGTATTGCAGATAGCCAATTTTTCTCAAATAACTCATTCACCTACTTTTGGAAGACCTTTCACACACGAAAATGAAAAATTGTGAATATCTCGGAAAAGCTATTTCTTCTGCTTTAATGCTCAGCGGGAGATACACACCACGGCAGTGGTCTTGACAAAAATTTTTGTCTCCCCAAAAATGGTGGCCATTTTGAATTTTCAAAGTTTTTGCAAAACACAAAAATGCTTATATCTCCAAAACCGTGCTATATGGAGTGAACTCAACAAAATTTTGGACCTGCTGGGTATCTCTGCAGAGTAGCCATGCCAATTTTCAAAATATTTTTGTCTCGCCAAATATAGCGGACATTTTTAATTTTTTTATTTTTTGCAAAACACAAAAATGCTTATATCTTGAAAACCGTGCTAGATAGAGCAGACTGCGCTGACTTTGGTTGCCACAACAGTATAAGGCTAGAAACGAAGCATTTTCTTAATACTTTAGCACTCACCTTTATATCCTTTTCGGGACGCTTTGTTTTTGCTATGCAAAAACATTATCTTTTTTTTTTCCTCCGAGCGATCCTCTAGTTGTGATTGGGTTGGAAATATTTTTGAAATTTGTTGGAAGTAAAATGGATTTACTTTGGAAATTTGTTGGAAGTTTCAGTAACACCAGCTTAAATAAAAGTTCTTGGAATAATTGGTTAGTCCTCAAAAGGACTGATAGATGGCAGTTTCTGCCCCCAGGGTTGTTAGTTGCCACATCTCAGATCCCGTCTTCCTACCCAGCCAATGCCCCCATGTGATTAAAGTAGTCCTTCAGTAGTTCTCTTTGATGTTTGGCCTCCCTCGAAGGATTCCTGTAGTTGTATCCCCGGCGCGAAGTGGGGATACTATGGATTCATCGTCGCCCGCGTCCGCAGAGATTTCTTGTTAGCGACCTACAGTCCACATTTCTTTCCAGATTTCTTTCATATTTGGCAGGTGGCTTGATATGGTGGAGGACTCGCCACCCTATCTTTTTGGTAGGCTTTATGTCTAAATTAGGCCTGTGGTAGACAAAAATGTCTAAAATGTGGAATATTGCTTGTTAGCAACCTACAGTCCACATTTCTTTCCAGATTTCTTTCATATTTGGCAGGTGGCTTGATACGGTGGAGGACTCACCACCCTATCTTTTTGGTAGGCTTAATGTCTAAAGTAGGCCAGTGGTAGACAAAAATGTCTAAAATGTGGAATATTGCTTATTAGCGACCTACAGTCCACATTTCTTTCCAGATTTCTTTCATATTTGGCAGGTGGCTTGATATGGTGGAGGACTTGCCACCCTATCTTTTTGGTAGGCTTTATGTCTAAATTAGGCCTGTGGTAGACAAAAATGTCTAAAATGTGGAATATTGCTTGTTAGCGACCTACAGTCCACATTTCTTTCCAGACTTCTTTCATATTTGGCAGGTGGCTTGGTATGCTAGAGGACTCGCCACCCTATCTTTTTGGTAGGCTTTATGTCTAAATTAGGCCTGTGGTAGACAAAAATGTCTAAAATGTGGAATATTGCTTGTTAGCAACCTACAGTCCACATTTCTTTCCAGATTTCTTTCATATTTGGCAGGTGGCTTGGTATGCTAGAGGACTCGCCACCCTATCTTTTTGGTAGGCTTTATGTCTAAATTAGGCCTGTGGTAGACAAAAATGTCTAAAATGTGGAATATTGCTTGTTAGCGACCTACAGTCCACATTTCTTTCATATTTGGCAGGTGGCTTATCGCTTAAAAGTATTGCAGATAGCCAATTTTTCTCAAATAACTCATTCATCTACTTTTGGGAGAGCTTTCACATGGTGAAGTTTCAGACCCATAGCTAATTACTCACCTACTCAAAATGAGTAAATGCGAATTATCTCTAAAAGTATTGCAGATAGCCAATTTTTCTCAAATAACTCATTCACCTACTTTTGGGAGAGCTTTCACATGGTGAAGTTTCAGACCCATAGCTAATTACTCACCTACTCAAAATGAGTAAATGCGAATTATCTCTAAAAGTATTGCAGATAGCCAATTTTTCTCAAAGAATTCATTCACCTACTTTTGGGAGAGCTTTCACATGGTGAAGTTTCAGACCCATAGCTAATTACTCACCTACTCAAAATGAGTAAATGCGAATTATCTCTAAAAGTATTGCAGATAGCCAATTTTTCTCAAAGAATTCATTCACCTACTTTTGGGAGAGCTTTCACTCCGTGAAGTTTCAGACCCATAGCTAATTACTCACCTACTCAAAATGAGTAAATGCAAATTATCTCTGAAAGTATTGCAGATAGCCAATTTTTCTCAAATAACTCATTCACCTACTTTTGGGAGAGCTTTTACTTGGTGAAGTTTCAGACCCCTAGCTAATTATTGACCTACTCAAAATTAGTAAATGCGAATTATCTCTAAAAGTATAGCGGATAGCCAATTTTTCTCAAATAACTCATTCATCTACTTTTGGGTCAGCTATTACATAATAAAATTTCAGACCTGTAGCTCATGGCATAACTGAGTAATAGCTACTTTTAGGTTATCACTGTTGAGTAAATCACTTATAACTTGAAAACTGTTGCATTTAGATTATTTAGTTTCAAAATGTTATTCACCTATTTTGAGGCAGCTATAACATAGTAAAATTCCACACCTGTGGCTCATTGCATAGCTGAGTAATAGCTACTTTGAGGTTCTTACTCAACACTAAATCATTTATAACTTGAAAAGTATTGCATTTAGAGCATTTTGTTAAAATATGTTATTCAGCTACTTTTTTTCCATATCTACAACATGGTCAGTAACTTGAGTGTCTATCTCAATAGCTAAGTGAGTAATAGCTATTTTTGGACTTTTCACTAACTTCTATCATCAGTAAAATCACTTGTAACTTGAAAACTATTGCATTTAGAGAATTTTGTGCAAATCTCTTATTCACCTACTTTTGGGTCAGCTATAACATAGTAAAATTTCAGACCTCTAGCTCATGGCATAGCTGAGTAATAGCTACTTTTGCCTTTGCCGGTGAATACATCTTGCATCTGGCCACAGATGTGTCCTTGGTCTAGTTCTGATTTGGCACATACACCTCCTCTCCATTCTGTTGGGCCGCTACATAATTTCCTGGGGTTGGTGCCCTGTCTACCCCGCCCTGGTGTGTCCTCAGCATGTTGTGCAACACCACACACATAAACACAATGTCTCTGACAACCGTTGGCCTTTGCTCCATGGTGCCCAGTAGTACCCTAAAGCAGCTCACTAAGATTCCAAAGGCATTTTCCACCACCCTCCTGCCCCAGGAGATCCTGTAGCTGGCTCTTCTTTCCTCCCTGGTCAGTTGTCTTCGGCTTTAGCGTTTGACCATCCAGAGCATCATGGCAAAGTTGTCATCACCCAGCAAGAAGTAGTGTAAGTCTGGCCCTCCCTCCCCCAGGGGTTCAGGTGCTGGAAGGCCTAAGCTGCCATCCTCTATCTTCTCCCTCAAAAGGCTTCTGTTGAAAATCTGTGCATCTGAGCAGGAACCACTGAACCCACAGTCTATCCACGGGAATCTGAATTCTGCATCCACCAGGGCCAGGAGAACCAGGGAAAAGAAGCCCTTTTAGTTGTTGGCTTCTTCATGGTGATATGCTTCCCGTTAATGACACCTACAGCATGGGGGACATTCCATCTGGTTCTGGACTTCTCCTCCACCCTTTTTCATTCATCAGGGCTATCAGGGCAGTGCAAATATTCGTCCTGAAATTCAGCAAGGATGGCTCGGCGGGCCTTGAGGACAAATTTGCAGATGGTGGTGTGGCCGACCAACCAGTGGTACTGCAGGGAGGTGTAGGTCTCTCCAGTGGCCAGGTGTTTCAGGGTTATGGCCAGTTTGAGTCCAACTTCCAGTGGCTTCATGAAATTGGTGACTGACTTCTTGATACGGTGGTGAATGAGTTCCTCGATGAGATAAAAAAGGCAGGGGGCATCCTGACAAAATTCTGGTATCGTGGGATGTCTGTGTGTATGAGGTCAGCCAAGAGGTTGCTGTAGCATCCCTTTTCTTGTCTCTGAAGAATCCAGGGCATTACCCAGGGGTTGGGTGGCTTTCTTCTTCTCCTGGGGGCTGGCTGGGGCTGAGGCTGTGCTGGTGGCTGTAGGGCAGGTGGTGGTACTGGGTTCAAATTTGTCCTCTGTCTTCCCATCAAGCTGCAAATCAAAATATTTAACTTAAATAAAAACCAAAAGTACCCTAAGCTTTTGTAGGAAGTGTAGCCGACATCTTTGCAGTGACAAATGATGTTTTTATGAGCCAGAGGGGGTTGATATAGTTTTGGTTCGATCCTGAGTCTGGATCCTAACTCCAGAATTTAATCAATCCAGTCGTGGTGAGTCGGGGAAATGCTCCAGTCCTGTCTGTGACTTCAGCTTGTCGGGGGTTGCTATGGCTTGTCTGTTAGGGGTTTACGCATGTTCTAGTAGTTTCCCGTCTTGTCATGAAGAAAATGATCCTGATCCCAAGTCAGGTTGGGATGTTGATCCAGACCCTAGAGTTGTAGAGTCAGTTACTGGGTGGGTTCCAGTGAAACACCCCATAACACAAAAACAAAATATAAACATTTCCATGGTTATCAAGAAATATTGTTATAGGTATTCATTATGATGCTCCATGTTTTAAAGGCCTTAAATTGCCTTTTATATTCGGTTGTTAATCCTCTCTGTTTCTACCTTTATCTCACTGATCAACCATGAGTAATAATTGTGTAAAGATCAGTCAAGTATACTGTTGTGTGAGAGAACATTGACTTCAGATAGATGGATACTATTACTTTATCCTTTCAACTTTTGTTGATGGGGGATAATAACAAAAGTCATTTGCACCATGGAAGATCTTCAATTCAATTCTTTCTAAATTGAAAATTTTATTTAGTTTAATATAGCTTTTATTGCACTACAATAGCTTACCACGTGGGACTAGATGCTGTCTTGGGTGGCCGCAGGCACTGGCTAACTCAAGAAAAAAAAGAGAATACTGACTGAGTGCCTCATTCGTTGCATGCACCCACTACACTGAAGTGACCTAAATCGTGACGTAATTCGATTCTTCCTTCTCAATGGCTACCGTATTGATAGAAACACAAAATTGCTGGGACATTTTCTTTATTGTATCCCCGGACAAATGTCGGGGATACTTAGGATTTAGGACAGTCACGCCGCTACCGCCGCAGAGATTTCCTTTCGGACACGATAACTTAAAAAATATTAGGGCTAGACCTTTCAAATTTGGTATGTGGGTATATATGGGCAATACCACGATAGTTATTGTTTTGTGACCTTGACCTTCAATTTCAAGGTCACTGGTGGCCTCTTAAAGGTCAGATTTTGGCCATTTTTCACATTTTGTCCCAGTTCTCATATACAGAAAGTTAGATCATCCTATGGCTGGTATATATAATAACCTGAACCTACCAGACCAGTCAGCCAGCCTACTGTCAAGACCTCCTAACTGGTCGAAAGTGTTAGACCAACCAGTTACTGCCCGAGAAAATTGGTTACAGAGAAATTCTTATACCAGTCATTGGTCTCGGTGGTATGACTGTCTCAACCTACCAGATCAGTCAGCCAGCCTACTGTCAGGACCTTCTAGCTGGTTGAAAGTGACTATAGTTCAGAAGACTTTCCCAACAAGATTTGTCCAACTACCTGTCAGCCTTAACTTATCAGACCCACAACAGCCAGTTACTGATGCCAGTGAGATGCCGAACTCAGCTGGACTGGTCAGCCTACTCCCAGCAAGAAGTCTGCTGTATCAGTTACTGTGGAGGTTGATCAAGTTTTTCTTATGAGTTCCAGTGAGATACAGTGAT
Source organism: Sabellastarte sp. h YS-2021 (assembly GCA_964017235.1). NCBI lineage: Eukaryota > Metazoa > Annelida > Polychaeta > Sabellida > Sabellidae > Sabellastarte > Sabellastarte sp. h YS-2021. Next base: position 121,925,938 of record OZ024930.1, on the reverse strand, counting down.
CCGCCCTCCTAGAATGGCCACCCAGCTTGCCTTTTATTCAGCCTGTGAGCAGTGTCAGCTGACACCAGTGGCCTGAGTTTCCAAACTCAGCCTTCCCCTCAAGATTATAACCCAGTTGCCGGTTTTCACATAAAGTTACACATAAAGTATCTGGAACCAAGCCGGTCTTTTGGCCCTAAAGGAGTTCCAAGACCTCTGCTTGAACCTTATTGCTACCATAGCTACAGACAACACCATGGTGTAAGTCGGGCCCTATTTGTTCCCTACTATGGAGAATCCTGACCTAGTGCTCCAGGAAACAGGCTCAAGCCCGACACATTCACGCTTCAACCATGTCCCATCCGGGGAGACACTGCGTCGAGACTGCGTCTAGTTTTATTAGTGGATATACATATTGTTGGATGTTGAAATTCTATTAGTTCTTTTATTTCATATCATAGATCACACTATATTGGTATCCTTGTGTAGAAGGACTAAGTATTCTTTCCTTATTTTATCGATTCGTTGTTGACTGGTAAACAGTTAGCAAGCGTATAACTGCATTCATTGAAATGTTGTCACTTCTGTCTTTATCTTAAATTGCACAACTGCCCCACCTGCAGAAAAGCAGGTAAAGGGGATGTTTTCCGTGTTACTCCAGCAGAAAATCAGAAACGTTATCACAGGAAAAAATAAATATATATTGAGTGCACACTTGCAAACTCAAGGCAGTTGGCAACATAATGGCCAGCACATTTTGCATACAGAACTATAGACCTGATTTTTACTTCCTTCAACACTGATGCTGAAACTGCTGTTTTTCCCCTTGCCCATACACAGACCACTACATGACAGTACTGACACTATCTTTGTAAAAACTGTAACCTCATATTCATAATATGAGGTTACAGTTTATTAATTTTATCCATAAATCATTTTTAATCAATTTGATTATTGTTATATATATTGATACATCCTTCATTCTTGATAATTATTGTACCACCAGTGTTTTCCTTGCTGGCCATGTACAACTTTCCAATATCCATAAAGTATCGTTTCTCTTTTTTTTTGTGTACATGCGTTGACAGGGGTATGTCATCCTTCTAAGTCACCTTGTTATAAAAGTCTTATTACCAACTCTTTTGTTAGTTAAGTGCACTGAGTTTCCCCTTATTTTAAAGATATTGCATGTGCAAAGCAGTGGATGAATTTAGGTTATTACATCAACAGAAAGGACAGTGTAATACCCCTGTTCCACTGGCGAATTTTAAGGATCAGAAACCTATCTGAATGTGGATCAGCATAGTGGGACAGTGGTCATAAAATTACATATCATCCCCCCCCACCCCCTTTCACCCTGGGATAAGGAGCTACAAACCAGATTCTTAGCTTTTTCCTATCAGGAGCTAGATGTAAGGTCAAATCGGCATAATGGAACAGTCCATGCTTGTTCATTTTCTATAAGAAGTTTGTTAATTAGATTTGGCTATCACAGAGATTTAGCACTATTGCAAACATCAGATCAGAGTTAGATATCTTTATTGAAGCTGGGCATAATGGAACAGTCCATGCTTGTTCATTTTCTATAAGAAGTTTGTTAATTAGATTTGGCTATCACAGAGATTTAGCACTATTGCAAACATCAGATCAGAGTTAGATATCTTTATTGAAGCTGGGCTGAAGCTAAGAAGTCTTCATTAAATGTGACATGTTATAGAAATATTTCTCTTTCCTCATTTTAAACCTGATCTACTATTTCAAGGTTGCAACCTGAACGTCTCAGTAATTTAGCCCCAAATGTAATCTTTGTAGTACAACGACTTGTCTTTTCAGTTGTTAAGGTGGGGAGCAAAGTTGTAGTGATCTTAGATGTACATCCCAGTTTTCAAAACATGTATGAAAACGTGTGAGTGAACATTTTTCATCATGAGTGGCATCATTTTGGTCACAAGGCAGTTATGCCCAATCTTTAAGGTACTATGATTAATTCTAAGGTTATTACAACTGGTCGTTTTACTCATTTAGTTTCTAGAACATATCATGTTCACTCATCTCCAATAATGGAGCCAAGTTATCTTGTCCCATGATTGGTCATGGAAGTCCCTTAGTTAAAGCAAAAATGTGACCTGGACTTTGTTCATTGTAACAGTTGGGAGAAGGTCATAGAACTAATCTTTTGGATATATGGCAGATCTTTTCATTCAAGACAAATCCTGTGGTGTATCAATTGTCCTACCCTGGTTTGATAGGATCAGTAATAACAGCATCACGAGTGTAATATCAGGTAGATGTTATTATTAGTCATGGCAGTGGAACAGTGGTGTTATCCAGTGATGCAGGTTTTGTTACATGTTCTGGTTGCTTGAGTCTGTGTTATGTCCACTCCAGTATCCCAACCAGATGTAGGCCTACCTCCATTTGAAAACAAATTTGTCCTTTCTGTCACATCTTTTAAGATATGTTTTATTTGCATAAAACCATAAAATCAAAAACAATAGACATAGAAATGTACATTTACTGTCAAATCACTATACACTCTGCCACTGTATTTGAATCTTCTGAGTGGTCCTTACTGATTCTAGCAGCTTCATGTAAATCTTGGTGATAACTTAATATTGTTCAGTCCTATTCTGACCCTCACAGTAGCTTTCTTTTCAAGTTATAGTAAAATATTCAGGGTTTGCATGTGTGTATTCTATGAATAACTTTGACCAATTTTCTGCCATTCAGTTTGTGTGCAATTCTGTTTCTACTATTTAGTTTCACATTGTTATATTTACCCGAGGAACCTTGAGCAATTAGTGTGATCTGATTCTTGATATTGCTTTCAGTGGGGTGTTGTTATGGATATAAAATCGAGTACAATAGTAGAATTAACCATAAGGCTATGCGATTTTCTGAGATTTTCTAACATTTGTATTCCAATTAAAGTCAAACAATAGTAACATTCAAGCTACACATGATTCATTTTACATCAAATTTCTTTGCTGTGATCTGCTTCTAAACCTCTATCTTTACATAACTCTATCTTATCAATTGAAATTTTTGTGTTGACATCAGGTTTCCATTTTTTCCATTTTTTTCCACTTTTTCTGCCATCAGTATTGAAATGTTGCTTCTCATAAAACAGCATTATTTTACAACTGCACATATATATAATATGCCAATATTTTATGTTTTTTTTTTTGCATAACACTTGTAAGTCATAGCTTTTAGAAAAACATTTTTGTATCACAATAATACTGAGTTGTTTACAGTGCAAACTCTTTTCCAACTATCATGTATCACTTCCCCGACCACTACAACACTGTACATTGTAATCTGACCTGTGCAATGTTTCCGTTTCGGCACATCAAATAGAGGTCAACTTATTCAAAAGTAGAGGATTGATTTCCGTTGAAGAAGTACATAGGACCTGTTTTAGGGAAAGGATTATATAATAGGAAAACTTCCCGAATGATATTGTTATCTTCATTTGTGATATATTTTTTCTCTATTTGTCTAATGAGGGATGTTTTACTTTTATTATCCACCATTTTTTTATGATTTATGGGTTAAATAACATTATATTTAATGAGAGAATGTAAAAAGGCTGTCAAAAAGCACAGGCAACAGTAAATATAAAAACTTCAATCTTTAACTTGCGAAAGCTCCTTTATTTCTGCATGGATTTTTATGCAATACACACTAGCAGAAGCGCTGTAAAATTACCTTTCTAATGGTATATAATACATATTTGTAGTAGTATAATTGAGATATTTGTAAAAAACCGGAAGTTATTGATGCTAGTTATCCATAGTACCGGGGCTCCGGTGTATACAAAAAATACATCCCGGTCTTTATGTCCCCGTATTTAGGACAAATACGTCGCGTGGTGGATAATAAATACCAATATTTCAGTGTATATTGAAATAGCTTTCTGGATTTCAATATCGATAATAAAATTAATAATTGTCATATCACAGTATCAGTTGCTAACCTGGCAATGTTTTCAAGACATTGCTGTCATTTTAAATTATTTTTGTATTTCAAGGATTGCTAACTGTTCATATTATTGAAGACATATTTTTGCAATATTTAATCAATTTTATGCAAATTTGTCTTAAAGTTTTGATCATTTTAAATATCTTGTGTATAAACTGTACTTTATTTATCTACATGAGGCATCAGTTGCTCTCAAAGTATACAATGGAAACAAATTTAATTATAAATTGAAATGTGAAGCAAAATTATAGTTTTATGATGACATTAGGACAGCATTTTAGTCAATTCACAAGTCCATATGATGCAAAGAATCTCATGAAGATTCAAAAAGACATTTTATCTCATACCTTTAGCCTCTAATTTTTCCAAAAATAACAAATAAAAAAAATCATATTTTAGCTTTGGCTGATGTTGAAAACTATTGCTTTGATGGTATTTATAATTAACATTTTGATTGATTTACACTGGCCCACACATTTTAACCGACCGCACAGTTCCAGGATGTTTATTTATTTATTTGGATTTTAATGTCCCCTTTAACACTCTACAGGTCATATCATAACAGGTAGTTTATATGGGTAGAGGAATCCAGTACATATAGTTGGTCAAGCTTCTGTACCGTAAACTGCCGACCAGCAGTAAGCAACTACCAACTTTCCCACATAGGTTCTGGGGTTTGAACCACAGACTTCAGAGGTGAGAGGTGAGTGTTTTACCACTCTGCCCCTTCAGTTTGAGGATGTAAACTGGCACATATAGAAAGATTTTGACATATGGGGTAAAATAAACCATTGAAACATAGCAGTTAACTGCCAAAATGCCTTAAATTAAATATTTTTGCTGGTTCATTGAATTGAAAAGTCCATGTTTTAAATGTTTCTATATTAATTTGTGTATTTTAGGAAGAATATGAAGGAAAGCATTGCAAATTTTCTGATTGAAGATGGGAGCTGAGGACAGAAAAACATATTTTATTTGGGAATTATAAGATGTATCTAAACAATATTCCCAGTATAATGTAGTTCTACCTCTTTAAGTAGAAACTCTGTTTAATATAAATTAGTTTTATATATGTCATGAGCTCTTTCACCTTGCAATTCACCTTTTTACACTTGAAGCTAAATTCCTGCTTCCAGAAATGTTTTTGATCAGTATCCTCAAACAACTTTTAGTTCAAATATTTTAATGTATTAACAAGCCACATGCTAACTTTATTACACTTGTCAAGTATCACCAAATCACCAACCAAAGCACACAAGTATTAAAATATTAGCATGCTGAATAGGGAAGTACCAAGTCATAGGCTGTTGGTACATGAGATCAGACTTGTCTTTTACAGTTATGCCTCAGTGTCACAGGGCCTGAGTATTGGAGTGGTCAGGCATGTAATCACTCAGCTGGCCCCCTTGAGGTTGTGGGTTTGAATCTATCTTGTGATTACATATGTAATTTACTGAGGACCTGTTATGATTGATATAAAACCAGCTGTTTGAAAGGTCAGAATTGGAGTTTTACATCCCATTCAACAGCCAAGGTCATATTTGGACATGTCCTCCGCATTCTCACTTGTGGGAGTCAAACTCACAAAGAGGTGACAGCCAGTGATTAGATACCAAACCTGCTAACCCACTAGGCTACTGAGGACCTTTGAGATTTTGTGTTTGAATCCAGCTCGTGGATACATATGTAATTTACCGAGGCTGTGGTTGATGTAAAACTGGCTTTTGGAAGGATATGTCATTACTGAAGTGTTATTGTTGTAATTATAATACACCGGCCTTAAAATGTTTTGTTGCATTTGTTTCAAAGGCTGTACATCACATCTTGTTAATATGGTCCTTGTCAATCTTATCTAATATCACATTTAATCAGTGTGCTGAATATCCGTGCTAGGAGATTGCAAATCACATAACACAAAAATCATACAGTAAATAGACAAGCCAGTAGACATGGATTGTTGGTAATGGAGAATCTAGAAGGTGACAGAAATAAAGATGGGAAAATCTTGTAATAGGCTCTAGAGGCATTGGTGGATGAGTGTGAGAAAATTTAAAAAGACAAAAGATGAATTTGTCTGACTTTTAATGTCTTTATAAAATTGAAAATAAATTTAGTTCAAGTGAAAATAATGGACATATTCCAGCTAGATAGATAGAGCCCCATTGTATAGGCCATGTAGTTGAACAAATTTAGAAAAGCAATGCATATAAGTTAGTCTAGAGATTGTACACTGAAAGTAGCAGGCTCCTACAAACTTTGCAACTTGAGGTGGAGAATTGAACCCAGAATATGGCTATCCACTCTGCCACCATGCTCACAGAAATCTCATGGAAATCTTGGATGGAGTCAACCCTCTCTTTCGACAGTAGACTGATTCCCACCTGTGAAATAGAGACCCTTTAAAAGCCATATTAGCCACTGATATCGAACGTTGGCTTGATCTTTGATTCCTTATTGAAAAACTTCAGTGTGAATTATTCTGTCTACACTACTACTTGTTACAAGTCATATGTAAGCTTTGTTATCTACATTGTTCACACTCATTGCATGTTTGATTCGGCATTAATCCTTTTGATGAATGTGTCGGCAAAAAAAAAAGTTTTTCATTCAAAATTTGATAATTTCTATTAATTTTGATCATCACAATTATATTGAAAATGGTAAGATGTGACCCATTTTCAAGTCAATATTTCAGGTAGGAATACTCTGCTTTTGTTAACAAAAACTGTTTTTATTTCTATTTCAAAGTAACATCTTTGTGTATGCTTACATACACTCCATGGTTATTGTTTCAGCTTGCCAATGTATCAACAGAACCTTGTACTTCTGTGCTTTTGTTTCTTTTCTTCTACATGACCCTTAGTTTTATTCTTTACAAGAAAAAAAATAATGCTTTCTAGTTTGTATTAGTTTGACCACCAGAAATTCTATATTTTTGAAATTATTAGCAGATGTTTAACTTCAAATGCATTGCCACTAGTTTGTATTGATATGGAAAGTGCCTGCATGAGTGGCTATATATTGGTTTTCAAAATGTAATATAGTGATGAAAAAGAAACCCTTAGCATCAGATTATCCATACTTTGTAAATGTCAAGTGTACTATGTAATATATGTGACATATCATGTAGATAAATGGCGCATTAGTTGTAATAATATACAGCGATAAGCAGTTTGGTTAAAATTGCACCAAAATGCACTAGGGCAAGGGTGACATTGCATGCCATCGACAGACTTCTGGTATACAGCAGATGCAAAGTATTCAATTCGTCACATTTCACAAAATCAAATAAGTTCAACACTAAAAAACATGCCTCTATGCCCACATGAGTAATTTTACACAGTAAAATTAATAATCAGAAATGATTTTTTTTACTTGCTTTTTTTGTACTTGTTTTAACTATTTGAGTAAGATCTGTACTTCATTTAACATAAGACCTATATTCAAACTTTACACACTGATTTTAAACAGTTGGCATAGCATAGTTGATTCATACTGACTTCTTTGTCAAAACTTGGGTGAAAATAACTACAGATCACATGGAATTGATATTTTAAGCTCAGTTTTTGTTGCTTTAAAAAATAACAATTGAACTAGTTTAATTGATAATATTTTAAGAAAGTCTATTTTTGTTCACAATACCTAATCTAACCCTAACAATCAAAAGTGTAGATATTATGACAAACAACCTAATTATGATCTAAAATATGTTTTAATCTTAAAACAAAATACAATAGTATCTTAAATAGGTGGTTAAATTAATCTTGTTACCTACTTACACCCTTTTCAATATTTTAAACATTCATCTGCATCCCTGAGGCATCTTTAGTCATTCATTTTTTGTTCATCTTGATCAGTGAACCAATCAAATGAATCTGAAATTTATTCCAAAATTAATATCAAATCTTTCATGAATACTAACCCAAGCTGATCCTAAAATATGATCAAAAATTAATCTTTTTCCACAATTTGACCTGATTCATGTTTCTGAGAGGGATTGTTTTCCTTCTGAAAGAATGACTTGCAGTAGAATACTACATGGAGTCACAAGGCAATATAAGAAATTAACTTGATCTGTATGGACAAGTTGAATGTGAAATCTGCTTCTGTGGTCACCCAGAAGGCTAAGCAACAAGTAGTTGAATTCTCTAAGACATTTGATAAATAAACTTGAAATTGTCACAAATTTAACAAAATTGTTTTGATGGGGATATATGAATCAGACTCTCCTCTGTTAAGTTCAAAAAGGAAACAAGGAAATGGTGAAGTGATCTGGTGAGGTCAGAAGTGTCCCCCCCCCCCATGCTTTTAGAGTTAGCTGTTGAGCTTTGTATTGCCCATTGTTGCCTGCCGGACAGAATCCTAACCAACTGATTTGCATTCTAAAGAAACCTATGTTTGAGTTATATATCATTTGAATTTATTTTTATGTTCATTCCAACTCCATCAGAAGCGGTATCCTTTTTCAGATACTTTTTTTAGCTTGAGGTCAGCCATCTGATTCAGCTCATCAGACTTTCAACTTTTGTTTGAACTTGTACCTTCATGCTAAAATGTAATTTTCAAATGCCATGATTTTGGTCAAGAAACAAAAAAAATAATAAAGCCAATTGTGCCAGACAGGTATAACAAAAGCATCAGTTTTGTATATTTCGTTCTAGAGACCAGTGATATTTTATTATGTCCACCCCACTGGGGGGTGGACATATTATTTTTGCTTTTTCCGCCGTCCGTTGTCCGCCGTCCGCCGTCCCACTTGGTTTCCAGACATTTTAGGCAACAGTTCTTATCCTATCTTTACCAAATTTGGCATGCAGGTTTATTGGGTTAATAGCTTGTATGGGATTGCTTTTGGTGATGATAGCTCTATAGCTAACTGAGTAATAGCTACTTTGCTACTTTTGAGTAGCTCTTTGGTTTCCAGACATTTTAAGGAATGCTATTAAGCCTAGCTTTCTGAAATGTGGTATGGAGGTTCACTGGGTTAATAGCTTGTATGGGATTGCTTTTGGGGGGAATTGCTTCATAGATGAGTGAGTAATTAATTAAATAAATGAGTAATTAGCTATTTTGAATACTGAAAAAGGCAAATGTGCTCATATATCCTAAACCGTGCGAGATAGAGCGATTTCTTCGAAATTTTCGACCCACAGGGTATCTAAGGAATGTACTCTTTGCAATTTTCAAAAAATTTTCCCCTCCCCAAAAATGGCGGCCATTTTGAATTTTTGCCAAAAATGGCAAAACACAAATTTGCTTCTATCTCCTTAACCGTGCGAAATAGAGCGATTTCGTCGAAATTTTCGACCCACAGGGTATCTAAGGAATGTAATCTTGGCAATTTTCAAAAAATTTTCCCCTCCCCAAAAATGGCGGCCATTTTGAATTTTCGAATTTTTGCCAAAAATGGCAAAACACAAATTTGCTTCTATCTCCTTAACCGTGCCAGATAGAGCGATTTCGTCGAAATGTTCGCCCCACAGGGTATCTGAGAATTGTACTCTTGCCAATTTTCAAAAGATTTTCCCCTCCCCAAAAATGGTGGCCATTTTGAATTTTCGAATTTTTGCCAAAAATGGCAAAACACAAATTTGCTTCTATCTCCTTAACCGTGCGAGATAGAGCGATTTTGTCGAAATGTTCGACCCACGGGGTGTCTCAGGAATGTACTCTTTGCAATTTTCAAAAAATTTTCCCCTCCCCAAAAATGGCGGCCATTTTGAATTTTCGAATTTTTGCCAAAAATGGCAAAACACAAATTTGCTTCTATTCCAATTCCAATTCAACTTTTATAGCGCTTAATCTCTGTCAAAGTGACAGACTCTAAGGCGCAACATCATTAGCATAGTTACAAAAATCATTGTCCTTGTCCATAGCTATGGTCGACATCACGGAGAACGCCATATGAGGTGGAAAATACTAAGGAGGATAAGCTTGGCAGAATAGGTATGCCTTAAGTTTTTTTCTGAAGGAAGCAATGGAAGTGGCAGATCTTACATTATCAGGGAGTTCATTCCATATTTTGGGAGCATCATATGCAAAGCTTAGACCAAACTGCTTTGTGGATTTGTAAATAGATGGTTGGTATTGAGGAACATGTAGAATTATACCATCAGATTGACTCAACTGAGTATTATAGGCACACTGTCTAACTTTGAGAAATGGGCTGAAATATTTTGGACAGTTAGTATGTAGGTATTTATATACCAACCATTCTATCTCCTTAACCGTGCGAGATAGAGCGATTTCGTCGAAATTTTCGACCCATTGGGTATCTAAGAAATGTACTCTTGCCAATTTTCAAAAAAATTTTCCTTTTCCCAAAAATGGCGGCCATTTTGAATTTTCAAATTTTTGCCAAAAATAGAAAAACAGGAATTTGCTTCTATCTTCGTAACCGTGCAAGATAGAGTGATTTCGTCAAAATTTTCGACCCAACCAATGCAAAAAGGCATGAAGCTGAAATAATTCACATCTACACTAATAAATATTTAAGCATCATTGATATATTTTACAAATGAAACAGGGTCTTGTAAGACTACTGTACAATTTGGGCAAAAGGTTCATGGGGTGGACATTACACATGATAATGTGTGTTCTTCTATGCTATCCTGTTTCTACTCGCACCTACTATCAACAGGGCGTCCTATTTCTAGTTTCAAAGCAAGTAAGTCAGAACATTTTCCTCCATATCACTTCCTTGGATCCATTTTAAAGGTTGTACTTAAGTCATCGTTTAAGTTTTTACCAATAGTACACCAATACCTTTTGCATAATTGAATGCACACTTCTGTTATTTTATTTTATAATGGGTGACATATGTCTGCATTGCTCACTGTATTTATCTGCAAAATCAAGTACTTAAGGGCATGTTCCCGATTATTTTTATTATTACCCAACAGCCTTTACAGGCTGTGCGGGTATTGTTTTTACCCATGGCATGTCGGAGGGTGGTGGGAAAAAGTTTGTCCGGGCTGTGTTTCAGAAACCATAAGGTATATGAAGTTGAAACTGGGTAGGGACATTGGCTGGGGGTGTAGGTGTGCAATGTCATGGTGTGACCTTGATTTAACCTTTGACCTTGCCATTGTCACCTTGAGTTTGAAAATCTTGTCTGGGCTATATCACAGAATCTGTAAAGTGTAGGAAGTTGAAACTTGGTAGAGACATTGATTGAGGGGGTTAAGTGAGCAATGTCATGATGTGACCTTGATTTGACCTTTGACGTTTCTGTAGTCACCTTGAACCTAAAAACCTTGTCAGTGCTATATCTCGGAAACCGTAAGGTGTAGGAAGTTGATATTTGTGTTAAGGACATTGGTAGGAGGGTGTAGGTGACCTTGATTTAACCTTTTTCTAGTGACTTTGACCTTTAAAATCTTGTATGGGCTATATCTCAGAAACTATAAAAAGAGAAAGTTGCAGAAAGATGTAGAAAGTTGATTGTGGGATGGGTCATTGGTTGGGGTGTGCAGATAAGCTAAGTCATGGTGTAATCTTTAACCTTAGTTCTGCCAAAGTGTGTTCACCTGCCATGATTGAGACATATTTCTATTATGACAAAGATATATGGATTACTGTAACTGATTATTGTATCCACCCAGATGCATCCGAGTGGATACTTTGGTTTAGCGTTTGCTACGCTGCCATCATGCGTAGAGAGAGTTTCAACGTTAATGCTCTCAGTGGAAAACTACACTAGCTAGCTTTACCAAATTGGAAGGATATCTTCATTGGGAATTAAGCTTCTCTGGGACTGAAATTAGCCTTATCCTGAAAAATGATGGCCATGGCTGGCATTCCTTTCAAAATTATCTACCTTTTTCTACAGGCTGGTTTTCATAAGTAGAAGGTTGAATCCCTTCATAGGTGATATGTAAGACAGATATACATATTCTCTACAACCTAAAGACATTTGACCTTGAAGCTCCTCATTCAAAGTCATCCACGGAATGCCAAAGTACCCCATGTAGCAGACTTTAAAAAAGTGCCTATATCTCCCTTATTATTGGTCCTAGAGGTTTGGCATGTGAAACCAACCTATGGTAATCTTCAGATTTGGCCTTGAACCTCTCCTTCAAGGTCAAACGAGGATAGCCAAAAGTGCCTATATCTCACTTATTATTGGTCTTACAGGTTTGCAATGTGAAACCAAATTATGGCAAACCATGGGCTGGGATTCTTCTGATGTGGTCAAATTGGGCCTTAAGGCCCTTCTTCAAGGTCAAACAAGGATAGCCAAACTTAAAAGTGCTTATAACTCGCTTATTATTGGTCCTAGAGGTTTGCAATGTGAAACCAACTAATAAGTAATCATGGGCTGGGAATCTTCCGATGTGGTCAGATTTTATCTTTGGCCCCTCCTTCAAGGTCAAATGAGGACAGGCAAGCTTAAAAGTGCATATAACTTGCTTATTATTGGTCCTAGAGGTTTGCAATGCGAAACTGACCTATGGAAATCATGGGCTGGGAGTTTTGATGTAAGAGTTGACCTTGGGCCCCTCCTTCAAGGTCAAACAAGGACAGCCAAACTTAGAAGTGCTTATAACTCGCTTATTATTGGTCCAAGAGGTTTGCAATGTGAAACCATCATACAGGATATCATGGACTGTGAATCTTCTGATGTGATCAGATTTGACCCTGGGCCCCTCCTTCAAGGTCAAACGAGGACAGCCAAACTTAAAAGTGCTTATAACTTGCTTATTATTTGTCCTAGAAGTTTGCAATGTGAAACCAACTTATAGAAAATAATGGGCTGGGAATCTTCTGATATGGTCATATATTGCCTTGGGCCCCTCCTTCAAGACCAAATGACGGTTCACTGGCTTTAGTGAGTTGTCTTTCCAGTGGATACAAATTTGCATCAGTTCTCTGGTGCGCTAGGTCTAGTTCTATGTACTTTTACTTAATTAAGCGTCCCTGAAAGGGCGCTTATTTGTTTTCGCCTCAGTTTCCTCGCCGCCGCCGCATTATGGTCTCCCTTGAATATCTCCCTTATTATTAGAAGGTTTCAAACCATATTTGGCAGTTATATACCTTAGGCGTGGGAAAATTTTTCTGCATGCTTAAATTGGACCTTTGACCTTTATGAAGGTCACATGATCAAAACTATTTTTTGAAGTACACCCCCCCCCCCGTCATCACAGTTCAGGAAAAACTACTTGCTACAGAGCCTTATAATTTGACACACGTGTTCATACTATCGAAAACGCGAGCTGATTAGATTTTGGGAGCAATCCCTTGAAAAATGTCTCATTTATGAGTGATTTTCTGATACCTTCCAATCTGAAAGCCTTAAATTTAGGCCAACCCCCCTATTATCTTCTTAAGTATTGCATTTAGAGCTATAAAATATACTGGGAGGTAATAGGAAACCATATGTGGAGAGTCTAAATAGCCGGTCAGTTTTACCCCTTATGGGTCAAACTGGGGTCATAAAATAGCTGATTTTGAGTTTTTGCCTTATGTCTCCTTTATTGTTGCTTTTATAGCTTCAGAATATATTAAGAGGTATTGGGAAAGCATATATAGAGAGTCTAAATAGCCGGTCAGTTTTACCCCCCGACCCCCCTTATGGGTCAAACTGGGGTCATAAAATAGCCGATTTTGAGTTTTTGCCTTTATCTCCTTTATTGTTGCTTTTATAGCTTCAGAATATATTAAGAGGTATCGGGAAAGCATATGTGGAGAGTCTAAATAGCCGGTCAGTTTTACCCCCTGGCCCCCCCCCTTATGGGTCAAATTGGGGTCATAAAATAGCTGATTTTGAGTTTTTGCCTTATATCTCCTTTATTGTTGCTTTTATAGCTTCAGAATGTATTAAGAGGTATTGGGAAAGCATATATGGAGAGTCTAAATAGCCGGTCAGTTTTACCCCCTGACCCCTCCTTATGGGTCAAACTGGGGTCATAAAATAGCCGATTTTGAGTTTTTGCCTTTATCTCCTTTATTGTTGCTTTTATAGCTTCAGAATATATTAAGAGGTATTGGGAAAGCATATGTGGAGAGTCTAAATAGCCGGTCAGTTTTACCCCCCGACCCCCTCTTATGGGCCAAACTGGGGTCATAAATAGCTGCTTTAGAGTTTTTGCCTTATATCTCCTTTATTGTTGCTTTTATAGCTTCAGAATGTATTAAGAGGTATTGGGAAAGCATATATGGAGAATCTAAATAGCCGGTCAGTTTTATCCCCCAACCCCCTTATGGGTCAAACTGGGGTCATAAAATAGTTGCTTTGGAGTTTTGCCTTATATCTCCTTTATTGTTGCTTTTATACCTTCAGAATGTATTAAGAGGTATTGGGAAAGCATATGTGGAGAGTCTAAATAGCCGGTCAGTTTTACCCCCCGCCCCTCCCCTTATGGGTCATACTGGGGTCATAAAATAGCTGATTTTGAGTTTTTGCCTTATATCTCCTTTATTGTTGCTTTTATAGCTTCAGAATGTATTAAGAGGTATTAAGAAAGACTATGTGAAGAGTCTAAATAGCCGGTCAGTTTTACCCCCCCGACCCCCCCTTATGGGCCAAACTGGAGTCATAAATAGCTGCTTTGGAGATTTTGCCTTATATCTCCTTTATCTGCAAACGCACCTGTGGGCACTAGGCTTCACTACTGTAACTCCTTGTTTAGGGGTCTATCTGTTGCTAACCTACGCAAGCTACAATGCATTCAAAACACTCTGGCCAGAATTGTTTGCAGAACCACATGTCTTTCTCACACCACTCCACTAAGAAAAGCCCTTCATTGGCTACCCATAAGGCACCGTTGCATCTTCAAGACTGCCTTGTTGGTATATAAATACCTACATACTAACTGTCCAAAATATTTCAGCCCATTTCTCAAAGTTAGACAATGTGCCTATAATACTCGGTTGAGTCAATCTGATGGTATAATTCTACATGTTCCTCAATACCAACCATCTATTTACAAATCCACAAAGCAGTTTGGTCTAAGCTTTGCATATGATGCTCCCAAAATATGGAATGAACTCCCTGATAATGTAAGATCTGCCACTTCCATTGCTTCCTTCAGAAAAAAACTTAAGGCATACCTATTCTGCCAAGCTTATCCTCCTTAGTACTTTCCACCTCATATGGCGTTCTCCGTGATGTCGACCATAGCTATGGACAAGGATTTTTGTAACTATGCTTATGATGTTGCGCCTTAGAGTCTGTCACTTCGACAGAGATTAAGCGCTATAAAAGTTGAATTGGAATTGGAATTATCGTTGCTTTTATAGCTTCAGAATGTATTAAGAGTTATTGGGAAAGCATATGTGAAGAATCTAAATAGCCGGTCAGTTTTATCCCACGACCCCCCCTTTATGGGTCAAACTGGGGTCATAAAATAGTTGCTTTGGATTTTTGCCTTATATCTCCTTTATTGTTGCTTTTAGACCTTCAGAATGTATTAAGAGGTATTGGGAAAGCATATGTGGAGAGTCTAAATAGCCGGTCAGTTTTACTTATGGGCCAAACTGGGGTCATAAATAGCTGCTTTGGAGTTTTTGCCTTATATCTCCTTTATTGTTGCTTTTATAGCTTCAGAATGTATTAAGAGGTATTGGGAAAGCATATATGGAGAGTCTAAATAGCCAGTCAGTTTTACCCCCTGACCCCCCCCTTTATGGGTCAAACTGGGGTCATAAAATAGCCGATTTTGAGTTTTTGCCTTTATCTCCTTTATTGTTCCTTTTATAGCTTCAGAATAGATTAAGAGGTATTGGGAAAGCATATGTAGAGAGTCTAAATAGCCGGTCAGTTTTACCCCCCGACCCCCTCTTATGGGCCAAACTGGGGTCATAAATAGCTGCTTTGGAGTTTTTGCCTTATATCTCCTTTATTGTTGCTTTTATAGCTTCAGAATGTATTAAGAGGTATTGGGAAAGCATATGTGGAGAATCTAAATAGCCGGTCAGTTTTATCCCCCAACCCCCTTATGGGTCAAACTTGGGTCATAAAATAGTTGCTTTGGAGTTTTGCCTTATATCTCCTTTATTGTTGCTTTTATACCTTCAAGATGTATTAAGAGGTATTGGGAAATCATATGTGGAGAGTCTAAATAGCCGGTCAGTTTTACTGCCCGCCCCCCCCCCCCTTATGGGTCAAACTGGGGTCATAAAATAGCTGATTTCATTGCGTTAATACATCTTACCTACCAGACGATAGCTATATGCCGGCGCCAGCCAGTCCCGCCAAACGAAAGAAAAAGACGTCCTGGGTTTCACCCCCGGCAGGACCGGTACACTACACCCCACTCGCCAGGTGGCCTAGTTCCTGCCTCACTCGCCAGAGGGACGTGACGTCATAGCATCTTTTTCGTTTGGCGCGATTTTTAAAGTTGTGGATTTTTATCTGTGAACTTTTTAGTTTTATATTTGTGTTATATCTGTTTAATTTGTGTCGGAATTGTTGCCATTAGTTAACTGTTCTATCATGGCATCTCCAGGACAGAAAAAGGGTGCGTGTGGCCATATTATGGCTTCATTTGACAAACATAGTAGGTGTGCGCGTTGTCGCGAGAAAGGACAGGGTGATGACCCTTGTGTTCAAAATCTGCAGTGTGACTTTTGCAGTGTCCTTACCCCGGAGCAAGTGCTCAAGTTAAGTACTCCTACCTATAAACTCAGAAAGGAAAAGGCTAAAGCAAAGGAAGTGTTAGTCGATCCGTCTTCTGTGGTAGTACTTGATACCCAGCCAGAACAAGAACCTGCTGTTTCTGTTTCTTCTGCTCCGGATTTGTCCCTTCCTGTGCCTCAGTTTAAGAAAGATCTTCAGGAACTGGACGAAAAGTGGGCCACTCGTATGGCCAGGCTTGAGGCACTTATCACTTTAGGACATTGCTCCTCACCTTCTGTACAACAAAATCCAACATTTTCTCCGGTCAAAGTACCGGTCTCTCATGCTGCTCCAGCAGGTGCTCTTTCCCAGACACCCTTTTTTGTCTCTACTTCGGCTTCTTCCGGCCCAGCCGGTCCGGCTGTTGGCCCGGATGAGCCTAGAGATCAGGATTTTTCCTTTGCTGACAATCTCCACTTCAAAACCTCTACCCGGAAGCAGAACCTATGTTTAAACACCCTGCTCCGGTGGCTACTGTGTCGTCAGCTGCTATGTCTGCTTCCTCTCAATCTGCATTTCAACAACCTTCTTCCGGCTCCGGGCCGGTCACCTTCCGCGATGTCAATCCTCAGGAAACATTTGAAGAGGGTGAGTTATCTGACGCAGAGGAATCCCCAGACTTGGAAACCTCAGACCCGGACCGGGTCCTCAGTGAAGATCAAAATTACCGCGAGACTGTGAGAGGCGTCCGCGCGTTCATGGGATGGACACACATTCCTGACCTGGAGTTTTCTCCTCAATCCCGCACTGATAATCCTTGGGCAGGTCACCGTTCTCAGCCTGTGGGCAAGATTTCTGTGGATCTTCCACCGGAAGATTGGTTGTGCCGAAAACTAGAAACTCTAAACCTTGTACTGATAGAAGGATATCCTTCAAAATCTAGTGATCCAGGTGGCCTGCATGTGGACTCCTCAGACCCCCCAAATCCCAGAGCAGATGGTATGGGATACACCCGGCGGAGCCTACAGATCCAACTAGGCCGGGTAAATCAGTGAATTCTTGGCCAAATGATGCGGCGAAGATCAATAGTTCATTCCCCAGGATTTCAACCATATCTTCTGCATCTCCTCAGCCTCCATCCCGCCCACTATCACAAGACACTATGCGTAAGTGGGAGAAAGCAGCAAAAGAGTCTTCATATATTTGCAACCAGTCAGCGGGGTTTAATCGCTGTATTACCAAAATACAGGATGCCTTCCAAGAACAATTGCATATTTTACAAAGTGAACTTAAGAAAGGCAAGTCTTCTGTCAAAGCTCAAGGTGCATTGGATGAACTTTTGTATTTATCCTCATTTAACCAGAATGTCAGTTTCGCCATGGGTAAATCTCTACAACATTTGGCAGACTTTACATTTGTGCAGATGGCAAATTTGACCCTACTCCGTAGGGATTCATACTTGGAAGCTGTGAAACCGGGGATTAAACCAGATACTTTCAATTCCTTGAGAAATTGCCCCCTGAATGGATATGGGTTATTTCCAGACGCTGCTATTAGAAAAGCTGAGGATGAAATAAACCAATTAGAAGCTTCCCGACGTACTTCCCAGCCCGGCCCGGGCCACGGGGGGTTCGCCGGTAGAGGCAGAAAACAGAGATACCAACCCTACAGTACTGGTTGGAAACCTCAAGACACTGCTAAAACAACTTCTCAAGCCGGAAAGGAACTACCAGCTTGGAAAGCGTTTGGTTCCCGCAATAGAGGCCGGGGCAGAGGCCGGGGTGGTCAACCCGGACGTGGTACCAAGATGGCTCATGAGAAGACACAGTATAAATGACAATTACTGCAAGTCAAGTCCGGTGCCGGTGGCCCGGCCAGTCAGTTCTGTGAAAAGTGTAGTAACAAGAAACTCTTTTGTATCTGTTCCAACAAATGTTTCTTATCATGTTGTATGTCGTGTACCTACTGTAACAAGGTGGCAGTCACAAAAGAAAGACGTAAGGCCAAAATCAAAGATCAAAAGTCAAATAAAGTGTGTGAAAAGTGCTTCTTTTGTCGGTCACTTTGTTTCTGCTCCAAATGTTCCAAATGTCCCCAATGTTGCAAGTGTCCAACCAGTGGGGGGACGTCTTCAGAGTTTTTGGGAAATATGGGCTCACAAGGGTGCAAACCCAAAAGTAGTGTCCATATTAAAGGAGGGTTATGTTCTTCCCTTCAAAGTAAGACCTCCCTTAGTAAGGGATCCCCTGATAGTAAGTGGCTATGCAAACCCCATCAGAGACTCCCACTTGCAAGCAGCTGTACAAGCTCTGATCGAGAAAAAGGCAGTAGAGAGGGTCAGGGTTCAAACCTCACTAGCCTTTTTCAACAGACTGTTCATTGTCCCAAAGCCGAACCACAAGTGGCGGCCAATCTTGGATCTCAGTACTCTAAATCAGTTTTTATGCGTAAAAACATTCAAAATGGAGACTCCAGAGACAATCCGGACCTCTCTACAACAAGAGGAGTGGGTGACATCGCTAGACTTCAGCGACGCCTACTTCCACATCCCAATTCACTACACATCCCGAAAATTCCTCAGGTTCCACTTTCAGAACCAGTCGTACCAGTTTCGGGCACTTCCCTTTGGCCTGTCAACAGCTCCCATGGAGTTCACTGGTGTGGTCAAAGAGGTCAAGTTAATGGCTCAGTCACAGGGTATAAGAATCCACCAGTACCTAGACGACTGGTTGATTCGAGCCCCTACCAAAGAATCTTGCCACCAGGGAACCCAGTCCCTCCTAGCCCTTTGCCAGGAGTTGGGCTGGATGGTAAACATGCAAAAATCAGAACTGGAACCCCAACAAGTCTTCGACTTCGTAGGCTACCAGTACGACCTACTCAACGGAGTAGTCAGGCCTACTCAAAACCGTTGGGAAGCCCTTCAACAAAAAATAACAGTGCTTTTACAGAACAGATCTTGCCGAGTGAGAACTTTCATGTCTCTTATAGGTCTTCTCACTGCGACAGAAAAACAGGTGACCCTAGGCAGACTGCACATGAGACCTATTCAGTGGCACCTCAAGAAACACTGGAGAGTCCCAGAATCTCTGGAAAAGGAGATCCCAATTCCGAGGTCTCTCCATCAGTACCTGCAGTGGTGGACCCAAGAGGAAAATGTCCTAAAGGGTCAGCCCTTACACCCCCTGCGACATGCAGTTCAAATCTTTACAGACGCCTCAAAAGAAGGCTGGGGTGCTCACTTAGGCGACTTCACAGCAAGCGGTACTTGGTCAGTGCCCGAAAGCAAGTTGCACATAAACTTCTTAGAACTAAAAGCCGTGTTGTTAGCACTAAAAAGATTCCAACATTTAGTGCAAGGAAAGGTCGTCCTGATTGCCACAGACAACACTACGGTTGTGGCATACATCAACAAGGAAGGAGGTATGAGGTCAGGCTCACTCTGTGCCCTTCTTTGGCGGCTCCTATGTTGGTGCAGCCTCAATCAAATAGTACTGAAGGCCAGACACATTCCAGGCCGTCTGAATGTAATTGCAGACAAATTGTCTCGCCAAAGGCAGGTCATTCAGACGGAGTGGTCCCTCCATCAAGAGACCTTCGACCTCCTTTGTCAAACCTGGCATTATCCCCGAGTGGACATGTTTGCAACAAGGTACAACTGCAAGCTAGTTCAATTTGTGTCCCCAATTCCAGACCCAAAGGCCTGGTCAGTGGATGCTCTGACATTATCCTGGGAGGACCTGGACATGTACCTCTTCCCCCCAGTGTCTCTGATGGGGAAGGTGGTCAGCAAGCTGTCAGATCACTGGTATCGCAGAGCAATCCTGATTGCCCCAGGATGGCCCAACATGCCTTGGTTTTGGGACCTAGTGGAACTATCTGCGAGGGTTCCTCTTTGTCTTCCACACCACCCAGATCTAGTGACCCAACCTTTCAACAAGGCACGTCACAGGGATCTGACAAACCTAAATCTCCATGCCTGGCTCCTAGAGCCCAGACAATCAAGGAACAGGGGTTCTCTAGCCCAGTGGCGTCAAGAATTGAGGCGCCTCAAAGACGTTCAACCAGAACAGTCTACGAAGCGAAGTGGGCCGTTTTTGTCAGATGGTGTGAAACAAGTCAGGTGGACTTCAGGAACCCATCTATAAAACAAATAGCAGATTTCCTCCTGCACCTTTTCCAGGAGAAGAATCTCCAGCCCAGCACTATTGATGGTTACAGGTCAGCCATTGCAGACAAACTGGGAAATACCTCGGTTAATGTCGGCAAGGATGAAAATTTGACTAGACTGTTAGACAGTTTTCACAGAGATAGACCCAAAGGGCGCCGGGGGGTTCCTGCTTGGAACCTCTCCCTGGTTTTACACCAGCTTACAAAAGCGCCTTTTGAACCACTCAGAAAGGCTTCTCTGAAGCACCTTACTTTCAAAACTGTTTTTCTCCTAGCCCTGGCTTCAGGAAAACGCAGGAGTGAGATTCACGCTTGGTTAAACAAAAATATCAGACATCAAGCTGATTGGTCCAAAGTTTCCCTCTACCCTTCACCAAGCTTCTTGGCGAAAAATCACTTGGCAAAAGAGGGACCAGAGTGCGTGGCCCCTGTGGTCATCCCGGCCTTAGCCCCCACTCTGGATAAGTCTTTAAAGGAAGACAGATCCCTTTGCCCCGTTCGGGCTCTTCGCTACTACCTGGACATAACGCAGGACCTAAGAACGGGAAAGGAGTTAGTTTTTGTTTCATTCAAACAAGGTTTTAACAAGGACATCTCTCCTGCCACTATCTCGTCCTGGATCAAACAAACAGTAGTGTTGTGTTATGATCTCTCTGACCAAGATTCCTTGACCTTACATCAGGTTAAGGCCCATGATGTTAGGGCCTTTGCGGCCTCCAAAGCCTTTCAAGGTGGCATATCTCTGGACCAGATTCTAGCAGCATGCCACTGGAAGTCCCACAACACCTTTTACGCAGATAAGGAGCTTTTTCACTTGGGTCCTGTGGTGGCTGCCCAGCAAATCCACCACTAGTCCCCTAAGCTTCTTTGTATATAATTATATATAGTGTACATACTAGTTAGTTTTAGGTGTAGGCTCACTTTTAGCCTAGGCCTTGGCTTCTCAAAGTCTTTTACT
The DNA here is from genome assembly GCA_964017235.1 of Sabellastarte sp. h YS-2021. Classification (NCBI taxonomy): domain Eukaryota; kingdom Metazoa; phylum Annelida; class Polychaeta; order Sabellida; family Sabellidae; genus Sabellastarte; species Sabellastarte sp. h YS-2021. The sequence continues at coordinate 121,904,288 of OZ024930.1, read as the reverse complement.
TCAGAGTAATCCTCTGGGTATAGGACTTTCCCTACTCTTCCAGGTTAACCGTGGGAATCATTGACTTGAACTCTTACTCTCTTCCTCCCCTCAGAGCAGTCAAAAAGGGGGGGGGGGGGGGCAGGTGGGTCTAGTTACCCTTGAGACTAACATTTCTCCTCAAAGGACTAGAACCTCACACCTAGGTATAATATAAGAGTTCTCTCCAATCCTCAGAAGGCTGCCCTCCTTCCACTGGGTAGTTATTCTAGCTATCGTCTGGTAGGTAAGATGTATTAACGCAATGAAATTGCAAATTTTAATTAGTAAATTAAATTTTTATTAGTTAATACCTTACCTACCAGACAGGAAATTCCCACCCAGCCTTCCCCGCTTTCAGCCTTCCAATTCAACCTTAGGGACGAAAAAGATGCTATGACGTCACGTCCCTCTGGCGAGTGAGGCAGGAACTAGGCCACCTGGCGAGTGGGGTGTAGTGTACCGGTCCTGCCGGGGGTGAAACCCAGGACGTCTTTTTCTTTCGTTTGGCGGGACCGGCTGGCGCCGGCATATAGCTATCGTCTGGTAGGTAAGGTATTAACTAATAAAAATTTAATTTACTAATTAAAATTTGCAATTTTGAGTTTTTGCCTTATATCTCCTTTATTGTTGCTTTTATAGCTTCAGAATGTATTAAGAGGTATTAAGAAAGACTATGTGAAGAGTCTAAATAGCCAGTCAGTTTTACCCCCCGACCCCCCCTTATGGGCCAAACTGGGGTCATAAATAGCTGCTTTGGAGTTTTTGCCTTATATCTCCTTTATCGTTGCTTTTATAGCTTCAGAATGTATTAAGAGGTATTGGGAAAGCATATGTGAAGAATCTAAATAGCCGGTCAGTTTTATCCCCCAACCCCCCTTTATGGGTCAACTTTGGGTCATAAAATAGTTGCTTTGGAGTTTTGCCTTATATCTCCTTTATTGTTGCTTTTATACCTTCAGAATGTATTAAGAGGTATTGGGAAAGCGTATGTGGAGAGTCTAAATAGCCGGTCAGTTTTACCCCCCGACCCTCCCTTATGGGCCAAAGTGGGGTCATAAATAGCTGCTTTGTTGTTGCTTTTATAGCTTCAGAATGTATTAAGAGGTATTGGGAAAGCATACGGTGCAGCTTTGTGCATTCTTAGCTTTACAGCATGCTTATTAAAACCACAAAGCATTTTAAACCTTAAGGGATGCTTCGATTTTGTTAGCAAAAGCATTTCTCTAGTTTTCTGTCAAAAACTATTTCCCCAGACTCTGGAGTACTGGCAACTCCGATGCTATTTATTTTATAAATACTTAATATTTTTCCAAAGCAGAAAAAACCCAATTAATTATAGTCTTTTTAAGTAAAATTCTGCTGGGTAGAATCTCATTTTAACCGGAAGTAATTCTGGTTCAGTAGATGGCCTTTTTGGTCCCTTGTTATTAGACTGTATGGAGGGGTCACGATGGTGAATAACACACACACCTCCCACCACGGAGTATGAATCCCAGCCCTACCTCAAGTGAGAAAGCTAGTAGTTTCTTGCTGTTGGTCAACGGTTTACAATACAGAACAATGACTTTTTCAAAAATCTTGAATCTGGTCCACTCACTATGCTATAAATTTTAAAGCTTGGAGACAATTTGTCAGGTCTGATGTGTACTTTACCTCTTCTAGACGCCATAGACCAGTTAAATGGACAAAAAAACTCCAGAAAGGTAATACTGTCACAATATTGAAGGTTCTAGCATTAGGCCACTTTCTTTTATGTCTAGTTCAGACTTAAAAATAATCCTTGATCTTAGCCCTCAGGATGAGAACCTCCCATTGTTTCAAATCAAGAACCAGTGATCTTGCCTTCCTCTTGCTTATGCAAGGTTGCACAGAGTTCCTCAACCATACAAATATTAGCTTACAGTCACTCCAGCATTCACCATAGTAGTTTCCAATTCAAATGTGCATTTACAACACATCCAGACTCATGGCACCTGTCAGTGTGTTTGGTCATACTCAAAATCATGATACCTCTTAACAATAAGCCAGCTGCAACTCTATAATCCAACATCAGTTTGGTCCAAGGTGTCCCTACCTCTCACCCAGTTTTCTTTCAAAGAGGGTCCAGAATATGTGGCCTCAGTGGTTATTCCTGCCCTGGCCCCAGTTCTGGATAAAGCATTCAAAGCTGACCAGTCTCATTCAAAGCTACCCAGTTAGAGCTGCTATCTGGATAGGATCTCAGACTTCAGGCAGAACAATGAGCTGGTCTTTGTCTCCTTCAAGAAAGGCTTCAATAAAGATACCTATCCTGCCACTATCTCATCGTACATCAGACTGTGATCCCATGCTATGAGCTCTCTGATCAGGAGGCCCTTACATCAGGTTTAGCCCAATGATGTTAGTGCCTTTGCTTCTTCTTATGCCTTCCAGTCAGGAGTTTCCTTGGAACTGTTATTATCAGTCTGGCACAGGAAATCCCACAAAACGTTCACACAATTTTCCTTGAATGATGTGGCTTGGGCTGATTCAGAGCTCTTCCACCTGAGCCCGGTGGTGCGTACCCAGCAGATCCACCACTAGTCCATAGATTTAAGCAACCTGTCTCCTTGCCTAGCAGGGTCTTCAGAGTGGCTGGTCCTGCTGAGAGTCTACAAACTCCACTCCTCATCCTTCCGAGGAGGATCTGTCCTTGGGAGTGAACTCACACCTCTCTTACCCTACCTTACAGGTCTGTAAAAATGGGGGAGCAACTTTGGTCGGTGCCAGCCACCAATTCACTGACAACCGACCAATAGGACCAGCTTATGTCCCTCTGAGACCAAATAATGTCACCCAAGATGTCTTTTTCTGACATTTGGGGGGGACCGGCTTACACCAGCAGTGTAGCTAATCACCATTAGGTAAGCTATTAAAATTTAACTTAATTCTTAAACTTGGAATTTTATTGCGTTAATACATCCTATCCAATGGACAATTGCTAATCCGGTTGGCAGAGACCAGCCCGCCAAATGACAGAAAAAGGTGTCCTGTGTTTCCACCAGCTGGCCGATCCCACTGTGCTTTCGCCAGGTGGTGCATGGTACTTCCTTCCTGTCTAGACAGTGTGACTTCATAGCATCTTTTTTGTTTGGTGCATGTACTGTGCAGACAGATTTTTGGAAAGTTCTTCAAGTGAATTCTTGGTGATGTATTATTGCATAAACTTACATTTATTTTACGTAATTTATTACATATTTATTACACTTATTTTAAAGTGTTTCCAACAACTCATAGATCATTTTGGCTTCACCTGAACAGAAGCTTGGTCTTTATGGACACTTCATGGCAGGTTTTGATACCCACGCTTACTGTGCCTGTTGTAAAGACAAAGGGAAAGGCACTCATTTAGCGACACCCTCTTACCAGAAGAAAAAGGAAAAACGTGATCAGAAAGCCATCAAAGAAGAGTCGAGTAGCACCCTTGTGGATCCAGCTTTAGTGTCAGTGCTGGGAGTAGCAAAAGACAGACAAGATTTGGACTCAGAAGAGTGGAATTGTACCCCGGTGCAAAAGCCAAGAAGACAAAGAGTTCAGAAGAGTCGAATAGCAGAAATGCAAAAGACGAGAAGACAGAAACAACCAAAGACATGGGCAAGTCTGTTAAGAGGTCACTGGCTAAGGTTGCAAAGCCATCAACAGACAGTAAACTTGAGGCAATGGACCAGAAGTGGTCGGAACGCTTTAGCACACTGGAAGCTATGCTCTTGTCCAGATCTTTCAACCAGCCAGAACCTGTTTTCCAGCCAGTGGTCTTCTCTCCAGCTAAGCCTTTGCCAACCGGTGCTGTTGACAATGTTCAGCCCTTCTTTCAACTTGACCAACCGACCACCACTCACCAGTAACGGACCAAGCAACTGATAAATGGCTTGTAGTCACCGACCAGCCAGCTACCAACCAGGTCTCCAAACAGGCTCCCAGTACATCTGCTGCTGAAGTGAACCAGCCAGGATCAGACTCTGATATGGATACTAGTTCTGATTGCGACTCTCAGTAGTGCGTCATCACTTCACTGGCCAGGCAGAGGAAGGCAAGTTGTCAGACCTGGTCCAGGACATCCTTGTAACCGACACCGACCAGGCTGCCACTGAGGAACAGAACTATAGGGAGACCATGCATGGCATACATTCTTACACAGGCTGGTCACACATACTAGATATGGACTCTAATGCATCTAGAGCTGAGGACAACCCCTTTGCTGCACCAAAACAGCAACCTGCTGGAAAGATTAGTGTAAACCTTCCTTCTGATGACTGGTTGTGACGTAAAATGGACAGTTTGAACCTCACACTTGTGCAAGGATATCCGTCCAGAAGTTCAGAGGTAGGAGGTTTACAGAGAGATCGGTTTGTGAGGCTGGCTAAGTCACATGTCAAGTGGTATGGGCTGCACCCCAACCAGGACAGACCAGCCGGATCAGTTTCATTCTTACAAGGTGACTCGGCTAAGTTGAACAGTGCATTTAGTAGGATAGCAAGGGCATCCGGACTGTACACTGACACCAACCTCATGCACCTTATCACAGGACACTCTCAGAAGGTGGGAGAAGGCTGCATGGGAGTCGATTTATGTCTGTAACCAGGCAGCCGGACTCAGCAGGTGTCTCAGTAAAGTTCAACAGGGAATGCAGCCACAGCTGAAAGTGTTACAGTCTTAAAAGACCAAAGGAAAGTCGTCTGGTAAAGTGGGAACTGCTACAGAAGAGCAACAGTACCTGATGAACTTTAACGTCAGTATCACACAGTGTATGGCCAAGGCCATGGAATATATATCTGACTATGCTTTTGTTTCCATGGCAAATGTGACACTAGTGAGACAGGATTCTTACTTAGCTCATGTAAAGTCCAGCTGACCCGAAGCAAAGAGACCGTAAAGTTTGGTTAGCTCCACCAGACCGGACAACTTACACAATCAAGAGACTGTAACCTTGTATCATTGTCACCAGACTGGACCAGTGTCTGGAGAGACTTTAAAAGTTTGTCAGACAGTAACAAATGGTGTAAACTCAGTTGTTGTAAATCATGCACATATTGTAAAAGGCCAGCTACAAAAGAAAGGCATAAGTCTGGCTGTCGTAAGACGTCAGTCATTAAAATATGTGAACAATGTTTCCTGTGTCGATCAATTAAACTGTTGCACAAGATCTGCCTGTAGGGACCAGACTAAACTAGTTTTGGCAAACTTTGGAAGCCTAGGGGGCCGGACCAAAGGTCTTACAAATGCTGAAAGAGGGCTTCAACCTCCCCTTCCAGACCAGACCAAACTTGACAGGGTCACCGACCATCATAAGCTGCTATGTCAATCCTCACAGGAACCTCTACCTGATAAGAGGCATTACATCAGCTTGTGAACAAAAATGCAGTAGAGTTGGTCAAAAATCAAGAATCCCTATGGTTTTAAAACCGACTATTTTTGGTCCCAAAACCAAACAACTGGTGGAGGCCTATACTAGATCTCAGCAATCTCAAAAATTCCTCAAGGCAGAGAAATTCAAAATGGAAACACCAGAGAAAATAAGGATCTCTCTCCAGACAGGGGAGTTGGTTAGGTCCATAGACCACAACGATGCCTACTTCCATATACCCATTCAGAGCCAGTCAAGAAAATACCTAAGGTTACACGTCCAGGGTCAGACTTACCAGTTCAAAGGTCTACCTTTTGGTCTGTCCACAGAAGCCATGGAGTGGCCAAAGAGGTCAAACGGATGGCTTTACAGAAGGGTATAAGGATACACCAGTACCTAGACGACTCGTTGGTCCAGGCCAGATCCCACCAAACTTGTCTCCAGCATACACAAGCTCTAGTAGCTATTTGTCAGGACCTAGGTTGGCTAGTCAACATGGAGAAATCAGACTGACCTGTTTGGTCTGGCAGCTGATGTCCCTCATAGGTCTTTTAACAGCCACAGAAAAACAGGTCCACCTAGGTCGACTCCATATGAGGCCCATACAGTGGCACCTGAAAAACAACTGAAGGGTCACAGAATCACTATCATAGATCACTCTACCCACATCTGAAATGGTGGCTGGAGGAAAGCAGTGTGCTTCAAGGTCAACCATAACACCCACTTAAGTATGCTCTTCAGATCCTTACAGACGCATCGAAAAAAGGCTGGAAGGGGAACCTGGTCACTTCCAGAAAGCAAGCTACTCATGAACTACCTGGAACTAAAGACGGTCTTTTTGGCCCTAAAAGAGTTCCAAGACCTCTTTGAGAAAAACATAGTTCTTATAGCCACAGACAACACCACAGTGGTTGCTTACATAAATAAAGAGGGGGGTGGACAGGCAAGGCCCTCCCAACCAGCCCACTATCAGCTTACTAAGGGTTTTAACAGGTTTAGACAATGAAAAAGATGCTATGACGTCATGCTGTCTAGACAGGAAGGATGAGTACGAAGTGCCACCTGGCGAATGCACAGTGGGACCGGCCAGCCGGTAGAAACACAGGAAGACTTTCTTTGTCGTTTGGTGGGCCGGTCTGCGCCGACCGGATTACCAATTGTCTTCTAATAACTGCATTCACTATCACTTAATCCAACCTCTGTTAGTAGAATTCTGGTGAATTCAGTCAGATATAAAGTCAAGATAGAGCTATCGGGTTCTTAGAGGACCTTTCTCATTGGAGTTTTCTATTACCTGAAATTCCTGTTTCCCTGAGTATTTTTATTTTTCCTTGGGCTTTTATTTAACAGCGACCAGCCGGGATTGTGTTTCAGTGTTAACTTTAGGCTGGAGCGATCACAATTTGCCAACATTGTTTGTAGTTATAATATCATACTCATGCCTCAATACTATGGCTATTAAAACAAATTTTCAGCATAAATTTTGAGAAAATATGAAATATAATATTAATCTTACATTAAATTTTTCAGTCAGAAAAATATGGATGTATATAATCCCCCTGCAGCCTGCAAAGGTCACAGTTGCTTTAATCATTGACACATTTCTACATGGGTGCAATAGTGGCGACAATGGCTGTAGTTATATCTCTAAAAATACACACACTGTCGTCTAGTCAGACAGAAGTTGTCAGTAAGTTGATGATTTTTGATGTGGAGTGTTGCAGACTATTGATCACTGATAGCTGTGAACTGCTTGATCATGAAATGTGACCCATTAAACAGTGACAGGCTGATGGGGTGATTTGGTTAAGACGCAGACTTTCTTGTAAAACTAGAGGAAGAGAGAAAGACAGGCAACGTATTTGTTCTTATCTGGGACCCGGGTGTTAATCATTTTCAGACCACTGTAAACCAAGTATTGCTTCATGAATACCTTTTTCAAGAAAAACTTAAGTGAAAAGATTTCCCTTACTTGGATCTAAGGTCTCCATATCTAAGTATTATTCATGAATACCAACTCGTAATCACTGGGCTGTCAGCTCTGGCTGTGGGTTCAAATCCTACTGATGACAAGATGTGGCATACACCAAAAGTCTCTCCTGATATGATCCAAGCGGAAAGGAGTTTAAAACCTACTACTTTGAGTTGCAGCTTGAAATATAAAAACAAGTTCTAAATGTCAAATTTGAGGTGAAGACACCAGATGTTAACTTGAACCTGGGTGATAAAAGGGACATGTATGGTATCAGGGATACATGTAGAGGGGTTCGTTAGAATCGGAGAGGGCCACTGTTGACTACGTCTCTTTATATCACAATCAAAGACAAAGTGGTGTAAAGCGTCGTCTACTTTCTGTAGAGGTTGGCTTTAATAAAAATAGAGTGTTGGTGGTTGTTCCCATGTACATAATCAGCAATTTTTGCAAAACATTATGATGCATAAATAAGCAGCATAGCTACTTCACATTATTATATGGACTATAGTATAATTGTGTTTTTGTCAGGTTTTTTTCCTCTTGGACAGAAAAACCACATTCGGACATTGTATTGAAAATATAAATGCTGAATATAAATGCTAAGTATTGAAATATAAATGCTGAATATAAAAATTTAATGTTTTCATGAAATTATAAAAAAAAATGTAATTTTTCAATCGGACATATCTCATTCATATACATAAATACTTCCCCCTCATTTTTTGATTGGAGAAAGTGGCAATCATAACTTGTGAATATGGAAACCAGTGCAAACTCTCCACATAAAGGCGGGGAACAAGAGATGACAGCAGAGATATTAAGTGAATGGCCACTCTTAAAGAGCAAAACTAAGACCCTTGCAAAACATATATATCGGTGACAATCAATACCCTTTCGTGTGATTTCTCTGGTAAGGTTTGAACTTAGGTAAATTACATGGGAAATTATGTCTGTGTTGCCAAATAAATGGGCAGGGATCCATAATGGTGGGATTTGTGGGTTTTTAATTGTCACCAAGCATCAATTGTCCTCTTTTTTCCTACTTGTTGTCTTTGACAAGCCCCTAAAAACATGTACACTTTAAAGTCAGGTATTTCATTAGTGTCCAAGACATTGCAAAGCAAAAAACAGATTTTAATTTGTTCTGAATATTTTTTGTCATATTCTTTATGCCTGTTGCTTAGGTAACCAAAGATCAATATTCTTTTAATGCAGAATCCAATTCTAAGGGGAAAAAATAAAGATATTTCCCCAGACTTCTTTGGGAGTAACACACCTTAAATCTGCCAGTCTGGGGCATTCTAGTTAGTATCGTGTCTGCCATTTTGCCAGTTTTCATGTGCAAGAACTTACTGTCTCTGAGTTAAATCTAACTTGCACAGTATTTACATGAAGTTACCATATGTATTGTCAGCTTGCCATGCCTTCTAAGTGACTCTAAATACTCTCATGTGTCATTGAAAAGGTAAGCTAAAGTAAAATTGCTTTGATCTTTACAGGTTCACATATTTGGTTTTTTTTCAGTAAGTTTGAGCTTTTTTTGCTGGACACTGGGGCATCAGTGGTTGAGTGTGATTTTGGGTTCAGATCCAGCTAATCATGAGCTATGACCTGTTGAATCGGACAGGCTGGCAGATTTACTTGGATTGCCAACAGAAACGGGGAACTCGTCACACATACTGGATTGTAGAATAACTAAACATGTTAAAGGATGCACATTGTACGATTCAGAGGTACAATTACTCAGCCACTCTTATCTAATCCTGTATTTAGCTGATACACACCAATAATAAGACAATGCAATTAACTAATTAAGTTTGTACTTAGGATATACTTTGTCTATTTGCACTGGCAATGATGTGATACAAGCTGATGCACAACAAGTTTTATGTTGAAGAATTTTCAAACTTTTATTGGATCGGTACATATTGTCAGCACATAGCACAGATCTCCAGTTAATATGAACACCATCACTTCTTCATTTCTGATCCGCAAGTGTTTTCAACATATTCTTCACATTGAAGAGAATTTAAATCAGAACCTTAAACTTTGGCACCATTGTGGTGGTTTGAAATCCTCATGGAAATAAATGATGAATGCTAAAGCCTTGTTTCTGGCCTTAGATAGCCTTTAGTTTTGACCTTAAACAGACATTTTTATAGCGAAATACCCTTACCATTTCCTGACATTAGCTATTTGTTGGAGCCATCCAACCCAATGGCCAATGCGGAGATACGATTTTAAGGTTATGTAACAACCTTAACCAAGCCATTGGGTTACAGTAGTCCATCCTCCCGCCAATTAGGTCACATGACCACATTGTTTACTTCATTATTTTTGTTGGCCATCAACAGTAAGGATGTGTTTTGGAAATTGGTTCGAGTATTCAGGGATTTATTTATTTATATTGAGATTTTACCCCACAGCCGTTAAGGGCTGTCAGGGTATCGTTTTCACCCATGGTGTCCGGATGGGCGGGACGGCGGGCGGGCAGGTTTCTGGGCGGCGGAAAAAAGTTTGTCCGGGCTGTCTCTCAGAAACCGTAAGGTGTAGGAAGTTGATACTTGGTAGGGACATTGGTTAGGATGTGTAGGTGTGCAACGTCATGGTCTGACCTTGATTTGACCTTGCCGTAGTGACCTTGAGCTTGAAAATCTTGTCTGACCTTGATTGGACCTTTGACCTTGCTGTAGTGACCTTGACCTATAAAATCTTGTTCGGGCTATATCTCGGAAACTGTAAGGTGTAGGAAGTTGATACTTACTATGGACATTGGCTAGGGGTTGTAGGTGTGCAACGACATGGTGTGACCTTGATTGGACCTTTGACCTTGCTGTAGTGACCTTGACCTATAAAATCTTGTCTGGGCTATATCTTGGAAACCGTAAGGTGTAGGAAGTTGATACTTGGTATGGAGATTGGTTAGGGTGTGTAGGTGTGCAACGTCATGGTCTGCCTTGATTGGACCTTTGACCTTGCCGTAGTGACTTTGACCTTTAAAATCTTGTCCGGGCTATATCTCGGAAACTGTAAGATGTAAGAAGTTGATACTTGGTAGGGACATTGGTTAGGGGGTATAGGTGTGCAACGTCATGGCTGACCTTGATTGGACCTTTGACCTTGCTGTAGTGACCTTGACCTATAAAATCTTGTTCGGGCTATATCTTGGAAACTGTAAGGTGTATGAAGTTGATACTTGGTACGGACATTGGTTAGGGGGTGTAGGTGTGCAAGGTCATGGTGTGACCTTGATTGGACCTTTGACCTTGCCGTAGTGACCTTGACCTTTAAAACCTTGTTCGGGCTATATCTCGGAAACTGTAAGGTGTAGGAAGTTGATACTTACTATGGTCATTGGTTAGGGGTTGTAGGTGTGCAACGGCATGGTGTGACCTTGATTGGACCTTTGACCTTGCTGTAGTGACCTTGACCTATAAAATCTTGTCTGGGCTATATCTCGGAAACCGTAAGGTGTAGGAAGTTGATACTTGGTATGGAGATTGGTTAGGGTGTGTAGGTGTGCAACGTCATGGTGTGCCTTGATTGGACCTTTGACCTTGCCGTAGTGACTTTGACCTTTAAAATCTTGTCCGGGCTTTATCTCGGAAACCATAAGATGTAGGAAGTTGATACTTGGTAGGGACATTGGTTAGGGGGTATAGGTGTGCAACGTCATGGCTGACCTTGATTGGACCTTTGACCTTGCTGTAGTGACCTTGACCTATAAAATCTTGTTCGGGCTATATCTCGGAAACTGTAAGGTTATGAAATTGATACTTGGTAGGGACATTGGTTAGGGGGTGTAGGTGTGCAAGGTCATGGTGTGACCTTGATTGGACCTTTGACCTTGCCGTAGTGACCTTGACCTTTAAAATCTTGTCTGGGCTATATCTCAGAAACCGTAAGATGTAGGAAGTTGATACTTGGTAGGGACATTGGTTAGGGGGTGTAGGTGTGCAACGTCATGGTCTGACCTTGATTGGACCTTTGACCTTGCTGTAGTGACCTTGACCTATAAAATCTTGTTGGGGCTATATCTCGGAAACTGTAAGGTGTATGAAGTTGATACTTGGTAGGGACATTGGTTAGGGGGTGTAGGTGTGCAACGTCATGGTCTGACCTTGATTTCACCTTTGACCTTGCCATAGTAACCTTGACCTATAAAATCTTGTCCGGGTTATATCTCGGAAACCGTAAGGTGTAGGAAGTTGATGCTTGGTAGGGACATTGGTTAGGGGGTGTAGGTGTGCAACGTCATAGTCTGACCTTGATTGGACCTTTGACCTTGCTGTAGTGAGCTTGACCTATAAAATCTTGTTTGGGCTATATCTCGGAAACTGTAAGGTGTATGAAGTTGATACTTGGTAGGGACAGTGGTTAGGGGGTGTAGGTGTGCAAAGTCATGGTCTGACCTTGATTGGACCTTTGACCTTGCCGTAGTGACCTTGACCTTTAAAATCTTGTCCAGGCTATATCTCGGAAACCGTGAGGTGTAGGAAGTTGATAGGACCTTGATTTCACCTTTGACCTTGCCATAGTAACCTTGACCTATAAAATCTCGTCCGGGTTATATCTCGGAAACCGTAAGGTGTAGGAAGTTGATGCTTGGTAGGGACATTGGTTAGGAGTTGTAGGTGTACAGCATCATAGTGTGACCTTGATTTGACCTTGTCGTAGTGACCTTGACCTTTAAAATCTTGTTGCACCTTTTGGTCTGTCTTTTGATGCAGATTAAGCACTGTTAAAGTCATACTAGAATTCATTAAGAACTTTACTTTTACAACTTCCCATTGTAACAGATGGAATTTCATCAAGTGAGCCACAGATGCTCCAACACCACACATAAGTATTCATTGAATGTATTACCACTTCTGTATGCATGGTAATATTCAAAATATCCAAACCATAATTCGGCCATGCCAAATGTAGATAAAGTTTTGATACTCATAGATATTGTTACAAGTGCAGAGAATCTGGCAAGGGTGATGACCTTAGTAGGGTAAAGAAATATTGTCTTCTGTGTGTTGCTTTTTCGAAAGATCAGAAACGAAAACTCACTGAGAAGCTTTCAAAGGGTAAGAAATCTATTAAAGAAACCGCTTTGCGAAAAGAAAAAGACAATATAGACGACATTTTTGATGAGGAAGACAGTTCGATTGGAATGTCTTCTCATTCTGTAGTCACTGGCCAGGCGTTGGCAGCGATTTTGTCACAACTTACTACCCTATCGAATAGAATTGCTGCGATAGAGAGCAAGGATTCCCCTATAGAGGCTGACATCTCGGTTTCTAGGGAAGCTGAGCCAAGGGTGAGTTCCCAGTGCAAAAAGAGAACTGCATCTACTGTGGATTTTTCAAAACAGCCTACGGAGGAAAACCCCTCTACGTCGTCTGCTGTAGATAATCGATCATCCATACGTAAGGTAGATTTATCAGATGACGCGGAATATGATACCTCTCAAGAGGACAAGCAACCTATTCCTTCATATTCAGATACTTTATTTACCATTAAGAAATGGTTAGATATTGATATCACTGAGACGGACACCATCATTGCTCCTTCAGTGTTTTCACAGGCTTCAAAGTTGAAGAAATCTGCAGAGGTCTCATTGGCTTTACCTCCTGCTGAAAATATGGTCAGTTTTGTGGAATTTCAAGGAGTATGAGGCTTCGGGTGTTTCTAGGGAACATGATTCCTTGAAAACCAAGTCTTCTAGAAGAAATACTTTGCCTAGAGGTCAGATTTGGGGTTTTGATAGACCTCCCATGAAATGGTATAATATATCTCCTCAACCCCATGCAGTGGCAGCCCCCAAGTTGCAGGGTGCCTTTAGAAATATTCTTTATTTCAAATGCCTTCTGCCATTTCTACTCCTTGGAAGCAGTTCACTCTCTGGGAGACTGTTAATAGAGAGAACATTAATGTCTTAAACCCATATTTTTTGGTTCAATTCAGCCAATTGCAAGGCCACAGGAGAAATGGAGAAGCAGTTTGCTATCATTAAGTCTGCTGAGAATGAAGCCGATTTCAACAATACCCTTGAGTATGTGCAGGAGTTCCTTCAGTTGCAGTCTTCAGTAAATCAGTCTTTGGGAAAACCCTTGGATTCTCTTCTTGGAAGTTCCATGACAATGGCAGCAGATATGTTGTTGAGCAGAAGAGACAATTATTTGAAAAACTGTTCAAAGGATGTGACTGAAGATAACATCAGTAAGTTAAGGAATGCTCCTTTCACTTCTAATGAAGTTTTTCCTGTGGACACTCTCTCTGAAGTTCAAAGGAACTTCATTCAATGGTCTCATGTGAATAGAGATTCTAGAAATAGGGAGTCAAGAAAAGAACATACACCAAGACATGAGAAAAAAAGGAATACTAGGTCTCAAAATAGGTCTTTTCGCCCCTACCATGAGAATTCATCCTCAAACTCAACCAAAGGCAGTGCTTCCTCTTCAGTTGGAAATAGAGGGAGAGGTTCCTACTCCTCCAGGCTTTTTAGACGCAGGGGTGGCAGGAGGAAGTGACTGCCTGTGCCCAAGAAGCTGTCTGTTCAGTGTTTGGCAGGTATGGGAAATTAAGAATGCTCATCCAAGGGTGGTGACCATTTTGAAGGAGGGTTATTGTCTGAATTTCAGAATTCAACCTCCATTGACAAATTATCCTGTAATAAGGAGCAAGTATTTGAACCAGGAGAAGCAAGAGTTTTTGATAAAGGGAGTTTATCAAATGATCGACAAGTTCAAAAGGTCACTTCCCTGGGATTTTACAGTCGGTTGTTTCTTGTCCCGTAACCAGGAAAGAAATGGCGACCAGTAATAGATCTGAGTGTGGTAAACAAGTATTTGCATGTATCAACTTTCAAAATGGAAACTGCCGAAAATATACGAGATTCACTTCAACGGGGAGAGTGGGTTACCTCACTCGACCTTACAGACACTTACTTCCATATTCCACTTCATCAGAAGTATCAAAAGTATCTTCACTCCAATGTAGGTGACAGATCCTACCAATTCACTGCCTTACCCTTCAGAATCGCTATGGCTCCACTCAAGTTCACCATGGTTGCAAAGGAGGTAAAACTGATGGAACTTGCAGAAGGCATCAGAATTCACCAGTATATAGACGATTGGTTAATGAGGGCAAAAACAAAACAGCGATGTCAAGAGAATACCCAAAGGTTGATTCATCTTGTCCAGAGTCTGGGTTGGATCATAAATTTCAAAAACTCAGATTTGATCCCAGCTCAAGAAATCAAATTTTTGGGTTACAAATTCGACCTCAGGGTAGGGCTAGTCTTTCCAACCCAAAAGAAAATCGATTGCCTTCTCGAAAAGACAGTTACCATGTTGGAAGCATCTCGCACATCTCCAAGAATGATCATGTCACTTATTGGAAGCATGGCTTCAATGGAGAAGACAATACCATTGGGTCGCCTGCATATGAGGCCACTCCAATGGTATCTGAAAACACACTGGAGATATCCCCAGTCTCTGGATATCCCAGTACCTGTATCCCAAGTTCTCAGTGATCATCTGCAGTGGTGGACCAATCTTTCAAACTTAAGGGGGGGCTCCCCACTTCATCAGAAGGAGCACAATCTCCTTCTGTTCACAGATGCTTCCTTAAAAAGATTGGGGTGCTCACTTAAACCATCACACAGCCAGTGGTCTGTGGAATCAGGTGGAGTCAAGGCTTCACATAAACATTCTAGAGCTAAAAGCAGTGTTTCTAGCTTTAAAATCATTCAAAAATCAGCTTCTGAATCAAAATCTGCTGATTTCCACAGACAACTCTTCAGTGGTTGCCTATCTGAACAAGCAGGGAGGCACCCACTCTCAGGAAATGTGTTCCCTAATCTGGAGAATCATGGCATGGACAAATGCCAGGGGAATCCAGATTCGGGTGAAACATATTCCAGGGAATCTCATTGTTCTAGCAGATTCCCTGTCAAGGAAAGACTAGGTGATTCAGATCGAATGGGCGTTGAATCATCGGGTGTTCAATCAGATTTGCCATTGCTGGCATCAACCAATGGTAGATTTGTTTGCAACAAAGTTGAATCACAAACTTCCATTGTATGTGTTTCCTCTCCCTGACAGTAAGGCTTGGAAAACAGATGCATTGAACATCTTTTGGGAGGGTCTGGACGCCTATGTGTTTTGTCCAGTGGCTCTCATTCCTCAGGTGATTCAGAAGATGACCACCTACAGGTGTAGAATCATCATGATTGCACCAGGGTGGCCAGGGATGTCTTGGTTTTGGTATCTGGTGGATCTGTCTACAAAACTCCCTCTAAGACTTCCCTTGTGGGTGAATCTGTTGACTGAACCGTTCAGCAACAGACTTCACAACAATCTGGCTTACTTGAACCTTCATGCTTGGCATCTGGAGTCAATCATGAATATTCAGGAGGATTCTCAGAGTTGGTGGCGAAGTGAATTAAGGAGCCTCAGAGGCACTCCTCAAGGAGAATCTATGAATCAAGGTGGTCCATTTTTGGGAAGTGGTGTGAAGAGAGCCAGGTGGACGTCTCAGATCCCACTATTCCAGATGTAGCAAATTTTCTTAACCACTTGTTTAAGGAAAGAAATCTCAAGCCATCTACTATTGCTGGTTACAGAACAGCAATTGTAGATGGGCTGGGTTTGAAGGGTGAGGAGTTCTCTAAAAGTCTTGAGCTAAACAGATTATTGGCAAGCTTGTATAGAGACAAACCAGTAGCTAATAGATCTATACCTTCTTGGATCTGGCATTGGTACTCCATGCACTTAATGAACAACTTTTTGAACCTTTGGGGAAATCTTCTTTGAAGTTACTAACTTTTAAGACAGTTTTTCTTTTGACTTTGGCATCAGGCAAAAGGAGGAGTGAAGTTCATGCTTGGACATATTCATCTCTTCGTTATAAGGAGAATTGGTCACAAGTAACTCTAGCCCCATCAGCTGCTTCTTTGACTAAGAACCAGTTGGCTTCAGATGGGCCTGCTGCAATTAAGCCTGTAGTCATTCCAGCACTCAAACCTCATTTGAACAGTGGTTTGACCCAAGATAGATCTCTTTGTCCTGTGAGAGCTTTGAAATACTACTTGGATAGGACAAAGGATTTAAGGAAGAATAAGAATCTTTTGTTTGTAGCTATTAAGGAGGGCTTTACAAGAGATATTTCCAGGGCAACTATCTCATCTTGGTTAAAACAGACTATCCTTTTGGCTTATGAGAAGTCAGACTCTGAGTCTCAACAGCTACATCAGGTTAAAGCTCATGATGTGCGTTCAATGGCTACATCTTTGGCTTTTAAAGGAGGGGTCTCCTTGAATAAAATCCTTGAGGCTTGCTTTTGGAAGTCTCACTATACCTTCACCAATTTCTATCTGAAGGACCTCTGTTGGCATAATGGTCAGATTTTGAAATTGGGCCCTATAGTGTCTGCTCAGCATGTGATAAATCTATAAGTAGGTGCTTAAGAATTATATGATGTATTTGTATTAATTCTTGTTTTGTATGTGTTGATTGAGAATACATTGTATTTTCATGTATTTTTATAGGATAGATGGCTGTAGCTCTTGTGTAGTGTACAGTTTGTTGGCTTGTGCCTTACTTGGAGATTATGATAAGTAAGCTGATACTGGTGCCGAGTGGGCTTTGACCTGTTGTTGCTTTGACGTTTGATGTTTGTACAGTGATGATACATATGAGCATTGTGAGATCAACCACATACTGCCTTTATGTTGAAGGTATGTTGTATGTTATGTTGTTGAATGTTGAGTTTATGTATTCATAATTGCATGTAAAACTCACAGTTGAATGTTGGAGTTTATGTGTTCACAATTGCATGTAAAACTCACATTTTGTTATGTTACAATTTCTCACAGTGTTTTGTTGTTGGTGTAGGGCAGGTTGTTGAGGTTGCAAAAAGTAATTCCCTCCGTCCTACAAGGCTGAATTCTCTACTGTTAGGAAATGGTAAGGGTATTTCGTTATAAAATTGGAAAATTTTATAGTAATTTGAATTTTTGTTAGAAATACTTCCCATGTCCTAACACTCAAATTACCCTCCTGCCTCCCCGCAAGTCATTCTTTTACTTGCAACAAAAATAATGAAGTAAAGAATGTCGTCATGTGACCTAATTGACGGGAGGACGGACTACTGTAACCCGATGGCTTGGTTAAGGTTGTTACATAACCTTAAAATCGCATCTCTGCATTGGCCATTGGGTTGGATGGCTCCAACAAATAGCTACTGTTAGGAAATGGTAAGTATTTCTAATAAAAATTCAAATTACTATAAAATTTTCCAAATTTACCAGACAGTCCATGTACTTGCATATTAAGCTTATTCTAATCAGATTTGACCATATTTTTATTGTAAGTTCTGAGGAAACAGAGTCTAAGGTGTTTTAAATTTAAATCATGTATTACCAGCCAATCAAGAAGATTAAGTTGTAAAAGCTCAGTTGGATAGATTTTGGGGTTTTAAGCTTTTTTACTACAACAGGTCACTAATGTTATACATAGAATGTGAAATGCCATTTTAAGGCTCACTTTTTAACCAGATGATAGGTTAACATGTAACAATCAATAAAAATGTCTTTCTTTACTTATTATAAGTAACTGCTTTCAGTTCCATTTTTTTCACCTTGCAGAATTTTGTTTGGTTGCATCGTTCCATGTTTACCGCAGAGTTTTGGTACTTTATCAATTTCAGTGTCGTGGTCTGTGGTAAAAGTACACAGTTTCCCTTCCCACCAATTAAGGGCAGATCACTGTTTTTGTCCCAGTTTGGGTGACATGTGATAGCCTCATAATAAATGATTACAATAGATAGTGGATTCTTTCAGACTCCCTGAAGGGATATGTGTTTTTTCTCTCTTCCGAGACATGATTGTGTTACAGCAAAGTAAATGATTGTCAGGGGACAAATTAAATAATCAAGCCAGAGAAAGGGAATAGAGCCCTTAACTATTTTAACCATCATTTGAATGTTTAATATTTTCCTATTAAATATAATGAATGTGACCAGAGAACTTCAATTAGCCCAAGATGCTGTATTACAAGTTTTGGTTTTGCATCCCTTTTAACAGTAAAAGTCATATAAGAACAGGCCCTTGGCGAATCCCAGATGTTTCCATGTGTTCGAACCCATGACCACAAAGTTGAAGAACTAAACAGTAAGCCACTCCAGCAGAATTTACTAATGAGGAAAGACATCTTATTAAATGCAGCCAATGTGCTTGCTTGTGCATGCATGTATGCTTTTTGATGTTTCCTTATTTGGACAATTATTCTACATAGTGGATTTGATTTATATTTGATATGTGGGTGTACTGAGGCCCCAGGAAGATGCTAATATGATGGTAACTTTAAAGTCCCAAAGATATCTTATTTTTAGCAACTTTAAGATAAAAACCTAAATAGATAATCTTAGATTTCATTTATGAATGTGGAGGCATATGGCCTAAGATGTCCACTTGGAACCTTAAATTAAAAAAAAACAACATAATTATACCCAATCCCAAAGGGGTTAACATTTGGGTGCTTTATCAGAAACCTGTAAATAGAAAAAAAAAGTAAAAAAAAAAGTTGATGTAAATGAAACATGGTAAAATCAATACATATTTTGCATAATTAAGTTTTTGTATATAACATTTATAATTGAATTGTAGTGAGGCCTATGACTTCAAAGATATACTAGTGTTCAAAGAGATAAACAAACCCACATGGTGGCTGTGTGAAAAAATTGGGTACTTGTGTTGGGTTTTGGTCTTCCTCATTCAACCTGCACCCCTTCAGAAAATTGAGGAAATGCACTTGTCTCTCCACTACAAGTGGCAGGTGCATAAAATAGCTACCAGGTACACATTGAGTAACTTTGTGTTTCAAGGTTTACATTTCTGAAATGGTGTGAATTTTTATTTCATGTGGTTAACCAAGAGGTATTCAATGACACAACTTTGCAGCATTGCAGTGAACATTTCTAAAACCACAACACTGTACTATGGCCCAATTATTTTCTTGAAGGATCATTAATGTGACCTGGTTTTGTCGGACCAAAAATAGAAATGTTTGCAGTGACATCCTTTTTCAGTAAGATTATGGTCAGGACAATACAATATTTTATCGAGAGACGCCTTGCTTTTTTGTGTCAGTCCATATTCAGTTAGCTGCTTTATTCTGGTTTAACATGGCTTTTAACAAGTCTTAGTATTGAATTGATATGTTGAAAAGCACTGCGATAAAGCTTTGACATATCTTGTTCATAGTAGCTAAAATTACCAATAATTGCATTAATATTTAGGAAATAATATTGATGTATACATTGTTTATCACTATTGAAGCTCTGAACCATTATTGATCGATATTGAAATATTGAAACATAACACAATCACTACTTTTAGCACATTGATGGGCCCTTATTATGACAAGTAATTGCTATAAAGAGCAGGGCAATGGGAAATGGTACTTAGTAATTGGTCAACATTTTGAACTGTTAACAAGAGGCCATAACCTAACATCAGCCAACCTTCAAACTGATTCAAACATTCAGAGACTTGCAAGTGTGATTTACAAATGATGACTCCACTACTAAATCCTTTTTGTAATACATCATTGATAAGAAATAGAACAGTGTCAAATTAGTCAAGTTATTATAAACAAAAATGAAACATATTCACACAACAAAAAAACTCCACATAAGCACTGAATCAGTTAACCATTGGTTGAGAAATTGTATGTAAAATTTTAGTCCCATATATGTCCTAACAGTTGTTCTAGGTGAGAAAAATACAATTTTTTGGTACAAAAGTATATTGATGCAGCAATATAATTTTTTTCTTTCACTTAAACGCCTGTCCCACTGTTCAGTTCTGGTGTCCTGGTTGCTTCACATTAGAAAATAAAGGATGACTGTGCAAGTCAGTCCTAAAACTCAGCATTAATTCAGCAATGCAAGAAAATTTGGACTTTTTCCAGTGACTGTGATCACTTTCAATTCAAAAAAGGTGCTCAGGCAAAAAATAAGTATATTTTCAGTCCAGCCAGTGTCTTGTTCCATCACTTTCCTAATATTCAGGCTGGCAAGACTTCTGCAGTGTCCCTATTTTAAATCTGTATTGATACAGTCTACCACATTAGAAACTTGTTGATCTACATATCCATTGTGATGACACAACATAAAGTTATAAAAACATGGACCGATTAACCAGCCATCATTCACTTTCCTATCTAATTTGCCCCATTTATAAGACTGTCTCCATTTGTTGAGAGATGTGTGGTAGCCCAGTTCATCTTTGACACTGCAGTTAACCGTTCACAGATTTTTTAACCTCCCTGAGACATCTTCTGAAGAAAATATGGTAGCTTGCTGCTTTTTTTCACTTGGGGCTTCCTTAGCAATGAAATTTGCATGCATTTTTAATGCTTGCCTCAATTTTTTTGGCCTCAGTTTTGAATCAAATAGTTCTGCAACACATATATATTTAGAGAACACATTGGCAGTGATAAATTTATGATGTTGATGTAAAACTGTGCCGGCTTTCCCAAAGAAGACTTTCATGATTTTTTACATCAAGTTTACACAGGTACGTGACAATTAAAATGTACAGAGAAATTATAAATTTATGTCCGATTGTATTTCAGCTTGGCATGTCTGAAACACAAATATATTGATCCCACCAAAAAATTTTTCTATATTTTTTTATATCCTTGAGAAATCAAGCTAACAAACATATCCTCTTTCAGTTAATGTTTTGGCCTTTTGTATAGTGATTTATATGCTATGGAAATTATGACATTTCACATGTCTTTTGGAGATTTAAATAACATCAGAAAAAAATATCATTGAAAGATTTTGTCAGAAAAATCTCAGACATCTATTTTTACATGCTAATCTTATAAAATCATCTCACCCAATTGGGTTGGATATAATCTTTTTGATAAATATAATACATTTAAACATGAAATTTACCTTTGAACTCTTATTTTGGAACAGTTTTGTCAATACATGTACTTTGTGTCAATTCAGTCCAGCTATATTCACATCATAGATTTACTATTGCCATCAGAAAATCGCCTTGGTTGCAGCATATTTTAGCCTCTCAAGAAGGCTTCATCTATAACATACCTTAAATAGTGAAATATGTTCTGTTGATAGATGTTTCACTTTTATAACTTATGATAATTTCAAGTTTTGAAGCACGACACACCTCCCAGTCTGATTTTGATCCACAAACATACTAGTATGTACCAGCCCTTGATGTTGCCCTTGTGATCATGGTGTAAGCTAAACCTTGTGGAAGGGATGGTGTGTTACATTTTGGTAAATTTGCAATTCTATATTCACAAGTGTTACCAAGTGATTTGATCGCAGTTAAGGCATTTGCTAATTTAACAAAGTTGAATGAAAATTCTACCAAACCATTTTTGTGGAATATCACATAACATAAAGATCACATAACGGGAATATAATTGGTTGCCAATGCAACAGACAACAAACGATGTTATTTGTATTGGATCCTGGCCAAAACGGAATATACTGTGGATTACTTGGGTGCACATTTGCACTGAATTTTTATGAAAATTTGTCAAAAGGTTCAGTCTGTGGCACAAACTTTAAAAAGTTAAGTTGAATATTGAAACAAAAAAAGTTGCCATGGCACCATTTTTATTGGATCATACCCAAAACCTCATGAGGTATAGATCTCTTGAGAATACACATTTTCATCAAATTTGGTGAAAATCTGTCAAGGGGTTTTAGAATTATGGAGCAGATTAAAGGTGTTTTTTGACATATGGATAGCTGAGGCTTTACTGAAAGAGGGGGAGCAATAAGCGAGTGTTTGTAATTATACAAAAAACACATGTTTTCATCATGTAAAGGTATAAAAATGTCCGTTAATATTTGGTGCTCAGAAACAATAGCAATGGCCATCAGTATCAGGCATCTGCAGCCAGTGTTGCAGAAATATAAACTATTAAAATTGTATAATGGCAAATGTTTCCTATTGCAATCATAATATCCAGGAATATGAAGCTAGATTTAAGGTGTATCATTTTTTCATTAAAATAATTGGAATTGCTTTCATTCTCTTTTGAAAGATTGCAAAATGATCTAACAATTAGTAATTTTTGTACTCTCATTTTGCTTTTCCCTAGGTGATAATATATACCATGATTTTTGTGTCCACAAAATAACAATTTTGTTCATTTCAACAGAGTTGCAGACACTTTGGAAAATCAATTTGAAAATCAATCTCAGCCATGCTTTGCAGACTTTATGCTGCTTTTTATGAATAAATTCAGGTATTTATACTACTTTTCATGAGGGTTAATCCACCACCTTGATGGAGATGCCAGACAGGGACATTTAGGGTTATGTTAAAAAGGGTCATTTAAAAAGAACCTAACATTTTAGCAAGATAATTTCAGTCAATCTTAACAGGTGTAAAACTTTGGTGTATCAGCTTGTCTAATTTTTTTCATATTAATTTGTCCTTAAATGAAGGTTCAAGCAAAAATTCTTACTGACTTAAAAAATAGCAATAAAGTGCATCATTAGACCACAAAATATTAACTATGCTTGCATAAGGTACAGTTAAATTGTAAAGAGATCGTCCAAATGTAAAGTGTGGTACACAAAATATAAAGTGGGCATCTCTTCCTTAAAATTGTTAACATGTTATTGTCTCCCGTTGGGCTTTAGCCCAGGAGGGAGATTATAAATTGTCATTTTTTTAAACAACTGCACTTACAGGTTTTGGCCAATTAGTTGTCCTAATGAATTATTATGCTCTTCACTATTTTTTCTGGTTTTGTTGATTTGACCTAAAATTAAACAAAATATAGCTACTTTAGCTACTTTTAGTAAATGGGTTAAAACTAAAAAACTATTGCATTTAGAGCTTTTGGCTAAAATATGCAAGATGGTATATAGTCAAAAGTATTAGTGATAGCCAATTTCTTTCAAATGTGTTAGTCAGCTAATTTAGGTGAGCTACTACATGGTGAAATTTCAAGTCTGTAGCTCATTGCATTGCTGAGTAATAGCTACTTGGACATTCACACTGATGAGTAAATCATTTATAACTTAAAAACTGTTGCATTTACAGCTTTTTCTTTGAATATATTGTTCGTCTACTTTGTTCTGAGGAACAAGACGATTTGTTTCAAAGGTTTATTGCTATGATTACCTGACTTATAGCAATTTTCTCATTTTAGCTATTTCTTAAATTGGTACAAGTCTATTGTCTGGAAAAAGTATTGCAAATAGCCAATTTCTTTCAAATATGTTATTCAGCTAGTTTTTGGTAAACTACAAAATGCTGAAGTTTCAGACCTGTAGCTTATGGCATTCCTGAGTAATAGCTACTGCAACATTCTTACTAATGAATAAATCAGTTATAACTTAAAAACTGTTTCATTTACAGCCTTTTCTTTATATAAGATCTTCTTCAACCTTTTTTCTTAGCAACAAGATGTTTTTTTTAAAGGTTGATTGCTATGGTTACGAGAGTTAAAGCAACTTTCTCATTTTAGCTGTTTCTTATATGAATAAATGTCTTTTTTAGTGAAGTTGCAGATCTATAGCTCTTTACATAGCTGAATCATAGCTACCAAAAACAGTAAATGTATTTTATCTCTAAAAGTATTGCAGATAAGCAATTTCTTCTAAATAAGTCATTCACCTACTTTTGGGTGATCTAACACATAGTGAAGTTGCAGAACTGTAGCTCTTTGGATAGCTGAGTAATAGCTACTGAAATGAATAAATGTCTTTTATCTGTAAAAGTATTGCAGATAAGCAATTCCTTCTAAACAAGTCATTCACCTACTTTTGGGTGATCTAACACATAGTGAAGTTACAGATCTAAAGCTCTCTGCATAGCTGAATTATAGCTACTAAAATGAGTAAATGTCTTTTATATCTAAAAGTATTGTAGATAAGCAATGCCTTCTAAATAAGTCATTCACCTACTTTTGGGTGATCTACCACATAGTAAATTTGCAGAACTGTAGCTCTTTAGAAAGCTGAGTCATACCTACTGAAGAGTAAATGTATTTTATCTCTAAAAGTATTGCAGATAAGCAATTTCTTCTAAATAAGTCATTCACCTACTTTTAGCTGATCTACCACACAGTGAAGTTTCAGATCTATAGCTCTTTGCATAGCTCAGTCATGGCTACTAAAATGAGTAAATGTCTTGTATCTGTAAACGTATTGAATATACACAATTTCTTCTAAATAAGTCATTCACCTACTTTTGGGTGATCTACCACATGGTGAAGTTGTAGAACTGTAGCTCTTTGGATAGCTGAGTAATAGCTACTAAAATGAGTAAATGTCTTTTATCTCTAAAAGTATTCCAGATAGGCAATTTCTTCTAAGTCATTGACATACTTTGGGGAGACCTACCACATAGTGAAGTTGCAGAACTGTAGCTCTTTGGATAGCTGAGTAATAGCTACTAAAATGAGTAGATACCTTTTATCTTTAAAAGTATTGTAGATAGGCAATTTCTTCTAAATAAGTCATTCACCTACTTTGGGGTGTTCTAGATAAGTCATTGACCTACTTTTGAGTGATCTACTATATGGTGAAGTTACAGAACTGTAGCTTTTTGTATGGCAGAGTTATAGCTACTAAAATGAATAAATGTCTTTTATCTCTAAAAGTATTGCATTGAAACATTAAAGTACCTCTTGCTTATTGACACTTAGCTATGTGTGCCTCCATCTCACAAAAAAGCTATATTACACTATTTTTAGTACATCTAATTTATACGGCAAGAGATAATATAATACGTCAGAGTTGTTGTATTATCATTTGTGTCAAATTTGATTTCTATTTTTTTTCCTGTAGTTACTGTTTAGACGTATTTTGGCCATGTTTACAAATTATTTTGATTTGTTTATTATTATATCTTAATTATGTGACCAACTTTACGGGAATGCACAGACCATTTCAAAACTCTTCAAAAAAGATTTGCAGGACATTGATCTTTCAAACTGAAGTACATACATTGGATTATTTGTCATTTTAGGGCTTATTATAAAGCCAAACAATAATTACGGGTCCCTAGTGTCAAACAAGTGCCTATAATTATGAAGCCATTTGCATTAAAATTGCTTTGAAAGCAAATAAATTACTGACAGAAATATCCAATTTTTTCACAACTACCTAACAAATGCTTAATTAACTTCCTTGCAAACTACCTTCTAGTGTCACATGAATAAAACATCCCATTTATACAAATATAGTAAATTCATTGAAAGCCTCAGGAGTAACCCCTTATTTTTCTCTTCAGTTTCACTATAATAACAAAATTTTACGCACATAAACTTGTACTTGCTGAACCAGCCTCTGTTTGGTTTTTGCTACTCAATTAAAGATAGCCATGTTAAATAAAGGGGAAAGAAATGAATCCAAAATAGTATTTTTGCATTTTAAGTCCAATTAGACTAGGGTTGGCTTGGGAGTTTTATTTCATGTTAACATGATCTGTCTTTAAAGTATTGTACCACATCAGTTGTCACTGAATATTTTAAGATTATTGGCAAACACAAGTTTTTTTTCTTGCAACTCAAAAGTGTACACTGGGATCGTTATAACAGCCTTTAAGCCACATGTCAAGGTGTTTATCTCAGACCTCAGCATATTATTTCTGAAAACATTTTACCCTCTTTTATTACCCTCAACAGTGGCCTATTATCGGTGAACCAGAAAGTTTGACACAAAGCAATAACACTTGAGACAACGCAGTTGTATGTTTGTAGTGTCGGGGACAAAAATCCTCTTGACTTATGGCCATATTCTTAAGTGTTGCACTATTATTAACAAAAATAAAGATATCACAGATGTACCATATTTCTTTTTCACTGAAACACATAATTAACAAGAGTACTCATAGAATGCAGACTTCCATCAAGGTCCAACACCTCCAATATTGCTAATGAGTGTAGGGATCAAGAATTTGTTAAATCATTCCTTCATCCAGACAGTGATCAAAATTTAATCGTTCGTTCATTGCACCATTGTGGACATATCCTTAAAATTTCATTAAAATCTGTCCACAAGTTTTGAGGTTTTTTTTGCAAACTAACAGACAAACGCACAAGCAGAAAAGTGAAAAGACATATCCACATTTTTCCATCAGTCACAATGGAAGCCTATATGGAAACAGTTCTATCATAAAAAGAAATCGTTGTGGTCCTCGGCAGCCTAGTCGCTAAAAGTTTGGTACTTGATCACAGGTAGTTCCACATGCACAAGGGACAATGCTGAAGGCCTGTCCTAATATGACCCTGACAGTTGACCATAATGGAAAACCCCAACTTTGGCCCGTGTCTGGAAATGTGACCTTCTCTGACCTGAAAATAGCCACATTTAGGCTTTGTCTAAAATATTTTTAATCAGTTTAAACTATCCAGTGTAACTTTGTTTTAGAGTCTAAAGAAAGCAGATAAATTTTTGAATTAATTTGGAAATACTCACTTTTGTATCACTAGCCATGGAAAGTAAATGTGAAGCTCAAAAATATGCAACACTACATTTTTACCCAATTAGGTTAGATAATAATGCCATTTCATGCATATCTCATCAGGTTTGGAGAGATAGAAGACTTTACTATATTGTAATTCCCATTAAAAGGAAATTAGTTGAGATTGAAATGTTGATGGGAGTGACCTAAAACCTACAGAAGCCCCCCCCCCCTCTCATCCACAAAAATAAACTAGACTGTGGCCAGATGCGAGATGTATCCACCAGAAAAGGAAAACTAACATGGTTTTGAAGAAAAAAGAGCATTTTTTAAGATGGCGGCCAAAAATAAGAAATTTCTAAATTATTGACAGGAATTATAAGCACTTTTAAGTTTGCTACCCTCACCTGCTTGGTTGCATCACTGATATCATGGAATAGTTTCTTGAAAAATGTGGTTTCCAAGGTTTTTGTTTGTCTGGTTGGGGCTAATAGTTTATAAAAACAGAAAACCAAATCTTGCTGAGGTCCATTATGATGTGTATATACATTTGGTGTCCCATTTGTGCCCCCCACATTTATCCAAGATTTCTTATGTATGTTTTTGTGTGCAACCACAGGGTTTCCTACCGTAAAATGGTTTCCCTTAGCCAACTTAGTTTGATCTTGTTGTCGGGGGACGTGGCAGTTAACCCAGGACTGCTAAGATTTGGTTTTGCCAATTGCTGTTCCATCAGAAATAAGGGCCCATTATTAGCAGATGATGTCAAAAGTGGTGGATATGATGTCCTTGGTCTAACTGAGACCCATATCAAGGCACATGATTTTTTCTGTAAGAGTTGACCCCTGATGATTTTTTCCTCAGTTCACACTTCAAGAGCAACTAAAAGTGGTGGTGGTGTTGGGTTTTTCATTAAAAAAGTATTTGAATCCAAAAACATTGATCATACTCCAAATTTTTCATCCTTTGAGCATCATACCATTTCTCTATCATCCCATGGATGCAGTTTGATTCTTGGTTCATTGTATAGACCTCCAGCTTCCGCAGTTCAAGTCTTTTTAGAAGATTTCTTGCCTTATATTGGTTTTCTGTTGTCCTTATCCTCATATTTTGTTGTTTGTGGTGATTTTAATATTCATGTAGATTCTGCATCCTCTTTGGTGTCTGAATTCAAGTCTGTGATTGATGCCTGCCGCTTGACCCAATATATAGTTTCCTACCCATCATCATGGTCATACTCTTGACTTACTCCTTGCTCCTATGGAATTCTCAGCAATATCAGAGGTGCATTATTCATGCTTCATCAGCGATCACTAAATTATCTCTTGCTTAGTTGATTTTTCGTCTGTGGCAAACCATCATGATAAAGTAGTAACATTTAAAAGCGAAATACCCTTACCATTTCTAAACAGTAGCCATTTGTTGGAGCCATCCAACCCAATGGCCAGTGCAGAGATGTGATTTAAAGGTTATGTAACAACCTTAACCCAGCCATTGGGTTACAGTAGTCCATCCTCCCACCAATTAGGTCACATGACCACATTGTCTACTTCATTATTTTTGTTGCCCATCAACAGTAAGGATGTGTTTTGGGAATTGGTTAGAGTATTCAGGGATTTATTTATTTTTATTGCATTTTTGAATCATGGCAAATAATAAAGATTTCTCAGATTCTAAAATGAAGGAATCCACTTTTTCTGGACATTTGATGCCGAGTTTTGATACTCCTAGATATTGTTACAAGTGCAGAGAATCTGGCAAGGGTAATGACCTTTATACGGTAAAGAAAGATTGTCTTCTGTGTGTTGCTTTTTTGGAAGATCAGAAACAAACACTCACTGAGAAGCTTTCAAAGGGTAAGAAATCTATCAAAGAAACCACTTTGCAAAAAGAAAGACGTCGAGTTCTAATAGCCAGGCGTTGGCAGCGATTTTGTCACAACTTACTCCCTATCAAATAGAATTGCTGCGATAAAGAGCAAGGATTCCCCTAGAGAGGCTGACATCTTGGTTTCTAGGGAAGCTGCGCCAAGGGCAAGTTTCCAGTGCAAAAAGAGAACTGCCTCTACTGCGGATTTTTCCAACGAGTTTCATTCAAAACAGACTTCGGAAGAAAACCCCTCCATGTCGTCTGCTGTAGATAATCGATCATCCATACCTACAAAGAGAGTGAGGGTAGATTTATCAAATGACGGGGAATATGATTCCTCTCAAGAGGACAAGCAACCTATTCCTTCATATTCAGATACTTTATTTACCATTAAGAAATGGTTAGATATTGATATCACCTGAGACGGACACCATTATTGGTCCTTCGGTGTTTTCCCAGGCTTCAAAGTTGAAGAAATCTGTAGAGGTCTCATTGGCTTTACCTCCTGCTGAGAATATGGTCAGTTTGTGGAATTTCAAGGAGTATGAGGCTTTGGGTGTTTCTAGGGAACATGATTCCTTGAAAACAAAGTCTTCTAGAAGAAATAATCCTTTGCCTAGAGGTCAGTTTTTGGGTTTTGATAGACCTCCCATGAAGTGGTACAATATATCTCCTCAACCCCATGCAGTGGCAGCCACCAAGTTGCAGGATGCCTTTGGGAATATTACTTCTTCTCAATTTCAAATGCCTTCTGCCATTTCTACTCCTTGGAAATAGTTCACTCTCTGGGAGCCTGTTAATAGAAAGAACATTAATGTGTTAAACCACATTTTTTGGTTCAATTCATCCAATTGCAAGGCTACAGAAGAAATGGAGAAGCAGTTTGCTATCATTGAGTCTGCTGAGAATGAAGCTGATTTCAATAATGCCCTTGAGTATGTGCAGGAGTGCCTTCAGTTACAAGCTTCAGTAAATCAGTCTTTGGGAAAAGCCTTGGATTCTCTTCTTGGAAGTTCCATGACAGTGGCAGCAAATATGTTGTTGAGCAGAAGAGACAATTATTTGAAAAACTGTTCAAAGGATGTGACTGAAGATGACATCAGTAAGTTAAGGAATGCTCCTTTCACATCTAATGAAGTTTTTTCCTGTGGACACTCTCTCTGAAGTTCAAAGGAACTTCATTCAATGGTCGTATGTGAATAGAGATTCTAGAAATAGGGAGTCAAGAAAAGAACATACACCAAGACATGAGAAAAAAAGGAATAATAGGTCTCAAAATAGGTCTTTTCGCCCCTACCATGAGAATTCATCCTCAAACTCAACCAAAAGCAGTGCCTCCTCTTCAGTTGGAAATAGAGGGAGAGGTTCCTACTCCTCCAGAAGTGACTGCCTGTGCCCAGGAAGCCGTCTGTCCAGTTTTTGGCAGGTATGGGAAATGAAGAATCCTCATCTAAGGGTGGTGACCATTTTGAAGGAGGGTTATTGTCTGAATTTCAGAATTCAACCTCCATTGACAAATTATCCTGTAATAAGGAGCAAGTATTTGAACAGAGAGAAGCAAGAGTTTTTGATACAGGCAGTTTATCAAATGATCGACAAAAAAGTGATAACTCCAGTTCAAAAGGTCACTTCCCTGGGATTTTACAGTCAGTTGTTTCTTATCCCAAAACCAGGAAAGAAATGGCGACCAGTCATAGATCTGAGTGTGGTAAACACATATTTGTATATTCCAACTTTCAAAACGGAAACTGCCGAAAATATTTGAGATTCGCTTCAACAAGGGAGTGGGTTACCTCACTCAACCTTACAGATGCATGTTTTCACATACCAATACACCCACGGTCTCAGAAATATCTTCGCTTCAATGTGGGCGACAGATCCTACCAGTTCACTGCCTTACCCTTCAGAATCGCTATGATTCCACTCAAGTTCACCATGGTTGCACAAGAGGTGAAACTGATGGCTCTTGCAGAAGGCATCAGGATTCACCAGTATATAGACAATTGGTTGATGAGAGCACAAACTCAACAGCAGTGTCAAGAGAATACCCACAGGTTGATTCATCTTGTTCAAAGTCTGGGTTGGATCATAAATTTCGGATTAATTTCCAACTCAAGAAATCAAATTTTTGGGTTACAAATTTGACCTCAGGGTATGGCTAGTCGTTCCAACTCAAAAGAAAATTGATCGTCTTCTCCATGTTGGAAGCTTCTCACACATCTCCAAGGAAGCTTATGTCAGTAATTCGAAGCATGGGTTCAATGGAGAAGACAATACTATTGGGTTGCCTACATATGAGGCCACTCCAATGGTATCTGAAGACGCACTGGAGATATCCCCAGTCTCTGGATATCCCAGTACCTGTGTCCCAAGTTCTCAAGGAGCATTTGCAGTGCTGGACCAATCTTTCAAACTTAAGGAGGGGCTCCCCACTTCATCAAAAGGAGCACAATCTCCTTTTGTTCACCAATGCTTCCCTAAAAGGTTGAGGTGCTCACTTAAAGCATCACACAGATAGTGGTCTGTGGAATCAGGTGGAGTCAAGGCTTCACATAAACATTCTAGAGCTAAAAGCAGTGTTTCTAGCTTTAAAATCATTCAAAAATCAGCTTCTGAATCAAAATCTGCTGATTTCCACAGACAACTCTTCAGTGGTTGCCTATCTGAACAAGCAAGGCACCCACTCTCAGGAAATGTGTGCCCTAATCTGGAGAATCATGGCGTGGACAAATGCCAGGGGAATCCAGATTCGGGCGAAACATATTCCAGGGAATCTTATTGTTCTAGCAGATTCCCTGTCAAAGAAAGACTAGGTGATTCAGACCGAATGGGCGTTGAATCATCGAGTGTTCAATCAGATTTGCCATTGCTGGCATCTGCCAATGGTAGATTTGTTTGCAACAAAGTTGAATCACAAGCTTCCAATGTATATGTCTCCTGTCCCCGACAGTCAGGCTTGGAAATAGATGCATTGAACATCTTTTGGGAGGGTCTGGATGCCTGTGTTTTGTCCAGTGGCTCTCATTCCTCAGGTGATTCAAAAGGTGACCACCTACAGTTGCAGAATCATCATAATTGCACCAGGGTGGCCAGGATGTCTTGGTTTTGGGATCTGGTGGATCTGTCCACAAAACTCCCTCTAAGACTTCCCTTGTGGGTGAATCTATTGACTCAATCATTCAGCAACAGACTTCACAACAATCTGACTTACTTGAATCTTCATGCTTGGCATCTGGAGTCAGTCATGAATATTCAGGAAGATTCTCAGAGGTGGTGGTGAAGCAAATTAAGGAGCCTCAGGGGCACTCCTCAAGGAGAATCTATGAATCAAGGTGGTCCATTTTTGGGGAAGTGTGTGTGAAGAGAGCCAGGTGGACATCTCAGATCCCACTATTCCAGATGTAGCAAATTTTCTAAACTATTTCTTTAAGGAAAGAAATCTCAAGCCATCTACTATTGCTGGTTACAGAACAGCAATCGCAGATGGGCTGGGTTTGAAGGGTGAGGAGTTCTGTAAAAGTCTTGAGTTCAATAGATTATTGGTAAGCTTTTATAGAGACAAACCAGTAGCTAATAGATCTATACCTTCTTGGGAGCTGGCTTTGGTACTCCATGCACTTACCAAACAACCTTTTGAACCTTTACTAACCTTTAAGACAGTCTTTCTTTTGACTTTGGCATCAGGCAAAAGGAGGAGTGAAATTCATGCTTGGACATATTCATCTCTTAGTTACAAGGAGAATTAGTCACAAGTAACTCTAGCCCCATAAACTGCTTATTTGGCTAAGAACCAGTTGGCTTCGGATGGGCCTGCCGCAATTAAGCCTGTAGTCATTCCAGCGCTCAAACCTCATTTGGACAGCAGTTTGACTCAAGATAGATCTTTGTCCTGTGAGAGCCTTGAAATACTACTTGGATAGGACAAAGGATTTAAGGAAGAATAAGAATCTTTTGTTTGTAGCTATTAAGGAGGGCTTTACAAGATATATTTATAGGGCAACTATCTCATCTTGGTTAAAACAGACTATACTTTTGGCTTATGAGAAGTCAGACTCTGAGTCTAAACAGCTATATCAGGTTAAAGCTCATGATGTGCGTTCAATGGCTGCATCTTTGGCTTTTAAAGGAGGGGTTGCCTTGAATGAAATCCTTGAGACTTGCTTTTGGAAGTCTCACAATACCTTCACCAATTTCTGTCTGAAGGACCTCTGTTGGCATAATGGTCAGATTTTGAAATTGGGCCCTGTAGTGTCTGCACAGCATGTGATAAGTCTATAAGTAGATGCTTAAGAATTATATGATGTATTTGTATCGATTCTTGTTTTGTATGTGTTGATTGAGAATACATTGTATTTTCATGTATTTTATAGGATAGATGGCTGTAGCTCTTGTATAGTGTACAGTTTATTGGCTTGAGCCTTACTTGGAGATTATGATGCGTAAGCTGATACTGGTGACTAGTGAGCTTTGACCCATTGTTGCTTTGAAGTTTGATGTTTGTACATTGATGATACATACTACTATCTACAATTGTATTGGATGGAATTGAGCATTGTGAGATCAACCACATACTGCATTTATATTGAAGGTATGTTGTATGTTGTTGAATGTTGGAGTTTATGTGTTCACAGTTGCATGTAAAACTCGCATTTTGTTATGTTGCAGTTTCTCAGTGTTTTGTTTCGGTATAAAATTGGAAAATTTTACAGTAATTTGAATTTTTATTAGAAATACTTACCATTTCCTAACAGTATTTGTTGGAGCCATCCAACCCAATGGCCAACACAGAGATGCAATTTTAAGGTTATGTAACAACCTTAACCAAGCTATTGGGTTACAGTAGTCCTTCCTCCCGCCAATTAGGTCACATGACCACATTGTTTACTTCGTTGTAAGTAAAAGAATGACTTGCGGGGAGGCGGGAGGGAAATTTGAGGGACATTTGTTGTCAATCCATCAGACGACATTGACACACTCTATGAACAATATGTTTCTAGTTTTCAGATCTCCTAGACATTCATGCACCCTTGAAAACAAGGTGCCTTGCCAAACCTGCACCTGGCTGGATAAGAACCACAAAGTGTTTGTGAAGGCAATATGAGTAAACTTGGAGGGCCAAAACCCCAGTGAACCGTCCCCGTCTTAGATGGCAAATAAATAGATGTAACCACCTACTGAATAAGAATAAGGGACAATACTAACAGGAATTAGTCAAAGAAAATAGGTGGGGATGGTAAGAAGTTGTGGCGAGCATTGAGCAAGGTCCTGGGCAGGTCCCAGGTCTCTACCCTTCCATCCAGTACTAACAAAAAATCACTGGAAAATCGGTTTGGTTCATTTTTTATAGACAAAATTAGAAACACTTTTAGAAACTGCACATCAAAGTGTGTTCCTTTAGAAAAGAAGCCTCCCTCTTTCAGTTCATTTCAGTTGGTCTCCGAAATGAAGTCATTAAGTTCATTAAGGAATCCCCATCAAAAACATGCTCTTTAGACAGTTGGCCCACTTTCCTGGTGAAAAGGTGTATAGACATTCTCCTCCCTTCAATAACTAAACTGGTTAATTTACCTCTTCAAGATAATGTCTTTCTGGAACCTTTCAAAAATGCCACAGTCACACCTCTTATAAAGAAGACCTCATTGCCCAAGGAGGACTTCAAGAATTATTGGCCAGTTTTTGGGCTAAGTTCTTGTGAAAGTTCTTAGAATATGTAGTTGCTGCTCAAATAAGGTCTCACATTGATTCAAATGATTTTGGTATCACATTTCAGTATGCCAACAAAGCTGGTCACTTGACGGAAACTGCCCTGTTGTGCATTCAGAATGAGATATACTTGTCGTTGTCCAATTGTCAGCCACCTTTGACACGATCCACCGTGACACACTCCTCACCTGTCTGTCAACAAGGTTTGGCTTCACTGGAACTGCCCTTAGGTGGTTTACAACATATCTCCTGGATCGTTTTCAATCTCTCAAAATTGGCTCAGTGATTTCAGAATGTTTCAAATTAAATTTTGGAGGGCTTCCGGGCTCTGTTCTTGGTCCTTTACTGTTCTCCCTATAAACTCCCCCCCTTAGTCAGGTAATTGCAAAATTTAAGGATGTCCAATACCATTTTTATGTCCTGGAAATTGTGCCAACTTATTTCACCAGCTAAAGGCCTGCTTGGATGATATCCATATCTGGATGTTTGAAAATAAGCTTAAATTAAAT
Organism: Sabellastarte sp. h YS-2021; assembly: GCA_964017235.1. NCBI lineage: Eukaryota > Metazoa > Annelida > Polychaeta > Sabellida > Sabellidae > Sabellastarte > Sabellastarte sp. h YS-2021. The sequence goes on along the minus strand of OZ024930.1, from coordinate 121,869,381 downwards.
CCTGGAAAAACTGAGTTTATAGTCTTTGGTTCTATGGATAAGTATAAATGGCTCAAAGATTCCTTCCCTGTGAACATTTTGGGAAACTGCCTCCCCCCAAAGGATGTTGTTCGAAATCTGGGCGTACTGTTTGATTCTAGATTCAGTTTCACCAATCATGTAAATTCTGTCATTAAATCTTGCTTTGCCAACTTTCGAGATTTGCATCGTATCCACTGCTTTCTCTCATATGACGTGTCAGTTATGGGAGCAAACGGATTGGTTAGTAGTTGTCCTCCAAGAATATCACAAGGCTTCAAAATATCCAAAATTATTTGGCACGCTTTGTCTCTGGTGCATCTAGATTTTCGGTGTTTCCACCGGCTGGCCGGTCCTCACACTGCACTCGCCAGGTGGCGCATCATACTTCCTTCCTGTCTAGACAACCTGACGTCATAGCATCTTTTTCGTTTGGCGCATGCACTGCCTGCACGGAATATCTTGAGTTATGGAACTTTTTAAGATTTTTGAGTTTGTGGAAGTGTTTTACCTTACAACTTTATTATTTACTTCCATACATATTATAGACTATTATGTCTTCTCCCAGCCAGCTTCAAGGGGGCTGCGGCCACATGATGGCAGGGTTTGATCATCACTCTGTTTGTGCGTGTTGTCACCATAAGAAAGAGGGTCTGAACCTTGTATTGAAACACCACCTGCTTCTTGCTCGCATTGTGATGCATTGTCTTCAGAGCAAAAGGCCCAGTTATCCACCCCTTCGTACAAGCTTAAGAAGGAGAAGAAAGAAGCTAAGTCGTCTACTCCAGCCAAGGCATCAGACACTCTCAGTCCCACCCTCGTGGACCCGACAATTGTTTCGGTAGTGGGGGTCGTGGATGGCCAGACAACCTCTGGTTTGAGTGGCCCAGCAGAGAAGAAATCTAAGAAGGCTGAGAGCAAGAAATCTTCCACTACATCTGCCAAGCCGGTTAGATCAGACAAGTCGGTGAAGTCCTCTTCCAACCGACTACCTCTACCACCGACCAGGGCAAGTCCACCACCTCCTCTACCGACTCAAGAATTTCTGATCTCGACAGGAAATGGTCAGACAGATTCAATAAGCTGGAAGCCTTGTTAATGGCTAAAACTTTAGACAAGCCTCAGGACCCTGTTTTCAGTACGGTAAAGGTTACTCCGGCTCATGCTCCACCAGCCAACGTGGTCTGACCCGACCCGTTTTTGAAACCAGCCTCTCAGCCTTCTCAACTGACCGACCCTGCTATTGACTCACTGGCCACCGACTCTTCTCAGTACAAGCCTGCTGCAAGAGCTTCATCTTCTGCCCAGCCGGAACCGGCTACCAGAGAGACTGCTCAGAGACAACTAACCAGTGCCTTTGACACTTCTAGAAAGGAATCTCCCTCTTCTAGTGAATCCGACACCGACTCTCTCTCATCAGACCAATCTCCCTTAGATATCTTCCCGGAAGAAGGTGAACTTTCAGATGATCAGGAAGCTAACCTGTCTGATCATGACCAATCCCTTTCCAAGGAACAATCATACCGTGAAACAATGAGGGGGATCAGGTTGTACATGAGTTGGAATCACATCCCGGACATTGATTCCGGTGCCACTACTTCAGAAGATAACCCCTTTGTGGGCCCAAAACTTCACACACCGGGCAAAGTCTGTAAATGTACCGACCGACGAGTGGCTATGTCGGAAGATGTCAAAGCTCAACATCACACTGGTCCAGGGATATCCCACACGTACCTCTGAAGCAGGCGGACTTTTAAGGGACCAATTTGTCCGGCCTCCAAAGTCACAACGGAAGTGGTATGGGTTTCATGTGAATCCCAAGAAGGACTCTGATCAAGCTGTCTCCTCATGGCACACCGGATCATCAAGGCTCAACAGTACCTATCTTAGGATAGCTAGAAAGGCCGGTATTGCCACTTCACCTCCCATGTCTCGCCCAATCTCTCAGGAGAATTTAAGAAAATGGGAGAGATCTGCACGTGAGTCAACAGTGATTTGTAATCACGCAGCCGGATTCAACCATTGCCTGTTGAAGATCCAAGAAAACATGAACAATCAGTTGAAAGCTGTGAAGGTGGAGTCTAAAGGGAAGACAGCAGCCAAAGTGTCATCAGCAGTGGACGAACTCCAGTTCTTACTAGACTTTAACTCTAATGTTTGCCAGGCCATGGCAAAATCCATGGAGCATCTAACAGAGTTTGTTTTTGTTACCATGGCTAACACCACACTTCTTAGACGTGACTCTTACCTAGCCTACCTAAAAGCCGGTGTTAAAGCAGACACACTGAATGCTCTTCATACTGCCCCTCTTCATCTGGACACCCTGTTCCTGGACAATGTTGTGAAAAGGGCAGAGGAGGACATCACCTCATTTGATAAGGGTCGGACAACATCAGTATACAAGGGTTGGAGGTACCACCCATATGAAAGACAGGACTTTAGGACGGATAAACAGCAGGACAGGCCAGCTTGGAAGAATCTGTCCCGTACTCAGCGTAGGAAGAATAACAAGGACAAGCAACAGTATTCGTCGCGTCCGGCCAAGGGTAAGCAGCAGAACAAATGACAATCAATGTGTAATTCAGTTGAAGCCTCTGCTGCTGGCCGGGAGCCCCACAAGAAAGACAATGAACACTTTTTTCAATGTAAAGCTAGATGTTGTACATTCTGTTCATACTGCGCCCGGGCATTCTCAAAAGAACGAAATAAGTCCCGGGGCAGCAGGTTGTTACTTCAAGAAAAGCAAATTAAAGTCTGTGAAAAGTGTTTCTTGTGTCACTCCATTGTCTTGTGTAAATCCTGTCATAAATGCTCCCAATGTTGTCACAAATCTGCCTGTAGGGGCCAGACTCCAAAACTTTTGGAAAATATGGTTAGATCTGGGTGCCGGACCGAGAGTGGTTCAAATCCTGAAAGAGGGCTACATCCTCCCCTTTCGTATCTGGCCAAACTTATCAAGAATTCCCACAGTCATAAGCTGCTATGGCAATCCTCACAGAAATCTCAAAATGTTGGAGGCATTACATCAGCTTATGGACAAAAATGCCATAGAACTAGTTCACAAACAGGTCTCACTAGGGTTCTTGAACCGACTATTTTTAGTCCCAAAGCCCAACAACAAGTGGAGGCCGATCTTAGACCTAAGCAATCTGAATCCTTTCCTCAAGACCGAAAAATTCAAGATGGAGACACCGGAAACCATCAGGACATCTCTCCAAAAGGGAGAATGGGTAACCTCCATAGACTTCAAGGACGCTTACTTCCACATTCTGATACAAGAACAGTCCAGGATTTCATATCCAGGGCCAGACCTACCAGTTCAAAGCACTGCCGTTCGGTCTGTCGACAGCTCTCATGGAGTTTACTATTATAGCAAAAGAGGTAAAACTGATGGCCATTCAAAATGGTATAAGGATCCACCAATACCTAGACGACTGGTTGGTGAGAGCCACATCCCACCGGGTCTGTCTCCAGCATACACAGGTCCTAGTGAAAATGTGCTGACATTTAGGTTGGCTGGTGAACATAGAAAAGTCGGAGCTGGAACCCAAGCAAGTTTTCAACTTCGTAGGTTACCAATTCGACCTGGAGTCCGGCCGACACCGGACCGGTGGCAAAGCCTACAAGAAAAGATACTGGAACTTATCTCCCTACCGGCTTGCTCGGTAAGGGAGTTCATGTCCTTGATAGGCCTGTTAACAGCCACAGAAAAGCAAGTTCACCTGGGCAGACTACACATGAGGCCCATCCAATGGCATCTCAAAAGCAATTGGAGAATACCGGAATCGTTAGAGAAACTGATTCCCCTACCCAGATCTCTACATCCTTGCTTACAATGGTGGCTAAAGGAAGACAATGTCCTCACAGGCCAACCATTACACCCCATACAACATGCTCTGCAAATCTTTACAGACGCATCAAAAGAAGGGTGCGGCGCTCACTTAAACGAGTTCATTGCCAGAGGAACCTGGTCCCTACGGGAAAGCAAATTGCATATAAACTACCTAGAACTAAAAGCAGTTTTTCTAGCTTTAAAAGAGTTCCAAAACCTATGCGTGGGCAAAATGGTTCTGATAGCAACCGACAACACCACGGTAGTGTCCTACATCAACAAGGAAGGGGGCATGAGGTCGGGCCCACTCTGTGCCCTACTTTGGAGAATCTTGACCTGATGCACCGGGAAACAAGTGACTCTAAAGGCCCGACACATTCCCGGCCGCTTAAATGTAGTGGCAGATAAACTGTCCAGATTGGGACAGACCATCCAAACAGAATGGTCTCTCCTTCCAGAGGTTTTTCAGCCTCAAATAGATCTCTTTGCTAAGAGATTCAACAACAAGTTGCCTCTGTATCACCAGTTCCGAATCCCATGGCCACTGCAGTGGATGCACTCAGTTTGTCATGGGAAAATCTGGACGCGTACGCCTTCCCACCGACAGCCATATTGGGCAAAGTGGTGGAGAAGTTGCAGGACTCCCCATACCAAAGGTTGATCATCATTGCCCCGGGGTGACCCAACATGACATGGTTTTGGGACCTAGTGGAAATGTCCAGCCAGATCCCATTGCTCTTGCCTCAACTGCCAAACCTACTGACTCAACCCTTCAATCAGACCCCTCACGGGAGTCTGACAAACCTAAATCTCCATGCATGGCTCCTAGAGCCACAGCTATCAAGGAGCAGGGTTTCTCTGAGGCGGTGGCAACAAGAATTGAGGCTCCTCAAAGAGGATCAACCAGATCGTCTATGAGGCAAAGTGGGCCATTTTTACAAAGTGGTGCATCACAAATCAGGTGGACTTCAGGGCACTGCCTGTAAAGTCAGTTGCTGATTTCCTTATGTAACTTTTTGAGGAAAGGAAATTACAGCCCAGCACCATTGATGGCTACAGGTCTGCCATTGCTGATAAACTGGGAAATTCAACCCTCAACATCAGCAAAGATGAAAATCTCACCCATCTCTTGGATAGTTTCCATAGGGACAGACCCAAGGGCAGAAGGGGTATCCCCTCCTGGAACCTATCTCTGGTTTTACACCAGCTCACAAAGGCTCCTTTTGAACCAATTAAGGAGGCCTCCTTGAAGCATTTGACCTTCAAGACAGTTTTCCTCCTAGCCCTGGGTTCAAGGCAAACGCAGAAGTGAGATTCATGCTTGGCAAAGTAAGAACATCAGTCACCAGTCTGACTGGTCTAAAGTGTCTCTGTACCCATCTCCCAGCTTTCTTTCCAAGAACCAGCTGGCCAAAGAGGGTCCGGACAGCGTGGCTCCAGTGGTTATACCAGCCCTGGCCCCGACTCTGGATATGTCCCTCAAGTCTGATAGGTCCCTCTGTCCGGTCAGAGCATCGCACTACTATTTGGACAGGACCTCAGACCTCCGGCAGAATAAGGAGTTGGTTTTTGTCCCCTTCAGGAAAGGTTTTGACAAGGACATCTCGCCTGCCACTATCTCCTCATGGATCAAACAGACTGTGATCCTATGTTATGAGCTCTCAGACCAAGAGGACCACACCTTACATCGGGTTAAAGCCCATGATGTCAGGGCCTTTGCTGCTTCCAAGGCCTTCCAGTCGGGGGTTTCCTTGGAACAGATCTTGTCGGCCTGCCACTGGAAGTCACACCTTCACACAATTTTATCTGAAGGATGTGGCATGGGCTAACCCTGAGCTTTATCACCTGGGACCTGTAGTGGCTGCTCAGCAGATCCACCAGTAGCCCAGTTCAGCGAGGAGATCTGTACATATGTAGATAGTGTATATATATTTAAGAAGCATCAAAAAAAAATCAGACGTGCTTCCTTCGGGAGGTTTATTTCTTTGGGACTGAACTCATCCCCTCTTCCCCTACCTCAGAGCAGGTCTGTAAAAAAGGGGGGGCGAGGCGGTTTGGACCGGTTAAGCGGTTTCTGTTGACCGACTATAGCCTCAAGGGTCTAGACAATCTCAGGTCGACCCGGGCTTAGAGGAAATTTTGTCAGTTATTTTCTGAGTTCGCATAAGTCCCTAGTAACTTATCCGCCGACCAAGCGGTAGTTATTCAGCATATTGTCCATTGGATAGGATGTATTAACGCAATAAAATTGCAGATTTAATAAGTAAATTAAATTTTTATAAGTTAATACCCTATCCAATGGACACAGAAGACCCTCCCACCGACCCCGCTATCAGCTTACTAGGGGTCTAATACATTTAAACAACGAAAAAGATGCTATGACGTCAGGTTGTCTAGACAGGAAGGAAGTACGATGCACCACCTGGCGAGTGCAGTGTGAGGACCAGCCAGCCGGTGGAAACACAGGACGTCCTTTTTTGACGTTTGGCGGGCCGGTCTGCGCCGACCGGTTTAGCATATTGTCCATTGGATAGGGTATTAACTTATAAAAATAATTTACTTATTAAATTTGCAATTTCATATGATACTCCAAAACTCAAAAAATTTGCCACTGGAAATTCGAACTGCTCTAACACTATCATGTTTCAAAACGCGACTTCAAACCTATCTTTTTCAAAAGTCTTTTCCTCCTTAGTTTTTCTTGCTACCGAACACAGATGATCCCCTGGTGACAACCCTGTTATGATTTAGGACTTATGATTTATGCATTATGATTTGGATGGTGTGCCTTAGAATCCGCAAGTTCGGAGATTAAGCACATGGATACCTGATACCTGGATGCTATCCGGTGGATACAATAAATAATCCTCATAATATGGAGGACCAGTAGGACCAAGATTAAAATGTTTTCTCAAATTGTCTATTTAGGTGGGCATTGGTTAAATAAATCACATTCTTTAGTAAGCTATTCATGCAAGTCAAAGCCTGAATTTTTGGTTTTACTTGAGCAATATTAAATATATGATTCCACAAGATTTAAGTTTACTGATTATATCCAATTGGGTGGTAAACCAAAAAGTTGGTATTTCATGTGGCTGAGAAATCTGTAATTAATTTCAAATTAGTATTGAAAGAAAAAGGATTACTTCAGGATTAAAATTTACTGATATCTCCACTTGAGTGGTTCATGAAAAAGTTGGTATTTTGTGTGACTGAAGAAGCTTAACTGCTTCATTATTTAAACAACAAGTCAATCTGACATGATGCATAAGTTGGTATCAAGCTATTTTTCATATGCTGTGATCAACACATGCCGCTGGCAATAGATTGCCAAAAGCACCATTGAAAGTACAACCTTGTTTATCTGAACACGAGGGGAGAGCTAGCAAGTTAAATTAGTGTATATTCTGAAAATTTGGTCATGATATAAGCTTGAAAGTTTTGTGCTTAATATAACAATGTTTCCTGTTATTTGCTAGCTTCATTAGTTGGTGTGTTTCTTAAACACAGTTTGGACAGTTATATGTACATGCGTTATGTGTTACATACAATGTTGCGAATTATATCTATATTAAAATTTAATTTTCTTTTATATAATTTCCACAACATATCAGAAACATGTACACATTTCAGTGAACAAATTAGTCATGAGATTTCAAAATTCTGTCCAATTTCCTCTAAGAAGTGCACCTGTAGAGAAGCCAGGACTCATGCACTTAGGTAATGTTATTAAGGTATGACATCTGTAAACTATCAAGGTCTACAAAACCTAGAAAAAAGACAGAATGTTGTATCACATATTAGGGATAAGGTTGTTAAAATTTGTTACAATTTTTAATGTGAAGTTATACAGTGCCACAAGGATAAAAGATGTCCATTTGCTACAAATAATTTTGAAACTGAGCTGCATGACATTAAACTTGATAACATTATATCTAATCGTGACAACCCATATTTGTTGAGCAAATACAGAAAATTATAGAATGCAATTCCAATTATAATGCTGATTATACAGTCATATGTGGTGACTTCAACTTAGCTATAAATCCTAAAATTGATACTCAAAACTAGTGATGGAGTTGATGAATTAACTATGGGTTAATATATATTTTCGGATATTTACATCCTACTACCAGGCGATACACATGGAGGAAAAGAAATCCTCTAAAACAACCATGTCCTAACTTTTACTTAGTGTCTAGGTATATGTCTGATGTTATTAAATCTTTCGATGTAACGGTGGGCTATCGTACTGAACCATTCCCAGAGAGACCTAGAAATTTTACTAAATAATTTCTCTTGTGGAAATGACCATGGAAATTTAATAATAGCTTATCAAACAAGGCCAAGAGGGGTCTCGGTCTTCTAGCGCAAGCTGCAAAGCCATCAGAGACACGGCTCTCGTCAGTAGCCGAATTGACTACTGTAATTCCCTCTTTGCCTCACTCACTCTTTCTGAGCTCAAGAGGTTGCAGGGTGTTCAGAACTCCCTCTGTCGAGTAGTCACTAGAACCTCGAGGTACACTCATGCAACTCCAAATCTGGAAAAACTACATTGGCTACCAGTCAAATACAGGGTTCTTTTCAAAATTGGGTTGATCACATATAAGGTCCTTAAGTATGGTCAACCTGTGTACCTCAAGGATAAACTTCATCCATATACCTCATCAAGGAACACCAGACGTAGCAGTCCAAAATACAAATTCCTTCAAGTTCCTTCTTTTGACTCTAAAATACATAAGTCTCATAAGTATCTTTCAGCCATCATGCACCTGTTTTCTGGAACTCACTTCCTGTCCATGTAAGAACCAGTCCATCTGTCACATCCTTCAGGAAGCACCTGAAAACCCACCTTTTCAAATCTGCTTTTCCGACCTAGTTTTCTTCCCCACGTTCACACCCACAACCATCAGAATACAGACCCGGACATGTCCCCCACTATGACTCGGATATTATATATGATTAGTTTAGCGCACTGAGTTCCCCTTCGGGGAAGATAATGCGCCTGCAAAGCAGTAGATTTAGATTTAGGTAATGCACTCAGGTGGTCACCCATCCAAGTACTATCATAGCCCATTGCTGCTTAACTTCACTGATGAGACAGTTACTCATCACGCTAGGTATTTAAATATTGGAGTCTTTTGTGAAAGAATCAAACAATGAATTCAAACAGTGATATATGTGTGCTTATGGTTCAATACACAAATTTCCTTAGAGCCCTGTTACTATCTCAGTTGGAGAAAAAAGGAATTCCGTTTGTTAGTGATTTAGTGAAACCAAATGGAGACGTAATGAAAGCAGAAGAGATTGAAAGTATTTACGGACTAAAAGTCAATGGTTTTTTATCATTTTAGAATTAAAAGTTTAATTAGCCTTTTTTTTTAAAAAAAACGAAAAAAAACAGGATTGCCTAAATTTTATAACACCCCGGTATCTAGTTCTGTTGAAGATCATGATTGCACCAAAACTAGACTCATTATTATTCAGGAGGCTTGCCTACCAGAGAGACAAGATTCTCAAGAAAGAATTGAGTGCCCCACAAAGGTGACTTTTGTAGAGGTGAAAATTCACCTAGAAGATACCCCCAACTCACACATTTTCTATTGGCTATAGCTCAAGAAACATAGGGCAGATTCTCTTGAAATATGGCACATGTATGCAGTAGCCCTGAGAACATTTTGGCGCACTAAATATGGTGTTCTGACATTTCCACCAATCAGAGAAGTCACTTGACCAAGACATGTTTTTTAAAGGTGTGTGATTGTCTAGACGATAACTTAAACATCTATTTGCATGAAATTTGGCAATTAGGTTTTTTGTATGGATGTCTGGAAATCATTAACTTTTGGAAATGATCTGATACAAAATGGCTGACTTATTAGTGATTAATTTAACATTATGATTTTTCTTAATGATGACAGAAAAGGTGCAAGATATAAGGCAGTTTTGGCCAAAATCTTGGTCTGGAAGGTACACGGAGAATCATCTACTCTGTTTTCTAAAAAAACATTCTCCCACCATTTTGGCAGCCATCTTGAATTCTGCATAAAATACAAAAACGCTTTTTTGTGGGAAGTGGTGCAAGTGACCAATCTGGACCAAATTTTTGGCCTGGAGGGTATATGCATTCATCTGCCAGTTTTTTGGCAAATTTGCATTTTTTGACAGAAGTGGTGCAAGATACAGTGATTTGGACCACATTTTTGGCCTGGAGGATCCTCCACAGAGTCATTTGCCAGTTTTTGCCAAAAATGATTTCCTGCTGTTTTTGGTGGACATCTTAAATTTCTGTTCTATGTAAAATACATTTATCTCAGCAACGTGTGAAAGAGTGACATTGGCTGAAGTTTTGGCCCATAGGGTATGTGCAGTAATCTGCCAGTTTTTCCCAAAAATCATTTTCCCTCCATTTTTGGCAGCCATCTTGAATTTCTACATAAAACGCTGAAATGCAGTTATCTCAGAAACAAATTTTTGGCCTGTAGGGTATATACAGGCATCTGCCAGTTTTTCAAAGAATTGTTCTCCCATCATTTTTTTCAATCATCTTGAATTTCTGCATAAAATGCATTTATCTTCCAAAAGATGTGAGCTAGAGTGATTTCAGACAAATTTTCGGCCTAGAGGGATGATCAAGTCATCTGCTCATATTTCCCGCCAGTTTTGCAGCCAGCATAAATTTTTATGTAAAATGGAAAAACACATTTATCTTAAATTGAGCAAGAGAAAGTGATTTCAGCCAATCACTATAGCTCAATGGGACACTTTGTGTTTGCTGTGCAAAAACAATTGTTCTTCCATCTGCAAAGCAGTTCTGTTGCTTATGTCATTCCTGATGGCCCAGTACTACCACTAGATGGCATTGGCCGCCATCTTGGAAAGATGTGTTCTTTATTTCTATCAAAGTGTTTTTGTTTCAAAATGGATATACACTTTGAATCTTTCTTATTTTTTGTGTAGAGGTAGTTTTATTGCGTGGATAACAGTATGTCAAAACCAGTAGGAAAAAGAACTGAAACATGCAACCATGTTGCACTTCTGGTGGGGAGTGTTGAGGCTTATAATGACCATTATATTACTGTATCTGGGGTTTATGCCAGCTACAAGGCTTTAACTCAAGAACAAAAAGATAAGGATGCTAACAGGAAGTGGCATCACAAAAGGCCAAGTAATCTACATAGGCTACAAAAGATAGGCTCTTTAGTGAGCCTACAGAGGAAGAGTTCACTGGTTCTCAACACGACTTGAAAAATGTTGCCCGATCCCTTTTTCAGATCCCCTTTCTATTTCACAATGTAGCCTTGGGTTCTCCAAGAGTACACCAGTTGGGGTTCCATACCCTCACTCTCAGAACCCCTACTCAATCCCAAGACTTCAGTTTATGGTCTAGAGCATCACCTATCCAAATTTGGATCATAAATATAACAAAAAGTGGGCTTGCCTCAACAGGAAATGATGAATATGTTGAATTGGTTTACCACAACTCAGCAAGCTGTGCATCCAAGAAAATATCCAACTACTGCCACTGTCTCCAGATCACCAAGAGACAATCAGAATGCTTTCTCTGCAAGGAATAATGGGTTAAATCAAACTTTGCCCGATTGCTGGGATCAAGCTTGACCAACCAGACACAACCAGCAGCAGTGTCCAGTATAGCTGGAAGAAGTGGAAGTAGGACCAAAAGGCCCTTCTAAGTTCCAACCAACCCCACCTGAATACATGCTACCTTCAGTGAGGCCATTTCAGAGGCCATTTCAACTATTAACACCTGCAGCCTTCTCTCTGCTAAAAAGGCCAAGCACCAAACTGAAATGGGAGTGAGTGCAATAGGGAGTCCTGAATTAAACACTCTCCTTTCTACAGACACTGATCTTTTCTAGGGTCAAGGAAACATGCAATGAAAATTAATTTCTCATTAACTGACTTCACAGGGTTTAACAATGTATAAGGTTTGGCAAGGAATTCCTGTTGAAATAGAAGTTTTCAGATTCAAATTAACAAGATTTCACTTACTGTGTGTAAAAGTGTGATGATAGAAAAATACATACAAGGGATTTTGTGAATAATCATGCACAAGGGACTAAAGAAAATGGAGTAGTTTGTGTAGTCATGTCGCTCACTGAAAGTGTGAGCTATGATGTCATGACATTATTACATTATCTAGTTACAATAACACAGACTGTAAACTACTGTAACATTATGTAATTTTGATAGTGTTATCTCAGTAAAAACAGGCATTTAACATATGTTAAAATAATTTAATAATTTTTTTTTATGTATCATATCAAATACTTTTACAGAGGTTTAACAAAAAAAACACTTCAAAATGTAACATCACTGGTACCACAAAATAAGGCAAAGATCAAAATTATACAATGCTACTGTAGTGTAGTCTATTAGTCATCCAAGTCAGACACATATAAAACCAGGGTAACTATTGGGTTCATTTTTTACCAATGACCGCTGTACATATTTTTCTACAACTGTTTCTAAAACAAATACATATGCTCATGTGAGAGTTGACTTGCTAAATTCCTGAGAGTGCTACCAAAATTTGTTTTTCTTTTAAAAAAGTATAAATACTATCACATCTTGATATTGTATCAATATATTGTCAACAGTTTGAAAAAGTAAGTGAAAAATATATGTACAGTTATACCACATTTAAAGCATAACTCCATTTAGTAGAATTCCCTTTTTAATAAAGGCATGTTGCTGGTCCTTGGGATGTCTTTCCCACTGAAATTCACCATTTATCTGGTAAGCTGGTAGAGAATTACAGGGTATTATTCTGGTCCTTGTAAAACCAGGTGATAGATTCCTCTTATATTCTTTTGCAAAAATTCTGATTCAGTCAGTCAACCTTTTTAATTGTCAATCCTGATTTCTTATTGGATAACTTTAACTAAACTTAAGATTCTACAATAAATGAATGGATGAAAGAAATATGTTTAAAGAGTCATATTAATATTACAGTAGACTTCCTCTAAGCACTACTGTCCTAGCAGGGATAATCCAATGGCCAGATAGAGTCCATGTTAGCATCTGATGGGGGAGATGGAAGGGGATAGGCCAACCTTAATAGAAAAATCTTCAACTGTTTTCTAAACCCGGCAACACTCTTTGGTGCTGATGGTTCGGCGAAAAATGGTCCATTCATTGGGTGCAGCTACTGCAAAACTATGCATACCTCTCGTCTGACAATAATATTTCCAGAACTGGAATCAGGTTAACATTTAATAAAAACGTATTACGATGACTAAATGAATGCAGTGCCATATATAAAACCAAATTAATGTTAACATCCTCTTTGGTGTTGATGCCCAAGAAGGGGTAATTCAAGTACCAGATTCATGTTGTAGCATCTAATACGGGAGAAAACTAAGGAAGGGATAGGCTATCCTGAATAGAAAAGTCTTCAACGGTTATCTAAACCCAGTTACTCTGTCATGATGGCATGAGGTAGTTTCTTCCATTCTGACATACAGAGTATTATGGTTGACACAAATATACCCCTGTGGGGAGAGGGCCAAAATGTTTATGGGAGCAACTTGTACTGACACTAAGTAAACAAAATGTTTGCTTAATGAAAGATACAAATGTAACTAGACGTAGCGCATCGGAGAACCGATGCAAATTGTATCCACCAGAAAGAAAACTCACCAAAGCCAATCAACCATCACTTAACATTGCAGGAGGAGCCTAAGGTAAAATCTGACCACATCAAAAGATTCTTATCCCTATTTCCAATAGGTTGGTGTGACTTTGCAAACCTCTAGGAACAAAAATAAGCAAGTTATAAGCACTTTTAATTTTGGCTATCGTGATTTGACCTTTAAAGAGGGGCCAAAGCTCACATCTGATCACATCCATCCCAAACCTCTAGGACCAATGATAAGTGAGTTCTAAGCACTTTTAGGTTTGGCTATCCTCGTTTGACCTTGAAGGAGGAGCCCAAGGTCAAATCCAACCACACCAAAAGATTCCCAGCCCATGATTTCCTATAGGTTGGTTTACCATCCCAAACCTCTAGGACCAATAATAAGGGAGATATAAGCACTTTTCATGACTGACAAAAACGCCTATGGTGGCCATCTTGTTTTTCAAAGTAAGGCCAAAAATATTCGCAGGCAAGATTTTATGGTTATGAATATATCCTGCAAATTTGAGAAGGCTAGCTATATTTTTTTTGCTAGAGAGGTAACAGCCAATAATAAAGGAAGTATATGGCCTCACAGTCTAAGGTACCATTTTGAGTCATTTTAGCAGGCTTAAGGTGACCTTGAAAACAATAGCCAAGGTTAACTGGATGCTGGTACTCCATGATGTACTCAACCTCCAAAGCCATTTTCAATAGTTTCCATGCAATACAGTCAGCATTAAGTATGAAAATATCTCCAAAAATGGCCTCGGTGAGGTACTTTAGCGGTCTGTGGATGACCTTCAATGAAGAGCTTCAAGGTCAACTTTGTGCATGCTTACAGAGGACATATATATATTATATATACCAGCCATAGGATGATGTAACTTTCTATATATGAGAACTGGGACCTTGATTTATTTATTTGGGGTTTTACGTCGCTTTCAACACTGTACAGGTCACATCACAATGGGTAGTTGGAAGGGCAGAGGAAACCAGTACATACAGTTCATTAGGGATCTGTACTGTAAACTGCCGACCAACGGCAAGCAACTACCAGCTTTCCCACTTGAGGCCGTGCCGGGAATCGAACCCCGGCCTCAGAGGTGGGAGGCGAGAGTGTTACCACTCTGCTACCATGGCCCCCAACTGGGACCTTGAAATTGAAGGCCAAGGTCACAAAACAATAGCGTTCGTGGCATTGCCCATATATACCCACATACCAAATTTGAAAGGTCTAACTAAAATGTTTTTTAAGTTACCGCGTCCGAAAGGAAATCTCTGCGGCGGCGACATGACCATACTGAATCCTAAGTATCCCCAACTTTCATCCTGGGATATAATAATATTATTATTATTATAACAAGGAAGCATATGTACAGGGCTGAATTGATGTAAACATCCTTTTAGGCACTTAAGTCCCAAAAGGGATAGTACAAATTACCAGAAACATTTTGTCTCCAAGTTAGCTTCCAAAAATGGAAAAGACTATTGAGAAGAATAAGCCAGTCTGAATAGGTAAGTCAACTGAACTCTTAACCCAGTAACAATATCCTGGGTACTGATGGCTTGAGGGAGTTTGTTTCACTCACTAGGAGCAGCTACAGCAAATTCCCATGCATTTATTGCATTTGGTCAAGAAAAAAGAAATGGAGTTATGGAGGTTCTTTCAAATTGATTGCTTTGTATGGGAGAATGTATTAAGTAGCAGGTGCTCAATGGGTAGACAATATAGTTTATGCAAGATTAGTATTACATGACTGAACCTGTTCAGCCTACATACAATGTGGTATAAGGCTTGTTGAACTGTTTGGATTCTACTGATGTTAACTTTATAGTGAGAAACAGTAAGGAATTACAGTAGTCCAAGCAACTGTTGTGTTTGTCACCATCACATCTGTTTCAAGGGTAAGTTACCTATGGACTCTGCAGAGTTGCCCAAGATAGCACACTTGACAACCATGGCAGCACATTGTTCATTGAATTATCTGCATCCAGACTGATGCCATGGATTTTAACTCACTTCATCACATTGTTTTTGTAGGGAGCGATGACCCAAAGGAATTTCTGATGTGAGCTTCACCAATCAGTTTTGTCAGGATTTAGCACAGAAGTCCACAAACAACAGAAACCAACTTTTTTCAAGGACCTGACAAAATAACACAATTTGCAGGTGACGATTTCCCAATAAGTTATTCTGACATTCTAAACCTATAGGTCCAATTATAAGGTAGACACAAAGTTTTAGGTATGGGAATATCATTTGACCTTGAAGGAAACTGAATATCACAAAAAGAATTAAAGCCAATGATTTTCCATGAAATTGTATTGACATTCGAGGCCTTTGGCTCCAAAAATCAGGGAGATTCATGATTTTATCCATTAATGGTTGGTTACTTTATATCTTTAGGACCAACAATAAGAAACATTTGTTTTCAGATTTTAGCTAGAAATGGCCTTTTAAGGTCAAATTTCTGCAGTTTTACAGTACAGATAGTAGTATATATATCTGTATACATAAGTTCTTGCCATGGTGTCAACCTGACAAGCTCAAAACCTGTACATTCCCGTCTTTTGTATTGGGTAGGAATTATATTTAAGTAGGAAAGGTGTAGCTGCTAACTAAACATGTATTAAAATATGTCCCATGCCGCACATAAATGTGGATTTCTTGACTGTTCAATAGAGAAACACACATGCAAGCAGTAAAAAGACTGCCAACATGTCGGAGCTAGAGAATGATGCAACTTTACAATCCTTACATGGACAGTTATAGAAAGATCCATACAGCACAGATTCTAAATAAACTTCTAAGATGAATAAGAAAGACCATAAGTACTGACACCCTATTTGATCTTAAAGTTGGGATCAAAGTTGAGAATGACTGTCAAAACATGGGCAGCCCATGGTTTTCTTTACATGGTTTTAATATTAAGAATAATTGAAACACAAGCGCTTTTATGTGTGGTACACCCATTGGAACTTAAAAAAAGAATCAAATTTTGAAATTTTGTAGCCCATGATTTAGGACATGTTGTTTTCATATCTGAAACCTTTTGGTTTAATTTTGAGTAAGATTTTAAGAGCCTTCATATATTAGAAACTTAGTTTGACCTTGAAATTTCAAATGGTCAAAGTATGGGTTTTATATACCTTTCAACCAATAAATTCACCTCAAAGGGAGGGGAGGGTTTGCAATAACAATAGGTAAAATCTGCAAATGGTTGCAAAAGGGCCAATTGTTGAATAGCAATCAAATGAAAGCCAACTTGTTTCACAGATTTTATTTACCAGTGACTAATACATGCATTGGTACATATGTGAAGTATTCCAGTCAAGGACGCCCATATGATGCTGTCCTATAAAATGTACAAAGACAAAAGTCTGTAATTTCAGTGAAGCTTCATAGGATTGCCAACTACTGTCTTTATCATTATATTTATTAAAGCTTATGAGACATATTACAAATACATACATCATTTCTTTGTTATAAACAAATATATATAACTATTTACTTATGTACTAAAAATGATTTGCAACAGAACTAGTTGAAAAGCTTGTGAAAATAAATTACTACACATATCATAACAATAGGGATTATCTTAAAAGTTTATTTACAGTGGCTGGAAACCCCTTAAAGAATATGAGGTAAAAATCAACAAAAAAAATGTACTACATGGAGGTACCTTTTTCTTTTGGAGGTACCTACCTTCAGTAACCCCCCAAAAATATGAAGAATAATATGAAGGGATTGGTTAAATAGATCATTATGACATGGTCCCTTAATAATGAGATGCAAGAATTCACATATTTTCAGTGAACTTTTAAGATGATCCCCATCACAAAAAGTTACCTAATGGAATCAGTTTCATGAACTACATATACATATATAGACATTATACTACAGCTGCTTTGACCTATTTACTACAAATGCAAAGACACACCTCTAGAAGAAAGCTACATATCTGCAGGATTAATCCACTGTATAATACCTGTGTTTATTTATTTAATACCAATTGATACCATAACTATAAAGCTCTTGAATTTTACCAGTGACAACAACAACTGGCTAACTGAAGACTGCACAGACATTAATGTAGTTTGTTCACAAAGCTGGGCTTTGTGGAGTCTCTTTCTGTAGCTACAGTAATATTAACTCAGTCCTCCCATGCATCGTATATATGTGGCCGTGAGTTGAATTTGAACCTATGACCACAGAGCCAAGTGTGAAATCCAAGTGATTAATTACCAAATCTTTTAACCAACTGACCACTGAGGTTTGTAAATGTACTGGTTGAACTGATAAAACATAGCCATAGATGGAAAAAATCAAAGTCTTTACAGCACATTCTTGAAAATAAAGAATACATTCTCATATTGTGTCACACAAAGTGTGCTTCCATTTCACAACTGATATATATATATATAATGGAAAGATTCATAATGCAATGATCTCAGCCAAGATACAAGGATGTAAGTTATAAGCAGAGCAAAAATAAGTTCCATCAGCAAAATAAGAGAATTCAGTGGAGTGAGAGTGTAAAAATATATAAAGAATGCTATAGTTACTGTACAGGATATTCAAAGCATGATAGAAGTTGGCATGTGTATGATCAGCAAGTCAAAAAGTGCAGTCAAATACAGTGCTCAGTGGTATCTCAAGGGTCATGAGAGATAACAATCCCACATAACCAGGATTTAAATATGACAGGGAGGAGTGTCATTGCAAAATGGCTTGAGGACTGGTCTTTTATTTGAACATAAGATGGAATTTTACTTTAAAAGACTTCTATTGTAAAGGGTGATCACAAATTATTTTAATTTTTAACAGTTCCCCATTATTAGACATACAGATATTGTGGGTACATGTCACAGAATAATCCATCTAAAATGACATGCATAACTTCCATATCTGTGGTTGGATTTTGATACTATATTCACCATTTTATTCAGTTTTACTTGTACTTGGCATATCTGATTGTTTTGAAGCATACACCCCTAAAGGTGTTCACCTGTAGCTCAGAAAGTTTCCATACAAGCAAAGTTTCTGTGACTTTACCAGAAGAACAGGTAAAAAATGTGTAGATAAGAAATGAAGATTTAACACACTGGCAACCCTCCTATACTTGAAATGTATAGCCTTTTAGGGTGGTTTACTGCAAACAATAAGACCTTAACTTGAAAACATGAATGATTTCAATTCAGTGTGATGCAAGTTAACATACCTAACAACGAAATGATTCAATTTGTTAAAAGGCATAAATTCAAACCCCCAAACTAAAACACCAAAGAAGAATTGAAAGTTGTAAGAGACATCCCTAGTTTATGAGGATGTGTCATGGATTTATGAACAATATGAATGTCTACCCACCAAAAAGAATCATTGCTTTCTCTAGAATAATTAAAGCAAAATGACGCATTGACCACCTTATGATTGATGAAAGTTAACTATTTACAAGTTAGACTATTTTAGCAACATTCAGTTCAGTACTTCTTGGGTATGTTTCAAAAACCATTGTCAAAGACAACAAATATTATCCTAAAAATATTCCCTATTTTCATGGATTGCCTATCTTTACGCATCAACCAATGTATGATATTCTTATACCCTGGCTCCTAAAAGCAGTACAAGTGACTACTACAGAGACCTAGCAATAAGGATTCAGAATTTATGAAGGACAACAATCTAATTATTTCTAAATATTTTGTTTCATTTTCTAAAAACCTCACAAACAACAGAGGAAGAGTACTTAAAAGTACACAATGAAGTAGCTAAAAATGTAAATGCCTAAAGTACCTAAAAAGTAAACATTCCATGACATTACCATTGGATAAAATTGACAAAAGACCAATTAACACGGACTTATGCTATATATATATGTATACACAGTAACAACAGTGATCATAAATACTTTATCAATAATAAAAATCGACATATCAAAATAGTCATGATTACACCTTTTACCACTTGAACTAGTGTTTGCATTCAAAGAAACCAGGTAGTTGTCATTATTAAGGCA
This sequence comes from Sabellastarte sp. h YS-2021, assembly GCA_964017235.1. Lineage (NCBI taxonomy): Eukaryota > Metazoa > Annelida > Polychaeta > Sabellida > Sabellidae > Sabellastarte > Sabellastarte sp. h YS-2021. The sequence goes on along the minus strand of OZ024930.1, from coordinate 121,849,871 downwards.
TACACACAAATATGCCCCAAAACAGTGCAAGTTACAAGTGTTGATATATATATTATACATTGTGTATACAAGATAAAGGGGATTTGGTAATAATTCATGGAAATATATAAATATATATGTATGTATATAATTTTAATCACAAAATAAATATGGCCAGGCAAACTTGTAAAAAAGCTAAAGTTTTGTTTTTATTCGAGTTTAAAGCATGTGTACCAATTTTAGCAGTTTCTTATGAGTCAGCTGGTAAACCCAAAATGAAATCCAGATTGATTTTTGCTATGGGTGAAATGCAAGCCAAGATTCTCGATCTTTATACTAATGAGAATTTGAATGAACTACTGAATTGACACAAAATAGACTAAAAGACTAGTGCAACATGCATTAAAATCTGCAATGTGCCACTCAATTATATCTTTTTGTATAACTACCATTGTTTACGGCAACATTTATTTCCAATTTAAACATTTCACACATAATGTTGCAGATTTAGGTCATCTCACTTTTCAAGTAAAATATTAAGACATCAAAAGGCATATATCAGGGATATCACATCAAAATTCCCTTACATATTATTTTCTGTGGGTCTTGGATTTCATGTTGTAATTTTGCAGCCGACAAAAAAACATGGTGGCTAAAGAAAGGAAATGAAACACCAAAAATGTACCCAACAGAAACAAACAACATACAGATAAAATACGTTGTACTAAAAGATAAATGTACATTAGAAAAAGTTTTAGATTACTCTATGATGTTGCATGTTTATAATCAATAAACTGAAAACTATCGAAAAAATAAACAAATTCCAGTACAGCAGAACTTCTGTTATATGAACTTGTTCGTAGAGAGAAAGTCAGGGCAACAGAAGGTTGGTGAAAGAAGTGCTATTGAGTATAAACAATTCAGCTAGTGGGGAGACCTACTTCTATTTCCTTGATGTATGGGAAATACTTTACACATTTGGTGATTTCTGTGACTTAATTAGGCCTCTAAATGTCCCCTGATGCAAAATAGAAGAAAGTTTGACTATTTGACTACTTAGAAAGGGTGGCTCCAGTGACAAATTCACATTTAGCAGCAAATTTCAGAGTATTGCTCTGTTAGTGTCAAAAAGTAGAAAATAATAAATCTGTTCATAAAATCAGACATTAGAAAAAAAATTGTATTATATATATTCATTGCAATACGTCCTTTATTACAGGACTCCAAGCACTATTTGACTCATCTCAAACTGCACAGGACAGCCCATACTCACTAGCACGCGACATTCCCCCAACTGAAAGATAAGAGTCTCGGGGATGCCCCGACCCCCCCCCCCCCCCCCCCCGAGGTTCTTTCAATGATCATCTGTGCCACTATGTAGCTTCCTGTCCCTGGAATTGAAACCAGGTCCTTTGTATTCCTGGGTAAGTATTTTTTTTTTTTTTGCTCTACTGAAAATATTTTCCTGTTTCCAAAAAGTATTATTCACTTTCCAAGCTCATCAGCCAATACAGCGAAAATGAATGCCTACTGTAAATGTGTGTAGTTAAGAGATTAAGATTGTTTTTTTCAGTTTGAAAATACTGAAAATAATTAAGCTAAATTAAATGTATGAATGTATCATCAGTCCTTAAGATAAGCACCCACAATTATGAAAAAAAAAATTAAAAAGTGCAGCGTAACTTCAACAAACCATTTCAAGAATATGTAAAACAAACCGGTATTTTTTTTACAATGCAATTCCTTGTTGAATAATAAAACAAACATAACTACACTGATTTTCCTTTCAATTAGCCACCATATTTCAAGCAAGAAAGAGGTAGAAACGGACAGACAAACGGATCCATCTTCAAAAATTCCATAAAAAGTGATAGTAATCACCAGACTTCTGCACAGATACACATGTGAAGTATACACCAGTAAAAAAGGAATTGAAACTTACTCTTGTGTTTCTTGACAATAAGCACAAACAGCCACGAAAAGGAGACAATTACTTGGGAATAGGGTTATAATGAAATAAAAACAATGACAGCAGCATCACAAAAAATCAGCATAAAAAAAAGCTTATTGGAAGTGGGATGGGTAGAGAGGGGAGGGAGAAAAGTACAAGGTGATCTGTGGAAGTCAATGTCTTACTGTCTGCTACAAAATGTCTTAATTTTTTCAAAAACTGACAAAGAAAATTCCATGCTAATGACTGTCTAGAGAATATTGCTAAAAAAGATACAAGGTTCTTCTGGGATATGAAGTCATCGGCATCAAATAACCTTTCGTCCATTTTTATTGCTAATTTCAGTTAAATGCAAAAAAAAAAATCTTTTTAAAAAGTTAAATTGTAATCTGTAAATTGACATTCTCAAATGAGACACATATGCTATAATATTACAAGGATTTGTGTTTTACAAACATTACATGTTATGGAAGTCGTACAACTATCTCAAACTCTTTTTACATTAACTGACAATTTTAGCTGATGTGAATATTATTTTGTTGTCTTTATATTTATTCCAAAAAACAACAGATCTATCACTGAAGAACTACTAAAGGTCTCTTTTAATAATAACAACTCTTTTAATATTCACATTTCGGCAGAATGGTTACCAAATTGAAATTCTGTCACAGAGTGGGGTTAAATCCCCATCTATTTAAAATTGAGAAGATTATCCCCATTACATCGCAGGCTATTGTAGCCATCAAGTTTGCAGACAATACTCATTTGTTAGGTCAGCAGATTTCCTGTTTTTTTGTACCCTATATCTTTACCCTAAAGAATATTCTTCAGTATCTGTTACATAATGAAGCAAGTCAGAACTGTTTTTCAAGCAGAGATTGAAAATGATCAATGTAATATGCCTGGGTCTTTATTTTTCTACAAATATGTTGGTAAGGAAAATTGAATACTATATGGAGTATCAGGAATCCTTTATTAACACCACTCCATAAAGTCTTATGAAGCAAGGGCCTCACTGAATCTTGAATGTGGCCAAGAGCTCAACCCACAAGCACAGAGGGAACAGTCATGTGACTAAATGTCAGACTCCCCTTAAAATTAGGCAATTAACTAAAATAACTTCACTAAAAATTTGAAACAAATTAAATGGACTTATGTATGCTGTAGACTTAGAATTAGACAATTACAAAATGTGTGAATGCAATAAACTTTTAACATATCACCTGGATTCAAATTACCACCTGAAGTAACCACCTTAGATGGACTTCTTAGCACGATTGATTTATAATGTTCAAATGAATACCTCATCTACTAGAACTTCTACCATATTGCTAGAAAACAATCTTGTTTTGCACAACAAGGCTAAATTCAACCAGGGTGAAGTTTTCACAGCACTGACCCTATGACAAATCTTTAGGAAAACTATACAGGATAGTTCTGCAAGTGTTAATAATGCAAAGCTGTCTATGCATTGCAGCTTTGGCAGAATGGTGCATATTCTGAATCAAATAACCAGCAGATCTGAGTTTAATTGCTCACTTTAACTGATTACCACCAACAACCAAGTGGTGGTGCCATAGACAAATGGATGACATACCAGTTGTGAATAAGTCTTGGCGATTGGCATCAACATATGTTCAGGTGGCTTAACCCTTTGATATGAATGGGTGTCATAAAAACACAAGTGTCTGCCTCTGTCCCCCTCTCCCTCAAACCTTCCCTCAGTACAGAATAGAAACGCATGGGTAGCATGTGTCACAGCAGATGACAGCATTAATCATATTTAAAATCAATTTAAGAGCAAAATAAATAATCACTCATCAAACATGTGTGAAGTAGAATAGAACACAACACATTGGTGGTTTTTGTTATCTAAATAGGTTTGTGACACCCTGTATGAGAGTGGAAAACATGTTTTGTTGATTTCTTTACCCGTTAATAATGTCTAATGGATGCGTCTTCATCAGCATTGTTTTCTTTTTTTTTCTTTTGGCTTAAAGTATTGCTTTTTAAATAAATAAGCAGGACTCTTTGGAAACTGCTGTACCAACAAATGGTACAAGTGGGACCTTATGTAATCTTTTGAGTTTAACTCTCCCTCCATAAACGCATCTTTATTTTAATTAACTTCTTTCTATGTTTGTCTTTATGCTGGTTTTTCTTTTTGAATTTCTTTTGATACATTCAATTGAGATTATTTCTTTAATTAAAAGAAAATCTGTTTCACACAACTGAGATTATTTCTTTAATTAAAAGAAAATCTGTTTCACACAATACAGAGTGTATCAGGTGCATAAAGAAAGAATATTCTGGTTGTTTTTTTTTTTTCTGAAAAAGAGAACACAACTAATTCCACAAAAATGATAATAACACAACATCTCTCATTAAATCTCCAACAGTTTTTTTACCAATTTATCATCTATTAATATGAATAGACTTTGCATTACAAGAACTAGTGGAAGAAGAATTTAGATGAAGTGGGACTTTGAGGTTTGATCATCTGAAAATTCTGTGATTTCTTAGGAATAAGAGCAATTCCATGATAAATATAATGGGTGTTTAGGACAATAAAAACCAGCCAGGTGTTTGGTACAAACCCAAATCTTGGTACTCATGTTTTAGAACACACTCACCAGAAATGTAAACAAATTTCTCCAAAGTAAAATGTAAAATAACTGCTAAAATAAGTTCAATTTGCTGACAATGGATATAAAATAGCATCGGAGATGCCGATACACCACAGGCAGGGGAAATAGTTCTTGACACCGTGAGATATGGAAGAAGTGAAACAGTACAAAGATCAGGAGACATTCAGACCAAAGACTGTCAGTTATGTAAAGGTCTAAATAATATTTAAGTAGAAAAAATAATGTTTAAGAGAGAGAAAATGTATTTAAAGATGAAACAAAGCAATTCAAAAGCAAAATGACAGAATTTATCAGTAAACTAAATATTATGAAGCTGGAAAATTTATTAACTGAAGTATAGCTGCCAACAGAAATAGCACAATTAAGTAAAATTACACATAACAATTTGTTTCATCAATCCAAGTATCTTTGTAACAAGAGAAATATGTCTCAATTATGGAGATGAACACCTTTTGGCAGAGCCATGGTTAAAGGTCACATCATGATTTTGCATACATACACTACCCAATCAATGACCAATGCAGAAATGAACTTCCTACAACTTACAGTTTCTGTGACATGGCCCAGAAGAGATTTTGAAGGTCAAAGTCAAAACAGCAAGGTCAAAGATCAAATCAAGGTCACACCCTGATGTTGCACACCTACACTCCCAAACCAGTGTACCTACTAATTATCAACTTCTTACACCTTACAGTTTTGGAGATCTAGCTAGTACCATATTTAAAGGTGAAGGTCACTACATAAAGTCAAATCAAGGTCATGACTTTGCACACCTTAATCAATATCAACATCCTGTACTTTATGGTTTCTGAGATATAACAGTCACGGTGGCAGAGTGGTAACACTCTCGCCTCCCACCTCTGAGGTTCGGTTCCTGGCCCTACCTCAAGTGGAAAAGCTGGAAGTTGCTTGCCGTTTGTTGGCAGTTTACAGTACAGAACCTTGACCAACTATATGTACTGGTTTCCTTTGCCCTTCCAACTACCCAGCGTGATATGACCTCTACAGTGTTTAAAGCGACGTAAAACCCCAATAAATAAATAAAACAGTCACGATTCTCAGGTCAAGGTCACTACAGCAAGGTGAAAGGTTAAATCAAAGTTACCCCATTACATTGAATACTTACACTCCCCAACTAATTTCCCTACCAAATTTCAACTTCCTACACCTTACAGTTTTTAAAATCTAACCCAGAAAAGATTTTAAAACTCAAGGTTATTACGGCAAGGTCAAAGGAAGGTCACACCATGACGTTTCACACCTGTAACCAAACCACCCACCCCCGCCCCCGACCAATGTCTCTACCATCTACCCACCTTATGATTTCTGAGATACAACCCGGACAAATTTTTTCCAGCCAACCACCCACCCTTCCCGGATGGGTGAAAACAATACCCTCACAGCCTTTAAAGGCTGTGGGGTAAAAATTATCAAATTAGATCTACTATTTGGATTTTATATAGATTATTTACGTCAGAATGGTATATTAGCAATTCATGAACAATACCTTCAGATTGTTGGTGGCACTCACAGAAACATAGGTGATACAGAGGGAAGCACTGGTATGCACATTTAACATTTTACCTCTCACATGCTGTGCAGAGATGTGTGTGTCAGCACTTTTATGACTTAGTCTGTTAAAATAAATTTTTAGGTAAAACCTGCCTGAAACGTACTCAATGTTTATTCGTTTTGAATGTATGTTATTTGAAAATGCATGACAACAGCCCTTATCCTGATGTTGAGGGTGCATTTCTCACATGTTAACTACGTAGTTCTAAACAGCTGGTGATGCAAAACCTGTTGAAAATGTGGAGAACAATAGAAGTGTCAGTTGGTGTAATTACTGAGGTAATTGTCATGGTCTTACAATCACTGTACTCTATCTCTGCTCAGTCTAGCGAGAAAATATTATCATTTATATCAATTTACTCCTTTTTTATTTTTAGTCTCAATTTCATATATCTGTGCTTTTATTATCAAATGATGGGGAATTTCAATCTCAATATTTATTTATATCAACTTTATCATCAATTCTTATAAATGAGGCATCAACATTATCAAAAGAGTGTTGTCATTTATAACCACAGTGTGATCTCTAAGTGTAAGTACACATGTTTGCGGCTTATGACTTCCGCCAGCTGATTTGCAACAGCAAATTTTACAAAATTCTCAATATTTTGTCAACATACATCTACATTTACCTGTCAACTGATTTTTTTCCCTCCCATAGTGACAAATCGGCACCGCAAATCAGATGTCGGGTGTTGCAAAACCGAGTCGGACACATGTAAACAACCAAACTTAAATGAAAAGCAGGGAAAAAAGCACTGTCGGAAATAGGCCATCAGATGTCATAAGCCATATATCTGTGTATGTACATCAAGTATAGCCCCTTTAGTATAACTCTTTAAGTAAAATCCCCTTTAAGTAGAAATACACCTTTGTTCTATATGGTCCTATCTCACTTCACTTGACCATGCCATCTGGTATTCCTGGTTACATACCATTTTGCTCATTTAAGATTCAAGTTTACACGATTTAATTATAATTCTAAAATGTTGACAAATTACAGCTTGAAGATTTAGTTGACTGCTTCATACAACACTAAATAGGTTATCATGAAACTGGTTATGTAATTAGTATGACAGTTTTAAATAATACCAGCAGGCTTATCTTTTTGGAAGATAAAAAGTGTCCCAGCTGTTAACCAATGTATTTAATGGCACGGAAATATATTTCATTATCAACCACAATAGACTGATTTAACATTACTTTTAAAACACACTGCAGAAGTAATATTGTCAATGAGGTTGAGGAAAACAGTAGTGGATAGAGTAAGAAATCTAAAATTCGCCACATATCTGAAATTCGCCACACGTGAAAATACTAATAAAATAAATGAATTGTGGTGAGATTTGTTGACTGTATAGTAAATTAAGGCTTTTTGAACTGAAAAATACCAATTTTTGGAGAAAAACATCATTTTCTTCATAAAATTAACTAAGGTTTTAGAGGTGGCGAATTTTAGATTCCTGGCGAATTTTAGATTTCTTACTCTACCAACAAATTATGAACCAACATTGTAGGCAATCAAGCATTGAAAAATAACTAACAACTTTCCTATTTAGGTGAGGAACTCTATTTAAAATAATGACAACCCACTTCATAGTCCTTTTTCACTTAACAGATAAAGAGAATCATCTAGACGTTTGATATTGTTAATTTGTTATTGAAGTTGCATAAACTATTTCCACTGATTATTTACTTAGTTATAATTATTGAGGTCACCTATAGTTTGAGCTCCACACACAGTGAGCCACTGCCTTCTGGTGGTAATTTTAAGTAATTTCACAGTTTTCTGTAATAAAAGGATAAACAAGCTATTCCAGATATATTCATGGAGCATCATCTGCTCAAGTTGAATTCAGTAGGAGCTTTGTCACATATGGTCATTTATCCTGCAAATTACACCTGGGAGAGATGTCACTGATGTGTGCCATCAAATTGTTAATATATCAGAAAGACATCATAATATTAATGTAATCACTTTAGGAGCCTCATACATTACAAATTATTTTAGAATAAAGGAAACAGACTCAGACTTTTAAAGCACCTGTACCTACTGTTAAAAAAGAATGATAAATACAGAAAGAAAAATTGGAAGAAAACTTCTGCAAGGCAATAACCAAAGATTTACTATAAAGCTAATTCATTTCTAGTACATACGGGGGCTTTATTCACAAAAGGCTCTTTTGTGAATCTAGTGCAATAATATATCCTAGTGAAAATGTAATGCCATACTGAGAATATTTACCTAAAGCAAAATCTTGTTATAAATTTAGTTGACAGGTACAATGGATCCAAAATTAAAGTTACAGTTTCACTTTCCTTTTCAACAGCAAAGGTCATATTCAGTCATTTCTTCATGCAGCTGACATGTTGCCATGGTCTTAAACTGGATCCAAGATAAAGTCTTGTGCTTAATCTTAACAGGTTCATTCAATCCAACATAAAGTCTCAAGTCTGGTACACATGAAACAAAGTCTTACCTTAAAGCTTGTAAACAGGTGCAATGAATCCAAGACAAAGTATTTGTGTAAGCTGGGGCAACATTTTGGCTTTTATCTAGTGTTCTGATACACTAGACTGAAGAGAAAAGACTAGATGTCGACCTAAATTTAGAACACAAGTGCACTGGATTAAAGACATAAGTCTTGAAAATGCTCAGTCCTTAATCTGTCCCATTTTGTCTTCAACTTAATCCTGAAATGTAAAAGGAAACTGAGACAAACTCTTGACTTAACACTTTTGTGAATGCTACCGAAGAGCTCCCTTGTACATGGAAGCAAGCATGTCACGGTAAACAGTTCATGAGGCTACTAAAGAGAAGACTACACACCTGGTCCTAATGGATGAACATATACATATTATGTCACAATGTTCTATCATCAGCATATACAATAATCTCATCTTACTTTATTCAAACTTGCATGAAAAGACCACACTAGACCATAAATTACTCACTGTTTAAAGAGCTAGACTCTTTACACTACACTCAAACTCACAATCTTGGTCCACATTCCATATCATAGCAATATCGGTTTCTTTAGAAATTTGGTCATTTCATAAAACGTGGTCTATTTCTCAAGTTTCATTGCAAATATGGTTACCTAATGAGTTAACAACTGACATAGTGAAGTCAAACTTCAGTTAATATATTTACACATCAGACCTACTGATCAAACATAGGAAACAGAAAGTATGTCCATGTCAAAAGGTTGTCCTAACTTCCTTTATAAAAAGACAATGCAATCACTTTGAAATGTGGGGCATGTAGTCAACCCCTAAAATATTAAAACATCTTAATAAAAACAGCATTCTTCTTGCAAATCAGTCTTGGATTTTTAAATATAAATCAGCACATTTAGACTAAAACTGATATCTACTTTTGGCTTGGAAACAGGAAAAGTGAAATTGTTAGACATACTTAACTAAAATGACAATCAAAGCATTAATCACTGAAATAACGAAAACTTCAGAAGGTCTCACATGATCAATAAGGTTATATGGCTATTCACATTTATACAAAATGACTGTAGGCAATATATGTACTCATACTAAATGCATATGATAAAGTTTATGTGTACACATAATAACTGTACCAATAATTACATATGTGACAAATGTACACATAAATATAGATTACAAAAAAAAAAAATCTGTAGAGATGTGAATACTCCAACTACATGTAGATATATGGTTCTAAAAAAATTGACATTTATTTAAATTACTTTTCAAAAGTTACATGTAGTAACAAATATCAAATTAAGAGGTGAACTAATAAAATATCTTTAAATCTTGTCCTGGAAATGAAGAGGAACATAATTACATCTTGCAAAACAAAAGAATTTTCATTTTTTATGTTCGTATTTAAATAGCTTGAAAAGTACTTTTTTTCTGAAATGTCAAACTTAAGAATCTTGGCAAATAACAAAAAGCGAGTAAAAGTGAAACAGAAACAATAGGTTTGATAACCTACAACATTATAACAACGAATTACACAACTATGCATAAAGGTGCTGTAAGTTTTATAAAGACAAGTGCTGTTACTATACAAATAAAAAAAAACATTAAACCACCACTACTGTAAATCCTTGAGCAATTTAACTCTTTTTGTAAATTATGCTTTGACGTATTTATAAAGTATAAACAAAATTATATTTTTGTTATGCTTGTATGATATGGGTTTTAAGTAAATTTCAGGAACAGATAAAGATGATAAATGCTATTCCAGTTCATTTATATTAAGGGTGTGACATTGATATCTACACACATAATCAATTGTCCTATCCAAGTGGCAGGGATAAATATTTGTTTACAAATGTTCGATAGATTCATTGATTTAGAGGTCTACTGTGATTGGCTGGCTTGGGAGTACTGTCATATTCACTTGCAGTGATGTTATTGGAATATTTTGTATACCGACATATCACAGATGTTTTGTAACCCATGTATAATGTCATTTCTTGATATAGAACGACTTGGTTTTATTCACAAATAAGAAATTTATTTCATAACACCACATTTCAGTGTAACATCTTCAGAACAGTCACTTGAGTTGTGATATTCAAGGCACTGTTTAAGGGTTGGTCATGAGTTTTGAAACTGAACATCAAGCATATGACCTCATTCTCAGTATACTACACAGGTCTGACCATGATGGGTAATCTGAATGTTGGAGACCAGGAATCATGGAGAACTCGGACCTTTGCCAACTCAGCCACCACCAACTGGAACGCAGTTTGATGCAAACTCAGCCTTTTCTAAAACTCATCCCCACCAAGTTGACCCTTTTTCCATATCTATTATTTATTTATGCATCACAGAAATAATGTACTATGTGTTTAAAGAGACAAGTTTGCATGGAAATGGTTGTTAGAAAGAAGTATTTTACAAATGACGGCTACATTATTAAACTGTCACCAATGGATTTGATATAGAGCACTCTTGTGCATATTACTCCAACTATGTAAGCCTGATTCGAGATTACGTTAAACCATTACATCCACAATCAAAAATTGTAAACAATGATACCCAGATTATTAAAATCCATCCATAAATAATGATTTTGTGTCGAGTTGAATTTCTAAAAGAATGCGGGCGAGTTCACATAGATAGGTCTGAGTTAGCAGGTGCAGAGTTGACGAAGGGCCGAGCTGACCAGTTTCCAGAGAAAAGCAGGTCATACTTATTGGTGAAATTAGGGACAAAGCAGAGAGACATCAATTCTGTCTGGATACTGGAGGTTCATAAAATAAAACATGTATTTTAATGTAAGGCAGGAAGATATAATACATTTAAAAGTATAGAAAACTGTCTTCATAACACTGGGTGTTTGGATAACAAAGGTTCGGTTATAGGTTACGATGTTGCGCCTTAGAGTATGTCACTCTGGCAGAGATTAAGCGCTATAAAAGTTGAATTGGAATTGGAATTAGGCATATGTTGGGGTTTTACTGTATGTTATTAGTATGACAGACAAGAGGAACTTATTCAAGGATTTACAGTGGCTCCCTGTGTGAAGGACACTGTCTGATAACTGAGGTCAGTTGCCATTAAAAACATGGACACAGAGTACACAGATAATATAACAAATGACCCAAATAATACACCCAGAAAACTCAAAAGGATTTTTCGTCAAAACTGGAAAATGACAACAAAAACATGAACGGGGGAAAGGAAAACATTGAAAATAAAGGTTTTAAAACAAATATGTTTTTTGTCCCAAAAAAAGGGTAAATAGGGTAATATATGTATATGAGAATCTGTATCACCTAATGTCACAAATTCTATTCTCTGGACCTATTCAAATAGGTTATAAACAAACAAATAAACAAAAAGCACTGATTTCCTAATATATATATATATATACATGTATATATATATATATGTGAATGTTTACCCACAATTCACTGCACAAACTTTTACTTTTGGCTTACACACATATTAAATCTTCTACAATCATTCATACATTCCTTTTGTTTTATATCTGCAAACTAACTGAAATAAAAAAATGGATTGTTCTACAAATATTGGTTACTGAATGTGATATTTACCATAAAAAGTTTTTCAATGTTTTTGATGCTCTTTAAAGAAAGAACTGATTGAAATTTGCCCTAGTTTGTGTGAAGTTTGTTTTCACTAATGAAGGTCCCTTACTCTACTTTAACACTCTTATAAATGTTAGATTGTTTTAGGCCACTCATAAATGTGAGACTGTTTCAGCCAGCTTTAGGTTATTTTTATTTAATTCACAGTTGTAGCAGAACAACCCTTTTAGAATCTTCCCTATCTATGGCAAACTACACACAATGTAGCAGATTTCACAATGCTTGAGGTCCGTATGCAACAAACCAACATGATCCACCCATTGATACATTCAAATACCAGGCCCCCTTAAGCTGAAGAATATGATGAAAAATGCTTTTCAATATCATTCCAGAAATAAGGATGTTCTAGTCATTTAAAATGGAGATCCGTGCTGTATGCCAAATATACCTACCAATCTGATAAAAATTAAAAAAGTTTTTAAAAAAAACAATACAAATGTTTTTGCATTATATATCTTATTGCGTCATCATTGGTTCAAACAGACATGGTATATTGAGTTCCAACAAGATTAATGGGTAGGATCATTTATCAGATAATTTCACATTTATATGTGTCAATGATGTATCAAAAGTAGTGCACACTTCACACACAGTTGAAACCTGTTCATTCAAATCTAAAGGGATCAGGAGCCAATTTCACGAAACATCTCGCACTTAGCCTAGTCTCAGGCTGAGCCACTGGCTCAAATCTGAGTATTTTGGCTCAGTTAAGTTTTTGTCTCAAACAGTTTTCACAGAAAGGGTTTCAGCTAAGACCAAGCTTATCAAATAACCACAGTGGTTTCCTGTGTCAAGTGACTCTTAATTTCTAGTCAATATATTCTACTAATGACATATGTTCCTTGTTTCACAAATTTTATCTCTGGTCAAACGCGAATTTGGAATGGGAAACCTTATGAACACACAAAAAAAACACCCAATCACTACTTTATGGGTTTGTTTTTTATACTTGTACTTTGGTTTCAGCCAATTCAACTTTTGAAGTAGAGAAAGAATTATGGCAGCCATATTTGAGCCTATTTTTGCAAAAGTTTAGCTCACTACCTTCCTGTCTCAGCATTTGAGCCAGTGGTTCAGCCAAAGCTGAGACTGAAGCCACTGGTAAATTGTTCCAAAAACTTGAGACAAAAGTCTTAACTTTAAGCCCGAGACAAGGGCCAAGACCATTCATGAAATCCACCTGAAAAAATATTTCAATTTATCCAGAAATGCCAGACATCAGGGTAAATGTTCATTTCTACTTAAAGTAGAATTTTACCAAATGGAGTTCCACCTGTAGGGATTTAACTCTTTCAGACAATAACAAAAATTCTCTTTGCTTTAATCAGGATTCTGAAATACTACACTGTTCTTGTATTTAAAGAGTACTTCAGTACTTCAATGAGTACTTTTGTACTGACCATTATTCTCCAACAGTGGGCCTCAACAATGCAATACAATGTCTCTGTTTACACAATAATATGGCGATTGTTCTCATGACCTTTTCCAGTGATGCTGTGTTTCCATGCGTATGATTAATGAATGGTGATAAAAGTCATTTGTGATATCTATCTAGAAATAAACTACAAATCCAACCCAATTTGGAACATGGACAAAGTATTTAAAAGCAAAGAGAAACACTTATTTTCCAGCAATCTTTTTCTGAGCAAAAATAATGGAATCAATCACTACTGGACTTCAGATGTAGATGGATACACTTTTTATGTGTCTACACAATAACACAATTCATAGATCATAAACATGGAAACAGAACCAAATTCAGAAACATGCAAATCCCTTAGAATTCATTCTGTAGCACTCTTATTATTTGAATATACAGCAACTCTCGCCTGAGTAAAAAACACACATTTATACAACTTCTGGCAAAATATATATATCGCTGTTTATGTGCTTAAAGCTCCATTACTTTCAAAATAACAAGAGAAAAACATTATGACATATTTAGTACTATGAAATATGGAAACGTCACTACCTTTGACAATAATTTACTAAACTGAAAAGTACAAACAACAACTGAATAAATGGATAATCTTCATTTCGTGGTTTATGCAATCACAATTACACTAACACACTGTATTCACAAAAACATTTTGTACCCTTGTTACACTCGTAAAATCTAAAATGAACCAGTGGTAATAAATAACTTTCTAAGCAAACTAAAGAAAGCTATAAACAAATATTGTTTGAAATGGGATTAAAAATTTCACCAAATAAACAATTATCTTACATCATTAGGTTTCACTTTGCGAAGGTAAAACTATGTTCATAAAGCTGAATCTTCAGATAACTAAAGTTTGGAGTATAGAGGTATATTTCTGATATATTTCTGATATATAGCCTAGCATTAATTGTTTGCAAGCATCACTAAGGCACATATTAATTTCAACAAGATTCCAGTCTCAAAAAATGTGAAAATATTGCCACAAATACAGAGGTAATGAGGAATTGCATGGAAAGTTTAATGGACATTTAATTCTGCTTAAAAGGCAGTTCTATTCAAGCCATTTCTACATAGAGGGGTTTTAAGTATTAATATGAGATAATATTCTAGAAGTGTGGGGGGACATAATGTTTTTACTTCATAAAAAAACAGAGACTTGTGAGTTAAAGAATAATGATAAATTCTGATGTAATATGTTGTGAAAATTTCATAAATACAGTGTCCTTTGGCCAGTCAACTGGAAACAGCCTGAAGCATTTGCATGCATGGAGAGAACTAACATATCTGCCGCACTTTAAAATGTTTGATAATGATTTCTAGCTTTTTTTGTTGTTGTTCCCTGTGGCTCATCCTTACTGTTTCAGAGAAATTTATCTGTCCAAAATTTAAAAAAACATTTAAACTTTAGACAGTGAGTACAGATATTGTTAAATCAAGCACTTGAGAAAACCGTATCACTAAGGGGATTTTCCACACACAAGATTTCAAAAGAGCCCTTTCAAGGGTTAGGAAGGAAATAACCAAAACAAATTTCATCAAAAGTGTGAAGGGTATCTTAATAAAAAGTGTTGTAACAAACAAACAGACAGATCCGGATGCCATGAACTACTTTTTAAGCTAAGCTTATATAAACTATCCAACTAAAAACATCACACTCCCTACGGGTGTTGTAGTTTTAGAGAAGTTGATGAAGTCTACATAAATCCAATGCTACATGACCATGACATGGTAACTGACTTTGTCAGCTAATACAAGAATTTGTACACACAAAACAAATAAAATAAAATCCTACATTTTCAACTAAACAGCAGAAATATGCTAACAAAATAATAAGGTGACTCAACCCAACATGATAACAAAACAAGGGAAGGCATGGTAACAAAGGTGGGATATCCACAAAATGCACACACTTGGGCTATGTTTCCATGTTCCCAACTTTTGTGATCAGTGATCCATCATCAACACCAAACACATTTACAATGTGTGTTGTTCCATTTACAAAATTTTAACAAGAATAAAGTCTAATAAACCAATTTTGAAGACAAAATTAACATACGCTTATAAAAAACAAAAAACTGACACATCACAAATTCTTTCATGGAACCTGTAATGATTTCATAGAGTCAAGACACAAAAACCTACCAAATGCACATATTTCTTATGATATCAAGATGACACCAAAAACTGTGTTTGCTGGGTGAAAATTGCAAACATGGAAACAGAAGCCGAGTTTCTACGGTGGACTATAAATAACAAAACACCTCTCAGTCTGATGAAAGCACAAGAAAGTTCACTGGTTTATTGATGAACCACTTAGGGTATATATATCATTTCTTACACATCACGCATACAAACAGCATTTTATTTATTTCTCTGACTTTTTCTATACAATTAAATAAACTGAGCATTTAAAATTTGAAAGAATCGAAAGTAAATAACCGGTATCATTGAGAAAGTTTACAACCATCTAAGCTTGCAGATATGTCTAGTAGAAATAAAATCTATTCAGAAGGTAAATAGTATGATTGTTGAACCATGTTCAGTTGCACATCAAGGAAGCAGAGAAATATTCTACTGGACCAGGAACCCAGACAACAGGTTAAACTTTCACCAGGTAAAGGCACTCTATTAGGACCTCATTAGAAAATTTATACAAATACATCTGTATGCTGATGACACAAGAACACATAGAATATCTTTGGTCTTCTCTGCTTTAAGGGGCACAATGAATGTGTGTGTTTAGAGCATGCTTGATAAATCCTTAAAAAGTTATATGCATTAAACAAAGCAAGGAAGGGCAATAATGATCCTCCAGAAGATTTGGGTTACATGGTTTCCTATAAGTTTTTTTACATCCCAAACCTCTACAACTAATCACAAAGGAGGTTCAGGGTGTCATAAGTATAAAGGACCTCATCTGACCTTTGATGAAGGGGTCAAGGTCAAATCTAACCTCATCAACAGATTCACCTCAAATGATTTTCCAGAAGTAGTTGTCACATCCCATTTGCTAGAACCAATAATAAATAGATATGGGTCATCATATATATCAAAGACCACATATGACCTTGAAGGAAGTGTCAAAGGTCAAATATATGGTTTCCATATGGTTTCCTATAAGGTGTCCACACATACCAAACTGCTCGGACAAATAATAAGACATAGGGCAAGTTCAAGATAACCTTTGGAGGTGACTTTGACCAGATGATCAAACTTTATACAGGAGATACATATTTGTTATAAATGAGGGAGGTGTGTGGACCCACCAACTTATTTAGGCCTACATAAAGAGGTGCCATTTTCAGTACATTAAGCAGACCTAAAGTGACCTGAAAAACAATATCCGAGGTCAACAAAATGAATGTCAGTAGTCTTATTTTGTACTCAAGATCTGTTTTGAATAATTTCAATATTACAGTTCATCAAAAAGTACATACAGAATATGTTTCACAAAAATGTTCTAAATTTAGTCATTTTGCAGATGTAAGTGATTTACTCAATAACAATAATATATCAAAGTAGTTATTATCCAGGTAATTACTTTGCTTCGCATTCCTATAGCTTTGAAACTTCTCTATGATGGAATTAATGTAAAAGTAGTGGAATACACAATTTGACAAAAACACCTTAACTTTAATAGTTATGATGATAAAAGTCATTTACTCAATTTGCACACTGTTGAGAACTGAAAACATCTCTTACACAGGTGTTGAGATAGACCTCAAAAAGGTACCACCTTGCAGGTACAGAGAAACTAGCTGAACAACATTTTTACCAAATGGAGTTATAAGCAATTTACTCACTTCACTATGGACCTAGGTCTGCAAAAGAGTAAAAATAATGGACGACATAAGAAAATAAGAGAACTTTATTGAAACTAAAGTTCTAACAGCTCTGCACTTCAGAGAAAACTGTATGTTACATATGCTCAGACAAAATCTCCTGACCAGTATGTGGGCAATAATGTGAACTTGTGTGTACTGACACGGGCAACTTCATTAATTAAACATTGGGTCCTCAGAAAGCCCTTTCCATTGAAATGTACCCTATTATAAAGACCGGAAATGCGCAGTGAACGAAAAGTCGTCGCTGCGCATCGTTGCTAGCTTACATTGTAATGCGAGGGATATAATATTGTAAAAGTAGTCCAAATGGCTGTAATTCAGCAAAGATATAGTTCCTAAACAACTACATTTCTTGACTGAAAAATAGACGTTTTAGTTTTAAAATCAAACCGGTCTTTATAATAGCAATAAAGGACTTGGTTTGAGTATTGTATCGTCGAATAAATCACAAACATCTGGCCATAATGGACTCAGCCCTGTCGGGCTTCGTCCATTATTCTGCCCGGAAGTTTGTGATTTATTCGCCGATACAGTACTCAAACCTCGTCCTTTATTGCTACATTAACTGGAAGTACTGATTAAGTAGAAGTATCTTTCTGTTGCATTTTACTTGACAGAGTTGAGCTGTACACTGAAAGGTAACCCTGCTCTTCTTATACTCAAACTTCTGCACTTTCACAAAGTGGAAGTTTTTATTTCTGCTTCATGAGAACCATACATATTTTTGTCCATGTGATAATATTACACATCAATGCATAACAAATTCACAAATCCATATTTCTTTCAAATACTGCACAGTAAAAATGACACCACTGATGATGTTTAAGCACTTAGTAGTTGATAATACTAATATTTATATAATGTAAAGATATAGATGTATAAATTAAGAACTAGATCTTTATTGTCACAACATTCAATCGCATTCGTAGTTGTTTTCAAAGAATTAAAGCAATTTCCCATGTTGAAAGACTTCAAAGTTTATTATTTCTGCTTTTTATAAAAAATAGACTTGTCGTAGCAATAAAAAAAAGAAATGATTGAGACTAGAAAAAACACACAGTACTTATGACAAAATAAAACAACATATAGTTTTTTGACAGAACTATGTACAGACAGAAAATCTATATACATACACGTACTAACTTCAACATCTACAAAGCACTTCTTAAAACTGCTTTGAACAGCTAGTTGTTAGATAAACTGAAAATACTTCATACACATGTCTTTCTATACCAGTTTTTTCTGTCACAAACTTGGTGCAAAACTTGTCCACATAATCACAATTGAACTCATTTTCACAACAACCATCGTCTCTATATTTGTGGGAATGGAATACTAAACTTTTTCCCATTTTCTATACAAACATTCCGCTGATGTGTTTTCCATCACTATAAACTTTATCACCATGCCTTCCTGTGTGAAAAGTTCCTACTGAAAACATCACAGTCTCAACAATTAATAGCAATCGGATTGGAAATTTATGTTACAACATCTCTTTTCAGATTATATATAAATACTGGAATTTCTGTATGTCAAAACACTTATATTCATGATAGGGATGAATTGGTAGCAAATTTTTTTCCAAATCTCAATCCCACCAATGCAAAACCATTACCATATCAGGATATCAACCATGTCCTCTAGCACTGTCCCAGTCAAATAGGTCCACCCCTAGTTCTCACACATGCAAAATAAATTCTCCAGATTTTTGGGGCTGAATTCATTAAATATCAAGATTGCTGCAAGAAAGGTGTCAATAGGAATATTTATAAAATTATGAAATGCTCTGACAAGAAGAAACCAGGGTTTTCTGTACATGTTTTGCCTACAACAAGTATTTTTATATATTTATCTTGGATAAATATACACATATATTTTATATATGCGTGTCTATTTTATATATATATTAAATGATAAACTTGCATACCACTTCATACAAATTTCTTTATTTCATTTTTTTTTCTGACAGAAATAGACAAGTACAACTATGACATACTGTATCAGTATTAAATAACCTATTCTAAGGATTCACCATGTAAAAACACTGGTCCTCAAAATTCAATCACAACAATAATTTTACAGCATTTATACTGTAGTATTGAAAATGACTTAGGTATTTTTAAAACCAAGTATTTGTGTACATTTTGTGCAATCTCTAATAGTTTATATTATTATACAACACTTTAATCTGGTTTATATATCTTTTTCCTATAAATGTAAAATATCACACTATATAAACATTTACGGAGCAATTCTGTAGATCACAGAAAGCCGTGCTTATAGAATCAAAACAATTGTCACTTAATCTAAAATTTCCCATGTTCTTTCAAAAGGAACATCAGAAGACTCTTGTTTTTTACTATATAAATTTTTATTTTATAGCCAATTAAAAGAATTCATTCAGAATTTATGTGTGGTGAATTGCCTGACCAGTGAGAAAGGTAGTAGAGCCTCATGTCTCCACAAATCCTTCACAGAGAAGCACAAGCACTACAGGCTTTGTGTTTGTTAATAATATCCTCTTTAAATCCTCCAAATTACAAGTTTTACGACTAGAATTATATACATTCTCACATCCAGTTTCAACGCAATGTTTATTACTTGCTTTGTCTATTATGCTCTGGAAGAAGGGAAATATATCCAAAGCTATAAATATTACTGAATGTGAGTTCTTCCCACCTGAATGTACAAAAGTGCAAAAATCTACAAATCAACAGGTCAGTACCCCCTCATCCCACCCACCCCCGAAATGCCATAGCTATAGGATGCCAGAACTGTAATGTTCTGAAGTTGAGGGTAAAGTGGAAGCATCGGGTGTATGAGCGTTCGCACTACTGCTACTCGAGCTGTCTGTTACATCAATAGGTCCTTCATCTGTGCCACTGAACGTCTCTGCTGGATCTTGCACTGTCAGTGACGACCGACGGCGTTTCCGTAAATGAGCAGTTTGCAAGGCTTCACCCTTCTCATCCTCCAGGTAATCTCTTGAGGTCCGTCGACATTCACCGCTGCTTGTGGTAAAATCCTGCTTACCCTCGGTGCCCTGTGATTTTGGTTGCCCTGACAATAACGCAGCATGACTTGCACTATTGTTACTGCTGCCGCTACTGTTACCATGATTACCTGAGATGCTCCCTGCTTCCCCAATCCCCGTTGCCAACCTGTAGCCACCAGCTTGGTCCTCACTTGCTGATTCCTTTTCCACCTCCACAATATCCTCTTGAGGTGATCGTGATGGTGATGGACCTTGAGGGGATGCATCCCGTTGCCGTGATGACTGAGGGGGCATAGGATGCTGTCCATTGGTGGTAATAGTAGCCACAGCACTGGTTGATACATTGGGACTAGTTGATGATGGGAGAGACTGCCTCTGAGTGAGAGAGATACAGATGTCACCAACCACTAATTTGTGACATTGTAAGTCATAGTGCTGACGCGTCTTATCGGGACTACAGGATGACCAACCTTGGCCAAAGACAAAGAAAGGGTGCTCCAAGGTGGCTTCTACTGTCACCTATAAAAATATTAAAAAGTAGAGTAATACAAAGACAAACTAATGTAAAAAACATGAATAATAATACAAAGAAAGGGTACTTCTGGTGTACTCTAACAGGTGATTGTTTTATTGTTACATGAAAAAATATATAGGGGAGTGGGTTAATACACAAAAAGTACACAGGGGGACTGAAACTATATCAAGCTGAGTACTCCCAGTTGGCCTATGCTGCTACCTATAAACAAATTTGAAATATGGAATAATAAGCAAAATTGCACAAAGACAGTATTTAACGACAATATGCACCAAACTGTTATCACCTGTCACCCGTACAAAAAAGATTATACTTGGACACTGGAGTAATACAAAGAGAAAAGAATACCCAGCATGATCCATAAGTCACTTCAAAGTGATCTAGAAATATGTATAAGGATACATACAATACTGATTTGTATTGTTATTTATACTCAGTACAATATCTCCACGTACTACAGGACTCATAGCATTGTATGACCCATCCGACTGTACAAGTATAGTCCAACCCACAAATTACAGACATTCCCCTCACTGAGAGAGAGAGGCACAAGGATGACCATTTATCAATGTCCTTAAGGTTCTTTAACCTGATGACATATACAATATGAAAAATCGATAAGACTAAAGAAACTAGACTTACGCATCGGGAGAACCGATGCAAATTTGTATCCACCGGAGAGACAACTCACCAAAGCCAGTGAACCATCGTTTGACCTTGAAGGAGCGGTCCAAGGTCAAATCTGACCACATCAAAAGACTCCAAGCTCATGATTTCCTATAAGCTGGTTTCACATTGCAAACCTCTAGGACCAATAATAAGCGAGTTATAAGCACTTTTAAGTTTGGCTATCATCGTTTGACCTTGAAGGAAGGGCCCAAGGTCAAATCTGACCACATCAAAAGATTCCTAGCTCATGATTTTGTATAAGTTGGTTTCACATTGCAAACCTCTAGGACCAACAATAAGCAAGTTATAAGCACTTTTAAGTTTGGGTATCCTTGTTTGATCTTGAAGCTTCGAAGGAGGGGACAAAGGTCAAATCTGGCCGCATCAGAAGATTCCCATCCCATGACTTCCTATAGGCTGGTTTCACATTGAAAACCTCTAGGACCAATAATTAAGGAGATATAGGCACTATAGCTGGCTACGTGGGGTACTTTGGCACTCTGTGGCTGACCTTGAATTGAGAGCTTCAAGGTCAAATGTCTGCACGGTTGTTGGGTACATGTATATCTGTTATACATATGAGCTATGAAGAGATTGAACCTTCTATCTATGAGAACCAGCCAGTAGAAAAAGGTAGATAATTTTCAAACAAATGCCTGCGGCGGCCATCTTGTTTTTCAGAATAAGGCTAATTCAGTCCCAGAGAAGCTTACCCCCCAGTGAAGATGTCCTGCAAATTTGGTGAACCTAGCTGATGTAGTTTTCCTCTGAGAGGGTTAACACCAAAAATCTCTGTACGCGCAGCGGCGGCGGTGGCGTAGCGGACGCTAAACAAAAGTATCTACCAGATGCCTCAGGTGGATACAATAAACAAGCAATCAGTGACTGATAAATTAGTTACATATCTGGAGTTGGGCAAAGACTGGACGAATGATGAGATAGGTCACACGACCAACAAGATTTTGCTCTGGACTTGATATTGCAATCAGTACCAGCAGGTGCATATTTGACAATATACCATAAGTGTAACCTTTTAAGGTCAGACCTCATTAGGGTTCAGCTTCAAGTGACCTTGAAATCGCAAAATATAGATCAAATATGTCAAGCCATTTTTGGTACAATGTGTGGAAACAAAGAAAAACTTAAAATCAATATTATTTTTTATACATGGCAGATTAAGGTTACCTTAAAATGGCACTTTAGATACATGTGCATGCCAAATCTGAATTGTATCTGAATCTTTTTATTTGAAGAAAATCCATTGAGTAGATCTATAGTGTTTTTTGCTGTAAATATTTTGGATTGTCACAGCCTATATTTTACAGAGCTTAATATTCAAGAGATTTATTTTATAAATAGAACCAAAAGAACCAATATCTTTGATAGTAATTCCTTAATATTACTTATCTTTGCTCAATAATATTTTCCGTTTACAACACTTTTCAACAAAATGGTCCAAATAGATAAAATGTACAAGATTTGTCTTTCCTGTTCTAAGGTATGTACTGTATTCTGTATTGCCCGTGTTTTTCTTAGGCCTTCAACACCTCACCATCCCCAACATTATCGCCCCAAAAATTGTTAATATGTCATTCTGGGGTAATCTGTCTCCATTAAAAACCAAAAAGGGCTAGTTTGCTTATTTAAGTTATTTTATATCCATTTTCAACCAAATTTTCATTATTTTAGTTGTTATTTCATATTTTATTACCTAGAGATAGTCTACATCACACACATTTTACTTCCACTCAGTCTAAGCTTAAATGCAAGAACCTAGATTTGGGTCATATTAGAACACTTGGCTGGTTTTCATTGTCGTAAATACATATCCCCAACTTTGCAAATATTTGTTAACAAAGCCCCTTGGCACTTCACAGTGCGGCAACAGTATATCAATTTAAAAATTCATCCAATAGACAGTTTATCTTAAACGACAGAAAATAGCATCAGAGATGCCCGTACCCCACAGCCTGGGGAAATGGTTTTCAACACCATGATATATAGAAGTAGTGAAACAGTACAAAGATCGGAATACTCTCAGCGCAGTGTCACTTATATGAAGGTTCAAATAATGTTTAATGACTACTCAAAACTGTCAAAAAAGAGCACTTGTGGTCATTCCTAGATTTCAACAATAGTATTTATCGATTGGTGCACATGCGTAACAACTCTGGATAAAAAAAACTGGTGCAACAAGGTGGCTCCTACAGTCACTTCCGAAGAATACAACACACATGTCTAAAAGAAACTAAAAATGCTGCAACTATATCAATAGATGGGGAGGGTTAAATTATACCACTTTGTAAAAGTAGATCATTCTGTCTGTATCATGAAGAGATATTTTCCCTTTTTATGCAAGAAAATATTATATCAAGTTAAAGTACAACAGGAAATAATCTGTTAGAGTTATTTTATTAGAAGTGAAGCCAGTTATTTATAATATAAACTGGAAACCACGTTTTTATTCTGGCACATTTCTTCGGTTTTGTGATCTGGTAACCTAGTAAATATGTATCCGACTAGCCAAACTAGCTGGATACACTGAATCAGTAACAAGTCATAGTTTAATAAGTATGTATAAATTATATAAATATGTCTCTTATTTATTAACTTCGTCACATGATCATTGTTTACTACCTTGAGGTAAAGTATCTCTGAGAGAGGAAGCCACACCAAGACAGTTGGTTGTATTTACAGGATTTTTTTGGTAATAATTCTTAATCTCTTCCTTTTAAACCTAAGTCCTTTGAGGCCACACATAATGCTGGGTGAGTACAAAGATGAACTTAGAGTCTTACATGCATCAATAAACCACAGCTCATGTTTGTGCAAAAACTAGAATCATGCCACTCGATTTATTGTCAGCCGGCGGTCAGTAGCCCCGTAAAAGCAATTATAAAAGCAATTATAATAGATCAAGGCTGAAAATTCCTAGCCCATGATTTTCTATAGGTTGGTTTCACACTGCAAACCTCTAGGATGAATAATAAGCGAGTTATAAGCACTTTTAAGTTTGGCTGTCTTTGTTTGACCTTGAAGGAGGGGCCCAAGGTCAAATCTGACCATATCAGCAGATTCCTAACCCATGATTTCCTATAGGTTGTTTTCACATTGCAAACCTCTAGGACAAACAATAAGCAAGGTATAAGCCATTTTAAATTTGGCTATCATCGTTTGATCTTGAAGGAGGGGTCCAAGGTCAAATCTGACCATATCAGAAGATTCCTAACCCATGACTTTTTATGGGGTGGTTTCACATCCCAAACCTCTAGGACCAATAATAAAGGAGTTATAAGCACTTTTAAGTTAGGCTATCCTCGTTTGACCTTGAAGGAGCAGCCCAAGGTCCAAGAGGGGCCCAAGGTCAAATCTGACCACATTAGCTGATTCCTAACCCATGATTTCCTATAGGTTCACATTGCAAACCTCTAGGACAAATAATAAGCAAGTTATAAGCCATTTTAAATTTGGCTATCATTGTTTGACCTTGAAGGAGGAGTCCAAGGTCAAATCTGACCATATCAGAAGATTCCTAACCCATGATTTCTTATGGGTTGGTTTCACATTGCAAACCTCTAGGACCAGTAATAAGCGAGTTATAAGCACTTTTGCAATACTTTTCAAGTTACAACTGATTTACTCAACAGTGATAACCTCAAAGTAGCTATTACTGGGCTATGCAATGAGCTACAGGTCTGCAATTTTACTGTGTTATAGCTGACCCAAAAGTAGCTGAATAACATATTTAAACAAAATTCTCTAAATGCAATAGTTTTCAAGTTAAATATCAAAATTTTTGATGTTTTTGACTCCTCAGAGTATAACTTTGACTCCTGGGCTTAAAATAGCTATTACTCGCATGATTTTGATCCCAGGCCTACAAAAAAGATAGGGTGGAGAGACATCATACCCACCAATTCATGCACTAAATATAAAATAAATCTGAAAGAAACTGTGCCCTATAGCTTGAACACAAGCAATAATCAAAATTTTTGATGTTTTTGACTCTCCAGAGCATAATTTTGACTCCTGGGCTACCAAACCAATAGGGTGGCCAGATATTTGCCATAGCAAACCACTTGCTAAGTTAAAGAAATCCCAAAAGAAATGTGGCACATTTAGAGTGATTCACATTTTGGTACGGAGACATTTAGTGGGATTCACATTTTGGAAAGGACACATTTACTGGGATTCACATTTTGGTAAGGACATATTTAGTGGGATTCACATTTGGTTTGGATGGCCTTGGTGCAATTTGACACAACCTGGAATATGTTTTTTGTTCCAGACTGCTTTTTTGAAATCTTTCAAGGCAAATACAAGGCAGCCCATTTTTTAATGTGTACAACCTAGATAAAAGATCTATTTTTATAGCAAGAAGGATGAAGCTGTCAAGCAGAAATCAAATACATACAGATACAGCCATAAATTAAAGGTGTGACCTAGCCAAAAGAAACTCATACTTATTTCTACTTTAAAAGAAATATTGCATGACAGATTAAACTTAAAGGGGACCAACTGAAAAATCTGCATTGAAAGTAGAGTAAGTAATACATCACTATATTTTGAATGGCTTACAATTGTCTCAATATGGGTCATTTCAGTGTTGTAAGCAGCACTTTTGAGTGGTGTTATTCTGCCATATTAAGAAGACATTGTAGCTTGAACTTAAGCATTTTGATTTACAATTTGAATGTTATATCATTATAGGATATATAAGTGAATACAGTATAAACTTATAAGTAACAACTTTAGCTTATTCCTTCATCAGATGCTGAGTATCATCACTGTTGTCAGTTTCCCAAAAACTAGAAAGCTTGAAATCCAATGGCATAAAAAGTGCAATATCCCTTTCACACTGAAGGCAGTATTGCCCATGGTAGGCCACGTTTGGTGAAACGTCCCTGTCCTTAGACCACCATGTGATGTCTGTTTGCAAACTTGCAAGTCAGTGGCGAGCCGTCCATTATCTTGTGAGTCCTATGGAAGTTTTAAACTGTTCAAAATTTTCGTCTCTGATTTTGATACCATGGGCATGCGCGGACGATTTCGTGCATGTGTGTATGAATTTCTTACTACAGTAACCGAAGGTGTGGTACACAGTGTACATAAGGTCGTGATTCAGTCGTCTTTCGGTGTAATACAGCGACATAAGGTGAGTTAAGGTATTGGTCATTTTGCCACGTTTTCGTCCGACGGCTACCGAAGGTGAGTTTAGGTTGCTTCTCGGCGACCAATGTTTGTAGTACTGTCATTCTACCGTTATTGACAGTTAAAAAACCGTGTCCAGTCAGTGGCCGTCCGCCTGTAGTGTAAACAACTCAGACGATATGGTGCGACCTGAGGGCAGTTCCGCCACCGAGTGAAACTTCTACTCTGGGACGTACCCCCTGTAGTGTGAAAGGGGAAAAATTTGTCTGCCGTGTTGGCAGAGTAGTACCTATTGAATTTTGTAAATTATTAAAAATATGAACTGAATTCCCAATGATAGTGGTCAGTAAGAAAAATCCTCTATTCAATACAAGTGCATATAAACATCATTATGAAAAATGCTTAAATTGTGATATTTATTTATAATATACTGTCTATTTTATACTTATTTTGTTGTATTATTTCCAAACAATATCCATTGGACAAATAAAGCTGAAATCTGAATTCTGTGGTTTCTGGCTCTACTGATATAAAATTCAGAAAACCCATATTCATTTTAAGTCATTTTTTTTTGTCAGAATAAATCCACAAACCTTACGATAAGAACCAATTAAGCACTGAGGCTAAAAATTAAAAGGTAACACAAGCTTGAGTCATTTTAGAGTGACTTGAGTTGAACTGAACTGAACTGGTTAATGATAGTTTCTCAAGCATAAATCAAAAGGTCAACTTATAAATAACTTAACTGGAAACTTCATAGCAAAAGTCTTACATTTTCACTTATTTTATTTCTCTGTCTTATTTTTGCAAACACTGCAACAAGGAAGCATTTGTTTGCAACCTGAAAAATTGTTCACTGTACTAACCTATTCACAGGAGTAAATTGAACGTTGTCAGTATATAAAATCATAAATATAAATTTTTGACTTCTTCATACTACTTTCAATAGAATTTTAAGTAACAACAAAATTTTCAGCAATTTGCAGTGGCTGAAGTCTGGACTGGAAGTTCATCAAATGTCAGTAAATATTGACAAAACATGTAAATCCTTGCACCTGCCTCTGTTTGGACTGAGAATGTCAGCAGAAGTCACATGACCCAGTTGCGTGTGCTGAGCAGCTGAGTTCTGCGGGATGTAAATGACTAATGAATTTCAATGAACAATTGTCAGTATATGTTTTCAATTAAACAGTAGAACTGATCAACATTTTATTCAGCTGTGATTCTTGCTCTTTTTAAAGGTCTATACCCACATCATGTGGTGATAACTGGTTTTGTTGTGATTACCAGATCATCTCATTATCACAAAATCATTTAGTCCTCACATTATCTTGTGAGCACAACAAAATCCATCAACTAAAATGACAATTCCTTAATTTATTGTTTGATTTTGAAACTTTTTTCTCCATTGTTTTACGTGTAAAGAGGACTGATATTCCACCAATTTACAATTTAAAGTGCTTTTTAGGGGGTGATACTAAACAACATTTTTGTGACCCATGATCCAAAAGTATGGAAAAGTTATACATTTCTGGTTGTTGGAAAAGTATGTGTTAAATGAATATCCCAAGTAGTATGTATAAAATTTAAATGGACTTGGTAGATGTTCAGACAATTTTCCTTGACGACATTTTTGCAATACATAATATAACTAATACAAATTGTACATCAGTAGACAGCATAAAGTAATGAATAACTAACATTAAAACAAACTTATGCCCCTTTCACACACTACAGGCAGTACGTCCCGTGGTTAGAAGTTTTACTCAGCGGCAGAACCGCCTCCCAGGTCACCCCCATATCATACAAGTTGCTCACACTACAGGTGGTGTAATATGCAGTTATAGGTGTTTGGCAAAATGCTCTTGTCCTTCAACTGCCATCCAAGATTCGTATGCGACCTTGTGTCACAGTGGCGCAATGTCTAATACCTAAACTCACCTTATGTTGCCATATTATACCGAAAGACGACTAAATCACAACCTTATGTACACCGTGGACCACACCTTTTGTTCCCGTACTAAGAAATTTATATGTGCATGTGCGGAATCGTATAGACATGCTCAGGGTATGAAATCAGAGGCGGAAATTTAAAACTTCCATGGGACTCACAAGGTAATGGACATTTCGTCACTGTGTCACAAGGTGCCATACGAACCTCAGACAGTAGTTGACGGACAGGGGCATTTCACCAAACGAATATAACCACAGTGAATACCGCCTGTATTGTGAAAGAGGTATTAGGAATTTCACACAAAAATAGAGATTTTTCTAAATGGCTTTTAGAAACTTACTTTCCTAAGGTTCTAACTAGATCACACTGTTCCCAATTGGCTTCACAAGCAATATACAAATAATTATATAACATTCAACTCACTCATTTCTGGCTCGATGCATTTCTTCTTTTCATAGTATCAATAAGGTTTAATACATTGGGATCTGTATTTGAGTAGGATGTGTTTGACACAACACAAACAGAATTTTCAGGACATGACGGCTTTGAAAAACACAAGCTTTCACGAGCTAAACTACAATGTACGGTCTGTTGGAGAACAGTTTTTGCGGTTGTTTGTTCCTAAGCTTGTACTACCCACATATGAGGTCTATTTAGTGAATGAAGCAAAATACAAATCCATGTTGACATGACCACACGGAACAATGTGAACAGGCCATAAAATTAAATTCAGCTGCAAATTATTGATTTCACAACGATAGGATATATTTAGGCATGACATAAAGTTCAACCCAGTTTAAAAATAATTAATGTTAATGGAACAAAAACACCGCTATTTTACCAAGAAAGTAACAAGCTAAAATTTTACTGGAATAAAATCCTCGAATGACTTGGTATTTGTTTCTATTTAATATAAAATTCAAGGAAACAATACTTCCACTCAAAAGGTCCAAATGTAGATTAATAATAAAATAACACATTTTCTTTCAGCATATCTAGTTGCCCCATTGGATCTTAATTAAGATGACCTGGATATCTACTGTCTGCTGTTTTGAACTATAATGCCCAGGTCATACACTGGAGAGGGTACTATGGTAATCTTGGCAAATAAAGGAGAGTACATGCGATTTTAAATTTGCCAGCATTCACAGAAAAGAGGCAGGAAAGTTTGGTTTAATAATATAATTCTAGATATCTATGATGTTCTTCAACATTGTTATACTGAGAATACACTATGAAATAGTGAAGATATCTGGAACTTTTCCTACCATTACCCCAAAAATTAGCCACGGCTAGGAGAGAATAAATGATTGTGATCTGTGAACTCTTCAACCAAAGACTAAGAAAGAATGTGTTGAGAATAAGGAAGAACATACAGAGAATTTACGGAGAACAAGAAACTGGTATGACTTGTTAAGACTGCTCTACAATGGAATTATAGTTTGAAAGAACTTACTACAAATTAAGGAGATTTGTCATGGCCCACTTCAAAGGTGACAAAAAACCTGCCAAAGTTCTGAACATCAGGTTTTGGCCACCATGAGGTTACGCAAAATAAAGAGGGCTGAAGACAATGGAAGAATCCATCAAGAACATCAAAGAATTTACAATTAGTAGATATTCACCATAAAAATTCACCACTGTGTGACCTGAGCATTAACAAGACATAGGGATAGAGTGGCTAGAGTGCTGTAGTATTTCTTATTGCATAGTGTAGTGAAGTATCCAGGGTATAAACTCAAAAAAGAGTACTTTTTTGTTGCTTGATAACAGCAGTCTTGTAAATATTCTCATAAAATTGGCCTAAATAGAAAACAAAAATCACAGAAATTAGGGCTATTTTGTTTGTGCTAAAAAAGTTTTAATTAAAGAGCAGAAAGATAATAGAAATATTGCAAAAATAAAAATGTTACAAAAATAACTGCTCATTCCAAGCTTATCAATATAATTAAAATTAATTGGCTATGGTTTTACGTTATTTAAATACAATAAAGATTTTTTTATCGTTTCATTCAACCGTTACACAAAGTTTGTGCTATCACAGAATTTTGTTTCTGTTGTGAACAGATAAAGTTCATTTTGTGCAATCCCCTAAGTACCGTACAAGTAAATACATGCAGTATGTCTTGTACAAACCATTTCCATTGAGATGTACACTGTCTGAAAATCCTGACTAAATGCAAGTGTTTTATCATAAGTATATAGACCCTTATACCTTTGGCAAAATATACAAAATCTTTCAGAAATCTGTGTAGATAATTTGTCAGATTTCTTTATGTAGAGTACTGGTTTATTCTCCAGTCAAAAACATAATAGCAAGTGAACACTTTCTGGACATTGTGATGTCACTGTGGAAATGTGTTGGCATTGTGATGTCATTTTTCTTTCATAATGACCTCTCTGTTACTTTAAACTATTTGTGTACAACTTTACAGATATATCATCTCTTCAACTGTTTAAAATTCTATAACTCTATAACTGAATCCAAAGTATCTCAGGATTGATAGACGTCGGACACATCCAACACAAGAGTCAAGAGCCAAATGTACTCAAATACTGACATCAAACTTATCATTTTTATCACACCTTTTCCTGGCCTTAGTTGTCTTAAAAGATCTCTCAGACTGAGCCTAAAACTCTGTAACAAATTTTCTCAGCAAAATGCTGAATAAAAAACATAATCCCATATCTAAATCTTGAAAGTATTCTTTTTACAGGATAAGTTGGACATTAAAAAATGGAAAACTTGCTATATCAAGTCAAGAAACTTCCAACACCAAACCCCTTACTTTTTAAAGCTTACTTGACTTTAAGCCCAGTTTTTTAAGAGCATTGCTCGAGGTAGCAGAGATTGGTTTGGTCGTCTTGGCTTTGGAACCTGTGCCAGATGCTGCAGGCTAAATGGCATTCAACCAGACAGCACCTGTATGCATCTCCGCTTTTTTTTTTAAATGTTCTCCAAAATTCACCAATATCTTCTATATAAGGATGAAAACTGACAAGCACATAGGGTTTGTTTGCATGTTATCAGGAGTTTACCTGGACCAAAAAATGCTGAAGTTAAAGCACATCCCATTTCAATAGATTACCATTAACCGAGTTTTTTTTTCAATTGTTGTTAATTTAAACTAGTTTTTATGTTGCCTCGTATCGTAAGGTACATTTGATTTATAAATTATCATTTCATCAAGATAAAAAAGATTCCCTTTTAGTGTTATGGATACAACAAAAATTTAAGGATGGATTTCACTTGCAATGAAAACACTCGCAATAATGTCTAGACAAATGTGAATAATTATCCCGCAAACAATGTTTCAGCGTTGTACCTTCCATATCTGTAGCCCCTCAGGTGTATAATTCTTCTCGGAGTTTATTGGTGATATAATGACTATATTTGTGCCACCGAATTACAAGTTTTAATTACATTCAGCCGCTAGTGGTGACACACAAAACCCTAAACAAACCATAAATCTGGTAAAGTTATGTTCTACTTATATTTTTCAATTCCCATCAGTTTCTGTCAGTTTCTTAACCAAGTTAATTTGCCATAAACTATTTTCTGCTAAAATTTGGTGCGGGGTCGGCTCTAACTGAAGCTACCAAGGATTACTCGAGTATTCTTTAAAGAACTGAATTGGTTTTTTGTTTTTCCTTTTTGAGGGGAGGGGGAAGAGTGTTAACATCACTTTCAACACATTAAGTACGTTATGTCATGACAGGGAGTTATAAGGGCAGAGGAAACCAGTAGAGTCATACCAATTGATCAAGATTCTGCACTGTAATATGCTAGGCATCGGGAAGCAATGACCAACTTTCCCACATAGGGTGGTGTACAGGGTTCGAACCACTGACCTCAGAGGTGGGAGGCAAGTGTGTTATCCACTGCATCACCCAGACCCCTTAAAGATTGAGTAATTAGTTAATGAGACTACATCATCAGGAAAAGTATTTTGTCTTCCTTTAATATCAATGATTTTTGCAAAGATTTTGATAAAACTGACCTCAAACTTTACAAGAGGATCATGCAAATTTTGGCTATTTTCATGCAAAAAAGAGGACTGTCAACAAAAACAAAGTTATGGTAAAACAGTACTCAACAAATTTATAGATTAGTACCAATTGATTGGTGCACCTACAAAATCTGTACGGGGAGAGTTTTCATAATTGGTACTTACACTGTGACTTATTGTTCTTAGTCTTGCATTCCTTCTTACAAACATTGCATTATAAAGTTATCTATGTAAAATGTCTTCTAAAACTTTGATAAAAACACCATCATGGGAAATGTAATACATAAACATTTATATGTTACAATGAATATGTCAAACCATGGATTTTGCTAAATTCCTGAAAATTTCATGGATTTGGCCAAAACCCTGGTGGCTTGGCACATTCACTAGAACATATATACTTTTTCAGCATCAAAATTTTAATTTGTGAGACTTTTTAAAGGAAGTTATGTAATTTTTAGATTCCATTTGTTTGTTTGTAAGAAAGATTACAAAAAAATTATGTCATGTATCTTTATACAAAATTTTTTTTAATAGTATGGGAGTCTTTGTCTAATATAGAACTGGTTTAAGTTTGAAAATGATCAGCACCCACTTCTGGATCTGTGAAACTTTAGCTTTTTGGCCTTGACAGAGTAATTCACTTTCTAAGTGCTTTTGTTTAACTTTACTATATTAGGACACATTATTCACACTGATAAAAGTTTCTATGATAACCCTTTGAACTTATTAATAACAATTTTGAAATTGTTCATTTACAAACCTGAAACCATTGTAAGATGACAAGTAATTTTTTTTCGGTATCTTTATCAAAGTTGTATGAAGAACCCTTCTTTAAAGTACAAATCTATACTTAATGACTTAGTAGTAACGGTCAAATCAGGAAGGATCTGTTATCATATTGGCCCACTTGTGACAATTATATATTGGTGTTATACTAAATACTTTCTATAGTCCTTATTTGTATGCTTTCTCTTTTTTTCAACTACATGTATTCCATTTATGAAACTGAAAAGAAATAATGACAAAAATGATGAATCCTGAACAAACTAACACAGGAAGTTCTGCAACAAAACAACAATCTATAATTTATCAACTATTAAATAAATGATAAATTACAATTGATTTTCTACTTCAACATGTCAGTCATTGCATTCATACATTCATATTATATCAGTAATTTCATCCACAAATTCCACAGTTTAACGACCTTTTTCACTGTTTCCTAATTAACAATTATCAATCTAAAGACTGATTCTTTATTAATCTATTATACATGAATTTAAATGTTGATGTTTGTGTTAATTTAAAAGAGATGTCTTTATTTGAATTAATAAATGTGTTATTGTATAAAATATGTACTGTGTTATTACAGATGTAGCATTATATTTTCAATTTTTGTGTAAAACTATGAAAATAAAATGTGCAGTGATGTTTACAGTAAATATTATTATATATGAAAGAGAATACTGAATAAGTTGCCTATTTCATGAACTAAGCAAATCAGTCACTTATTTAACAAAATCCACAGTTGCACATAATACATACAAGTGTATCATTAAGCGTCCCTGTCAAGGTCATTGCTTACTCTGACAGTAATTTTATTTCAAATATTTTCAAAGACTTTTAAATCGCAGAACTCAATAACTGTTTTATGTTTACTATAATTATACAATGTAACTACCAGAAATTGGTCTTGAATAAAACAATTTAAAATATCTATTTAATTTCACTTGATGTATTGAGTCCTGATTTCACAATTGTCATCTTTATATCATTTCAAGTGCACTGTGCACACATAGATAAAAATTAGGGAGTAAAACCATTTCTTAAACGTAAATGCTTTTCTTTGTGGATTTTCACAATTTTCCAATTTCAACTTTTCTGCATTTACGCTATTTTCTTCATTTTTTGAGGTTAAACATTTCCCATTTTACTCAGATTTAACCAGTGGAATTTAATTGGTTGTGGGTAGATTCGAATACAATGTTATCTATTCAGTTGAAACCTGAAAAGAAAAGTTAGTGTTTTGATTTTCTGATGTTACTCTTCAACCTTAAAATCTGGATATTAAAAGAAGAGTATTTAAATTTAAATTAACTAAATCTATTTCAAGCTAATCACCATGCACCCTTTTTTCTCTCATAGTAAGATACAGTCATTTTTATAATATATAATACAATCTCAAAGGATCTGAAAGATTCTTTTTAACCAGGATTTCAAAATGGTGGTTAACTTTAATGGAAAAGGCTCTCTGTCAACCCACTACTTACTTAGACTGCAAAAGATAGTTGTACTTGGTTTTACTTCAACACAGCACAAGGTGCTAAGTGGCCCATTGGTTAGGGGCCAGTTACACATAGCTGGATGTGCCACGGACATAGGCCACGGTTCCATATATGGTAACTGGCAAGGGATTAGGGTGGGTCATGTAAAAGATTTACGGATCTGCCACAGATCTGCTATGGATCTCCTACAGAGTGCCACGGTGCCCCAAGGACAGGTTTGCGGATGAAAAAACTGCACAAAGGATTGGACCTTTGACTATTTTTTTAATCCACAAACCCTTTCCATGTCAGTCCGTAGCAGATCTGGTTAGATCCGGCAATGTTTTGGGGGATATTTGGTGGTGCGGAAGTGTCAAGGATGAAAGGGATGCCACAAGGACATCCAAGATGGGTTTACGGACAATAAGGACACTCACAGATGAGCTACGGATGAGATACAGAAGAGCTACAGATACTAAGGTCCATAAAGACTTTATGGAAAATCAAACAGTTTGATTTTTCCGTAACGGCCTAGGGATCTTATATGATCCTTGACATGTCACTACGCTAGCGCAGCATGCCGCTACGGATCTCACACGGACATTGCGGATGACCGTACAGACACAAAATATGATCCGTAAATCACTCAATATTTTCGAACATTTTCCAAATTAGGAAACCAAGTGCGATCCGGCGGGTCATCCGTGAATGTGTAACTGGGGTCTTAGCAAGTTCAGCATCTACCATAGGCTGTCACTTCTGTGTGGGTTCAACTCTCACAAGTGGCATTGCTGAGAGCCTAATTCTAATTCGACCTTTATAGTGCTTAATCTCCCCTTTACACAGAGGACTCTAAGGTGCAATGGAACCAAAAACAGTCAACCAATTTCAGTATCCAGGGACAAAAGAGGTCAAACACCACACAGAGGTCAAACACCACACAGAACACCAAGGGATGAACAAGACTCAGTTGGGTATGTCTTGGTGTACAGGTATGTTTTAAGCTGCTTTCTGAAAGAGACTAGGGTGGGAGACACAATTCTCATCAGGAAGAGCATTCCAAACAGTGGGGCATCAAAAGTAAAACTATAACCAAACTGTTTGACAGATTTATGAATAGAAGGGTAGAACTTTTGGAATGACAAGTAAATTACTACCACTCTGACTGCGAATCGCTTGTCATAATATGATGTTGACTGCTGAACGGGATGTAAAACCCCAACTTCAACTTTGTGGTAGAAGTACATTTTAAGTCTACGAAAGGCTAGAAAGGCCTTTTCTAAATTGAAGGGCAACAGAATACAAAAGAGGCAGTGTTGGGTGTTGTGACTGAGGCCAGAAACCCTGCAGACAGAACTGATTGATTATATTTCCACCTATTGGAAGATACCAATCCAGAGAGTGTCTACGACCTTGAAAACACACCTTCAGTACCTGTGGGCACATTTCTCTACCTACAAGAAACCCCTCTTTAACCCTACACCCTAGCCTTTTTTAGCCTATTATTTTTCTCACCTTTATGAATTAGCAAATATGTTCACACTGCTACATATACTTAATGATACACAGGTTATCCTTACGAAGTTATTAACCTCGTGGGACCAGAAAAAATTCTTCTTCTCAAAGTCTATGTTGGGGCTTAATATCACATTCAACAACCAGGGTCAAAATGGCACAAGCCCCGGCATTTTCACTGATGGGAGTGGAACCCACACAGAGGCGACAGCCTGTTATAAGATGCCAAACCTGCTAACCATTAGGCCACTGCAGACTTAAAATACATCAGCTTAACCAAGAACTCCATATAATTGTGTAAATGTCAAATGGTAACACTTGCATCTACTTAATGCATAATTTTATTGACACAGTTCTTATTTTATTATGGAATATTAAAGCAGCAAACAGTACCGTAAATGACCTATTTAGCGTACAGTGCGCTAAGGAAAGACTATTTTTATTCAATATTTGGTGGAAAAAAGTTCCCCTTTTACCACACCCATCATGAAACACTTTCCGGGATGAAGTATAGGTCAATCCGGTAAGAATAACGGTGTTCCGACATTTAGAATCTACTAAAAATACCCACTTCCTGTAAATATGACGGTAGATAAAAACAAACTAGACAGTCATGACAAAAATGTCAATTTATTAGTAAAAATACGTACAATATATAAAAAATATATGGATATTGTGCACTGTCACCAACGATATTGCTGGGAAAAAGAGGTAGGGTGCGGTTACAAGGGCGGATGGGCTAAATAGGTCATTTACGGTACTTATGTGATTGTATAAGAATAGAATATTAATTATTTTAATACTAAAACCATGAGAAGAGTAATTTGAATAACCAAATGTTATCATAGACTCTTAATGTCTCACATTTTGCAACTTTTAAAGGAATATCATATATAATCTGACTATTTTTATGTTAAAACTTATATTCAGAAGGAAAGTAAAAGTAAAAGGCTACTCCCATAAATAATTACCTCTCACTTCAACCACAATTTTAATTGGGAAATATATAGAAACATTATATTTCAGAAGAGTTAATCCTTGCAGAAAAATCTACTTATTTTTGAATACATAGCCTTGCAATATGGCGATGATAGATGTTAGCTGTTTTTCTGAATAACAAATATGGAGTATTTGATGTATTTAGAAGGTGTAATCACAATCTCTGTTCAAATTTTGTTCACCTTTTGGGGTAGACTGTTCACTAAATTCCTTTAATGTTTTAGCATTCAAAGAAATGCTGCCAGAAAGCCTCTATACCAGTCTGGTAAAGCAAAAACCAACCCACGCATTTTTGTACTCTAAATCTGCCATTAAGGGCAGAAATGTTACAGTAAACC
This sequence comes from Sabellastarte sp. h YS-2021, assembly GCA_964017235.1. NCBI lineage: Eukaryota > Metazoa > Annelida > Polychaeta > Sabellida > Sabellidae > Sabellastarte > Sabellastarte sp. h YS-2021. Next base: position 121,811,901 of record OZ024930.1, on the reverse strand, counting down.
AGTTGAACCTTAGTCCATCATTAAATTAGCGATTTCAGGAAATTTCAATATAACAAATACCAAGCACAACACTTTATCACTTGTTGGTTCACCACTTTTAAGAATATTTGTATATTTTTCCATTAGAGTAGATTTCTAGAGTAAATGTGAAAATCAGCACAGTATGTAAAATTTGCATCTTTCAGCTTTTAAACTAAGATAAAGAAATCAAAATTTCAGGCTTAAGAGTTACTGTTGGAATCATATATCAATATTGATCAACATAGGTTCTAATGTGGGTGTTCCAACATACGACTAAGGCTCCCGATTAAGGGTTTTTGGGAGTTGATTTAAAAAATTTGCTTAGTCTCAGGCGTTCTGTAAGGGTCGGTAGTTGTCGGTTGGGGCCGTGAGAAAAATCAAACACGTTTGATATTTTTCCCAACCCAAACTGACTCTTTTTTCCCGCCATAAACAAAATGTCCAGTCCCAGGCTTCCTCAGGCCTCCTCAGACCAAATTTACACAGTCCTATGCTGTCCCAGGCCGCCTGTGACCCTTAGTCCCAGACCCTTAGTGCCTTAGTCCCAGGCCTCCTGCGACCCTTAGTCCCATTGCAAAACAAGAATCGGCCACATTGGTCTGGGGAAGACTGAGGAGGCCGGGACTTAATCGGGGGTTAGTCGGGGCTTAGTCCCAGGAGGCCTGAGGTGTCCTGGGACCCAGTCGGTATGTGTACGACAAGATCGTGCTTCAAACCGACCAGAAAACTGGCTTAGTCGGTTCTTAGTCCCAGAACAGTCGGGGACTGTCTGGGTCACCTGAGGCTTCCTGAGACCGATCTAACCTTAATCCCAGGCTTCAATACCGATTCAGTATTCCCGCCCATTTTACCTTTTTTTTCAGTGACTGTCCACGATTAAGGGTCCCAGACAGGATCGGGGCTTAGTCCTTTGGTGGAACAGGGGCATTAGCTTTTCCAACATCAGTATTAAAAGTGTTGATTTCAAAATCATTTCAGAGAAAATATATCAATTAAGTTCTACAATTTACTCCTGCTGAACATTAAAACCATTAATTTATAGCTTCAATTAACCAATCTGAGATACAATTTGATGTGTTAAAGCTTTACTGCAATCATTTATGAAAGCTGCGATGACTTTTCAATTAATTACACAAAATGATACACTGGTAAATGGAACGGGAATTTATTGTAGTTAAAAAATAATGCATTTTATGTCACGAAATGATATGTCAATATATATCAATATGGTAATCCAAATTAACGTTTGGTATTGATATTGAAATTTCTTTTCACTACTATCATTACCACTTGATTAGGGGTATGACGGAAAACTGAGACCTTGAGTAAAATGGATGGTGAATGGTTTCCAGGGCACAATGGTTTATAATATTGAATTCAGAATGACCAGTATACAATGCTTTCCACGACCCCCTTAACTATATATCCATTGAAAATATGGCCTAAACAATTTGTGTGTTTGAAGTGGTGTTGGCCCAATATAATGCCAATCAATCTAGCTACCTAATTCCAAACATCATTAAAAGGGATTATGGCACTATTTAGGGGCCTTACTGTGCTAGGTTCCCAATAAAACACAGACATGGCTCAGACTCTATATTACATAACATCAAGGACTGGATTTCTCCGTCACAAGACTCGCATTAAAAGCCAGCACACAATGAACACAAGTACTACCTCACTCTCTTCTTTCAATGTGTCATATTAACCCAGAGGTTCACTACAAATGACATTTACAGCGTAAATCATCAGTATCAAAAAGATCGTATTTTCAAGGGCCAGTTAAGGAGATATATTTCATCTGTAGTCACTGATACATTGTCATACATAAAGAGAGTGATTACTATGTTAGATACCGTATTTATCAGCACTCTATTTAGATTTTTGGAACTCAAGATAATTTCATCTTAATTTTCACTTATACTTTTTGTGAATAAAAAAATAATATGTACTTTACACCCAATCCCTGAAATTGCCTATGTCTAGCAAATATGCAAGTACATAGCTGAACACGGTAGACAAAACTGATTTGGTTTTAATGAGTTTTTGAAGTAGTACTGTTATAGGGTTCTAGAATATGGGCCGACTGTGTGAGAAACAGGGTACAAATTAATGAACCAGAGACATGAAAAACTATTAAAATATTGTTTATTTTTATAAATAGCAAAATTCAACATAAAGCATGGATGTCAATGTCCTCTGTTAAACCTTCTGGACGTATATCACTTATGGCAATCCTCTTTTAGCCAAGCTTTTTCTTGCAAATTTAATGTGTCCCGCAATACACTGCTACCATTTCTTGCTTTTTGGTCTGACATTTGATATTTTGCCGAACATCTCTGCCCTATGTTATTTTTTAGTTTAATCAAAATATGTTCCAAAATGAATAAGCATTTATTGTTTTAATCAAAATATCTCTATATTCCCAAACTGTACAAACACCAGTTCCTGTAAATTTAATCCCACAAAAAACTATACATCTTCAAAAACAGAACATCTTCTTGTAATTGGGGCATGTTTTGAGATAATACTTAATAAGACTGTCATGGGTACAGAGCAAATCTTGGAGGCCTTACTGTATATAGACAGTCTTGAGTAGACTAAAAAGACTGAGGGCTTTTCATAAACAGGGTGTCCTTGAAAGACATTGATTTCCTGCTCAATCCGTTTAAAAAATTCCTTTTGTGCAGGTGCCAGTTGCACTGAGATAGTTTTTTTTCAGAAATGTCCAGCAAATGGAAGGGTGAGAGAGATTGTAAGTAAATTACTTGCCAAGCATGAAAAGAAACATTGAATGATTAAGTGGATGGAAGGATTTGAATACTGTTTTGGTCTTGACTGTATTTAATCCTGAATGTGAGTATGCCAGTACTTCATTACCTAAGAAAAGCACGCTGAGGGCACACACCGCTACCAAGGTAGAACACCTCCACCACTGATTAAGAGTGCAATGATAAATCATTTTTAAAAATTGATAGATCCTGAATTGGTAGTAGATTATTGCCACAACTAAATCAGTTATATGTTAGAAAAATAATGACCTACTGTGAAAATTTGATTGAAATCCATGCCATAGTTTTTTTTATAATCTTGTTGACATATGAACAGAATCCAATGATCGCACAACATTCATCGCGTAGGTTACAAAAGATTCAAAGGACCATTTGTCAAGTACACAGAGGAACATAGAATGAGAAATAGGAATCAAGATTTTAATCAGGGCCATTAACGAGTTCTGATTAAAGATTTAGGAAATATCTAGAGTACAGAAAATGAGAAAAAAAATATCCTTTTCCACTGGAATTTTTCAAACAATTTACATAGAAACTGGGACAAAATTAGCAAAGCATGGTAAACAATTTTGGATTTACTGGAGTCTTCTGATCTTTTTAGATGACAAACTATGAAAGAGACAATAACAACTAGACCTACACATCGGAAAACTAATGTAAATTTGTATCCACCGGAAAGACAACTCACCAAAGCCAGTGACCCATCGTTTGACCTTGAAGGACGGGCCCAAGGTCAAATCTGAACACATCAGAAGATTCCCAGCCCATGATTTCCTGTAAGTTGGTTTAACATTGCAAACCTCTAGGACCAATAATAAGCAAGTTATAAGCACTTTTCAGTTTGGGTATCCTCGTTTGACCTTGACGGAGGGGTCCAAGGTCAAATCTGACCACATCAGAAGATTCCCAGCCCATGATTGGTTGGTTTCATGTTGCAAATCTCTAGGACCAATAATAAGGGAGATATAGGCACTTTTAAGGTCCACTATGTGGGGTACTTTGGCACACCGTGGATGACCTTGCATTCAGAGCTTCAGGGTCAAATGTCTGCAACATTGTAGAGGACATGTATATCTGTTATACATATCACCTATGAAGAGATTCAACCATCTACCTATGAGAACCAGCCAGTAGAAAAAAGTATATAATTTTCAAAGAAATGCCCACGGCGGTCATCTTGTTTTTCAGAATGAGGCTAATTTCAGTCTCAGAGAAGCTTACCTCCCAATGAAGATATCATCCAAATTTGGTGAACCTAGCTGGTTTAGTTTTCCTCTGAGAGTGTTAACACCAAAAAAAGTCTCTACGTGCTGCGGCAGTGTAACAAACACTAAACCAAAGGATCCACCAGATCCCTCCGGTGGATACAATAATCCATCTGGCTACTGACTAATGCATTAGCAGTCATGACTAAGACATCAAAGGAGAGAAAGCAGTGTATTGTATTTATACTCAGCGCAATAGCTCCATGTACTCAAAGCACTATATGACCCGTCTGACTGCACAAGTACAGCCCAAATCTGAAGTTACTGACACTCCCCTAACTGCAAGACAGAGAATCAAGGATGACCATTTATCAACGTCCTAGAGGTTCTTTTGCTGCTACCGGCGATAGGACCCAATGACAGAGGACCACGATTTTAAACGGTCATCCAAGCCACTATGTATCTGCCTGTACCTGGGTTTGAACCCATGTCCAGGCCAGTGTTACCCACCATGTCACAGTGGCTATAATGTGTCTGCTATAATGCAAATCACACACATTGGTAAAACAGGATTAGATCACAGAATTTTACCTGATTAGTGAAACTAAATTTTGAGCCAAACAATACACCTACATTACAAACAATGTTGGGAGATACAATTTCTTAAGATTTTGACAGGGAAAGAATCCTTGAGCTATTTGTACCTATCCAAAGAGCCAAAGATTATGAACTCTGTCTCCAACCTCCACTTTGACATTGTGTTTCAATAAAGGAAATTTGTGATCAGCAATCAACAATCAAATGCTTCTGTGATACCCCCAAAGGGGTGAGAGGCAAACAAGATCAAACAGTTTTAAGCTTCAAGAGCAAAAAATCTCTGTAAATATAATGATTTGTTTTTTATCAAATATCTAGTCAATAAAGTTTGAAAAAATGCAATTTATTATAGCTGAAATCTTGCTTAAAATTTGTACAGAATACCTGCTACTAACAGATGATAAAAAACTCCAAACCATATTGAGAACACACAAACTGTAGGTAAAGAAAATCTGGTCATGATCTGATACATAGTTTTTTACATCTTATGTGCATGGACCGACAAACAGACCCAATTACAATACCTGCATCACTTGTAGAAGCACAACATTCTATTATAACCCAAAGCATGCCAAGAACATTGGGATTGCAAATTACCCAATTGCATTTCTCATTCACAAACAATTGATGCAAACTCGTTGAACCCTGAGCTAAGGAGCAAAAAAGTACTAAGAACTGACACAGTAATGTAGTCTTTATACAGGCTCACTTCTATTCAAATACATAAATGATGCATCAAATGAAAGTGAAACTATAGGGAAATTACCCAAGTGGTGTATATTTTTTAATTTTATCATAAGAGATGAAAAATCAATACTTTCAGAGTCTGTAATTTTATTATTTACAACTTTCTGTGACTAATGAGTCAAATGAGTGAATATTCACTTGAAGAAATCAACTATGAACAAATCCTTAAATAAGGGTCACAAGTGATATAAAAATCTCAAGTTTCAACTTATAATTTTACCAACATTTCTACAAGGATTTTAATGCCATACAAAACAGTAGAAGTGCTGTAAAGAAACTTTTCTAATGGTGTGTTATCCAACATACCAATTTTATTTCATAATTTAATACATTTTTCCACTCTCCTATTCAGTTTTATACTAAACTATCTTTTATTTCATTGCTCAGTGCATTTCCACTGTCTTTTACAGTTTAATACTAAAAAGCTTTCTCTTGTATTTCATAACCTTCTATCACCCTAAAAAGGTTTTTTTCTCCAAGTTTAGTTGGATTGAAGTGTTTCCCCTACATTTTATTATCAGAGATTTGGCACCTTTCCAAACTTGGAATATACAAACTGGAAGCAAGATTCTGTATATACTTGTCACAAGAAATTAACAACTAACTTTCTCACAGTACATTCGGAACAACAACTTTTTGAACAGCTGATGTGGGAGAGAAGTTGGCTCAACTGACCAAAGTAGAAATATGGTAATTTTAGGTGAAATAAAACTAATGAATATTTCTGAAAAGAGAGTCATGAATATAAATTGCTAAGTCAGCAAGCTACACAAAGTTGACAATACAAAATAGGTCGAACATATACAAAAAAAGTCGACATAATTGATTAGGTTGACAAGGTCGACAAAAAAGATTATGTCGACAAAGCCGACAAGCCAAAAACAAGACATCAATTTCTGGGAAAAAGAGGAATCAAATGACAACCAATCAAAACACTGCAATCGAAACAGGAAAATGTGATGTAATTGGGTCAAGGAAATTCAACCTAAAACGTTGAGGTTAGTTTTTTCTTATACCTAGAACACACTTTATTTGGATGGGGTCACAAGTTTCAAATGAACAGGCTCATCTACCTTTGGTTGTGGTTTGGCCTCTTCTCATATCTGGGTAGAACACATGCAGTGCAATTCGCATGTGAGTAGGACACATTCAGGAGAATTTGACACTGCTGGGAAAGCGATCTCTTTCAGGTCCGCTCTTTATTAAGATATCTAGTCTGGCAAGGTGGGGGTGGTGGGATGGATATATGGGGTGGCTCATTCAACATGCACTGGCCATATATATACATCATGTCTCTGTTCGGAGGTATAAAGATGAGGTTGGCAAGTGGAAATCAAATACGTACAGATATGCTCACACAGAAAGGTTTGACTTAGGCATACATATATCTATTTATACCTTAAGTAGAATTCCGCTTGGCTGACATCCATTTAAAGAAGTTTAAATGTATTATTGTCAGGCTTCAGAACTTCAAGTACATCAGTTAACAGATTACTCTTGTAATTTCTCCAGCTTAACACAAAAACTATAAACTGGGGGGTTTCCTGATGCCAGGCTTACCACTTTTGTGGATAGGGCTCCTGGCTGGTAAAATCTTGGGGGAAGTAAATATGTGGGCCTTTGAAAGGCTAATAGAAAGCACATGCAAGAGCTGAAAGAAACAGAAGGGGGAATGTTGACCTTATAAATATTAGAACTATGAGCACAGAATCAACAAGTAATATGCAGGGCGATAATGGGGGAAGATTTCAAGGAAGTGGCCGAGACATGTGACAGACTTGAAAAAACAGCAGAAAAAAAAGAGTCCCCTAAAAACAGATTCACAAAAAAAGAGACTGCATGTGCAATAATGAGAGGGTTGAAAGGCATTCCAGTTTTTTGCATCACTCCTGTTTATAATAGTTGCATGGCTTGGAGTGGGGCGGGGAAGAGAGAAAACATGCACCGAATGCTCTCATATAAAGAGAAATCCTTGCACATTCATTGCCTTTTTTCTCACTTATGGCCCATTCACACATATCAATTTGAAACTGATATATTTGTGTATTTATGCTGCTAAAAGTTGGTAGATGAAAATGCAGGAATAAAGTGGTGAAAGACAAGGATATTGTTTTTTTTTACAAATTTCAGTTTTAATGTCGGAATGAAAACCTAGAAAATATGTCAATTCAATTAAGTGGTGACATGATGTAATCACTTTGTAATTAATATGTGAACATGTAGAAACAATGTAGCCCTAACCACAGCATGAAACATGACCCTAGGTGAGCTAAAAAATGCTTGGAGTGTGTACCACATCAATTCCAATGCGAGATATGGTGATAGTTTCGTACTTGGATACTAGAAAATGGATCAGACCAACTATTTCAAACTAGTTAATCAGGTAGTCTAAATGCTATCAAAAATCAGTGAAACATGATACAGTTATCTGCTGATTATTCATTTTTGGCACAATTTTCCATCTTTAACATTTTACTTTCGATATTCTGACATGTTTGGTTTTGGTACTTTTAGTTGGTAAACATTAAAAGACAGGTACCCGCATTCAGCCTAGTTGATAAATACTAAACACAGGTACCCGCATTCAGGTTAGTTTTGCAATTTATGTTTACCTAGCCCAATTTTTTTGCCTTGGGTCACACTGCTAAATGTTGTGACTTTCAAGATGTGTCCAAATACAGTAGGTTCCTTTCACTTTAAGGACAGATTTGAATAATTACATATCTGTAAAAATATCTATCAAAAAAAGTATATATTGTAGCACTGGAAAGTTAAAGTGCGAACACTGAACAGGGTATTATGAATGGCTTAGGCCTACCCACTAAAGGAGAGGGGTCCTGCTTTTTACAATACCCTGCAAACAGATGTTACTCGGTAATCATAACCCATAATTACCAGTCATTCACTGGGGCATTTTGGTTACTCAAAAAACATGACACAACCTTTAATCATTTAGCAGAGCAAATTTCAGCAATGAAATGTTTACACCCCAGTGAAGTGTTGAAATCTAATTGGCAAAAAAAGGCCAAACTTGGAAGACTTGGGAGAACAAATCAGTTGGATTCTGTTTGAATAAGAATGGCAATAAATAATTTCCTGTCAACAAAAAACATTTTGTTTGTCCGTAATTTTTATCTCTATAGGATCTAAGGATCATATTTTAATGCCATGATTTTAGCTAACTTAATGTAACAGTTACCACTCTAAGTGGAACAATTATTGAAACAATTATTAGTCAAGTTTGGTTGAGGTAGATCCAGTTTGGAGGTGGCATCCCATGAAACCCCTGTATTTTTTATAAAATAAGTCAAGTTAGTCATAACTTGAATTGAATTCTATGAATAAAGGATATTTTGGTTAAGATTGTTTCATATACACAGATAAATAAACAAAAATGTCAATGAAACCCAAATTTTGTATACGTTTCCATGGACCATTTTATACTTCACCTATGACATGAATCTTTGGTAAACACATTCAAATTATGGGCATAGTGTTGGTGTATTTTTTAATTTGAATCTCAATAAGACACCATTATTTCCTATACATTTAATCTTAATAGTTTGACTAATAGGTATGTTGTCATTTAATCATTCTATATGCTATTATTTATCTAATGTTGATGAAAATATTAAATATATTACTTTCTCTGACTTTTATTGCTGAAAACCCTGCAATTAGTTTATGTCTATTGTGTAAAAATGACAGGCTTGAAGGGTCTTCTATGTGTTCTTGACTCTCTTCATATGATATCTTTACTGTGTATTTTGACAAATTAATGTCCAGTAAAAAAAAATTCTTCAATAGTTGATGGGGAGTATGATGATGATTGTCACTTTGCAATCACGCCTTAAAATAATAAGAGGTAGAATCCATATACATTCTGTTATACATTAATAATATGACTTTTATGTACAATAAATATTGTTTGGTTTACAAACACAGACTACAACTCTATATTAATATAAAAGAAACTCTTGTTCTGAAAAACTCCCTGATAGCAACGCTTAAATGACTAATAGCTCCCCTGAGTAAATACCTCAATACAAGATGGATATATTAGGCTCTGGAACAGCAAAGTGTTTGCAGCGAGAACGCTTCAAATTGTAAGAGGGCTGCTCCACTATGGAGGTCCAATCATTTACCTTGTCCCCAATTAGAAATAGGTTGAACTGGCAGCAAGTCTGGCTTATAGCTCATCATCCAAGGATGAAGACCGGTGGATTTTATGGTTTAAACAGATAGCTTTTGGAGCAACTTTGCAATTTGTTCCAGAACCCTTTAGACCGCCTCCTGAATCCTCCTAACTGGTTCTTGAAACCTCATGAATGGGTTACAAATTTTAAAGGGGCCAATATGACTGCAACATCCAACTTAGATTGCTTTACTTGAAAAGTGAAAGTGGAAATAACGAAAACATTCCCGATCCAACTTCGATTGCTTTACTAATGCGGCTACTCCACCTTGCCGAGCTGATTGTATAAACTTAGTTCAAGATAGGAAATAATGAAAACATTCATGATCCAGGGGGTGTGCTTTAAGATCTCATCCCAATAAATGCCATTAGTTTTATAATTAATGCAGAGACCGTCATACTTAGGTTCCCTAAAAGTTTGCAATAGGTTAACGATAGGTTTACAAATGTTTAAGATTGACTTAAGATGAAAAATATAGGGTTTAAGATTGCTGTAAGATGGAAAAGATTGCCTTGTGATTAAAAACATGGGTTTAAGATTGCTGGAGGATTAAAAAGATGACCACATGAACAAAAAGATAGGTTTAAGTTAGGTTTAAGATTATAAAAATCATATTGTCGCAAACTGTTCTCGATGAACTTACAAACTCATCCATATGTGTGAATGATAATTGGTTCATTTAAGAAAAGAAGCTTATTCACAGTTACCATAATTTTAGACAATTTTACCTCTGTTCAAATCAACGCTTTCTTCAAATAAATGTGTAGTTCAGTACAGAATTTCCCTGAATTGCCTGAATTCTGAGCAAGATGTATACTGTTACAAGGGTATTTTCAAGAGATTTACCTAACATAAAAAGACTGAAAGTACAGATGGGAGTACCATTATATTTTTAATTGAAATAAAAACATAATTGTTGTAACAGGTTAAACTTCTTGGTTAAACAAGGATGAATCAGAAGCAAAATTTCCCTTTATTTTATTGTTTTATCTGTAAATTTTAAACTCACATAAAACCTGCGGGCTGTCAAATTTCAATTGTATAAACCTTGCAGAGAATATTTTTTGTTTTAAATGTATAAACTGTGGTATATAAATCTGTTAAGGTAAGTTCACAATTAAACAGATGAACGAGGCACAAAAGTTGCTGAAAGTAGATGAACATATCCCCATTTTGGACAATGGAAGCAGATTATCATAATTATAACATGACATGATGTATAACTAATGTAGGTCACATGTTGACACAGCAGAGGCAATATGTTAGAGAAAGAAATCTAAAATTCGCCACATATCTGAAATTCGCCACATGTGAAAATACTAATAAAATAAATGAAATTGTGGTGAGATTTGTTGAATGTATAATAAATTATGGCTTTTTGAACTGAAAAATACCAATTTTTAGACAAAAACATAATTTTCTTCATAAAATTAACTAAGGTTTTAGAGGTGGCAAATTTTAGATTCCTGGCGAATTTTAGATTTCTCACTGGGCAAATAAAAGGTTAAAACGGCTACATTTAAGGTTTGTTTTACTGTGTCCACTACAGATCCAAATATGACCTGATCATACACTTTATAAAACAATGTGACACTAACTTTAAAAGACACATTTTTTGTACATCAGGTTGATATACTGGAAGAGTATGAATGTTATATAAGCTAAATAAAGTGACTTTTTACTGAAAATGATACATGTAAGGATAATTGTATTGTATTTATACTCAGCGCAATATCTCCATGTACTACAGGACTCAAAGCGTTATATGACCCATCCGACTGTACAAGTACAGTCCAACTCTCAAATTACTGACATTCCCCTAACTGGATTTAGATTTAGATTTATTTGTTGTTTTACGTCGCGTTCAACAGCCAGGGTCATATTGCGATGGGTAGTTTACAGGTGGAGGAAACCAGTGCATACTGCACTGTAAACCACTGGGCATCGGCAAGTAACTACCAACATGAAGCACCCGGTCCGAGATTCGAACCGGCAGCCTCAGAGGTTGGAGGCGAGAACTCTAACCGCTACACCCCTAACTGGAAGACAGAGGCTCAAAGATGACCATTTATAAACATCTTTGAGGTTTTTTAACCTGCCACTGGGGGTGAGACCCAATGACAGAGTACGGCCATTTTAAGTGGTCATCCGAGTCACTATGTTTCTGCCTGTACCTGGGTTTGAACTCACATCCTCTGTGTTCTTAGGTGAGTGTGTTACCCACTAGGCCACAGTGGCAGATAATCACTACCTGAATAAAATATTTTTATTACAAATGGTTAATAAAAGTTTGTCTCTGAAACACCTATCACATGAAACAGAGTACATTTACTTGAAATTACTTCTGCACTTTATGAAATTGAATTGAAGTTTTCGTTAATTTTATCTTTGGATTTCAAACAATGGTTTACAAATACACATAGCTTTATAAAGACCACTCAATCATTTGGGTTTGGCATTTGCTTTTTATCAACATGTAGCACATATGATCAGGATATAGTACAACTACATTTTCTCTTAACAAATGTAAAAATAGCATCAGAGATGCCCGTACCCCACAGCCTGGGAAAATATTTTCCAACACCACGAGATATAGAAGTAGTGAAACAGTACACAGATTGGGATACTTTCAGAGCACTGCATGTAAAGATTAAGTATTAAAACAAGACAATTCAGTAAACTAAAAGTTATGAAGGTGTAAAATTTCTTAACTAGAGAATAGCTGTCAATGAAAATATCAGAATTATGTATGGTCAAATTATGGTTTGAATGTTTTGAATATTACCCATATATCCTTATATGTGGAGTTGGGGCAAAACCTGTGACTCACTTGATGCAATACAATCAGTTACAATGGGAACTTGCAAAAGTAAAACCCTTAATGAATTCTAATATGACTTTAACAGTGCTTAATCTACATCAAAAGACGCCCAAAGGTGCAACAACCAAGATTCAAGTAAAAAGATATGAGAGATATAAGAGAAATAAAATAGTATCACATATCCCTGTAGAGAGATAAAATAGCATCAGATCTAAGGTCAAATCCAGGTAACACCATGATGTTGCACACATATAACCCCCGACCAATGTCCCTACCAATTATCAACTTCCTACACCTTATGGTTTCTGAAATATAGTCCGGACAAGCCATTATAGGTCAAGGTCACTATGTCAAGGTCAAAGGTCAAATCAAGGTCACACCATGACGTTTTACATCTACACACCATAGCCAATGTCCCTACCAAATATCAACTTCCTACACCTTATGGTTTCCGAGATATAGCCTGGACAAGATTTTATAGGTCAAGGTCACTACAGCAAGGTCAAAGGTCAAATTAAGGTCACGTCATGACGTTGCACACCTACACCGCCTAACCAATGTCTCTACCAAGTATCAACTTCCTACACCTTACGGTTTGCGACATAGAGCCTGGACAAGATTTTATAGGTCAAGGTCACTACGGCAAGGTCAAATCAAGGTCACACTATGACGTTTCACACCTACACCCCTAACTAATGTCCCTACTAAGTATCAACTTCCTACACCTTACGGTTTCTGCGATATGGCCCGGACAAAATTTTCAAACTCAAGGTCACTAAGGCAAGGACAAAGGTCAAATCAAGGTCACACCATGACGTTGCACACCTACACACCCAACCAATGTCCCTACCAAATATCAACTTCCTACACCTTACAGTTTCTGAGATACAGCCCGGACAAACTTTTTCCTACCACCCACCCATCCAGACACCATGGGTGAAAACAATACCTCCGACCCCCAGGTAAAAATAGTGAAAAAAATTACACAAATTTATACAAACATCCACAAAAGTTTCATTGCACTTGTCATCTACAAGTACTGAAATACCTATATACAAAAAAAAGACAGGCTACAATATGATCTAATTTGTCAATCAATGAAATAAAAAGTCTCAATTGAAACTCAATTGAAGCATCATTAGAACACACTTAATGCTTACTGCCCATGTGAAATGAGGGGAAACAGAACTACTCTTTTGCTGAAATATATGCCAGATGCCAATTATTTTCATACGTCATAAACTCAAAAGCTGTGTTTTATATCCCTTTTAACATCCAGGGTCAAACTGGGGCAAAACATCCATTTTTTCCCCCACACGAGTGAAAAAACTTGTGTAAGCATGCAATTTTGTTCATATTTGGTCTGCACAGAGTTGAAAAACTCCATGTCTTTTATTAATATTTCAATCTTGCATTATCACCATAAAATACTTTAGGCCAAATTTGGTAACCTTTTATTTATTTTCAACATAATTTTCCTTATTTTACGAGTTATTTCAAATTTTGTTTGAAACAGATATGTTACCACTAATTGCATTTTTCTTCCAGCTGGTGTAAGGAAAAATTCAGTAAAATAGATTTATGTCATTTTTCAGTATGCCCACCAATGTTTTCATTCTCATAATTGCCCATTCCCAACTTTTTGCAATTATTTCTTCATATTATAAATGTCCATTTCAGAGAGTGGCGAAGGTACTTATCTAAGGAGATGTGTCATTTGTTATTGTAAAAATTGGACCAAAATTTGTGCACAGAGAAACAAGAAACAGCTAATCAAGTTCTCAGATGGTAGGCATCATAAATCGCCAACATGGAAACTTAAATTAAGGTGTAACAAGGCTTTAATTTGAACCAAGTATGAATTTGCACCTGTTCATAATTTCACGATGGATGACATTCCCGTAATTTTTTTTGTATGTATATAAATGAATTACAACAAATCTCCAAAGAAAGATTTCGTACCAACTGAACTTACTACGTGGATTGATTTTCTGTAATAACAGAATGGCACATAAAGCAGGGTTGTTTTTTTTCATTCTCTCTTTTCATTCACTATGGCCACAATGAAAGCAAAAGGTGTATAATAAAATAGGGGGACCAATATCTAATGCATAATAAATCAGAGGGTTCATAGAAACTACGATATACAGGTTTTTGTTTAACCCAGGAAACGCATAGAATTAATAATGCTGTGTATGTCAATGTAATACACCATACAGAAGCTTTGGTGAACCTGAAGGAAATGCTTGGGCTTTCAGTGCTGCTGAGATGGACTGTTTTTTCAAAGATTAAAGAAAAAGAATGCACAACAAAAACATGATATGTCAATAAATTCCATCGAACTTTTGCACTATTCTATTTTTCAACACACTTGTGTTCTGATCTCATCTTTCTGGGGTTCATACTAAAAGTTTTTGTAAAAAGAAGGCTGACTGCTGATGGCTAGTTTTGCGATGATGTTCTCTGTGCCTGAATGGTTTATTCGAACTGATGTTTGCTGACAGTTTTGATTATGGGGTCACACTAAAAACTTAATTTAAATGGAAGTGTGTCATTTCAAAGTAGAATATAGAAGCATTTGGCTGATGAACGCGCAATACTATCAATGATCTGATACCTGGCAGCTGATTTTATTGCTTTTATATTCCAGATTTTACTGGCTAATTTTATGACAAAAACAGAGATACACAAGGAAAACCTATATTTTTTTATCCTGGTAGCAGTTGGTGTCTGGAATATGGAAACACCTGTATATCAATATAACAAGTAATAAAATCAGTGTCCAGTGTTGACCATTGTTTGCTGTTCATAAGTTTTATGAAAACAGATACCCTATAGGAGTTTTTTTGTGCTTTTTATTCAACAAAGGAGATTCTCTTTCATGCTTTATCCATATCTGTCAATAGGATTACTCAGAAATTTCAGAACTGACTTTGACCAATTTTTAGTGGACATACAGTAGGCTTCATAATGTGAAAGTATGACTTAACTGTACAACAGCATAAATGTATATGCAGACACTTATCCCACAAGTCAGCTTTTATAAATTGAACAGAACTTAATCATACTGTGAAATCTCCATTTATAACTAGACCTAGCGCATCTGAGAACCGATGCAAATTGTATCCACCGTAAAGACAATGCACCAAAACCTCTAGGACCAATAATAAGCGAGTTATAAGCACTTTTAAGTTTGGCTATCCTCATTTGACCTTGAAGGAGGGGCCCAAGGTCAAATCCGACCACACCAGAAGATTCCCAGCGCATGATTTCCTATATGTTGGTTTACCATCCCAAACATGTAGGACCAATAATAAGTGAGTTATAAGGACTTTTAAGTTTGGCTGTCCTCATTTGACCTTGAAGGAGGGGCCCAAGGTCAAATCCGACCACACCAGAAGATTCCCAGCCCATGATTTCCTATATGCTGGTTTACCATCCCAAACCTCTATGACCAATAATAAGCGAGTTATAGGCACTTTTACCTTTGGCTATTTTCGTTTGACCTTGAAGGAGGGGCCCAAGGTCAAATCCGACCACACCAGAAGATTCCCAGCCCATGATTTTCTATATGCTGGTTTACGATCCCAAACCTCTAGGACCAATAATAAGCGAGTTATAAGCACTTTTAAGTTTGGCTGTCCTCGTTTGACCTTGAAGGAGGGGCCCACGGTCAAATCCGACCACACCAGAAGATTCCCAGCCCATGATTTTCTATATGCTGGTTTACGATCCCAAACCTCTAGGACCAATAATAAGCGAGTTATAAGCACTTTTAAGTTTGGCTGTCCTCGTTTGACCTTGAAGGAGGGGCCCACGGTCAAATCCGACCACACCAGAAGATTCCCAGCCCATGATTTTCTATAGGTTGGTTTACCATCCCAAACCTCTACGACCAATAATAAGCAAGTTATAGGCACTTTTAAGTTTGGCTATTCTCGTTTGACCTTGAAGGAGGAGCCCAAGGTCAAATCCGACCACACCAGAAGATTCCTAGCCCATGATTTTCTATATGCTGGTTTACCATCCCAGACCTCTAGGACCAATAATAAGCGAGTTATAAGCACTTTTAAGTTTGGCTGTCCTCGTTTGACCTTGAATGAGGGGTCCAAGGTCAAATCCGACCACACCAGAAGATTCCCAGCCCATGATTTCCTATATGTTGGTTTACCATCCCAAACCTCTATGACCAATAATAAGCGAGTTATAAGCACTTTTACCTTTGGCTATTTTCGTTTGACCTTGAAGGAGGGGCCCAAGGTCAAATCCGACCACACCAGAAGATTCCCAGCCCATGATTTTCTATATGCTGGTTTACCATCCCAAACCTCTAGAACCAATAATAAGTGAGTTATAAGCACTTTTAAGTTTGGCTGCCCTCGTTTGACCTTGAATGAGGGGCCCAAGGTCAAATCCGACCTCACCACAAGATTTCCAGCCCATGATTTTCTATATATTGGTTTACCATCCCAAACCTCTAGGACCAATAATAAGCGAGTTATAGGCACTTTTACCTTTGGCTATCCTCGTTTGACCTTGAAGGAGGGGCCCAAGGTCAAATCCGACCACACCAGAAGATTCCCAGCCCATGATTTCCTATACCTTGGTAGGTCCTCAGTGGCCTAGTGGTTAGCAAGTTTGGAATCTAATCATAGGCTGTCACCTCTGTGGGTTCGAGTCCCACAAGTGGCAATTCTGAGGACCTGTCCCAATATGACCCTGGCTGTTGAACGGGACGTAAAACCCCAACTTTGACCAACTTTGACCTATACCTTGGTTTACCATCCCAAACCTCTATGACCAATAATAAGCGAGTTATAAGCACTTTTAAGTTTGGCTGTCATCGTTTGACCTTGAAGGAGGGGCCCAAGGTCAAATCCGACCACTCCAGAAGATTCCCAGCCCATGATTTCCTATGTGTTGGTTTACCATCCCAAACCTCTAGGATTGATAATAAGCAAGTTATAAGCACTTATAAGTTGGCTATCCTCGTTTGACCTTGAAGGAGGGGTCCAAGGTCAAATCTGACCACATCAGAAGATTCGCAGCACATGATTTCCTATAGGTTGGCTTCACATTGTAAACCTCTAGGACCAATAATAAGGGAGATATAGGCACTTTTAAAGTCCGCTATGTGGGTTACTTCGGCACTCCGTGGATGACCTTGAATTAGGAGCTTCAAGGTCAAATGTGTGCAAGGTTGTAGAGGACATGTATATGTGTCATACATATCACCTATGAAGAGATTCAACCTTCTACCTATGAGGAAGAGCCAGTAGAAAAATGTAGATTATTTTTAAAGAAATGCCCATGGCGGCCATCTTGTTTTTCAGAATGAGGCTATTTTCCTTCCCAGAGACGCTTACCCCCCAATGAAGATATCCTGCAAATTTGGTGAACCTAGCTGCTGTTGTTTTCCTCTTAGAGCGTTAACGCCGAAAATCTCTCTACGCGCGGCGGCGGCGGCGGTGTAGCGGACGCTAAACCAAAGTATCCACCGGATGCTTCCGGTGGATACAATTATACATATCATTAAGACTATTGAATCCGAATACCCTATAAAACTATAAACAATGGAGATATTTATCATATGCCAACATTTGTCCATGATGTACAGGTGGACAGTTTAATAACATATCAATATAAGACCAACAACACCAATAGGTGGCATTGCTGTGGACCTGTCCCAAAATGGCCATGGCTGTTGAAGGAAATGTAAAAGCCTAACTTTGACTTTAGATCAACAAGAATTTGTAATACACTTACATAACTTGCACCACACATCTGTCAGAAAGTGACTCACCCGTATTTTCTGTGGCCCCACAGAGAAGCCAAGGATGGCGGTACCTCTGTCCGGCATCTCCTCGATATGCACCACTTGGCTGGAGTCTATCTTGAGATCCGTACTGATGTCTGCACTGTGTACAAAGTCCTCTGTCCTCAAATCCTCCACACGCTTGAGATCTCCATTGGCCAGCTGGATGACGGAGCCCTTCATGAAGTGGGGCGGGTAGTGTGGCTGAGTGGGTGTTGATGCCGCTGTCTGATGTTGATGCTCTACAGAGCTTGCTTGGCTTGCTGGCGAGGCCTGACTATGGTGGACAGCTTGGTGATGACGCTGATAATGCGCGAGGTGGTGATGCTGGTGAGGCGGCGGGTGTAAAAACGTGGATTGAGCACTGGTGACACTAGAGGTAGATGTGGTTGCAGAAGTCCCGTAACTTTGAGGTGGATGCAGATGATGGTGATGATGCTGATGATGAGATGATGAAGAGGCTGAACCCGGTCCAGGGACCAGCTCCGTGTGTCGAATCTTTGGTAGAGGTGCTTCAGATTTCACAGTGTGCTTGAGGTAATCTTCACTACTACTACTACTGCCGCCAATACTTGGACCCCGACGAACCAATGGCCGCTCAAACCGTGGTATGTTTTTGAACAAATCTGTGCGTGAGGGATCCACTTTAAAGTGCTGGGTGGACGCATGAGGTGGTCCACCACTGCCACTTGGTGGGATGTAGCGGTCCTCCCTCGGCGGAGGAGGGGGAGGCGGAGTGACCCTGTGAGGATCCAGGTATGGTCTGCTCCTCACTGATTGCTGGCTTGGCAGGTTATAAGCACTATGGGGGACACTGGCCAGTCCTGGTGGTGGGGAGAGGTTTCTTGGCTGCACTGTGGGGAATGGATAGGAAGGTCTTGCATGAGGTAAGCTCTGCTGCTGCTGTTGCTGTTGTTCCTGTACCCTCCTTAGCAGAGAAGTCTGGTAGGTAATGTGGGAGGGGTACTGGTAGGGGTAGACAGCTAGGGGCGAAAAGACTGGGGTGGTAGTGGTCAGGGTTGGTGGGTACTCCCCATGGTAAATTCTTTGTTGCACAGGCGCATGATCTGGTGTCTGAGAGGAAGAACCAAAGAGAGGGTTGCTGCTGCTGCTTCCTGGCAGATATGAATGTCCTACTTCCACCCCGGGACGTTCTTGTGGAGGTGGACGGCTCACACTGCTTCCACTGCTATAATGTGAGGGTCGTGGGGGAGTATGAGGGGATGGATGATGGCCCCATGCCACGGGTCGGCTCTCGGCTGATGTAGTAGGTGTGCTACTACGAGTCATCGCACCGCGCCCATTTGTATTCATCCGCCTTTCCACCGCAGCGAGTGCACCATCGCAGGCTCCGTTGGTTGGGCTGCCGCCTCCAACAGCTCGGACTGACGTTAAATTGCAATTGCGGTCGCGGTGATACTCTTTGAGGTTACTAGTCGTCTGCTGTAGATTACCGAGATATTCCTTCTCGTGAGTGTAGATGCTGTTTTCCACTATAGAGGGAGCCTCTAGCAGCAACCTGCCTGAAAGGACATCATTTTGACTGTTGCGTGTGCTGCCACAAGAGTTGTCAGTGGTAGTGGTGGTGCTTGTGAAATATGGCTGGATGCCATGAGCGGATTGTCTGTCCTTTGTAGCTGAATGATTGAGGGATAGTGTGGAATCATGACAAAATAGTGTCTGGCTTTCTCTTTCTCTCCCTGTAAAAGAAAGCCATCAGACATGAAACAAATTCAATTAAACAGTTAGTCCCTTATCACCTTAAACCAATAGCCCACACCATACATCATCATTTACACTGATGCAATTTTTACTGCTTCAAAGCCATAACAGATATTATTCACCATAAAGCCAGTGATGTATTGCCAAGCATATCTACTATTAAACACAGAATAAATATACACGTCTACAGTCATTTTTACACATCCTAAAACAGCAAAGAGGTTTGAGGAAGTAGACACAAATAAAACAAAAACCTGTAAGAATAGATTTCAAAAATTTTTGTTTTTTAATGAAACTGATATCCGATATTTGATGATAATATACAAATTTATAAAACGTTGGGTTATTTTTTGTAAACAGTTATGCTCATTATTCTTCACTTGTAGAAATTTCATGTGGTTGTGTTAGTTTTTTATTGATGTTTTTTAATTTCTGAATAAATATAAAGACTAGATTTATACTGCTTTTGTATGTGGATACACATAATTATTAATCTTGTTCAGCAGTTAGGTACATTAGAAGATACACTAAAGGCCTCTGCATACCAATGCTGATATCAACCAATATGATAATAAAATTTGACAGGGAAAAATTTTCTCACATCTGACTCACTGCCACAGATAATAGAATATACAAGCAATCAGTGCCCATGAATGGGCTCTGCGTCATCTGACTGTGTGTTTTGAGTTTCAGAGTAGAAGAGAAAGAAGAAAAGGACACAAAAGTTGTGCGCTGCCAATGGTATTCAGAAGTTAGGTACTAAGTTAACTGTTAAGGTTTAAAATGTAGGTGGAAAACATCTTTAAGCAAAATACTGTAAATGCAATAGTTTTCAAGCTACAACTGATTTACTCAACAGTGAGAACCTGAATATAGATATTGCTCAGCTATGTAATGAGCTACAGGTCTGTAATTTTATTATGTTATAACTGACCAAAAATTAGGTGAATAACATATTAAAAGAAAATACTCTAAATGCAATAGTTTTCAAGTTACAACTGATTACTCAACAGCTATACTCTGCAAGTAGCTATACCTCAGCTATGCATTGAGCTACAGGTCTGCAATTTCGCTATGTTATAGCTGAGAAAGAAGTAGGTTAATAACATATTTAAAAAAAATACTGAAAATGCAATAGTTTTTAAGTTACAACTGATTTTCTCAACAGTGAGAACCTGAAAATAGCTATTGCTCAGCTACGCCATGAGCTACATGTCTGTAATTTCACTATGTTATTGCTGATTCATAGTACATGATTAACATATTAAACAAAATTCTCTAAATGCAATAGTTTTCAAGTTACAAGCAATTTACTCAACAGTGAAAACCTCAAAGTAGCTATTACTCAGCTATGCAACAAGCTACAGGTCTGAAATTTTACTATATTATAGCTGACCCAAAAGTAGCTGAATAACATATTTATACAAAATTTTCTATATGAACTAGTTTTCAAGTTACAAGTGATTTTACTCATTATGGAAGGTAATGAAAACTCAGAAAGTAGCTATTACTCACTTAACTTTTTGGACGGACACCCAAGTTACTCACCATGTTGTAGCTATGAAAAAAGTAGCTGAATAACATATTTTAACAAAATGCTCTAGATGCAATACTTTTCAAGGTATAAGTGATTTAGTGCTTGATTTCATGAATTTTAAAGCATTAAAATTATTTAAAAAATTCATAAAAAAATAATAAAGAAAGATCCAGGCCTGATACTTACACAAGGGAATCTGCTAGTGGTCTAGTACATATATGCAAGAAAAGAGAAAAATCCCTGCAATAATGAGTGAGAAAATTGTGATAAAGTTTTGACATTTTCACACTTTGGGTGGGGGTACCTCTCTTGTAATAGCTCTGGGGAACAGACAAATGAACAGATCTGCATGCCTTGAACAAATTTTCATCCTCGATAGTTAAGGCATTTTAAAAAAAAAACAGCATGTCTCTGGGTCTTGTGGTTTTGGAGATGAAGTTGTTCACGCGGACACCGCAAAGTGATGCCATAATGTCAGCTGACTGACACGTTAGCTGACATAATAATCATATTGATAAAAAGCATGAAAAAATTGTGGGGGGCCAAATTATTAATGTATTTTTGTCGTTTTAGACCACTAAACATTTGTAAGGGCCACAAAAGTCTAAAAGTTACTGCCACCTCTGGCTATCTTGTGCAGTTGGGAAGGTGGAACAGTGCTTTGAGTCCTGTAGTACAAGGAGACATTGGGCTGAGCATAACTATACATCTCCATTTCCAAGCAAACCTGTGTCCTTTTCACTGATGTAACATACCTCTATAAGCACTATGAAAACATACGAGTTGAAACTACCTTTACTTTGAAGGATTTTTGAACTTTTTTATCTGTAGGGACCAGTTCAAGAATGGTTTAGGAACGATCCTGAATTTCAGCATGGTTAATTGTTCCTGGTCATTTTGGAGTAAAATTTTGCAATTCCCTCAATAGCTCTGTTTACCAACTAGGAACGACATCCATCTGACACCTTCCTGAACAGCAAACAATATTAAACAATGTTACTGGAAGTAAGGGATTTGTCCCCGAAAGATCTACAATGATTAAGGAACTTCTCCCAAAGTGGTCCTGTGATGTTTGGCTGTAACTCTACAACTGGATATCATTTCAAATAAAATTCAGGGATCAAAGCCATACAGAAATGTAAAGAATCACAAAAAAATAGCATCAGAGATGCCCGTACCCCACAGCCTAGGGAAATATTTTTAACACCATGAGATATAGAAGTACTGTATCAGTACAAAGTTCAGGATACCTTCAGAGCACTGTCAGTTATAGAAAGTTCTAAACAATGTTTAAATAGAGAAAATAATGTCTAAGAGAAAGATAATGCATGTACTCTTTATCTACATCTGGCATGGCCAAATTATGGTTTAGATGTTTTGAATATTACCATGCATACAGAAGTGGTAATACATTCAATGAATGCTGTATGTGTGGTGTTGGGGCAAAATCTGTGGCTCACTTGATGAAATTCCATCTGTTACAATGGGAAGTTGTAAAAGTAAAATTCTTAAGGAATTCTAATATGACTTTAACAGTGCTTAATCTGCATCATCAGTTACTACTTTATTTCCTATTCTATATTATTCTCTTACTAATTTCATCTCATACTCCAATATTCTGTCTGAATTTTATTTCATATTATGTCTGTGTTCTCTCTCAATATTCTATCTCCAAATTCAATCTGCCTGGGAGCTTACATGTCCCTTCTATTTATACCGGACCATATCAATACCTAAAATAACACTATTGTCTTTAAGAATAATTATACAAAGGTTGGATGACAATACCAAACCATAAATAGCTGTCAAAACAAACATATATAATACCTTTCATGTGACACCTCACATAGTCTTAAACAAGGTAATTACATAATTGGAGACAATACCATAAGCACAATAAACAATAGATACAAACAGCTTAACATGTGTTTAAAACCTAAACATAATTCAAATGCCAAAAAGAGTAATCTATAAAATATGGCCTAAGCATTTCTTGTGTTTACATTTTTCCTGTTGATGGACATTTATAACAAACATATAAACTGATTCTTGTAAGGTTAACACCAGCATGGTTCAAACACAATCTGTACTGCTTTGCAGCCAAGTTTATTGTAATATTACACTTCATTTAACACCATTTTCTATTAATACATCTTCACTAATATCAAATCCTTTTTAATTTAAACATTCAATTTTACAAATATCCCCTCTCCCTTCAACAGAAAATGCATTATTACTGCTTTCCACATAAAACAACTACGTTATTACTACAAAACCCTTCTGTTATCCAAATAAACATAATCCTCCTGTTGTAGCATATTCAGATAACTGTGATTTTTCTGTCTATTGTGTAATCTGTTTTTGACAGAGCATAGTTCTGTGTGCACTGGCTTACTTCATTCATATGATGTCATCCACATTAAATCCACTCACTCCTGCTTCAGATTACGCTGATGTCAACAAAGTTATAATCACATCACTTCATTCTTGGCAGAAGACTAATCAGTACTTTCATTATAGATTTCTACCAATGTTTATGCCCCATCAATACATTTAGTAAAGACTTTGTTACATAGCAATATCTCTCCACTCCAGATCTTCAAAGGACACATAATTGTATAAACTTTAATTAAACAAATAGCCATATATACTGTACCCCACTGCCAACTAGTGCTGGTATTTCAGACGAAATTCATTACTCAAGTATTTACCATAAAAAAGGCTCACAGAGGCTTTTCTTGGTGATGTAATCCTGCACAGACAATCATAAGAGAGGTGTACACTACAACTGCTACTCCTCAATGATAGCAACAACAACAAAATATAGTGATCCCAAAAGAGGACAGTCGTTCGGCTAAGGATAAAAACACAAAGCACTCAAAAAGTCTCTCTGTCCCCCCCTCTCAAATCTCTCTCAAAAAAAGCAAAAATATTAACAAACTTGAAATAAGACAAAGGAAATCTCACAAGTTAAAGCTCATTAACCTTGTGCAAAGCATTCTCTTCACTACATCAATGTACATAGATATATGAAATTCACTACAGTATCGTAAATTCACCACCAAAACAACCCCACTTATTTTACCCAGATATAAATTATTTCTTCAAGTTTTCATACTTGTGGCAATTTAATACCATTTTATTGTATCTGGTCTAAACTTTCATGAATTTTTTCCTCTCCTTGTGTTAAAATTTAGAGGGTTCTCCCTCACAGATCCCACATGCTATGGTCAATTTTCTATATTTTTTTCACTCTCTGTGTTCACCTGCTGACCTAAGTTGTTTATGAATGAAGCCAGTAACAACTCAACAGAACTCTTTCCTAAACTATCTAAGCCAGGTTTTAGGATCTGTTTCCATCCAGCTGATTGCCCTGGGATGACTAGTTAGTCCATAACTGAAAAAAGTACTTTGCATGAACCCACAAAGAGGGAATAATCCACAAATTTAGAAAATTTTTGTTGTAACTCACTCACTGGCTTATAAGGTAGTTCAAAAAGTTTTTCAATGTTGGCCAGTGAGCTGGATGGCACCAACTTATAGCTATTGACAGGAAATTGTAAGTGTATTTTTTGCAATTAAATGTTCTTTGCACAATTTTATTTTAATTTTTTATTAAAGGATGTAAAAGTTCATTTGCAAGGGGAAATAAACTTGTACAACTGAATAATTAAAAACTGATATGTTTATGGTACATATAGTTTTTGCCCAATAACTAGATCTCTGCTTGGTAGATTTCTGACTTCAAGAAATAATTACCAGATTCTAATATAATCTTTTCCCATCAAATGTTCCATTATTTATAATACCTGGTTATTTGGAAATACGTTTTTGACCCTTTGAAATCTGACTGAAAGAAATATTTGTGGAGT
This sequence comes from Sabellastarte sp. h YS-2021, assembly GCA_964017235.1. Lineage (NCBI taxonomy): Eukaryota > Metazoa > Annelida > Polychaeta > Sabellida > Sabellidae > Sabellastarte > Sabellastarte sp. h YS-2021. The sequence goes on along the minus strand of OZ024930.1, from coordinate 121,786,576 downwards.
GCTTTCAAAATACAACAAAATTATAGACTCGTAATAAAGAACATACAACCCTAGGCTATAGTATCAGATTATAGTGAATGGCATCTAATAATGTCTACGTCTATGTTATGTTAGACAATAGATATAAAAATATGTATTTTTAAGCTAAAAGGAGTATATAACCAGACTTTAACATACCTTGTAACTAGAAGTTAGAGACAGGGTATTGTGTCCCAGGTGTCAGTAATAGGGCAACATCCATGTAACCTGCAATAAACCCATGTTTCTATAAAGCCAACCAGTCCTAGTTTATGATTTCAGAAATATTCTTTTCAAAATTTACTACTGGTTTCAGCCTTAGTCAAGAAACTTTTGTTTCACAAAACAATATCACCCAGGATGATTTAATAGGTATTGTCTGATACAGTATTTCTAATTAAAATGGCCATCAGTTTAATATCTCTTTTTTTTTGGAATTATGATTCTTCACCAATGTGCTTGGTTTTAATAAATACAAATCCAGTTCAGACATGGCCATCTATTACAAGGCAGTGCCTTTTCCAGTCAATACCATTAACATAATCTAAACACACATTGAAGTACTTAATCCCTGTAATAGAATATTCTAAGGCACACAAACATAATCACTATCTCCCACCATTAACCCGGGGGCCACAGTGGCGCAGTGGTAACAAACTTGCCTCACCCCTCTGAGGTCAGCGGTTCAAACCCCGAACCTATGTAGGAAAGATGGTAGATTCTTACTGATTGTCAGCAGTTTACAGTACAGAACCTTGACAACTGTATGTACTGGTTTCCCCTGCCGATAAAACTACCAGTCTAAATATGACTTAGAAAGTGTTAAAAGCGAGGTTAAAACCCCAATAAACCAAAAACACCACTAACCCTTAATCAATGGAAGGAAGACACTGATCATATGGAAACCTAGGATGAGGTCTCTCTCCAGGCACCTGCTATACTGGTGAATATTACTGCATTTCTACCACACTACACCTCACGCACTGTCTTTCTCTCTTGAGGTAGTAGGAAACAGAATATAATGCTAGCTTCCCACTTCCCCATTATGTATCTGACACACAATAATGGGCAATGAGATATGGGGTAAATATCTGCCAAAAATAAATCAGGCTCTCAAATCAGTCCATTTGGCAAAATGGAAAGATAAGATAGAATGTGTCAGTAATGAGAGTCTAGAGTCATGAGTGCTGACTGGACCAGAGACAGTAATGCTTAGGGTTTGTAGCACAAAAAATTTCAACTGTGACAAATATGTAGGGCAACTTTTCTCTTGAATCTGAAACAAAACCGAGATGATACAGTTAGAAAATGACATGTAGAAATTTCTAAATGTGGGCTACATCAGTGTGTCAGTGTTATCAGAAATCTGTAGAAAAAATCTATATGGAAACTAGGGCTAAGGGCTCCAGGCACCTCCTATATATATCAAAGAATATCAGTACCTTACTACCACCACACTACACCTCACATATTCTCTCTGTCTCTCACTATGCAGAAGGGAATAGGAAAATGTTCTTATTAAATACACAATGATTTTCTGTGGCTACAAACCAAACCTTAAATACTACACTGTCATAATGATAGTTACCTGGGAATAAAGTAACAGGGCACTAACCCCTCCCCCATCTCAATTTCTCCAACATGCCTGTGTTACAGTACAAGAAAAAAATGGCCCCACAAGGTCATACAAATGTAATACCTCAGGACATTGACAACTGAAACAGATTTACAGTTTGCCTATCATTTAACAATGTAAATTACAATAAAAACCCACTAGCCCCAGAGAATGAAGGATTAATCTTCCATTCAAATTACACAGTCATTATATAGCCGCAGGGGGGAATATTGGCAGTGTTTTTGTAAATCACTGTATTTGTAAATGTGATGACTAAGAATATGTTGCGTCTGTTTACAATTCACAAAAATATAAACTGGTATTTTTAAGAAACAAAAATTCAAATCAAAACACAGAGGGGTGAGTTATATTTCTGCATGATTTCATCTCATCCCAAATGGAACTTTATGCCACAATGTGACAATAAAGATAGTAAAAAAGAAACTTAAAGTAAGCAACAAAAAATCACTCTGGTACACATTGCTCCAAAAACCAGGCCCCTACAACCACGGCTATCTATATACTCATTACATGAAAACAAACTCAAAGCCGAGAGAGATATTAAGCCCTTAAAAATTGTGGGCATCACTTTCCAAAGTAGTGTTTGCTACAGCAGGCAGCTATGGCTGAAGAGACTAGCTCTAGTAGCTGGGCCAGCATGGACAAAAAGCTCTTAAATTGCTTTTGTCAGGTTCACAACCCTGGGACTTGAAGTGAACTTAATAGAAACCCAGACAATATGTGCTGCTATATATGGCTGCAAGTCTGGCCCACTCGGAAAGACACATATGTGCGGCTGCCGCCTAAAACCCCCTCCCAGCCCCCCTCCCTGATTATAAGAGGAAAGGGGGGGGAGAGGATTTAGCCTTGAAATATGGCTGCATACAAGATCAGTAAAAGGGTTCAGAAGCACTATTTCAGTACCATCTACAGCAGAACCTCTGTTCTTCAACCTCCTGTTAACTGAATATTTGATTTTACAAATTCGTTCCCACTCCCATGCTTCTGCTGTATGAACCTTCTAATATCCAAACAAAATATTTGCCAGAATGTTCAGATAACAATGAAATTTAAAATTAGAAATTCAAAATTAAAAAATTTGAGTGCAGTGATCTATTTTTATATACTGCCAGTTTTTAAGGAAAATGGTCCACTTTTGATGGTAGAAAGATCAAATGTTACATGATAAAAGGGTGAAGGAGTTTACAAATGACCTTAATTAATGCTTTGGATTACGGTAGTTTAAAATAGCATACCTGTTGTTAACAGTGATATTAATTCTATTCAAAACCATTCCCGAGACTATAAATGGCAGGAACACACAATTCTGTTTTTTCTCTGTTTTATCAACGGTTTGACCCTGAGGGATTTCTCAGAACATATATACAAGGGCCAGATGTCTCACACTGCTGTTAGTGTTATAATGTTATAACTTCACTTTCAACACATTGAAAACACTTCTCAGCAGTGTATTAGTAATACATTCCACTCCCAATCTTTGACACAAACCAATGTAAGAGGTTGGTAACTGGCTGATGTCCTGTGGACTTTACAATACACTGAACCCTGTCACATAAAACTTCCAAGAGACCGCAAATATACTTCTGCTTGACCAGGCTTTCAACATGACAGGGTTGATTTTAATGGAAATGTAGTTTAATTTTTAATACTTAAAAGGAAATTTTATCAAGTTCAGGCCACCTTCCAGTTATCTATATTAATAATTACCAAAGTTTGTTCATAGTCTGAAACCCCTAGTCAATCAAATAGATGCATTTAGATGAATGCATGCCCACTGAATTGAAATTAATTTTTAAGATTATAAATATTCATCTGTATCTAGTATAGACATATACATTGCTGGAAAATTCTTGTTCTGTACTTTTCAGTCATATACAATTCATCAAAATCACTGAGAAATAATGTTCACTGAGAAATTATTGTATACTGAAAACTGTAAAAACATAGCTCCAGTTGTGCACATACTTAATGTACAGTTTCAATCTACACTTTAGAAAGAGTTAAAAATTTCCTTCAACATTATTTTTATTTTCTTCCTTAATATTTAACCATGTCATTTTATTTATTTAAAATAATATTATGTTGGTGTTTGGTTTAATATCCGTGGTGATGAGCTATAAGCCCTTTGCAGGAGCTAACTTAAAATTTTGCAGGAGCAGGACCTATTTTACTTTTGTTCAAATATGATATTGTTTATAAGTATAAAAGTATAACTGTATAAGTTAACAAAATAACCTAAACATTTCACACCATATAATAAAGATAACCATCATACGAACTCATTTTAACTTAATTTCCACTTTACTTCTTTTATACCACTGATTATTTAAATGGTATACCCTATGGTTATAAATTTTACTCCCAAGACACCTCATATCTTCCAAGATTTGCGAAGTTCATAATTCTTGACTTGCACAATCACTGAATGAAATGGTTTGTAACTGTCTATAACACACTGAACAGTAGGATGAGAGTACTACAAAAGTTGGTCACCAAGAGACAACCTCCATTAACCTCAAGTCACCTTTGGTAGCCATTGGATGAACATATGCTTCAGAAATGAGACCAAAACACAACCTTATATAAACAACGGACCACACCTTCAGTTACCATATGAAAAATTTAGCTGCTGAATGCCAAGGTAATGGACTGACGGGGACAGTGAGACACGTATAAAGGTACGGTGGCAATACTGACAAGGGACGGTGATTGGCAGTGACTGATGTTGTGATAGTCAGAGGCAGTAATTTTAAACATTTTAAAACTTTCCGTAGGATGCTCAAGGAATTGGATGGTTTGCCACTGTGTCACAAGCTCGCATACAGACAGACAGACAGACAGTTGTTAAAAGAATGGGGCATTTTGACCAACGCCTACTACTGCGGGGGTTTTCCACCTGTAATGTGAAAGGAGTATTAGTAAGTAAACTCCCTGACAAATTTCAAGTAGAATGAAATATCTTGTATCATTTCAAGCATAAATGGAGTTTGCAATGGTTTGCCACAATACCTGGGTTGAGATAATTTTTGCCCACCTTCTCAACTACAATACAATTTTATATTTTAAAGGCCTAACTTAATTACATGTATGGAACAATATAATCACATATTCTGACTACAAAATTGGTTCTAATAAAATGGACACCTTAATGCCTGCCTCAGTCGCTCATAATTAAAAGATTTCATCACGGAAACTTTACTACCCTGTGGGTCAATTTAAATTGCCGTTCGGTTTACAGAGGGTAAATATTGTCCATGTTTTATGTGTCCTGCAAAATGAATAACCACTTGTTGGAGGTTAAACCACTTCTGAAACTCCAAACTTTTTTGCTAGACTTTCAAACATAAAATTGTAGTGTTCTGTTCACTAGTCAACGACACAGTCAAATAGGAAATGATGGGATACATTTTAAAGTTATGGAAATAAATCCCATCATTACTCCCAAAGGTCAAAATGTCATATATTTAACCAAGTTTATTGCATTTTATTGTCTTCAACCATAGAAATGTTTAAAACATTAACATTTTTAATTTCAAATGTTGACATTTCTTGAATATTCATTGTGGTTTTTTGGTTATTTCTACAACAACCTGGGAAAAAGGGGCATACTTATCTTTCCTAGCACTACTACCAACATATTCACACTGCAAACATATGCAGTGAGCTTCAGCAGCTGCCAAATTAGTGCCTCCTGCGAGGCTTATACAAGGCTGGACCAAGGAAGCTACCGGAAGTGTTCAATGATTTACTGATGATTTTTTTCCTGTCTCTTTCACATTTTCTGCAATATTGTTTCAGAAATAAATAAATCTCTTGCTTACAGTTTTGGGGGAGGCTTCTTTTTCAAACTATGTTAGGTGCTTATGAAAACTGTATAATGCTAAACATATTTCATCTTCAGATTAATTTTCATCATTATAGGAAAATTTTTCAGGTATTATTGATGATTAAAAATGGCTGTTTACTTTTCCTTTTACGATAAAAAAAGATACATGTACATTTGCTGTATTCAACAAAACCTCCACTATATGATATGGTGGACTTTTAATTTTACTTGAAATTACACTGGACTCCTGCAATTTTATGACATTAAGACTTAAATTATCAATAATCACTGGTACACTGTTTAAATATGGATAATGATTGATAATCTGACTCTTCAAATCCCCATCATGACATACTGATGACATGAACACAAATATGGTTAAAGCTTTGATCCAGGTTATCTCACTTCTCATCAATTTCATTTTGATTACACAAAATATACACTTTTGGGTGTTTGTTTACTTATTTTTAAATCTTCATTTTACTCTCTCTGAAAATAAGAGTTTTTAAAGGTTTATTATTCCTAATAATGCTAGTATGACATGAGCAACACCAAGCTTTGGTTGGGTGGATGCATGGAATGGTGATGATTTTAATTGAACTCTGCAGTTCAATTATATTTCTTACCAGTGAAAAAGTAATGTTGCAAATGTTTATTTACGGTATATGTCTCATGTAGTTTAACCCAGTTGTATGTGATTTAACTGTTCTTTTTCAAAAGACACAATAAATATTTAATAGTTTTGATTACAGCATAGGTGAAGCTGATATGTTTATACATATAGACAGAGGTGGTTACTTGAACTAGATAGAAATTTAGATCTGGGCATTACATTGGAACTTTTACGGTAATAGTCTGCCTGATTAAAACTGTCCCCAGAAATACCTTCATGTAATTATGTGGTCTGTAATTAGTTTACAATTTAAAAATGACTACCGTAAATCCTGTAATAAAACCACTTCTTCAATTATACTGCCACTCCTTTTTTTAATAATTTCCCTTGAACAAGAGGCAGAAGTTGGAAGTAAATGGTAATCAGCTGTGATATACCATGATAATTTTAAAGTTTTCCAGTTGGATCTAGCATAATCTTAATAAAATATGCTTAAATATCATCACTTATATTTTTTACAGTAGCCGTTTATAATTAAAAGCACTGTATTTATTCGATTAAATGTAAATAAATGCTTTTTTACATGCCAAAGTAACTTTTAGACACGTCTATAAAATCTTTACTGAAATGTCTTCTTTCATTTCATTTTGTAAACATGTGGTCCAATTCTCAATTCACTTTCATGTACCAGCAGTACAGTGCCATACATATTTCCATATATATTGAGTAGGCAATTTTATCTTACCTTTACAAATTACTTAAAATAATTTTGTGCCATGAATATATTTCTAAAATTGATAAAAAATGTAACAAGGATTTTAACTACCTTTAAGTCTACATATATTCAGTGTATGAAATTAACACCTACCCCTTTGTCCAAAACTGGTAACTATTGTCACAGACCTGTCTCTTGAGTTAAAAGTCTGGATATCCTATAGAGTAAGAAATCTAAAATTCGCCACACATCTGAAATTCGCCACATGTGAAAATACTAGCAAATAAATGAATTGTGGTGAGATTTGTTGAATGTATAGTAAATTAATGCTTTTTGAACTGAAAAATACCAATTTTTAGACAAAAACATTATTTTCTTCATAAAATTAACTAAGGTTTTAGAGGTGGCGAATTTTAGATTCCTGGCGAATTTTAGATTTCTTACTCTAATTTAAGAAAACTGTTCATACATGTTTTTACTTTAATCAATGAAATTATTTTGGGACTAGGGCCATTATAGGAAATAACATTAAACCATTTATTATTTAGCACTTTCCACCTGGTGAATTTTGAAACTCAATAGTGATTTTAACCTACAATGAAGCATAGCCTTGCAATGTTTGTTATGCTGTAACAATTTTCAGTTTAGCACAATAACCCTAAAAGATGTCAGTTTCATTCAGGGAGGAGTTTAATTTTGAACGGATTATGGACATATGCAAAGTGAACCAGTGACTGCATGTTGGGGGACTTTGTTATTAAGAATGTGTTAATTAGAGAAACAACATCGTTTTAGAATTCCCCACCCGCTGCCACCATCCCCTTCCTTCCATTGTTATATGGCAAGGGAGTGAATTTTGTATTGCATAACAAAGGGGCCTATTGTAACCAGTTTTAACCTTTACAATTTATTATGCAATAAATTCTATCAATTGTTGTTATAATAAAAGCAAGATTCCCCAATTTGAGCCTATTTCTCCCATAATCCACATGCCAAGAAGAATGAAAGGTCCACTGGACCAGGAATGTTTTCCGGCAAACTTCTTATACTGCATATATTGCCCTCACATCAGATTTTTGACATCAGTCTGTTGATCCCCTTGAACTGATTCCTTCACAATGAAATGCTGTGAATTGTGTGTTTTGTGTCCCAGGAGCAGACTGTAGTCAACATTGGATAACTATTTGATATTTATACTCTACCTGTTGCCCAACCAAGGACAAACACCTGTAGTCTTTTATAAGATAATTACAATTGTTCAAAATAAGTGGGTAAAAATAGAAACAAAAGCTGCGGGGGGGGGGCAACCTTGTGCATTAAATGATATTAGAATTACATATTACTTATATTACTGTGCATTTATACTCAGCGCATTATATCCATATACTACAGGACTCAAAGCGCTATTTCACCCATCCAACTGCGCGAGCACAGCACAAGCTCTCAAGCTCTCAAGTAACTAACATTCCCTAAACCGAAAGATAGAGGCTCAAGGACGACCATTTATCAACGTCCTTGAGGTTCTTTAGCCTGCCATCTGGGATAGGACCCAATGACAGAGGATCGCCATTTTAAGTGGTCATCTGAGCCACTATGTATCTGCTTGTCCCTGGGTTTGAACCCACATCCTCTGTGTTCCTAGGTGAGTGTGTTATCAACTGGGCCACGATGGAAGATATGCTGGGAGATATAAACCTAGAGTAGTCAGGACATGGGAAAGTACATGAAACTAATGGACATAAAATTACACAAGCCAAGATGTTTAAATACACTAGAACTAATAAACAGTACCAAGAGTGGTGTCAAGTTAATTCATCAATTGACATTGTGTTTTAATAATTCACATGAAATAGTGAGACTTTTTGTCATAACAATGTACATTTGCTTTAAAGTATTTTATGCCTTCTTTATTCCAGTGCCAATGTCAGTTCAATCTAGAATTATTTTCTCATGCCAGTAGCTTTTGTTATGGGGCAAATATTATAGGACTTTTACGCTGAATTCCCATGCAAATATACAATTATACAAAAACATCATACTTTATCTGTCTTGAAAAAAAAAGGAAAAAAATTTCCATATATAAAATATTAAAAATCTCATTTTTATGAAAAAAACATCATAAGCAGTGGTTCGTTTTTCATCTACTACTTTGAATTGTCAAAATGATTTTGAAGACTACAGAAATACATTTGGAACCTCAAATGAATATGTATTCAGAGGATATTTTCTAGCACAATTTATCACTTTCTGAAAATTTCAGTTAAGTGTAGAAGTAAAGTCGAAACTATGGATAGTAAACCACTCACGGACAATTATAATAATTATAATAGATTTTTTAGGATAGATAAGCAAGTCATATAATGTCAGAAAAATATTATTCTATCCTAAAATGTCAGATTTATTATCATCACTGACAACTGTTACAATTTGTGTAACTGTTACAAACATAGGTACAGCTTAATATAAATATTTTGTTTAAGAGCTTTGTTGGGTCTGATCATATATGCACGTGTGAGGAAAATATGAAAAAGGAAGCAAACTGTAAGCATTCTTATACTCATCACAATTACGTAAATTGTAATGCCTAGTCACACCTTTCTGTACAGTCATTGCTGTACATATTTGATTACCAATTCACAATCTCATCCTTATAATTGCAAAAAGAGACCTGGCCAGTGCATGTTGAAGTCTTCCCCACAGGTTACAGGAGGTTTTCCAACAATGGTCCCAATGCAAACTCATATCCTACCCAAATACGAATTCCAGGTGAAATAAACGAATCTGAACATATGCCCATTCAGTTATAGCATGCGACCCCAACAAAGAAAGGTATGACCAAGGTATTAATGTTATTTACAGTTTCCGAGAAATAGCCCAGTCACAATTTTCAGTTCAAGGACACTATAATACGGTCAAAAGTCAAATCAAGGTCACTCCATGATGTTGCACACCTATACCCCCAACCAATGCCCCTACCAAGTATCAACTTCCTATACCTTATAGCTTCTGATATATGTAGCCCGGATAAAATTATCAAACCCGTCACTATGGCAAAGTCAAAAATCGAATCAAGGTCACACCATGACATTACACACCTGCACCCCAATTAATGTCTCTACCAAGTATCAACATCTTATACCTCGGGGTTTCTGAAATACAGCCCGGACAACCTTATTCCTACGGCCCATCTGCCCAAACACCCATCCATATGCCATGAGTGAAAACAATACCTGCACAGCTCTTAAAGGCTGCGAGGTAAAAATGGAGAAATATTTTTAAAAATCAGACCTGAAATATGAACATTCTGGGCCTGTATTCACAAAGATTCTTATTCTTAAAATTGGTCTTATTCTTAGAATTTTCTTAGAATTTTTATTTTTCTTAGAAATATTCTAAGAATAAGAATTTTCCTATTCACAAAGATTCTTATTCCTTAGAATCATTCTTATTCTTAGAATTTTTCTAACAATGGCTTTTTTCTTAGAACTTTTCTAAGAATAAAAAATTGCTATGCACAAAACTCTTATTCTTGACACCAGAATTGTATCCAAATACAAAAAGTCACTTCTGGGCCTCGATTGAAAATGATTCTTAGAAGTTTTCTTAGAATTACACTTAGTCTAACCTGTGCACACATTTCTTTTTACTTCTATTCTTATAATTACTCTTAGCTAAGAATTGTTTTGTAAATAGGATTTTATTCTAAGAATAAGAAAATTCTTAGCTTAGAATTTTTCTTAGACTTAAGTGTAGTTCTAAGAAAAATTCTAAGAATCTTTGTGAATACAGACCCTGGTCATTTTAACTGAAGGCCTAAGCTATATGGTGGCAAGTTCTACTAATGTCCCTACCAAGTATCAACATCCAATAAAACCAGAAAATTTTTCAATAAAAATTGTTTTGCATCAATTCATTTTTGGAATGTACAGACAATATATGTGGGACCAGTTCCAACTCTGTTACCGGATTGTTTTGTACTTTTGTACTGGTCTATGTAATTGTAAATTACTTATTCATAAGTGTACAACCATTGTGCAATACTGTTGCAAAAATCCTATATATTTTAGTTTTATTGCAATTATATTTTTTTATGTTGTGCATGTTGAAAAGTGTGAACTTATACTATTTTCAGTTACTTATTTATCCTTGTGTAAAAAATATATAAAAAATAAGTGATAGCATTTAAATTTTGGATGAATGTATTTCAAGTAACTTTATCTTTCACAAGAACTTTTATGTGAAGATTTTACCAATACATAACTAATCAAAATAATTAAAATATTTATAACAAACTTAAATTACACAAATCAATAATACTTAAGTTAGTTCAGAGTTTTCAATTCAAAGACAAGAAAGTCTTGTCTTTCATAAAGACTATTTAAAACTTTTTAAAAAACCTTTGTATAAAGTATTTGTATGTACACGGGTGGTCATTAAAATAAACGGTCACAGAGATAAACGGTCTTCAAAGTTTTCAAATTTAAATAGTGTAAATAACAAAATCGCACAAACTAATTAACAAAATAGACATAAACAATGCTTTCCATGACATTTGGTTAGTCTTACATTGTTGTTTAAACCTTTTAACCATTTTATGTGAGAATTTCTGAAGACCGTTTATCTCTATGACCGCTTATCTCAGTGACCACCTGTGTACTTGTAGCTTACCTCCAATGAAACAGGTATCACAACTAATATCCAAAGTTATCAATGTGAAAACTAAAATTCTAATCAGACCATCGATTTAAAATGAAAACTATGAGAATAATCCATGTGTACAAACTTAGATCTAAATTCCTGATTAATTACGCTGCAATTACATACAAGTGATAATATATACAGAACATATTATTCATTTAATTGCATAAAAACTAGTCTATGCGACACTGGATTTTTTTTGGAACTAAGCTTTTCCACAAACAAATAGAGTGCACACTGTTATTACGAAGACATACACGTATATATCTTCACAAATTGCAATATGTCAACACACAAACACTACTTCATAGCATTAATTACGCTGGATTTCCTCACTGCCTTACAATGGGCATGGTATATATATTTAGTATACTTCAGTATGTTAGACCAAACATAATTGTATGTACAAGCATAATATTCGGACACATTATTAACACACATTCACAACTTTCACGCATGATTAATATGCCATCCAGTACATTCCTCTGTGTGTTTATATAGTGTGAGAAATAAACCAAAAAATACATATAGCTTCACGAGACAGGAGGTAAATCAATTTCAGACACATAATGGTCTTTAAGGACTTGTACGGGGTATAGCTTTCTGAAATACATGTTTATATATATATATTTTTGTCAATGACGTTGAAATATGCATTTCTCAGAATAAGTTCTGTAACTGTGGAGAGAAGTAAGCCACGATACCAGGGTAACATGTCTACTGCTCAGCCAGTGAATTTCGTCACCCCAGTGAAGTTCGTCACCCACATTTTATGACAACATTAAAGAGTTTTTACTGTGACCTTTCAGCATACATGTATACCTTGATGCTGGCAGCAACTATTCTATTTATTTAAATATGAATGTTGCCTATCCTTGAGCGTTTTACGGCAGGTGACGAACTTCACTGGGGTGACGAAATTCACTGGCTGAGCAGTAATGATCATTTCCCCTTTCAAGACAAACTCATTATTATAAATTCCCTTTCCAAGATGAAATCATAAATTGAGTGTATGTTTCAATGTATACCATTTGTGATCTGCGTTCAGAAATGAAATAGAATTTAGTGGTTTCATTCAACTACTAATGAGCATACAGGAATTTCACTTAAAACTATATATAAACCTTCTGAACTTCGATTCTGGCATATTTTTATGGGTACAATTAGTGGACATCAATAGGTGTATCTTTATACAAACTAATGAGGTATGACAACTACAGTAAACTTCTAAAATACTGCCACACAACACCTTGTTCAAATCAATGCCTGGTGTAGAAGTGTCTGAGATAATTAATGCCTTAGGTGCTTATTCTGGATAAAATATGGCCTCAAGCATACAACATGAGTAATTGAAATACAACCCTTGTAAACACTGTTTTGTTAAGTAATCAAGTAGACAATTGAAAATAAAAGAATACATGAAGCCTAAACTAACAATAGAAAGACATATGGGGTATTACAGCTCCGTTGCCATATGTATTTTATTGTTTCTTTATAAATACCTTTAAACTTATAAAACAAACTTAACAAAGTTCAACCAAATTTGTCCTCCATTGCAAATTTTGTTTTCTCTACATCTGAACCATTTACTGTCAGGTCCTAAATCTAATGAAATCAATGAATTTTGTCAAAGTTAATTTATCGATTTAACTTATGTAAATATATGGACTTGAGATTAATAAATCTGTATGACGTATGGTTTAGATTTGAGTAAAAATAATCCAAGTAAATCCAAGTAACTTAATTTAAGCAAATCAATTAATGACCAATTAATCAATAACATTTTTTTCTTCTTTACACCTAAGTTTAGTTCTAAAGAAATCAAAACTATTCAACATAAACTGATGTTGCCATGTTCCAGTCATTCATAGGAATTTATTTTCAAAAGAAGAGACGATGTTGTACTGCACGCCAATGTGCACAGAGGATCACTCACAGATAAGCATAACATATTGGTTCGTTGACTTTTTGCTGTGGTGGGACTCACTGCACACAACTAAAACTACTGCTACCCTTCATAAGTTGGCTGCAGGCATAAGTTGGCCACCCTCACCACATCTTCACAGGGCTTTAATATGAGTGGCCTACTACACTCTGAAATCATGTATTATTGTTAAACTTATTATATGCAACAGTTTTCATTGGTGTACAATAACCTATTTGTCTTTCTGGAGCCTGTAGATGAACCGCGGCCAACTTATGTATGCCGCCAACTAATGCAGGGTAGCAGTAGTGCATGTCAATGTTTGGCATTAGTAGACCAATTTTACATCCAAAATTACCATTAGAAATACATTATTTTCACAGGTATAATAGGAAACTTCCTGAATGACATTTACAGTAAAAATATATGACGAATATGAATATGAGTCCATAGCATTATTATTATTATTATGTATTTATACTCAGGGCAATATCTCCATATACTACAGGACTCAAAGCGCTATTTACCAATCCGACTGTACAGGTACAGCCCCAACTCACAAGTAACTGACATTCCCCTAACTGGAAGATAGAGGCTCAAGGATGACCATTTATAAACGTCCTTGAGGTTCTTTAACCTGCCACTGGGGATAGGACCCAATGACAGAGGACCGCCATTTTAAGTGGTCATCCGAGCCACTATGTATCTGCCTGTACCTGGGATTGAACCCACATCCTCTGAGTTCCTAGACAAGTGTGTTACCCGCTAGGCCACAGTGGCAGCACAAGTATTATATTGTTAATCTTCATGAGTCATATACTTTTTCTATATAATGTCTAATGACGGATGTTTTACTTTTATTATCAGCCATTTTGTATGATTTGTGACGTAAATAAATCCATATTTAAATAGAGAGGGGAAAAATGGCTGACATATATACAGGGGCACCAGTGAATTTAAAACCTCAATATTTAACTTGTGATTTTTCAGCCATTTCTGTTTGGATTATTATGCAACCCAAATGAGCAGAAGCTCCCTTTAAAGACTTAAAAGTATATCACACTCCGTACATCCCGCTATACATGTCAAATGCGGCATAGAGCAAGTGATATAAATTCGCCAGTGGATGTAAATTTGTCATGTTTTGGTTTTTGTCAATTTTACAGGACAAATATGGAAAACATGTCATAATTTTGTTGAATATAAATAGAAAAAATACTTATCTATTGCAATACAAGATTTCATAATCCAACTTTTTATATTTTCACAGTATTAAGTATATTTATGAATAATACATTTTTACAAGTGACTTAAGAGAGTGTAAATTATGCAATTTTTAACAAATACCAACCAACACTTTAAACTTCTCTGGGACAAACTTTTCAAACTTTACATCTATGTTAATAGTAATTTTTGGCTAGAAAAGATGTAAAATAATTATTTAGCTTAAAGTTTTCACAGTATGGTAGGTATTATGCTTGAAAAAACAGTTTTTTTTCAAATAACGGCGAATTTAGATCCATTTTCATAAATAATACATAGTTTTGTATGAAATAATAACAGCTCTCTGAGTGTACCTACGTCCAAGTGAGTGAAATTTTTTTCCAGTTTTGGATAATGCAGGGATCGGATATGTTTATTAAAACAAAAAATTAAAAAAAAAATGTGAATAGACGTAGCAGAACTAAAAGTAAAAAATAAAACTGGCTAATTTACATCACTCACTCTATGATGGACAATAAAAGAGGAAGTCTAAGGTACAATCAGAACCCCAAATCTTACTCAACTGTGATACCTGAAAGTAGCTATTGCTCAGCTATGCTATGAGCTACAAGGTATACAATTGCATTATGTTATAACTGACTGAAAAGTAGATGAATAACACATTTAAACAAAATACTGTAGATGCAATAATTTTCAAGTTACAACTGATTTACTTAACAGTGAGAACCTGGAAGTAGCTAGTGTTTAGCTTTGAAATTAGCTACATGTCTGCAATTTTACTATGTTATAGCTGACCTAAAAGTACAGTAATAACATATTTAAAGAAAATTCTCTAAATGCAATAGTTTTCAAGTTACAAGTGATTCATACAATAGTAATAACTGGAAAATAGCTATTGCTCAGCTATGCAATGAGCTACAGGTCTGCAATTCCACTATGTGTTATAGCTGACTGAAAAGTATGTCAATAACATATTTACACAAAATACTGTAAATGCAATAGTTTTCAAGTTAAAACTGATTTACTCAACAGTGAGAACCTCAAAGTAGCTATTGCTCAGCTATGCTACGAGCTACAGGTCTGTAACTTTACAATGTTATAGTTGACGCAAACGTAGATTAATAACATATTTCAAGGAAATTCTCCATATGCAATAGTTTTCAAGTTATAACTGATTTACTCAACAGTGAAAACCTGAAAAAATCTACCACTCAGCTACGCAATGAGCTACAGGTCTGCAGTCTTACTATGTTATTGCTGACCCAAAAGTAGGTCAATAACATATTTAAACAAAATACTCTAAATGCAATAGTTTTCTAGTTACAACTGATTTACTCAACAGTGATAACCTCACAGTAGCTATTGCTCAGCTTTGCTGCATGCTAAAGGTCTACAATTTCACTATGTTATAGCCGACCTAAAAGTAAGTGAATAATATATTTAAACAAAATTATCTAAATGCAATAGTTTTCGAGTAAAAACTGATTTACTCAACAGTGAGAACCTGAAAGTAGCTGTTGCTCAGTTATGCAATGAGTTACAGGTCTGTAGTTTTGCTATGTTATATCTGACCCAAAAGTAGGTGAATAATATATTAAAAGAAAATACTGTAAATGCAATAGCTTTCAAGTTACAACTGACTTACTCAACAGTGAGAACCTCAAAGTAGCTGTTCCTCAGCTATGCAATGAGCTACAGGTCTGCAATTTTACTATGTTATAGCTGACCTAAACGTAGCTGAACAACATATTTGAAGAAAATATCCTAAATGCAATAGTTTTCAAGTTACAACTGATTTACTCAACAGGGAGAACCTCAAAGTAGCTATTGCTCAGCTATGCTATGAGCTACAGGTCAGCAACTGTACTATGTTATAGCTGACCCAAAAGTTACTGAATAATTTTTCTATGTTATAGCTCACTG
Source organism: Sabellastarte sp. h YS-2021 (assembly GCA_964017235.1). Taxonomy (NCBI): domain Eukaryota; kingdom Metazoa; phylum Annelida; class Polychaeta; order Sabellida; family Sabellidae; genus Sabellastarte; species Sabellastarte sp. h YS-2021. The sequence continues at coordinate 121,769,999 of OZ024930.1, read as the reverse complement.
GAGTACCCAAAAGTAGGTGAATAACATACATGTACTTAAACAAAATACTGTAAAACAATAGTTTTCAAGTTACAACTGATTTACTCAACAGTGATAACCTCAAAATAGCCATTACTCAGCCATGCAATGAGCTACAGGTCTGAAATTTTACTATGTTATAGCTGACCCAAAAGTAGCTGAATAACATATTTATACAAAATTCTCTAACGCCAATAGTTTTCAAGTTACAAGTGATTTTACTCAGTATGGAAGTTACTGAAAAGTCACAAAGTAGCTATTACTCACTTAGCTATAGAGATAGACTCCTAATTTACTCACCACGTTGTAGTTATGAAAAAAGTAGCTGAATAACATATTTTAACAAAATGCTCTAAATGCAATACTCTTCAAGTTTTAAGTGATTTAGTCCATGATTTCATTAATTTTAATGCATTAAAAATTATTTTAAAAAATTCATAAAAAATAATTAAGAGATATCCTGGCCTGATACTCACACAAGGTAATCTACTTGTGGCCTAGTACATATATACAAGATAAGATAGAAATCCCTGCAATAGTCAATGACAAAAATAGGTGACTTAGTGCATGATTTCATGAATTTTAATGCATTAAAAATTATTTAAAAAATTCATAAAAAAGTAAGAAAGATCCAGGCCTGACACTCACATAAGGGAATCTACTTGTGGCCTAGCACATATATGCAAGATATGAGAGAAGTCCCTGCAATAGTCAATGAGAAAATTGAGATAAAGTGTTGACATTTTCACATTTTTGGTGGGGGTACCTCACTTGTAATGGCTCTAGCAAACAGACAAACAGACAGATTTGCATGCCTAAAACAATTTTTCATCCTCGATAGTTAAGGTATCTTTTAAAAAAATCAGCATGTCTCTGGGCCTTGTAGTTTTGGAGGAGAAGTTGTTCATGCGTACACATATGTGGACGCGTACATGCGTACGCCCACAGCACAGAGTGATGACATAAAAATGAAGATTGTAGACTAATACATGTACTGCAACAGATTAAAGAACTATATCTTTCAAAATGCTATGACACGGTCCAATACAATGTGATCAGAAGACACCCTCTTTAAACTTAAGACAGTGGTGAAAAAATGTTTATGGGGTTGTTCCAGCTTGTCGAGTCAAATAAAACCCTGCCTTAAAATTGGATGTACATCGGTGTAGTTTGAGATAGGTTTAAGACAGGTTTAACATCTCATCCCGATAATGCAGAGAATGCCACACAAAGGTTCATGAAAAGTTAATAATAGGTTTAAGAACCTTAAAGATCAAGTTAAGATGCAAAAAGATATAAGTTTAAGATAGGTTTGAGATCACTGTAAGATCAAAGAAATTGCTTTGTAAGTCTGAAGATAGGTTTAATATCACTGTAAGATCAAAAAGATGACTTTGCGAGTGAAAAGATAGGATTACGCTACGTTTAAGATGTTAAAAATCTGATAAGGTTCACTAGCACTTTGTGACAATTTCAAACAGTGTAATACTGTTGTAAACCTTTGGTGGTGGACTTGTGAATCCTTCCAATTGGGAACACATTGCAAAGTTCTGTAACTTCAATACACGATGAGTTTACGATGTCCGTAAGATCATTGGCAATTATAGGATTGATAACCTATCATAAAGCATTATTATCATAATGGAACAGCCCTCTTAACTTCAAATTCATTAACAAGGAAGTACCAAATTTCAGCATATGAATGCTCCCTCCCTATTAATTGCCCCCCCCGCACTCCTCTCCTCGATATTGTCATTTGACTAATGTGATGTTTTCCTGGCATGAATTTTGCTTCTTTTTCCTTAATTTTAGGTGGATATGCCCCTGGGGTCAAACTGTAGAAACTAGAAAAAGGTTTTTGCTAACAAAAACGAGCGGCCCGGATGGTAACTTAAGTTAATAAAGCTGTAGTAGTTGTGGTATGAGACTGTAAGGAGAAGGTAGGCTTTACTGTGTTTTGTATATAATGGAAAAGTGGATTAACTAAAAACTGTATCAGTTGCAGTATTAGACTGTAAGCAGAATGTGAGCTTTATTGTGGTATATCTTATGAAAAGAATATATCATTTTTGCTGTAAATTTGGGATCGTTATTTTTTCCCAGGAGATATTTAATCCTAGATTTATAATGATAAAGATACACTGTAGTAAACTATAATTAGCTATAGATAGGGACATTCATATGTTGTATATCTTTGAGGCACTTTATGCCTCTGAAAATTCATTGCTATTTAATATTTTATAAGATAAATATGCTTACGATAATTGTATTTGTGAAATCCTTTATTGTTCCATTGTGAAAAAAATACACAAGCCATGTTGTCAGATGTTATTGTTAACATTTTTAATTTACACATGACTCTATATCTAAATATCATGATAGCCCAAGGTTTTTACATATTATTAAGGCTTTTTCCATTCTCTCAAAACAGACAAGGCATTCTTTCCACACGGCTCTTCTTCCATGAACCTAAAGACAAATGTCCTGGTTTGAATTGTTTACCCCAAAAAAGATTTACTGCAGGCATATCCCTTAATGAAAAGAAATGAATACATCTTGATATCCCTTATTAACTTTCAGTCTGCAGACACACACAGACACGCACACACGGATGTCAACAAACAAAGCATGGTGGGGCATCAGTGAGTGAATTTGCCTCTACATAGATATCACACAAAAGCAAATACAGAGTTGGAGGAGAAAAACAGAGAACACATTCATTTCATTTCACTTTTAATTAGCTGGAGATACATAAAATACTGTACTAGAATAACTGTTTCTAAGAAAGTGTTTTTCCAGTCATCTTATCTTCTGAAAGAAGTCAAGTCTATACATTTAACCAATTTACATAGTGTATATGAATAAGTGACTAGATGAACAACTCCTGCTGCTAAACAAAAGTTGAATTAATCAAAGCTTTTTTCCCAAAAAGGAAAACCCATATCCACACAATTCCACAAGAATGGAATCAGAAGAATGTGGAATTTTTTAATGTGCCTAAAATTGGGAATTTATATTATATGAACACTGATCAGCTCCAATATATTAACAACCACATCACTGCATGCTAAATACCTCATTTTTTCTTTGAAGATGCCATAACTTCAAAAACACTAGGAGGTTAGCTTTGCCAGATAACAGAAATTTTGTTTTAAGTATACATGTGGTTTTAAAAAGTCTTAAAATAAATGAGGTGGGAGCAAAAACAATATATTTATTACGTTAAGTTGCCCAAAGTCTCTTAAATACAGGAATTTTAAATAAAAAGGTCATTAGAAGTCTTCCTTAAACTTAATCAATTTGTCAAGTTGAACTGATGTCATTGAACAGTAAGTCAGTTGGGAGCTGAAAACTCTCATTTTTACTTCAAGATGACCATGACTGTTGGAACCGTTGTATTGGAACTCTTTAACAAGTGTGCAAAATTTAACTGACATCAGCTGAACAATACAATAGCTGGAGATTAAAAACTCCATAATTTCACTGCAAGGTGGCCATAACTTCATTCATACTGGGACTTTAAGGCGACCATAAAATAAGAATGTCCCTTTTGTCATCCATTAAAAGTACATTGAGTTTAGCTGAGGTCAGTTGAACAACAAGGCTGAAAACTTCCTTTTTGCTCTGTAAGGTGACCATAACTTCATTCAAATTGTGACTTTAGGTGACCATAAAATGAGAATGTCCCTTCTGTCAACCTTTATAAATGTGCCAAGTTTTACTTAAAAAAATAAACATTAACTGACCTTAGGGCTGAAAACCCCTACATTTTAAGCTTAAGATGGCCATAACATCATTAATATTTAAATTGTACGGTAGTAAGAGTCTTCTTTTGATCTACTTCAATATCAATAATGGAAAAAGAAAGGAGCCAGACAGCTTTATTCCAATTTTATAACTTTAGGGAGGGCCATAGCTCTAATTATATTAACAGTTTAAGGTCACCATAAAGTCAGGAAAATCCTTTGGTAAATCTTAATATATATGCCAAGTTTGGTTGAAAAAAGTAAAAAACTAAGTGAACTGGAGGACTAAAACCCCCTTTTTTGACATTAAGGTGGCCTTAAGATTGCAGATACAGGGCTAAATCTTCGGCATGTGAAAGATTATCAAAAAGTAGCTGAATAAGTTTCCCAACAAAACGCCGAAATCCCGACCGTTTTTGAGATACAGACCAAGTAACCCTTTTTAAAAATTTATGAAAATAAAACGCCTCCCATTCAGGCACCTATGGTCCGATTGATCAGAAAATCCTTTCTGACCTGTGGATTTAGATCTAGAATGTAGCTGATAAATTTTATAGCACAGGTGTGGGTGTTTTTTTTCCAAAACGCGATGACAGGGTGTTTTTGAAAAATGCTTAAGGTTACCTTCAGTAAAGCTTAAGGTCTCTGCACAGTATCTCAAAAATTTTTCCCGCCCCTATAGTTTTAAAGAAAGATAAGAAGGAAAGAAAAATTGGAAAGCCCAAGAAGTTATTCAAGAGAGACCATAATCCTGCGGCAGCGTCGATCAGTCGAACTTCGGTGAAAACAAATAACCGCCCCTGACGGGTCGCTTAATTATCAAATTTCTTACTCTATACATTAGTTATCTTGGATCAGTGTTGTAGTGAGTAACACACTCGGATCCAATCTCTGAGGTCTGCAGTTCAAACCCTGCGACACTTTATGTCAAAGTTGGTACTATAGTTGCTTACCGATGCCCAGCAGTTTACAGTGCAGAATCTTGACCAACTAGTATGAACTGGATTCCTTTGCCCTTAAAACTACCTGTTATGATACAACCTACGAAATGTGTTAAAAGAGACATTAAACCCAAACAAATCAGATCCAATCATCCATTAATTATACTTAAATCCAACCAAATACATGAATAGTCAATATGCTGAGCATCTGTCCTTCACTGGCATATTTACAACAGGGTGGGAGACTGGATATGCCATACTATAAGACTTTATAATAGAGTGATAAATTATATGCCTGCCATAAAGTCAAATTTGATTACATGATATTACATTCACATTTCATAAAAAAAATTTTAGTAGTTCACCAGATGCATCGCTGGCATACTTGTTAATTAAAATCAATGGCTTGAAACGGACAACAAATGTTCCACTCTGAAGAGGGTTGAAATTAATCACATTGAAACCTAAGGCAGTCTCTTGAGTAAGTTATGTATTCATTCATCCATCAGATATTTGAAAGCTGGGAAATGTAAAATTACAAATGAAACACACGTTATATTCACTTGTAATTGTTCATTGTGCATATGCCATGACCAAACCTATCAGTGTACAATTTACATTCAACTTGTACTTTTCAAAGGGCACAACAGGCATATACAGAATAAATGAACTGTAAACACTAGCCTAGAGTAAGGTTGTTACTCTTTGGTTCCATGCTCATGAATCTTGTACATTTTGTGATCATGATTATTGTTATACTGGTATTTTTGCTTTATTATATTATAAGAACTATTACCATACACAGGAGAGTCTGAATAAGTAGAACCATTATAAGTTGAATTTAGGTATAAGTACAACAAGGTTGAATGTTCCAATATCAGAAAATGCACTTGTTTTGCAGGGACTAGAAGAGTTTAGCCATAGCTTCAACTTAACCCTGTGGATTGGGAGTTCTTGTTATACAAATGCAATTTGCAATTAGAATATTTTCCATATTTATTTTAATATTTCCCCAAAATTAGAGAAGGTCTATTGACAGGGTAACTGTAGTTGAAACCATCCACAATTCTCGCGTATGAACAGACATCTCAAATCCTGTTTTCTGCTAAAAAGGTGTTTTGTATTCAGTCCAATACTGAATAAAATGGCAAAACCAAAAATAAGAAAATTATAACTTCATCAGCTGGAGCTATATGGTACATGTCGACAATACCTACTGATCCAACAATAATTGTAGATTTCTTCAAAATTAAAAGTCATTATGTAAAGACTGTCAGTTCTACCTTTTACTATCAGATAGGTGTAAGTGTAAAAAAAACACTTTAAACACACTCAGGTGATGTCTGTAACTCTCTATTGTATTATAATGAAGATAACAATAGAACTGATATACTGAGTGCTTGTATTTACCCCATATTTTACTCCAATTTGGCCGCAAATCTATCTTGGTATTTCCTTTTGCATTCAGTAAAGGGTACACAAGTAGATTCTGTCTTCTCTCGGAATACTCATTTTATGATTGATTTGGTCAATATTGAAAATATTACAAGTGTACAATTTCAACCCAAATTTTATCCAATAAGAAAGCACTCTTAGAGTACAAACCTTCGCCGAGGCAGCCTAGTATCCCCATATTGTAATTTTAGTCAAATATAGTAGAACCTCTATTAGCCGACCCTCTTGGGAGAGTAACAATTACGTTGGATAATAGAAAGGCTAAAGTAACAGGTTTAAATGGAGCTGGAAGAGTGGATTGGTGGTCAGATAATTGAAAATTCGAATACTAGAGAGTCGGATAGTCTAGTATCCCCATGTTGTAATTTGCTGCACACAAAGGCAAAACACATTGAAAATTCAGTGAAAATGGGACCTGAACATTCAAAATTTTTTCTTTTTTAATCCTGAGTGTGAACGAGACCTTTCCAGTTTATCACTTTTATCTTTGGTCAGGTTATTGTGAACAGACAAAGATAAAAAAAAACAAACCCCAAAACATAACCTCCATGGTGCATGTCATGATACAACAAATTTGTGAGGTATCAGATAACCAATTATCATAAGCCTGTAGTTTCACAATGGCTAGGAGTGAAGCTGTAACCTCCATGTTCTAACAGCAGTGCCTTTAACAGTGTTTAACTAAAGCAAGTGGTGTACAACCATCACAATCTAAAAATAGCTTGGATGAGTGAAATGAAGACATTTTGCTGATTACATAGAGATTACATATTTATCTAATGTAGTGTATTCAAGAGGTGAATGGTGAATACTGGTTACACAACCTTTTATCAGTGAAAATAACTCTTTTTATCTGCACTGAACAAAGAAAAGTGAAAGGTCATCAGTTTTTGACATGATATTAATCTTATACATTTAGCACCGTTATTTTATAAGAATCAGAATTTTTGGTTAAGGGAAAGTTGTTAAAATAAAAGATCTGTTTTAGCAAAATTAGACAGCTTCAGCAGGCAAGAACCCCAACCCGAAGATACAACTAAATGGTCAATAACATTGAGATTTCGGAAAATCAAAGAAACAACTTCAGTTGGCCCCACTTGACCTTGAAGCAGGGGTCAAAGGTCAAATTTGACACTTGCAAAAGATTCAGAGTTCATGATTTCATATAAGTTGTTTTCACATTTTAAAGTCCTAAAACTAATAATAAGGGAGATATAAGCCCTTAAGTATGATGACCATATTACCTTGAATCAGGGGTCAAAGGCCAAATTCTACACTTGCTAAAGATTTGCAGGCTATGTCTTTCTATAGGTTAGTTTCACATTTTCAAGTCGTAAGAACAATAATAAGGGAGATATAAGGCTGTATAATGACCCCCACTTGACCTTGAAGCATTGGTCATAGGTCAAATTATACACTTGCAAAAGATTCGCAGGCTATGATTTTCCAAGTTGTTTTCTCATTCCAACCCATAGGACCAATGATAAGAGAGATATTATGCCTTTTTGATATGATGACTCCTTATTTGACATTAAAGATGTGACATGGTATCTATTTTATTTTCAAAACAAGGCCAAAATTACTCCCAGGCAAGCTTTCCAAGCAATATACATTTTGTGTAAATCTGATGAAGCTGGGTGCAATACTTTAAATATTAGAACATCTTAATGATTCTAAATCAGTCGTCTATGTCCATTTTGTTTTATAAAATGAGGACAAAATTTTTTAGAGACATGTTTTCATAGTCATAAACATTCTGCAATTTGGTGATGATATCTTCATAATTGAATGAGATATAAAGGTTTTTGTAAAAACATGATGAACGGACAAATGCACGCATACATAAAGGCATTTCATAATCTCCCAACCCCTGCCTTTAGCCAGCACCAGATAAAAATGCAACTGTGGTAACATTGGTTTAATAGTGCCCCTTTTTATAAAGAAGTTTAAGAACGAAAAGCATACTCCGGTACTCAGGAAACTCCATTGGCTCCCTATTCAGTCTCGCTCTGAGTTCAAATCGGCTACCCTGGTGTACAAGTTTATTCATACTGGTTTCCACATACATCACTGCTAAGTCTACTAAGCAGTTTGGCTTCAGTTTTGCCTTTGATGCTCCTACTGTTTGGAATTCGCTCCTGAAGACATTCGTCCATCACCCACTATTGTCTCTTTTAGAAAGAAGCTCAAAACCTATCTCTACGAAAAGGCATATCCTCCTTAGCTCATTTTCTCTTATGGCTTCTCCGTGGTGCTGACCTATTTCTGTCCCTGGATTTTGAATTTGTATATTGCTATTGTGTTTCTGCACCTTAGAGTCCACTACTCAGTGGAGATTAAGTGCTATAAAAGTCAAATTAGAATTAGAATTTAAGTGTTGCCATGGCAAAAGCTTTTGCGAGATACCCTCCAAAAGCTAATCAGCTCTAAAACTCTTAGTGACGGTGGACCAATTCACGAACACCCTCAGCCCGTTTCTTAAAGATTTATACTTTTTGATAGAAAGTAGGTTTATTGCATTATAGATAATTATGAAATTGATAATATACATTGGTAATTTATTGTGTAATAGTAATTATCTTCAATTAATTTAGGGGTGGGCGTGAATAGGTACACGGGCGAGAATTGGTCCACCAGTACTTGCGTAAACATATACTGGAAATTTGGTAAAAATCTATGCAACGATTTTAGGCTGTAGAACACCCACAAATTTGACACACAAAAATTTTGAAAGTGTTGCCATGCCAAAACAGTTCTTGGCAGATACTATCCAAAACCTAATCAGCTCTAAATCCTCTGGGGGTAGACATATCCTGAAAATTTGGTGAAAATCCATGCATGGGTTTAGGCTATGGAACACCCACAAAATTTATACCCGCCGCCACTGCCACCCGGACAGTCCAGGGGACAACTACAAACCCAGCCTTTAAGGGATGTGGTTAAAAATCCATAAATTCATAAGATATAACTGAACATTCAAACAATTAACTTTTATAAACTGACATATTATAGTACCATAGAACATCATTGATAACCTGTCAAAACATATTACAGAGGTTGCGAACAGTGTTTTATTGAAAACATAGCACAAAAATGCAACATAAATTAAAACAAGATCATGGCAAAGATCAATGTGGCAAGGCCCTTTTTAATGTGATATACGAAATGACTGGTACTTTTGATGTGATGAAATGACCTTCAACACAGAAATCACTAATGTGTAACACAGCACAAAACTGATACAGGCTTCATAAAGGTTGTTCACAACCTCTCTACTATTACCTATTTTAAAATGAATCCAATTAAATTATGGATGTGACAGCATACATGGATACTCAAAAACGGAGTGTGTTAAGAAAGTTAACACAAGCTAGTAAACCTGGTGATGGTATGTGTAAAACTATTAAAATATTCTCTACTGTATATCCATGAATAAAATGAGTGAAACCTAGACAGAGTTTCTGCCTAAGTTTCTTTTTCTACACAATTTTCTGTACTTTCATAGATATTATGACATATTTTCGACAATTTTTTGGTTTACATATGCCATGATTCTGTTTTCCTGATACTAATTGTTGGTTCCCAGATTCAGTCCAAGCCAAGTCCAAAGCAATTGAGTTTGTTTCAAAAAAACTGAATAGCATTCAGTCAAAATCAGTTTCATAAAAAAAGATTTATCTGTATATATTTTGCATGTGTTTACATTCAATTTATTTGAACTCAGTATCACTTTCAGCACACTGTCTAGGTTTTATCATTACAAGTGGATAAAAAAATACGTAAACTAGTCTGTCATGATTCTGAACTGTACCACATAACATATGCAAGTAACTCCCAACTTGCTCACTGCCGTGTCCAAAATTTAAACTCATGACATGAGGGATGGGAGGGGAGCATGTTGCCATAGTATTAATGTCTTAAGAAAGTTTATCCTTTGACAAGGAAATGATTGGTTTCATTGAATGAAAGAGTGTACATTGCCAGTGTTTAGTACACAAAACTGCCAAAAATATAAAGCACAAACATTCAACTAACACTCAGTTCAAATAAACAACCTCCTTTTATCAAGTCTGAAATTTATCTGCACCTGGGCCAAATTTCTGCAGAATATGGTACATGGGTAACACTTCAATGTACAGTAACTTGGAATAAATGAGCCTGAAAATATTTGAATTTTTAAATTTTGGTAAATGAAAGCTTTAAAGATATAAATACAAATCAAAGTCACTTTGATGTAAGCCATTAGTAAAACATTTTTATTGCTTCTCAAAAATCTATGAAGTTAAGCTTCCCAAAAAAATGAAATAACAACCCTATTAGAGCAATACCTATAAGTAAAACCACCATTCAAAACATTACTTCACTGTGCCAAAAAACCAAGTTTTTAACACTAACAGCCCATTAGTACAGTAGTGAGTGTTGACTATTAAAAATGTGGTTGTGATGAACCATGAATATCACTGGGTACACAGACGTATTTACACTTATCTCGAAATAAGGGATACCTTTATTTTCTGATGTAATTTTTTTCCCACAAAACAACTTGGCACATAATAATGTGACTACAGTGGATTTGGCCTAAGTCAAACTTGCAAAATGTCAGCCATTTACTTCTACTTACTGCAACTTCTAGTTATACCCACTTTGAGAAATATATAAAATACTAAAGATAACTCCCTTGCACAATAATTATCACTTGTGTGATCACTCCACGTGGTAATCTATTTGCTCAAGGTTTTAAGACTTATTAGCACAAGAGAGAGGGATTAGGTACTGAGCAACACAGTGGTGCTATGTTGTCGCCTCTTTCACAGATGATGACATTTTTGTACGCACAAGAATTATACTTTTTAATCATACCTTGTTATTCCCACTGAAAAGTAATACCTTGTGTATCAAATTAGGTTCTAATTAAGGCCAATTGCTGTAAGTCGAACTTCTAGCTATCCTTATATTTTGCACTAATATTAGTTTGGACTTAAAAACTACTTCTACTTAAGGCAATATTCTACTTATGGTAGATCCTAGTTACATCAAATCTACTGTGTTTCCTCTATATTCATGGGTTGAAATCCAGCTCGTGACAAAATGCAGAAAACACTGCTGGCTTGTTCCAGTATCAAACCTAAATTGTAGAAATAAAGTCCTCAGGTTCGTACTTTATGACCTCTATAAAAGGACGGTACTTCTGGCGGATAATGGACGAGTGCGGAGACCGGTTTCTTTTATTAATCCATAAATATTATTGTAAATATGTTGTTATACACACCTATTTGTCGCACTTTATTTTGTGTGTATCATTTGGTTCTCTATTATCGGCGATCGTCCATTTATTGCCTCAGATAAATGTACGCAAAAATATGCGCACTGCATTGTTTTGTGTGGTCTGCACACTTCCGGTCTTTATAATGTGTCACAAATGATGTGTAAACCTAACTTTTACTTCAGCTCTGCATTAACCATTTATTAAAATCAGGTGATAATCTGCATATAATTAAATCCATGGAGGATCGGGTTCTAAGGTAAAAAACAAAAATTTTATTCAAGAATCAAAAGTGTTTTGTATTGGAAGACAGTTATAAACATTTACTTGCTAATCTTTGAATATAAATCTCTCTGTGTGATTTTCAGGCTTATCTGAATTTTTTTCAGCAAAAAAATTTGTGATGCTATAGGTTAAAGATCTGTATCCAAATAGATCTGACACCATGCAGTATGATATACTCACGAGCCTTAATCACACTGAAGAAAAAATGTTAAAAATATTTGACCTAACATACAGAAGTTCTGAGCATTTTAACAAGGATTCTAAAAATGTATGCTAAGAGCCTAAGGCTCTCAATACTGAGGACCTGTCCCAATATGACCCCAGTTGATGAACAGGATGTAAAACCCCAAGTTTATACTATCAATGTGATAAAAGTTTGAGAATTCTTAAACATAAATTTTGCATTGTATCTGTCGGCCACTGTGGCCTAGCGGGTAACACACTCGTCTATGAACTCGGAGGATGTGGGTTCAAACCTGGGTACAGGCAGATACATAGTGGCTTGGATGACCACTTAAAATGACGGTCCTCTGTCATTGGGTCTTATCCCCAGTGGCAGGCTAAAGAACCTCAAGGACATTGATAAATGGTCATCCTTGAGCCTCTATCTTCCAGTTAGGGGAATGTCAGTTACTTGCAAGTTGGGGCTGTACCTGTGCAGTCTGATTGGTTAAATAGTGCTTTGAGTCCTGTAGTATATGGAGATATTGCATTGAGTATAAATACACAATACAAAAAATACAAATACAATACAATACATAACTGTATATAGACATGGTATGTCATACCAGTTCTAATTTTATTATTGGATGAAGTCAGCTGATATCTTCTTCCTCATTGGCTACAATCCTTTGTAGTCCACAACAGTAAGAGTACTCTTTTGGATTTTACCATAATGGCCGACATAGAAGATTCAATGTTAAATTTGAAATTGTGTTGGGAAACTAGCCATCTTTCTAGGTAGATTAATCGCTCTTTTTTGTCAACTGTTGATCCAGCCACAATCACTTGTTTACCAAATTTTATTGCATTTTTGGTTAATACAGCATAAAATATTTTCTGGGTTGAAAAGTAAATCAAATTGTCTGACTGCAGTAATAACAATTTCACTCATTTCCAAGCTTACAACATGTAGTATTCCCCCCAGGTAGCCACTTAACATAAATCTAATGATATATAAGCATATATGTACACAATACATTAACATAGTGACAACCTATCAGTGATGTTGATAATACACACAGACAGTTAAGTGTTTACTATAAAACTACATTTGTTCATGTCGTATTATTGTACTCTTTTCACAATCAATAGTGATTGGATCAGTTTCATATCATTACATGCAGTATTCAGTCAAATTTAAGAATAATAATAACCAAGGATAGCTTTTAGCCTAACAAGTTTTAGATGGAATTTAACATTGATTACTAATTTTGCATTTAATTTTATTTCCCTAAGTTAAGAATGCATGTCTACACATAATAGCTGAATAATCTCAATTTAAGCAAGGTAGTATTTTCTCAGTCGTGCAACACATTTCTTCAGTAGTGCAATTATTTCTCCCTATGTGCTGCTTCTCACTCACATACAGCCTATGTGTTAAATCATCAAAAAAATAGCATCGGAGATGCCCGGACCCCACAGCCTCGGGAAACAATTTTTGACACTATGAGATATAGAAGAAGTGAAACAGAAAAAGATCAGGAGACTTCAAGAGCAAACAGTGTCAGTTATATAAAGATCCAAATACTGTTCAAGGAGAAAAAATAATGTCTAAGAGAGAGAAAATGTATGTAAAGATTAAGTATAAAAATAAGACATCTCAATATCAAGATGACAGTATGAATCAATAAGCTAAAAAGTATGAAGCTGTAAGATTTATTAATTGAAGTATAGCTGCCAATGGAAATAGCACAAGTAATTAAAAGTATTTAAGATTATAAGTTACAGCAATCCACATATCTTTGCAACAAGAGAAATATGTCTAAAATATGGCAGGTGAACACACTTTGGCAGAGCCAAGATTAAAGGACACGCCATGATTTAGCATGCCTACACTCACCAACCAATGACCCATCCAAAAAACAACTACCTATGCACACAATACTGAGATTTGGTCCAGACAAATTTCAAAGGTCAAGGTCACTACGTACAGCAAGGCCAACAGTCAAATCAAGGTCACACCATGATGTTGCGTATCTACACACTAACCAATGTCAATATCAAATATCAACTTCCTACAACTCACGGTTTCTGTGTTATATAGCATGGACAGATTTTAAAGGTCAAGGTCACTACAGCAAGGTCAAAGGTCAAATCAAGGTCACACCATGATGTTGGACACTTACACTCTTTAAACAATATCCATACCAAATATCAACCTTCTACATCTTCCGAGATATAGCCCAGACAAGATTTTAAATCTCAAGGTCACTACACAAAGGTCAAAGGTCAAATCAAGATCACACCATGATGTTGGACACTTACACTCTTTAAACAATATCCCTTCTAAATATTAAATTCTTACACTTAAGAGTTTCCAAGATATATCCCAGACAAGATTTTCAAACTCAAGGTCACTATGGCAAGGTCAAAGGTCAAATCAAGGTTACACCATGCCGTTGTACACCTACACCCCCTTAACTACTGTCCTACCAAGTATCAATTTCATACACCTTATGGTTTCTGCCGGCCCACCCATCCCTACACCATGGGTGAAAACAACAACCACACAGCCCTTTAAAGGCGGTGGATAAAAACTGGAAGTTAATGAAATCAAATTTTAACTCACGGATCACTGATACATAAATGATGAATTATTTAGCTGTATGTTGGTGGTATTGTTTTGATTTCACTGCCAAAAGAGAAGGTCCTCTGCATTGAAATGATGAAAGAATGTCTTTTTACAAAGAAAGTCAAATTAAATGACTCATAACCAACAAAATATTAACTTGTGTGTCAGTTATGTGCAATAGCCATACATGGAGATAGTTATACATGTAAGTAATAATTTGTTAACACATGTGTGCAGTGTATGACAGTCTATTGGCTGGCTTCCCAGGGTCAGAAGTTTCTGCAGCTGCAAGCCATACAAGTTTTTGTATTACCACAAATATCCAAAATACTGGTATTACTGACTTCAGATTAATCACTGGGTCACCTTAAAGTCTGGAGCAGGACACTTTGATCATAACTTCTTGGCCCTATTTTATATTTTAAATAAAATCAAGTTTCAAATTTTAATTCCTGCTGTGTCAATGTTTGTAATAGTCCATCCTTTGGGGTATTTTTCAAGAAAATATGGTACTTATACAGACTGCATATGAACAATATGTATTCATATATTCACATGTAAAAACAAGTGTTGTGGGGTGGGTAACATATTGAAGCTCTACCACTCCCACTGAAAAAAACTCTTGCAATTAACATATGCATGTGAATTTCACCTTCCACATAACAGTAAAATTATTATACATATACCAGTATGGACATTCAGTCCCATGTAAGTAGAATTCAGCTCACTGGAATCCCTTCTACAAGACCTGTATTGTCTAAGGAATTGTCAAAATTTTAAAAATGGAAGATTTCTCTGTACTATATTTCTACTGACATATATAAAACCCCAGTCACAATAAGGAGGTATTGCCTACATTTACAGGCATTTTGTTAAACATCTCATTCCTGCAATTACTGATACACTTCTGTCTGTGAACTTCAGAAACTCTTTCCCTGCTTCATCTGTCTATACACACAGACATTTTGAAATGTTCAAAATTTCCACCTCCATAATCTCAGTTTTTTTGGATGCCTATAAACAAAGGCAATACCGTTTGTAGTGTGACTGGGTTATAAGTTTTCAAATCTTTTTTCAAACAGATTTTGTAGACCATATGAATGTTACTGGATTGCCCAGTGGATGAGTGGTTCACCTGTTCTCAGTTATACTCACTTGGCTTCTTGGCTTGGTGTTGGGTTTAAATTATATGGCTTGGTGTTGGGTTTAAATCCAAAAATTCAATGTATAACTTGTTACCATAGGTCACTATGACCCGTCAAACTATTAAATCATTATAACTGCACCAAAAGATTTATCAGGTCAAAAATAGATTTGTATCGTAAATACTAATATGGTGCAACATCACATTTTTGATAATATTATCAAATATACAAAGCTTTTCTATTAAAACTATACAATCCCTATCACTGACAGACTTCCTTGTGTATAAGTAATGAAAAAGAATACTATGTTTGTATATTTGACTGTGAACTGTGCCAGTCTCTATTTATTACCATGCCATTTAAATGTGTGTTTTAGGAAAAGGGTATATAACACAACAGAACTTCTCTTCGCTCTGAGTATTTTGTACTTTAGTACACTCCATACTTATGACATCATCTAAGTATCGCAGTCTGGGGTCTAAGTCCTCTATATAGGTCACTTTTTTAACCTGCCCGTACAAACATCTATAAAGTCAGTATTTGTGGAGATTTATGCTGTAACAGGTTACACTAATTGACTATTTCTAGCAGACAAGACAAAATAAAGATAAATCTGCATTTTACACCCATAAATTGCACAATGGTACACTACTATAAACTTTGTTATTGCTTAGTCATTAACATGACAGTTATTGACTCACACACTATATATTATAGACAATAAAATCTCACTTTCATTAGCTAAGAAAATATTGTAACTGAATCAGCATTCAGTCAAAATCCAGTCAATGTTCAACCACATAGACAGAAAATACTTCCAGTTAATTGGAAATTCCACATAACAGATGAAATGTATTTAGAAACATCACATCTTTTCTAGACATAGATTTACCCAACTTAAAGTTACTTACAACCGAGGTTCATAAACTTATAATTTAGTCTGTTCTAGTTCAGATAACATTCTACTCAATAGTGTTCTACAAGCTACAATCACAGATAACTGTACACACTTTGGCTGTGAAAAAGTAACATTTAGTAAAGTACATAATTTAGCCTTCTTACTGCAATCACAAAAATAACTAGTATATTACCCATATATTTTATCCGTATGTGTACAGCTTATCAGGCAATATATGTGTATTATATATCAATGGTTTTTAATAGCTTACCTCTAGTATCAAATAGAGATGGTATTTGAAGTAATTACATATCCTTTAGTCCGAATACACAAAATGTTATTAACAGACAGGCATATCCACAGTGGAAAAGTTCCCTTGCCTTCACTTGACAGAAACATGACAGAAGTATTCAGATTAGTGGCTTCTTTTTACACACACCTACATTGTATGGCTGGGGCTGAACGTTGGTTGTGTGTGTGGGTACACATATATTTGTACATATACCACTTAGCCACTGTGTTTGCACATATTTTATGCCTGGCACTTTTCACTTTAGAAAAAGTAAAAACTCTTTCATCGAGCATATACACAAACTATGTGTGTACAGACAATTATTATTTCCTTGATCCAACGAAAAAAAACCCTAGCAACTACTACAAAACCACACTGCAGTACATGTGTGTACATAAACATATAAATTGTCTGGTTACACTCTCACACAAAATCAGTAATAGCACACACTACAAAGATAGTGAAACCACAATATATGTGCATTATAAAAAATAAGAAAAAAAAAACTCCAGAAAAATCTCAGCCCATGACAATGTATACACAAGAGTACCCAGTCTATGCAATATGTGTGTGTCACAGCACAGTGGCTTTAGCTGTAATATCATAAGACTGTAACCACTGTATACATAGTCTGCATATATAGCAGATCTGAATATTATGCTGACTCAGGCCCATTTTAAATCCATACAGATAAAATACCACCACCTTTCTAGTTCCTTTTACACAGGGAGGCCATTGCCAGTCAAATGAGATCAGACAGTACTTTTGCCATAGTATTTGATAGGCTAGCAAATACAAACAGAACTGGTATGTCTGTCTACGCTAGTTTATAGATCTGGGCTGATCAATATCTTCAATGGCTACATTCACAACTCTACTATTACTACGTTTTCTACTATCTAAACCACCACTGTGTTTACTGAAGAACAAAATTTAGGTTTTGACCTGTCTATATCCAGTGGAGATGGGGAGGGGGGGACAAAAGTCTTTTATTTGGGTTTGTACTATGTGGCAAAGTACAATACAATAAAACACATCAAGTAAGGATATGTTTTTTTGGTAATTTCTCTCGGGTACAAAATAGGAAAGCATTTATCTATTTTAGGTCCAAGTCTGAAATGGGTGTCTTACTAAACGCAAGAGAACACACATTCACAGTATCTTAATTAGGGTTTAAGTGTATATGTGCCACACGGGATCCAACAATTCTAGGTGTTCAATAAATTCAAATTGAAGTCTACCCTGTTAGCTACAATTCCTGGTTAATTACCTCCACCTGAAGTTTTTGGCTGCACTCGTTTAACTGTTTGTCTGTTTGTTTGTCTGTGATTGAGATTACTCCAAAAGTAATGCACGGATCTTGCTTATGTGAGTAGAGCTTGACCAAAAGGAAAAAAGCGATTAAATTTGGGGAAAGATCTGGATCACATTCTGGATACAAAAAAAATCACAAATTTTTTCAAAGGTCCCATTTTCAATGTATTTCCAATGACTCATTTTCTGGTTGACATTTAATAACTCCGAAAGTAATGAGCAGATTTTCATTTTTTACAATGGGTAGGGCCTCTCACAACGAAGAAGTGACAACATTTTGTTAAAGATCTAGACGATATTCTGGATACAAGAAAATCCCAAATTTTCATAAAGGCCACCTTAACAGAGGTCTGCACTCTATGAGTGTTTTCTAGTTTGAATTGCATTTCTGGTTACTTAAATTGGGTTTTGACAAGATGAAATTTCACTGTATATTTTATATTACTTGCACATCAGCACAATTTAATGAGAAAATCTATTCTGTCCAAATGTAATTATTATCACTTTTGTATTTGAGTTAATGAGGAGATCGGTATGTCATCTGTAAATGACAAAAGGCTTACCAAAATGGACCACAAAATTAAAATACTGAGTCTCAATCCGTTGTTACTGAAGAAAATTATAAGGATACCTGCAAGTCTCTAGGCATATTGAAAAAAGAAAACATTCTATCATGTATTCAATATCCAAATATATCCATGGCTACATGTAGTTCAGTTTTAAAATTCACTGACATAAACCCCAATGATAAAAGACCAAACCAGTTCAAGGTCAAAGATGGGGGATTTTACGCCCTTTTCAACAGCCAGGGTCGTATAAGGAAAAGCCTCCAGTATATCCTACATGTTTTTTTGCAAACGGAACTGGAAACTACAAAGGTGAGAAGTAAATAAATAAATCCTAACCTTGTTAACCATTGGGTTACTGATGCCTCTTGAATTGACTTTAACCTGTGGCTATTGATCCAGGACAGGGCAAAGGAACACTGAATTCAATAACCACATGTATCATCCAGTTTTATGGCAAAAAGATCTATTTTGCAACTTTTAAGACAATATTATTGGCAATTACTTTATTTATTTAATTGGGGTTTTACGTCGCTTTCAACACTGCACAGGTCATATCACGATGGGTAGTTGGAAGGGCAGAGGAAACCAGTACATACAGTTCGTCAAGGTTCTGTACTGTAAACTGCCGACCAACAGCAAGCAACTACCAGCTTTCCCACTTGAGGCCATGCCGGGAACCGAACCCCAGCCTCAGAGGTGGGAGGCGAGAGTGTTACCACTCTGCCACCGTGGTCCCTATTTTGCAATTACAAATCAGTAAATATTATCCAGTAATTATTTTACCACTTATTGTAAGTACTACTACAATTTTCTGTGGTCACTGGTGTTACGAGGCAACATAAAGCAGTTCATGCAACTGTTGGCCAAACAATGCCAACATGGGATATAAATCTGGATATTGCTTTCAGATAGAGGCTGATGTCTTCCAACAATAATATAGGGACACTGGTTTTCTTTAGCAATAATAAACAAAGTTTACTAAATTGAAAGGGAATATCAACTCTAATTAACAGAGGTTTGCTTTCTGTGAGTGTTTTGTTTTTCAAATTTTAAGCTTTTCATATGTTCAGACACAATTCAGAGCTCATAATTACAAGAATACAGATGTACGGTATATTTAAACCTAATGATAATTTGGATTTTATTGCATACTCTTTAATACACAGCACATATTAGTCACCGTCTTTCAAGAAGCCACTTAGGGAAGATTTAAAACATAAAGTACAGTGTTTTTAAACTATTCTTACTCATATGCAAGTTGCATACTTTTCCAGTCTATTATCGCCAATATGATTCAGATATGGTTTATCAGGCAGACAAGGTTGGGTTCATTTTTTGGCACAATCTGGTTTATGTGAAGGTAGATCAGAACTTAAATTTATTGCATTGTGGTAAACAATTAGTTTTACTTACGCTCTTTTTAACTAGGTTTTAAAGATTTTACATCAACAGGAGGCTCCAGTGACAAACAATGGGGATGGCATATTGAAAAGCAAGAGGGTCAAACTGGACACTTCAATAACTGGAGTGAGGTATGCAAACCTATGACCATTGGGACACTGTGAAATGGAACTCCTATGAGTCCAAGGTATTATCCGTGCTGATGTTACAAGTTGAGATTACACTGGGATTGAAACACTCCACCAGTTGACTTCATATTTTTCTTTAAATTTCTCTCATTGTCAGAGATATTATTTGTGGAAGGATGGCTAAAGGACAAGTCCCAGTGGCCCGTAAACCAAACAATCTTATCTACCATCTGTCCCACAGGCCTACTAAACAATCATAAATCCTGGCCAAACATTAGTGTAAAAACTATTTACACCAGCACACACCGGGACCAAGGAACCACTCTTATTTATTTGGCTTTATTGGGGCAGAAAATATGGACAAAGTTCTTTACTATGTTTTTATGTGGAGGTATATGATTGTACAGAGAAGGCTTAACAACCTCTTTTAGTAGAACTAAGTTATGTGGAAGTTAGAAGTGATTGTCCAGTCCATTAGAGGGGCCTTTTTCACTGACCTCCTGTCTGGAGTTGCCAACTTTTTTCTAGTTCCACTAGGGTTTATTTTATATTATGATTTTTGCATCACTTGATAGATAAATAATTTGTTGTGTGAACTATTAATGCTGAAGTATAGTTGGACTTGATTAAGTCAGATAATAAGGTAAAGCATTCTGGAGTAAGACCCAAGGACCTGACTTTTATTATTAATTACAAGGGAGTCTACTCAATGGGTTTGAATATATATGAAATATCAACTAGATAAAGCCTACATCGCATTAATTATTGTTTAAATACAATTGCATTTAGTGTAAAATAAAAATTCTACTTATAAAATTTAAACAAAAATAGCATCAGAGATGCCCGTACCCCACAGCCTGGGGAAATAGTTTTCAACACCATGAGATATAGAAGTAGTGAAACAGTACAAATATCGGGACACTTTCAGAGCGGTGTCAGTTATATAAAGCTCCAAATAATGTTTAAATAGAGAAAATAACATCTAAGAGAAAGATAAGGTATGTAAAGATAAAGTATAAAAACAAGACAATTCAATAGCAAGATGACAGCATTAATCAGTAAACTAAAAATTATGAAGCTGTAAAATTTATTATTTGGAGAATACCTGTCGATGGAAATAGCACAATCACGTAAAAGTGCAGATGATAATCAGTTGCAGCAATCCACATATCTTTGTCATGAGAGAAAGATATCTCATATATGGCAGGTGAGCACACTTTGGCAGAGCCAAAGTTAAAGGTAACACCATGATGCACACCTACACCCCCTAACCAATGTCCCTACCAACCTTCTACAGATTATGGAATCCTAGAAATAGCCCAGAGAAAGATTTTAAAATTCATGGTCACTATAACAAGGTCAAAGGTCAAATCAAGGTCGCACCATGTCGTTGTACACCTACACCCCCTAACCAATGTCACTACCAAGTATCAACTTTCTACACCTTATGGTTTCCGAGATATAACCCAGACAAGATGGCAAGGTTAAAGGTCAATTCAAGGTCACACCATGACATTGCACACCTACACCCCCTAACCAATGTCACTACCAAGTATCAACTTTCTATACCTTACAGTTTCTGAGATATAGCCCAGACAAGATGGCAAGGTTAAAGGTCAATTCAAGGTCACACCATGACATTGCACACTACACCCCCTAACCAATGTCCCTACCAAGTATCAACTTCCTACACCTTACAGTTCTGTGGATATAGCCCAGACAAGATTTTATAGGTCAAGGTCACTACTGGAAGGTCAAAGGTCAAATCAAGGTCACACCATGATGATGCATACCTGCACCTCCTAACCCAATGTTAGCCCGGACAAACTTTTTCCCGCCAACCGCCCGCCAGCCCGCCCATCCGGACACCATGGGTGAAAACAATACCCGTCAGCCCTTAAGGGCTGTGGGGTAAAAATGACAAGTAAATGTAACAGGTAACTCTTATGTTCTCTAGGCCTTGTGTGGACACTCTTTAAATCAAACATTCAGTTGTTCACTGTCAGATAAAAAAACAAGAGATAACCTAAACTGACAATCGAACTGATATAATTTTGACTTTTTCTCTTGCTTTTCTTTACTTTTAATTTTTACTTAATCTTCATATCTGTCTATGTTTAAAAACATAAATGATAACAACCTGAATAAATATGGCAAAATATGGTGGAGATGCATGCTAAAAATTTATATCAAAATTTATAAAATACTCAAAAAAATAATTAGGTTGGGTATCTTATAATACTCAAAAAATAATCGCTCAACTTGTCTATATTTCAAACTTTGGTTATATTTCAACATGTATGAATAAAAATCATAGATCCATGATTGGGGAACATGATTTGCAATGTGTGTCCTTATGGGTAAATCATAAATCTTTAGACATTCGAAGAAATTTTGATCAAAATGATAGAAAATCGGCTATTTTTACAGTACAGTTTTGATCTCGTAGGGAAAAAAAGTGTTTGCCATTGTAAAAATAACCTTTGGATACATGGAACCAATAAGAATGCCAAAAAAATGTCTTTTCAAACCAACTGGATAGTATACCCAGAAACATAGCCGGCCCAAGAGAAGAAAAAGTTGTACACTTCTCCATATATTGACCATATCATAAATATCATTTGGGTCCCGTCATATATATAGATCAAAGATAATGATATGCACTTCATAAGACAGCTCCATCAACAAATTTCCCATGATTCTTCTGCTTTTTCCATAAAAGGGGCAATAAAAAATACATATGCAGACACAAGCCCCAAAATGTCAAATACCCCAGTTCCTCACATCTAATTGCTCTCACTATGTGTTATAGAAGAGTTAGGGGCAAATAAATACCATACCAAAACAAACTGTTTGAGACAACCCTTATATCCCACATATAGGTCACAGACAAGGGTTAATAAAAACACAAATACTTTTGCATGTTTAGCAAGTGCTACTAGTTTGAAATACTGACATATAAACATGACATTTTTCCAGCTTGTTTCCTTATGATATGACACTAGAAATACAACTATCTGACTTTATTTTAGCGTTTTGAAAGTTTGTCGAGTAAAACTTGTTAAAGAATAGAATACTAGATGGTCTGAAGTACAAATTACTCTTTTTCCCTTGAATATTGATTGACTTGGTCGTTAACTGGGAAGTAAAGTCTCAACTGTTACCCTTAAACATTGGGAGTTTTCAGTTTTTAGTTGGACAAATTTCAGATACTTTTTACGAGAAAATGTAGGGCGGCTCGAAGTAGTGACCCTTGTACTCCAGAACTGTTTCATCACTACTTTAATTTTTTTCCGTAAGTAAACCTTTTTGAGATAGAAATAATAAAATGTTATTTTTTTCCATAAAAGTTAACAGATACAGTCTAACCCCATTGAATGGAATTTCAAGGGACCAAAAAATACTTCTATTTAACCAGCATTTTTAGATAACTGGGTAAATTTTATTGGGAAATTCAACGTGGAAACCTGATATGTGTTTCTACTGTGCTTCAACCAATACAACTTTACAGACTTTCACTGAAAGGGGTTTGTCTGTATTAACCCTTTCTTAAACCTGTGTGTGAATATCTTGAAAGCTGGTGTTATTTACTGTACAGGCGAAACTACGCTTTTCTTAATTTTGTTCTCTCAAATACCTATTTCAGATAAGCAGGCATAATGAAGAAGAGAGTAAGGTCCACTGTGAAGAGACATAACAGAAGATGGGCCAAAATATGTCCCATTTGGGTTTGAGTCCAGATAACTTGGCACAGTTTGAAACATCTAGAGTTACTTTTACATCTGGAGTAACTTCACAATACCAAATGATGCGATGTATTAAATTCTGGAGACTGGTTTTGAAACTGGGTACATTGTAGTGCCACATCAGTAAATGGTACACGATTAAAATACTGGTACATTGTTTTGCAAATGGCATCATCTATTTTTATGCAGCAACAACAAAAAACTATCATTATCTTGGAGAAACCACCACAAAAAAGGTTCAGTTGTTAGAGTATCAGATTGCGGTTTAATCCTCATCTGGGCCATGAGGATTATACCCTTGGGAAAAGGTACCCATTTTTATGCTATCTTCACCCAAAAGTATAAATGGGTACAAACATCAGTCAGTGAACTAAACCTGGACAGACTGACAGCAAAATCAAAGTAGTTTGCTTCATGCTAAAGAAAGCAGAAATAAGCACTGGCTACATGAGAAACTGGTCATAAAGAATGACTGTACCTCAGCCAAATACTAAACCAATGGATGAATGTCCACACATTATATATTCAATGAAATACTTGTTATTGATTAGGTTTTATTTCTTTTTTCACCTTGTGTTACTGTTTACTGATAAACTTCTACAAGTAAATGGAAAAAGAAATATTGCATTTGGCATGCATGTTGTAATGTTTATAGCAGAGGTAACATTTGCCATTACCTTTTATTACTACTGAATCAATTAATAATATATTTTTGTACTCACTTTGCACAGAATTTTTTGACACACACGCAACAACAATATGAAAAGACAATAAAGAGGAGTATTTTGAGTTCCACTTTCACAAGTTTATGGGGTGCCAGGTACCATACACTCTTAACGGGCGTTTCTACAATACCTAATCGGGGGCCATGGTGGCAGAGTGGTAACACTCTCGCCTCCCACCTCTGAGGCCGGGGTTCGATTCCCGGCATGGCCTCAAGTGGGAAAGCTGGTAGTTGCTTGCTGTTGGTCGGTAGTTTACAGTACAGAACCTTGACCAACTGTATGTACTGGTTTCCTCTGCCCTTCCAACTACCCGTTGTGATATGACCTGTACAGTGTTGAAAGCGACATAAAACCCCAAATAAATAAATACAATACCTAATCACTGTTACCAATTCTAATGCTTTTAGTCACTTTGAAGTGTTTCTTTACACCTTGCACAAGCCGACGCACATTATGGTCACTGACAATGATTGTTACTTTCCCTACATGTAAAGAAAAAAGGTCGGATCATATTTTCAGATTATAGACAAACATAAAATAAATGTATGTAAATATATATGGCATTGTTTGATGCCAAGAGTCAAAGTTATGGTTTTATATTCCTTTCAACATCTAAGTCCATATCAGGGAAGGCTCTCAGCTCTTCCCACATGTTGACTCAAGCTGGATCTCGACCCATCAACCAGATATGTGCAAACTAAGTGATTATATTCTTTGAGCTTGTTGACTACTTCGCAACTGAGTTATCTATTGTTAAAATCTTCATATTTTTATAGCGAGTAGATAAGTGAATTGATTGAATGACTTATATGACTGAACGTCATGCCTAGTACCTTGTTTCAGTTCTATTGTGATGGGACCGTCATTTAAGTAATCAGCTGAATCAGTATGTATCTGCCCATACCTGGCCCAGAACTCAGATGGTCACCCATCCAAGTACTAACCAAGCCTAGTGCTGCTTAATATCAGATATCAGATGAAAAAAATAGCATCAGAGATGCTCGTACCCCACAGCCTAGGGAAATATTTTCAACACCATGAGATACAGAAGCACTGTACCAAAGTTCAGGATACTTTCAGAGCACTGTCAGTTATATAAAGTTCCAAAAATGTTTAAATGCAGAAAATAATGTTTAAAAGAAAGATAATGCATGTAAAGATGAAGTATTAAAACAAGTCAATTCAATAACAAGATGACAGCATTAATCAGTAAACTAAAATTCAACATTCTTTATCTACATCTGCATGGCCGAATTATGGTTTAGATGTTTTGAATATTACCATGCATACAGAGGTGGTAATACATTTAATGAACGCTTATGTGTGGTATTGGAGCAAAATCTGTGGCTCACTTGATGAAATTCTATCTCTTACAATGGGAAGTTATAAAAGTAAAATTCTTAATACATTCTAATATGAATTAACAGTGCTTAATCTGCACCAAAAGACAGACCCAAAGGTGCAACAAGATTTTAAAGGTCAAGGTCACTACGACAAGGTCAAAGGTCAAATTAAGGTCACACCATGATAATACACACCTATGGCCCCTGACCAATGTCCCTACCAAGTATCAACTTCCTACACCTTACGGTTTCCGAGATATAGCCCGGACAAGATTTTATAGGTCAAGGTCACTACGGCAAGGTCAAAGGTCAAATCAAGGTCACACCATGACATTGCACACCTACACCCCCTAACCAATTCCCCTCCAAGTATCAACTTCCTACACCTTACGGTTTCTGAGATATAGCCCGGATAAGATTTTCAAACTCAAGGTCACTACTGGAAGGTCAAAGGTCAAATCAAGGTCAGACCATGACGTTGCACAACTACACACCCTAACCAATGTCCCTACCAAATATCAACTTCCTACACCTTACAGTTTCTGAGATATAGCCCGGACAAGATTTTATAGGTCAAGGTCACTATGGAAAGGTCAAAGGTCAAATCAAGGTCACACCATGACGTTGCAAAACTACACCCCCTAACCAATGTCCCTACCAAGTATCAACTTCCTATACCTTACGGTTTCCGAGATATAGCCCGGACAAACTTTTTCCCACCGCCCGCCCGACTGGACGCCCGCCCGCCCGCCCATCCGGACACCATGGGTGAAAACAATACCCCGACAGCCCTTAAGGGCTGTGGGGTAACTAGTCAAGCTGCATCACATAAGCAGATGAGCAGACAACAAAAAGAAACTGATGGCTACAATAAATAAATACAAATTGTAAAGTTACTTTAAACTGGTATAATATACCTAATGTAGAAAAACCTAGGTTTGGCGCCCCAGTAAGTGGCAGTATTCAATCAATGCTTAGGCAAAGATACTGGGAGGATCTTAATTCACAAGCAAATATACAAAGAGGCTCTTACTTTTGAGGGTTACAGTATTATGTACACCATGATCCCACCAGACACATTGCCAGGCCAGTATGCTATTGTCACAGTATTTTATTCCCCCTGTCTTGAAGCTGTAAATTTTTGTTGCAAGCCTCTGACTTTTATCAACATTCTTAATTGAATACTGGCATGGAAGGAAACAACTTCAGATGGCCCCTTTTTATGTCTCACTAATCCTTTTTTCAGATGTTCAATAAACACAACATCAAGAGAGACTTCCTTTTCACAGACACCACAAATGGTCATCTACATAAACAGAAATGAGATGCCACATACTTTTACTTGCCTTTCACTAAATATAAACTCTCTCCATTATAAAAAAAATCCAGACAGGAAAGACGCAGAATCCTGCAGTGTCCCACTTCATGTATATGCCCTATAAATCTTTTCTTTTTTTATTTTGCTTTATTTATACTTGATCTATTATTTTTGTATTGACAAACTTGTAGTATCAGAACACAATTCAATATGTATCTCAAAATGGTTTGACTAAATTGATTTATCTTTGAATGTCAATTTCAACACATTGAATAGGTCAGTTGGTAATACCATGAAAGGTAGCTGTAAGGGTGGAGTAAGGCAGTGCACAATTTGTAAATCACCAAATAATTACTGTTTGACACTGTTATCAACACACTATGAAACCTATATAATGTCAATGGCACGAAGTGATCCTATATGGTATTAATGTTAGAACAGATACAACAAACTTTGTCAATACACACGAGAAACAAAATAATCAACCAATCCAATTTTTATTTTGAAGAATTTTCCAGCTTTTATCAGAGTGTAAATATCAGCATATACAAGAGAACCATTCAAATAAAAATCAGGATAGTTTCCTATTACCTCCACCTAGAGGGTTGTGTAAGTGGTGTGTTTGTTTGCAAAATAACTTGAATAGTCACATACAGATTTTGACGAAAATATCGACAATGGTACAAAAAAGATATGATCAGATTTTGGTGGTGATCTAGAGCACCATCTGGATACAGCAATTTTTTTTTATCATTGCATTCACAAGCAATTCTGGAGGTATTTGGTCTTGCAGAGGTCTGCGCTCACCAAGTGCTCTTGTTTATAGCCTGATTTTCAATTTCTTTCACAATTTTGTGCAGTGTGATGTATGACTATGTAGTATTGAATCAGTTTAATTAGTGTGTGCAGGTCTTATTGGTCAGATCATATAACAGTCAATTTAAATGGTCGACCAAAGCAGTGCATACTGATTGAAACAATTTTGAATTTTAAATACTGATAATTGATAAGCAACCATAAACTTAAGACACCTGTGTGAACCCATAAAATTTGAAGTGTAATGTTACCATTTATACTTGAATATAGTCTGAACCATCAGTACCCAAGATCAATTCTCATGAGTCCCAACGTAATTTTATTGGTCATATGACTTATCTTTTCAGTTATGTCAGTAGTGTAATTGTGGTGATTGTAGATGCTAATCCCATGTTTATAACATGTTTAACAACATTTGTGAGTGAAGATTTCTCTTCTGTGTAGTCATCATTGTCTTTTCAGTTATAAGTCACTGACAACTTATCTTTGTGGTGACTACAACTTATTATGGTGGCATGATGACTAATCTTGTGTAAAAATTAAGCAAAGAAATGTTGAGTCTTATATTTACAAATCCTAACAGTTGGAAGCAGGTGGTAAGGCCAGGCTTTTGGTGGAGCATCTCAAATTATAAATCAGCTAGCTCTTACAATAAGTTACTTTTATACAGTAGAACTACTGTTGTAGCCATGAATTGTGAAAAGCAGAAGAACTGAAACAAGTAGAACCTCTTTTATCCAAACATGCTTGAGACTCTAGCTTCATTACTTGTTATACTTCTCTGTTTACTACACCAACCATTCTCAAATTACCACCAAACCAATGGAGTGTTGGAATGTATTTCCTGCATATTATTTTCTATGGACTGTAGTCAGCTTGTTATTTTATACTTTCACAGACTATTGCCCAGTCATTTTTCTTAATATTTCTAGAAATAATGCTCAGTTGTCACTAACCCAGTGTTAATCGCCTGTCCAACTTGTCTGCTCTATCCCGGGTGTTAGACCCCATCCTGTTAAAAAAAATGTAACATGCATATATAAATCTGTCCCTGAAAAGGTGGCTCCATAATTCAAGGAATGTTGGCATAGAGGTCCCAACTTTAAAATCAAAGTGGATTGGGTGCATTTTGACCCTCAAGATTGGACTTAAAGAATTACCTAATTTTTCTCTCAACCTATCCCAACCAGTCCTAAGCAATCTTTGGAGTCCCAGGGCTTTTGACCCTTACTTATGTAAACTCGATAGAATTTCAACATGATTAAACATATTGTAATGCAGGAGAGATTTCATCATTTTGGTCCAAGTTGGATGTAGTAGGTCCCTGACCTGTAGAATTTCAATACAAATAGAAATAGCAGCAATACAAATTAAATGATAAGATTTATTAGCGAAAGGATCTTACTGGATTGTGTCCTATCTTGAAAGAATTAATTAAGAATTAACTTAATGTCATAAAAATAAGTTTGGCTGAGGATCCCATGTTTCCAGACCTTCCCAATTTTACTTCCAGCCATATACAATTGCCGAAATTTTGCTCTTGATTTGAAAATCAGAAAGAGTCGGGGCCAAATCTGGAATAAGAAACCACCAGTTAAACATGCTGTCTAGTATTTTCAGATTCATTATTAAAGCAATCATGGTAACACACACAAAATTCAACATGATTCAACATATTGTAATGCAGGAGAGATTTCATCATTTTGGTCCAAGTTGGATGTAGTAGGTCCCTGACCTGTAGAATTTCAATACAAATAGAAATAGCAGCAATACAAATTAAATGATAAGATTTATTAGCGAAAGGATCTTACTGGATTGTGTCCTATCTTGAAAGAATTAATTAAGAATTAACTTAATGTCATAAAAATAAGTTTGGCTGAGGATCCCATGTTTCCAGACCTTCCCAATTTTACTTCCAGCCATATACAATTGCCGAAATTTTGCTCTTGATTTGAAAATCAGAAAGAGTCGGGACCAAATCTGGAATAAGGAACCACCAGTTAAACATGCTGTCTAGTATTTTCAGATTCATTATTAAAGCAATCATGGTAACACACACAAAAGTGAAAATTTTAAGTAGTTAAATGTAGCTTTTATAAGCCACAAGCTTACCATTTTGGACTGAATACCATTTCAGGAGGCCGCTGACAGCCTGGCCAACTCAAGAAAAATGAGCCTATAATGACCAAACTGGTCAGTGGCAGCACCTGCTACCGTTGAATACTGAAACTACATCAGGTTGTTTACAAAAAAACACAGAATCTTAATTTTGTGACAATTCACACCTGGATTCCCCATGTCAGGTTGAAGATGGGTCATGTCAGCATCTCTTCTACTGAGACCTGCATTGCCCATCATCTATAGGTCTCTTTGGAGCTTTTCTTGAGTTGGCTGGGCTGTCAGGCTCCCGAGACAGCATTCAGTCCCAGATTGTAAGCCATAGTAGTGCAATAAAATGGGCGCTTTTTGGTCAACCAATTTTTATCCATATTTCACCCCATTTTATCCATCTTTGAACATAACAACTTAAAGATAGAACTACATTGGCAAATTCACTTACTTTTAGCCCCATTTACCATGCCCCTGTGGCTACTCGATTCCACAAGGTTCTTCATGTGGACATGTCTACTTGAGCAGATAAATGTGAAAGCCCCTTCAGGCTGCTGGATTCTACTCACTTTTACTATTTCTCCACATGTTCTCTGCCTAAAGGTCATTGCCAGAAGCAGTCCTTATCTCCCTCACTAAACACTGGCTCATAAGTGCTAACAAATTGGTCTGGATGTATGAATCTCCTCCCAGCAGCCCTGTCCATTAAAGATACATATGTCTTCGCCACTCTCAATCGAGATGGAGTTGTCAAAATAAAAACATGGGTCTTTGATGTTATATTAGAGGCTGTGGGTTGGTAATATTCTGGTTATACATCGCGAAATCCCTTTAAGTGGAAATCTGAAGGGTAGACTTCCTTCCTGTAATTAACATTATGTACATCGATTTGTATATATCTTTTTGCTGAAATTTACCGTGCTACATGTATTTTGATATCTAGTGTTTTGGGGTCCCTTGATATTCAACAGATTTCATTTGAAATTGAAAGTCATATGTATGTAACTTGTAATGAATTGCATGAATGTTGAATTTTTTGTTGTGTCAATTTAAGATAAACAGTCACAACAGGTGATGTTAATTGGTGTATTGTTACTTCATGTAGTGTATACTTTGATTAAGGTCTGCTTGAATCATCTAAAGAGTAAGAAAGCTGAAATTTAAGCAGATCTAAAAAAATTTTGTTATGATAAATAAATTCTTGAACATTCTTTCATATTTGAGATTTTTATTACAATTTGTACAACTTTATTTATCCAAATAAGGCTTCTACTTCCTAACTTGTGAGAGTGAGTGACCCATATATCTCACTGTTTGTCAGTACCTTCTGTTTTTGTACAGCTATACTGAAAGATTGTTCTGTGGTCTTTCCATGCTTTTAATTGTGATGTTTTAAAACAAGATTCTACCTTTGATGCAGGAGGTAACCTGTGTTATTAAAGTCATGTATTATTCCCTACACCTATTCTACCAATCTCTCAGTACTCCTAACACCTTGCAATAATGCAGCCACTCAATTTTTATTGCATATACAGTAAGAACCTGAAATATAGCCACATATTAGAAATTTATCTCAAACAAAAGCTTGAGACAGGTCTCCAACATTTCAGATGTACTGTTGTTTTGAAATTCATAATGATTTGTATTGGCCCAATGTAACTTTCAATGGGCACTTGTTTGATTATGCCATAATGGGTAGTTTTAGGGTGAGGTAAGGTGGCATGTATCAGTTCCATACTGTAAACCACTATGGATCAACAACCAACAGTTAAATACACAATAAAATCAGGGCCATCATTCAGAACATACAGCCTCAGAGGTCCAAGGTAAATTTGTTGGTACAACAGTAAAAATGTGAGATTTACTACAGTAGGTGGAATTCCTGACTGAGGGGATCCTATAAAAATACAAGATAATCAAAATTTGTGCCAATTTTGTATCAAGGGAGATAATAGCCCTAATGTAATCTCAAAAACCACAAATGCATAATTATTTTGCACAAGTCATGTGGAAGCAGAAAGAGTTTCCTCACTGGGAAAATAATGGAGTATCATACATGACTGGAAAGGTGAGAAAAGTAACCATATACAGTAGAACCTCTATTATCTGAGCTTCTGTAATCCCAATTTTCAATATTGTGCATCAATGTGCAATATTGTTGTCTAAATGGACCAATCAAGGGACAGATATCAGAAGATGCCAAGAGTGGCTAGTGGGGGTCGAAAGATGAGTCGAAACATATTGTTCGGGATCTCATCTCCGCTGACAACTTCTTAATATTATGTGGTTCAGTATGTTGGGAACGGCTTTTGTCTGTTTGTTTATGTTGATGGATAAACAGATATTTAGCAGAAGCCCTATGTATTTCTTTTGGTCTCTTAATAGGCAACACAGATAGCCAGTTTACAACAATAGTAGTTTTTTCTTCTGGCCTCTCAATGGTTATCACAAATTGTCAGTTTAAGTGAAAAGTATTTTTGGGTCTCTTAAAGGACATTACAGATAGAACAGATATAACTCTTTAAAAATTGAGTTACAGGGTTGAGCTTTTACTGCAGTGTTTAGATAATAGTTTACACACCAGAGTATTTAAAGTGATACAAAGTATTTTTGATGTTCCTTGCGATTTGACTAAATAGTGTTCAATTGTAATATCATTAAAACTCTTCCAAATTTAGATGGTAGCTAAATAAATGACGTTTGCAGTAATTGTCTACTTGGGAGCACACTTGCTACCCAATGATTCAGCCCAGGCAGACTCAGAGAAAAAAACTATACATCTGAATCTGTGTATTCATTAACTCCCTAGGATAGTTTCCACCTACTTCTTTGACTAAAAATATACACTGGAATACATCTACAAATTGCTGTTTTTTGACCCCATCCTACAATAAAACACAAGATTCTTAGTCATTTCAGATAACATGTATTATATCAATGAAAGAAAACCACTTTGTTATAAGACTCCTGTAAACTATTCCACACATACTATTTTATGTTTTATAAAATATAATTATTATTAGTCATATTTGCAAATCATACTGGAAAGCAGTTTTTACGAAAAGTACACAACCATAAAACCTGTTCCAACTCCCACAAGTTTGGTCATACGACTATCTACAAATTTGGCTTTTCACTGTGCCAAGGCTTGTTTTCTCAAAAGTTCGAAGTCTAGACATTATCTGATATCCAAAGAAAAAACATACCCAATCTAACTTTCAAACTTACTATACTATAAATGTCACACTCTATAACACTGTCTAATTATTAAAAGTCAAAGTTTGCTTTCTGTCTTATGTCTTTTCATTAGCTGAGGTTTTACCAGCACAGATCCTCAGTGTATACCACGTGTTTAACAATGAGCTAGAATGCACTAGATTTGAACCCACAGAACACAGTTGAGAGTCAAGTGACTGAATGCTAAACTGAGGATTACCTTGAGAGGTTCTGCCCAGGTCATACTGTGGCAATTTAGATACAGAAAATTCTTTCAAGTTTGTTGCAATCTCTTTGTTAATGCTTTATTTCCTCCAACCCTCTTCATCATTCTTCCTCTTAATACAACAACCTGTGGTTCAAAAATATCATTCTTCACCTTTGCAGTTTGCCACATGAATTTGCCACAATGGATAGGACATTCTTTGATGATGTAAAGTCCTTTGCCTGATCAGTCCCCAATATGTTGCACTTGTTTCTCATTCTCAGTAAACTGTCTGGTTTGTGTTTGCCTCACAGTGTCTCACCTCCTTAGTTTATGCCATTTAGAGTCTTCACAGCTTATGTTGTTATACTCAGATCTAAGTCTCCAATAATTTTTACCAGTTCATATAGGGTTCTCATTACACTCATTCTTTACTGAGCTTTTATCTTAGGACACTCAAAACAAAGTCAAAGAACATTGTAAAATTCTAGATTTTCTTCATCCAGTGACCCCATATCTCCTCTCTGGCACAATTCTTGGGGACTTTTAAATCACCTTGATTCTCATACATTCACCAAGGTTATCATAGTACCCTCTCCAGTGTGTGACCTGGGCTGGTATTCACGAAGGGTCTTAGACTTAACCAGGTCTTAGGCTTAAATCCAGTCTTATAGTTAAGACTTTTGTCTCAGCTAAGTTTTGTCTTAAAATCGTATTCACAAAGGGTAACTTAGCTAAGTCCAAGATTATCAAATAACCACAGTGGTTTTCTGTGTCATGTGACCTTTCTTTTCTATTCAAACTATACTATTGGTGACATATATCCTTCATTAAAGGCATTTTATCTAAGGAAAAGTGTTGTTTTGAAATGGAAAACCTTGTTACCACATATACACTTCCCAAAGACTGCTTTAGTAAGGTGTTCTGTATAATTATACTTTATTTACAGCCATTTCAAATTTTGAAGTGGAGAAAAGTTTATGGCGGCCATATTTAAGTCCTATTTACAAAATTTAAGCCCACTACCAACCAGTCTTAAAGTTGAGCCCTCGACTAAGCCTAAGACTGGTCTTAAATTCTTTGTGAATACCACTAAGCCTAAGACAAAAGTCTTAGCAGTTTTTGGGCAAAACCTTGAGACAAAAGTCTCAACTTTAAGCCTAAGCCCTGGCTAAGACCTTTCGTGAATACGGGGGCCCAGGGCATGTAAGACAACAGTTGAAATCAATAGCCCCATTTACAGTATTAAGAAATTTCCCAATATTGTATGGTGTTTCACCATGTTTTAAGTAAAAAACATAAAAGTTAATATGGAAATTAATGCCAATTTTTTTGGGAAAAAAAAGAAGACACTTTTCTCTCCAGTAAGGAAGTGTACTTTATCCACTGACACAAATCTATTTACATTTATTTAAAAACAATACTTTTAACTACGGTATATCAAAAATGATGAAATATATATAAAACTATTATATATAGTCTTGACTGTATGTGCCAGATGTATGACAAAGTTCAAACGTTTTTTAATCACTTGCATATATATATATACATCCATCCAATATATCCAGAACTAAGGCAACACTCAGACAAAAGCCAATACATTAGGCAATATATCTGACTTTTTTTCTATGAAACAGAGCTGAATCATACTTTGAATAAACGCTGTATATACAAAACAACTATAACTCTCAATAGTTGCAGGATTATGTTAACTTCCACATGTCCCTGGCTTACATCCTCTTACACCTTACACTTCAAAATACAACATTCTTATGTTGGGACCTTACAAACAGGTTCAACTTATTCCAAAATTCATCTTACACAGAACCCACACTGCTGCCACTGGAAAACTTGATATTCCTCAATTATCATTTGAGGATACAATCCTCCCCAATTCCAACTCTCTTCTGTAGGGAAGTCCTGGCTGTAGTAAGACTGGGGAATAAAACTTAAGACAAGATCCAATTTTATTCATTTTATTTTCTACAGTTTAGCCTAGATAACAATATCCCAAGCCATGGACACACTGATTTGTTTTAAACATTCAAAAAAACCAGCTGATAGTGAACCAGGTTGTTGTTAGACTTTAGACCTACTCTATCAATCATCATTCATGCGGAATGAAGAATGGCTGTATAAAAATACACAGAGCTACAATGTTTGCTCATTCCTTTTGTATAGATACACCAACATACCGCCCCCACACATGTGGCCAAACAAAACTAGGTCAGAGGTCACCTCTTGCAGACGCTGTAGGTTATGTTGATTCTGGTTAAGCAGGTCAGCTTCAAGGAACACAAGGGGTGGGGGGAGAGGGGGGGAGTGGGGGATTGAGGAGGGGCTTTGGAAAAGCTTTTAGACTTGTCTGGAAGAAAAAAATATTCAGACAACCCCAAAACTAATGTTGACTCTTCGGAAATCAGGCATGTAAAATAACATCAAATGGATTTGTCTTCTCTTCCTTTCCCCATGTTAGATTTTTATATGCTTTAATACCGAGAACTAATTTGAATCATTTGAACTAATTAAGTTGAATCTCAAGGGATCAGAATATTATTTCTACTTAAGGAATTCTCATTAGTTAACTATATTTGGAGGGAATTTCCTGTGACTTACCTGCAGCAATTGTCAAATTCTTTAATTATTTTTCTTTTCATATACAAGTGATACGATATGATGTAGGGTTGGAAAAAATACTCTTTTGAGCATAAAATTCATGCCTAGTGGTGGAATTACTGCTGCCAGGATTAAAGTGATCCCAAAACAGATGAAGGTTTACAGAAGATGGCTCAGCTAAGCCAGTGTTTGCAAAGATACACTGAATTTATTTTTTGGATCAAGTGCAAAAGATATAACCACATTTGACCCAAAATTTAATCCATTTTGATAAGTGGATCAAAGTTAAGCCAAAAGTTTGAGCCAAAATTCAGCTCAACTTTTTTTTGATTACAATTTGAATCCATTTTTAGCTCAATTTGAGCTGATGTTTCGTTCAGCTTGAGCTTGACACCATTTCAGAACATGGGGCCTGCATGATAAATAAAACCAACTTATGTCCTGTTTACAATTATCTCTACAGGAATCGATCCATTCATAGAATGTCTCTGACTGAACAGGGCACCCCAAACAGGGCAGGAGAGTGTTAACTTCTCCATCATGTTTTTGAATTTTAAGTTCTGACATCACAATGGAGAAAATTTGGAGAAATACAAGTTCAAACATAATTGCTTTGATCAGTTTGCTTTGATCATGTGACCCAGATATCGGTCAACGGTCAAACACATGAGCCTGCAAAAAACACATTCCAGAAGCTACACTGAACTGATCACTGCATGAGCCAAATGTGGATAATATACAGTAGAACCACGATTATCCGAACCCCATGGGAGACATACAATCCGCTCGAATAATCGAGGGGTTCGAAGAGATGAAGGAAACCAAAGGAAACCGAATTTCACCGTCTATAGGTTACCGAGTGGGCAATAATTGAAAAAAATGTTGTTTTTATGCAATAAACATAGACGTTGGTGGTCGTTGATAAAATAATTTAATATATTGGTACATGGTGTCATATAATATAAGTGTACCTTCAATTGTCGTTTATTTGCGCCATATGCATGGATATTTTTATTTAAAATATTACGCAGACTTGAGCTGATGTGATTGGTTGGTACTTGCATTGTTTTAATTTTAGATTAACATCGTCCCGCATTTTGTCAATTGAAAAACTCCGGGAGATTATTTATTGTAATACCCCAAGTGAACACGCCTTCAGTGATACGTGTGTTTGGTGGAAAATCCACTGTTGACGTCTTTTCTTTTCGACACGTTGTCAGTGTGTGAACCTACTCCGGGTGATTATAAATTTGCGAAACCCAATCAAACACACTTTCATTGATTAGTGCATTATCAAAGAAGTTGTGTAGCGGGGGCGTGTAACTGAATTAACCCCTCCCTTATAATAACAATGGTGATAAAAATCAAAGAAGTTAGGCGTTTCTGTGAATGGTACATTTTATAAAGCACTGGAATTAATCGTTTCCGAGACTGTGTAAAATCCTGTATTATCGCTCATGCTAGACGGTGCATTATATGTAGGGAGAAACGATTTCGATTCGGTTAATCCAGAGATTCAGATAATAGAAGGCCGGATAAACAAGGTTCTACTTTAGTGATAATGACCACTACAGTACAGGGAAAGTGTTGAAATGTGGCCTTCACTGGAACCAAAACTGCCTCATTTCAAGTTTGTGTTCCTATATTTTTCAACAGAGTCAAATACCTTGGGAACTCCAGGAAAGTTAAGTGACATGTTCATAATGCAGCTTATAAAGTAATAGAACATGGTATGAGACTTTGGATTGCCATTTTGAAATACAAGTTCTGGGGGGGACCTTATTGGAAAAGTATTAATATTGTAAAAGAAAATATTTTAAAATGCCATGCTGTACAGAATAATGCATATTTTTTAATATATTATTGAATTATATTTATATATTTATGAATATGCAGACCTCTTTTCAGTTGAATTCCTCTTTATGTAGAAATAAATATCTTAGGGAGCTTTTCCCACTGAAATTAAGCTATGATGAAGAATTCCTGATCAAACACAGGCACTCTGAAAGTTCCCTGTGCATGGAATTTAAACAATGCTCAACTGTACGGTGAAACTAAACAATCTTGTTGTATATCTAAAAAATGTTTTTTTTTTTAATTGTGACAAATGTCAACTATGTGGTGACATTTTCTTAGTCTCCATTCTCATCTTAGTGTTTACCATTAGATTTGCCACCTTGTAAAGGGCATGCAATAAGATGACATCATTATACCTGATTGATTGTTTATTTTATACAACTTTTTTTTTCTTGTTACCTGTACCAAGATCTTGAAAACAAAAGTAACAACCATAACTTTTGACTTCAACTTATAAAATATGCCACTATTAGAGAAAAAGGTAATTCATTTTTTTAAAATTTTATTAGTAAAATAAGAGGATCCAACCATAGCAATACAAAATTGACAAATACAGTGAAATCTCAGTAAGAATCCTCATAAGTAGAATTTGCTTTTAAGTAGTTCAAAAGTTCTTCTGAATTAACCATTGTATGGTAACTTATGGAAAAGGCTTTTTACTGGTCTGTTGAGATTTGACTGAACAGGATTTCAACTGAACCTAAAACTAGTGTCCAGAAATATAGAAAATCAATCAAAAACAACTCTTATATATATAACCAAAGTTATATAAGAAAGGCATAATTTCACATGTTTATGCTCTCTGAGCAGAATAACTCGCTTTTTTTGAGCTGCGACCATCTTGGCTGACGTTTTGATAGAAGGCTTCAGGGCAATCTGGCAAGAGGCCACACATGTACCTTGCAAAACATTAATGGCCAGACACTACAGGACAATTTGTTCAAAAAGCTGTCCAAACCAGATCAAATTCCACTTGACCCCCTGATACCACTGACCTTAGCACTTGAACAGACGTTTTAACTAATGCAGCAATCTTACATAAAAATCTTGTATTTTTTTTTTGTCTGTCTGTGTAAGTAGATTTTGTATGTGGATTTTCCATCAAATTATGTGTATTTATGTGTGTGTGACCATTACTTTGGCTTAGCACTTAGAGGAATTGGAAAAAAAATCTAACTGTAATTGTACTATGTTCACGATATGATTATTGTCTTCAATTGTAAGTTTTTTTTCACCATTTAGGGAAGCTTATTCCATTGGGTTTACAGAGATCTCTTATCCTGATTGATTTTTATGCCTCAAAAGATCATTTGCCTTTTGCATATTGCCATAACACTAGTATGGTTTTACAAACATTGCTCCTTGTTAATATTTGCACAGACTTAAAATCTCTGCATTATAGAAACTACCACACAATCTGTAATAAATATGCCAAATATATTAGGTAGAAGCCTTATAACTTATAGTTGTCACCATCTTCACTTTCAGTCACATATAACAGTAGCAACAGGCTTAAGTGAAGGGTTAACTTATCTAATATATCTCTGGAAGGCATTTAGTGTTACTTTTGAAAATTAATTGTATTGACTGAAAGAATATTGAAAGAATATGCTTGCCCATTGTCCATGTGTGTGATAGTTACCTCATACTCTGTTTAACACATTCACTTGTAATCAATTCTAAGTGAGGGTTTGCTACCCTTTCTCTCTAGTAAATAGAATCTTAAAAAGGAGAAATTTCTGACCTCTGTACTGGATAATTTATGATTTCTAATAAAAACCATTCAGGTTATTACATGGTAATGTTATTAAGTGTAAGCAATGTGTTATACTTTTTTTTACATTTTCCACCGTGGCCATTATTTCATTGTCTGTTAATCAAATCCATGATTTTTGTGACAAGTCTGAGCCATCTTATGTCTGTCAGTATATCTGTGAAATCTGCTTCCTGGTATTTCATTTCAAGAGATGGTACTAATGGCAAAGTTCATATTGCATACTCTAATTATAAAGCAACATATACATGAATTCCTCTGACTGGAACTTTTTTAAGTAGAATCTCCTTTAAATTAGAAATATAATAAAATGTCTGGGGCAGACTTCATGAAAGGGTTTTAAGCCTGGTCATTGGCTTAACTTTTCTTCTACCAAGGAACTATTTTAAGTTTTGAGCCCTGTATCTCAAGCCTTATTTATGGAATAGGAAATTTAAAACAATTTTTTTTTATCATAAGTATGAGCACAAAGGCCAATAATACTGACTTGTAAGTCTTCAATGGCTTGGTGTCACTTGCACTTTTCTTCATCAATATGAATGTATCAGATCTAGGTTACATCTTTATGAATTGAATAACAAGCTACAACTGAACAGACTTGTCTACTTTCAGTTGTGGTTCGACAAGTGTTAATCCACTTCCTATTTGGGTAAGATGTCTTCAGCGTGATTGGGTAAGATGTCTCAAGTGTGATTGACAATTGGACATGATGTCTTCACTAGCATTTGACACTACTGGGATTGCGTATTAGATTTAGGATCACTTTTTTGAAATGATTTAAAAACTTGCACTAGCATTCACAAGCTCTAAAATATACACGCCCGAAGAGCCAAGCCAGAGGCTGAATGGGTATTTTGGGCAACACATGCTTCACTATGTACTACCAATAGAAGCGGGTCTCTGTTTGGAGCCATTAGGATGAGGTCATCAATTGGAAAGCAAATACAGAAACATTAAGGCGTACCCACAGTAAAACATACAGTCAGTATATTAAAGTTATTATCTGCCTATCTACCTAATTACTGAAAATACGGTACACAACATTCCTTGGCTTTATTTTATCTGCATTTAGTACAACAAACTAATAGATTTAAGCTGGCAGGAAACGAAAACGGCTTTAAAGTCAAAGGTTGGATTAAACATACACTGCACTTTTCTGTACTAATATCTCTTCATATTTCCATAACTGTGTCTTTTTTCATTATGAAAAGACAACATAAATTAATGTAGAGTCAAAGCCTATTGAGTAGAACTTTGTCATAATGAATTTATTTATGCCATTTTATGCCATTTATAAGTAAAAGTACATATCTTTGCCAAAGAGGGACTTTTCCATTGAAATTTACCCAATTTTCTGGATTTCCAGGTTTGCAGAATTGTTCTTCCAGTCCCTTGAAATTCATTTTCAGTGAACAAATTCACTTGATATTCAAAATTATTACAAAAACATCAATATCAATATGGTGTCATTGTCACTTACCATGGTTAAGCAAGAAATGTACTACAACTAATTAAACAGAATACATTTTCACAATAAACTTAAGTTTTAACAAGGCTACATTTCTCACTGGCTAGCCACTGATAAATAC
Organism: Sabellastarte sp. h YS-2021; assembly: GCA_964017235.1. NCBI lineage: Eukaryota > Metazoa > Annelida > Polychaeta > Sabellida > Sabellidae > Sabellastarte > Sabellastarte sp. h YS-2021. Next base: position 121,728,436 of record OZ024930.1, on the reverse strand, counting down.
CTGGCAAGTGAGCAGTACAGTCATATGTAGACAACCACCTTGCAGAGTTGTAAACAAATGTCATCCATGAGGAGAGGGAATATTAGAGGTAGAAAGTCCAGGAACAGCTGGGATTTACTCAGGTGTGCAAGAGAAAATAATAAAAAAAATATCAACCACTAACACTTGGGATAACTACTCCCTGCCTCACTTCTGTGAACCGAAGAAGAATATGTTTACAGAACAAAGCAGCACATATTGTTTTTTTTAATAACTGCTGGCTTTAGTAACTAAGTAGTGCTGCAGAAGATATTCTATTTTCCTAGCTCATACAACATAATAATAAAGAAGTAACCACTGAGTATTTAACTACTGTATGTTTCTGTATTTGGAGGAAAATTTGATTTTGAATGGTTGGCATATTCAGAAAATTTGTCTTAAACGTGCGCTTCTTTGAAAATGTTTGTGACTGATTGCTCCAATGGCCAATTCTGTAAATTCCATTAAAAACTCTAGTTACTTCTAAGTTTTCCATAGTTTTTCTAACAAAGGGCCCCGGGTTCCTAGGCATTTTAACCTTATTTATGTTTTTTTTTTCTTAAGCGTTTGGACAATATTCATGCAATCTTTTATTAAAATGTTTCTATTTCTGGATTTGATCTGACATAGTTCCCTGTTTTGTGAGTCTAAGTTTAATTTTACAGGTTATTATTTTAATTTGCTTCTAGCTGCACATTTGTTCCAATTATTTTCTGAGGAGATTACACTGAGGTTTGTACAGGAGTCCAGGGTATAGGTAGGTGCATAACTACTTTAAAAATCTATTGTCTGTTAGGTTGACTGAAACATTTCCATGAAGGTGATGGCTTAATGCTGACACAGAACACTAGTTTTGTCACTTCTTTCACTATACTCTGGTATTTCCATATTCCTGATATTTTGTTGTTAGCAGATCCCCAAAATTATTGGTGTTGGCCATCTTGCTTATATTTCTTTTGCTTCGTGTCACAAAACAGGTCATGGTACATGGAAACATGAAAGCTATGTATGCAGCAACTACGATAGGAAAACTTCCTGAATAAGATATACAGAAAAAATATATCACAAATGTAGATAATAATAGTATACAAGTGCATAGCATGAGTACTATATTGTTCATCTTCATTAGTGATATATTTTTTCTGTATATGCCTAATAAGGGATGTTTTACTTTTATTATTAACAATTTCTTGTAATCTATGAGTGAAATAATTCAATATTTAAAGAAAGAATGTGAAAAGGGCTGCCAAGAAAATGCTCGCCAGTTAATATTAAAATCTCAATCTTTAACTTGCGACTTCTTGGCCATTTCTTCATGGATTTTTATGCAACAAAAATGAGCAGAAGCACTGTAAAAAGATCTTTTTAATGATATATAATAGATTGTTATAGGTAACATAATTTCCAAGATATTACTAGAATACCAGACATTATCCATGGTACGGAGGTGCCGTTGTATACAAAAAACATATCCCACGCTGTATATCCCCCTGTACGGGTCAAATACAGCTTGCGGTGGATAATAAAACAGGATATAATATGATTCTTTAATAAGTTTGAAGCTCATTTACTGGGTATCAGTATTGGATAGGTAGGCTTTGCTGACACACTACAGACTACTCCACTTCAAAACAGAAAATCCTTATTTTGGACTGAATTTGAAGATTTTTTTTACCAATTTGTTCTGTTTAAAAACAACTCTTATGAGTGTATCCTATCATACCAGATTGGTTTGGTGCACATGGACAACAAAATGAACAACCATGCATCAGTGATAAGCCAGCAGTCATCTTAAACATGTAGTAATACCTTGCAATACCAAATCCTCTGTGGCTGACAAAATACGTAACAAAATAACAATAACATCAAGAGAATGTAACAGTGGACAATGTTTCTATATTTCTATATAATGGACTCCCACAATATGCACACATTTCCAAGGATTGTGCAGCTCTTTATTTTAAAGTATTAATTAATTCACTGAAGCTTCTTAAACACATTTCTGGTTGTTGTACCTTAGGTTATGTCAAGTAATAGAGATTACTGCCTTAAAAGTCTATATTAGATTAAATTTGATTTAATAACCTTGGCAGAATCTAAGTAACATAAAACAAAAGTTATTACTCAAAAAATTGCTTAATTGTTGAACAAGTACTGGTCATTAATTATAGAGCTTTCATGTGATCAGTGAGGATGAAAACAAATAATAAAATACCTAGCCTCGGCAGGCAAGAACCCCAGCCCGCAGGTAAAAACCAAACTAGAAATAGGACGCCCTGTTGATAGTAGGTGCGAATAGAAACAGGATAGCATAGAAGAACACACATTATCATGTGTAATGTCCACCCCATGAACCTTTTGCCAAAATTGTACAGTAGTCTTACAAGACCCTGTTTCATTTGTAAAATATATCAATGATGCTTAAATATTTATTAGTGTAGATGTAAATTATTTCAGCTTCATGCCTTTTTGCATTGGTTGGGTCGAAAATTTTGACGAAATCACTCTATCTTGCACGGTTAAGAAGATAGAAGCAAATTCCTGTTTTTCTATTTTTGGCAAAAATTCGAAAATTCAAAATGGCCGCCATTTTTGGGAAAAGGAAAATTTTTTGAAAATTGCCAAGAGTACATTTCTTAGATACCCTATGGGTCGAAAATTTCAACGAAATAACTCTATTTTGCACGGTTAAGGCCAATTTGTGTTTTTCCATTTTGGGAAAAATTCGAAAATTCAAAATGGCCGCCATATGTGGGGAGGGGAAAATTTTTGGAAAATTGCAAAGAGTACATTCCTTAGATACCCTGTGGGTCGAAAATTTCGACGAAATCGCTCTATCTCGCACGGTTAACGAGATAGAAGCAAATTTGTGTTTTGCCATTTTTGGCAAAAATTCGAAAAATCAAAATGGCCGCCATTTTTGGGGAGGGGAAAATTTTTTGAAAATTGCAAAGAGTATATTCGTTGGATACCAAGTGGGTTGAAAATTTCAACGAAATCGCTCTATCTCGCACGGTTAAGGAGATAGAAGCAAATTTGTGTTTTGCCATTTTTGGCAAAAATTCGAAAAATCAAAATGGCCGCCATTTTTGGAGAGGGGAAAATTTTTTGAAAATTGCAAAGAGTACATTCCTTGGATACCAAGTGGGTTGAAAATTTCGACGAAATCGCTCTATCTCGCACGGTTAAGGAGATAGAAGCAAATTCGTGTTTTGCCATTTTTGGCAAAAATTCGAAAATTCAAAATGGCCGCCATTTTTGGGGAGGGGAAAATTTTTTAAAAATTGCCAAGAGTAGAATTCTCAGATACCCTGTGGGTCGAAAATTTTGACGAAATCGCTCTATCTCGCACGGTTAAGGAGATAGATGGAAATTTGTGTTTTGCCATTTTGGGCAAAAATTTGAAAATTCAAAATGGCCGCCATTTTTGGGGAGGGGAAAATTTTTTGAAAATTGTAAAGAGTACATTCCTTAGATACCCTGTAGGTCGAAAATTTCGACGAAATCGCTCTATCTCGCACGGTTAAGGAGATAGAAGGAAATTCCTGTTTTTCTATTTTTGGCAAAAATTCGAAAATTCAAAATGGCCGCCATTTTTGGGAAACGGAAAATTTTTTGAAAATTGCCAAGAGTACATTTCTTAGATACCCTATGGGTCGAAAATTTCAACGAAATCACTCTATTTTGCACGGTTAAGGCCAATTTGTGTTTTGCCATTTTTGGCAAAAATTCGAAAATTCAAAATGGCCGCCATTTTTGGGGAGGGGAAAATTTTTTGAAAATTGCAAAGAGTGCATTCCTTAGATACCCTGTGGGTCGAAAATTTCGACGAAATCGCTCTATCTCGCACGGTTTAGGAGATATGAGCACATTTGCCTTTTTCAGTATTCAAAATAGCCAATTACTCATTTATTTAATTAATTACTCACTCATCTATGAAGCAATTCCCCCCAAAAGCAATCCCATACAAGCTATTAACCCAATGAACCTCCATACCAAATTTCAGAAAGCTAGGCTTAATAGCATTCCTTAAAATGTCTGGAAACCAAAGAGCTACTCAAAAGTAGCAAAGTAGCTATTACTCAGTTAGCTATAGAGCTATCATCACCAAAAGCAATCCCATACAAGCTATTAACCCAATAAACCTGCATGCCAAATTTGGTAAAGATAGGATAAGAACTGTTGCCTAAAATGTCTGGAAACCAAGTGGGACGCTGGACGCCAGACGGCGGACAAAGCAAAAATAATATGTCCACCCCCCAGTGGGGTGGACATAATGAGCAACAACATTGGGATTTGGGAAAATCTAAGAAACAACTTCAGTTGTAAGATGTATACAGAACCCATGAGATATTGTTAGATGTAAGAATTCACATGTCTTTGAAGAAGGGGAAAAACTTGCATATTTTATTCATTCACGATGTGAGCTCTAAGCCCGAGGACCCATATATAAGAGATGTATGGACGTTTTAGTATGATGACCACACTTGACCTTGAACCAGGAGTCAAAGTTCAAATCTGACACTTGCAAAAGATTCACAGGTCATGATTTCTTACAAGTTGGTTTCATATTTTGAAGCCGTAAGACCAATTATAAGGAAGGTATAGGCCTTTTTAGTATGATGACCCTACTTGACCTTGAAGCAGGGGTCAACGATTAAATTTCACAATTGCAAAAGATATACGGGCCATGATTTCCCAAAAGTTGTTTTCACATTTGGAAGCCCTTGAAGCACTAATAAGGCAGACATAAGAGACTTTTAGTATGATGATCCAAATTAACCTTGAAATGGGGTTCAAAGGCAAAATTTGGCACTTGCTAAAGGTTTGCAAACCATGACTTTCTATAGGTTAGTTTACATTGTCAAGCTGTAGGAGCAATAATAAGGGAGATACAAGGTCTTTTTTTTGTATGATGACCCTGGTTGACCTTGAAGCAGGGGTCAGAGGTTAAATTTGATACTTGCAAAAGATTCGCAGGCCATGAATTTCCTACAAGATGTTTTCTCATTCCGAACCCCTTGGACTAATGATAAGGGAGATATTAGACCTTTTTGATATGATGACCCCTTATTTGACATTAAAGATGTGACATGGTGGCCATTTTTTCCAAACAAGGAAAAAATTACTCTCAGGCAAGCTAGCCATTTATATTTTGTGAAAATCTGATGACACTAGCTGCAATATTTCAAGTTTTAGAATATATTAATGATTTTCAAACAATTAGCTATGGCGTTCATTTTGTTTTTTAAAATGAGGACAAAATATTTACAGATAAGTTTTCATAGCCATAAACATTCTCTGCAAATTTGGTGAAGATATCTTCATAAATGAATAAGATATAAAGGTTTATTAAAAAATGACAAATGCACACATGCATACATGCATGGAAAGTTTTTCATTATCTCCTAAACCCAGCCTATGGCTGGTGGAAGATAAAAATGCAACTGTAACAGCATCGGTTTAATAGCGCCCCTTTCTCAATTAAGAAGTTCAAGATCGAAAAGTATTTAAAGCATTGCCATGGCAACAGCTGTTTCTAGATACCCACCATAACCTAATCAGCTCTAGATCCTCTTGGGTTAAACATATCCTGAAAATCTGATGAAATCCATGGATTGGTTTAGACTGTGGAACACCCACAAACTTTAAAACCAAGAAATCTTAAAAGTTTTGCCATAGCATTGCCAGAAAATCCGTGCATGGGTTTTGGCTGAGAAAGTAACCCACAAGCTTTATGCCTGCTATTGACACCACCTGGACAGTGTAGGGAACAACTATAAAGGCAGGGGGTTAAATCACTTGTTCAATATTTGGTCATGGTGTTTGGCAAAAATTGAATCACAACAATTACAGTCTTGACCTTCACCACTGAAGGTCTTATGACCAATAACACTATACTCAGAACTACATCATTTGGATGGTCAGGAGGCAATTTTGTGAGAATGGAACTGGAGTAGTAGGGGTCAAAGAGATTAACCTGAGTCTGCTAAGTTTTAATATCTACTATTATCATCTGGATTCAGGATTCTTTAAAGATAATTTATCACTGCATGCATAAGAAATATTGAAGGTACGTGCTGGACATGGCAGAGATATGTGCTGTGTCCAATAGCTCTTGTTTCGTGATAAAGAGTAATGGGCAAAGTTCAGGTTTTATGTTCCATTCAACAGCTAGGGTCTTACCAGTACTGGCCATCAGCATTGCCCCTTGTGGGAGTCTAACCCACACTGAGGTGATTAGATGCCACTGGGTCCCTAAGGATCCTCTGATAAAGAGTAAAGGCCTCCACCAACAACAATACAAGATGGTGCAATGCCATAAGTTAACTAGGCTGAAATTAATATGAGATAGATTTGTGAATTCCCACTGACAATGATACAATGAGAGTTGATATTATTTGTATTTTGACGAATTCTCCAAATGTTAATTGAATTTTTAAATTTCCACAATTTCCTTATTTCTGATCTGATTTCGTAATTTCCTGTCACCATTTTCTTCAATGTAAACAGAACTTGTCTTTTGTTTCAAATCAGACTGGTTTGGTGCATACAGACCTCTGAAGTATGAAAGACATGTAAAAAATAGACCAAGTATCATGGTAGTAAACATTGGGGAAAATATAAATTGGAAGAGTGGAAACAAATTCATACAACTGAACATTGACAGAAGGTCAGATAATAGAGGTTCTATTGAAGAACTAATTTTAACAATATTTATAAATGAAAATTACAAACAAAACATTGAAGACTACAATTCAGCAGAATTGTCTAACAATTTGTGCTTTCCATCATTCTACATACCAGTATAAATATCTTAATCTAGGGGTTTAACTGTGGACAAGCCCTATTTTTTCTTACTTCTCTTTCTTACTCCCATCTTGTGTAATACAAATCTACTTCTACAGCTTGTGTCAGGGACTTCCTGCAGACAATATGAGGACAAGTAGTCAAAGAGAGGAAAGGGCTTGGTCCATATTTGCATATCTACACATCAGAGATATATCCCCTCCCACTTCCCATATTATGAGGTTTGAATTGGTTTGTTTACAATCCCCACATTCAAGCACCTGTTAGCACCAGTTTAAATGGACAACCAGTGCAAGTAGTATATTAGTAAAAAAATGATGAGACATGTTTAAATTTTATATTTTAGGACAGACAAACATAACTATTTCTGTATGTCATCTTTGTGTAAACATAAAATACATTTATTTCAAATATTTCAACACAAAACAAACATATTTGAAAAATTTAATAGTAATTTAAATTTTTATTAGAAATACTTACCATTTCCTAACAGTAGCTATTTGTTGGAGCCATCCAACCCAATGGCCAACGCAGAGATGCGATTTTAAGGTTATATAACAACCTTAACCAAGCCATTGGGTTACAGTAGTCCGTCCTCCCGCCAATTAGGTCACATGACCACATTGTTTACTTCATTATTTTTGTTGCAAGTAAAAGAATGACTTGCGGGGAGGCGGGAGGGAAATTTAAGTGTTAGGAAATGGTAAGTATTTCTAATAAAAATTTAAATTACTATTAAATTTTTCAATTTTATAGCGAAATACCCTTACCATTTCCTAACAGTAGCTGAATTCAGCCTTGTAGGATGGAGGGAATTCTTTTTAAGAAAACCACTACCTAACCTACAACTAGACATCATGAGAACTTCATAATGGAATTACATGCATTAATGAACATATAACTTCCAAACATTCACAACATACAACTTCCAAAAAATGGCAGTATGTAGTTGTAGTTCTCACAACTGCTGACAATGTTGGTGTTGCAAAAAGATGTCATAAATAGATAGCCCATCTACATTGTAACATCCGACCCCAAAACAAGGTCAAACCAACCTGTAAGTGTCATCAGCATAATGCCAAATCCTTCCCAAGTCGGATTTAGGCAACATTGATATCTAACTACAAACATCCAGCATTGCAGACATACCAGCCACAAACTGCAAATGTACCAATATAAGTATGAAACACATACTTATAAAGTAACAAAACTGTAACTGCAACTGTAGGACCCAATTTCAAATCTGACCCTATGACAACAGAGGTTTTTCAGACAGAAATTAGTATACATACAATGCAATTTCCAATAACATGTATCAAGAAACTCATGTAAGGAAATCACCTATAAACTAAAGATGCAATCAAAAACATACATCAATAGTTTCCGTGACTCAATCTTGACTCAATCAAGATGAAATAGGTGCCAAAAGATAAGTCTTATTAAGAAACTTTCTTAATGGCAGTAAAAACAAAAGATTTTGTTCTATCCCAAACCTTTTGATTACCACCCCTAACAGGACAGACAGACCCACATTGAGTCAAAGTGATGTCCAAAGAGGCTAAGAGCTGGCATGACCACAGGCTTAATTGCAGTAGGCCCATCCAAAGCAAACTGGATCTGGCAATTGATGGGCCAGAGTTACTTGTGACCAATTCTCCTTATAACTAAAGGAAGAATATGTCCAAGCATTAATGTCACTCCTTTACCATGACTCTATAATCCACAGAGACAAAGACCACTGACTCAGTTGCAGTAATGCAGTAGGCCCATCTGAAGCCAACTGGTTCATGGCCAAAAGGCAGTTAGTGGGACAAAGTTACCTGTGACCAATCCTCCCTATAACTAAGGGAAGGGTTCACTACTTTACCTAAAGTCAAAACCAAAGACCATCTTGAAAGGTAATAACTTCAAGAAATCCTTCCTCACAAGCTCAAAGGTTGTTTGATAAGAGCATGAAGGACCAATGACAAAATCCAAAACTATTGGTTTGTCTCTTACTAAAAGTTGCTAATCTATTATTTATCTCAACTTTTAGATACTTCTTGACCCTTTAGGCCTTTAGGTATGTCTCTTTGAACTAGTATTTCAGGAAATTTGCTAATGTGGAATAGTGGGGTCTGAGATGTATATACGACTCTCTACACACCACTGCCCAGAAAACAACCATTGATTTACAGACTCTCCTAGAGGAGTGCTCCTTCATGATTCACCACTTCCTCTGGAAATCTTCCATAATATTCATGCCTGACTCCAGATGCCAAACATGAAGATTCATGTGAAGTCTATTACTAAATGGTTGAGTCAATAGATTCACCCATTTAGAAGGGGTCTTGTGGACAAATCCACCAGACCCAAAACCAAGACATCCCTGGCCACCCTGGTACAATATGATGATTCTATCCCTAAAGGTGGTCATCTGTTGAATCACATGAGGGATGAGGGCCACTGGACATAACTGACCAGACCCTCCCCAAAGACATTCCATGCATCTGTTCCCCAAGCCCGACTGTCTGGGACATGAGACATGAGGACCAAGACCCTGGTCAAATACACGTCTGTCCATACTATCACAAGAGGTGTTCAAGCACCTTTTTCCCAAGCCTGACAGCAGACCTACCAAGGAAACCTGTGAGTCATCTTGTTGCAAACACATCAACCACTGATTGATGGCAGCAATGTCTAATTTGATTGAAAAACCTGGCGATTCATAACCGCTTTGGTCTTTTTTTTTTTTTTTTTTTTGCTTTTATCTCCCTAGACAAGGAATCTGCTAGAACATGTAGATTCCCTGGAATGAATTTCCCTGAATCTGAATCATTCTGGCATTGGACTAACCCATAACTCTACAGATTAAGGTACAAATTCCCTGAGTGGATGCCTCCCTGGCTGTTCATATAGGCAACCACTAAAGAATTGTCTGTGAAAATCAACTGATTTCAACTCAAAACTGATTTTTGAATCATTTAAAGCTAACAACATTGCTTCCAGCTGTATAATGTTATGTTATGAGGAGTCTTGATTCTTCCTGATGCCACAGACCAATGGCTGTGGATGACTTGAGAGAGCACCCCAACCCATTAGGGAAGCTTCTGTGAACGGAGAGAAAGTGAGCTCCTGAAGGAGTGGTGTATCCTCCTTCAAAATTAAACTATTGGTCCACCACTGACGATATTCCCTGAACCAAAGACCCAAGAAATGGAACATCCAGAGACTGAAGATATCAGCAATGTTTCCAGATACCATTGGAGCAACTTCATGCTCCGATAACCCAATGGTATAGTATTCCCCATTGAAGCCATGCTTTCAAAGTGACATGAGCTTCCCTGGAGATAAGTGAGAAGCTTTCAACATGGTAAGTGTCTTTCCAAGAAGACAATAGATTTCCTTTGAGTTGAGAAGACTAGACCTACCCTGAGGTCGAATTGTAACCATAAATTCAATTAGTGGAGTTGGAAATAAATCTGATTTTTAGAAATTTGTGATCTAACTCTTTCGACAAGATGCACCACCCAATGGGTGTATCCCTGGCATTGCTGTTTGAGCTTGTTTTCATTAGCCAACCGCCTATATACTGGCGAATACTGATGCCTTCTGCAAAAGCCATCAGCTTCACCTCTTTTGCTACCTTGGTGAACTGGGGAGGAACTGTAGCCATAATGCAGGTTAAGGCAGTGAACTGGTAGAATCTGTAGCCTCCAATGAGGCGAAGATACTTTTGGTAGCTGAGTCTACCGGTGACGAGTGTGTACCCATAAAGGTCGAGTGACGTCATCCAATCTCGTTATATAAACGAATTGCAAATATTAACCAATTTCATATTGAGTAAGGTACACGCAAAGCTTGTTTACCTGACCTTAAGTATACTGACAGTCATTTCTTCTTCACTAACCCCAAGACATAGACTGTAAGTGTAAGCTTCCAGCGATGTGACTGGTGATATCGCCCTTTTGTCGATCATTTCATAAACAGCTTTTATCAAAATTGCTGTTTCTCCCGTTTTTTTGTTTTTTTTTTGTTAACTTCTGCCAACCTCACCTCTAAAAAGTCTGGCTGAATATTTTCCTTTCCCAGGACTTGTATAGTACCAAACTGGAGAAAGGTTCCTTGAAACCACAGGAAGCCAGCTATCATCCCCGCTTCCATAGGCCTGTATAAGTAAGATCCACTCCCCTTTTAACTAGCTGAGGAGTAGGAGGCACTTGTAACTCTATTCCATGGCTTATTAGATCAGAAACTAGAAGCATGCTCACCTCTAGAGTTACTAATCCTTGTTATTTCCATGAAAACACTAGATGAAAATCCTCTGAACATCTAATATGTCCAGCAAGAGAACATCATTAGGAGTGAAAAATGCATTGTAGATTTGCTAAAGACATTCTAAATTACATCCCTCCTGTTGAGTCACATGTTCTTAGACATGGTGAAACTGCAAACAAGAAGATTTGGACACCAACTGGTTGACTGGACTAGAAATGCAAACATCATTGCACCCAGTCCAAAGCATATTGAAGTCTATAACATATCATAGTGATCCCTAGGATCCTCTAAATATGACCTGAACTGAAGGAGTGAGAATATACACGCTTCTTCTCTCTTACAATCCCCTACCAGGGACCTTGTTTGCAAAGTGTCTGAAAGGTCATGTTCCTCCTGCAGACCTGCTGTAACTAAGGAGCTGTCCAGGAAAGTAATGTATGTAAGGAAGTCCAAGCAAACTTCTTCCTGTATAGTTGCTCTTTAAAACATCAGAGGCTTCAAACTCCTTGAAACCCAACATAAAAGCCACATTTAAATGCTGGCTGTTCACCCAAGAAATGTAAATGTGACCAAACAAGGGAGCATTCACAGAAACTGTGCCTGTTAACTCAATCCCTAGCCACTCAATAACAGTCAAGGAAAAGTAAAATAAGGAATAGATTCCTTGTAATGAGATGAATCATAATCACCATCTCCTGACAACCTGAATTCTAAACCTTTTGAGAGGTATAGAAACCCGATTGTATTAAAATTCCTTGTGCATAGATCAAAAACCTGTCCTTGTAGACATGAATGACACTCCCGGACATCTGACAACCCGAATTCTGACCTTCTGAGAGGTATAGAATACTCGATTGTGCATAGATGACTTCACACAGGTATTTCCTCTGGTGAATGTTTTGACTGGACCTCGACGGAAGAGTTTTCCGAAGAAGTAGTCTTTTCCTGCATTCAAAACTCCCCCACGGTGTCGTGTCCATGGTAACTTAATGGCTGCCCCCAAGGGAGATTCCTTCGTCTGTAGCATCGACAATCTATTCGACTGGGATGCATACTGTGATAAAATTGCTTTCAACGCCTGGCTATTAGAACCCGACGTGAACAGCAATAACGGCCACTCGAATTGTCATTCTCATCCAAGATGGCGCCGTCCAGATGGCTTCTGTTATTGAAGAGTATATTCTTCCTATATACGTATGCTGCAAAATTATAGCTTCCAACGTCTAGCAAACTGAACCAAACGACTGGCAAGCTGTATAATAATATTATTGTTGCAGTAGGACCTTCTTTATGAAGACTTATTCCCTCGAGGTTGAAGATGATAGAACTTTCGATGTCGCCATCCAAAAAGTCCTTTATTTGCATAAAATAATGCATACCTTCGAAGATTCAATAAATGAATCAGTTCTGTATCATATACATATACAATATAAAGTGAGATTCACAGCAAAATCTCAAAAAATAAATGAAAACCTTGAGAAACTTCTACTAATTCCCAAAGACGTCCATACTGATGATGGCCAACAAAAATAATGAAGTAAACAATGTGGTCATGTGACCTAATTGGCGGGAGGACGGACTACTGTAACCCAATGGCTTGGTTAAGGTTGTTATATAACCTTAAAATCGCATCTCTGCGTTGGCCATTGGGTTGGATGGCTCCAACAAATAGCTACTGTTAGGAAATGGTAAGGGTATTTCACTATAAAAATAAATAGTTGCATAGTTTAAGACTAGAAAGAATTAATTGCTAGCTTTCACACAAATCAAATTTTTCTTTCTCAGGACAATGAATGACAAAGTGGTTCACTGTTGATCCTCCATCAGGGAGTTATGAACAAGGGTCACATGGGACATGAAATGAGAAACATTATCTCACAGTGGTTGACTAACATGCAATTTATGTTGTTAATGAAATTAGACAAAAGATATTCTCCTAGATTTGCACTAGCTGAAAAAAGTCAACTGAAAAAGTAAAGGGTTTTACACCCATTTGAGCAGCTGAGATCATGTCATAGCAAGCTCTTGGCCCAATCCCATCTTGGAAGGCATGGCCATGGATGTGAGATTTAAATAAATACCAAACTTGTTGATGACTAGGCCAGAAGACAAATCATTGATATCTTAGAAATAATAGAAATCAAAGATATGTTTAAACACTTTCCATAGGTTTATTTTCCAATATGGCAATTACTTATTTATGACATAAAGAAACTTCTACTCCCAGAAACAGAATGTCTGAGTTTATTGCAGATTTACCTCCTCAATTAGAATATGGTACAATGTGCTTATGTAAGATTTTTTGAGGAAAAAGGCCTAATGTGTAAATTACCCAGAAACCCAGGACTATACAGGAGAGAGCCAAGTGATTGATGCAATTAATGAGTTGTTCACTGAGGCCTCAAACTCTAAGAAGACAAAGTATTTTTTTCATTATCATGTAATCAATCCTGATTGACTTGTATATTCTGTCATGCCAGAATAGCTTAAAGTTTATATAATCAACGATTGCTGACTTATTGTGGCTAAAATATATAAAACCAATGTTTTCACATGAAAATACCTGAAAATCTAAGTTGCAGATTTTACTTACATTTAATCAGTTAGCAAGCTAATTATTCACAGACATAATGAAGAAAGACACAATACTATATATTGATGAGAAATGCATTTAAATGAAAATACCTACATCTCAGACTGTACCAACATTTACCTAATTTCCAAAAGCAGCTACAGGGTTGGTAATCCTCCTAAAAACTGAATCTTGGATTTTACCAAGATTTATCTGGCCAGGTCAGTAATATAAAAGTAACTGGGTTTTAAGCTTTAATAAAACTGAACCAATCAGCAACTATTACATCAGGACTTGTGAGCAAAACCCTGTCTGGCAGTCTGATAAACGACGGTTGACACCATCTGATGCACACTATAATGTTGTAAAATTCTACTCTCAACTCACAGTTCCATCTTCACCTTATGAAAAATAATAATACTTGCTGATTCCTCTTTTACATCAGAAAATGGAAATTGGGAAAAAAATGTAACTTGCATTGAAAACATGAGCACTTGATAACATTGAACAAATTTATTTAGCAAATGTACATAACATTCCCACCAATTCATACACAGTAACTCATCCTTCACAACTAATGTCAACTAAGTTTAATGTCCGTACATTTATTTACATTGTATTTGGACACAAAATTTGTCCAAAAATATTGATCAAGGAAGTAACAAAATTTATTTCCTTATATTAAGTTATGTTTCTTGTTGGATCTGAATCAAGAGACCAGATCTTCCCAATTATGTAAAAACAAAGCAGCCCGACCCACCAGCTCAGGACCCTCACTGTTTAATGTCTTGTTTTATTTCATTTATGTAAGAATTTTTGTGTTACTAATTGAAGTACAAGTTGGACCCAACTGAATCCAGGAGAAGGTGATGACAAAAACAAAAAATCTTTTTTTCACTTTATCTTGTTTCTGTCTGGGGGAGGTGGAGGAGGATTCCAAAAGAAAATAAGAAATTTAAAATGAATAACAAAGACTTCTAATATTCATGACTTCTCATATTTCGGTCATGCTAGTGATTTCAATAAGTCTTTTATTCTTAGTATTCCATGTACCTAACTATTTACTCCAAAAATTTCCTGGTGTAAGAACTAGTAGGTTAAGAAAATGCCTTGTACCTTTGCTTTATCTGAAAGCAGTGTTATATTTCTTTACATAATAATAATATTTTAAACATGGAACACAGTGGTATAACGGATAACAGTCTTTTCTCCCACTTGTGAAGTTTAATTCTAAACCCTAATCTACAGAGAGACCAGTGATAGTTGCTTGTTGATACCAAATGGTTTTCTGTACAAAACTAGCATGCACTGCTTTAAAGTAGAGTAAGGAATCTAAATTCACCAGAAATCTAAATTTCCCCACCTCTAAAAACCTTATTTAATTCTATGAAAAAAGATGTTTTGTCTTAAACATGGTATTTTTTTCAGTTCAAAAAGCCTTTCTCAACAAACCTCACCTCAATTAATTTATTTTATTAGTGATGCCACATGTGGCAAATTTCAGATATGTGGCGAAGTTTACTTTTCCTACTCTATCCCCTCTACTACTTGTGATTATATCACCTATTCAGTCAATCCACATATTTGACCATGTCACACATTCATGCAATGGGCTTAAGCCTGGAACTTTAGTAGATAGACCTGTGGTGGTAGTTCATAGCAAAATTACATATGTCTGGTATGGTGTCAAGAATATTACCTTGCTTCTAATTAACACCTAGTTCATATAAACACCCTGCCATAGACTACCTTGATAAAACTTATAATACAACACTACTTTTTGTATTTGATATAGACACCAATGTTATATCACTGTCCAATCTACTTTGTATTTTCTTTTTAGAAGGACCTCTGGTCATAGAATCTATGTGAAGTACTACTGTACATCAAGTCCTTAGAGGGCTTTTTACAGTGTAAATCACCAAATTATCCCGAATTCCTAGTCAGGTAAAATTAGTTTTTCTCTGTGTCTTGAGAAAGGACTTCAAATGTACACATACACTGATTCAATAAAATTCAAAATGAAGTTATTCAAAGACATATAGAACTCTTAAGAAGATTGTTTTCTTAAGTGGAATTTAACCCTTAAAATTCCACTTAAATTCAAACTAAAATATATCAAAGAAATTTATATACAAAAAACAAATGTCAATGAACCTCTAAAACTGCAGGCATTTCAAAATACTGATTTTGCACTACTGAGACATATATATGTTTGCTTTAGTGGACATAAGGAATGCCAAATTTTGTCACAACAATTTTTTTAAACATTGTCAAATTTGGGCTTTTAATTTTATCAAAGAATATAAGAAACCATTGGGGAGAAATACAACTACCAAAGTATATTATTACTCCTTTTTTACATTTATGAACAGACTGTCATATATACTTCTTATGTGGTATGACACACTGTAGTAGAACGAGAGAACACTATGTAAGTCTGTTGTAGTCAAATTATATATGCAGTGCCTCTTTTTGCATCAAAAGCTGTCATATTTCAAGTAAAATGAACTCTTTCATCAAGATAATAGACTTACTATCAAACACCTACACTTTGGCCAATCTGTGCAAGAATCACATTTTCCTGAAATTTGTTCCTGTAATCATAATGCTCAAAGACATGAAAGATTAGATATATTAAATTGAACCAGACTTTAGCATGAAATATATATTCTGCTATTAGTAAATATAACAACTACATTTTTCTACAATACGTTTTAGTTGCATCAGACTGGTATTCTCATTGAAATGCTATTTGAATATCAATATTAAACTCTAATTGGAACTTTTATGTTATTAATGTGAAATAACATTTCATACTGGTGTAAAATATTCTATTTGACACCTACTGATGTTTCATTTACCAAAAAATACGGAAGATATTTTACAAAGACCACAAATTTAAGACAGAAATGCTGCAGAATTAATGAATTCTTAGAATTTCAAGACAGATCTCCCAACATATCTACATATTTCTTTATACTGGATCAAAATAAAAAGTAGTTAGAGAATATTATAATATTTAAGAAAGTGCTATCTTATGAGATATTAAAACAAAATTGAAACACATCAATATTGAAATTGATGAAGCTGGATATATAGTTAATTGTGGACCTATAGATCTGAAAAAAATCAATTTAGATACTGATGTTAGCAATGGTGTGTAGCATGTTTAATATTTTACATTGATTGACTATTTGAATTAGGTTTAATATTGCTTTGGTGGAACAAGCAATGCAGACAAGTTGGTCAAGATTGGACTGGATTTGAAGCCAGGACCTCTGCATAAGCCACTTCTCTACCAGGTCCCCTATGATATTATTAGAGACCATATATCAACACATAAAACACCCTTGAAAATGTCAAGTATTATTATAGTCTTGACTCTCTCAAAAAAGATATTCATGGTTTGCTGCAATCTTGCAGTGCTGGTGACAGGGTCAAAGATCCAACCTGGTTTTTAAAATCAATTTCAACATACATGAGAGAAAACACTGATTAGATTTTTTGACCTGTAGAACAACCATGAGAATATTAAGTTCTTAATGCTGAACAAAGCCCTTTCTTTTGAACTTTAAATACAATATACTGACAGTTAAATTCACTTAATGCATGACAGCTCACAAACTTCAGGCATCTCCACCATGTTTCACACAAAATAATTGACAAGTGAACTAGACACCTTCTGACTTCAAGGTAGACACTTTGTGGCAACTTAACTCATTTCACAAGAGCTGGAAATCTTAGGCATCTCCATCATTTTGTAGTTGTACAACTTACAGTTATTGTACTGTACACTTTCTGATTTCCTGACAGATGCTTTCCACCACTGAACTGGACGATTGGAAAATCCCTTTATGGTTTTAGTAATAATGATGTACACATGGAAAGAACAAAATATTTAAGTATTATTATTATGATTTAAATTTCATATAATTTTTGAATTGTTCACCTACAAGGAAATCTCTGAAAGTAATGTAAACAAAAAAACTGCTTCTTTGAATACTGATCACTGTGGTCCTATCCTATCTTATTTCATTTAATTGCTTCTCTGAAAAATAACTGAGAAACATCATCATATTACTCGGTGAAAACAAATGGCCCTAGTTACTTATACCTCTTTCACAGTACAGGCGGAATCACCCGCGGTAGGCTGTCTGTGGGGAAAGGTCCCTGTCCTTGGATCGCCGTCTGATGTCCGTAGATGACCTTGCGCATCAGTGGCGAGTCATCCATTACCTTGCAAGTCCTACAGAAGTTTTAAACTGTTTAAGGAATTAGTCATTTTGGTGAAAGTGAGTTAAAGTTAATGGAGGTTGTCTCTTGGTGACCATCGTTTGCAGTACTGTCATCCGACTGTTATTGATGGTTAAAACACTGTGTCCAATCAGTGGCCATCCGCCTGTAGTGTGAACAACTTGGATGAAATGGGGTGACCCGGGGGCATTTCTGCGGCTGAGAAAATATTGTAACTGTGGGATGACTGGCTGTGGTGTGAAAGGGGCATAAAGGCTTTAGCATATGAGCCCTTTTTAAGGCTACTAAAGTAACACTTTCTGACATGCATTTAAACATATACTATATCAAAATCCTATCTCATCTTCACACAGTAGCAACAAATTTAGAATAAATAATAATATAAAAATGTAAATACAGGGGTACGGCAAGATATAATGATGTAATTAACAATGCATTTACCAGATGAAAATAACCTCCACAGTTACTATCCCTGGTCTGAATTTGTTACTTGTGTCACTTTGAGAACGTCTGCGAAGTAATGAAGCACTGCATGCATTTTCCACATGATGTAGCACACCTTGTGATGCCCAGTTCAAAATGTATTGCAGTTATTTATTGTCACAAACATCTGCACCATAACATGGCAGATCCAATACAAACAAATGAGAATCAGACATATACCTATACATATAAAATTATACACAGACACTTTATTCTTAAAAGTTTACCCAGTAAAAACACTCAAAACTCATTATGCTGTATGTCTTTTTTCAAAATAACTTGTACAAGTTTCAACACTTATTCCCCCCAAAGGTGACCTTTTACAAATATCAGGTGGAAATTACCCAATTATGCTTCCATACACAATTTGGCTGATTGTCAACCAGACATGTTTGTTTCTTCTTTTTATTTACGACAGAGGTACCCTCCAACTTCAACAAATTGCTAGGTTATTGACAATCCCATTTATATTTTGGGAACCAACAACACATTTTCGACCATAAATTTAACAACTAGTGGCTACCAATGGATTACAACTGTTGTTACCATTATATATTTGTCACTTCTTATCCCTTACAAAAAAAATGAACTGTCAGTCTGCAGCTCAGTGATTCTCAGATTTGGCAAATAATTGCTTGGTTCTCACTGCTGTGGTTGTGGGTTCAAATTCAGCTTATGATAGAGTAAGAAATCTAAAATTTGCCACATATCTCAAATTCACCGCAAGTGGAAATACTAATAATATCATAAATGAATTGAGGTGAGATTTGTTGAGTGTATAGTAGATTAAGGCTTTTTGAACTAAAAAATACAAAGTTTAAGACAAAATATAATTTTTTTTTCAAAGAATTAAGTAAGGTTTAGAGGTGGTGAATTTTAGATGTCTGGCAAATTTTGGAATCCTTACTCTACATGTGCAAAATACTTATTCTGTGGAAATATTTAAACCTTAAATCCTATGAAATGACTGTAAGGCTACCTTCATGTTCAATGGTATGAATCCTCTTATCTTGTACAATTCTGGCTATATTTGCTTGATGTTTTGTAAAATATTGTATATAAAGAGATAAATAATTTCTCCGGGAAATGTAATTTAAATCTTACTACAATTAAAAGATTTAAACCCTTATACAGACAGAACACCCTTTGTCTATGGATGACCTTAAATGTATGTTTTATGTACACTAGACTGTTTACAATTAGAGCCAGTTTAAGTGGAAGTTAAGTATAAATGGAGTCATTTTCAGTGTGATTTTAAAAATTATAAAAGGCAATGCTCCCTTAAAATTAACACTAACCAAACAAAGTTTTAAAAACTGAACTATGTATTATTTCCATTTTTCTGCCAGAGCTACAAGAGAATCATCATGATACAAAACTGACATCACAATACTAGTAAAGTTTACAATGACATCATAATGTCATCACAATTAAAAGACTGATATTATTTTCAGTTCCAATACAATATGTTCATCAGTTACTGCCACTTGAGAACATACCAACTCAGTAACTAAACTTTCTGGCTAAAATATGCACATGTTAAGATTTGCCACATCCTGCCTAGGTACTTAATGGATACAGTATTTGCCTAGTACAAATAAGGAAAAATTGGTGCAGTCATATCATACTACAATTTTGTGATAAATGATTTTGTGAATGACGGTGATGTCAGAATGTCCAAATATTGGGTAAGATTGGTATCAAAGGAAACACGACAAATAAATTTAAAACAAAGAAAATTAAAATTGTAGACAACAGAGCTTGTGGAGGTAAAAGTAAGTAAATTGACTTGCATACAAAGAAATACTTGATCTTATTTCAGAAAACTGAAAAAAGACACCTCCTCAGTTAATATTTCTGCAACCCCCCCAAAACGGGTTCCTAAAGAGTCATAATGTAATGTTTGTTAAACAATTTGAACAGGTGCACAGGTTGAAGGTATTACACAATTGAAGACAAGTCTGGTTTAAGTGGCTATCTGAGACACTGTGTGTTACTCTTCCCACTTTTAAGTAAGGCTGTCAGTTTCTGTGATTTTTTTAAACTTGTGTAGTGATTTTTGGAACCTGAATAGTGAAATTTGTGAAGTGATTTTTGGAACTTGTGTAGTGATTTTGGAATCTGTGTTGTTACTTTTTTGAACTTGTATAGTGAAACTTGTGTAGTTGTTTCTAGAACTTGTGTAATGATTTTTGAAACTTGTGTAGTGATTTTGGAATTTGTGTTGTGATTTTTGGAACTTGTATAGTGAAACTTGTGTAGTGAATTTTGAAACTTGTATAGTCATTGTTGGAAATTGTGTAGTGTTTCACCATTCCTCTGCTCCTTAATAATTACACCAATTAATTATAAAGCAGATAAAAACTTTGAATTCCATGATGATGCCTGATTCAAATTAAAGCATGGTCAACTGGGCCCATATTCACTAATATTCTTAATTTATTTGGGGTTTTATGTCACTTTCAACACAAGTCCTTATTCATCTATTTTCACCACTTTTTCTTCAATAAACATCAGTAATGAAAGTAATCTTAGTAATTTGAAAGATTTTCGGCCATTTTGAAATGGATTGATATGGAACAAATACCAGCAAAAAGCAAACTAAAGATACCCTTTTAATGATGCATAGAATTTTTTTTGCAAAATACCCTAACTTTGTCATCACAATATGAAGCATTAGAGGGAACTAGGGTCATGGCACATACACAGTCCAAACATATGCACCATTTCTAACAAGAATTTGTGTTTGCTCTCGCTGAGTGGTATTTAGCACTTGTAAGGATAAGGTAAGTATTTAATTTACAGAATGTTAAACTACAATATAATTGTTAAAAATTTATAGGTTCTTTAATTTCAGAAAAAAAAATCATTAAAAATTCTGCGCTTGTTTAAGTGAACTCATCAAGAACCAGATATTCTCACAATATCCCTAAACAGTTTCTGCCTCAAATCAGATCCTGATTATCCTTGACAAAGACCAAACCACGGGTAGACACAACCTTGTGTGAAAATATAACCATGACATGAAGTATAGTTTTCAGAGAAACAAAAGATGTAATTATAAAACCCTCTTCCTGTACCCTGCAAGGGCAAGGCTAAATATATATTGGACGATAAAGCAATGACCTTTAACAATTTTAACATGGACAGAAATATGTTGCTGATATACAATCAGGTAGTGAGGCAAAATGTCAGAGAACTTTAACAATCATTTTAACTTTTATAAATTTATGACATCCTTCATTTGAACAGAACAGTTACAATGGGAAATAGCCCCACCTTTTGTACCCTATTTGTAACTTGGATATTTAATTCTTGGAACAACAATGATGGTGGTAGTTTTTGTGAGAGGTGTTGCAAAGAAAGACATTGTTTTCTTTAGAAATACATTTCAACAATAAAATCTATTGTATTCATGCTCAAAGTGATTTAATAATGGTCCCAGAAAACAATAACAAATACATATATACAGAGAGAGAGATACCTGTATATCACAATTTAATCACATGTTACTTTTGTTCACATCTCCACAAAAGAAACTACAAATTAAATAGAAAATGTTAAAATTTATATCTTAACTTTTGACTTATGAGGAGACAGTGGTGAAAGGCTTTTAGGAGCAATCCTGCTA
The DNA here is from genome assembly GCA_964017235.1 of Sabellastarte sp. h YS-2021. Taxonomy (NCBI): domain Eukaryota; kingdom Metazoa; phylum Annelida; class Polychaeta; order Sabellida; family Sabellidae; genus Sabellastarte; species Sabellastarte sp. h YS-2021. The sequence continues at coordinate 121,706,408 of OZ024930.1, read as the reverse complement.
ATGACGTGACATTTGCTACATCTGTCGCAGTTTCTTGGTGAGAAGACAACACCAGTGTGACAATAGACATGCCATGTTACATTGTTTCCTGGTTGATATGTGTGTTTGGGATACACAAGTCACAATGCAGAACAACACGGGGAAAACACAAGTTTGTAATTGAAATAAAGCCAAAAAATGCTCATTGGAAAATTAATTTTCAAATCCTGCTATTGGCTATTTAAATCTCAAAGAATTGCTCATTGTTGGGTTTTCTATTAATCAAAGAATGCTCTGTGTAACACTGAGACTCAAGACATGAAAACTCTCACTCAATGAAACAATTCTTCTTTTTCAATCGCTTTGAAACCTTTCTTTATTTCCTTCAAACAAAAAGAACTTGACTCAAGATTATAAATTTGCAGTGACTTATAGATCAGTTTTTTTTTCTTTTTTTTATCCAAAGAATCATAAATCTTCATCAAAAAGAGTCTTTCTTTGGGGTCAAAATGGACAAAACACAATACAGAACATCACCTATGATATCATTGTAAGGCACTTTAACTGGAGATATCACGAGTGCGATTTATAAATTGTTCATCAAAAAAAAAAATTAAAAGTTCCTTTTTTTGGCAAATATAACTGTGTATAAAAATCAAAGAGTATTAACATTTGTGTCCATCTCTTCTGAAAAAGTGTTAACATTTATTATGACACCAACTTATTCTTAAAATGATTTCTGCCAATGCCAGTATCAAAACTGGATTCTTTTGGCATAATTACAACAGTAGTATAAAGAAACGGTAAGACTTTATGATTTTATTACAAATTACTTCACATACATCTGAAAATATCCTCAGATTTATTTTTATATCAGATGTTAAGGATTTGAAGCAAATTCCGGTATAATTTAAAACTAGTGTATCTAATAAATATAGAAGATTCTGTTCAAGTAGATCTGATGCAATTAATATTTAAGTAAAAGTGGTGGCAGTTTAAGATCTCAACAAATAAAGTGCAAATGTTTTGTGGGGGTAAGTTGAAGCAATTCTGTAGATATTGGAGGGTCTTAAAGTTATGCACTGTAAATTATTATTATTTTATTATTGATTTAATTGCCATTTACTTTAGAGAGATATCTCCGACAGGAGAGGTATCCCTGAACATCACTTAAGAACAATATATGACAAGTTTTATCCAAGTGAGCAGTTAAATTTTACGATATTTCAATATGTACAACATTTACAGACCATTGCCAGACCGGTCGAATGACAAAAATGCTAATTTTATTTATTTTTGGTTTTTCACAATCTATGCAACTATGCACTGTAAAATATGGTTGATTTACATCAGCAGGGATTAAGTTGCTGTTGACAGTTGCATTAGAATTTTCATGAACAGGGTACCCAGTACTTTATTAAAAGTAGGTGCCACTTGGACAAACACAAGGTAAACTAGCACAATCATAAAAGGTTTCAATGTTAAATTCTTGAAGAAGGTATTATTAAAAGGCTTATATGCATATGCCAACCATATGTGGAAGGGAATGGGGTAAGTCAAACTTATGTGTCAGCTGTCTATTTCTACTTTTGGAAACTTCTAGTTATATTCATTTGGGAAATATGAGGTGCTGAGGGTAATATGCAATATATGAGAGTAATTTAAGCCTATATTACAAACCTACTATCAATTATGTTAGAAATTTATATCAGTGCTATTCAAAGATCTTTATTATTTCATTATAGCGCAAGAATCATTAAAGTAGAACAGAGATTCAGTTTTTTGCCAAAAAAGTAAACAACTAATTTACCACTTTGTAATGCTTATTCTTTGCACAATTACAGGGATGAGCTAGAAGGATTTAAGATTTTGTTTGTACTTTTTGATTTCTTTTAAAACATAATACTTGGTGCATGCATTAATACAGGCACACTATGATTAATTTTCAAACTGTCACTACCTATAAATGCTTTACTTTAAATAAGTCTATTCAAATTCCAATTTATGCAATATATGCAGAGTCAAAGTTACAGGTCACACCATGATTTAGCATACCTACACTCCACAACCAATGACTCATCCAAAAATCCAACCTGCTACACCTTGGAGTTTCTGAGAAATGGCCCAGAGAAAGGTTATACCATGACGTTCTACACCTATACCCCCTAACAAATGTCCCTCCCAAGTATCAACCTCCTACACCTGACAGTTTCTGAGATATAGGCCTGAAAAAAATTTCAAACTCAAGGTCACTACAGCAAGATCAAAGCAAGGCCAAATCAAGGTCACACCATGATGTTGCGCACCTACACCCTCTTGCCAGTTTTCCTACCTAGTGTCACCTTCTCACAACTTACAGGTTCCATAATATAGCCAAGACAAGATTTTAAAGGTAAAGGTCACTACAGCAAGGTCAAAGGTCAAATCAAGGTTACACCATGACATTGCATACCTACAGCTGCTAACAATATCAATACGAAATATCAACCTTCTACACCTTACAGCTTCCATGATATAGTCCAGACACGATTTTAAATCTCAAGCTCACTACAGCAAAGTAAAGATCAAATCAAGGTCACACCATGATATTGCACAACTGCACCCTAACCAGTGTCCCTAATAAGTATCAACTTCCTACACCTTAAAGTTTCCAAGATATAGCCCAGACAAGATTTTAAAGGTCAAGATCACTGTGCAAGGTCAAAGGTCATATCAAGGTCACACAATAATGTCACATATCTATGCTACAAATCTCAACCAATGTCTAATCTAATCTAATCTAATGTGGACTTTTATAGCGCTTAATCTCCATCACTGATGGACTCTAAGGCGCATCTAAACATAAAGCAAGGCAGTTAGCGTTAATCAAGGGACATAGCCAGGTCGTACCAAGTATCAACTTCCTACACCTTGCAGTTTCTGAGATATAGTCCAGACAAGGTCAAGGTCACTACAACAAAGTCAAAGGTCAAATCAGGTCATACCATGCCACTACACACATACACCCTCTAACCAATGTCCCTACTAAGTATCAATTTACTACACCTTATGGTTTTTGAGATATAGTCACTACAGCAAGGTCAAAGGTCAAATCAAGGTCACACCACGACACTGCACACCTAAGACCTAACCCCCCTAACCAATGACCCTTATACTAAGTGTCAACTCCCTACAGTTAATGTTTTCTGAGATACACTCTGATAAACTTATGCAGCCACCCACCTACCTGCCCGCCAATCCGGGGGGGACATGTATGAAAATAATTCCCACACAGTCCTTAATGGTTGTGGGGTTAAAAATTACTCCTGAAAGACAATATCATGCTCACAGATCACAAATCACACTGAGATACATGGAAAGATTTGCTCTCATTTTAGAAGGGAGGGAAAGATCTCTTTTCTAAATATCTGATCCTAAATTCCACAGATGGAAACAGACACGAAACAATTACATTACTATGGCAGTACTTTACCCCACCTGGGACAAATCTATTGATCTTTCCTTGTTGTGTAATGTTTATAATATTCAAAGGTCAAAGTGAGGGTATTATGTCCCTTTCAACATCTTTATAGGGCTATAAAATATTTCAGGGGCAATAAAATATTTCAGGGACAATAATAAAAATTGTATATATTAAACCAGTATAATGTTAAACCAGTACAAAGACAAATGCTTTGGTTGTTTAATTTTGCCATTTCTGTAACAGTTATGATTTCCTTCCTTTAACTTACTTATTTATTCCACATTACTTGTTTGTGTTCGGTGTAGGTTGAAACTATAAGTTTGAAACTATTTTAGCTAATGAGCTTGTGTAGTGAAATTAATTTCCAGTGAACTTTTGTATCTGTATTAATATCCCAAGAAGAAACTAGCCATTAGTGAAAATTAATTCTAGTGAATTTCTTTGAGACGAAGAATTAGCGCAATTTTCTTCCAGCTTAAAATTTATCCTTACATTGTACTTTTTATAGTCACACCCGTTTAAGTAAAACACTGTGAAGAACACTTCCTATATAAAGAGGTGAACATAGGTCTTTACATGCCCTCTATTACTGAATTCTAAGACCTGTTAAGATCTGTACCCACTAGCAAAGATACTGTTTAAGCCAATACAAACTGATAATATTCTGCCCATACATACAAAGATATGATAGTCTAAGAACCAATACAAAATGCCTTTTGTTTTGAAGAATTTTCCATCAAAGCTCCAGTTTAAATGAGCATAACTTATTTATTTCAGATCCAATTTTTAAACATATCTTATCAGGTTATATAGGGTTGGGTTCCGACTCTTTCCAATTTTGAAATCTGGAGAAAAATTTTAGCAATTGTCAAAAATTGGGAGAATATCAAACATAATATAAGTCAGAAAGTCAAGATGCATTCTAGTCATATCCTATAGCCAATAAGCCTAATCTTATTGCAATAAGTCAAATCATATTGCTATTATGTCTAACTGTATTGAAACCAAAGAGGTGATGGAGCTACTACACCCAGCATGACCAAAACTATGAAAATTCACTCTGCATGGGGTGACCACATATTTACCATCTCTCAACCATCATACCCCATCTCCAGTATGTCAAAATGTATTGAAATTGTATAAGGTGGGTCAAAATTTGGGATTTTAAGTTTGGTTGGGATTGGTCAGAATAGGTTCCCAGATAAATCAAATAGTTACTATTTTAATACCATGAATCAGGATGTATTGTATTTTCCAGGTTTTTTTCTCAAATTTTAGCACTTTTCCACCCAGAATTTAAAGTTGGGCCATCTGTCTTGACAATCCTTGAATATGGAACAACCCCTTAAGAAGAAGTAATTTTGTGTTCCATGTGAGGGTTCAATTTTGTTTATGTGATAATTCTGCTATATTTTACCATGTAGACAGACTAAGGAAGTCAGACTTCCATACTAAACAGATGGAACATAAAACAAATTAACTATTTTACTATAAATTAATAGGAACACTTTTAATTTGGGAGATTTATAATGAGTTTATAAAATTAAATATTTAAAGAATAGAAGGTTGGATAAAAAGGATCATAGTACCGTAAATTTCCAAAATAACGCCCAGGTTCAAATAAACGCCTGGTTCAAATTAACGCCTGGTACCAAGCACACTGTTTACAATTTATTACACTGTTTTTTGTATTTCAAAAGAACGCCTGGTTCAATTTAACGCCTGGTCTGATGCCATTTGAAAATAATTAACGCCCGGGCCATATTTTGGAAAAATACGGTACTTTGTAATCTGTATTTAAGTCACAATATCCAGACAAAATGTACTCCCCACAAAACTGTGAGGTTACATCAAAATGTAAACCCTGTCTGTAAGGGGACCCTTAAACTACTGAATGCCAACTTTGACATATTTTAACATATAAATGGAAATTTATAATCATTTTTATATATTTTAACTACAAATACTCTTGAATGCCAGTGGAAATCCTATACAGTTAAGATATTTTCCCTCTTCATTTCAGTTATTTTCAGTGGAAATGGATTCTAAAGGCCATTCTACTAACATCGATACCATTTTAGTGAAATCAAAATCTTGGAAAAGTAAGAAAAGTACTTCCAAAAACCAAACCCACTTACAAGTAAAGTAGTGACTGCTTGAATAACATGAAATATTTAACACATCTGTACAACTATGGGAGTACTCACTAGCAGCCAATTACTGCCTTCAATAGACGTCTTAATAGCTCTATCACTGTGCTATTGTCATATGCTTGAGTTACACCTACCTTATTATAGGGACCAGGCACCAATGAAATCCATACTCCTCCGATTAAATATTTATAACGCTGTCTGTCTGAACCAAATGAACTATGTGGGAGTTTTTTTGTCCACAAATAATGCCATGTATTGTTGGAACACACAGTCTTTTACAAATATATGTACAGAACTATTATCCAAACCTGTTAGGAGTGAGATTTTGTTTGGATAAAAGAAGGTTCATATAACAGAAGAGATAATTATTTAGGATACACCAATAGTATATGAAAATTTGTGAATATAATAGATCTCTGTTCATAAAATCATATCTTTGGATACTCTATTAAGGTCAAATAATAGAGTTTAAACAGTGTATATACTTTTATAAATGCACACTCCACTTATCCTATCCGCAAATCAATGTCCGTCACAATTCAGTTTTGGGAGATGGAAGTATTGTTCACGCATAACAATGGTATTATTAAATGCAGCTACTGAAGGCTCTGTTACTACTAGTACCCAAAACATCTGACACAAGTAAAGAGAATTCTCAATCAGACAGTTGAATTATTTCTTCATCCTAAACTGCAAAAAATGTAGCACAAAATCCTGAATACTCAAGCTAATTTTAAGTTCCTCTCATTTTTTTCTGTCATTGATCTCAAATGCTTGCAACATCTAAATAAAAATTTACAAGAATCATTTTCAACATTATTTTTGCATCCTGTATTTTTATCACTGTAGAAGACACCAATCCTAGAACTATTCACAAAATAGAATCTACTGTACGTCTGTGTTCATGTGATGGGCTTTCTGAACATATCAGTTTATTCTTGGCAGACTTAACACTGGTAGAAGGTCTAGCATGGTACAATAACCTTCAGTCTTAAATTACGACCTGATTTGATAAACATTATGTTTACAATAGGCCTCCATTAAAGTTATCTATAATTAATATGCAGCGTCTCATGTATAAGCCAAGAGTTTGTGTTTAACTTCCCTAAAAATGGCTTATATATTATATATACTTGTGCCAGAAGTTTTACTGAACCTAACACACAACCAACTTCCTCTTGTTATGTATAAACAAATAAAATAAGTAATGTAAATATACTTAGGAGGGATCTATATCCAGAAAAACAATAACTATATAGTCTAATGTTATATTCTACAGCTAAAGGCAAACACAATATCTAAAGCACAGTTATTGCAGATATAAGGCATCACATAGCTACCAGTGCCTGTTGGTTTTTCTTTGTCACTGTATGAGTGATATCATTAAAAAGACATATAACAGAAACATTGCCTGTTTACAGTAAAATTTTGCTTTGCAGAAATTTCTTTGGAAATTAGATGGAGTAAGGAATATAAAATTTACCACACTATGCAAAATTTACCACATTATGTGAAATTTACCACACTATGTGAAAATTATCACACTATGTGAAATTTACCACTCTATGTGAAATTTACCATACTATGTGAAATTTACCACACTATATAAAATTAGCTACTGGGGGAGCCCCGGCCTTGAAAAGTAAGACAAAATAATACAATTTTGGGCCAATTTTGTATTTGGGGAGAACTTAGGCTTAATGTAGTCACATATATTCCACATATGTAAAGAATTACCCACAAGTCAAAGGAAATGGATGGAGATTTCCTCACGGGCAAATGTCATATATTCTAGCAAATTTTACTTTGTTACTCTAAGCTTATGCCAAAGCCCTCAGTCGCCTAGTGGTTAGCAAGTTTGGCATCTAATCACAGGCTCTCACCTCTGTGTGGGTTCCACTCTCACAAGTGGCTATACCAGGGACTGATTTCAATATGACCCTGGCTGTTGAACGGGATGTAAAACCCCAACTTTGAACTTTGCTTATGATAATTATCGCTGGTTATTTTATGTCATTGATCAATTGACCCTGTTTTGTTTCTTGAGATTATTAAACTGGATGATTCTACATTGCCAGGTAAGGAAGTGCATGTTCTTTAATGAAAATTGATCCAGCAGTCTGATCGATTCACACTGAATGATATGAATCTGTGACTCAAGTAACAATCCTACAAAAATCTAAAAGTGTTGAGAGGTAGGCGTATAAACAGTAATAAATTAATAATGAGTTATTAACTACATAAAATAATGCTAGATTGGTATAGTTTTGTGAACAGATTATCCAAATAAGAAGCCATAAATATGACAATACACAGTATTTTAGTTTACTATAAAAGACTGGTCTATGAGAGTTTAAAAATAGAAAATATGATATATAGTTTTTTTTTAGATTAGGAGTAGAATAGTTAAATTTAGAGCCAGGGATTTTCTGAAAAAATTAAAACCAAAATATTAATTCATTCAGAACTGACTATCCCAATAAATATTTTTGGAAATTACATCACAAGTACTGGGGCATCAATAAAAAAATTGCCAGATTTATTACGTATTTGTATATTAATGGTTTTATTATTATGAGGACTGCTGAGACAACACTGATGAAAATTCAACACAATGAGTATGTGGAAGATTTATTTTATGACCTCCAAGGAGGTTATGTATTTGCCAGTGCACATTTCTCTGTTTGCCTGTTTGTTAGTTAGCAGAATTACTTGAAAAGTTGTGAAGGTACATTGATAAAAGTTTCAGGCAATGTTGACAATGGTACAAGGAACAGATGATTAAATCTTGGTTGGTGTCCAGATCCCAGTCTGGGTCCAGGAAGTTTTATCAATGCACTCATAAGCAATATTGGAGGCGTTTGGCCTTTGCGGAGGTCTACACTCTCTGAGTGTGTAACTAATGTGAATGTAATGTGACTCTAATATGTAACTATTCATAAAAATATTGAATTGGTGTTAATTCATTAACATAACCATGTCATACCTGGCTATATATTTATCTTTTTACTGAAGGAAGCAATACAGGTTGCATTGCGTATATTATCAGGTAGGTCATTCCTGAGTTTAGTTGCACTGAAGGCAAAACTGGTGTTTGGTCTTGGCATAAGTCTACGTTCTCTGAGTGTGTACCTAATGTGAATGTAATGTGACTCAAATGCATAACTGTTAATAAAAACATTGAATAAGTGATAGTTCATAAACATAACCACATTATACTTGGCTATATTTTGATCTTTTTCCCTAAGGAAGCAAAAGAGGTTGCATTACGTATATTATTGGGTAGGTCATTTCTTAGTTTAGGTGCACTGAAGGCAAAACTATGGCCAAAATGTTTGTTTTGTGAACTGAAGAATGAACGAAAGAGAGTGGAACTGAAGAATGGAACTGCCAATACTGTTGGTATGATGTTGTATGAGTCACTGCTCAGAGACAAGGAGGTCCAAAATAGCTTGGGAAGTTCTGATAAAAAAGTTTGTAGGCATTTTTAGCAATTTTGGACACAAAACATAACAGTGTGAATACACTGGAGCTTATGTACTCAACAAACTTCTGAACAGTGAGTCATAGTAGTCAAAGTTACTGCTAAGCAATGTATTTGCCGCGGGCACAGCCACTTCATGGCTAAGATGCTGTCTGATATGACAAATATCATGCAGTTGCAGGCTTTACAAGTCTTAAGGTATATTTGAAAAAGGGTAAGTCTGCATCAAAACATACATTTGTTTCTAACAGTATCAACAATGTGGAAAAGGTTTCCTAGTATAATGACAAGGAAGTGAGATGACAGTTTTGATGTTGAGCCTTTAAACCAAAAACAGTGATTTCTGTTTTTTCAGGATTTAGTGTTAATTTACTGAAAGACATCCATCTTTGGATACCTTGGAGGTAAAAATTCAATAAGATTTTTAAGTATGCTGACTGGATTTTAAAAGTCATGTCATGTGACTTTATAAAAACCTCACATCCAGTTTCATGATGGATACAAATGGCTTCTCTCAGAATTAAAAAGAAAAAAATTCCTCACCCAATAGATGGTCGGTTCATTAGACTAAATACCCCAATCACATTACAGGCAGTACATCGCGCAGTAGTATGTCACAAGTTCGCATATGAACCTCAGATGGTAGTTGAAGGACAGGGGCATTTTGTCAAATACCTATAACCACGGGTTATACCACCTGTAGTGTGATGGATACACCAAATCTACACCAAGATATGAGGCGTCTTGGAAGACAGTTCGACCGCCAAGTAAAACCTATAACCACGGGACGTACCACCTGTAATGTGATTGAGGTATAAGATTTGGTTTTGACAAAAGAATATGATTGTATTTTAGTGTATAACCAAAGACAATATAAATATAGCAGAGTACAAATAAGTTCATAAAATCTAATTTCATATTTTTATAAGTTGAGTTTGTATTAGTGGAAAATGTAGGTGAACAATCCTCATCAACACAATAACACAAAAAGTCCCATATTTGGGCACTTTGTCAGCTGCCTCAGGTGATAATGTAATCCTCTTGAAGAAATATGTTGCTGATGATATGAAATCAGCCATCTCATGAAAGAACCAGGTGGATAGGGCTGAGAATCAAATGTGATCAGCCTAAAATTAAAATATTCCCCAAATTACCCAGCACTGGACAAGTATGAATTTCTGTAAAGTGCATGAGTTATATAGCATTTACACTGGAATGAGTGGCTTGTTCCTATCAAATTGGGATCCAGACTGTATGTTCATACTTTTAATTAATAAATTTACAATCTGGACAGAGTTATTAGTGTTGAATGACTAAATCCAAAAAACCAGATTTTATTATCCGAGGTCAAAGTATTCCTAGCATTCCCACAAACTGTTTACCTCCCTGTTTAAACAAGACAATACAGACAACTTGTATTATGTAAACTATGGTTATCCAAAATATCAAATTCAATGGAAGCAGTTTCACTCAATGATCAGGATACAACTACTTCATACTGAAGGCCACTCAAAAGAGTTTCCATTAATATAAATGGGGCTCATTTTACTCCGAAAACTTTCAAAAGACAAACCTGACTGCCATCCAACAATGTCAATTTGGTAAAAAGATTTTCATGAATTTTTTCATCACTCGTAAGGGTATATACCTTCAACCTTTGAAATTACAAAAAATCCATGAAAATATTTGTATAAGTTGATATTTTGATTTATGTTGACCACACAAATTTGGAATGACCCCTTAGTTTTTGGATTGGGAAGAGGAGGGGGGGGGGGGAAGTCATCTGACTCCTGTGCAAAGTGATAACATTACAGGAAACACCATACTCTGCCAGGAATATATTGTCATAGTGTAGTTTCACTATGTTATCCAACATTTGGCAATTATATCAGCAACAGCTGAGGTAGATCACACCTACACAGGGTGAAGAAAACATATGGACAGAACAGGAGTGGGAACTGAGTAATCTGAATCATACTGGCACTTGAATCACGATACGGGCTAGGTGTCACCACACCATTAGATTTAATTACATCGTATTCCAAACCACTACACCCTCTAATATAATAGATAAGCTCAACTGTAGTCATCCGAACATTTGCTACCTATTTATGTCAATTTGTAAAACCTGCAACAAAACTAAAGGCATGAAGAGGATAATAAAAACCCCACCCTTCCACCCAACAACAAAAACAGTTCAAAGATTTACATAGTACAAAATTTATATACTGGGCATTCAAACTGAGTAATCAAGAGACAGAAATTGGTGAAAATCAACAAGGCAGAATCGTTAAGGTGGGGAAATAGCAAACCAATACTAATCGGTCTTGTGTTTGTTCCAAAAGCTAAGAATTCTGGTTTGGGATGTAATCTCAGCGGACAATTAATTGTACTCAAAGGATGCAGTAACAGGTAACTGCTTCTGGTTGTTCATTTATGTGACCAGATGAACAACAGTCAGTTGTCACAAATAAGATTCTTCATCATGAAGGAAGTTGAAAAAGACTGATGAATTGTTCAAATCCAATTGCAGTTATCTATCTTATCAATTGCAGTTATCTATCTTTCATATCTCAGACGAGCCAAAAAGCCATGCTTTGAGTATTGTTACTTTATCAGTTGATGTAACAATATGACGTTGTGTTAGAGATATACAATTGTATCCCTAGACTGGATTTTCTTCCAAAATTCTTAAGTTGTTATTTTCACTTGGTATATGAAATTTAACTTAACTAACAATTAATAAACAAATGAAACTGATGCAAAGTCAAGCCCAACCAGCAAGTAAAATTGTCCTATGTTATTGAAATCACCACTTAGGGCTGGTGATCAAATTCACAAAAACAATTTGACTGTAATTATCTGGAGTTACATTGAAGGTTTCACTTTAAATTTAAATAAAAATTTAAATTTGATACTAGTAAAATTAATAGAGAGATTTAACTTCTTCACCAGGTGTAGTAAAAGGTATTTTTGAAATAAAGTGCAAAATTGGTACTGAATCCCATTTCACTCTGAAACATAAGTTTGTGCAAAATCTCAATTTACTGTATTTTTATGAACTGAAGCCCTCAGATAACCATCTACTGAACAAACTGTGTTAAATTCTGGATACTTTCCAAGTGGTATTCAAGGAACATGTACACTAAACCAGTCCAAAAAAATTGTATAAACTGGTGAATAATTACGACATGAGACTGTATTGATGTCTAAATTTTTACACTCAATATACTTAAAATTTATTTCATCTGTAAACTAGCAAATATTATACCTCTATATGATCTAATAAAATGCTCAAAAATTAATGAAAGCCTGAAAAGCCCACCTATGATTATTTTTAAAGTTAAATTTTCACATGTAACCAATCTATATCGAAGTAAATTGCACATTTAGGTAAAGCTTTCATGTATTCAGTATTTGTTTCAAGCCCTTTAAATCGAAACCAACTTTACAAACACAACCACAGAACAAATTTTACCTTTGATATATATATACCCTTGGTATATAACAGAAATTTTTCATTTTATCTAATAATGTACAGGGACATTAGGTTTAAGTTTCAGTTTTGCTCTCTTAAACATTTACATTAAAAGACTGAATCTAGCCTGAGATAGATTGGTCATTACAACAAATAAAGAGACTAACTCTAATGTTCTGTATATTCTTTAGATCTTTAGTTTCTTAAGCAACTCTGATGAAGTTATTTTCAAGCCCAGTGGTTCATATGGCCAGCGATTATCCCATTTTCATAGCACAAAGTGACCCTGAACAGGGTGTCAGACTGCCAGTCTGTTCACTTGTGTTGGTCCCCATATAAACTTTTGGGTGAAAGGGACTTATTCAAGGCACCAATCTCCGAGACCCAGTTGAGGATTAAACTCCATACCTTTTGCTCTAACACTTATAACAAGGTCACAATATCCATCTTTGTACCTGATATCAACATGTGGGACATATAACAGTCAAATACATGTGGATAACAATTTAAAGCATGACAAAATTGATTGTAACACACAACAGTACCCGGTACTACACAAAAACCAAAATGAAGCACTGATGTCAACATAAGAAATCTTAAAATATATACTTTGTAACCAAGAAAATTAAAAATAAAACTTGAAAAAATAGAAAAAAAAACATATAAATAGGGGAATGAGGTGTGTAAAAATACTTATCAGGTGAAAATATAGTTTAACCAATATAAACAGCTGCAACAGCAGTGTTGGCAATGAACCCAATATATACAGATTCCCCAGAACTCCACCAGTTTGAATCAACAAAGTACTACAGGCAAATTTCTTAGTCCCTGCCATTAAAAGCCTTTGGAATATTTGAAATTAAATAGCTCCCACAGTGAGCAATGGTCATTTAATTTTTGCTTCCTAGTAGCAAACAAGGAGTAAATAAGAATTTCAAGAGCACTAATCGTCATACCTGAACAGATATAGATTTCATCAAGTTTCCTGAGGAACTGACATCTGAATGTCCAGGTGATTAACAAGTTTAGCAGCCATTTGGCTCCCACCTCTGTGATTAGTGGTTTAAATTTTAGTTCCAGACAACATGTGAGAACTACACTAACAAGTTGACAACCTCTCCTCGTGTAACCTTAGATACTGATATTGGTGATAACCATGAGTTTGACCTCTGACCAAGTTCCTTTGTTTACAATTGCCATTTTCATAATAGTGATGAGAAAAAAATCATCAACATGAACAATTTTGAATATATCTTAACATTCAAATATCTGTTGTGGTTATATATCTTGCTCTTGTGAAGGTCAAGATAATATTCCGTGAAAAGAACCCTTTCACACAGTATTAAATCTCAGTGCAAAATTTAAACAAAACTATTTGGATGAAATTCACACAAAAATGCATCAACTGTACTTGGTGTTTATTATTTAATATGGTAAATTTTCCAATTATCACATAAATCTTTTGGCACAAATTATTATGGCGGTTGTCACATTTTATGTGGTTCAGTGATAAATTCCTATTCTATGACTTGGTGCCTTTTTAAATCCTGTCCTATTTGAATGACATGACCCAGACACCAGTCTTCCAATATATCAGGTATTTTATGACTGGAGTATTCAAACAAAACACTTATTTGTGGTTATTTCCATGTAGCTTTAATTTTAATATTTAGATATTCCCAATGCTCTAAGTGCAGAAGGACCATGGTTGACAATGATCAATTTTTACTATGACTGAAAAGTGATTAGGAGTCAGGTACCTGCTTGTTGATATGCACAACAAACATTCATACCTGTTTAGCCTGTCTAATGAAAAGAATAGTTCAAATTGGATAGATGCCACCATGTTCAGCAGTAAACATCTCCCCTACATTTGCCAGTCTCTTGGCTGGAGTACATCAAAACTCCACTTAAGGAGGCCTTACTTGTGTTTGGCCTGTCCTGATCCTAGTAATCCTATAAGAGTACCTTGTGGTTTGGATATCTTTCCATTTCCTGTATAGAGTTTAATCTAGCCTTCACTAAAACCAACAAAAATACTAGCATTTATCTAAGTCTTAGACTTTAGGCCTGATACTAAAACAGTGCAACACAATTTGGTATGAGTAAAGTATGCCTTTTTTGGTTATGTTTTTGGCATGGTATTATTATCCTTATAAGATTAAGTTGGTCCATAGATTAATGAATTACAATGAGGTTTCAATGCTATGCTTTTCATGAATTTTAACTTGCAGAACAATATGGAGAAAGAAATTTGGAATTGTCCACTTGGGGGACCCTTTGGAAGTACAACACTCATCAATATAATCAAACTTTGTGCCTACTTTGCGTCAGGGAATATTAGAGGCCTAACATTATTACTAAATCACAAAATTCAGAAATATTTTAAAGATTTCCCACCAATCAAAGAAACAGAATAGGGTTGTCCTCACCATCCAATTAAATACATTTTGGTGATAAACCCATTATCTACTCTAAACACGAGCTATTTAGAATTCTGCAGCACTAAAACTTCAAAATATGTCATTCAAAGCACAAAGATATGAGCGTAATCACAAAATAATGGTGGAAACCATCACCCTATTTCTAAAAAGGCAATTGGTACAAATTAGGGCTGTAACAGGATGCCTAGTTACACAAAAATGGGCTGTGTTGAGAAACTCAGTGTACACTGGCAAACCAGCTACTCATAATTCTTCTGTCCGGCAAATCCGGGAACTTTTCTTTCTAAGTGAAAACAAACTGTGTTTGTGACATAGAAACCATGAAATTACGAAAATTAATTTGTGTGAGTACTGTATATTAACATATATATATTGTAGGAATTATTACTGTGAATAGATGAATAAATTTTTGAAACAATTATTTGCTTTTGTTTTACCTTACTGAGACACCCTACTTCAAAGTAGGTCACCTATGATGCGTTACCGGACAGAAGAATATAATTCAAATATCATTGATTTCCTCAAATAACATGGGCGAAACCTAATACTCAACCAGATTTGTCAAACTAATACGGAGGAGATATATTTACATACTCTTGAATTTGGGCTTGAATAGAGTCTTAAAGGGGCAGCAATATATTTCCATTTGAACAGGGCATTAGATAACAGAATGTATTTCAATAGGAAAGGCTCTCAAAAGTATTTCCACTTCCTAATTCTCCACTTATAGGGTTTGGAACTAGAACTGGTGTTTTATGTCATGCCTAGTACCTCGTATCACTTACATTATGATGGGTAGTTGGATGGAGTTCTCTACTGTAAACTGCTGACCAACAGCAACAGCAAGCAAGTACCAGCTGGGATTCAAACTCAGACCTCAGAGATGGTGGTGGTGGTGGTGGTGGTGGTGGGGGGGGTGGGGGGGGGCGTTTCTTACCACTGTGCCACCATGGCCCCTATAAGTTTTGTAATATATACAAAAGACCAGAACAGGATTAATTTTTTCATGAAATTTCTAATAGCTGCCATTACAAGCAATAAATATACATAAAATTTGAAGCATAGTTTTGAGAATGAATACATTCTCTAGTTTTGGTTGGGCTTTCATATGAAAGTTTCCATTATATAGTTAATCATAAAAACAGTGAATGTAGCCGGAATCAGTGTTTGTTGAATTTGAGACAAGTGAAATTAGTTTGGATATATTGGAGGTTTCTATAGTCATGTAGCCATTTTGTATCAGTTTCCTTATATAATTTGCTGGATAATGTACATTTGGTGCCTTGCTAGAGGCTACTGGCTTCCTTAATACAGCTTTAGTGATACCAGTGAAGTGATTACTAGAGATTTATGACATACAACATCATTCCTGATAATAAACAGCTATATTCATTTGACATGAGAGGATTAATGACCACCTGTAATTCCCATTTCCAAGCCAAAGATGCCACAAGGCTTTACAAGAAGAAAGCAGGGGTACATCTTGTCCATACAAGACATGAAAGTGGGTAAATTTAGAAGAACAATATCACAGTTAAAGATGTACTGCAACTCTCTAAAATACACCTCCCTTGAAATAATCACATCTGATCCCCTCTCTCTAAGCTCTTCATCTGAAATTCAAAAAGGGAAATATAGAGTAAGAAATCTGAAATTCGCCACATATCTGAAATTCGCCACATGTGAAAATACTAATAAAATAAATGAATTGTGGTGAGATTTGTTGACTGTATAGTAAATTAAGGCTTTTTGAACTGAAAAATACTAATTTTTGGACAAAAACATCATTTTCTTTATAAAATTAACTAAGGTTTTAGAGGTGGCGAATTTTAGATTCCTGGCGAATTTTAGATTTCTTACTCTACCTCCTAATCACAAGGTATATTGCAATAGCTAATTGTAATTCTAATCAAATTTTATACCTTTTGGACCACTTTTTTCGGAGCCTATGTAACACTGACTCTATCTCTACCTCAACTAAGTCAATATTAAGATCAATCAGGAGATATATGATTGTTTGGAAATTGATTATCTGTTTATGTAAAATTTTTCTATTTTTATCTTATCTCTGCAATAATTTCTAAATTGACATAAACTGAGTTATCTAAAATCTAAACAAATCTAAAAATGCAAATCTAAACTGTTTAGCTGTAATAATATTTTAGAAAAGACTGAAAACCATACAAATACTTTGAAAAAAGGATTAATCTTATCACTGTAGGAAGATTAATCAAAAATATAAAAAAGGGTTTGACCAAAACAAATGGTTTATAAAAATTGTGAACCACACAAAATGGGTGCTACAAAAATACGCAATGAATGGCAGTGTCATAATAGATGGCCTGTCAGGGGATATGTTGGTGTCGAGTCAGTGCAATCTAGTTTATAGTGCTAAATCTTTTCCTCCCTAGGTTTTCTTTCTACCGAACACCGATAGTCTACTGGTAACAACTATATTATGGCTTACGACTTATGATTTATGCATTATGATTTGGATGGTGTGCCTTAGAATTCATGAGATCAGAGATTAAGCACTTGGATACCTGATCTGCACTCAGAAGCAAACTCTCAGTCACAACAGTAAGAACAATTTCAATATCAAAGTTCAGGGGACAGAAAACAGTCCACATCATGGTGAGGCAGGATTACTGAAGAGATTATAGTGGATATACTTTGAGAAAAAAAGAGAGAAGATTCTTCCTGAAGCAGGCAATAGAAGAAAAAGTACAAACCTCAATGATAGTATGTTAACCTGTAAACTCATTAAGAAAAGTCCTCCTGAGTGTGGACGTGATACCTACTTCTGCTTTAAAGGAATTCCACTTATCATTTATCAGAGTTTTACTTAAAGGGATTTGAATAACATATAATGCTAGTTGACTTTTTGTGTTCTTAAGGACTATTCAGATGGGGTGATGAGTAGATTTTTAATCTTTTTTATGTTTTTTTTTTTTGTCTCCAGACTTACATGGATTGTGGTGTAGCGTGATGAGTGCCTGCCTCCTCACCGGGGGCAATGGGCTACGTTACTACTGGGAAGGGTGACCGCTTCAGTGCACTACTTCTGTCTCTGATGGCTTTGTGACTCACGTTAGTAGAACGAAACCCGTTTCAGCCTTGTGTTTTCTGAATTTCACTGAGTGTTGCTTTCTATTATCTGATTACAATGGTTGTGTCCCCCAGTAGTAAATTTTCACATTCTGTAATGAATTTCATATTTTCACTCTAAATGGAGACACACCCAGAAGTTAACATAGGAAGACACAGAACTCGCGACCACGGTAACTCGCTACAAATGTCTCACTACCACAACTCACTATAGGTACATACATGGTGTACTTTAAATATTTAATATTCATGTCTGAGTAGAAAATATGAGATCACGGAATTCCATGGAGTTCCTAGCAATATTTTCAATCACTATTTTTTAATAGAAATACTTCTAGACGATCAAATAATTTAAAAGTCTCGGACTTATAAAGACGTGGTTACCTTGGCTCTACTTTACTTCCCTGTACAACTCAACAATATTCTAGTGGTGATAAACTTAATACTTCAAATTCTCAAATGTACCTCATTAATATTCATGTATGCATAGAAAATATATGACATCATGGAATCCTGTGGGGTTTCCTAACAATATTTTAATAAAAGTGGTGCTTGAAGATCAAAGACTTCAAATTTACAGCAATAATTTTGATGTGGTAGCAAGTCACTGGTAGCAAGATGCCATGGTCGCAAGTTAAACTTAAATCATCAACATATGCATGAATTTACTGAATGAATCATGCAATACTGAAGTAATTTGTTTACTGACATGTAAACTTGTTGATTTGTTTAGTTAGACAAAGTGACCAATTAAACCATGTTGTCATCAAGAGTATTTATTGTTCAGATTCCACTGCTCAGAGATGGAACAATTATAACCTCCTCACTGATTATTGAAACTCAAGAGTATGGTTCCTTCAGGCTATAGGTATAATAATTATGCATTTAGGTTTGTTTGCATCTACAACAGTCTAGGGGAAAATTTCCTATCTAACAAATAACTGAATTATGATCTATAGTATTACAAAACAAAAACAAAGAGAATGTGGGGGTTTAACAGGGTCGGTTTAAAATGTAAAATGATATTTAAATTTTAGAAAAAAAAGATAGATCAGATATCTGTTGAAAAATCATTTTGAAAAACGTTAACATCAATAGAATGTACCAGTTTGTGAAGGGGCTTCATGTTTGAATTAATTATTTGTGCAAATACAGGTCACATATCGGTAACTGGTATTATTTACATGTACACATATGAAATGCTTACACAAGCAAAATATATGATCATAATTTGAAATCTTCTGAATAGGATGTGACATTTTTTTTACAGATTTTAGAATATTCCATACATATAATTGAGAAGAATTATACTTTTGTATTGGAACTGCGTTGTATAATAATCTGCCTTATTTGGTGAAAGTATTCATGTATGATTTGGCGCTTTTCCTGCATTTTAAGATAAAAATTAATTAAATTTTATTTTTCAAATTTCATTTTTCAGCAACATTTTATTAAAAGAGAAATAAAATAGCCATTAAACTTATGATATAATTAAACTTATGATATAATAAGGAATTAATGTATCTATTGATATAGTTAAAATGTGTTGTCACTTAAATGAAATTAATATATGTATATCTGAATATAAAGAAAAAGAATAATTTTAGCTTGATAAGAGGGTTACAAAGTAATAATTTCTAATATTCCCCACTTGAACTGAAAATTTTGTCAATTATTTTTATAATTTTAATCACAAAATATCAGATTAAAATTTTTTTACTTACAAAATAGAAAATACTCCCTTTTAAACTTCAATGAAGAGAATTAAGTTCAACATTTCTTAATAGGTTTTCACTGTTCCTAAAATTATGACACATAATTCATTTTATATGTAAATATATTACAGGCTGAATTTGACTTATTACCATGCCTTTAAAATATAAAAATGTAATTAAAAGTTTGGGTCTTCCTTAAATCCCAAAATATTTTAAAAAATGGAGACTTAGCGCCTGACAACATTTTTTTTTCACAAATTATGAAATTGAATACAAGCTCTAAATTATCACCAAATTAACACGATAAAGGTATTAAATTCAATGTAAGAAACCAAAAAATAACCAACAATTTAGAAAACTTAGGACAGAGTGAGAAAATGATGAATGAAATTGACAACTTGATACATTACATTTACTCAGCTAATTTGATTTAGAAAGTCAAAGTTACATGTAGTCGCTTCATTCTTGAGTTACCTTTTGTCTAGAATTCATTCAATGTGGTACATACCTTCATATTATAATTGTATAAAAACTGTTACATAGTTGTGACTAGATTTTATTGGCTCATGATTTTACATATCAAATAAATGAAATTCTCTACATTAAGTAGCTTTTGTTGTTTTATTGAAACCATGGCTATTATTTGCAATAATTCCATCTGCAATTATGAACTAGAAAACTGGTTATTCTTGTTTAATTCTAAATAAAATAAGCACCAAAAATGCCACCCATATAGACAGAGCATGGAAAACAGAATTATGGAAACTATAATACAATATCCTGTTAGTGGGTGTAAAAAATTTATATCCACAACCCAAAACATTTTAGTGAGAAACAATTAACCAACAAAAATTACACAAGACTTACTTTTCTTAGACAATGCTAGAGCCGCTTGTTTCCAAATACGATAGCGAGAGGATTCGAGGGAAAGGTGCACTCGCTTCCAGTAGTTATCAGTGTATCTATGCATGCCCTGTGTTAGTGCGGTTAGCTTTGGTTACACACACCACCTCATGTTAATATACATAACAGCAAAACCATACGTGTTACATCATACACAAGTCCATCACACAGGAAGGGACGACCAGCTTTCATGTAAAATTGCAACTGTTTTATATGTTATTTTGGTATTTTTTTTACCTTTGATTCACTCCCTTTTGCTTACTTCTAATTTCTGCCACAGCAAGATTATGTTATCGGCATATAGTGATGACTAGTATTTTTGTCTTTCTCTTATATTTTAGAGTCTAACCAATGGGTGACACCCCATATGGAGGAAAAATATATTCTGAGATGTAACCAATTTAGTGCAATTCTGTGTCTAAATCAGTGGGCTTTCAAACCCAAGCTGTTCCAAACTTACAGCAGGTTGTATGGCACTGCAAAGCATAGGAATGACTGTACATTGTATTGTACAAAGTGCCCATAAAATCATCAGTTACTGAGCAAAAGTATCTTCAAGGATAAAAGGGCCTTCAAACAAATCAAAGTCACGATCACCATTTTTACACAGATCCCATTGTCTTCATTAAGCAATATATTTTTCTCCTGCCTTTGTCTATGTCACATTTATAATCACTTTTTACTAACAGATAAAAATATATAAATTCATTTTTTTATATTGTACTAGCTACTTCACATTACCTGTTATAGTGCATTATTATTAAACCATTACTATATATTCCATTTTTAAAAATGCATAATTCTTAAATAACCAAGATTGCCAAGGTCAAAATTAAATATCCAATGAAAATATGACACAAAGCCTACTTGTCCTCAGTCAAAACAAAAACATACTAGCGGGGTAAAAACAAGTATATGTGTTCGTTTTCTCCTCAACACACAAATATATATCCCAATGAAGCAGCCTTTATTTCCCCATTTATTTCAGTATTGCAGAAAACAGATGAAGAGTGGTCCATTCAAGGTCTGTCTCCAAAACCCTTGGCTTTGCTTGACATCTTGAAGAAAGGCTTCCACTTAAATGACAAGCAGGAGTGTCGGTGTGTTAAACAGTGTACAAACGCACATCTAACTGCGTCTCCCCAATGTTACCGTTGGCTACTCGTCCCATCAAACAAATCCTCTGGGCTTTATTGTCTGTCTGCGGCTCACTAGCAAACAACAACAACAAAAATGAGCCTAAATGTTTGTAGACATACAGTAAAAAAATCCACACAGGTTGTCAAGAAATAATCTTGTTCCGTGTAACAGGGGAAATAATGACTGCATTATTATTTGCTTAACAGTATCGTTTATGATCATTAATGATGTATCAGATGATGAAGATTTTCACCCTCCTCATTTATTCTCTCTTTTTTTCTATATTTTCTGGCCCTCCTGGTAGAAATCATTTGGGTTTTTTTCAGCAAAGATTCAGATTGGAATTTTTTTTCAATACATAGACACACTGGTCTATGGATATATATTGGATGTAGAGTTTCTACAGCCCATAGAGAGTTTGGCTGATATATGAAAAAGCAACACTTTCCCTTCTCAGTTGTAACAGTACACTCTGTTCATGATTAGACGTTTGTTTTATATCAATTAAGATACACACACAATATATTTTTACAGTAAAATGAACTGATCCATTCAGTGAATGGTACTACATGTCATGAATAATTTACTAAATCGGAAAAAAAACAACAGAATCCCCCCCTTTTTTTAAAGTGTACGTTATTTTTTTTTATCTTTTACACACTGCAATAACAATTAAGGAACATACACTCCAATACTGCAGCATTTAAAACATGTGAAAAGCACACTCGAACTGTTGATAGAAGTTCAAAAGCAAAGAGGTGTGTGTACATTTTTTTCCATGTTTTGTATTCCCAGTTTAAATAACCCCATCACTTGTATAACCCATATATACATACATGTCTATTCACACACTCTGAACAGCTTTTCTGGGCTGTGTTAACTTTTTTGCATGTGATCGTGGAAACTGTGATGGGTTTAAATACAGCTGTGGTACTGCTTCTAACTACCCCTCCCTCTCTTTAAAACTTCAACCCAAAAATCCATGTCAAAATGTCAAAATTAGCCAATAGAGCGGCTCTGGCAAATGCCATTGGTCCAATGCAGGTCCCTCCTAGAAGTGAGCAAGGCTTGAGAACTTGTGGAATGCACGATGGCACACTCCACCCCCTGGGTTTTTATAAGGGAGGGGGGTGTTATACCAGATATGGGATAGCTGCAATAGACAAGCAATTGCTGCTCTCCATTATTCTGTTTTTACACTTTTTTTTCAAAAAAAGCCAACAAATTTCAGCCAATGAAACAGGCAGATGCTATAGTTACACAAGTGACTCTCTCATGTTAAGTGTGTGTGTGTGTGAGTGTGCAGTATTTCGGTGATTATGTAACACTGAAATGAAAGAGAGTGAACCTCTGATTAGTGAATTCTGCATTAACAACATGCACACACACACATAGACAGAGACATAGGAATGAGATGCACCATACCTCAAAATGGTGACCTGTTAAGGATACTCATTCACAAAGGACAGTCCCCCAATATACCACGGTTTGTCCAGTAAATAACCTGTACATTTAATATTTTCAAACAGCAAGAACATCTCATTTATAGACTGGGTATTACCTTGAGATATAATTATGGTAAGGTAGTTTCTATTCAATTTCACCAGCATTCATCAGTACTGTGGCATTTTATTAATTTACTGTAAATATGTCAACACATGCCAATGATATTTCAACACTTTTGTTTTGCTAAAAATTCATTATGTCATTGTTAGTTTGCTTTCCAATGTTGTTCACAAATATGAAATAGTCATGACACAAACATCTTCCAAAACACATTCCAAGCGTTAACATCACCACTGTAATAAAATAAAAATCTGTCACTTACACAAAACACACAAAAAATTATAAGATCATGCAAAACAATGGAATGTGTAGTTTGATTGCATTAGCTACGGTTGCCATTGAAACTTTTTTTATAAACTGTAATCAAGAGGGGTGAATTCTTTTAAATGATACTTCAAAAATCCTTTAATTCTGCTAACAAAGCTTGCAAGAATCATAAGCTATTTTACGATATTTACTTGATTCCTGGCACTCTAAACAATGTTACACAAAGTTAATTCTTTAACAACATGATTACAAAAGATAAAATTACTTTGTGTATAACAATAATTTTTATGCAAAATGTCTATTGTAAAATGTGAATTACGTATATTGGAACAGCAGTTAAAATAAATTTGATAAATTCCCTAGATAAATACTGGCACATCTATAAAATACATTTGAAAGGAAAAATTAATTGCTAAAGACATAAATAATATCTCTATCTTGTCAGCTTTTAATATTTTGCACCAATAAACTTTACACAGATTACCACCATTTTCAATTTATAAGAAAACAACCACAAAAAAATTGTGTTGTTTTTGCTCACAACTTTCTGACAGTGAATGGTCAAACTTCCTTTTTCAAAATAAAATTTGCTTTGTTCTCTCAATATGTCATTTGCACAATCATGTGTTTACACATGTTCTATCATGTTACAGTAGCCCTAAATATTTCACACTGTTAACTATCCTAGTCCAAATCTGAAACATGGTTATTTTGTCAGTTAGTCTAGTGTGGGTAGTTCCTGGTACACTGGGGATATCCACTTCTGCTTCAGTGTTAACATTTAACCTATATTTGTCGAAA
Organism: Sabellastarte sp. h YS-2021; assembly: GCA_964017235.1. Classification (NCBI taxonomy): domain Eukaryota; kingdom Metazoa; phylum Annelida; class Polychaeta; order Sabellida; family Sabellidae; genus Sabellastarte; species Sabellastarte sp. h YS-2021. The sequence continues at coordinate 121,681,907 of OZ024930.1, read as the reverse complement.
TTACAGAAACCAAGATTTTAGAATGAAACAGTGTGAATCCAGTGTTACTAAAGAAAGTAGGTGATGTAAAACAATCAAAGTGACGTCCATTTTATATTAGCACATTAGCTAAAATGCTGTTTCTTGCATTCAAAGCATATTCTCCTTGAGTGGAGTTACAGAATTATTTATAAACCAACTGATAAAGGGCTTGTGTTCAACTTTCTCTATTATTTTAAGGCACTTTTCTTATACAGAAAGAAGCTCTATTATTTGAACAGCTATTGTTTACACATCTAAATATAAAGAAGATTATACTCTTCCATAAAGGATTCTATACTGTTGACTTTGTTGTAGAATTTTATCACTAATAATTTCTGGCAACAACTAGGTTTTTTCATTTCTGCTGAAATCTGTAATGGACTTACCTGACTTCTAAAAATTATCAGATGGTTTAACACAATTATCTAATACACAAATTTCTCAACCTTTTGTAATAAGTAATTTTCCCACTTACACCACAATTTATTCTGTAAAAATAGATCAGTTAAATGAGGTAAATGGCAATTCCACTTTAAATTTTTCAGTTTAAAATGTATAGATTCAATCGATTTCCCATATTTTCATTTGTACATGTATGAAACAATAGCATAAATACATATTGTTTTCTTTTCTTTTCAAAGCCTTCAAATATGTGAGAAAATGTTGTAACATAAATTTTTGAGCAACTAAGCCAATAAAAGTAGATGGCAAAAAGTTTCAATATTTGAAATGTTATTCAAAAGTAATATTGAATCTTAATGTTTTCTCAAACCATTCACTATTTCATTATAAAAGAAGCCCTGTTAAAATATAATGTATTTTGACTTAATTACACCTTTATTTTGATAAAACTTAAGTACAAAAATACATAACTATTGATTGATTTGGGGTTTAACACTGCTTTTAAAACCCCAGTCACATTACAGGCGGTATGTCCCGTGGTTATGGGCATTTGGCAAAATGCCCCTGTCCTTCAACTACTGTCTGAGGTTTGTATGCGACCTTGTAACACAGTGACGAAATGTCCATTACCTTGCGCATTCTGTGGAGTTTTCAAATATTTAAGACTTCTACCACTGACCACCTCACCATGACCATGGGCAGATGAATTTTTTGCTACGGTCACTGAAGATGTAGACCACGGTATATATTAGGTTGTGTGACTCCATCGTCTTTCAGTGTAAGGCGAGTGGAGGAATTGGACTTTTCACCACTGTGTCACAAGGTTGCATATGAATCACGAACGGTAGTTGAAGGACAGGGGCATTTTACTCAATACCTATAACCATGAATTATATCACCTGTAGTGTGATGGAATCACCACAGATATGCGATACGAGGCGTCCTTGGAGGCGGCTTACTGCCTGTAGTGTGACTGGGGAATAATACTTAGTATGGATCATATCACATGGGGTAGTTAAGGGGATGGAGAAAAGTAACACATACTGGTGGGTAAATATTCTGCACTAAAAACAACTTTTCCACTTACAAAATATAATTTGAAAGTACAAAGAAACTGAGAAACTTGTAAAGGCTTCAATATGTTGTCCACTCAAAATTGCGAAGATAAATTGTCCAAATAGTTATAAAAAAACCTTTTATTCAAGATATACATTAAACTCTACATAAGACCCTCAAGTATCAATAGGGTTTAGTTTCAGTTATGGCTAACTTGCACTTACACCTACAACTGTTGCCTAGTGAATAACACACTTGCCTAGGAACACAGGGGACATGGGTTTGATCCAAGGTATAGGCAGATCCATAGTTACTCAGATGCCTGCTTAAAATGACGGTCCTTTTCCATTGGGTTCTATCACCACTGGCAAGCTAAAGAACCTTAAGGATCCTGATAAATGGTCCTCCCGAGACAATGTCTTTCAGTTAGGGGAATGTCAGTCACTAAAGAGCTTGGGTTGTACTTGTGCAGTAAGGATTGATCAAATTACACTTTAGCTTAAGGAGATATTGCACCGAGTATAGACATTAAAAAAATACAGCAATTTCTGATGTTAGGAATTTAACACTAGTTCTACTTGTACTAGTTCTATTTACACCATCTAATGTATGCACTTCTTAATTTAATAAAATTCTTTCAGAAATTTTATATCTTATTACTCTGTCAAAACAGCATCAACAAATATGGAGAGAGATCTAGCTTATTAACAAACTTCAGCTGTTGCTGTCTGGATCACCATAAAAATGCACCAAAATCTGTGTTTTGCAGTTAACAACAACGAGTAAAACTGGACTCAAAAAGACTGACCACTCACTGACAATATAACTGAAGATTAGTTTATGCAGAATGGGGTGGTGTGGTGGGAGGATTTTAGTCATACAGAGTATTGTATTGTGTATTTATACTCAGTGCAATATCTCCATATACTACAGGACTCAAAGCGCTATTAAACCCATCTGACTGCACAGGTACAGCCCAAGCCCTCAAGTAGCCGACATTCCCCTAACTGGAAGATAGAGGCTCAAGGATGACCATTTATCAACATCCTTGAGGTTCTTTAGCCTGCCACTGGGGATAGGACCCAATGACAGAGGACTGCCATTTTAAGTGGTCATCTGAGCCACTATGTATCTGCCTGTACCTGGGTTTGAACCCATGTCCTCTGTGTTCCTAGACAAGTGTGCTACCCGCTAGACCACAGTGGCAGAGTCTAACGATTGCAAACAACATTCAGACAACAGACACTTCAATTTGGACACAACAAACTTCGAAGCAAATTTTCATATTGACTAGTTAATATATTCTTCAGTGTTATAGTGCTAAATCTGGAAACATATCAATTATACATTATGGACTGGACTTAAAATGAAATGTTTGGCTATGTTATGAATATAAGGTAGAGCCTTTAATACAGTATAAGCAATAAACAGCGGATTAAATTTAGCTTCACTATATACCACTCACCTCCCCAAGGTTATAAACGTAAGCACACTGGGAACTCTAGATTTTGTCTGTATAACTGCTCATTAATAGAACATTGCTCACAGGTAAACCAGCAGTAGATCCGGTAACAGCAAGCAGCAGAACTGGATATGTGGAAACAATGATTTTAACATTTAAATCCTTTGCAACTTTGTAACATATATTGGCAGTAAAACAACAATGGCAATAAGCAAAACTGGACATGTGGAAACAATGGCTTCAATGATTAAATCAAAAGAAACTTTGCAAAATATACTCTTTGATCACCAGTGAAGCAACAGTAGATCTGACAATGGCAATTAGCTGAATTGGACATGTGGAAACAATGGCTTCAACAATTGAATCCAAAACAACAATCACACATTATTACACTTGGTACTCCGGAAGTGGAATTTTGATACTTAATATTACATCCCCAGTAGATATAAATATCAGGTATTTAACAGGTTCTTTTCCATTGAAACTTATCTCAAAATCCTGGTAACTAGAAATACTGTTTTCTAGTCATAAATCTTCAGAGCCAAAACTTTAGTGAATTTCACTTTAAATTATTTTTTATAAACCCCCAAAATGCTACTTTTCAGTGATTGTGAAAAATTTTGTTTATTAGTTTCCTAAAGATTATTTTATTATCCTTGATCTTTTTTTTTTCATTTTTTTTTCCTTATTTACTCGCCCTGGAGGTAGACGTGTGGATGTGTGTATTCTAAAACACAAGCTTTTATTTCCACTACAAACACACTTGATGTGTGATTCTTGCACTAAAACCCTTTGAAAGTTTGTTGTAACAGTACCCACCTGTTTTCTAACCAAATACATGGAGTTACCTAAGCCACTTTGAATAAACACCATTATTTACATATCTCTAAAATATTAGTCTACAAATGTTTGCTTCTTATATTTTTACACCCTCTTTTTTATTTTTTTTATTGCAGATGTATTTTTTCCTGTTCCTTTAATAAACATGTAAAAATGAGGATTAAAGTTTCAAACATTCACCAAATGCAACCAAAAAAGCATTTTTCCTCACCATAGTCACCATAGTCAGTGCAAAATACTTTTATTGTTTGACTTGATATAAATAAAATGGGATCAATGGAAGATTGCTTTCCCCTTGGTGGGTAATCTTACACAAACCCAGTTTGTAAAATTTTAAACTACTTAAATAATTATAACTATGTTTTTTTTTCCAATTTCAGTATAGTGTATAAAGGAACCAACGACTTGTGAATCAATCTCTCAAAATGGAGTAATAATGGCTGCATTCAGACCTCTGTATTTTATGGATAATGTAACCTCTTTGATGGCTCTATACCTAGTTTTCAATTCAGTAATATATAACTAGTATTATAGATCAAAATTTACAGATAAATAGGTATAACAGTGAGACAAGAAAACAACTCCTTCATACACCAAATTTTCATGTTACAATTTTGATCCCCTTCTTTTATCAAATATTCAATTTTTATGAAGTCATTTCCAATCTATCAATTTTGTGTTTTCCATTTTATGTAAAAATGTCTCTTCTATTTACGGGTCTCTATTTACATACCTTACATTATCTGAATAAATTCTTAACTCTCTATGTAGGTTGGGATGATCTAGTTTGTACAGTTAATTGTAAAATTTACCTATTTTAAAACAGAAATATATTTTTTATCACTTTTTCATCTATATATGCCAGTTAAAAGTGAAAAATATCTTTAGCTACCTTTATTGAACATTTTTATGTACCTTGTGATTTCTGATATTGATGTTACCACTCTGAATATCCATTGTTACTTCATCTGCATTTGAAACTCCTATGCCAAAGGAGTATCAAATTTACTGATATAAGAAATTAACATATTTTCCCTATTCCTTTTAAAATCATTTTATCTTTCATTATCATTCTTTTTATTGACACATACAAAAGATCATACAAAAAAGGTTAGAAAAATGTGGGTACTGTAGCAAATGCATTCCTTCTAATCACTCACATGAAACTACTTCTTAATCAAGACGGGTAAAATAACATAATTGTGGTTTTAGTTTGAATAAAGAGAACTATTTATTCAGGCTTTTTATAAAAGCGGGGAAGGTAGTTTTGTGTGTAGGTGGAGACTAAGAAAGAATGTTCAGATTAAAAAAAAATTGAATGAGCCTGAATACATAAATTGTCTAGATCTGTTGGCAAAAAGAAGTGGAAAAACACAATTTATAGAAAGAAAAAAACATTTTGTAAATTGAACTTTGCATGCAAAACAGGCAAATATCTTTTACTCTTTAAAAAGCTTTTATTCACACTTTAGGAGCATCAAACCTACACACTGCATTTTAATTTATCTTTTTGATAAAAAAAATCTTCATTATAAAGATATCACATTTATTACAAGGAGCCGATAACCAAATATTTACTATCTTGCTAGCCAGGCCTTTGACTTAGACCTGAAAGGGTACAACTTTCATTTTTAAATGAGGTGTCACTCGCTCGTGATTCCACTCTCTCACACGAGAAAAATGAGATTGGGTATTCAGCATGCAATAACCAATCCGAAAATGAATACTCACGTTTTAGTTGTAACTAATTACAAATACCATGTAAAGTAAATGACGATGTAAACAAATTTATAGAATATGAAAGGAAAATAACTAAGAAGGAAAATAAGGAAAATTATGATAAAAACAAATGTTTGGTTTACACATGTTATTTTACGGAAACAAGAAATATTTCAATAGTTTTATAGGTACCCAGTTCACTAGTATATCAATATTGACAGAGCTCATTTTTGAGTACCCTGGGTCAACGTCACAGGCCTAATTTCAAGGCCACTTAAATGTATGAGCATTTACAAGAATATCAGAGTATCATCATCCAAACTCCAATTTCGATGCTCCCCTCCAAAATTTTCTGTACGTTTCCACAAACTATACTTGAAACCCACAGCAACAGAGCCAGGTTATTACAGGCAAAATCTGAGATGTACCAGGCCAATAACAGTAAATGATTCAATGACACCTGTCCATTAACCCTTCAATTTTATTTTAAATTATTATACACCAACTCAAAGCCAAAAATTGAAAAGTCAAATTGGCATTCAGGTTCACTCATTCCTCTATTAAATATGATAAAGAGGAGAACATCTTGACATAAGCACATAACAAGTGCCTCACGATGATAGGTCCCACTTTCGCTCCAACTGAGCCCCTGTTCAGGCTAGTTCCCTTTATTACCATCTGTTCTTTTGAGGCATAGAGCAATGAGAAGCAAGACATGCTCTGTTGTCTTTGCACCTCCAGCCCTTTATGTCACCCCTACAAAAGGCCAGCCCTGCTTAATTAATGGTACCAGCGAGTGTCCTTGCTGTCACACTTGTCCAATACAGCCCTCGGCCATTTAATTCAATCAAAGATCAGTTCACCATCTGGAATTCATAAATTTAAAAAAAAATCAAACAGAAGCTGGAAGTGAGAAATGGTTGGGGGTGATGTATTTTCTATTATTTTTATAAACTCATTCACTAAGTGTTTTAGAAGCCCAAACTAGGTTGATGTCTTTAAGAAATATGACCTGCATTAATTTTACAATTAAATAACAGTCTATCAGTGTGTTAAGAAAGTATACTAGTGTGCAAAGAAGTATGACATTTAATTACTTTTAACATCATATATAGTAAATAAGCTTGCCAGAAATAAGTAGCATAAAATCCCCTGGTCTCTGCATTTGGCAGAAGTGAGGGCATTAAAAAACAACATGTTAAAATCCAGACCCTATATAATACATGTACCAAGTTAAACAACTACTTTTAAATATTTCTCTCTCATATTTTTCTGATTTACTTTCTGTAGGTGTAACAGATAACATAATAACATCAGCGATGCCTGTACCCACAGCCTTGGACACCATCAGATATTTCTAGATGTTCTGAAAAAGTAGGAGTCCAACTGTAAATTATGTACAGGTGCAGAAGCAGAACACTTACGAAAGAGAAAATGTATAAAAGACAATGTATCAAAACAAGCCAATTCAATAGCGAACTGACAATATTATTGTGCAAAGTAAAAGTTACAAAGTTTTAAGATTTATTAACTGAAGTATAGCTGTCTATGGAGACAGCACAATTAACTTTATGATAGGAGAAACATATATCAAATGTGGAAGTAGAAAACATTCTTGCAGAACCAAGATCAAATATCACACCAAGGTCTCATCATGACATTGATTTTAAAGATCAAGGTCACTATACCAAGGTCAAAATCAAGGTCAAACCTAACATTGCACCTACACTCCCAACCAATATCCCTATCAAATATCAACTTTCTACACCTTACAGTTTACGAAACAGAGCCTGGACAGTATTTTAAAATTCAAAGACACTACAGAAAGGTCAAAGGCCATATTAAGGTCACTCCATGATATTGAAAACCTACAATCTCAACCAATGGCCATGCCAATTATCACCTTCTTACACTTTACAGTTTTTTACAAGATGGTGCCCAGTTAAGATGTTTATCTTCAAAGTTACTATGGCAAGATCAACATCAGATCAGGCTCACACCTGCACCCTTCAACCAATATCTCTGCCAAGTATCAACTTTGTACACTTTATGGTTCCTGTGACATTGTCCAGACAAGATTTTAAAAGTTAAGGTCATTATAGCAAGGTTAAAGGTCAAATTGAGGTCAAATAGTGATGTTGCACACCTACGTCCCTCAAGGAATATCTCTACTATGTATCAACTTCCAACACCTTCCAAGATATAGCCCAGACTATAGCTTCTGACATACAGCCTGGACAAGACATTTTATGATACCCACCTGACCAACTGACTGACTGTTCACCTGTCTGGGCAGGTGGATGACTTGGGCTCCAGAAGGAAAAAGAAAGAAGGGAAGGCCATAAGCAGTGAAAAGGATAAATAAGTAATTTGGAAATGGTAAGTCTCACCAGTCCCAAACTGTGCTAGAAATAACTTCTACATGTGATCTTTGCCTGTAGAAAAATGAAGTTTGTAACTTAGAGGTCACATTAAGGACATGGACCTACTTTATGAACTTTTTGCCACTTAAAGACCTGTATCTTTCAAACTATGTGGCGTATGTAGCTAAAAATCTCATCTGACAATATATCCATATGTTCTGTTTACATGTGTCATTAATCAAGTCTTTAAGCTGATGTTCAACCTATGTATTTGTTACTACCTTTTTGATATATTCTGCCTTGTAACTTGGAAATGGTACGTTTGACCAGTCTTAACCTGTATTAGATATAACTTCTATATGTGGTCTTTGTCTGTGGAAAATTGGATATCTGTAGCATAACTTTTAAGGTCACCTCAAGGTCTCTAAAACATAAGCACAGGGACCTATTTTCTGCATTTTTGTGCAACTTTAATCAGCTAAAACCTCACCTGTGGACGGATGATGCTATTCAAACATGGAAAAATTTAAGGCTTTACATTGTCATCAAAAATGTTTATGAAGACCATAAAGACCAAAACGTGGGACTATCTTTCAGCATTTTATATAAACTTTGCCTTGCAATTTAGAAATGGTTGGTCTGACCGACCTCATACTTAAGTATATATAGCTTCTATATGTGATCTTTGTCTGTGGGGAATCTGAGCTCTGTGGTTTTTTTAATGTTAAGGTCACCTTAAAGTTTTCAAAAATGATGACAGGCACGAATTTCATAGTTTTAGGACCACATTTTCTGAGACACTATGTGACAAGGCTCCATCAAATTTTATATTTAACTACATTGATATCCTCATCTGATTACTAATTGGTTGGGGAGTTACATTGATTAACTGTTTATATAAAATGTTTCCTATTTTTATCTTATCTTGATTACAATTTCCAATTTACTGAGCAATTTTGAAAAATAAGTTGTTCATCTTCTTTTCTATGTAAACCATGTTGTGCACATCTATGCTACCAAGCTGTAATACTTATGGAATAATAGAGGTATTTAAACCAGTACCTGTGTAATATGAAAAATATCACTTTTTTCTCCCTTTATTCTCTCCAGTATGTAGTATGTATCCGGGGGTTTATAGTACGTTAGTGAATTCTTGAAAACTGCCCTTCATAATATAATTGATACACAAGTACTATGCATGACGTAAAACACTAAATAAATAAATAAATATTAGAGAGGGGTATTATTATAGATATAACGGTACATTAGTGTATCAAAAGAAATCAAAGTTATTTCTGCAGTTGAAGGCTGTGCAATGGAATCAAGGTGGTCAAATGTTTTTGCGCAAATAACAATTCCAAATAACAGGGTACATTTTAAAAGACAAGGATTGTTATCAACTTGTACTTTTAAGGCAATCCAAATTTTTGCAGTTTGAACAAACATATTTCTTTTTACAACTTTTTAAAATTTTTTATTAAAATTACATATATTATCTGAAATCTGGAGCCTTGATATTAGTTTTCTATTAGTCAATCTTCTGTAAAATAATGATTGTAGATAAAATATATATTACTCAATAAAGGTCTCTACCTACGCCAATAAAACTCAATCATTTTTCCATTTGTAATTCGAATCTGGCAACTGTTTGTCAAGCATAGTGTTCTGAATATATATTTTTTTACTAACTGAATGTACTTTCACCCAACAGATGTCAAAATATCCATTACAGTGTGACATGTCATTGCACTGGTGATTGAAATACAATTTGTAATATCAAAATTAACTCCTTATTTGGCTTTACATATGAACCTATATTGAAATATTGTTTCATATTTAAGCATCATTTGATAGCAACTAGTACTTCAATCAGCAAATAAAGCTGTGTATTAATGTATTATGACTCCATACAAGAGCTTTAAATTTCACTTATATGATAAAAGCCTTAAAAGTTCACTGGTATCACAATGTAAGAGTTCATAAATATCAATTGATTATCTAAATGTATGTTACTGATAATCACACAAATTAATTTGAAATTGCTACGCACTGAAATAAGTATTTACATAGAGATTGACATAGTCTTCCTCAATTTAATATCAATACCAATATTAAAAGGTTTGGGTTTTGACATTTGCTAGGAATTGTCTACACCACACAACCTCCAGTGCCAATAATAAGGGCGATATGGGCTATTAAAAATATAAAGGACAATGTTTGACCTGGAAGCAGGGACCTTAAGTTAAAACAGACCCTTTAAAAATATTCAGGGCAAAACTCCGCAACAACAAAACAAATGACTTAGGGTCATTTTAAGAACAAAAGATCACATTCAACCTCGAAAGAGGTTGGGGCATAAGATTTTCCTAAAGCTGTTTTCATATCCCAAATCTTTGTAACCAATACTGAAGGAGATACAGGGTCTCATAAGTACTCAATGAACGGTCAAATACAGCTATTGTTCACTCAACTGTGGAGCTACAGGTCTGAAAGTTTGCCATGACAGAGCTTTGAAACTTCTGCATTACATAGTATGTGTGATACTATACATTATATAGTATTTGGTAAAACATTGTAACTGTAACAAATTTGAACATAAAAGAAATTCGGCCATTTTGTAAAAAACTAGAGATGCTCGTTAGTTATTTATGGTGACAGACCTCTGGAAAAGATGCTCGCATTTTAGGGATATCTATAATTATGTGACACATACACTAGCATGACCCCAACAGGAATCTTATAATGTTCCACACACCAGCAGGAGATAAATATTTAGATACACATGTACTGATACAAAAAGATAATTCAACCTTAAGAGACAGTCACATAATGTACACATTCAAGACTTATAAGACAAAGTAGTATTTTATTTACTTATTTTAACATGTTAGCATGTTGAAAATAATAAAGAAACCAACATTCTTTCTGAGAAGTATAAATACATTAATTTGTCTGCTGATTTAATAATATTTAATTAATGTCCTTTGTTAATTTGTTTAAAAATGGTTGTGCATATTACTTGAACTTTTTACTTTTGAGTTCTCACGCCATATAGATCTGACCTGTGCCACAAATTCTTAAACAGTGCTGTCAAGCATATTATATTCTATAAATATATAACAAATATTAATATGAGCTTTTATCACCTAGAGGTTAAGGTGTTTGATTTCACTGCTTCTATTTTTAACAAAGAATTCCAGAAATTAAATAAATAAATTCCAAGGGTCACATCCAATTTTTGAACTGATACCACATACATTGTTGCATTTATGAATTCTTTCTAATATCATGATTCCTTTGTAAGCATTACAAGTCCAGTACAGGGACCACGGTGGCGTAGTAGTACCACACTCATCTCCCACCTCTGAGGTCGACGGTTCAAACCCCAGACCCTATCTGGGAAACTTGGTAATTGCATAAGCTTCTCTTACATTCCTATCTATGTGTTTACACACGTAAGTTTGCTGCAAATATTGTTTAAAAATATGAGCAAGCCTGATAGTGGGGTAGTTGAGATTTGCACTTGCAAACAATGTGTATTTTCCCAACAAGAGTGCCATAATTGCACGTCAAAGAACAGACTGTGACTAGCTACAGGCCCCACTGTGGGTTAATATGGATGCAAGGATGCGAGTGTACAAAACAGAACATGCAAACCCTGCAAGTGAATGGGAAGATCTTGCAACACTAGCTAGGCGAATGCACGTACGCAAGTCTTTCATAGGTTACCCTTTAGACATGGATGTATTTACAGCCATATTGTGTGCACACAGAGAAAATGTGCATGCCAATTTTCCTTGCGGGGCCCTGTGCGACCGTGATATTCTGTTATAAAATAACAAGTGTAGCTTAAGTGTCCCTTGCAAATCAGCCGATTTTTCTGTATAACCAGGACCTATACAGTGTTGAAAGCGATGTCAAACCCCAAATAAATATATAAATACGTTCCTGATCATATGAACAGATATACAAGTCTGTATGTGTAGAATCGCCTACAAACCACATTTGATTCCTCTATAACAGATCCAGGGTTGGATGGAGGAGGGGTGTCTGTGGTGGCTAATTTTAGTACAGTTGATCTTTGTTTAGTCCAATCTCAAGGGACTAGATAAATACTTTTACTTACAGCAGGAATTCCCAATTACAGGATAATTTGGAATTAAAAAAGAAAGATCAGTACTGAGGACTAGACTGTATATTCTTTAATTTTAGGCATATCTTAAAAAATAAAAATACCTAAAAACCATCAGTGATGAATCCCAATTTTCTAAAATAAAGAATATTCAGATTTGTGATTCTATAACAACTACAATTTGTACAGCTGAAAAGTTTAGATTCACTTGCAGCTCAATTATTCTCAAACATATTTATACAATATGGAGTAATAGTATATAGTAATATTTTAAAGTTAAAGTATCTATATCAGGCCCTGACAATTCTTCAACAGTATACATTTTCAGAATGCAAGTCTTGATGTTTCTTAGATGGCTTTGGGCTGTTCCACTTTCACAATCACATGACCTAGAAGAATTTAAAATCAGTGTCCTGATGTGAGTGATCAAAGGAGAAAAGGAAGCAAAAATTTGAAGTTCCTGTGAAATACATATTGGAACAAGGTTTGGACTGTTGTGAAATTAACTTTTAGTTTGAATATAGCAATGGGAATGAGTATTGGGGACAATGAGTCAAAATTTACATCTTATCACAATGACTGAAAAAATTCAAGTTATTTTTCAACAAGGATATATAATCTAAACAAGTAAATTCAGAGAATTCTGGTTCTCGCTTCAGCATGAAATTGGTCTGTATATTACATTATTCATCAAAACATTACTGGAAAGGATAGAAAACCTTAAATGTTTTTTTATGTGGCATTTCACAAATCAAAATAACACACAATAATATAAATTCAAATAAAACAGTTGATATGGTGTTATGAGAAGTCATTTTCACAAAAGTAAGTGGAGATTAAATGGTAACCATGGTAATAGTTTTTATTGGATCATGCCCAAAACTGAATGAGGCGTATATCTCTTCAGGGTACACTTTATCCCACAACTATCTGGACTATCTGTCCAAGCATTCAGTTGGTGGCAACAAACGAAGTGCAAAAAGGTAAATATCTAATTATAAATGGTTTCCATGGCAACAGTTTTTATAGGATAACGCCAAATATTTAATGAGGCAGAGATTTCTTTAGGGTACACATTTTCACCAAATCTTATGTAAATCTGCCAAATGGTAAAGTCTACTGGTTTAAAATCTGAAACAGAAATACTGAAACAGAAATAGTTGGCATGGCAACAGTTTTTACTGGACCATGCCCAACACTAAATGAGGCATAGATCTTTTTTGGGGTCACATTTTCACCAAATCTGATACTGAAGAAGGGGTTTGATAATTATGGATCAGGTTGAGGTTTTTACATGGATAGACAGACAAAACCTAAATATTTAAACAAAATGGAATCAGAGATGCCTGTATCCCACAGCCCGGGGAAATAATTTTCAATAGCATGATATATAGAAGTAGTGAAACAGTACAAAGATTTGGATACTTTCAGAGCTCTGTCAGTTATATAAAGCTCCAATTGATGTTTAAGTAGAGAAAGTAACATTTAAGAGAAAGAAAATGTATGTAAAGGTAAAGTATTAAAACAAGACAATTCTATAGCAAGAGAACAGCATTAATCAGTAACTAAAAATTATGAATCTGTAATATTTATTAATTGGAGAACAGATGTCAATGGAAATAGCACAATTATGTAAAAGTGCATATGATTATCAGTTGCAGCAATAATCCATATATCTTTGTCATAAGAGAAAGAAATCTAAGAACCAAAGTTAAAGGTCATGACATGATGCACACCTACACCATCTAACCAATGTCCCTACCAAGTGTCAAACTTCTACACCCTTATGGAATCCAAGAAATAGCCCAGGTAAGATTTTAAAACTCATGGTCACAATGACAAGGTCAAAGGTTAAATTAAAGTCATCCCAGGACGTTGCACACCTACAACCCCCAACCAATGTCCCTACCAAGTATCAACTTCCTACACCTTACAGCTGCCGAGATATTGCAAGAAGAAGATTCTATAGGTCGAGGTGACTACAGCAATATCAAATCAAGGTCACACCATGACATTGCACACCTACACCTCCTAACCAATGTCCCTACCAAGTAACAACTTCCTACACCTTACGGTTTCCGAGATATAGCCCAGACAAGATTTTATAGGTCAAGGTCACTACAGCAAGGTTAAAGGTCAAGTCACGGTCATACCATGACGGTGCACACCTACACCCCCTAACCAATGTCCCTGACCAAGTAACAACTTTCTACACCTTACGGTTCCCGAGATATAGCCCAGACAAGATTTTATAGGTCAAGGTCACTACGTCAAGGTCAAAGGTCAAATCAAGATCACATCAAGACATTACACACCTACATCCTCTAACTAATGTCTTCACCACATATCAACTTCCTACACCTTACAGTTTGGCGAGATATAGCCCGGACAAGATTTTAAAGGTCAAGGTCACTACGGCAAGCTCAGAGGTCAAATCAAGGTCACACCATGACATTGCACACTTACATCCCCTAACCAATTTTCCTACCAAGTATCAACTTCCTACACCTTACAGTTTCTGAGATATAGCCCGGACAAGATTTTCAAAATCAAGGTCACTACAGCAAGGTCAAAAGTCAAATCATGGTCACACCATGACGTTGTACATCTACACCCCTTAACCATTGTCCCTACGAAGTATCAACTTCCTACACCTTATGGTTTCTGAGATACAGGCCGGACAAATTTTTTTCCCGACGCCTGCCCACCCGCCCATCCAGACACCATGGGTGAAAACAATACCCCAATTAAGGGCTGTGGGGTAAAAATTGAGACATTTCCATTGATCAACAGTTTTGTTTATATTCTCATCATTTTGAGCTTCAGTTGACTAATCAAAATATTTTAAAGTTAAATATGCACAAGTAAGTGGTTTAGATATATATCACATCAAGGGCAAATTGTTGAAGTTTCAGTTCCAATTTTATTTTAAAAAATCCATTGACTGGTTCCGCATACACTATCTTTTTCTTGCCCATTATAAAGATTTGATGGTTGTCACAGCTTGCCCTTTCCAGGATTAGAAATTCTATATGAAAATATCTAAGATTTAATAGAGTTAACCAGAAGTATTATCATAAAAAGCAATCAGTGCCTTTGTGTTTTGAGCTTCAGAGTACAAGTGAAAGTAAAGGAAAGGGATTATAGCTAGAGGATCGCTTGCAAAAACAAAAATAATGTTTTTCCACAGCAAAAACAACGCGTCCCAAAAAGGATATAAAGGTGAGCATTTATAAGCATTTTTTGTGTTTTGCAATTTTCGCGAAAAATTCGAAAATTTAAAATGGCCGCCATTTTTGGCGAGACAAAATTTTTTGAAAATTCGGATGGCTACTCTGCAGAGCTACCCTGTGGTTCAAAAATTTCGCTGCAATCGCTCTATCTAGCAAGGTTTTGAGATATAAGCATTTTTGTGTTTTGCAAGTTTTGCGAAAAATTCGAAAATTCAAAATGGCCGCCATTTTTGGCGATACAAAATTTTTTTGAAAATTGGCATGGCTACCATGCAGAGATACCCTGCAGTTTCAAAATTTCATCGAAATCGCTCTATCTAGCACGGTTTTCGAGATATAAGCATTTTTGTGTTTTGCAATTTTTGTGAAAAATTCGAAAATTCAAAATGGCTGCCATTTTTGGCGAGACAAAATTTTTTTTGAAAATTGGGATGGCTACTCTGCATTGATATCCTGAAGTTCAAAAATTTCATCGAAATTGCTCTATCTAGCACGGTTTTCGGGATATCAGCATTTTTGTGTTTTGCAATTTTTGCGAAAACTTCGAAAAATCAAAATGGCCGCAATTTTTGGCAAGACAAAATTTCTTTGAAAATTGGGATGACTACTCTGCAGAGATACTCTGCGGGTCAAAAATTTCATCTAAATCGCTCGGTTTTCGAGATATGAGCATTTTTGTGTTTTCCTTATTTGGAAAATTCGTAATCATTAATTACTCGTCCATTTCTTAACCACTCAGTGCCAAAATATAATAATTTCCAGATTTTAATAGAATGAATGTATTTGCCATGTTTCAGGTGAATTGATAAAATCCATTTCAAGTTATCATCCGGACAAGCTTACCCATCGAAGAAAGACCTTTTTGGTCATGTGACCTCTCTGATTGGTTGAAATCTCACTGCAGCATATTCAGAAAAATTCCCCAGGGCTACTGCATACACCTACCAAACTTGAAAATAATCTGCCTAACGGTCACAGAGTTATAAGAAAAACGAAAAGCGGAGCCGGCGGAGTGCAATTTTTAAAAAAAATTCGAAAATTCAAAATGGCAGCCATTTTTGGCAAGACAAAAATTTTCTGAAACTTGGGATAGCTACTGTGGAGAGATACCCTGTGGGTCAAACATTTTGTCGTAATTATTCTATCTAGCACGGTTTTCGAGATATAAGCATTTTTCTGTTTTCCTTATTTGGAAAATTCGTAATGATTAATTAATCATTAATTACTCGGCCATTTCTTAACCACTCAGTGCCAAAATCTAATGATTTCCAGATTTTAATAGAATGAATGTATTTGCCAAGTTTCAGGTGAATTGATAAAATTCCTTTCAAGTTATCATCCGGACAAGCTTATCCATCAATAAAAGACATTTTTGGTCATGTGACCTCCGATTGGTCAAAATGTCACTGCAGCATATTCAAAAAAATTCCCCAGGGCTACTGCATACACATGCCAAACTTGAAAAGAATCCATCTAACGGTCACAGAGTTATAAGGAAAATGAAAAGTAGAGCTGGCGGAACTAGCGGAGCCGGCGGAGCCTGATTTCTTCCCATATACAAACAAGTGTCCCACAAGGGACGCTTAAATAGTAAGGACTAATTTGACCTTGAAGGGAAGGTCAAATCTGAACCCCACAAAAAGATTCGAGGCACATGATTTCACAAAACTTGTCTTCACATCCCAAGACTCTAAGACCAATAATAAAGGAGATACAGGGTATTAAAAGTATGAATGACCCCATTTGACATTAAAGGAAGTGTCAAAGGTCAAATCAGATTCTGGGCACAATTTCCCATAAGCTTTCTTCACATCCAAAACCTGTAGGACCGATAATGAAGGATATACAGGGCATTGGAAGTATCCATAATAACCCCATTTGACCCTAAAGGAAGTGGCAATGGTCAAGTCTGATCAAAATATGCAAGCCACATGATTTTCCATAAGTGGTCTCAAATCCCAAACCTCTAGAATCAATAGTAAAGGAGATAAAAGACATTTTTTATTTTTAAAACTGCTAAAATGTGAGCAAGTAACTATTACTCATTCCTGCAATGAGCAACTAGTCTGAAACTTTACTATGTTATAGTTCACAAAAAAATAAGTGAACAACACTTTCAGAGAAATTGTGTTCCTGTAATACTTTTAAGAGAGAAGCCATTTACTCATTATGGTAACTGCTGAAAAAGTGAGAATGTACCTACACTATTACTTACTCTTACATTGAGCAACAACTTTGAAACTTAACTATGCTATAGTTTACAAAAAATAGAAAAGAAAAGAAATTGTGCAATACTTTTTAAGATATCAGACATTTACCCATTATGCTAACTGCTGAAAAATGAGAAATGGCTTTTACTCACTTTTAGCTAATGCAATAGCCATTCCAAACAATAACCAACTCTTAGCTAAAGTGAAAAGTGCCTGGACAATCTATTTCACCAAAATGATGTAAATCTATTACATTTCAAGATATAGGAAATTTATTCAACTATGACACAATAAAAGTAGCCATTACTCACTTATATAATGATCAAAATGTTTAAAAACTTCAAAATGTTATAGTTAATTAAAAATAGCATCAGAGATGCCCGTACCCCACAGCCTAGGGAAATATTTTGAACACCATGAGATACAGAAGTACTGTATCAGTACAAACTTCAGGATACTTTCAGAGCACTGTCAGTTATATAAAGGTCCAAACAATGTTTAAATGGAGAAATAATGTTCAAAAGAAAGATCATGCATATAAAGATGAAGTAACATAACATAACAAGATAACATAACAAGATAACGATAAGATACCATAACAAGATAACATAACAAGATAATTCAATAACAAGATGACATTAATCAGCAAACTAAAATTCAACCCTCTTTATCTACATCTGCAAGGCCCGAATTATGGTTTAGATGGTTTGAATATTACCATGCATACAGAAGTGGTAATACATTTAATGAATGCTTATGTGTGGTGTTGGAGCAAAATCTGTGGCTCACTTGATGAAATTCTATCTCTTACAATGGGAAGTTATGAAAGTAAAATTCTTAATAAATTCTAATATGACTTTAATAGTGCTTAATCTGCATCAAAAGAGAGACCCAAAGTCAAAGTTGGGGTTTTACGTCCCGTTCAACAGCCAGGGTCATATTGGGACAGGTCCTCAGAATTGCCACTTGTGGGACTCGAACCCACAGAGGTGACAGCCTATGATTAGATGCCAAACTTGCTAACCACTAGGCCACTGAGGGCCTCAAAAGAGAGACCCAAAGGTGCAACAAGATTTTATAGGTCAAGGTCACTACGACAAGGTCAAAGGTCAAATTAAGGTGACACCATGATAATACACACCTATAGCCCCTAACCAATGTCCCTAGCAAGTATCAACTTCCTCAACCTTACGGTTTCCAAGATATAGCCCAGACAAGATTTTATAGGTCAAGGTCACTACGCCAAGGTCAAAGGTCAAATCAAGGTCAGATCATGACGTTGCACAACTACATCCCCTAACCAATGTCCCTACCAAGTATCAACTTCCTACACCTTACGGTTTCCGAGATATAGCCTGGACAAGATTTTTGAACTCAAGGTCACTACGGCAAGGTCAAAGGTCAAATCCTGGTCAGACCATGACGTTGCACACCTACACATCCTAACCAATGTCCCTACCAAGTACCAACTTCCTACACCTTATGGTTTCCGAGATATAGCCCGGACAACATTTTATAGGTCAAGGTCACTACGGCAAGGTCAAAGGTCCAATCAAGGTCAGACCATGACATTGCACACCTACACCCCCTAACCAATATCCCTACCAAGTATCAACTTTCTACACCTTACGGTTTCCGAGATATAGCCCGGACAAGATTTTATAGGTTAAGGCCACTACGACAAGGTCAAAGGTCAAATCAAGGTCAGACCATAACACTGCACACCTACACCCCCTAGCAAATGTCCCTACCAAATATCGACTTCCTACACCATACGGTTTCCGAGATATAGCCCGGACAAGATTTTATAGGTCAAGGCCACTACGGCAAGGTCAAAGGTCAAATCAAGGTCAGACCATGACGTTGCAGACCTACACCCCCTAACCAATATCCCTAACAAGTATCAACTTCCTACACCTTACGGTTTCCGAGATATAGCCCGGACAAGATTTTATAGGTCAAGGTCACTACAGCAAGGTCAAAGGTCAAATCAAGGTCACACCATGACGTTGCACACCTACACCCCCTAACCAATGTCCCTGCCAAATATCAACTTCCTACACATTACAGTTTCCGATATATAGCCTGGACAAGATTTTATAGGTCAAGGTCACTACGGCAAGGTCAAAGGTCAAATCAAGGTCAGACCACGACATTGCACACCTACACCCCCTAACCAATATCCCTAACAAGTATCAACTTCCTACACCTTACGGTTTCCGAGATATAGCCCGGACAAGATTTTATAGGTCAAGGTCACTACAGCATGGTCAAAGGTCAAATCAAGGTCAGACCATGACGTTGCACAACTACACCCCCTAACCAATGCCCCTACCAAGTATCAACTTCCTACACCTTACGGTTTCTGAGATACAGCCCGGACAAACTATTTCCCGCCGCCCGCCCGCCCGCCCGCCCGCCCATCCGGACACCATGGGTGAAAACAATACCCCGACAGCCCTTAAGGGCTGTGGGGTAAAAAGTAGATGATAACACCTTCAAAAGCAAGTGCATAGTTGCAATACTTTTGAAGATACAAGCCATTTACTCATTAGGTAACTGCTGAAAAGTGCAAAAGTAGCTGTTACTCAATAAGCTATGGAGAGAGTCTCTGAAGTTACTCACTATGTTGTAGATTTGGAAAAAGTAGATGAACGACATATTTAATTACTTAAATGTAGATTTTATAAGCTACAATAGCTTACCATGTGGAAATAAATGCTTTCTTGGGAGGCCGCAGGCATCCGGCCAAGGTCCAAGAAAAGTAGAGGTTTAGTACTGGCCGAATCCCCTGCTGAGAGTGTACCATAACAGTGTAATCCCGCGATTCACCCTTCTTCTCTAATTGTAAATTTAGACCATACCCCCTCAGCTGGAATACAGCGGGGAGGCAGGGTGGGACTCTCCTTCAGTTCCACACAGTAAGGTTGTAGCTTATAAAAGCTACATTTAAGTAATTAAAATTTTCAGTTTTATTGTGCTACAATAGCTTACCATGTGGAACTGAATGCTGAATCCAACCGTCCAGTGGGGGGATTACAGCTGAGACTGGAAGAATAGTAAATTTTTCTTGGATTTGAATTAGTAAATAAATAGAATGAATATTTGAAAAAAAAACAGTCTGAGTCCCTCTTACAGAGCCCCAATTCTGAAAATCGGACCTGTAAGAAGCCAAAAACAAGAAGATTAATGAATAATAGTACTGATACTGTCTGGATGTTTTGACAGAAGGATTAAGTACAGAAGTCCTCACTTATGCGGGTATAACCCCAAGGGCTTCACTGTGATGAATACAAGCCCTGGGCTTGAAATCTCATTAACTTATCACCCTAACAAGAAGGTCAAAGATGCCCCAAAAGGCGGGTTGCGCAGGCAGCAATAAGGTTAACGACTGCTGTAATTACATTTAGAAACAAGGAAAAAAATGTTAGGTCACCCAGATAAGGTGAATGTGTTAGACGTGCTAAGAAATGTAAAACTTGTAATCTAGGTTACATAATTGTATCTATGCTATAAACGGACAAACGAAAGGACGGAATTACACCAATTATGATGGTGATGTATCTCCCTGTCAAGTTTGAATTCGATTGGACAAAGCGTTTTCAAGTTAGAGTCCGGAAACAGAAATATTGACGGAAAAACGGACAAACGAATGGACGGAATTACACCAATTTCGAAAGGAAGCTAGCTATGATGGTGATCTATCTCCCTGTCAAGTTTGAATTCGATTGGACACAGCGTTTTCAAGTTAGAGTCCAGAAAGAGAAATGTTGACGGACAGACAAATGGACAAAAAACAGACAAACGAACAGACAGAATTATACCAATTTCGCAAGGAACCTAGCTATGATGGTGATCTATCTGTCTGTCAAGTTTGAATTTGATTGGACACAGAGTTTTCGAGTTAGAGTCCGGAAACAGAAATTTTGACGGACAAACGGACAAAAAACAGACAAACAAATGGACGGAATTACACCATTTCGAAAGGAACCTAGTTATGATGGTGATCTATCTCCCTGTCAAGTTTGAATTCGATTGGACAAACCATTTTCAAGTTAGAGTTCGGAAACTGAAATTTTTGACGGACAAACGGACAAAAAACGGACAAACAAACAGACAGAACTACACCAATTTTGAAAGGAACCTAGCTGTGATGGTGATCTATCTCCCTGTCAAGTTTGAATTGAATTGGACAACGAGTTTTCGAGTTAGAGTCTGGAAACGGAAATGTTGACGGACAAATGAACGGACGGAATTACACCAATTATGAAAGGAACTTAGCTATGATGGTGATCTATTTCCCTGTCAAGTTTGAATTCGATTGGACACAGCGTTTTCGAGTTAGAGCCCGGAAACAGAAATGTTGATGGACAAACAAACGGACAAAAAACAGACAAACGAACATACAGAATTACACCAATTTCGAAAGGAACCTAGCTGTGATGGTGATCTATGTCCCTTTCAAGCTTGAATTCGATCGGACAAAGCGTTTTTGAGTTAGAGTCGGAAACGAAAATGTGGACGGACAGACGGACGTCGAACACATCAATCTAATAGGCGGGTTGGTTACATGCAACCCGCCTAAAAATGAGATTATGTTACATTCAGTAAACTTAATACATTACAGAGTTAAATACAGTACTGATAGATAAAAGACCTTATCCTAACATCCTGAGGAGGTAACCAAATACCTAGACCCCGGGATTAGACTCCTGAAGACTTTACTGCAGTGGGTGTACCCCCCCCCTTTTCTTTCCAAGGTTGAGTAGCCTGAGGGGAAGGGTCTAGGACTTGTTGTGCCACTACTTTTGGTCCCAGATACATATTGTTGTCATCTGACCAAGTAAGGTCTTTTAGGTAAAAATTTGTAAATGTGTTGTGAGCTTTCCAGTGACACCCTTGCATGCTTTGGTCCACCGATACCCCACTGTAAAAGGCCTTAGAGGCCGCAAAGGCCCTAATGTTATGGGCTATGACTTGGTCCAGAGCCAAGGCTTGTTGATCTGTTTGTTTGTAACAAAGTAGCATAGTTTGTTTTAGCCAAGAAGAGTGTAGCGGATCTGATGTCTGAGGTATGTCCTTTTTTAAAGGAGATAAAGAGAAGGGATCGACACCCCCTTAGGTCTTTGGTTCGATTCAAATAGTACCTCAAGGGCCCGCACCAGACACAAGGTCCTGTCTTCTTTGAATTGTATCTACAATGGTAGTTAGAGCAGGAATAGTCACCAGAGACACACTTTGAGAACTTTCTCTTGCTAGTTGTTTTTTGGCTATGAAATCTGAAGATGGGAACAAAGCAACCTTTTCCCATTGGCCTAGATTAGATATTTTGTTTGCAACCCAGGCATGGATTTCGCCAAACAGGCTTCCTGGGACTAAGCTACGGAGGCCTGGGACTAAGGGTCGCAGGACGCCTGGGACAACATAGGACTGTGTAAATTTGGGTCTGACGAGGCCTGAGGAAGCCTGGGACTGGACATTTTGTTGTCGGCGGGAAATGAGAATCGGTTTGAGTCGTGAAAAATATCAAACATGTTTGATTTCTCTCACGGCCACAACTGACAACTACCGACCCTTACAGGATGTCTGGGACTAAGCAAATATTTGAAACCAACTCCCAAAAACCCTTAATCGGGAAGCTTAGTCGTGTGGTGGAACACCCACATTAGATACTTTGTTTGCAACCCAGGCATGAATTTCACTGCGGGGCTTGCCGGAGGCCAAAGCTAGCAAGAAAGTTGTTTTGAGAGTCAGATCTTTGAGGTCTGTGTCTTTCATAGGCTCAAAAGGTACTTTTGTGAGCTCATTAAGTACAACAGAAAGGTTCCATTTAGGAAGATTCCTGGAACTTTTGGGACGATCCCTGTGAAAACTGGAGATTTACCTATTAAGGTCTGAACTTTGGAAAATCAGGAGCCCCTCTGGCTCCAATATGTCAACAACGGCCATCCTATAACCATCAATGGTCGAAGGGCGCCTGTTTAGGTCTTGGTACAGGTACATGAAGAAGTTTGAGACCTGCTTCACAGAGTTAGTGGAGAAATCCACCCAATTTCTCTGCATCATTTCTCAAATAGGGCCCACTTTGACTTGTTGATGGTCCTTGTTGATGACCTCTGAGGGGCAGCAATTCTCTCTGCCACCTCCACAGAGAAGCCTTGCTCTTGGAGCTGTCCACTCCTAGACACCAGGCGTGGAGGTTGAGATGTTGAGGATTGCTGTGAAACACATAGTTGTGGGACAGTTTTTAAAAGAGTTCTTGACACTGGCAGTTGAAGTGGGATCTCTGTTGAGAGCTGCACTAGGTCCCAAAACTAGGGCATCCCTGGCCAGCCTGGAGCTATTACAATGATCAGATAAACTGGATTGCCTGATTTTTTGGATCACCCGGTGAAGGAGAGCCATGGGAGGGTAAGCATAAGCAGTGAGACCCGATCAGTTTATGTTCAGAGCATCTATGTCCCAAGCATTTTGGTCTGGGACTGGAGATACGTACAGTGGAACTTTGTGGTTCAGACGAGTGGCAAATAGATCTACATGAGGAGTGAACCACTTGTGACAGATCTGTTTGAACACCTGCGGATCCAGTGACCATTCTGTTGACTGCACTTGGTTCGACCTGGACAGAAGGTCGGCCATCACATTCAGACACCCTGGAATGTGGCACCAGGTCATGATTTTCCTCAGGAGAGCGCACATCTCCACCGAGTGGGTTCCTCCTTGTTTGTTTATGTAGGCTACTACTGTTGAGTTGTCCGTAGCAACCAACACTGTTTGGTTTTGGCACTGATCCTTGAAACTTTGAAGGGCCAGAAAAACCGCCTTCAGCTCTAGAACATTTCCCTGTCTGACCACAAACCCTTTGTAGAGGCTTGCTCTAAGTGAGTGTCCCAGCCTTCGTTTGAGGTGTCAGTAAAGAGTTGGACACTGTAGTCTTTGGGATGAAGGTCTGCACCTTTCATCATGTTTGTGGGATTCTGCCACCGCTCTAGGTGTGCTGAAATGGTTTCTGTCCAAGGAAGGAGGCTGTCCAATGACTGAGGAAATCTCCAGTGCTCCTTGAGGTGAAACTGAAAGGGTCTCCTGTGAAGGCGTCCCTCCACCAGCATTTTCTCCATTGAGGCAAGCAACCCAATTAGCGACATCAAACATCTTGCAGTCAAAATATGTTTTGACTTGAGTCATAGGATCAAATCCTGAAGTTTAAGCCATCTCTCTTGAGTGGATTTTACAAGGGCTGAATCTAGATAGTATTCGTAGCCCATGAATGAAAACACTTGAGCAGGTTTTAGTTCTGATTTCTCCTAATTTATTATCCACCCTAAGGACTGAGTCAGGTCTACCACTGACTGAGTGTTCACTTGTTCTTCTTCCTGAGACTGGGTCGTGATAAGCCAGTCGTCCAGGTACTGGTGAAGTCTGATTCCCCTAGTCAGTGCCATCAGCTTCACTTCTTTTTACAATCATTTTAAAGACCTGTGGGGCTGTGGCTAGCCCAAAGGGAAGGGAGGTGAACTGGAACACCTGTGACTTGTGGCAAAACCTTAGGTACTTCCTTGAGTTAGGGTGGATGGGGATGTGAAGGTAGGCATCTGATAAAACTATCCACGACACCGATTCCCCTGGAATCAGTGAGGCCCTGATGGACTCTGTTGTTTCCATTTTGAATCGTTCTACAAATAGGAAGGTGTTGATCCTGCTTAGGTCTATTACTGGGCCCACCTTTGGGGAGGCTTGGGGACTAGAAACAGGTGACTGTAAAACCCGAGAGATTTTACATTTTCCACCCTTTCTATTGCGTTCTTTGACAGAAGAGACTGGATACAAGAAGCCAGAGCTTCAGGGAAGTGCTGACTAAATTTGGTTTTGAGATGAATGGAAGAACATAACCATTGGTGATAATGTTTAACACGTCTGAACATTTGTTTGCTAGCCAGTCTCTTCTGAAAGAACAGAGGCAACCTCCTACTGGTGGACTGAGGGAGGCTTGTAAGGAGAATTCATTGGGGGGAGGGGTTTCCACACCCTCGTCCCATTGAATGGGTTCGAAAATGACCTCTGAAGCCTCTGTTGTTCGATTTCCCCCTACCTGAGGAAAATGATTGGTTACTGCTTTGAGAGGAATTGCCCCCATAGGGGCGTTTCCTGTAGGAGCCTCTTTTCTTATTGTGGTGGGGACCACAAAAGGGCTTATTTTGATAGGGTCCAAAACCCTGTGAATCTTTAGGGTTGCCTTTTTAAGGAGGGAGTCTTCTTCATCCTTGACTAATTGTGACTTGAACAGAGAAGTAGGCCAGAAGGCGAATTCCTGAGTTCTTGACGTCTAGAATCCCCTCGATGTGGTTGAAGGAGGGTCATCTCAGCCTTCCATCTTAGCAGGCCAGTGTTGCCGCCCATGGTATACAGCTCCCTCTGGAGAATATGGGCTACAGATTTGCTTTGGCAGGCAAAGGCTCTCTGTTGAATAAGGATTCTCTTATTCAATATCTCAAAATATTCACAGGCGTGTTCATAGCAATGCTTGGCAGCTTTTTCAGGATTGGGACCCTTCTGATTCTGGCTTTTAACCCTTTTAAAGGTAGTCTTAAGACTGGGCTGACACTTCTCCATAGTAGTGTTACAAGCAGAAGCAGTCTTTGCAAAAGTAGCTGTAAAGTTGATGGTAGAGAGATTCTGCCTAGCTTGACGCTCAAGTTCCTTTAGAACTTGTATGGGAACCTTGCCCATAGGAGTCCCAGAGAGTTTAGGAGAAATACAGATCTTGGCAAAATCTGAATTAAGCTCCTGTTGTTTGTCCTCAAAACAAGGCTGTCCCACCTTGTAATATTTTGCTGTTGAAGCAGGGGTTTTTATATATTTACCCTCAGGTAAATAAGAGGCCAGGAAATCCTGCTCAAATTTCTCAAAGGCATCTTTGAGATATGAACTTTGGAGATAGGGAGCATAGCTGAAGGGCCTCTTGGCCTGAGCTCCTGTTGGCCTTTTTCATCGTCCAGACCCAGCGCAGTGGTAGAGGACCTAGGCATAGGATCGTTGGCTTGATGCCTGCGGCCTCCTGAGAAAGAATTCAGTTCCACATAGTAAGCTATTGTATCGCAATAAAAGCAATACTTTTTAAGTCATAAGTGATTTTGTGCATGATTTCATGAATTTTAATGCACAAAAAATTCTTTAAAAATCCATTTAAAAACTAGAGGATCGCTAGCGAAGCAAAGCGATTGTTTTGGCATGGCAAAAACAAAGCGTCCCTTTGAAAATTGAAAATGGCCGCCATTTTTGGAAAGAGGAAAAATTTTTGAGAATTGAGCAGAGTATCTGGCATATATACCCTAGTGGCCAAAAATTTCGCCGAAATCGCTCTATCTCGCACAGTTTAGGAGATACAAGCAATTTTAAGTTTTACCATTTTTGTCAAAAATTTGAAAATTTAAAATGGCCGCCATTTTTGGAAGGAGGAAAAATTTTTGAAAATTGAGCAGAGTATCTTGCATATGTACCCTGTGGGCCAAAATTTTCACCGAAATCGCTCTATCTCGCACGGCTTAGGAGATACAAGCAATTTTAAGTTTTACCATTTTTGTTAAAAATTACAAAATGGCCGCCATTTTTGGAGAGAGGAATTTTTTTTGGAATTGAGTAGAGTACTTAGCAGAGATACCCTGTGGATCAAAAATTTCGTCGAAATCGCTCTATCTCGCACGGTTTAGAAGTTATTAAGGGATTTGTATTTTTGTCGTTAATAAAAATTTTAATGCTTAATTAATTAGCCATTTTTTAATGGAAGTCTACCAAAATCTAATCATTTGCAGATCTTTATACCCTGCATCCATATATCAAATTTCAGGCGAATATTTTAAATGCTTCTTAAGTTATCATCCGGACAAGCAAAATCCTGTTTTTGGTCATGTGACTTCTCTGATTGGTTGAAATGTCATGGCACCAAATTCAGAAAATTTTCCCAGGGCTACTAAATATATGTGCCAAATTTGAAGAAATTCCATCCACTAGTAAAGACGCTATAGGTAGGCAAACTTGCGGATACGGCGGATATGGCGGAGCTGGCGGACCCTTCCGCGAGAATTCCTCCCATATGCAAACAAGCATCCCTCGCGGGACGCTTAATAATTAGGATTCAGGTCTTATACTCATACAAGGGAATCTACTAGTAGCCTAGTGCATATATACAAGGGGACATATCTCTTCAATAGTCAATAGAAAAGTGTTGGAATTTTCACACTTTGGGTGGAGGTACCTCACTTTTCTAACTGCTCTGGGGAACGGATGAACAAACAGATCTGTATCCCTTGAGCAATGTTTCATCATCAATAGATAAGGTATTTTTATAATAAACTGCATGTCTCTGGGCCTTGTAATTTTGAAGCAGTTGTTCATGCAGACGTGTACGCAGTCACTACAGAGTGATGCTATAATGTCAGCTGACTGATTGGCATAAAAAAAAACCTGAAATCATGGCTACATTAATAAAGCTTCACTATTACCATGTTACTTTTATGGTGTTTTTTGCTTAATTAACATTAAACTAAGACTGACACAAGAGGGTCAGAGGTGCCCCAAAAGGCGGGTTGCGCACGCAGGAAACAAGGTTAGCAACTGCTCTCATTAAATTTAGGAACAAGGAAAGAAATGTTAGGTTACCCACTTAAGGTAAATGTGTTCGACGTGCTAAGAAATGTAATACTTCTAATCTAAGTTACATTATTGTATCTATACTATAATAAATATAGAACTAAAACTAAGTAAATGAAGACCATTAAGCCAAACCACTACAAATTATGTACTAGTTACCACTACTATACATGCAGAAACAAACATTTTTGACAATGTAAGAACTGTACAATACCTAGTGCAAATGGAAAAATGTATCACTGTTCATGTTACCGGTACAACCACGAGGAGGTGCTGCTGACATGCATTGCAGAACCTCAAAAAGTGTTACCGAAATGGTATATTATTTGGAATTCAATACTAGTTGGTTAGTAACTATAATTATTTACTAATAAACTCATTTGGCTAAAAGTGTATATGATTAGGTGCCTTTTCTTATCTTTATAAGGGTCTGCAAAACAATGTAAGTATATGCTATAAAATAATAAAGTAAAGAGTAAAAACTATGAAACGGTAATAACAAAAAATTTGGTGAAATTATTTTAGTGAGAACTTGGGAAATTTGGCTATAGCATATACTTACAAAATGTACCATAATATTGCATGGCACCTAATCACAAAAGATAATTTATTAAAATAAATGTAAGTCATAGTATTATTTACCATATGTACAGGATAAATGTGGACGGACAGACAGATGGACAGACAAATGGACAAAAAACAGACAAACGAACAAACGCAATTTCACCAATTTCGAAAGGAACCTAGCTATGATGGAGATCTATCTCCCTATCAAGTTTGAATCCGATTGGTGAAACCATTTTCGAGTTAGAGTCCGGAAATGAAAATGTAGACAAACAGATGGATAGACAAACGGACGAAAAACAGACAAATGAACGGACGGAATTTCACCAATATCGAAAGGAACCTACCTATGATGGAGATCTATCTCCCTATCAAGTTTGAATTCGATTGGTCAAACCGTTTTCAAGTTAGAGTCCGGAAACGAAAATGTGGACAAACAGACGGATGGACAGACATACGGACGAAAAACGGACAAACGAACGGACAGAATTTCACCAATATCGAAAGGAACCTAGCTATCATGTTGATCTATGTCCCTGTCAAGTTTGAATTTGATTGGTCAAAACGTTTTCAAGTTAGAGTCCGGAAATGGAAAATGTGGACGGACAGACGGACGTCGGACACATCAATCTAATAGGCGGGTTGGTTACACTCAACCCGCCTAAAAACGAACAAATGGACAGAAAAACAAGACAAATGAACGGACGGATTTACACCAATTTCGAAAGGAACCTAGCTATGATGGTGATGTATGTCCCTGTGAAGTTTGAATTAGACTGGAGTAACCGTTTTCGAGTTAGAGTCCGAAACAAAAATGTGGACGGACAGATGGATGGACAGAAAAACGGACAAAAACGAAGAAACGGACGGAAAAACGGACAAACAAACAGACGGAATTTCACCAATTTCGAAAGGAACCTAGCTATGATGGTGATCTATCTCCCTGTGAAGTTTGAATTTGATTGGTCAAACCGTTTTAAAGTTAGAGTCCGGAAACGAAAATGTGGACAAACAGATGGATGGACAGACAAACGGACGAAAAACGGACAAACGAACACACGGAATTTCACCAATTTCGACAGGAACCTAGCTATGATGGTGATCTATCTCCCTGTGAAGTTTGAATTTGATTGGTCAAACCGTTTTAAAGTTAAAGTCCGGAAACGAAAATGTGGACAAACAGATGGATGGACAGACAAACGGACGAAAAACGGACAAACGAACACACGGAATTTCACCAATTTCGAAAGGAACCTAGCTATGATGGTGATCTATCTCCCTGTGAAGTTTGAATTTGATTGGTCAAACCGTTTTAAAGTTAGAGTCCGGAAACGAAAAATGTGTAGACGGACAGACGGACAGACAGACAGACGGACAGACGGACGTCGGACACATCAATCTAATAGGCGGGTTGGTTACACGCAACCCGCCTAATAAAATTATTACACTCCAACAGAAAGAATAAGACCACTGCCACTGTCATTATTTTCTCCCTGGTATTTAGCAAAATGGGCCTTGAAACAGGGGTCATGTGGTTATATTGGAATTAACATTCATAGCAATTTCCCAAACATGTTGACAAGCATTTGTCTTTTTCAATATGATGCCAAAAAAGGTGTTTTCACATCCAAAATCAATACAAGCAAGGTATGAAATTAAGTCAAGATAGTTTTGGGACCACAGGACTGATAACTTGCTAAAGCCATTGTAAGTATTAGGCCATAGAAATGTGAACGTAGCATGCATATTATATAAGTGTATATGGATCCCAACTCAGAGCTTCATCACAATATGTCAAGGACACTGGGCAGACATAACAATAACATTTCTACTCCCTAAATAAAAAGTTAAGGTGTATTCCCAACTATAAAGATTACTGGCAGAATAGTAAAGGCCAATTCAAATGCAAAGACCATTAATATTGAAGACACTCAGAACTGCAAATCTTAAACATGAAACCCAAAGCTTTAAAGTTACAATTATATGATAATAATAACAGCCAATTTCCGTATTTTATAAAGAAAAGATCAAAATTTTCATGAAAAAATATGTTGCTAAACACTACTCCAGTACTACAGTATACTACAACATCTAAAACTTGCATCTGAAATTTGCACAAACATATCACTTCTTGATGAAAAGACAAAATAAATACAAGATGATAAGGATGACAACTGAAATTCTAAATATATTTTCAAACAATTTAATAGTCATCAGATTGCCACAAGCATTCCTATCCACAGAATATGACATATCTTTATCATGAATTGAATTTCAATGCTTTACAGCTTTTGCTGCTTTTCCAGATGACAAAAATTGCACTGGCTTTTCCCCAAGAAGTGAAGCCCTTCTTTCAGGCCCAAAACTTGTATAAAGACAAATTATTTCCACAATAAGAATAAGGTAAATGCGGCTATTAGTCAAAATGATTCCAATTTCACAGGTATATTCTCAGCGTGACCATGCTGAACAGAATTTAATTGTAGTAAGCATGTGTTTAATTATCTTCTTACTTTTGTTGACCTTCCCAATCATTCTTCCCGACATAAACAATCGCCAAAATTTTGATCCAAACGTCAAAATTGGCAAGAGTCTGGATCAAAATGGAGAATATGGAACCACCACTTTATGGAAGAGATCATGTATCTATATTTCAGTATCAATTGATATGGCTTTCTGGATTTCAATAAGTTTATTTAAATAGACTATTATTTGCAATAGCTCATTTCACAGGATTTTGTAAATATTTATGTTTACCTACTTTATGTTTTAAGAAACAATTCACACATGGGAAGAGATTTAATCTACGATGTTTTATGGAATCTCTGAAAAATTAATCTCTAAAATCTATGACCATTTTAAATATCTTACACATTAAGAGAATTGTTTGTGGTAATCTGAATCATTACTGGGCACTCCATCATTACTCGCTCTCCACCTCTGAGATTGGAATTCGAATCCCAACCTGACCTCAACTGGGAAAGCTGGTAGTTATCGTTGGTCGGTGGTTTACAGTACAGAACCTTGACCAACTGTATGTAATGGTTTCCTCTGCCCTTCTACCCATCACAATATAACTGACAAAAAGGTACTTGGCATGACATAAAAAATGAATAAATAAAGGTTATAAATACAAAACTAGAGTATTTGGTTATTTTAGTAAAAAAAAACAATAACTGGTTAAAATTTTTGAATAGGTTGTTGCATTTTGGATTAAATGAATTGCATGAATTACAATATAAATGCACCAAATTGTACAACTCTATGTGCTTCATATATAGCTTTTGAAGATATTTTTGAAAAAAAAATTTTAAACTAGTTTTCAACCAGTTATTAGTTGCCTTAGGGAAACAATTGCTTTGGAATGATAAAACCAGCTTACAAAAATGGAAAACACATTTAATTATTGATCAATATGTAAGGAGAATTAAAGTTTGATTATGAACACTGAGATGGCATTTTAATCCCACACAACTAAGGTCATATCTTGGGAAGCTATTACTACCGTGGAACATTATTGTTATTATTATTAGTTAGAGTATTACTATTCTTTTAATTACCATATAAGTATTTATACAATGCCAGGTTAATGTAGTACATCATCCAAGGCACCGTATGTCAAATGAACAACCGAAAGAAAGAAATATGTCTTCACTGGTTTAACAAGTTAACAAGTTCTTATTATACTTAAGTCCAACATGGTATCAGCTGATATTAGATCCCACACAAACATTCTCCAATCTCCATTGTAGTAGAAAATACAAGATGTATCAGATTATCAGTTCACACTACTCACTTCCTCTACCAATCTCACTTCAGATGTCCTTTTGAGGGTCCAGTATGGCTGTTCAAATAATCCATGTGGACAACCAGCACCTAAGAAGATGTATATCAAATTGGCAGTGTTTTAATCCTGAAAAAAACATGCAAATTTAGAGAATTGTGGTTCCTCGCTTCCACAAGAATTCAAACAATTATTACCTTGTTCTGATTTTTTAATTTAGCACAATGTTGTTTATGTATATTACATTAATTCAGCAAAGCCTTACTGTAAATCCTTGAAAGGGTTTCTTCTTTGCAAATTCAAATAGCACAATAGCACAAATTAAAATAAAACAGTTGACATAGTGTAGCACCTAAATCCTTATCAACTGTATATCTTAAAGGGTAGTACTTCAGAATATCATCTAGCAAAAAATATAATTGGTAGATCTAACCACTTGGCAAAAATTGACAAATGACAATATTTTATTAGGTCCTGGCAAAAACTGTAGATTACCTGTCTGTGTGGACCCTCCGAACAAAAATGGTGAAACTCTGACAAGGGGTTTAGTCTGTGGCATGGAGACAAAGTCTCAAAACCAACAGCAGGGGATATAATTGGTTGCTATGGAAACCCTTCTTATCACCTCATGCCCAAGCTATATCAGGGGCCGATTTCACTAAAGGACTTAAACAAAGTCCCTTTATTGGCTAAGTTTGGGACTTAAATCTAAGACTTTGGTCTTAGCTAGGTCTGGACTTAAATGGATTTCACAAAAGGGTGACTTAGCTAAGTCCAAGCTTATCAAATAACCACAGTGGTTTTCTGTGTCATGTGACCTTTCATATCCTTCATTTGATTTTATCTAAGGATAAGTGCTGTTTTGAAATAGAAAACCTTGTTACATCATATAAACTTACGAAAGACTACTTCATTAAAGTGTTCTGTATAATTATACTTTATTTACAGTCATTTCAAATTTTGAAGTGGAGAAAAGTTTATGGCGGCCATATTTAAGTCCTCTTTACAAAATTTAAGCCCACTACCTCCCAGACTTAAAGTTAAGTCCACTGACTTAGCAATTTCATGGGCTTAGATGCTTTGTGAAATCCGCTAAGTCTAAGACTAATGTCTTAAATTTAAGTCTAAATCTGTACTTAAGTCCCTTTGTGAAATCGGCCCCAGGTGTAATTAGCTTTATGGTACACTTTTTTCACCAAAAAAGATTTAGTCTGTGGCAACAAAGTCCCATAACCTGAATGTTGAAACCAAATGGTTGCTATGGCAACAGTTTTATTTGCATGTTTATATGTTTGGGTTCACATTTTGGGTTCAAATTTGGTGAAAAATCTGTTTAAGAGTAAAGTACATAATACAAAACCCCCAAACTAAAAAATATCATAAAAATGATTGTCATGTACTACATATAAGGGTACTGTGCTGATTTCTTTTTCCATATAAGGACATTGAAGCATCGATTTTTCTGTATTCTGCGGGTGTGGCCAGTTAGTATTGATCTCTCTTATACTTTGCAGAATGACATATTTATTGATTTGGAGAAAACATCATTAAGCTTCTAGAACCTTCTGTGTATTTCTAGTTATTGTAAGGGTATTGATCTGTTTGCATTTTTCTTTCTAGAACCTTCTAAAATCCCCGGTTCTATACTGTATATATGGCAGAAGACCTGAACACAATGTGCCATAAGGATAGTAATCCTTTAAGTTGCAATATTAACTGTAGATTTATCTGTGTCAAGTAGATACAAACTATTTATAATCCACATCTCCATGGTGAATTCTTACTGGAACGAACTGGATTTAGTGTCAAGACATCCTTGATAGTGGATTACTGATTACTGTAGTAATTCAGAGTAATTTGGATATATACTGTGCATCTGGATCTGGATACAAACGTGTTGTGCTGGTGAACACTGGATGGATCATTGGACAGATTACTGGACAGAGTGAATAAACTGATTTCAGCTTTTATGTAAGTGGATAAAATACTGTTGTCAGGTCAGATTGGTTTATTACTGTATTATTATAGTTATTATATAAACCAGTTGATGGTAATTCTTTTTTATTTTAAAATAAATTTGTTAAACTTTTTGCCTTTGCCTGTTACAACTTAAAAGCAACCAATAACTGTTACCAATCTTGCCCCGTCAACCATAAAACTTTGGCAAAGGGTTTCATTACATCATGCTCAAAACTGGATAAGGATCTCTTTAGGGTGCAGGTTTCCCCAAGTTTCTAAAAGTTTGGCAAAGGATTTATTCTGCAGGAAACAATCCCAAACAGCAAAATTTTAATAAAAAGGTTGCCTTGATCCTGCCCAAAATTTTACAACTGTACATCCCTATAAGATACCGTAAATGACCTATTTAGCGCACAGTACACTAAGGAAAGACTATTTTTGTTCAATATTTCGTGGAAAAAAATTCCCCTTTTAGCGCACCCATCATGAAACACTTTCCGGGATGAAGTATAGGTCAATCCGGTAAAAATAACAGTGTTTCGACATTTAGAATCTACTAAAAATACACACTTCCTGTAAATATGGCGGTAGATAAAAACAAACTCGAAAGTCGTGACAAAAATGTCAATTTATTAAGTAAAAATACATACAATATACAAAAAATATGTGGATATTGTGCACTGTCACCGACGATATTGCTGGAAAAAAGAGGTAGGGTACGGTTACAAGGGCGGATGCGCTAAATAGGTCATTTACGGTATACTCTTCCATCAAATTTGGTAAAAATCGGTCAAGGGTTTGAAAGTAATAAATAATAAGTAATAAATAAGGTTAAAGTTTTTGTGACAGAGAGATGGACAGACACATAGACAGACACACAGATGGACAGATGGATGAACAAAATTTAATATCCTATTTCTGCTCGGGCTGAAATAGAGGACAACACTGAAACCATGATGCAAACACTACGATCAGGCAAGACTACTGATTATTTTGTCTGAGTAAAGTACTCAGTGCTCATAGTAAATAGAGGTAAGAAGCCACTTCCTAGCCAGCTGTTGTAATACACACTTTCTCCTGCTTTTTCTCTTGATTTTTTTAATGCCTGGAGCATTCCTTTACACTCACAAAACTTTTCCCCCTGCAACACCTTTGCCACTTACTGGCTGTGATCAAAGTAATTAGCTTACTCTAATCGAATTAATGGATGGTCTGAAGTCATCCCCCCATTTATTTTTAATCGGCCTGATTTTTTTTTATGTTTTTGTTGTAAAGTTGTAATTGGTGGCACTGTTACATAGAACAGCCTTGGGATAAATTTAAGTAAAAGTTTTCTGTTTCCAGGATATTTTTAGATATTGATAATTTAGCTTTGAATTTTCCTTAAAAGTTTTATACTGATTTCTTTGTTACTGTAATTGTTTGTGGCCATTTTTGTGTTTTAACTGAAATCTGAAAATTTATGAATGACGCTGTACAGAAAATACTCTCAGCAAATATACAATTCATATGAAACATGCATTTAAAACCAATTTAAGCTATTAACAATGTTCACAAATAATAGATTTTGTTCAATTTGTATCCAGGCCATTTTAACTTTTTTGCAAAATGAAGAGTGATATGAGAGTGCACACCTAAACAAGATATAACCTTGTAACTGTCTACTATGCTATAAAAGGCCAAAATAAAACTGCTTTCTTTCTGAGACAGGTATTACTCACACTACAATCACTACCTGGTACTGAAAATTTTCATATCACACGGTGTATATTACTCAAAGATCAAAAATCAGAAAGTAACAACAAATTTATAGAGAAAAACATTCCCACAAACACCATACAAACTGTTAACACTTAACACAGAAAAGTAATTATCTATTTAGAAAAGTTTCCTTATTGTCAAAGGATCTGCACAGCTTTCCTCAACTTTTTTCACTAAAAGTAGTATCTTCCCATACAATGGAAAACAAGAAGCCCTGGTAGTAAGGAGAGCTGATGCATATTTTTATCCATCCATACTAGGAGCAATAAGTGTTATATAGATAGTTTGGGCACACCTTTTTGACCTTCAACTAAAACCCAAAGTCAAATGATTTTCTATAGGTTGGTTTAATATGCCAAACCTCTAGGTGCAATAAGAAGAAAGTTATAAGCACTTGTTAAAGTTGGATGGACTCATTTGACCTTGAAGGAGGGGTCCAAGGTCAAATCTGACCACATCAAATCCCTACCCATGATTTCTGTAGGTTGGTTTCAGATCCTAAACCTCTATGACCAATAATACACACTATTACAAGATACAGACACTATTTGACCAAAATAGCTAAGTGGAGTATCTCTGGTAGTTCAGCAATGATCCTGAATGAAAATCCCAAGGTTAAATATTTAAATGCATATAGAGGGCATATATTCTGGTTTAAAATATCCATCATAAAGAAACTCCATCTAACCTTCTGCAGCTGATAATCAGTCACATTTTGTCGGTATAAAAAAGGTTAATTATTTTCAAAGAAACGGTAGTGGCAGTCATCTTGTTTTTCAAAATGAGGCTAAATTTATTCCCAGACTTGCTTTTGTGATAAGAACATGCTCTGTAAATGTAAGAAGTCTAGTTTTAAAACCTTTGTGAGAGAATAGGTAATAACTGTGGCTGCGTAATAAAGAGTAATCCAATGTATCTACCAGACAAATCCAGTAGATACAAATAATGATCATTGCCACTGATTATGTGTACTTTTATGATAAATTTAACCAATTTTAAAATATAATTATAGCAAAAATTTCCATGTAAAAACATGTATATATAAAAGGCAAAGTAAAGCCAATTACTTATCATGTGTTAAAATTTCCCAATCATTTCTAAATGTCTTGGAAATGATATTAAAATTTTTAAACTTTGCTACAAGTGACTTGTATGTCCTCTGTGGCAAATTTCTATTTTCCGTTTTTTTGAAACCTCAGTATTACTAGTTTTCTACTTGTCAAACAGGATGCCAGTCTGATGCACATTTCCCTCTCTAACTAATGCTGATACACACTTGTCCTCCTGGGTAATGAGAGACACATATGCATATAACTTTTCCATTAATAATCTCCATTATTCCAGGGTAAGGATCAAACCTGCGAACTTCAGTGAGTGTTACATTGTCCACTACCCTAATCTTACACAGATGGACAAAATATAAACAGACATAACCGTGTGATCTGGTTTCCATGTACCCTTTGAGTATGTTCTTAGGGTGGAGGTTAAGCAGTGTATACATGCTTGTGAAGACTAAATTTCTAATAAACAATTTGGCATCTCAAACAACTGAAAACTAATATAATGAGTTTAAATTAATGCTGATTCAAATAAATACCTAGCTTACACCAGGCCACCCTAATTGCAATTATGTAGTGATACTCCAAACAGGCTTTGAATTAGTATATGGTCTACTAGGGTCTACTAGTGCCAATCTATTGGAACGATATGCTATCTTATCACTACACTACATGGCTCGTTCTCAGAGGTACAAAGATATATGATCTCATTATAAAACATGGACTGAAAATTTTATTGATTATTGTAAAATATGTTGAGCATTTCTATAATAAAGGTTTGCTATTTAAAAGAAAAATATATCATTTTGACAACATAAATTAGATAATCTGAGATATATTGTAAAGTTTCTAACAAGATCAAGGGAAAATTTCTTTAACTGCAACATTTATAATTTCTGATAGAAGTAGAACTGTAAAATTTCTGCCATATTTCCAAGGGTCTCTTAACACCTTACACAAAGACCTAGTTGGGGACACCTTCATTACAATTTTATTACTTTATACTACATGTATTATACATTGTATTTCAAATAGAACCCTGGTCTGTCTTCAAGGCCAAATTCACTTGGATTAACTTTAATAATAGAAGACTTCATCATAATTGAGAAATATACGGTATTCATAGAAGATTGGAAGTGTTGTTGGAGGCCTTTTATCAAGAAAAAATTTCTTTTTCACCAACTACCTTTTAGCACAAAAAAAAATTGTTATAACATGTAAGTTTTCAACAAATTTATGCTTTCACTAAAATTAGCAGATGAACATCTGACAGCTCTCAAATATAACAGATTACAAGATTTCAAAAAATAATAATTTTATCGGAGGTGCATCTCAGAATTTCCTTTTCACTTTCTGAGCTGTTATTATTTTCAGCCATCAGCCTACTCATTATTATTACAAAAATAACAATAGTCCTCTTCATGTTAAATTATTAGTTCTTAAATTAATTTTCATGGTCCAAGTAACTGCAGCTGAACCATTATCATTATCACTGTTTCATAACCTTAAATGATATTTCCACAGAGCCGAATACAAACACCCATTCCATCCCTTGCACAGATTATGTTGAGGGTGTTTCTAAATATTCTGTAAAAGCTCACATAGAAGCACTGACATCCATCCTAGTTTTCCATGTGTACAGAGAAAATGAATATCTCTGATATTACAAATTTTTTA
This sequence comes from Sabellastarte sp. h YS-2021, assembly GCA_964017235.1. NCBI lineage: Eukaryota > Metazoa > Annelida > Polychaeta > Sabellida > Sabellidae > Sabellastarte > Sabellastarte sp. h YS-2021. Next base: position 121,643,019 of record OZ024930.1, on the reverse strand, counting down.
CTAAATCTAGATCAATTCCTTAACAGGATACAAATTTACGACATTCTTCAAACTACTTACCTATGTTTATCAGCACGGACCAATATTTACAGGCCACATTAAAGCAATTTCAATTGCAAGCAACTTCAGAGTCATATTCAGTAAAGTGTAATCTTACTTAATCCCATTTTTAGCCTAATCCAGGCCAGTAAATCCATTGCTGCTACTCAACATAGCTATATTACTCTCCCATCAGGAGAAAACCCAATTCAGGAGTGTATGCTGCTATAGGTTTGAAATCTATTGTTGTGATATTTTAAGGGGGCCTATTTACGGTAAAGGTATCTTTTTTCACGGTCCTTATAATAAAGTCAATTGTTCCACTTGCTAATATCGAGCCAAGTGGTAAAGCTTCAAACACACTTTAAAGGGTGGTCCTTGGTTTAGCTTCCAGAATATCTAGCTCCTAGTTCTTACATTGCTGCACTCATTGTTGAAAACCAAATGCCCAACCATTGAGAAGTCTTGAGATAATTACTTCTATGATGTACAGTATGTTACATATTATTCCCACTGATTTTACTGGGCACCTGGTCACAAAACAAAAGTTAAAGCTAAAATCTTTTTTTAATATCTGGTATAAGTAATTTTTTACCAGAAATCTTAGTTGAGACATATTGTACACATGTTGTTTCAACAGAACAATATACCTCAATGATCAAATGTTGAATATCACTAATTTTTATATTTTCATAGTATTTAATGAGTACACAAAATGAAATTCATTGTTCCAGATTTATATAGCTGTAGGGCAAGTATGTGTATGGTACCTGCCATAGAGATGTTTAGCAATGAAGGAGATTAAGATAGAAAAGCTATTACTTGTAAATACTCATTTCAACTTTGTGGCAAGTATGTTAAATATGTTTTTGATCAATTGTCTGGAACACAGTTAGACAAAAAGGTGAGAATATATACACATAAGACACATTACACCTGAACATTTCTTATACAAAGTTCTATTATCCAAATATCTTATTTTATGAACTCCAGTTAAATCTCCTATTATTGCACTTTACTATTGTTTTATACAAATTTATCTCTTCTGCTGTATGATTATTGCATGATCTGAACCAAATCTTCCTGTCCCATTATGTTCAGATAGTCAAGGTTCTATTGTATTTGCTGATATCCCTTGTTCTTGCTTATTAAAACCAGTAGACTCTTTGCAGCTCTGTTTTGTGACAATACAGTAAGTGGCATTTTTGTAGAGATGTAAGAGCAGAACTAGGTAAGTTGTGGCATGCAGACTGGCGGCTGAAACGAATGCACCAAGATACCCACATCAGATGTAACATTTAAGCTAAAACCCTTGTCTCACTGTTCTACTTGGGTACACTGACAAATAAGGTCATAGTTCTAATTAACTCTAACCCACTTTTGTGACACTCTCCTTCAAAAAGCAGACTCTAAGTCACAACAACCAAGTACAGAAATCAACATCAAAAATCGGGGCCTAAAATCTCAAACTTGGGGTTTTACATCTATTTCAACTGTCATGGCCATATTTTGCAAAGCTTTTAGTGTGTCTCTAGACTTGCTCCAAGTCTTTGTATTTCTTATTCCACCAAATCTGACATACATGGAAACATTATGAATCCATCTGATGGGTGGGGATATTACTGTCAGGATGAAATACAAATACTTTTGTCAGCACCAAATTCTAGGCCAGTGCCAGGAGAGTAAGTGTCACTCAGTCCTCATATAATATACAAGACAAAAAAAAGATGAGGAAAGTCTAGTGTGTCTCACATGAGCTGACTTTGTATCCACAACTGTATAGGCATCAGTCAGAAATGACGACATTTGCTGGATCTAGGCTTGTCTTTGCTTGCTTGGTGGGACATTTTTACTGCAATGAAAACCATGCAAGCCAAATCGAAAAACTCACAAGTTTGAAAAGTTAAGAAATACTTATTCTGTTGAAGTTAGACTTTCACAGAATATGCTATAACATTAATTACAAAAACTGGCTAAATAAAAACATCCAACAATACGTATTTACTGAAGTATATAAGATAAATGAAGCAAAAAATCAAACGCTTCCAATTTACGCGGCCAACAAGAAAAGAAGGAAGAGTTGAGAAGAGTTCCACGAGAGTACAACCTGAGGCTACGGCCAACTATAAATGTCTATTTTTCTTGGACATTGGCCGGATGGCTGCGGCCATCTGAGATCAGCATTCAGTTCCACATGTTAAGCTATTGTAGCGCCATAAAATGACAAACTGTTCAACCACTGGCCCATAGAGGTCACAGCACCCGATAACCAACACAATGGGGGGCAATGTAGCATTTGAGTAGCCTTGCTGAAGGCTCAAGTTTCTTTGCAATTAGAGAAAGTTTTCAGTTGAGATAATGAAGTTTCAGTTTCTATAATGTACTCATACATGTACTGACTTTTAGAGCAGTAAACAGCTAAAAGATCAGTCTGATACAGTTCTATCTCTTAACACATATGAGTGCTTTATGAATACTAAATATCTGTGTGCATGTTTGAAAAGATATCATGCAAATTTGAGCCTTAAGCAAGGATAGCATTTGAGCAGAGTCGTCCATCACAAAATATACTGAAGAATGTGTTTTGTTGTGGTCCTCCATCAAGTAAGTCAGTAAAAGCAAATTTTAACATGGAATAATTTTGTCTCCCATATTTTTGATGGATTTTAATGCAATAAGAACAAGACCACTGCCATGGTATGATCTCCCGCCGCACTACATCAAAAAGTAGGTGAACAACATATTTGACAAAACTCCTTTAAATTGAATAGTTTTGCTGTTATAAATTATTTAAATCAAAAAAGTCAAAGTAGCTGTAGGCGAGTAATTAGCCTATGTGAAGGCCCTTGCAAAAGTAGGTGAATGAGTTATTTGAGAAAAAATTGGCTATCTGCAATACTTTTCAGAGATAATTCGCATTTACTCATTTTGAGTAGGTGAGTAATTAGCTATGGGTGTGAAACTTCACCAAGTGAAAGCTCTCCTAAAAGTAGGTGAATGAATTATTTGAGAAAAATTGGCTATCTGCAATACTTTTAGCGATAATTCGCATTTACTCATTTTGAGTAGGTGAGTAATTAGCTATGAGTATGAAACTTCACCAAGTGAAAACTCTCCCAAAAGTAGGTGAATGAGTTATTTGAGAAAAATTGGCTATCTGCAATACTTTTAGCGATAATTCGTATTTACTCATTTTCAGTAGGTGAGTAATTAGCTATGGCTCTGAAACTTCACCATATGAAAACTCTCCCAAAAGTAGGTGAATGAGTTATTTGAGAAAAATTGGCTAAGTACAATACTTTTAAGACATAATTTGCATTTACTCATTTTGAGTAGGTGAGTAATTATCTACGGGTCTGAAACTTCACCATGTGAAAGCTCTCCCAAAAGTAGATGAATGAGTTATTTGAGAAAAATTGGCTATCTGCAATACTTTTAGAGATAATTTGCATTTACTCATTTTGAGTAGGTGAGTAATTAGCTATGGGTCTGAAACTTCACCAAGTGAAAGCTCTCCCAAAAGTAGGTGAATGAGTTATTTGAGAAAAATTGGCTATCTGCAATACTTTTAGCGATAATTCGCATTTACTCATTTTGAGTAGGTGAGTAATTAGCTATGGGTCTGAAACTTCACCAAGTGAAAGTTCTCCTAAAAGTAGGTGAATGAGTTATTTGAGAAAAATTGGCTATCTGCAATACTTTTAGCGATAATTCGCATTTACTCATTTTGATTAGGTGAGTAATTAGCTATGGGTGTAAAACTTCACCAAGTGAAAGTTCTCCCAAAAGTAGGTGAATGAGTTATTTGAGAAAAATTGGCTATCTGCAATACTTTTAGAGATAATTCGCATTTACTCATTTTCATTAGGTGAGTAATTAGCTATGGGTCTGAAACTTCACCATGTGAAAGCTCTTCCAAAAGTAGGTGAACGAGTTATTTGAGAAAAATTGGCTATCTGCAATACTTTTAGCGATAATTCGCATTTACTCATTTTCAGTAGGTGAGTATCTATGGGTCTGAAACTTCACCATGTGAAAGCTCTCCCAAAATTAGATGAAGGAGTTATTTGAGAAAAATTGGCTATCTGCAATACTTTTACAGATAATTCACATTTACTCATTTTGAGTAGGTGAGTAATTAGCTATGGGTCTGAAACTTCATCAAGTGAAAGCTCTCCCAAAAGTAGGTGAATGAGTTATTTGAGAAAAATTGGCTATCTGCAATACTTTTAGAGATAATTCGCATTTACTCATTTTGAGTAGGTGAGTAATTAGCTATGGGTCTGAAACTTCACCAAGTGAAAGCTCTCCCAAAAGTAGGTGAATGAGTTATTTGAGAAAAATTGGCTATCTGCAATACTTTTAGCGATAATTCGCATTTACTCATTTTCAGTAGGTGAGTAATTAGCTATGGGTCTGAAACTTCACCAAGTGAAAGCTCTCCCAAAAGTAGGTGAATGAGTTATTTGAGAAAAATTGGCTATCTGCAATACTTTTAGAGATAATTCGCATTTACTCATTTTCAGTAGGTGAGTAATTAGCTACGAGTCTGAAACTTCACCATGTGAAAGCTCTCCCAAAAGTAGATGAATGACTTAAAAAGTAGATGAACAACTTATTTGAGAGAAATTGTGTAGCTGCAATACTTTTGAAGATATAAGGCATTTACTCATTATGGTTATCATTAAAAATTGACAAAGTAGCTATTACGGTTTGCGAGATATTTGTCATTTTTCACATTTTCACCAAAAGTAGCAAGAAAGTAGCCATTACTCACTTGTACATTGAGCAACAGTTGTGAAACTTAAATATGTTACAGTTCACAAAAAAGTAGATGAACAACTTATTTGAGAGAAATTGTGTAGCTGCAATACTTTTGAAGATATAAGGCATTTACTCATTATGGTTATCACTAAAAATTGACAAAGTAGCTATTACTCACTTAGCTATGGAGATACACTTGCAAACTAGTGACCATGTTGTAGCTGTGGAGATAGTAGCTGAACAACATATTGGAACAAAATTGTGTAGCTGCAATACTTTTGAAGATATAAGCCATTTACTCATTATGGTTATCATCAAAGTAGCTATTACTCAGTTAGCTATGGAGTTACAGCTGTGAAAATTCACAATACAGTATATCCAAAAGATAGGTGAACAACATATTCGACAAAAATCCTCTATATTCAATAGTTTTTGAGTTATAAGTGACTTGCTCAATGGTCAAATGTTAAACTTAGTATAGCTATTACTCAGTTAGCTATGGTGCTACACCTTGGACACCTCACCATGATATAGTACATGAAGGAGTTGTTGAACAACATATTTCAGGCCAATATTGTAAGTAACAGTTACAAAGACAAAATCAATTTACTCATTTTGCTCATTGTTAATAACAGAAAATAGCTATTACTCACTTAGCTATGAAGATAGAACCCTAAAAATGGTATCATCTTGTAGGCATGGAGAAAGTAGCTGAACAACGTATTTTACAGAAACACTCTAAATGCAGTCGTTTTGGAGTTATGAGCACTTTACTCAAAGTAGCCACCATTGCTATTACTCACTTAGCTATGGTCCTAGGTGTGCAATAACAGCATCAAATGAAAGGACATAAGCAATAAGGTCATAAAAAACATTGAAAAGGCCAAGGAGAAACAACCAGTGTGATGTACAGCCCTTTATAAAAGCGTGACACACACTCAATAACACACAAACACACGCACACACGCACGGAATGCGTTTTGTAATCTCCCGGCCGGCCGGCGGGAGATGAGCGGAAGCTCTCTAGAACTAACTGTGTATTTATAAAAAACATGCATCTATACATGTATATGTTGTATTGAATGTAGATAACCATTGAATGTACAGATTCAATGGGTTAGTCATTGAATGTGTAAAATGAACAGTCATTCAATGTGTACATTCAATAGTATAACTGTGGAATGTGAACATTCCACAACCATAGTCATTGAATGTGTATATGAACTTAACAAATGCAAATAAGTAAATGATGCTGCACAAAATGGAACTTATTATTGCCATTTTCTCAATAAATCACATTTGTCGATATTAACTTAAAAAAAAACTTTGGCAATCAGTTTATTATCTGTAGTCAGTTACTTAGTTATGTATTATAAAAAACTGTTGGGTTTTCTTAGAATACAAGGTTTATCTGAATCTGCTTTCTAATTACAGTATATTGTTCGCAATGAATCTCTCTAACCATACAGGGGTGCCACTACGGGACTATTATCACAATTAAATACCCAAATTTCACACTTAATTAGATGAATTAATTGCTATCAATTCCTATCACACACAAAGAGACCATACAATAACTACTCAGGCTTGAACTGTTTCTCTTTCTTTATTTTATTGAGAGGCCAAATGTCTTAATATTTGTGGATTAAAGTACAGCTTATAATGCAGCATTTGTAACGGCTTTGATCAGAAAGGCTTGATGCATCATTAAGAATTTCTCAGAGATCATAAATAATGCAATGAAATATTTGACATTTATGTCATTACATATATGTTTATTAATTTTAATGTTATAGACTGATCCTTCTTTTTGTCAATTCCTGAAATGTAACACTTTTATTCCAATTAATTTAATTGCTTATTATAATGCTAAAAATATCCAATATAGGTTATAATATAAGCCTCTGAAATCAATATCTGTATTTCATAATTCATTATTTATACATTTCATGCCTTGGGTCATTGAATGTGCACATTCAATGATTTTAGCCATTGAATGCACACATTCCACAGCTCAGCCATTGAATGCATACATTCAATGATTTGCCCATTGAATGTACACATTCAATAGTTTGACCCATCGAATGTATACATCTGATATTTCTAACCCATTAAATGTTCAAAGAATGTAGCAGATAGGGGTTAAACATTTAAATTATTTTATTTTATTTCGACAACCGTAGGTCTTGTAGATATACCACATACATCGAGTCCTGGTTGTCCATTCTTACTTTACTACGTCAACCCGGGATTGAATTTAAGTTGTAAAATATGTCAAAAATACTTCGTTGTTTTGCAATTTGTCACAATAAACTTCTTTCATTACAATAAAATATGGTTGTATATTAAGGCGGCCAACAAGATTAAAGATCACCTCAGTGTTGAAGGCATCAGACCAGTATTATACATCCATTTTTCTTGGACGTTGGCCAGATGCCTGCGGCCATCCAAGATAGCATTCAGTTCCACATGGTAGGCTATTGTAGTGCAATAAAATATCTATTTTTCAGCAATTAGCAACAAATTAAGGGAACACAAATTCATTTAACCTTGTTGTAAAAAGGGTTATTCACTCTATTCAAAACAGCCCCTTTCAGCAACATGTGCAACTTCTGTTTATGAAAAAGGAACACATCCAAAACTCAACAGTTTTTCTTGTCACATGTACTTCTAACCTGATCTTTGTACAAAGTAGCTTTCATAAATTAATTGATATTTCATACAGCCCTCCAAGATTCCACCAGAGAAAACTCACCACCATAACTAAGTTCCACCAATGTACTTCTTAATACAAACAATTAAGTTCCTTTCCCCAGCTATCATAAATATTCATGTCAAATCATTTGTAATTTATTCATGAAAAAGTCTCTCCCTGAGATTGACCATGTTTGTCTTCCTGTTCCCACTTCTCCAGACAAACAGCTCCTTCTTAGATTGTCTCTCAAACTGAACAAGGCAGGAAAACTGATGAACTTTTCACATTTTAAGTGACAACACCATAGAAACACAGATCAGTATCTAACTACAGATAAAATAAGAACTAGACCAAGGACGCATCTGTGGCCAGATGCAAGATTTATCCACCGGAAAAGGACACGTAACATGGTTTTGAAGATAAAATGGCATTTTTCATGATGGTGGCCAAAATTAAAAATTTTTTCAATTATTCACAGACATTAAAGGAGTAGTCTTTATTTTCTAGTTGGTCCAATATGTGTTCGAAATTGATATATCTGTTACAGTTTTTGAGATAAATGACATTTTCCATTTCCACCAAAACTCAAGATGTTGGCTGAAATTTGGAAAAGTCATAATTTTTCTGAGATCCTAGAGGATTTGTGTACCCAGTTATTAATCAAGGAGGTTCAAAATTTGCCTAAAATGGCTGTATCTGCTAAAGTTTTTCAGATAAATGACATTTTCCATTTCCACCAAAGATGGTCCCCAAAACTTGAAGAAGTTCAAATTCTTCAGAGGTCCTAGAGGAGTGGTCCATAGGACCCTGAGGGTCAAAAATTTACCTGAATTTGCTCTAGCTCATACAGTTTTCCAGAAAAATGATATTTTCCATTTCCAACAAAATTCAAGATGGCGGCCAAAATTTGGAAAAGTCATAATTTGTCAGAAGTCTTAGAGGAGTACTCCAAAAATTGCCCGAAATTCAAGATGGTGGCTAAAATTTGGAAAAGTCATAATTTGTTGGAGGTCTTAGAGGAGTACTCCAAAAATTGCCCGAAATTCAAGATGGTGGCTAAAATTTGGAAAAGTCATAATTTGTTGGAGGTCGTAGAGGAGTACTCCAAAAAATGCCCAAAATTGCTCTATCTATTACGTTGAGATAAACATTTTCTATTTCCACCCAAATTCAAGATGGCAGCTGAAATTTAAAAAATTCCAAATTTTTTACAAGCCATAAAGGAATAGTTCTTAGTACCTTTAGAGGGGTAACAGGAAAATCTCTACACACTGTGGCTACGGTGGCAGCAGGGAACAGCGTCCCCATGCGTAATCCATAGTATCCACCAGATGCTATCTGGTGGACACAATTATGTACACTGTAATGGTGACAGATCCTAAAGTGTTAGGAAAGTCCACATAATCAAAGTTATGGATTTACATCCCATTCAACAGCAAGGGTCATATTGAAAACAAGCCCTTAGTATTGCCACTTTGGGGACTGAAACCCACACAGAGAGAACAGCCTGTGATTAGATGCCCAACTTACTGACCACTAGGCCACTGAGGACCTCTAGGAAGGTCCACAAACTTGACCTGCAATGGACAAACCATGCCCCTTCATAATATTCAGGGTGAGTTTTGTCATGGATCTGAAAGCAATGTTTTCTGACAGTTTATTCAAAGAATGTGAATAGAGAATAACATTAGAAGTGGAAATTTTCACAAAAGAATAATTTTAGCTGTATTATCTGTTCAGTCGGAACAGTGAAAATTACTTTTTTTGGTGAAAATTTAAACCTGTAAAGTTAATCTTTCAGATAGATTTTTTTAAAATGTATTTATTTACCTTTTATAACAAGGTGCATTGGGACTGGGCAGGTGAGGGTAGCAAACCTGCCATCAATTGCCCTTTACAGTGCCATTCATACACAGTATGAAATTATATTTGTAAAACTCTTTTAATTCCTATGCATAAAAAACTGTTAAATACTAAATTTTATGATGAAAAAAAAAATTCTTTTTTAATTCTTATAAAGGCTGGGCAACTATAAATCTCCCACCTGCAGGGGAGGGGGGCAGCCTCAGGTGTAACAGAAGGAAGACCAGCCATTATAGTACTTCACAATATTACTTTGCATATAATAGTTTCACTTTTTCTTTTATAATTTATAATTTTTAATCCTTTTTTAAAACAGAAGTGCAGAAGTCCTGGATGGGTGAGGGTATCAAACCCCACCATCAAGACTGTACATTGTGTAAACATACACAGTATGGTATCGAATATTATTTATTATTATTTTATTACATACTACCACAATGATAAGATCTTATTGCAATAAGTATTAAAAATATTGAACCAATAGAAGCTGATCACGAATAGAAAATGAATGCTAGTGAATTTTCCTGAAACTTTAACCGATATGAATTTTTTGCAATAGACACGCTCTAATTTATACTCAGACTGTATAGATACTCCAGGATTTAGTCCATTAACCCTTGGTGTGCCCAACATACCAAGGTCTCCACGGCTTTTGTTATTAATTTCATGGATGTTTTTACTCCTGCATTATTAACCAAGAGGAAAAATGACCAAACTACAGAAACTGTACTATTCCATTTCCTTGAAATACATATGAATTACAGAATACCCCCTCATGGGTTCTTTGGATATATGTAAGAATACATGTAGGTTCACAAAAAGTGTGCAAACTCAAAGGTAGAACATGTGTTTGCATGAAGTGAGTCAATTTTCATATTTTTAGTGCTATGTAAAAACCATGATATAAAAAAAAGCATGATATATTGTAGACACGAAGAAGACAGTAATAACATGACATATATAGTTTATGCAGAACTTGCTGTTTCCAACTATAATAGCACCAAAATAGCATCAGAGATGCCCGTACCCCACAGCCTGGGGAAATATTTTTCAATAGGATGAAATATAGAAGTAGTGAAACAGTACAAAGATCAGGATACTTTCAGAGCAGTGTCAGTTATATAAAGGTTCAAATAATGTTTAAGCAGAGAAAAATGATGTCTACGAGAAAGAAAATGTATATAAAGATGAAGTATTAAAACAAGACAATTCAAAAGCAAGACGACAGCATTAATCAGTAAACTAAAATTATGATGCTGTAAAATTTCCAAGATGTAGCCCAGACAAGATTTTATAGGTCAAGGTCACCACAGTAAGGTCAAAGGTCAAATCAAGGTCACACCATGACACTACACACCTACTGCCCCTAACCAATGTCCCTACCAAGTGTCAACTTCCTACACCTTACAGTTTCCGAGATACAGCCTGGACTAGATTTTATAGTCAAGGTCACTACGGCAAGGTCAAATCAAGGTCACACCATGACATTGCACACCTACACCCCCTAACCAATGTTCCTACCAAGTATCAACTTCCTACACCTTACAGTTTCTGAGATACAGCCTGGACAAACTTTTCTCACTGCCCACCCACCCGCCCATCAGGACACCATGGGTGAAAACAATACCCCAACAGCCCTAAAGGGCTGCGGGGTAAAAACTTTAATTAACATTTGCACAAAATGACTGAACAAAGTGGGTTGATTGGTTTGCAGAAAATATTTCTTCTATATTTATATTTTTACAGTAATAGTATCAAGCCACTCTTATTTTTTACATTTGTAAGTTCATGAAAAACTTTTACCAAGAGTGATAATGTCAATATGTTATATGTACATTGATGTACATAATTTGCAGCCTGGCTATTTTTCCCACAAGAATAGTGCAAAAATTTCAAATTAGATACAGTGAAACTTGAGTATAAAGACCGCCCTTGAGAAATAGAAAAATAACATCAGAGGTGCCGGTGTAGCGCAAAATAATGCATCCCCTAAAAAGTGTGTGGGGATGCATTATTTTGCAAGGAGGCTTGCAATATTTTGTATCCCTCTGCAAAATAATGTATCCCCTTGCAAAAAAGTGTATCCCCTTTGTAAAATAATGCATCCCCTGGGCAAGTGAACTATCCTCTAACTATATTATATGCTGTTTGTGCATTTTATTGTAAAATAATAATATAAGTTATGTTTAAGTACAAGCTAAAGAGACTATTTAAAATAATATTTATAAGTTATATTCAAGTACAAGCTAAAGAGTATATTAAAAGGAGTTGACACCTAAAAGTGTGGGATGGATTTGGGTTCTTTTGCTTTGTATGTGTAATGGATATTATTATGTAGCATTTTATGTATCATATCCCCATCTACATGCTTTTTAAGCGTCCCACAAGGGACGCTTGTTTGTGTATGGGAAACCTCCAGGCTCCGGCGGCTCCGCATTTTGTTTTCCTTATAACTCTGTAACCGTTAGGCGGATTTTGGCATTGATTGGTTAAGAAATGGCCGAGTAATTAATGATTAATTAATCATTATGAATTTTCCAAATAAGGAAAACACAAAAATGCTTATATCTCAAAAACCATGCTAGATAGAGCGATTTCGACGAAATTTTTGACCCACAGGGTATCTCTGCTGAGTAGTTATCCAAATTTTCAAAAAAAATTTATCTCGCCAAAAATGGCGGCCATTTTGAATTTTCGAATTTTTCGCAAAAATTCCAAAACATAAAAATGCTTATATCTCGAAAACCGTGCTAGATAGAGCGATTTCGACGAAATTTTTGACCCACAGGGTATCTCTGCAGACTAGCCATGCCAATTTCCAAAAAAATTTTGTCTTGCCAAAAATGGCGGCCATTTTGAATTTTCGAATTTATGCGCAAAAATTGCAAAACACAAAAATGCTAATATTTCGAAAACCGTGCTACATAGAGCGATTTCGACGAAATTTTTGATCTTCAGGGTATCTCTGCAGAGCAGCTATCTCAAAGAGCTTTCACATGGTGAAGTTTCAGACCCATAGCTAATTGCTCACCTACTCAAAATGAGTAAATGCAAATTATCTCTTAAAAGTATTGCAGATAGCCAATTTTTCTCAAATAACTCATTCACCTACTTTTGGGAGAGCTTTCACTTGGTGAATTCTCAGACCCGTAGCTAATTACTCACCTACTCAAAATGAGTAAATGCAAATTATCTCTTAAAAGTATTGCAGATAGCCAATTTTTCTCAAATAACTCATTCACCTACTTTTGGGAGAGCTTTCACTCTGAAGTTTCACATCCATTATTCACCTACTCAAAATGAGTAAATGCTAATTATCTGTAAAAGTATTGCGGATACCCAATTTTTATCAAATACTCATTCATCTACTTGTGGGAGAGCTTTCACATGGTGAAGTTTCAGACCCATAGCTAATTACTCACCTACTCAAAATGAGTAAATGCGAATTATCTCTAAAAGTATTGCAGATAGCCAATTTTTCTCAAATAACTCATTCACCTACTTTTGGGAGAGCTTTCACTTGGTGAAGTTTCAGACCCATAGCTAATTATTCACCTACTCAAAATGAGTAAATGTGAATTATCTCTTAATAGTATTGCAGATAGCCAATTTTTCTCAAATAACTCATTCACCTACTTTTGGAAGAGCTTTCACACATGAAAATGAAAAATTGTGAATATCTCGGAAAAGCTATTTCTTCTCCTTTAATGCTCAGCGGGAGATACACACCGCGGCAGTGGTCTTGACAAAAATTTTTGTCTCCCCAAAAATGGTGGCCATTTTGAATTTTCAAAGTTTTTGCAAAACACAAAAATGCTTATATCTCAAAAACCGTGCTATATGGAGCGAACTCAACAAAATTTTTGACCTGCTGGGTATCTCTGCAGAGTAGCCATGCCAATTTTCAAAATATTTTTGTCTCGCCAAATATAGCAGATATTTTTAATTTTTTGCAAAACACAAAAATGCTTATATCTTGAAAACCGTGCTAGATAGAGCAGACTGCGCTGACTTTGGTTGCCACAACAGTATAAGGCTAGAAACGAAGCATTTTCTTAATACTTTAGCACTCACCTTTATATCCTTTTCGGGACGCTTTGTTTTTGCTATGCAAAAACATTATCTTTTTTTTTTGCGAGCGATCCTCTAGTTTATATTTAATATATGAGTGAATTCAACAATGTGAATTATTTATTCACTACCCATTTACAATAGTTTACCTACAATTAGGAAGACTATGTATAAGATTAAAAGTAAATAAATACATGTAAGATCTTACAGAATAAGCTATTGTTCCACCCAAAAGTAACACATAAGGCCAACAAGGATTAAATACAATGAACTAATCACCTGTAAAGACAACACCAAACCAACATGAAGAGAATGGCTTCCTATTAACATAGACATAGGAACATAAGGCCTGTGATTAGTTAGTGATTAGTTAATTGGATTTACTCAGGCTGTATGTTGCTGGGTCCCCTGCAGTCTCAACAGGAACCCATGCCTTTTATGTTGATTTTCTCAATGTCTTAACTGATTAATAAGTTGATTACAATTAAACTTTAGTGCCCTCTAGTCAGTAAGTATTTGGCTGAACAATAGAGGGAGTAAATATGATCAAACAATTTAGAGAAGTTGTAGTCATTAAATCCTACACTTAAATTACAGAACTTGCATTTATTTAGTTTGATACTACTCTTTTATACAACTTTAGCTTTCTGTGATAATATTCGAACATATCATGTACAAGTTTCATAGAACTAATCCATTTATATGGTTTGCAAAAGTAATAAGATGAATATATATTAAAATACCTTTAATGTTAGATGTCTAATCTAATTGCCCATATTTTGTAAAAGATTAACACATAATTTATATTGTGTTGAATTCACTCATGTGCTGAATATTCATTATATATACATTGAAAATATAATTTAAAAAATGCTATAAAACTAGAGTATACATGTGCCATGTGCCTTTCGTGTTACACCGGTAGACCAAAGCCCGGGGAAATAATTTTCACAAAGATCAGGAGACTTTCACAGCAAATGATGTAAGTTATGTAAAGGTTCAATTAGTAGAGAAAAAAAATGTTTAAGAGAGAAAATGTCTGCAAATTACGAAGCTGTAAAATTTCTTAATGAAGTATAGCTACCAATAGAAATAGCACAATTGAGTAGAAGTACGTATAATAATCAGTAACAGCAATCCATATGTCTTTGTCAGGAGAGAAAGTTGTCTCAATTATGGTAGGTGAACACACTTTGGCAGAGCGGAGGTTAAAGATCACACCATGACTCAGTATACCTATTGGAAAACCTGGCTAATGTGATGCACAATTCCCAAACACGTCTACTCTGTAGCGTGACCATGTTCAAACTGAGTTTAAGTAATTCAGATGTTTGGGTCGCCTAGGAACAGGTATCAAAAACCAAGGATTTGAACGAATCCCCAGTAATACAGGTGGTTGTTAGGGAGATTATGATGTCACCATGTGATGATGTCATAATATGTGACATAACTAATGTGATGTATTGGTGACATCACAGCCCCAAATTTTTACATACTAGTGTTTGTGTATTATAGGAAGGACCCATATAGAAATAGGCAATATGAGTGTGGATAAACATGGTTTTGCAGGAGGCTCATCAGACGCCACTGTGACTTGAATCTGCTTTGTGTGTGATGGTTATAGGCCTTATAGGTTTAGTAGTTAGCCTGAGGGGCTAACTGTATGAACTTTATGGTGGGATTCGGTCATATTTATTCACTGATAGAGTCAATATTAACACCTCTCGCTTGAGGGCTCTAAGTTGGCACTTCCACTGGGGTTTGGTGCCAGAGTTTGTAAGAGGCTTTGGTGGTACCTATGAGAGGGAAGCCAATTCCCTAGGGTGAAAACCACTTGGTGTCCTAGGAGACAATAGTTGGGACCCTGTTCCAAAGTGGTGTGGGGATGACCAGATATTTTTGGTCCCCAAAAGTATTAAACTTTTTGAAACATGGCAAGTGGGGCACAAAAATATCCTGGGTTAGTCCTAGATGTTGAGTCCCTGAGGTGCATTGGTTCTCAACTGGTACTGCCAATTGCATTCTATAGTTCTAC
The DNA here is from genome assembly GCA_964017235.1 of Sabellastarte sp. h YS-2021. NCBI lineage: Eukaryota > Metazoa > Annelida > Polychaeta > Sabellida > Sabellidae > Sabellastarte > Sabellastarte sp. h YS-2021. The sequence goes on along the minus strand of OZ024930.1, from coordinate 121,627,552 downwards.
ACACATTGGTCCCATGAGGGCTTAGGGGGTGGGCATGGATAAAGTTCACAATGTGTATATCAATATCGTCAATGTCATGGTGGTCAGGTTGATCGAAGTGTTGGCCGATGGTGTCCTTGATGTTCTTGGAAGTGATGTTGTAGAAATGGCCTTGGAATCAGTCCATGAGTCTCCTCTTGGTTTGTCCCACATAGTGTATATTGCACGTTTTGTATGTGATGCAGTAAATAAGGTTTCCACTCTTACAGTCTACCCTGGTTTTGGTTGAATAACTTCTCTTAGTGAAGGAGCTAATGATTTAACCAGCGGTGTTGAGTCTAGGACAGTATCTATAAGTGGTCGTAGTGCAAGGGTTGGCGTAGGCTATCGGTCCATCGTGGGTTGGTTTAGGTTTTGGCGGGTATTGTATTTTAGCATGGGCCAGATGATCAGGTTTCTCCTGTGCCTATAACCAAAGATTACCTTTTTGTCATGGAGAAATTTGGCATCATTGGATCTGGTTAAAAAGTACCAGTTTCTGGTGACAATGTCCTTTAAGCCTCCCCAATTGGGTTGGTAGGTCCATATGAGGTATAGGTTTGTATTTAGGAGTTTTTGTTGTGTGACGTGGTTCACAAGTGAATCTCAGTCTTTCCTGTGTGCTGATATGAGAGCCTCGTCTAGCATGTTTTATGGGTAGGAAGGTGTTAAGGTGTTGGATAAAGGCCTCAAAACTTGGTTTGTCCTCTGTCCAAATGACATATATGTTGTCAATGAACCTCAACCATGAGTGTGGTTGGGTTGGATAGGTGTAACTCAAAGTTGTTCTTTGTGAGGACTAGTTCTAAAAGTTGAACTAGTTGGTTGGACGGATGTCTGGCTCCTGGTCGGTATTTAGCAAAGGTTTTTGCAGCTACTCTGATACTCTCTCTATTGGGAATACTGGTATATAGTGAGCTGACATCAAAAGTTGCCAGTAGGATGTGGTCTGGTAGGTTTTGGATGTTGTTAAGTATTTGGAGGAAGTGTGTGGTTCCTTCACGTAAGATATCAGAAGTGGTACTGTAGGGTTCATGAAAAAATCCACAAAAGCAGATATTTTCTCTGTAGGACTGTTGTTGGCTGACACAATAGGTCTTCCAGGGGGAGAATTCTTTCCTTTTTGAATTTTAAGTAGAGTGTAGAATCTAGATGTTCTAGGTTTTGAGTTAAATAAGTATTTGTGGCATGAAATGTCTATCTCATCATGGGCTAGCATTTCATCCAGGATCTTTTTGACCTCTAGATTGAATTTTTCTGTGGGGTCATGATCAATCATTAGAATTTATTAAAACATTAATTAGACATAACTCCGGATAATTTGAGTATAAGTTTATTATCTGATGGCCATGATAATGGAATTCTCTTTTTGTGTCAACACTAGTTCCTGGTTGGTTGCAGGTTTGCCCCTCTGGTTCCCTCAGCTGTTGAGAGCATTCTGAGTGTTTGCCCGGTTGGCAGGAGAACATGAACGATAATTGCTCAGGCTGGAAGGGCTTCATTTCCTTGGTTTCAGAAGTGTGCTTTTTCTGCTGCTTCAAGATCCTGGTTTCTGTGCGGATGATTCCTCCGTGGGTCCCCCTGAGAGTTTAGTGGAGCAAGGGTCTGTTTGGATGGGAACCATTTGGCCAAGATTTGCTAATCAATCACCAAGGTTGAGTTGCAGTTCATTCTTCTTTTTGGATAGAATGGATTTCACAGATTCATGGTGCTTCTGGATCAGATTAGCCAGTAACTGTAGTGCATCACTGGCTCCTTTGGTGTCTTGGCCATAGACATGCTCCACTGAGATTATTAAAGAATTGCCCTTGGCGGTTTCCTTTTCATCCTTGGCTTGGATGTTCTGCAGCCATGGCTTTCAGAAGGATACTACCAGCTGTTTTGATTGCTGGGATGCTGGTTTCCGGTAGTAGGTTTTGAGGAACTGGCTGAAGGCCTAGGACCTAGGGGGAAGTATTTCTTGGCCAACCAGTTGGTGAAGGGATTTGCTTCTCAGTTGTGCCTTTTCAGCTGAAGATACAACAACCCTAGCTTTTGGTTATCTTTACAAATGTCAGCATAGCTAGGTGTCTCGGTTTGCGATATTTTATCACACTGACAGATTTGTTTGAAGATATGATGTATAGAAATAGGTGTATAATGGATGCTATTAGAGTTTACATCAATATCCTGTTTGTCTGTTGGTCCCACTAGGCTAGATTTTTCTAGGGACAATAGGTTTTGGAGGGTTTGATTATGGAGGTTTGTATCATCATCTCAGATGTTATTTGTTCCACAGTTTGGTTGGAAAAATTCTCTGAAATGCTGGAATCGCTGTTTCTAGTATCAGGTTTGTGATGTTTTTCCGGTTTTTCCAGAGTAATTTGAGTTGTGGGAGAGAATCCATAAAAGTGGTGGCATTATTGATCGATTGGCTCTCCATAACGACATTGTTTACAAATGAAACGTTGTTGGAATTTGAGGGACTGTTGGACCTTGGTTCATTTGTGTTTTGAAGGATATGGAGACCTATGTCCTTACAGTTGACAGTAGGTGAGTACAATGATTGTAGAAGTATTGCTCACCTCTTGTTTGGTGTCCTTTTCGGCTGAAAAATGACTCAGTATACCTGCACCCCCACGTAATGACCGATCAAAGAATCAACTTTCTACACCTTTCTACAACTTTCTCTTTTTACAATTTCTGCAATATGGCAAGGTCAGAAGTCAAATCAAGGTCAGACATTGCACACCAAGACCCTATGACCAATGTCCCTATCAAGTATTGACTTAATACACTTTATGGTCCCTGAGATACAGCCTGGACAATATTTTAAAGGTCAAGGTCACTATTGCAAGGTTAAAGGTCAAATCAGGGTCACAACATGACATTGCGCTCCTACACCCCTAACCAATGTCCCTACCAAGTTTTAACTTCCTGCACATTATGGTTTCTGAGATCAAGGTCAAAGGTCAAACCAAGGTCACACCATAATGTTGCATACCTAAACCCCCAACCAATGTTCATACTAAGTATCAACATCCTACACCTTCTAATTTCTGAGATATAGCCTAGACAAGCCAAGCCCACAATAGCAAGGTCAAAGTTCAAATAGACACAGTCATCAGTGAGTGTTGAATGCAAGACATATTCCTGAACCACAACCAGTTATAGACTTGAATATATTAAAAATAAACTTGTTTCTAGTGTATGTATTTAAGGGACATGCTATGTGTACTTTCAAATAATAGACTGTAGCTTTAATATATATAACTGCCATCCTTTCATGTGACTCAAGATGCCTTCAATTTTGTCACACACGAGGTTCAAAAGACTATTAAAATCATTTGAAATTGTTTTTATTCACTGCAATAATTTGCCATTACCCAAATAAACACTGAGCAAACAACCGCAAGTGATTTCTGTTTGGTCTGGTTTTGATCTGTGTCCATACCTTTAACTGGGTATCTTGGCTTTGAAAGCAGCTAGAAAAACATTGGGAAATGAGACAGTCTCTCCTCTGTTCATATATCTATACATACACTTTTGCATCATGGTCATCATATTAAGCTTATATTCCCTAACCAGTGTCTACATCAATATTTGCTTTCCATCCAATTGGACATATTTTTTCCTTTCATATATTTTTACACTTTAGACAATCATACTTTGCTTTCTATAAAATAGCAATAAATACATAATAAGCAACATTTATGGAAATATAAAGTTATTTATATAACGTAACTTAATACCCTTTTGTAGTGCTATATGATAATTCAATTTATTTATTCTAGGTATGAAATATAAAAAGGTACCATATATAATATTTCCATCGCTCTTACTTCAAGCTTTGTTAAGCTGGAGAAATTGAAACCCCAATGACACATATGTGAAACGGTTTCTTCGTAACAATAACACTATAAAAAATATCTTCTTTGTCAAGTAAAATGGGACTGAAGAGAAACCAAACTACAATACCTGAATCCTGCATTCAAACATAAAAATTAGTGTTTTCGGTTATATTTTTAATGAAGTGAGATAAAAAGGAGACGTGATTTTTGCAGTATAATTTATCAATACACTTCATTAACCCAGAGCAGAATAACCTCTGACATCTTGCCTCCTAAATTGTCATTAGAGAAATAGCTAGTCAGAACTTTGTCTGGGGCCAATCTACTCCTGTTGACTGACATTGTATCAATTCTGTCAAAGGATTATCTCCTTCCCCATGCCCACTAGTCTTCTTCAAGACTTCCCTTTTAGGTATTCAAAATTTCCTTTACCAGGCGTTTATTTTAGGCAAGCAATATTTTTATGGTAACATTATTCAATTAATTTCACAATATCTTGTGTAATCAAGTGATGGGTTGAGAAGTTGATGAAACATACAATGTATGAAACACTTTAGATATGTTTCCAAATGTATAATTTGTGATCTGTGACTCAAAGCAGTCAGTTGCAATTGAGCATTTCCAAGTTAGCAAATTTTGGTCACAAATGTTCTAAACACACCAAATTCCATTCAGATTTATAACTACTGACCAAATATGGTCAATATATATATGTTACAGTAAATATGCGAAATCAGTAAATACGCGTATTTACTGAAATTTTCAGTAAATACGCGTATTTACTGATTTGGTCAGTAAATATGCGTATTCCCTAAAATTTTCAGTAAATACGTGTATTTACTGATTTATGACCTGAGTTATTTCACAAGTTTACTGGTTTGACTTTCAGTAAATATGTGAAATGAAACTTTGATGTTCACTGGCTGTAAATATATTATATTGAACTGTACACCAAAATATACATTATATTGGAACATTTTACTCTATATAATATTGATGGTAAACCAAACTCTATTATGATGAATATTAGAACATACTAAGCATACTTCTTTTTAAAGTACATTAAATGCAACTATGGTAAAAAATAGCACTGGGCTTTTAAATATTTATTTTTAAAAACTTTAGATAATTATGTGCTTTCTTTAGATATTTCATAGCTTATAGTATTTTGAATCCCACAGCTGATTGACCAAAGCAGTAAATACGCATATTTACTGAAAATTTCAGTAAATACGCGTATTTACTGATTTCGCATATTTACTGTAACATATATATATATAAAAAACATCAGTCCTTGTCGTAAAAGAAGGATTCATTTTCATTTTTATTATCCTGTGTGCAGTGTTCGGAACCATTGTTCATTTAATCAATCTTTTTTTGGTAAATAATGCTCAATAACCACAGTAGCATTTTCTAAACATAATATATCCCTCATGAAATATGTTGTAACCACAACATTGAAAGTGCCTAATGACAGAATACCAAGTGGAGAAGGTTAAACAAATAGGGTTCTAGTTTTCCTAAAAGTTGAAAGGGCTCATTCCACTTTCAAATGTTATGTTAAAATATACATCCTAACATAAACAAGAAGGTGCCATATAATTAATATGTATAATTAATATGTATTAATATGTAATATGTACCATTCTTAGATAATTGCTTATTTCTTTCAGAGACAATTTCCTGTCGTACAGATGATAATGCTATACTTCAACAGGCAGTTAGGTTTGTTGAATCATTTAACCAATTCTAATTCTAATTTGACTTTTATAGCGCTTAATCTCCACTGAATAGTGGACTCTAAGGCACAACAAGACAATATCAATATGCAAATTCAAAGTCCAGGGACAAAAACAGGTCGGCACCACGGAGAAGCCATAAGAGATAAAAATGAGCTAAGGAGGATATTCCTTTGCGTAGAGATAGGTTTTGAGCTTCTTTCTAAAAGAGGCAATAGTGGGTGATGCACAGATGTCTTCTGGAAGTGAATTCCAAACAGTGGGAGCATCAAAGGCCAAACTGAGGCCAAACTGCTTAGTGGACTTGTGAATTGTAGGTTGAAATTTTGGTACATTGAGGAAATTGGCAACACTCTGACTGCATCTAGTATTGTATGTATGTGGATAGATGTGGAGCGAAATATTTAGGGAAACCAGTATGAATAAACGGGGTACGGACAAAAAGAACCTGGACAAAAAGAACCGGCCTCAAAATTACTAGGACAAAAAGTACCTGGACAAAAAGTACTCATATCTTTATTTGCAACAAATAGTAACATTTATTAGTATAACACATGTAAATTTTATTTGTATTAGTTGTAACACATTTTTGACACATTTTTAATGTATTTACACATACATTAGCTCTCAAACTTAACACAGACTTGTACACCAGGGTAGCCAGTTTGAACTCTGAGCAAAACTGAATAGCGAGCCAATGGAGTTTCCGGAGTACCGGAGTTATTCGAGTGTATTTACATGAATTTGTAACAATTCTAGCAGCACTATTTTGGATATACTGTAATCTATGTAGGTTGACTTTAGAGAGACTCCTAAAAAGTGAGCTACAATAGTCCAACTGACTACTAACAAAAGCATTGGCAACCAACACAGCTGCAGCCTGAGTCAAGAACTGCCTAATATTTCTAAAATCCCTCAGTTGACTAAAGCAGCCTTTACAAACATTTTGGACGTGTTTAGAGAAGGAAAAATCAGAGTCGAACCAAACACCCAGGTTCCTCACAGACTTGGTGGGGTGAAGGGGGTTGCCCAGGTATCAATTGGGAAACATGCATTTAACCTTTCTCTCTGATTCTTGGAGCCAAAAAGTATGAACTCAGTTTTATCAGGATTAAGTTTAAGTTTGCTAGCCAACATCCATTCTTTGACATCTAGAAGGCATCTGTTCAACTTATCAACTTATCTAACCAACACATCGAAGTCAGACAATCTTCCTTACCTCAAGCATTAAACCTAACCAAATTACATAGAACCTCTGTTAAGCATTATGCTGATGTTAGATCAAAATGGAACAAACAAGCTGGTATAAAATGAAAAGGAAATACAAAATTGAGTGAACTGGAAGGAATTTATTAAAAATCAAATGTTTGGATAATGGCTGATATGCCTATGATTTGCCTACCATGGAATTTCCCCCCACTGATTGTCCCCCATTTTTTAATTAGGTATGGTTTTCCCCCTATGATACAGTGATTCCCCCCCCCCCCCCCCTTTATATTTTATTCCTTTGATCCTATAAATATTACATTTTGAGTTTTCCCCCTTTATATTTTAGTTATTTAGTGCTATAAATATACCTTGTATTTAGTTCCAAGACTATCATCTGATATGCTGTAGAGCTTGGATCAAAAACTTCAATCTGATAGAAATGTACTCAGGTTATTATCCATAACTAACTTATCAAAGAACAATTTATGTTTGACACATGCTGTGGAATTTGGTCCAAAGACTTCCATCTGATAGAAAAGTACTCAGGCCTATTGTCCACCTTTTTCTGTAGCTACTCTGGTTGTACAATTACAGACTTGACCGTTAAAAACTGAAGACTATCATCACAAATTCTGTGTATGATGAAAGGTTACAAGTTAATTTCACTTACTTGTCTGCATTGTGTATATAAAGCCCATGTATTGTCTAAAACATTAACAGATCATGGATTCTATTTCATTATGGAGATCATAAAAACAGAGGTGAACAAAAGCTATGCCATCAAGGGTATATGTATATCAAGAAAATAGCATCAAAGATGCCCCTACCCCACAGCCTAGGGAAATTTTTTAACACCATGAGATATGGAAGTACTGTATCAGTACAAAGTTCAGGATACTTTCAGAGCACTGTCAGTTATATAAAGGTCCAAACAATGCTTAAACGGAGAAAATAATGTCTAAAAGAAAGATAATGCATGTAAAGATGAAGTATTAAAACAAGATAATTCAATAGCAAGATGACAGCATTAATCAGTAAACTAAAATTAAAACACTCTTGATCTACATCTGCATGGCCGAATTATGGTTTAGATGTTTTGAATATTACCATGCATACAGAAGTGGTAATACATTCAATGAATGCTTATGTGTGGTGTTGGAGCAAAATCTGTGGCTAACTTGATGAAATTTCATCTCTTACAATGGGATGTTATAAAAGTAAAATTCTTAATAAATTCTAATATGACTTTTAACAGTGCTTCATCTGCATCAAAAGACAGACCCAAAGACGCAACAAGATTTTAAAGGTAAAGGTCACTACGACAAGGTCAAAGGTCCAATTAAGGTCACACCATGATAATGCACACCTATAACCCCTAACTAATGTCCCTACCAAGTATCAACTTCCTACACCTTACAGTTTCCGAGATATAGCCCAGAAAAGATTTTATAGGTCAAGGTCACTACAGCAAGGTCAAAGGTCAAATCAAGGTCAGACCATGATGTTGCACACCTACACCACCTAACCAGTGTCCCTAGTACGTATCAACTTCCTACACCTCACGGTTTCCGAGATATAGCCCGGACAAGATTTTATAGGTCAAGGCCACTACGGCAAGGTCAAAGGTCAAATCAAGGTCAGACCATGACGCTGCACACCTACACCCCCTAACAAATGTCCCTACCAAATATCAACTTCCTACACCTTACGGTTTCCGAGATATAGCCCTAACAAGATTTTATAGGTCAAGGTCACTACGGCAAGGTCAAATCAAGGTCAGACTATGATGTTGCACAAATACACCCCCTAACCAATGTCCCTACCAAATATCAACTTCCTACACCTTATGGTCTCTGAGATATAGCCCGGATAAGATTTTATAGGTCAAGGTCACTACGGCAAGGTCAAAGGTCAAATCAAGGTCACACCATGACGCTGCACACCTACACCCCCTAACCAATGTCCCTACCAAATATCAACTTCCTACACCTTATGGTCTCTGAGATATAGCCCGGATAAGATTTTATAGGTCAAGGTCACTACGGCAAGGTCAAAGGTCAAATCAAGGTCAGACCATGATGTTGCACACCTACACCCCCTAACCAATATCCCTACCAAGTATCAACTTCCTACACCTTACGGTTTCCGAGATATAGCCCGGACAAGATTTTATAGGTCAAGGTCACTACAGCAAGGTCAAAGGTCAAATCAAGGTCAGACCATGATGTTGCACACCTACACCCCCTAACCAATGTCCCTACCAAGTATCAACTTCCTACACCTTACGGTTTCTGAGATACAGCCCGGACAAACTATTTCCCGCCGCCCGCCCACCCGCCCGGACGCCCGCCCGCCCATCCGGACACCATGGGTGAAAACAATACCCCGACAGCCCTTAAGAGCTGTGGGGTAAAAAGGATTCTCTTTTTATCAGAACTCTCAAGTTATCTAGAAATTTTCCAATTGTCATCAGAGTTAACTGTACAGTCATTTAACCAACTACGGTCACTACGGTAAGGTCAAAGGTCAAATCAAGGTCACACCATGACGCTGCACACCTACACCCCCTAACCAATGTCCCTACCAAATATCAACTTCCCACACCTTACAGTTTCCGAGATATAGCCCGGACAACATTTTATAGGTCAAGGTCACTACAGCAAGGTCAAAGGTCAAATCAAGGTCAGACCATGACGTTGCACAAATACACGCCCTAACCAATGTCCGTACCAAGTATCAACTTCCTACATCTTACGGTTTCCGAGATACAGCCCGGACAAACTATTTCCCGCCGCCCACCCAATTTTATGAATTTGAATTCTGCTGATCCATGTTATCTAGGCGTGATAGCCAACAATAATATCTGTATGATTAGTCAATATTTAAACCCAAACTGACTACATATGTATATTTGTAGTGACCGTGCTAAGTTGGGGAGTGGGGTACACAGAATACCCACTTGAATTATTTAACATTGAAAGTGTAAAGCACATACAACTTAACTCCATTTTTGTACAATGGATTAATACCTCCTTTGCAAAAAATTTCTTAGAAACAGCTACTGTATAAATCATGGCCCTAATGCCAACACTGAGAATAAAGCCAAAAGCAAGGCCATATATCCCCTTATGATGCGCTAGATTCCCAGAGATTAGCCGTAACTAGTACAATATTTCACAATGCAAGATGAGACCTAGTTAATGATGTGCCTGTGTCAAGACACACTGGAGATATGCTGGGTAAGATCCCTACCCTCTTTCTTTCCTTCACTGCTTATTTATTTCAGTGACGGATTGTCCCCATGGGAACGTAACCCAATCTTGTATAATCTCATCCACTGTGATCCCACTAGTTACCCTTGAGGGTTCCAAAATCACAAATGTGTAACTTATTTTCCCATTTACTTTTTTTAACTTTATACAAGCACTTCAATATTTCCACAAATTCAATCATCATGTTTCCACAAAAAATGGTAAATGAAACTATGACTTATGTAAATAGAGATAAAAAGAACTTTACATTATTTCTTTTGTGAAAAGAACAAAATATCATCTGCTTATTCTGTAGGGAATTTGGTTTAATATTTAGGCTGGAAAGCACATATAATGTGTAAGACAATAAAAAAAGTTTGTTCCTCACTAATATCAGATATGACTAACCCATTTACAAGCAAAAAAACACATGTGTTTTGCTTTGACAATAAGGTTTTTTAAAACTCTACTGAACTAGTCTCATTTGCAATACATGAAAATCAGCCAATTGTATTAATGGAACTTTGTTGTGAGTAATAACACCATGGTTACTAAATTAGAATGTCACACGAGGATTGGATCTAAGATGCTTTATGTGACAGGGGCACGGAACTGCATTTCTCGGTTACCCCCTGGTTTAATTCAGCCAGAATACTGAATGGCTGAGAAGCCCTGATATACCATTTAAACAAACCAAATATGATGTGCAGTCACACCTAGCAACTGCTGGTAACAACCTCAAAAGCTTCAAAACTGGAAGAACTTTCTAAGTATTAAAATAAATCAATTTGTTTGAGCTGCACAAAAACATATTCTTTTACCTCGTGTTTTATCTGTCTTTGTCTTATTGCCACATAATCTTGGAACAATGATTTGCTTTATATGTCTTTGAATCAACTGATGCAAAGATTAAGTGATGTGAAAGTCTGACTAGATTAGATATCAATGTATCACCTCCTGCCAGCCGAAGGCCTGGGTCCACAGATTATAAAACACCTTCTGTACTTTGGTGAGTCTGTGTGTGCCTCCGCTCATCAGGTTTTACATAAACCTTTATCTCTCATCCATTTATGAATATATTTTCACCAAATAAGCAGAGAATGTTAATGGCTATGAAAACATGTCTATAAAAAATTTTGGCCTCACTTTGAAAAACAAAATGGCTGCCATAGCCAATTGTTTGATAATCATTAAGATGTTCCAAAACTTAAAATATTGTAGCTAGCTTTAACAGTTCTGCACAAAAAAGTATGGAAAGCTTGCATCAGCATAAATTTGGTCTGAGATGTCTGAGATGTCACATCTTTAAGGTCAAATAGGGATCATCATATCACAAAATCCTAATATTTCCCTTATCATTGGTCCCAAGGGTGTGGAATATGAAAACAACCTATAGAAAATCATCAAGTGAATCTTTTGCAAGTGTCAAATTGACTTTTACCTCTGCTTCAAGGCTAAACAGGCCTTATATCTCCCTTATTATTGGTTCTACAGCTTTGACATTTTAAAACAACCTTTAAGAAATCATGTCCTCCAAATCTTTAGCAAGTGTCAAATTTAACCTTTTTAATTGCTTTAATGTCAAGTGGGGTCATCATACCAAAAAGGCCTTATATCTCCTTTACTATTGGTTCCACAGCTTCAAAATGTGAAACCAAGCTATAGGAAACCATAGCCTGCAAATATTTTGCAAGTGTCAAATATGAACGTTGACCTCTCCTTCAAGGTTAGGTGGGGTCAACATACTAAAAAGGCCTTATGTCTTCCTTATTATTGGTTCAAGAACTACGGAATGTGAAAACAAGCTGTAGGAAATCACAGCATTCAAACCTTTTTACAAAGTGTGGAATTTGACCACTGGCCCTTGCTTCCAGGTCAAGTGAGGTTATCAATAATCATGCTAAACAGGCCTTGTATCTCTCTCTTGTTATTAGTTCTACAGCTTCGGAATGCGAAGATAACTCATAGGAAATCACGCCCTGCGAATGTTTTGCAATTGTTGAATTTGATCTTTTACCCCTGCTTTGATGTTTTGTTGGGTCGTTGCATTGAAAAGCCCTTTTATCTCTCTTATTATTGCTCCTTGGGCTTTGAACCCTGTTTTCATGGTCAAACTATATTAATCCAGGCCATCTCATAACACCATTTAAAATCATTCTCAGACAAGTCACATGACTTTAAATTCACTTTATCAGACACCAGTAAGTACCAAGAGCACTTAGAGAGCACATACTTCCACGAAACCCAACAACTCCAAGAGTGCAATGATAACAAATCCTTTAAAATTTTCTTGATCCAGACGGTGATCCAGATCACCACCAAAACCTAATCATTTGTTCCTACTGCAAACATTTCCTTACAGCTGAATAAGTTACTACTTAAATATATAGAGATGTGGAGAAGTGGGAGTAAATTGGGACCTTAAAGGCTTAAAAGCTGATGACATAATAGCTACAGTCAAACTCAAAAGATGAAGTAAACATAATAAAACCTGAATGACATATCATGACAAAACATTACAGCATTAAGTCTATATCATCAGCAAAGTATAGAATTTGTTAGGTGGAAATATTAGTAGCTATATTACATATCAGCTCTAATGAAATACTTTTTTTTTCTTATTCTGTTTGATTTTTACTGTACTCCAAATTTGAAATCACAGTCTTGGTTTGACAAAACTGATCATTTTGATGCACACAGTTCAACCCCTCCCATTGTCTTCCTCCAAGATTTGGAAACATAACATCATCATATGAACCTATCTCTTAATATAGAATGCTATATAGAATATTTTGACATTCCAAACCCCAACAAACAATATCAATGGAGATACAGGACTTCTTGCTAAGTTGTTCCTGTTTGACCTTGAAGCAGATTTTCTGTAAGTTGTTGTGGCATTCCTAACACCTAAGACCAACAATAACAGAGATACATGGCCTTTTTAGTGGGAAGACCCTGTTTGACTTAGAGGCAGGGACAAAAGTCAACTGAAAAGTTGAACCGGTTTGGCTTTGACTTGGTCAAATGTCAAATCTTACTCTGTGTAATGGTTTGCAATCCATGATACCTTAGTTGTTTTGACATTCCATTGGTCCTCTTGGACCAATAATAAGGCAGACATTAGTTCTTAATTATATATATAACACCCTGTTTTTGGTGAGGAGACCCTGTTTGATCTTAAAGCAGGGACAACAGTTAAATCTGACTCCATGAAAACAAATGCAGCCCATGATTGTCTTTTAACTCGTTTTAATCAGCATCTCACATTAATCAGAAAACTAAAAATTATGAAGCTATAAAATTTATTAATTGGAGAATAGCTGTCAATGGATATAGAACAAGCATGTAAAAGTGCATAATAATCAGCTCCAGCAATCCATATATCTTTGTCTTAAGAGAACGATGTCTCAAATATGGCACATACACTTTGGTAGAGCCAAAGTTTCCAAGATAAAGCCCAGACAAGATTTTATAGGTCATGCTCACTATGGCAAGGTCAAAGGTCAAATCAAGGTCACACCATATTGTTGCACACCTACACACCCTAACCAATGTCCCTAGCAAGTACCAACTTCCTACACCTTATGGTTGCTGAGATATAGCCCGGACAAGATTTTAAAGGTCAAGGTCACTACGGCAAGGTCAAAGGTCAAATCAAGGTCACACCATATTGTTGCACACCTACACCCCCTAACCAATGTTCCTACCAAGAATCAACTTTCTACACCTTACAGTTTCTGAGATAGAGCCTGGACAAACTTTTTCCACCACCCGCCCGCCCAAACACCCGCCCACCCATCCAGACACCATGGTTGAAAAAAATACCCTGACAGCTCTTAAGGGCTGTGGGGTAAAAATTTTCAAAATTGAATTTCCCAAAGCCACCATTGACTTTGAAACTGAATGTCAAGGATTCAAGCTAACACACTAATATGTTTTTCATTTTGACCATATAGCCACATACTTAATTTGAAAGCTCCAGGTCAAACATATTTTGAGTTACTGTCTCTGAAAGGAGAGAATTAGAAATGTACTGTCACAGCTTACACACATACTGAAGTCAGGCTTAGATTACCATTTAAACTTTTAAATTTAAATCCCTTCATAAAAAATTATTTGGTCTTTCTCTCAGGCAAGAAGATCAGAAAAATTTAATGTGGATTAACCTAACTTAGTACATTATGAAAAAAAATTTGTTCACATGTCACACTTTCTTCTAATAAGTACCCTCTGCAAATTTTCTTTTGGCAAGTTTTGTGATTTTACTATTTAATAAATTTTAACACCATTTTATAGCTTGAATGATTCAGAGACATGATTTTCTGTTTAAGAAATTTATTGTAATACTTGAAAAGTCAGGTAACGTTGTAGTGACTTATGATACAATGCAATAACATTCTATAAAACATTGATAAACTAGAAAGTACTTTCAGAGAGCAGACCTTGTGGGGATTTCCAAAAATTTATTTTTTGTATCCAAATTATGATCTGAATCCAAATCTTTGCCAGAATGGAATCATTTCTTCCTTTAGCCAAGGCCTACCAACATAAAGTATTTCATAAGGTTCTGCTAAACTGCTTGTTATTTTCAATTGGATTAGTGTCAAAGAAATGAAAATGAAAAATGAATGCCAGTCATTAAAAGCACATTGAAAATGGGACCTGTGGGAGAGGCAGACAGACAAATTAACACACACAAAAACATGACTTGCTCATGGAGGTTATCATACATTCTCACTGGTATGGTATGCATTTTATAGCAAGGAACCACAGTTTGCATCTGGAGCTATATTCATAAATAATACCTAGATGTATCATTCTTAAGTTATATTTTAAGTATTACACCCCTGTCACTAATGTTAGATGGCATTAATATAATGTTAGACAATGATACGAAACAGGTGGTTAACCCATTTTATGTGAAACATATGCATTGATACATATAAACCAGGGTTCACTTATTGCATTTTTTACTAATTTAAGAAAATTACATAAAATTAGACAATATAATGTCAACTTGTGTAACATTAATGCCATCTGACATAAGTGACACGGGTGTAGTAAAATTTCAAGTAAGAAATTATAAAACCATAGTCACGAACATTCCTAATCCTAACCTTAATTATGCGGAAAATAGAACCCCTAAAATTTACTAAAGGTTCGACGTCACCCTTGAGTTGGGAAAGTTCGTGAATAATGTTTCATGAAGCTCTATGTAACACTAAAAATGTAAGTTAGGAATTAGCAAAGTATTGTTTGTAAATACGGCCCGTTATTTTACTGGAGGACATTAAACATGAACATCCAGTAAAGTACTCAGTAACCATTTTGCTATAATATATTTCCCACATTCCGTTGGTTGTTTCAGTACTTATACTTTACTTGCCAAAAGTTACTGGAATATACTTTTTTCCTATTTGTGTGGTAGCTTCTGGCTAAACAAGTAAGTACTAAAGTGATCGCAGATCTCCTCTGATTTCTTCAGTAAGTAGGTCAAGTGATAAAACAAAGAAAATGGCAGCAATCAAATATTTTATTGTAAAATTGTTATTGAAAACCCCAATAATTGTTTATTATTATTATTAAAATATCAGTGGAAAGCTATGAAAGGGATAAAACATTTACACCTTTCTCATGCTTATTAAGATTAAATAACTTGTTCCCTTTGAAAAAAAAACAGACGTAACAGGCTTCAAAATCACCCTAATAAAATTTACCACAGATAATAATTCATGTGCACACACCTAATATTGGTTTATGCAACAATTATACATTTTTCATAACAATTTGTGAGTTTATATGTAAAGTTATTGATTAAAAGTAGGCCAAGGAAAAAAATTTAAAAGTTTTGAACATATTTCTAATACCTCCAAATACCCACGTGGAATCGACCTCGTTTATAAAAATAACTACCAATCAGATTTAAAAGAAATGACGTCATGGTGAATTACTTTTTTTCATTTTTGTGGTAGAGTTTTCAGCAAGTGACCTTTCCACGGTGTCAATCAAAATACCGCAAATCGGCAAACATCCTGTTTACTACAATAGCAACAACCAATCATTTCCTCCGATTTTCATCGGCACCATTTTGAATTACAAAAACGTGGTCATTTTTAGGGACATATTTGTAAATATTATTGCTTTCTGACAATGGAACAAAAAGAAACCACAGTGTAATTTCATAAAAATATTATATCATCAATCCTACCTACTTT
Organism: Sabellastarte sp. h YS-2021; assembly: GCA_964017235.1. NCBI lineage: Eukaryota > Metazoa > Annelida > Polychaeta > Sabellida > Sabellidae > Sabellastarte > Sabellastarte sp. h YS-2021. The sequence continues at coordinate 121,611,290 of OZ024930.1, read as the reverse complement.
AAAATGTCCGCAATGCATACATATGTTCCCAAGCTGCCATTGTTTACATTTTACTGCAATGCACGAGGATTTGTTTTGATCAATAAATTGTCTATTTATTTATTTTATAATTTTTGTCACAATAAAGCAAATATACTTTATTATATAATTTTTTATTATATGCTACATCCAATCATTTATAATACGTGTTATTCCTATTATATCTTAAGGGTCAGTGGACATGTTGCAAGCACCTGTTTTCAGTTGCATATTCCATTCACCAGGTGTCACTGTTGTGTCTCACGGAACTACTTTTTTTGTTTACATTTTAGGTTTACCTTAGCAACTCCCTCCAAACTCTGTTTACATTTCACAATAAATTTTAGGATATGTTGAAGGCAAGAAGTTCTGGATAAGATTAGGTTTTGAGGCAAAAATGGCAACATCTATTGCCATGGCAACGCTTTTATAGTTTTTCAATCTTAAAAGTTATGGGTTTTCTACAGCCTGAACCCATGCATATATTTTCACCAAATTTTCAGGGTATGTTTGACCCAAGAGGAACCAGAGATTAAAGGGTTTTTGTGCATATCTAGCAATGGCTGTTGTCATAGCAACGCTTTTAAAAATTTTCAGCCTTAAAATTTGGGGGTGTTCTACAACTTTAACCCAAGCATTAAATTTCACCAAATATTCAGGATATATTTAGCCCAAGAGGATCCAGAGATGATGTGGATTTGTGCAACATTTGACAACAACTGTTGCCATGGTAACACTTTATCTAATTTTGAGCATATAAATTGGTTTCTCTACAGTCAAAACCTCTGCATGGATTTTCAGCAAAATTTCATAACTTGTTTATCTCCAGATGATTAAATTTGGATCAATATAATAAATTGAAAACTTTGTGTCATGGCAAAATATTTGGTGCCTTTTATCCTTATAATTTTGTGGGTGTTCAAGCCCAACCCAAACAAGGACTTTTACCAAATCTTTTCTTACTTCAGGTTCCTGCAAATTTTTTTATTAGTTAGATAACTTAGATTAGTTAGAACTAGATAACTTTTCACTACTATGTTATTTCGAGTCTTTTTCAAGGTTGTAACAGTATGAAGACTAAGATTTTAGAAAATGCAGTTTATTACATCCAGAAATTTACCAATGATAACAATAACATATCAACAAATAACCTGAAACAGCTGTTTATTTATTTGGTAATTTTATCTTTGTCATAGAACTGACCAAAAATAAAACTGTTTACCTTTATTCTTAATTTATTCCATGTTATAACGCATTTTGGCTTCACTGTTAAAAGAACAAGTGATCAGTGTCCGTTTTCATGTTACAATTGACTTACTCAGAAGAGAGAACCTCAAAGTAGCTATTGCCCAGCTATGCTATGAGGTAAAGGTCTGCAATTTTACTATGTTACAGCTTACCCAAAAGTAGGGGAACAACATTTTTACATAAAATACTCAAGATTTACTCAACAGTGATAAACTGAAAGTAGCTATTGCTTAACTATGCAATGAGGTAAATGTGTGCAATTTCACTATCTGGAAAGTAGGTGAATAACATATTTTTTTTTAAAAAATATTGTAAATGCAATAGTTTTCAAGTCACATGCAATTTACTCAGCAGTGAGAACTTCAGTAAAGCTATTGCTCATCTATGCAAATAAGCTACAGGTCTGCAATTTCACTCTGTTGTAGCTGACCCAAAAGTAGCTGAATAACATATTTACATAAAATACTCTTAAAGGTGTATATTCAGAATTTTTGGCCAAATGTTAAAGTTCACTACATTTTTCGGCCCAAATTTTGAGAAGAATCAAAACAAAATATTTGTTTTTTATATCTTTACAGGCTTTTTTCCCAAACTTTTGCCCTATGTGGACTGTGTATGCAGTTGTCTATACATGGAAAGTAAAATTAAAGCACTTTTGAAATATGAATATACACCTTTAAGGCAATAGTTTTCAAGTTACAACTGATTTACTTAACAGCGAGAACCTGCAAGTAGCTGTTACTCATCTATGCAATGACCTACAGGTCTGCAGTTTCACTATGTTACAGCTGACCCAAAAGTAGCTGAATAACATTTCTATACAAACTGCAATAGTTTTCAAGTTACAAGCGATTTTACTCATTATGAAAAGGTACTGAAAAGTCAGAAAGTAGCCATTTCTCACTGAGCTATAGGGATAGACACCCAAGTTACTCCCCATGTTGTACTGAAAATTACCGAATAAAGTATTTTATCAAAATGCCCTAAATACAATACTTTTCAAGTTATAAATGATAAAGTGTATGATTTCATGAATTTCAATACATTAAAAATTATTTTAAAAATTCATGAGAAAATAAGTAAGACAGATCTGACAGGCTGACACAGATGTCTACAAAGATGGCACAGAGTGATGCCATAATTTCAATTGCTTACAACAAATGTCACATATTGATATGTGCTCAAATTCACTGTTTTTTCTGTTTACACATAATTTTTGATGCAGATATTTCATTTGGTTTGTTCATAGCTTCCAAATCATAGCTTTGGTATCAACAATCCTTATTGGAGAAAGTTCAAATTATCTCCTTCAATCATGTGCAGAGATAGGCTGTGTGATATATCGAACTGCAAAGTACAGAAGTGCTGACCATCCCTGTCTCCTCACATCCTTAGTCACAGAAGAAAGTAGTCTGTAAATATAAGTGAAAATATCTGAGTTACAACATATTTATTGTCAAAGCATTTCATTTGTCATATGGTATACATTTATTATGAAAGTTTAGGAAAATCTATCAAGGGTTAAAATAAACTAGAGGATCGCTCGCAAAAAAAAAAGATAATGTTTTTGCATAGCAAAAACAAAGCGTCCCGAAAAGGATATAAAGGTGAGTGCTAAAGTATTAAGAAAATGCTTCGTTTCTAGCCTTATACTGTTGTGGCAACCAAAGTAAGCGCAGTCTGCTCTATCTAGCACGGTTTTCAAGATATAAGCATTTTTGTGTTTTGCAAAAAATAAAAAAATTAAAAATGTCCGCTATATTTGGCGAGACAAAAATATTTTGAAAATTGGCATGGCTACTCTGCAGAGATACCCAGCAGGTCTAAAATTTTGTTGAGTTCGCTCCATATAGCATGGTTCTCAAGATATAAGCATTTTTGTGTTTTGCAAAAACTTTGAAAATTCAAAATGGCCACCATTTTTGGGGAGACAAAAATTTTTGTCAAAACCACTGCCGCGGTATGTATCTCCCGCCGAGCATTAAACCAAAAGAAATAGCTTTTCCGAGATATTCACAATTTTTCATTTTCGTGTGTGAAAGCTCTGCCAAAAGTAGGTGAATGAGTTATTTGAGAAAAATTGGCTATCTGCAATACTATTAAGAGATAATTCACATTTACTCATTTTGAGGTGAATAATTAGCTATGGGTCTGAAACTTCAAGTGAAAGCTCTCCCAAAAGTAGGTGAATGAGTTATTTGAGAAAAATTGGGTATCTGCAATACTTTTAGAGATAATTCGCATTTACTCATTTTGAGTAGGTGAGTAATTAGCTATGGGTCTGAAACTTCACTAAGTGAAAGCTCTCCCAAAAGTAGGTGAATGAGTTATTTGAGAAAAATTGGCTATCTGCAATACTTTTAGAGATAATTCACATTTACTCATTTTCAGTAGGTGAGTAATTAGCTATGGGTCTGAAACTTCAACAAGTGAAAGCTCTCCCAAAAGTAGGTGAATGAGTTATTTGAGAAAAATTGGCTATCTGCAATACTTTTAGAGATAATTCGCATTTACTCATTTTGAGTAGGTGAGTAATTAGCTATGGGTCTGAAACTTCACAGAGTGAAAGCTCTCCCAAAAGTAGGTGAATGAGTTATTTGAGAAAAATTGGCTATCTGCAATACTTTTAGAGATAATTCGCATTTACTCATTTTGAGTAGGTGAGTAATTAGCTATGGGTCTGAAACTTCAAGTGAAAGCTCTCCCAAAAGTAGGTGAATGATTAATTTGAGAAAAACTGGCTATCTGCAATACTTTTAGAGATAATTCGCATTTACTCATTTTGAGTAGGTGAGTAATTAGCTATGGGTCTGAAACTTCACCAAGTGAAAGCTCTCACAAAAGTAGGTGAATGAGTTATTTGAGAAAAATTGGCTATCTGCAATACTTTTAGAGATAATTCGCATTTACTCATTTTGAGTAGGTGAGTAATTAGCTATGGGTCTGAAACTTCACAGAGTGAAAGCTCTCCCAAAAGTAGGTGAATGAGTTATTTGAGAAAAATTGGCTATCTGCAATACTTTTAGAGATAATTCGCATTTACTCATTTTGAGTAGGTGAGTAATTAGCTATGGGTCTAAAACTTCACCAAGTGAAAGCTCTCCCAAAAGTAGGTGAATGATTAATTTGAGAAAAATTGGCTATCTGCAATACTTTTAGAGATAATTCGCATTTACTCATTTTGAGTAGGTGAGTAATTAGCTATGGGTCTGAAACTTCACCAAGTGAAAGCTCTCCCAAAAGTAGGTGAATGATTAATTTGAGAAAAATTGGCTATCTGCAATACTTTTAGAGATAATTCGCATTTACTCATTTTGAGTAGGTGAGTAATTAGCTATGGGTCTGAAACTTCACCAAGTGAAAGCTCTCACAAAAGTAGGTGAATGAGTTATTTGAGAAAAATTGGCTATCTGCAATACTTTTAGAGATAATTCGCATTTACTCATTTTGAGTAGGTGAGTAATTAGCTATGGGTCTGAAACTTCACAGAGTGAAAGCTCTCCCAAAAGTAGGTGAATGAGTTATTTGAGAAAAATTGGCTATCTGCAATACTTTTAGAGATAATTCGCATTTACTCATTTTGAGTAGGTGAGTAATTAGCTATGGGTCTGAAACTTCACCAAGTGAAAGCTCTCCCAAAAGTAGGTGAATGATTAATTTGAGAAAAATTGGCTATCTGCAATACTTTTAGAGATAATTCGCATTTACTCATTTTGAGTAGGTGAGTAATTAGCTATGGGTCTGAAACTTCACCAAGTGAAAGCTCTCCCAAAAGTAGGTGAATGAGTTATTTGAGAAAAATTGGCTATCTGCAATACTTTTAGAGATAATTCGCATTTACTCATTTTGAGTAGGTGAGTAATTAGCTATGGGTCTGAAACTTCACCAAGTGAAAGCTCTCCCAAAAGTAGGTGAATGATTAATTTGACAAAAATTGGCTATCTGCAATACTTTTAGAGATAATTCGCATTTACTCATTTTGAGTAGGTGAGTAATTAGCTATGGGTCTGAAACTTCACAGAGTGAAAGCTCTCCCAAAAGTAGGTGAATGAGTTATTTGAGAAAAATTGGCTATCTGCAATACTTTTAGAGATAATTCGCATTTACTCATTTTCAGTAGGTGAGTAATTAGCTATGGGTCTGAAACTTCACCAAGTGAAAGCTCTGCCAAAAGTAGGTGAATGAGTTATTTGAGAAAAATTGGCTATCTGCAATACTTTTAGAGATAATTCGCATTTACTCATTTTGAGTAGGTGAGTAATTAGCTATGGGTCTGAAACTTCACCAAGTGAAAGCTCTTTGGGATAGCTGCTCTGCAGAGATACCCTGAAGATAAAAAATTTCGTGGAAATCGCTCTATGTAGCATGGTTTTCCAAATATTAGCATTTTTGTGTTTTGCAATTTTTGCGCAAAAATTCGAAAATTCAAAATGGCCGCCATTTTTGGCAAGACAAAATTTTTTTGAAAATTGGCATGGCTACTCTGCAGAGATACCCTGTGGGTCAAAAATTTCGTCGAAATCGCTCTATCTAGCACGGTTTTCGAGATATAAGCATTTTTATGTTTTGCAATTTTTGCGAAAAATTCGAAAATTCAAAATGGCCGCCATTTTTGGCGAGACAAAATTTTTTTCAAAATTGGCATGACTACTCTGCAGAGATACCCTTTGGGTCAAAAATTTCGTCGAAATCGCTCTATCTAGCACGGTTTTCGAGATATAAGCATTTTTGTGTTTTGCAATTTTTGCGAAAAATTCGAAAATTCAAAATGGCCGCCATTTTTGGCGAGACAAAATTTTTTTCAAAATTGGGATAACTACTCTGCAGAGATACCCTTTGGGTCAAAAATTTCGTCGAAATCGCTCTATCTAGCAGGGTTTTCGAGATATAAGCATTTTTGTGTTTTGCAATTTTTGCGAAAATTTCGAAAATTCAAAATGGCCGCCATTTTTGGCGAGACCAAAATTTTTTGAAAATTGGGAAAAGTACTCCACAGAGATATCCTGCGGGTCAAAAATTTTGTCGAAATTGCTCTATCTAGCACGGTTTTTGAGATATAAGCATTTTTGTCTTTTGCAATTTTTGCGAAAATTTCGAAAATTCAAAATGGCCGCCATTTTGGGCGAGACAAAAATTTTTTGAAAATTGGGAAAACTACTCCGCAGAGATACCCTGCGGGTCAAAAATTTCGCCGAAATCGCTCTATCTAGCACGGTTTTCGAGATATAAACATTTTTGTGTTTTCCTTATTTGGAAAATTCGTAATGATTAATTAATCATTAATTACTCGGCCATTTCTTGACCAATCAATGCCAAAATCTAATGATTTCCAGATTTTAATAGAATGAATGTATTTGCCAAGTTTCAGGTGAATTGATAAAATTCCTTTCAAGTTATCATCCGGACAAGCTTCCCCATCGAAAAAAGACATTTTTGGTCATGTGACCTCTCTGATTGGTTGAAATGTCACTGAAGCATCTTCAAAAAAATTCCCCAAGGCTACTGCCTAAACCTGCCAAATTTGAAAAGAATCCGCCTAACGGTTACAGAGTTATAAGGAAAACAAAATGCGGAGCCGGCGGAGCCGGCGGAGCCGGCGGAGCCGCCGGAGCCGGCGGAGCCGGCGGAGCCTGAAGCTCTCCCATACACAAACAAGCGTCCCTTGCGGGACGCTTAATTAAACGATAAATTAGTTTGTTACATACTTCTTAATCTACCCTTATCTGTCACTTCTGCAGTGCACAGAGAAACAACAAAAAATCTGCAAAACCATGTGAATACATCCAAGTTAAAATGAAAGCTAAATGTCATTGTCAATACATTTTACAGTTGACAGTTTTCATGTGAAAAACATTTATTGAGTGCAAAATTAATATAAATGAAATAAGAATATGTTACATTAAAAATTGTCTTGATTAGTAATGTCATTACCTGTAGACAGAAGCCATGCTTGATGCTGTTTCAACAGCCTGGATATTGCACTACACAAAATGTCTTTTTCGTGGCTCTGTAAAATAAGTAAAGATTAAAGATATACTGAGATAATGCAATAGATATCAAATAAACTAAATCATTTCCACAGACCTTTTGACAGCACAAAGTAGTTGTTCAAATTTTGTAATTAAAAGCTATACCACTCAAATTTTACATAAAAATCACAACATTTATGTGAGTTACATCGCATTCAACAGCCGGGGTCATATTGTGACGGGTAGTTTACAGGTCGAGGAAACCAGTGCATACTGCACTGTAAACCACCAGGCATCGGCAAGTAACTACCAATTTTCCAACATGAAGCGCCCGGTCAGAGATTCGAACCGGAGGCCTCAGAGGTTGGAGGCGAGAACTCTAACCGCTACACCACCGAGCTCCCAATCCCACACACAAGTACCAAAATCTGGTAAATATACATGAAGTAAGATGTTTATTTCACAAAACTGTAAATTCTTCAAGGAATGTGTTTTTCTGTCACGCATAGGTTTTCAAATATAAAATAATTATGATATCAAGTGTACTAATATGATAATAATGTAAGTTGAGAAGAATACTTTCAGGGAAAACCATTTTATTTTTTTCAAGTGTCAAAAATAAAAATATTATTTTCATTAAAATGAGATTACCTAAAAGTTACTGTGAATAGCAATGTTTTTACGTGTGAGCATAAACCACAGTTGATGCTGGTTTCAATCACTTGTCACTCGTCCATATCAGCTCTCGTGAAATGTGTCGGTTTTAGTACTCTGTAAAATATATGATTAAGTTGTTTACTTAGAAATAATAAATGATTCATAATATTACGACTCATTTTAAAGTCAAATTTGGAGTTACATGTGTAGATTACTTTATCAAGAGTATGTGGTGAAATAATCAAACATTACAAAGTATTTGTTTACAACATTCTAGCCTCACTAGAAACATTCAACTTGCGATATTTATATACTATTAGGTATAGTTTCAGGTAACAATAACAGTACCATAATAAATGAGTAATGTATCTCTTTTTGGCAATGTGCTGTCAAACTGAAGCATTTAAAGTTTATCACACGTCTTTCTATCTGTACCCACAGATCAAATCATGAGAGTCTTTTGCGCAACAACAGTAAAAGTATTGCGAATATATATAAAAGTCCTACCTATTTCTTTACAAAAAAGGCATTGCCATAGAATATAAGCTTTGGTAAATGATACCTTATATAGTGCTTAACTGCCACAAAACACTATTCTAGTGATTGCACTTTCCCCACTTTGTACTGCTGGTCTGTGTCCGCTATGGTTCTACAAAATACAAAACAGATGTCTGTAATTAGAGTCTTCCATTAAAGTTAGTGTTAGCATAATTAATGTTATACATGTATTACACTTATTGTTACATTATAATTAGATTACAATGTTCTTTACTGAATTCATGGGCTACATACAAGCAAAAATGTTTAACTCTTTTGGGTTTGTTGCTGGTTTGATGCATTCCATGTTTGGCTAAAATACATGAAACCCATACTGCAATTTATTTGTTAACTTTTACCATGATGTCATTTAATCAAAACAAAAATGCAATGGTGGCTGTGAAATAAGCCTCCCCCTTCAAAAGGATGCTTAATTACCAGTTATGAGCAGGCTGTTTATATCAAAATCAACAAAATCCTTCCTGATTCCACCTAGTTTTAATCGTGGGTGTGCCAGCTCAGGCAGGATTGCTTTTCCATAAAAGTATGAACTTTTTTCAATGATTTTTTCAAAGCAGGCATAATCTGGTAATAACCTTTCTATATAAATATCAACTTGGCTCCTCAAAACATAATCCACCCAATTTTTTCCTGTAACAAGTAGTAATCCCATGCACTGATAATAGTGGTCATGATTTTTTTTCAATTTCATATGGCCATCTTTAGCAACAACAAGAGGAAATGTTGATTTATCAACTTTGGCTTTTTGAAGTGCACTTAAAATATCATAATTCCTATATTTGGACAGATTTTTAATCTCAATTATCCCAACCTCTTCCCCATCTTTATTTAAAACTATTCCATCTGGACTTCCTGCCAAATATGGATATGGGTGAGACACAATTATACCTTCTTTCTTAACTGTGAGCCCTTCATTACACTTTAAGGTTTCATAATCACTTATTGACCTACTCTCTTCTTTTTTACCATAGTCTGTGTGTTCAGTTACAAATCTAGACCTATATAATAATTGGTGAACTAATCGACAAGGGTTAGTGTTTTTCCTTCTTTTTACGATTGTTCCAATATTGGAAGCAGTCACCCTTAACCTTCGCTCTGCATGCCAGATACTGTTATCTTGCCCTACCGTTTTTTCAGCTATACATTTAATTTTTGCCTTAGAGTAACACACTTTGGTACTATAAAAGTTTTTCATCACAGTCTGCAAATCTTGCCTCAACAGATCAGGTTCTACTTGTGAACTATTTGGTCCGTATGTCTGCCCCCCCTCTTTACTGGCCTTATCTTTCTTATACTTCCACTGTTTTCTCCTGTTGACTGTTGTTGGACATCTACTGTAAGCAATCATCTTATTATGTCTTATCAATTTTTGTTCATAGATTCTCTCAAAAATGGGATCTGGCTTTATTTTCAGTATGTCACTCCAAACTCTGGGACTCCAATTGGGTCCATAATTAAATCTTAGTCCAGCCCCCATGCTGCGTGCATTCCATGCACCCCTTTGAACCCTATTTATTTGTTTACCCCCATCAAATTTTGCTCTGATGGACATCCAACACTCTGCTAAATTTGAGGTGAAATTCCCAAGTAACCGGCTAGCCTTTGCAACATACCTATTCATAATAATATTTAATTCTATCATCAACTCATTATTCAGTGGAACTGGTGGTAGCTTTTGTCTAGAATTCTCTTCATCTTGTACACTCATCCCTTCATTCCAAAATTCAAAATTTTGATGAAGTGCATCAGAAATAACTATTTCATCACCTAAACCTGTTACATTCTGACAGTGGCTTTCCCCAGATTCCATGTCATTTGAAATCTCAGTACTATTTCTACCATTTTTGCAGAAACTGGAAGCACATTTGTCATGATACCCAAATATATGTCTTGGCATAACACGTATGTCATTCTGAAGATCTCTCACTATTTCATATTTTGGCTTTCCAGTCTTGACCTCATTAGATCTCATTTTTATACAGTATCTTATAGCACTGACAAGTTTAACTCTTTTAGCCTTGGTTAACCCATGTTTACCCTTAAATTCAGGTTTTTCTTTTACCAAATTTTCTAAAGAGGACCTGATACACTTGCAACAATGATTGGCACATTCAATTTTTTGTATATCCCTGCACCAGTGAGGTCCGTTTTTCATTAAGTTATCTAAAACTGAACTATCCCCATCTCCAATCATCTTAGTATACCTCAAACCATACCTTGACTCCACCATATTGAATCCTTCAAGGATAATATCAGATTCCATTGCACGTGAAGACTCATACCAGTTTTTAAAACAGAGGTGTTTCTTTGCTGGGACTTTCATAGATTCAGCTCTACTACAAATTGAACAGTACTTAACACGGACACCTAAATGCAATAGCTTTTTGGTCCTGTTCCCTATAATTATTGCAACCCCCCCTAAGGCATTATATGAATGCTTGTGGGATCTGGAACTCCATCCACCATCTACAATTACGGTTATAGCAGGGACTCCTTCATGTGTTTCACCATTCTGAAGAGCCAACTGTCTTTCTTCTGCAGCAGCTTGCACCATTTCCTCTGTCAGCTTCTTATTCCACCAGTCTCCAACCTGTTCCTCTATTCTTGAAAAAGTTTTTTTAGACATTGATGGTATCCCCATTGTACAAAGTAATTCCTCTAACTTAGTACCACCACCACCAGTAGCCATACTACCCCAGACAGCTGATAAATTTAGCGCATATCTTTTGTGTCCATTTGCATCCCTAACCTTAAAATCACTCTCAAAATAAAAGAACTTTTCACAACCAGAACACCGAGCTCTGAAGATTGACACAAGTCCATCTTTCTTAATTTCACCTTCTAGAAAAATCCCCCCATTTGATTTTTTTATATGTTCATGCAAAGTTGAACAAGTTGCTGCATGTACTGTGAGTTCTCCAACCATGGCTGACATTTTTTCTAAATTAACAATTCGTCTGCCTTCTAGATTAAGATGAGTTGACTCATCACAAATTTGTTTTTCTGTAAGCTGCCAACAAGCTTTCTGCTTCAGTTTTTGAGCTATGCATCTTTTCCTTGGGCAGTCATTGGTTAAGCATCTCTTCTTTGCCTGAAAAATGGGAAACAGCTTTCAACACCATGCAAAAAAAGAAAAAAAATGGAAAAAGTACAAAGTTCTAGGTCACTACGGCAAGTTCAAAGGTCAAACTAAGGCGAGTTCATGACATTTCATACATATACTCCTGAACCAATGACCCATCCAAATATCAACTTTTTACATCTTACAGTTTTCAAGATATAGCCCATACAAGATTTTTAAGGTTAATGTCACTACGAGGTACAAGAACTGTTAATTTTGGCTCTCCTCATTTGACCTTGAAAGAGGGGCCAAAGGTCAAATCTGATCACATCAAACGATTCCTAGCCCATGCCTTTCTATAAGTTGGTTTCACATTGCAAACCTCTAGGACCAATTATAAGCGAGTTAAAAACACTTTTAAGTTTGGGTATCCTTGTTTGACCTGGAAGGAGGGAGTTCAAGGTCAAATCTGACCACACCAAAAGAGTCTTAGTCCATGATTTCCTATAGGTTGGTTTACCATTCCAAACTTCTAGGACCAATAATAAGTGAGGTATCAGCACTTTTCATGACTGACAAAAAAAACGCCCGTGGCGGCCATCTTGTTTTCCAAAATATTTTTTATAATATATTTGAAGTGGCTAGGGCCTAGCCAAAGGAAGAAGTAATCATATTTTTGAAAAGATCGTTATCTCTACACATTGCGGTGGCAGCAGGATTCTCATGTGTAAGCCATAGTATCCACCGGCTACCTGGTGGATGCAAAATTTTAACCAGATGAATTTGATCTGGTTTTATTATTTTATATCATCCATGTGCTGTAATGTCAGTGAACTGGATAAAATGTACTTAAAAGCAATCACAGTGAAATGTCAATTAGGTGACATTTAAGAAAATTATGGGCTTTTTTATCCAAAATATGACCTGGTCTTTCAAAGAACAAAAACATTTTTTTCCTTTAGTCACTCCCTACTCACATAAAAATTTATAAAAATATGCTCATTACTTTTGGAGTAATTTCAAATGTAGATACACAGGAAACAATAAATCCCATACTTTTGAAAAAAATGGGTAGAGGTCTCTGCTCTATGAATGCTTTCCAGGGGCCGTATTCACAAAAGGGATCAAGCTCAACTTAAGCTGATTTTTGGCTCAAGTTAAGCTAAAAAATGGATCAGGATCAAGTTAGTATTCACAAAGAATTTAAGCTGATTTTTGGCTCAAATTTTGGCTTAACTTTGATCCAGCTAGGTTGGTGGATTAAACTTTGGATCAAAGTTTGTAGCTTTATAACTAAAATAGTAAACATAGGAGAAATAAATCATTGGTTAATAAACTTTAATCCTTTATATTCTTAATTGATAAGTTTTAATACTTGTTTCCTGTTTTAAGTATGCCTATATTGATGTATAAAATGGGTCAGATTTTGTTGTTTTTTCTGGATCAAAAGTGGGCGGAGCCTAAATTTTTGGATTAAATATCAAATATTTAAAAATTCTTCAGCGAAAAAAATAATGAACCAAACTTATATTAATGTATGTTTTGTGGAAATTTAGTCATGAAAAGGCTGTTTAAAACATATAAAAGTAATTATCTTATGCGTTGCTATGTGGAATTTTTCAAAATTTTTGGCTCAGCTGATCCTTCCTTTGTGAATACAGACTTGAGCCAAAGATCAGCTGAGCCATTTTCCTTGATCCTGATCTGATCTTGAGCTGATTTTTCGCTCAGCTTGATCCATGTTAGTAAATACCACTCCAGTTTGCAGAATCAAAATACAATAAACAGTTGTTTCAAACAATCCCAAAAATATATTATGTTAGATAATATAAGAATTTTGTTGCAATAAATGTTCCTCTTTGTAATAATACTTTCTATTAGTGGCAAGTGATGTTCTGCTCTTCAGAAGGACAGTTCCCTTTAGTTATATGCTAAATATATGCAATATTTACAAGTAAATGAATATTCCAAAACTTTTACTTTTCTGATAAAGTGTGTACACACATTTGTAACAGTAGCCTTAGCAATACATGTATATACCCAGACAACTGGGACAATCAACTTGATAGAAACCACAAGATATAAATTTCACTCTCTTTGACAGTTGTAAAACATATAAAACAGTGGGGGGGTAAGGCTTGGAGAGGTAGGGTGAGGGAAAGGAACCAGTTGCAGATTTTCCTTAGACTGAGTTGGGGTTGAGAGAGGTTCCAAGGATCTGTTTCAAAATCCATCCTTGCGATTATTTTCTGTGGGGGGAATTCCAAGGGTATACATCCCCCACCACCACCCATGATTACAGCAGAAATAAAGGCCCATCTCAAAAGAATTTTTCAAAATTGGGGAATAAAAAAAAATTATTTTCAGGCTTACTTACAATGGTTTTGCCATTCTTAGAAAACTGTAGTGATAGTTATTAATTAATAATTATGGGGGTCATATATGTAGGAGATGGGAGTATTTTCTGCACATCTAAACAGATAACCGGAAAGTCTTGTACATAAAAAATAACGTAAAAATAGTTAAAATACTCACACAGGTAATGATGTCCTCAGTAGATTTTCTTTTCAGTGGCTTCTTCAGTATAATGACTGTTGTGTTGTTTCCACATTCAGTGCCTTTTATTTCTTCTCTCCTTTTACCTACTCTTCTTTTTTTAAATTTTCCCCTATGTTTGTTTGAATTCCTGCCTTTCTTATTTTGAGCCATACTACTTTTATAAGATATTCTGTTAACTTTGATCTGTTTAATTCCTTTATTATCTAATGTACAATATTATCCTGCCTGAGCTGACTTCAAATCTTTATCAGTAACCAAGTGAACATTCTTTGGTTGTCAAGTTGGGGCAAATGTACTTATTTGTTCTGCATATATGGTCATTTGCACACAATTTTAACAAAAATAGAGAAATAAAAAAATTAATGTACACTTTTTACATTTTAAGAATGACATTTTTTTGTCACTATCACAGCCAAAATTAACTGACAGTTCTTAGATTCCTATTATTTGCCCAATTATTTCTGAGATTGAAGGTGAAAGCTGCACAGAAAAAAAAATCATCCAACATGACATATTTGACATTATCAATAAAACATCCATTAAACTGAAAAACATTTCTCAGAATTACATTTAAAATTAATCAATTAAAGAAAAAAAACAATAAAAATTTAAGTAGCATATGTCACTGATTCTTACCTTCTATATTTTTGCCACATTCTGTTTGAAAAAACTGCCCTGCTTGAACCTTTTTCAAATATCCATTGCTTTGTGGAAGCCATTTTATTCCACTTGACATGCCCATCAAATTGTATCCTTCATTCAGCTGACACACAACTATCACCAATTGCAGGAAACCAGAAATACATTTTTAATTACAGGGATTTAAGTACCTCAAGTATTCCATCAGACAGTTCTTTTTGTATGCACAACAGAAGGAAATTCATCATGTCAAATAAATCACAAGTTCCATCACGTAACTTTTACCGTAATGTTTCCCCCTTTGCAGCAACATTGAAAAAAAACTCCACATAAAGTAAAGTCCACAGTTTGACTTTCTAGACTGTCTTCCTGTTGGCCTTGGGTTCAGGCAAGCGAAGGGTGAGATCCATGCATGGCTGCATAACAACTTTAGACACCAATCAGACTGGTCCATGGTGTCTCTCTACCCCTCAGCCAGCCTTCTTTCCAGGAATCAGCTGGCCAAAGAGAGCCCAGACAGTGTGGCCGCCGTGGTTAATGCAGCCCTGGCCCCACTCTGGATAAGGCACTGAAGGATGACAGGTCCAGATGTCCGGTCAGAGCCTTGCATTACCATCTGGGTAGGACCTCAGATCCTAGGCATAATAAGGAGCTGGTCTTTGTCTCTTTCCAAAAAAAAACAAAAAACAGGTTTTGACAAGGACATCTCTCCTGCCACCATCTCCTCCTGGATCAAGCTACTGTGATCCTATGCTATGAGCCCTCTGACCAGCAAGCCCTCACCTTACATCAGGTCAAGCCCATGATGTTAGGGCCTTTGCTGCTTCTAAGGTATTCCAGTCAGGAGTCTCCTTAGAACAGTCCTCTCAGCCTGCCACTGTAAGTCACATATCACCTTCACACAGTTCTTCTGAAGGATGTGGCTGGGGCTGAGTTAGAGCCTCTTTACTTGGGCCCAGTAGTGGCGGCTCAGCAGATGTTTACGTTTGTTTTCCCGCCATTTTCGCCATTTGTTTGTCAGACAAGGCCTGACATGGAGACAACTAAAATACCGTAAACCAGGAAGTGGGCGTGGCCTATGGAACGGTCCAGTACTGATTGTTACTGCGCATATGGGCGGAGCTTATTTTACTCACCGCAAATTTTTCCACGCGAATGAGCCTACTGTTTTGACGATTTTCTACACAGAAATCGTTACCAATGGAGTGGCTAGCCTCTTGATAAATATGTCCATTATAATAATTATGCTTCCAGTAATTACTTCTCTAACTGTTGATCGGGGTGTAAACCATTTTCACAACTGCTTACCTGGTGCACGTGCACTATACGTACATACTTCTTTGCTTCAACAAAATTCTTGGAAATCTCTCTCTACGATATGACGTCACACAGGTACGAGTACGTGTAATTTTTGCTTTTCGCTGCTTTACTTCTCAGTTGAAAAGTAACTTCACCACGCATTGACTCAGCATTAACTACACAATTTTATTGCGCTACAGTAGTCCTACCTATTGTAACAATATGCTTTACTGGTGGTTGGCCACGGGAAGCTTCCAACCGGAGTAAAAGTTGAAAACTTATTACCCGTGGAATTCAGATAGACCGGGCTATCCGGAACACTGGTCACAGGGAATGCCGGTGATATAGTACCGGTGCGGGTATGCGCGCACCTGCTGGCTTGGCCACGTGACCTAGGGAACCTATCAGATGCTCGACAGAGCTCTTCCTCATTTTTTGTTGGAAGCCATCTTGTCAAGTTGGCTTTCTTGTAGCTCTCACTTTGGTGAATTGTTACAGCTTATATACTGTGGGTAGACAGTTTAATTTTATGTCAATTGTTGACCAATAGTTTATAGACATTTCTGGTAAGATGGTGAAGACTCCCCCTTACCAAAAACGGGGCAAGTGTGGACATTTTATGCCCCAGTTTGATCCTCATGGATCTTACTTTGGCTGTAGGGCCAAGTGTAAAGGTCTAGACCCCTGTGCACAAGGGGCAGATGTAACTCAATGTGCTGCATGTTCAGCACTATCTGAAGAGCAATGGACCCACCTCAGGGAGAATTTTGCGAAGAGGTCTGCTTATAGAAGTCACACAGGTTCTCAAGGTGTTTCCTTTGAAGAACAGGATGTAGACAAACCGGTATGTACCGGTGAAGATCTCTCCCGTGTGGATGATACTCTTCTAGACCTTGAACCGGAAAGTTCCGGTTCATCTGCACCGGTAACCGGCATTAGTCCTCTTACAAGCCTACCGGCTCCATTGCCTGCATCTTCACAGAATATCCAGAGTACTTCTGTCTCTGCAGGACCGGTTAATCAACCCTACGTTGATCCTTCAGCCTTTTTCAAGGCGCCGGAACCTGTTCATCAGACAGTTCCTCGGGATACTCTACCTCCAGGTCACACTCCCGGAGGACATTCAGTAGCAGACAGATTGGCTTCGCTATCTTTTCCACAGCCACAGAGGACAACCACTATCAATGTCCCTCAAACACCAAGGACTCAGATGATTAAGAGTCACTTGGAACAGCAGAACTTCGAGCTCATGAAGGACCTGCAAAAGAAAAACCAAGAACAGATGAGGCTTAGACGGGCTTACAAGCCTTTCTACAACAATTAATGGAGCAAATGTTTAACCGCATGGCACCTCTACAAACAGTTCCTCCACCTCCACCGCCATCAACTGCACCACATATTGTGTCAATCACTCCGGTGTCTGCTTTGCTGCCTGCCACCAAACCAGAGGAACCCATGGACTCGGCTCCATCTCATCCACCCCCAGAAGTTAAGAAGGGTGTTTCAGGCCTAAAAGGTTCCTCAGCCATTGCCACGCAATCTATTTAGGCAGTAGCTTCAAATATTCAAGTGCCTACATCCATATCTTCTTCACAGCCCCCATCAGCGGCGGCTATTCCTCGGCTCCAATCCCCTCTTCAAGCCCTGGAACAAGAAATGTATGGAACTGACACTTCAGCCTCATCTTTCGCGGCTTCAAATAGGTCAGAAGAACCCACTGACCCAGGGGAACAAGCGGCTCCTCCTAACCTTCCCTTCAGAGAATTAGTACAAAAGGTTAGAGAATTGCTATCTATCCCCGACCCAGCGGCTGAAGAGAACTATAAGCTGGGTTCGGCCTTAGGACGTGACCCTCTCCTACTACAACAGGAAAAGGCAAACAGACCACCGTCAATAAAACTCCCAATGGTAGCTGATCTATCACGTCTCTATCAGAGTGCACAAGATGATCTAGTCAAGCCTAGTACATCAAACACTTTGGATATAGGAAAATTCCCCGGCATTCCACCACACAAGGGCAGCTGGTACAGTGTGGTAGACAACAAATTTGTGCAGACCCCACAAGTGGTGCCCCAGGCTTTCTCTAACATAGCTAAGCCTGGGTATAGAAGCGGGCCACCGACTACAGTCCAGCAAAAAGACTTGGTAAAACTGGAGTACGTCTTGCGAGAACATTAGCATAGCCAACTTTTTATCCACCTTTGGAATGGCAAGCGAGTCATGCCTCAACAATCTCCACCTATCCCGGGACCAAAGGGAAAGGCTTTTTGACCAATTCCGAGCAACCTCCGATGGCCCTACCAGGGAACAGATCATGCAACAATTATTTAGCATGACTCAGCAAGAAGCATCCCAGATGCGATTCATGTTGGACATCAACAGGAGCATGTCAAAGGCTTATGTGGACCTGGTATCAAACTTCAACTCCACCTTAACCAATTTAGTCCTGGTAAGGCGAAATGCATACCTCCGCCATGCCCATCCCAGCCTAGATGCTTTCAGACTGAGAAGTCTTTGCTCAGCCCCAATATCTGGGGGGGATTTATTTGACAGGGCAATGATGCAGGAATATGAACAACACCTCATTGGCCTGGGAGTGAAACAGGTACCAGGAAAGAGCGTTTCCACCCATATAAACAGGGGTAGGGCAGGGGTGGTCATCAACGTCAACACGCTCAACAAGGGGTATTCTATCAACCTATGCCGGCACCCCAGTACATGGTGCAACAGCCCTTTTTTCCCCACCCACAGGGTGGTCGCAGAGGAGGACGTGGCGGCCGCAGAGGACACGGCCGTGGAGGCAACACACCAAGCACAAAGCAGCAACACCTCCTGAATGACACTCAACAAAGTGTGTTACCTCCACCTCAACCTGGAATAAGACCGAAAACGCTTTCAGAAAGTCACTGGGATTATCCCCAAGGGTGTACACTGTTGAACAGAAACAAGTCTCTGAGTGCCTCAACCCTTCAGGAGAGGGTAAAGACTCCTTGTGTACAGACCCTACAGGAGAGGGAAAAGACTCCTTTTGTACAGTCCCTTCAGGAGAGGGAAAATACTCCTTGTGTACAGTCCCTTCAGGAGAGGGAAAAGACTCCTTGTGTACAGTCTCAAAATATATTTATCCCAGATCAATTTTTCAAACTACCCAGTCAAGAACTGGAAGTCGTCCCGGTAGGGGGGAGACTGAGGCGTTTTCTACCCGAGTGGCAAAAGCAAAAAACTCACCAGTCAATCCTGTCCCTGATCCAGGACGGATACAAACTACCATTCAGGGAACGTCCAAAACTATCCAGCTTTCCTTGCATCAGCAGCGGTTACGCAGGCTCTGACAGACAAAATGCCTTGTTGACCTCTATTCAAGACCTGCTGCGGAAAGGCGCTATCGAAGTCGTGCATACCAAAAACAGTCTAGGGTTCTACAGCCGACTGTTCCTGGTCCCAAAACCAGGCAACCGCTGGAGGCCAGTCATAGACCTCAGCTCTCTAAACAAATTCCTGGCCATACCCAAATTCAAGATGGAAACCCCAGAGTCAATACATGCCTCCCTCAGGAAAGGAGAATGGGTTACATCCATAGATCTGACAGACGCCTACCTACATGTCCCTATTCATACCCTGTCACGAAAGTACCTCAGGTTTTGCCACAAAGGCGTCATTTACCAATTTACCAGCCTCTCGTTCGGCCTAGCCACGGCCCCATTGGTGTTCACAAACCTTGTGAAAGAAGTCATGCTTATAGCCCTACAACAGGAAATCAGACTACGCCAATATTTGGATGACTGGTTGATTCGAGCTCCTTCCAAACAGGTTTGCATCGAACAAACAAAAACTGCTAAAACTGGTGAAAGACCTAGGATTTGTAGTAAACTTCAAGAAGTCAGAGCTCATACCCTCTCAGAGGTTCGACTTCCTAGGATACCATTTTTTACTGGACATGGCCCTTGTGAAGCCCAGGCAAGACAGGTGGACAAAGCTTCAGGGGATGTTCCATCGCCTCTCTCTGAAGTCTGTTATCAGTGCAAGGACTCTTATGTCCACCATTGGATTCCTTGCATCAACGGAGAAGACTGTAAAACTGGGCAGGATACATATAAGACCATTTCAGTGGCATCTCAAAACTCACTGGAAATATCTGATGCCTCTGGACACACCAATTCCCTGGAATCAGAAGATGATACAACACGGGGAATGGTGGTTAGACCGTTAAAACGTGCTACAGGGAGAGTTTCTCCACCCAAGGGAACACGAAATTCTAATCTTTACAGACGCCTCAAACGCAGGATGGGGTGCTCACTTAAATCAAGAATCCACAGGACGGCTCTGGTCTCAACACGAAAAACACCTACACATCAATCTTTTAGAACTGAAGGCAGTTTTTCTGGCTCTACAATTCTTCAAAAAGAATTGCAGCAACAACTTAGTCCTCATAGCCTCAGACAACACCTCAGTGGTGTCATACATCAACAAACAGGGCGGAACAAAATCAGCAGACCTATGCGCACTGATTTGGAGAATTCTTACCTGGTGCCACAACAACAAGGTAACACTCAGAGCAAGGCACATACCGGGTTCACTCAATGTTATTGCAGACGGCCTCTCCAGGAGGAACCAGATCCAGTCAACAGAGTGGTCCCTTTCACCTCAAATATTCAAGAAAGTCTCCAGAATATGGGAGAGTCCCCAAGTGGACCTGTTTGCAACCAGCCTGAACAAAAAGCTCCCCCTTTATGTCTCCCCGATTCCAGACCCTCAGGCTTGGGCAGTAGATGCCCTGAACATCCCATGGGAAAACCTGGTTGCATATGCCTTTCCTCCCACCGCCCTCCTGCCCAAGGTGATACAAAAACTCCAGTCTCAAGTATGCAGATTAATCTTAATCGCCCCAGGCTGGCCGACCAAGCCGTGGTTTTGGGACCTTGTGGAGATGTCTCTGGACATACCCAGACAACTACCACCTATCCGCACCCTGCTCAAACAACCACTGAACAACCATTACCACGCCAACCCAACTTCCCTGAATCTCCACGCTTGGTATCTAGGAGTTCAACTCTCCAAGAACACAGGTTCAATGCAGAGGTGGCAGAAAGAATTGCTGCTCCTCAGAGACTCTCAACTAGGGCCATCTACTGTTCTAAGTGGACAGTCTTCCAAAGATGGTGCACAGAGGAACAGGTGGACTTCAGGAATCCCTCTATAAGTGATATCTGCAATTTCTTCTGGTATCTTTTTAATGTTCTTAACAGATGCCCCTCTACCATTGAAGGGTATAGAACAGCCGTAGCAGACACCTTAGGGAATTCAAAACTAAACATCAGTACTAACATGGATATTGCAAGATTAATTGCTAGTTTTTACAGGGACAAACCCAAGAGCTCCAGACCCATTCCAAAATGGAATCTATCCATTGTCTTACACAGACTTGCTCAACCTCCGTTTGAACCACTGGAGAATGCAGCTCTCAAATTCCTTACCTGGAAAACAGTCTTCCTATTAGCTTTAGCATTGGGAAAAAGACGTAGTGAGATTCATGCCTGGACTCTTGATGGACTTTTATGCCTGGGAGATTGGGAACAAGTCCAATTATCGCCCTCTCCATCCTTTCTCGCTAAAAACCAGTTAGCAAAAGAAGGACCGTAAGCTATCTCACCAGTGGTCATTCCAGCCTTGAAGTGTAATCAAGACCCTCAGGACATGGATACTCTACTCTGCCCTGTCAGGGCCCTCGGGTGTTATTTGGACTGAACCAAGGATTCCAGAGGGGGTAGACAGTTATTGTTTATCTCTTTTAAAATGGGCCACATTAAGGATATTCAGTGTTCTACAATTTCGTCTTGGATCAAAAACACCATAAAATTTTGCTACTCCAAGGTGGAAAATGCGGACATGGACTTATTAGGGGTAAAAGCCCATGATGTCAGAGCTTTTGCGGCATCCAAGGCCTTTTATGGGGGGTGTCAATGGACCGAGTTATGCAAGCCTGCCATTGGAAATCACACAACACCTTCACCAGGTTCTACCTCAAGGACCTCACCGGACAAGATCAAACAGAGGGCTCCTATCATCTGGGCGCCTTCGTCACAGCACAGCAGGTGATGCCTCCTCCCAAACAGACAAAAGAAAGGGGGGGCACGCATCCGGGAACCACATAGACGGGGTGTGTCAGAATCCTCCGACACCATAGAGCGGGCCTTCAGCCCTATTTAAGGTAACATATTTTTTATTCTTATAAAATCTTTTGCCTGCTGTAATATTATTCCTGCTTTCACTTAATGTTACCAGGAGTAATTCCTTCCAATCTTTTTGAGAATATAACTTAAGTTATGCTTTTTCTGTATGCCTTAATCTTATGTTCTTAAGAATTTTCTTGTGTCATATCAGTGTTTCCTTATACCTTTGTTTCATCGTACTTTGTGTACTTTGTTTTGTAGATATTTTCTGCTGCTTGGAGTGCCTTCACTGCATTTCCCCTTGGTGCCTCACCTCAACCTCAGGAGAGTTGGAGAAATCCCCTCAATCTTAGATGGGCCTTTTGAATCACGGGCTACATCAATTTCTTCCTCCACCTTGGTCTCCGAATGCTCACTGATGGTTGCTGTCTTTTCCAGAATTCTTTTTCTTCTCAGCCAGTGCCAGTCTACCCAGCCATCCAATATGCTGAGATTCAGCATATTGTTACAATAGGTAGGCCTATTGTAGCGCAATAAAATTTATTTTAAATGTAGCTTTTATAAGCTACAATACCTACCTATTGTAACAATAGTACAGGCCCTCCCTGGTCCTCCCCGCTTGTCAGACAATCCACTGGCTTGGGGGCTTTGGTTCCAACAAAAATTGAGGAAGAGCTCTGTCGAGCATCTGATAGGTTCCCTATAGGTCACGTGGCCAAGCCAGCAGGTGCGGGCATACTGTAGGTATTGTAGCTTATAAAAGCTACATTTAAAATAAAATTTTCAATTTAAAAAAACACACATTTGAATGTCAGTTATGACGTCAGTACACTATTATTATTTTTAATGGTGCATTTCCATAGACGCTGAAGGCTGGCCATTGACGCTGCATGGGCTCTGTCCCAGAAGTTAAAAAGTATATGTTGAATATGACTTTTATAATTACAAATTTAAACTACAAAATGTGGCTTCTACTTTATAAAATATGTGTAATTACAGTAAACTTTTACAACAAACTTTTTTTTAATTAAAAAAAAAACATAAAATGGGGCCGTATGCACAAGAGGGATCAAGCTCAAGTTGAGCCAAAAATCAGCTCAAGTTTAGTATAAGCAACTGTAAACTTGAGCTGATTTTTAGCTCAACTTAAGCTTGATCCCTTTTGTGAATACCAGCCCTGGAAAATTGGCAGCAATCTCCTTCCACTGTTCATGGTTCCTCAGACAATTCATGGCGTCATCTGCATATTCTTTCACATTGATCTCGCTGCATTCTCTGATGATCTTGAATATGGTGTTGTAAGGTACACATGAGCCATATATCAGACTCCAAAAAAGTTTCCCTTGTGTCAAGACACCTCAATGTGATGACAAGTCGGGCCCGTTGTTTGATGGTCTTCCTGTAGAATGTATTATTTTTCTTGATCCAGGGAGCCAGTCTCACCAGTAGCTCATGAAACTTGTCTTGATTCTTATGAAATTTCTGCAACCATAGATATCGCTTTTGTATACGATTTCTATGCCTGCAACATTTTTGTTCTGAATTTCTGTCATGCATCAGCTTGTCACAGTGACCATCCTGCAGCTTTTGGACAATCAATGATTTTATCCAGAACCTCCCCTCCTAAGTCTATTCCTACATAAAATTCTTTGAATCTTCCTAGTCTCTCTGCAGCTGCTGTGCTTGTACCTCATCGTCGGTGGATCAATCTACGTCTTCATAGTTGTGACACCATTTGAGTGCATTTGAGTATCAACTGGAGTGAAAGATCCAGAGAAATATGCAGGGATCCAGAGTCATGGCTATGCATCTTTGTAAGCCACAGGGAAGTGTCAGTGCTGTCTTCAACAGATGTAGAAAAGCCACTGCTCCATCCCCATTGACTGTCAATGTTTGTTGTTTTTCTTACCATGTTCGTGCTACATTGCCAATAGTCATGAGGTTGTGGCAGATATTCATACAAAGTCAAAGTTGGGGTTTTATGTCCCATTTAACAACCAGCATTGTTACCATAAACCCTCATGGTTTCATGCTGAAATAGCTATCACTCTGTAGAAACTTCCCTGCAGTCATTATAGGTAGGTAGCATTATCACTGATATAGCCACAGTAGGTGGTGAGTAGTCTTCATCTGAGACTGCATTGCTCCATTTTCTGGCCAAATTTGGAACTTGAAGAAGACTTGCTATTTTTTGGGCTTGTCTGTTTTTTTTATATTGCCAGTCATGTCGTAGCATAGTATGTGGAACCTGACATTAGTTTATTGTAAAGTACAATTTGATTGATTGCTTATTATAGTTCATTGCATAATATTTAGTTATGTTGAAACAAAATAAGTTTACTTCAAATTAATTTTAGTTAAGATAATGTAAAGAGTATAAGGCTGGCCAAACTATAGAGATGATAAAAGGCAAAACTGCAATAAAAGACTGTATGTTGCTGCAAAACACTTTATTTCATTGTTTTTGAAAAACCAACACACTTTCTATATCAATCTGGCAATGTTTTAGTGTCACTATAGTTCAGTGTCACAAATTGTAAAGCTATTGTGGGTACTTTGACCACGAGTGGTATTTACAATCTGCATCCAGCAGAAGAACCCAGCATAACCATAACCATAAAATCCACATGCAGGGTAAAGAGCCAAAGGTTGAAGTTGGGATTTTTAACAGATAGGTTCCTATGTCAGGACAGGCTACCAATAATCCCACATACAATCATGCAGTTGGTCAATTAAATTATGCAAGACAATTACGGAGATACTAAGTGGATGATTAGAAAAAACAACAACCTTGCATTACCCTAACTGTTGGACAAGCATGAATCCGGATGATCCAAGGAGATTAAGGTAGATGCATATTCCAAACATTTCCACTTGTTTGATGTGTATGTTGATTTTTAAACAACAGAACTTTATATGTATGTATTATTTATTTGTATAAAATTCATGTGAAAAGTGAGAGAGTAAACTATCATCCAAGTTTTCTGAAAGTGTCGCAATCAGTTTCTACAGACAATGTTCTTCTTATCTCACTTCCAATGTGAAATAATGAAACAATACAAACTATCTCAAATGCCCAAGAAAAGTTGCGTACTGCCACTGTTCGCGGGTTTGTGAACAGTAATTTCGTAACATTAGAGGTATCAGAAAGTGCCACTTTACCACAGTGTTTCCGGTTCCTAGGTTTCAGTTGGCCGGTTGTAAACTGAAAAGTGTTTCAATATTTAATCGTTTGTCATCTTCAGTATATTATATATGAAAGGAATATAACAAAATGTTACTTAATTCTGGAAAATTTATTTTGTTGGTTTTGCTTGTAATGCCAACAACTTTATTGATGGTTGGAAATGGTATGTTTATATCGGAAAATACTTGATGAATGTTTTGATACGTGGCATATTTCATATTTGCGAAAATTGTTGGACTGAACTTATGTACTTTGGGCGCTGCATTCTAAATGAAATTTAATTTTAAACAAATCAACTTTATTTGCCATAGCTTTTTTCAAAGGTGGTTAATTTGCCGAGTGCGTGAACTAGAATCATAAGGACCCGTACGACGTCGGCAAATCTGTTGTTTTATGTTCCTATGTAACTTCAGCATACTAAGTGACTTACTATGCATGGACAATAAATAACAGACATAAATTGATCAAATGTATATCCCAAGTCTAGCAAATAGATATACTGCTCAGCTACCCAAGTTCATTGCTTGCATTTTTGGACAACATTAAAACATCACAAAAATCTTTACTGGTAGAGTTGTACTACACGGGTGGTCATGAAGATAAACGGTCATACTGCTCAGCCAGTGAATTTCGTCACCCCAGTGAAGTTCGTCACCTGCCGTAAAAATGCTCAAGGATAGGCAATATTCATATTTAAATGAATGGAATAGCTGCTTTTAGCAACAAGGTATACATGTATGCTGAAAGTTCATAGTAAAAACTCTTTAATATTACCATAAAATGCAGGTGACGAACTTCACTTGGGTGACGAAATTCACTGGCTGAGCAGTAGAGATAAACGGTCTTCAGAATTGTTCAAATCTAAGTGGTGTACTGCTTCCCTCCATAAGTTGGCCGCAGTCATAAGTTGGCCGCGGCTCATCTACGGGTACCCTCATCTACAGGCTCCAGAAAGACAAATAGGTTATTGTACACCAATGAAAACTGTTGCATATAATAAATTTAACAATAATACATGGTTTCAGAGTGTAGGAGGCCAGTCATGTTAAAGCCCTGTGAAGCTGTGGTGAGGGCGGCCAACTTATGACTGCGGCCAACTTATGCAGGGAAGCAGTAAACAACAAAATCACACAAACTAAATAAGAAAATACAATCAAAGAAAGCTTATCAAGACATCTGGTATTTGGTTTGTGTTGTGCTGCTCTTTAGACTACTTATATTTGAAGAATTCTAAAGACCGTTTATGACCGTTTATCTTTGTGACCACCCGTGTACATCATTATTAGTATTTGTTCCATTTGTTTAAGTATCAATATTTCCTGTCATTAGCAGTTTTTGAGGCAGGTGACGAACTTGGGTAGGTGACAAACATGGGTAGCTGGGCAGTAACTATTTCCAAAGTGACTACAACAAATACACAACAAAGGCTTTCTAAATACAAAGTGGCTGGAGTACGGTAAAACACCACACTCGAGAAGAAATTCTACAGTACGGTAACATTCATTTGCCGTATTCCAGTAAATAAGCTAGAGTGCAGTTCAAGCTGGTTTCCTAATAATCTCATAGAGTGAAGGATATATGAGACCACGACAGGGTTTCTATATTTTAAACCGTCTTCGGAACTGACGAGGACGGATCACAATTCTTTTAATTTCAGAACCGTCACGTTCATATTCTAACATATTTGATGTGTGGCTGTTGAATTAAAGCATGCTGTCTATGAAAATAGATACATAAAAATATTGATAATTACAATATGTCAGCGATCTGAAGCCACAGTGTAAAGTATATGTATTTTAACGAAAATCCTGAGCATTGCCAATGACAACCATATTTTATTGGGTTTAATTCACTTGTTTCATTTGCTTTCAAAATTCATACCGTAAATGACCTATTTAGCGCATCCGCCCTTGTAACCGCACCCTATCTCTTTTCAAAGCAATATACTGGACAACTTCTAGTGGGTGGACGATTGGACAGTGACAGTGTACAATCGCGGTTGGTTACAAATGGGTAATAATGACCGATTATTCAGCTTAAATCTCACCTTTCTCAGTTTTCTTTAATATCCACATATTTTTTATATAATTTACGTATTTTTACTTAATAAATTGACATTTTTGCCATGGATTTCGAGTTTGTTTTCATCTACCGCCATATTTACAGGAAGTGGGTTCTTTCGGTAGATTCTAAATGTCGAAACACCGTTATTCTTACCGGATTGACCTATACTTCATCCCGGAAAGTGTTTCATAATGGGTGCGCTAAAAGGGGAATTTTTTCTCACCAAAAATTCAATAAAAATAGACTTTCCTTAGCGCACTGTGCGCTAAATAGGTCATTTACGGTATATTATTCGTGTATATTATTTCACAAAATCGGGATTTTACTACACCTTGCATTAAACTTATTTATTTAATCTGAATGAACGCATACATATACATTTATAAAATATATCAAAGGTAACGAAATTTTTGTTTAAAACGGGTCTTAAAGCAAATAATTTGTGAAGCATTTCCATTGGCGGTTCTGAAAGGGATTGTTTTCCGATCCGTCAGTGACTGTTCCGAAGCCACAGTGTATTTTAAATACAGAAAATCTAACCAACCAGTCCATTTTTCGTCTGCAAACGTGATTAATTAACCAATGAAAACAATTGCTGCTGAAACCTCACTCGAGACAAATATTTTACTCTTACCACAACTACTTACAAACAGAATATCAAATGCTAGTACTTGCATACACAGACTTAAGAAAATATTAGGTTAAGATGGGTATTTCCAGCCATATTTTACAAATGGGAGATATAGCCAACCAATCTATTTTTTCGTCTGCAAACGTGATTAATTCAATTAACCAGTAAAAACAATTATTACTGAAACCGCACTCGAGACAAAGTTCTGAAGTGCAGCAATCTGTACTGCAGCATATTTTCTAGGGAACGGTTTTACCGCACCGCAGCCACGCCCTTCTAAATATGTGGCCATTACTGAAGTATGAACATTTTATTTACTGGTGGTAATAGTTGGTATCTGGTGGTACTAGTGGTGAACAAGTTTGGCCCCTAATCACAGGCCGTCACCTGAGCGTGTTCCACTGACACAAGTAGCGGTGCTGATGGCCAACCCCATTATGACCCTGTCTGCTGAATGGGATGTAAACCCTGCCTTTGACTTCTTGACTGTTTCAAATCATAACCTACATGTTAATTCTCTGTTAAGTTTACAAGCCATGTTAACAAGGAATGAACAGTAGATAGAATCCTAGTGATGGGATATTAAATCTGGCTAGTCTGATCCTGTTATTGTGGTATTCAAGCACAATGAAGTAACTCATGGACAGCATCTTGCCAACATATCTTGTCAACAAGCCATGAGCTGTGGCTGAAGCCAATTGTTGTATTAAACATGTTACATCATGTTAAAGACTATGAAAGTGGACTTGCTAAAGGAGGATTGCAGGGGTCGATATTTTGTATTTGTTTAGCTTACCAATAGGTCATACTGAAGAAGATTCTATTGAAAATTACTAACTGGGTCAATACATTAATACTAATGTGCTTATTTGTTTAGGTGGCCAGTCTCTAGTTGCCCATGCTGAAGAAGACCCTGTAGAAGAAGACTTGTTAGAAGATGAGGAAGATGGAGAGGCAACTGTTGAGTCAGAGGACGAGCAAGGGGATGAAGAGATGGCTGTCACTGATACAGATACAGAAGCTGAAGGAGTAAGTACAGCTGCACAATTGGATATTTATTTTAGGATCTCCCTCCACTCCACCCACCCGCCCATCCCCCAACAGTACTTTTTGTTGCTGCTTTGCCATAGGGATGTGTTGATAGGCCCGGTGTGGAAATTTTACAGCCACCACTTCACTTCTCAGCACATAGATGTGAAGGAAAAATTAAAATAATAAAACCATCAGCCTGCAGAAATTATAAGCTTTTATCCCATATTTTTTGTACATTTGCAAAATTTTCACAGAGATTTTGCTGAGCAGGAATTCAGCAAATAAGCTATGATACCTCATAACTAGGGATGGGTCGGTAGATCCGGTATCTTGGTATCAAGAGCATTTTACTGAAAACATATATAATGGAAGGAAGATTTAAAATATTAGAAACATACACAAAATCTGAAGAAATTATAAGCTTTTATCCCCATATTTTCGTCCATTTGCAGACTTTTATGGCAACACGTTGAGAACTGCCATGTTTTGGTTACAACACTTTATAACCTAAATCTCGCTTGACAACACATAAAATGGAGGGAAAACTTAAAATATTGGGAAAAAACAAGAAACCTGACAAAATTATACAGGGTTCTCTCATATTTTGGCCATATGGGGACTTTAATTGCGATGTCGTTAAGAGGAAATGTCCATGTTTGATTGGGGTGTACTGTAGAGTCCCACAATCGGTAGTGTTTTGCAGTGGCGACCTCCCGATGTACACAATTTTGATACCGACCCACCCCTACTCATAACCTCCATATACCTTTCAACTTTGGAAACAGACCAGAAATATGAGGAAATTGCACACTTTTATCCAATATTTTTGTACATTTGGGAATTTTTATTGCAATTTCATTGAGAGGAAACATCCATGTTTACGTTTCACGAGTTTCACTCCCTGTCAATGGAGTGTTTGGGGTTGTACTAAAATGTGGAGTCCCAAAATCAGAATTGTTATGGATCGGCAACCTCTGAATCTGGACATTAGAGACCTTGCGCAATTTTATTAACCTCAAACGTAAGAACGTAAGCATAAAGAAACAATAGATAGGGACTGGAGCCATAACGTACATATCTATTTCACTTGCGCAGTACCGGAAACAAACATCAAGTGCACCCATGTACTGAATAGGACATAAACAGTCCCAGTAGAAGTATATAGCTTTAATTAATATATATATGCACACTTGTGTGATTATCAAGGACAACCATTGGGAAGAAAATGATGTTTTAGACTACAATATTGTCAGTGTACCAAAAGTTGTTTTCAAGTTAGGCCAAGGGGACGTATGGATATGTTTTCCAAAGTAAAACTTTAAGATCTTTTACAAGATCATCCTAAAACCTACCTCAGTTTACAAACATGCTGTATAAATGTGAAAACAATCTACTCAATGGTGTTAAACATGAAGAATAAATCCTTACTCTAATAATAATGTATCAATTTGTTGACAAATATGCTGTATAGAATGCTGTACAGAATACAAACAATTGCATTGCTTTGGCCTAGAACCACGAGGAGATTTTCTCCACAAGGAGATATATTTAGGGGGACTTAATTTTAGACTGTCGTAAATACCCTAGTTCACATAAAACCACACCAAATACATCAAATGGTAGACAAGACATTAAGCTAATGAATACCAGTTGCTGAAATGTCTATTGTGTGAGCTTTGTATGAGAAAAACAGTTAGGGGATTCATTTACCTAAAACAACCATTTTCTACGTGAAAAACGTTAGCTCATATACTTATCTCCGCTAGAAAATGACGAAAAACACACAATCTGCCGATGTCACAATGTTACGTATAGTACTTACGGAGTTGAAAACCTTTTGCATGACCTCTCTAGTATTGATAATGACCCATCCCTACGTTACCATCGTTTATTTTTTAAAATTTTTGAAGTTCAACTAATAATAAATTATAAGGCAGTGTTTGTAAAGCACAAAATTGATGTACACATCCTCTTACGCACTGATATCCAAAGGGATAATCAAGTTAGTAGAAAAAGTCTGTCTCCATGTTAGCATCCGATCGCGAGAAAATTATGGAGGATAGGCCAGATTACCAGTTCTACTCACTGTGACATATGTCATAACATTCATATACTCAAAAAACCTAAGATAGTTCCATTGGATAAATATAGTCAGTTGATCTTTCTTTTTTTCAAGGGCCAGGCTTGCCTGGTGTTTATCAAATTTGGCCAAAGACTACTTGGCTCTGACCTTTGGTGATGAATTTGAATGTTACTCTAGTAGTACAGATAGGTCCGTGGCCCTGGTATTTCAGAATTGAGAGCATTTGGCTGAAATACTTTAACATTTACAACCGGTATCTTGATTGTGAACATGTATAATTTAAGAAAATATTTTTATCCCATATTTTTGTTCATTTATTGACTTTTATAATAATTTTGTTCAGCAGAACTGCCATGTTTGATTTCCATGAGGTTTGCTTTCTGTTAGTGGGCCTATTTGATTTGGGATATATTAAAATGGATACGTTGTTTTTTTTGAGAATTGGGACAATTTACATTTGTACCTTCCAGCGTACATATTTTTGATACAGACCCATCCTTATCTAGCAATATGTGAGAAATGGTCATAACCTGTGTCAATATGACCCAAACTGTTGCATTGAACCCCAGAAAAACCCATATTTGATTTTAACTTTTTGTTTTCTTTAGGAAGAGGAAGAAGAGAAGCCACTGAAGCCTTCCCCTGATGCCCAGACATACCTCATGTTTACAGAGCCAGCTGGTGCTGGCACCAGCAATGTTGGTGGGTACTCTTATCATTGGTTGGGAATCACACCTTTATGTGTAGAATTCCAAGAACTCTAAGAAGTTGAAAGAAGACATTTGAGTCCCTGCCATTTACAGTCTTTAAAAACTTACTTTCTGTGCAGATAAATGGACATGCTGTTTTTTGCTTCTAAAATCAAAACTTGGAAATAGGTGGAGGGTGGCTATTGTATTGGGCAATGAGGTGGCATCACTTAATTATAGTGTAATTATGTGAAATACATCCACATCTGCAATCCATTTAAATGTCACATAGGGATGTCACAATTGCCAAGTACAATTTGTGTCAATGCCGAATAGCTGTCCAATTTATGAAAATACCAAAGTTCTGTTGTCACATATTCTGAAAGGCTAATAACAATTAAATATATAAAGTCAAAATACATATCCCTTGTATGTAAAATGTATTAAATTTGCTATTTTTTTTTTGCAACTTTTGATGCATTTTTTCCATACAGGAAGTGGGTGTTATTAGATCTCTATGGTACTCCCTGTTTTATGTGAATGGATAACCAATACACAAAACATGGCTGTAGCTTAATCTTAACTTATTTTATGTTCCAATATGTAAGTATTTGCTCGATTAGGACCTTTTTCTATATTTAGTAATTATTCATTCATTGAGATATGATGCCGATATATAAACACTATTGTAACAGACGTTGTTAAGTTGGCTAGTTGTGACTTGCCTAGTGTTACACAACTTTTTCCATTTCGCCAAATTTATAATACATTACCATTTTAAAGTTTATCACATGAACACTTTTTCCCCATAAATGATTCCCTGCCAGTAATTTTTGTTTTTGTACATCAGAATTGCCTGCTGGAAAGGTGGTGAAAGTGCTGGTGGGTTTCCATAACAAGGCCAAGCAAGATTTTCTGATCGAAACTCTGGATGCATCCTTCAGATACCCACAAGATTACAGCTATTACATACAGAATGTAAGAATTTAAAAATATTACTACGGGTTTTGTTGGATAGTAGTGGCTCTTGAGAGCCTATGCTCTCCCGCCTAGCTTTCAGCTCTCTGTAAAAATATTTTATGTTTACATGCACTATGACCCAGCAAACTTTTCACCATACATACAGGAAGCTGATGTTTTCAAAAGAAAATAATTGTTGAAACTTTTGAAATAAGTTTAAATAACATATAGAAAATTCTTGCAGATTGATATTTACTCTACTTAAGTGAATCATGGTATGAAACCATGCAAAAATTCTGGTTCAATCATTTGTTGACGATGGGCAAATAATTGAACCAGACTGTTGGAGATTTTCAACCTTAACAATCAGACAGAAGTTCATATAAAAAAATACCTTTGCCATGCATACAAACAAAATTATGTAAACTTTACCGATATCACTGACTCACTAAACATTTCATCATTTTCCTTATAACTTTTAGTGAAGACTGGTCTTGAGTTGTTGCATTGCCTTAGTTGTCATTCTGTTTTAGTTTTCCACTGTGGCTTATGAACGTACAATTGAGCCTGACAGGGAAGCCACTCTCTTCTATGCCTTCCTGCCCAGTGAAGCCTTCAGTGCGAGACCATTTGGACTGACTATCAACCTGAACTACAAAGATTCAGTGAGTGCAGTCATATTACTGGGAAGCTGTTAGTTTGAAATTGTTTGTGCAGTAGAACCTAATTTATCTGGACCTCTATAATCCGAATCTCTGGATAAACCAATCTGAAATCTTGTCTCTTTAATATATTAGGCATGGACTAGCATGAACGATAATGCAGGATTTAACGCCTTTTTCGTAAACTGTTTTTCCAGCTTCTTGTAAATCATACCATCCATAAAAAATCCTAACTTCTTTGATTGTTATAACCATTATTTCTGTTGGCGAGGAATTAGTTTGCACAACCCCACTACATGACTTCTTTGATAATGCGCCAATCACTTTGGGTTGTGTTTTGCAATTTATAATCACAGACTGATAACGTGAAATAAAACTTCATAAATACATGACCAACTGAACATACTCAATCCCTGAAGGTGTGTTCGATTGGGGTTTTGTAATTAAGAATCTCCCAGAGTTCTTTAATTGACAAAATGTGTGACGGAAGTTTATCAAAAATTAAAGTAAATAATGCATGTGCCAACCAAATACACCCAGCTCAAGTCCGTGTAGTAAGTTAAATAAAGTATAACGTCATCAATGCATTACCAACAGAATATACTCAATACCTGAAGGCTTGTTTGATTAGGGTTTTTGCAATGAATAATCTCCCGGAGTTTTTCAATTGACAAAATGTGTGACGCAATTAATAATCTCCCGGAGTTTTTCAGTTGACAAAATGTGTGACGAAATTTATCAAAAGTTAAATGTGAATAATGCATGTACTAACTGGACACACCCAACTCAAATCTGCATAATACGTTAAATAAAAATGCCAGTATCCAAAAAAATGAAGCAAATAAGTCACAATTAGAGGGTCAGTTATATTATACAAACATATCAAACAAGTTCATCAATCACCACATGTCATACATATTTAGTGCCTAAAAACAATCTTTCTTCAATTATCGCTTACTTGGTAAACCTCAATGACTGACTTAGCATGATTTATGGTATCTACACCCCTCGCTTGTCCAAATTAAAAGTGTGTCCTCAGTGGAGTTCGGACATTTGAGGCTCTACTGTACTTTTAAATGCAGCAAAGTGAATAATTGTTTTCATTAAATATATTTTGTTACTAAAAATACAAAATGCAGTCACAAAATTTCTTAGCAACAAATTCTACATTTAATATCGGGTATTTCATCCGTCTTCGGGTAAAGTTTTGGCTTAGTTTTATGTCCGATGTATGTACACTAGAGCTGTAATCAACAGTGATTTCTGTAGATCGACGCTCGCTTGTTAGATGCGAGTTGAACTCGAGTTGAACTCGAGTAAATGACACAAATATAAATAAAATAATAATGTCCAAATATTGTCATCAAGGGATCTGCCATTGACGTATTTAGTACCATTTTATTGCAAGGAAATATATTCTGTTGCCGGTTAAATTGTACAGGTATGTATGAGCACATTATGGAACATCCACGTAAATAAGGAAATAAAAAAACGGCCATTGCTCATTGAATTTATTGTCTTTATGGTTAGATAAATTGCAAAAGTGCTGGTTTTATAACAAGACTGGTATATCATAATTTATTTCTTAAAAACTCGAGTTTAAATTACGTAAATCGATGTGGTCCCAAATATCGCCCACCGAGTTAGGACTCGAGTTTCGGTCAACTCGTTACAGCACTAATGTACACATACGTTTTACAGATTAAATTGTACTCATTTGAATCACTTAGGATTGCAAAAGGACTGTTACAATTTTTAAAAGATGACCAACTGATTAGTTTATTGTCTGGTTCTTGTACCTGAGTAATAGAGGATAGATTAAATTTTGTAACACAACTATTATATTGGGAATTGACTACTTTTAAAAATTAATATCTTAGTCATAGTAACTCGTGGTTTTAATAAACCAGTTTCAGTGTAGATCATTGCCTGTGACAGTTGCCTTGAGTAAATGGTTAGTAACATAATCAAGGCTGTAAACCTTGATTTACAAAGCAAATTACCAGCAAGACTTGGGTTTCTGTTTTTACTCCCTTGTCCTTCTTGAGATTTGCTAGAGAAAACTCAGTTTTGTTTGAGGCCTTGTCTTCTATGAAAACCAGGTCATAGGAAGAACTGACAGTAAGCACTTTAGTCTTTACACAATTCTGTCAAGTGCTATCCAGTTTTTGCAGAAGTGACTTTGTCACACCTCACTTCTGACAAAGAGGTATTGTTTTAAAAAATGTTGGATGTCAGATAATGTGTGATGATGGGAAATATAGCAAGTCAACATTTATATTCTTGCGCAGAATTTTGTCCAAATAAATGGACACACATGTATAATTGTCGTTTCTATACATTAACTATTAATTTAGCCCGCAACACAAAGTCTTAATTTGGTTGGCTTAATACTAATTCCTGTCTATAAAGAGTATTGGTTTCGTTGGATCTCATGGACAGAAGCTGTACAAACAGTGTTTTTGTGTGAACTTGTGAACATGACTGTTTTGGTGAATGTAGGTCTCTAATATAAGATTAAGTTTTAAATTGTGGTAATTATTCAACATTTATAATTTGTGAAAGTGTGACGTTGTGGCTTAAAATGTTCTGTAAATCTTTTTGAACTCTGTCCCCAGTTCTGACCCATAGCTAGAGAAAGGTGAGCTGTTTGGTAAGATCTCTTTTTGTGTAATTTAAGGTGAACTTTTCTTGTCAATTTTTTAAAAAAAATTTCTGTAAGACACATTCACTTGTTGAGTGCTTAATTGTATCCCCGGACGAAAGTCGGGGATACTTAGGATTCAGAACGGTCACGCCGCCGCAGAGATTTCCCGTTGGATGCGATAACTTAAAAAATATTTTAGTTAGACCTTTCAAATTTGGTATGTGGGTGTTCCACAGCCTAAACCCCTGCATGGATTTTCACCCAATTTTCAGGGGATGTTTACCCCAAGAGGATCTAGAGCTGATTAGGTTTTGGGGGGTATTCGGTCACAACTGTTGCCATGGCAACACTTTTTAAAAAATTTTCAGGTCTTAAAGTTTGTGGGTGTTCCACAGACTAAACCCCTTCACAGATTTTCACCAAATTTTCAGGGGATGTTTACCCCAAGAGGATCTAGAGCTGATTAGGTTTTGGGGGGTATTCGGTCACAACTGTTGCCATTACAACACTTTTAAGATTTTCGGGTCTTAAAGTTTGTGGGTGTTCCACAGCCTAAACCCCTTCACAGATTTTCACCAAATTTTCAGGGGATGTTTACCCCAAGAGGATCTAGAGCTGATTAGGTTTTGTCGGGTATTCGGTCACAACTGTTGCCATTACAACACTTTTAAGATTTTCGGGTCTTAAAGTTTGTGGGTGTTCCACAGCCTAAACCCCTTCACAGATTTTCACCAAATTTTCAGGGGATGTTTACCCCAAGAGGATCTAGAGCTGATTAGGTTTTGTCGGGTATTCGGTCACAACTGTTGCCATTACAACACTTTTAAGATTTTCGGGTCTTAAAGTTTGTGGGTGTTCCACAGACTAAACCCCTTCACGGATTTTCACCAAATTTTCTGGGGATGTTTACCCCAAGAGGGTCTAGAGCTGATTAGGTTTGGGGGGTATTCGGTCACAACTGTTGCCATGACAACAATTTTCGGGTCTTAAAGTTTGTGGGTGTTCCACAGCCTAAACCCCTTCATGGATTTTCACCAAATTTTCAGGGGATGTTTACCCCAAGAGGGTCTAGACCTTCAATTTCAAGGTTACTGGTGGCCTCTTAAAGGTCAGATTTTGGCCATTTTTTAAACCCAGCCCATAAAGGCTGGGATTATAGTCCCTGCGCTGTCCGGGCGGCGGCGGCGGGCATAAATCTTGTGGGTGTTCCACAGCCTAAACCCCTGCATGGATTTTCACCCAATTTTCAGGGGATGTTTACCCCAAGAGGATCTAGAGCTGATTAGGTTTTGTCGGGTATTCGGTCACAACTGTTGCCATGACAACAGTTTTCGGGTCTTAAAGTTTGTGGGTGTTCCACAGCCTAAACCCCTTCACGGATTTTCACCAAATTTTTAGGATATGTTTACCCCAAGAGAATCTAGAGCTGATTAGGTTTGAGGGGTATCTGGCAGCAACTGTTGCCATGGTAACACTTAAAACTTTGGTGTCTTAAAGTTTGTTCTAAAATATTTACTATTTTCTGTAACCTAAAATTTTGCAGCTAGTTTCATCAGATTTGCACGAAATGTAAATGGACAGGAAAGCTTGTCTCAGAGTAATTGTGTCCTTGTTTTGGAAACAAAATGGCCGCCAGATCACATCGTTAATGCCAAATAGGAGGGTGATCATGTCAAAAAGGCCTTAAATTTCATATTTTGGCCCAGTTCTCATGTACAGAAAGTTGGATCATCCTATGGCTGGTATATATAATATGTGAGGATGCAGAAATTTGACCTTGAAGCTCTTCGTTGAAGGTCATCCACAGACCGCCAAAGTACCTCGCCAAGGCCATTTCTGGCCTTTTTGGAGATATTTTTACACTTAATGCTGACGATATTACATAAAAACTATTGAAAATGGCTTTGAGGTTGAGTACATAAGAGTACCAGCATCCAGGCTTACTGGTTACAGAGAAAATCTGATTCCACAATTATGGGCAGGAAGAAGGCAGTTGTTATCTCCCGCCGGGCTTTAGCCCGGGAGGGAGATTATGAAATGATGCCTGTGTGTTCGTGCGTGCGTGCGTGCGTGTGTGCGTGCGTTAGTTAGTCACGCAGATTTCTCCAAAACTACTGCAGCTACAGATTTTTTGTAAATTAATAGTCCCAATGAATTTTCATGCCCTTGAAAATTTTTTGGGTTTTATGGACTTAGGCCTAAAGATAAGTGAGTAATAGCAATCATAGCTACTTGGAGTAAAGGGCTCATAACTCAAAAACTATTGCAGATACAACTTTTTCTTGAAATATGTTGTTCAGCTACTTTGTCCTTAGCTATAAGATGGTACATAGTTTGGGGTTCTATTGTATACCGTAAGTGAGTAATAGCTATTTTCTCATTTGTAGCTAAATAACAAAAGGAGTAAATGTCAAATATCTTCAAAAGTATTAGAGTTACAGAAATCTTTTCAAAT
The DNA here is from genome assembly GCA_964017235.1 of Sabellastarte sp. h YS-2021. Lineage (NCBI taxonomy): Eukaryota > Metazoa > Annelida > Polychaeta > Sabellida > Sabellidae > Sabellastarte > Sabellastarte sp. h YS-2021. Next base: position 121,572,702 of record OZ024930.1, on the reverse strand, counting down.
ATGTTGTTCATCTACTTTTTGGTAAGCTATCACATAGTAAAGTTTCAGACCTCTCGCACCTTGGATAGCTGAGTAATAGCTACTTTGAAATTCTGACTGTTGAGTAAAGCCATTGTAACTCCAAAACCATTGCAGTTAGTGTTTTCCTAAAATATGTTGTTCAGCTACTTTGTCCTTAGCTATAAGACGGTACATAGTTTGGGGTTCTATTGCATGCCATAAGTGAGTAATAGCTATTTTCTCATTTGTAGCTAAATAACAAAAGAAGTAAATGTCAAATATCTTCAAAAGTATTAAAGTTAGGGAAATCTTTTCAAATATGTTGTTCATCTACTTTTTGGTAAGCTATCACATAGTAAAGTTTCAGACTTGTTGCACCTTGGATAGCCGAGTAATAGCTACTTTGAAATTCTGACTGTTGAGTAAAGCCATTGTAACTCCAAAACTATTGCAGTTAGAGTGTTTTCCTTAAATATGTTGTTCAGCTACTTTGTCCTTAGCTATAAGATGGTACATAGTTTGGGGTTCTATTGCATGCCATAAGTGAGTAAAAGCTACTTTCTCATTTGTAGCTAAATAACAAAAGGAGTAAATGTCAAATATCTTCAAAAGTATTAAAATTAGGGAAATCTTTTCAAATATGTTATCCATCTACTTTTTGGTAAGCTATCACATAGTAAAGTTTCAGACCTGTTGCACCTTGGATAGCTGAGTAATAGCTACTTTGAAATTCTGACTGTTGAGTAAAGCCATTATAACTCCAAAACTATTGCTGTTAGACTGTTTTCCTTAAATATGTTGTTCAGCTACTTTGTCCTTAGCTATAAGATGGTACATAGTTTGGGGTTCTATTGCATACCATAAGTGAGTAATAGCTACTTTCTCATTTGTAGCTAAATAACAAAAGGAGTAAATGTCAAATATCTTTAAAAGTATTAGAGTTAGGGAAATCTTTTCTAATATGTTGTCCATCTACTTTTTGGTAAGCTATCACATAGTAAAGTTTCAGACCTCTTGCACCTTGGATAGCTGAGTAATAGCTACTTTGAAATTCTGACTGTTGAGTAAAGCCATTGTAACTCCAAAACTATTGCAATTAGACTTTTTTCCTTAAATATGTTGTTCAGCTACTTTGTCCTTAGCTATAAGATGGTACATAGTTTGGGGTTCTATTACATGCCATAAGTGAGTAATAGCTACTTTCTCATTTGTAGCTAAATAACAAAAGGAGTAAATGTCAAATATCCTCAAAAGTATTAAAGTTAGGGAAATCTTTTCAAATATGTTATCCATCTACTTTTTGGTAAGCTATCACATAGTAAAGTTTCAGACCTCTTGCACCTTGGATAGCTGAGTAATAGCTACTTTGAAATTCTGACTGTTGAGTAAAGCCATTGTAACTCCAAAACTATTGCAGTTAGAGTGTTTTCCTAAAATATGTTGTTCAGCTACTTTGTCCTTAGCTATAACATGGTACATAGTTTGGGGTTCTATTACATGCCATAAGTGAGTAATAGCTACTTTCTCATTTGTAGCTAAATAACAAAAGGAGTAAATGTCAAATATCTTCAAAAGTATTAAAGTTAGGGAAATCTTTTCAAATATGTTATCCATCTACTTTTTGGTAAGCTATCACAGAGTAAAGTTTCAAATTTCAAAGTTTACAACTTTTGGTGGCCATCTTGAATTTTTGCGGAAAATGAAAAATGGCAAATATCTCTGAAACTGTCAGAGAAAGAGCAATTTCGAGCAAGTTTTGGACCCGCAGTGTAGTAGAAGGGTATTCTGTTGAAACATGAAAGTTTTCAATTTCACATGGTGAAGTTTCAGACCCACAGCTAATTACTCACCTACTCAAAATGAGTAAATGCTAATTATCTGTAAAAGTATTGCACAGAGCCAATTTTTCTCAAATAACTCATTCACCTACTTTGGGAAGAGCTTTCACTTGGTGAAGTTTCAGACCCATAGCTAATTACTCAACTACTCAAAATGAGTAAATGTGAATTATATCTAAAAGTACTGCAGATAGCCAATTTTTCTCAAATAACTCATTCATCTACTTTTGGGAGAGCTTTCACTTGGTTAAGTTTCAGACCCGTAGCTAATTACTCACCTACTCAAAATGAGTAAATTTGAATTATCTCTAAAAGTATTGCAGATAGCCAATTTTTCTCAAATGACTGATTCACCTACTTTGGGAAGAGCTTTCAGTTGGTGAAGTTTTAGACCCATAGCTAATTACTCACCTACTCAAAATGAGTAAATGCGAATTATCTCTAAAAGTACTGCAGATGGCCAATTTTTCTTAAATAACTCATTCACCTACTTTTGGAAGAGCTTTCAGTTGGTGAAGTTTCAGACCCATAGCTAATTATTCACCTACTCAAAATGAGTAAATGCGAATTATCTCCAAAAGTACTGCAGATAGCCATTTTTTCTCAAATAACTCATTCACCTACTTTTGGAAGAACTTCCACATGGTGAAGTTTCAGACCCATAGCTAATTACTCATCTACTCAAAATGAGTAAATGTGAATTATCTCTAAAAGTACTGCAGATAGCCAATTTTTCTCAAATAACTCATTCACCTACTTTTGGGAGAGCTTTCACTTGGTGAAGTTTCAGGCACGTAGCTAATTACTCACCTACTCAAAATGAGTAAATGCGAATTATCTCTAAAAGTATTGCAGATAGCCAATTTTTCTCAAATAACTCATTCACCTACTTTGGGAATAGCTTTCACTTGATGAAGTTTCAGACCCATAGCTAATTATTCACCTACTCAAAATGAGTAAATACGAATTATCTCTAAAAATACTGCAGATAGCCAATTTTTATCTCCCGCCAGGCTTTAGCCCGGGAGGGAGATTATGAAATGATGCCTGTGTGTGCATGCGTGCATGCATTAGTTAGTCACGCAGATTTCTCCAAAACTACTGCAGCTACAGATTTTTTGTAAATTCATTGTCCCAATGAATTTTCACGCCCTTGAAAATTTTTTTGGTTTTATGGACTTAGGCCTAAAGATAAGTGAGTATTCCACTATCTTTAGTACATCTTATTTATACGGCGGGAGATAAATGCATGCGTCAGAATGCTTGTTTCATATAAGCCTACCCCTGCTGAGATGTAATCTAATTCGCCCAGTTCTGCCAGCTCCTATGAGTTTTCGCAGAACTGTGGTGCCACCAGGAACCGGTTACAGAGCATTGCTTCACCTATAACCGGTTAGGCTCTGGTACTGGGCAGGTCCACAGGACTGGCTAAAGGACCAGCAGAAGCCTTTGTCTTTTAAGGGTCCAAGTGGCCGTCTTAGAACAACCAGTTACTGCCCGAGGAAATTGGTTACAGAGAAATTCTTATACCAGTCACTGGTCCCGGTGAGATGACTGTCTCAACCTACTAGACCAATCAGCCAGCATACTGTCAGGACCAGCTAGCTGGTCGAAAGTGACTATAGATAAGAAGACTTTCCCAACAAGATTTGTCCAACTGTCAGTCTTATCAGACCCCACACCAGCCAGTTACTGGTTGTTTTGTGACCTTGACCTTCAATTTCAAGGTCACTGGTGGCCTCTTAAAGGTCAGGCTTTGGCCATTTTTTCACATTTTGGCCCAGTTCTCGTATACAGAAAGTTAGATATTTTTGGCCTCATTTTGAAAAAAAAACAAGATGGCCGCCAGTAGGGGTGTGACGAGTACAAAAAATTCGGGTTGATTGCTTGCGGACAAAAAATCGACTCGACATCGAGCCCTCGCGAAGTTTAGTATCCACCATTTCAGGAACCAACATCCAATATGGCAGCTCCCGTAAACAACAAAAATATAAAGATAAAAGCTTTGAATTGTTTGAATTAGCTGATGTCATATAATATACTTAATAAGTTAATATTATGTTTAAAATGGTGGATTATGCGATTTAATGCCAGCAAGGTATGTTATTTATTTTTTATTTCCTAAAAAACGTAACCGCTTCAATAGGTTGTTAAATGCACTTGAGTAGTCGACTCTTAAAATTGGGATAGAATTTTCGTGAAATTTGCCTCGCTCGTCAAGTGTCGACTGCTCGGTCGCACCCCTAGCCGCCAGGGACGTTATTCGACTTAAAGCAAGGTCTTTGTTGGCCCTCTAGAGCAAAGGGTATTACAGGTAGAGATCTCAAATTCGCAGAATATGTTCCGCATTACAAAATCTTGACTGGAAATATTTTCGGCCTCATTTTGAAAAACAAGATGGCCACCACGGACGTTTTTTTGTCAGTCATGAAAAGTGCTTTTATCTCCCTTATTATTGGTCCTAGAGGTTTGGGATAGAAAAGCAACCTATTAGAGCTGAAACGATTATTCGTACTAATCGATTAGTAGGTTATCAAAGCACTAGTCGACGCCAATATTATGAAATCGGTTAATTGTTTTCTTGTGATCTCAACGGGTATCCGGATATCCGGGTGAAGAAAACAACTTATTATTGGTCGTACAGGTTTGGGATGGCAAACCAACTTACAGGAAATCATGGGCCGGGAATCTTTTTATGTGATCAGATTTGACCTTGGACCCCTGCTTCAAGGTCAAACAAGGATAGCCAAACTTAAAAGTGCTTATATTTTGCTTGTTATTGGTCGTACAGGTTTGCAATGTGAAACCAACCTAAAATCATGGGCTGGGAATCTTTTGATGTGGTCAGATTTGACCTTGGGCCCTTCCTTCGAGGTCAAACAAGGATAGCAACATCTAAAGTGCTTATAAATTGCTTTTTCCTGGTCCTAGAGGTTTGTAATGTGAAAGTATCCTACAGGAAACCATGCGCTAGGAATCTTTTGATGTGATCAGATTTGAGCTTTGGCCCCTCCTTCAAGGTCAAATGAGGATAGCCAAAATTAAAAGTGCTTATAACTCGCTTATTCGTGTTCCTAGAGGTTTGCAATGTCACATCAACCTATTGGAAATCATGGGCTAAGAATCTTTTGATGTGGTCAGATTTTACCTTTGCTCCTCCTTCAAGGTTACGTGATGGTTAATTGGCAAGTTTTCTTTGGTGGATACAATTTGCAGCGGTTCTCCGATGCGCTATGTCTAGTTACACTTGTGTCTTTCATTAAGGAAACATTTTGTTTACTTAGTGTTAGTACAAGTTGCTCCCATAAACACTTATGCCCCCTCCCCACAGGGGTATATTTGTGTCAACCATAATATTCTGTATGTCACGCTTCAACCATGTCCTGTCCTGGGATACACTGCGTTGAGACGCAATCTCTAGTTGATTATGATCTGATTGGAAATGCTTCTAAAGAGGGTTGTGTCACTTTCATTTTAAATCTATTTATAAATAGCAAATGAAATGCAAATTACCAGCAAGACTTGGGTTTTTATGTTTACTCCCTTGTCCTTCTTGAGATTTGCTAGAGTAAATGTTTTGTTTGAGGCCTGTTTTTGTTTACCATGAAAACCAGGTCATAGGAAAAACATACAGATATTCAATTTGGCCAGTACATGCTTACTAGTTTTCTTGCTCTTTGAAAATGTTAATTAACTGGAGTAAAACTGCCACCAATAATAATTTTACTTATTCAGTTGTACTTCACATCATAATTATATAAATATAGGTCATACCACAATTAGGGGTGTGACTCGGGGCCAAAAAAAAAAAAAAAACATAATGGGGTTGGGTATCTGAATATTGAGATCCAACGAAAATCTGGTCATTCACATTTTGGTGTGGACCAATTGGGAGTAACAGTGAAGCAAATAAAATGATAGAAATGAATAAAAATAAGAGTGTCCTGAGTGTGAATAGACACCAAAATGAACCCTCAATTAAATAAATTGGTTTATGCCAATTGGATGTATTGCCCCAATATTCCACCTCCACCATTTCTCTCTCATCTTTCTGTGATCAGTAATGGCTTCGTGGTATTTAAGGGAACACCATTCCAGAAGGGAGAACTGCATATCCTTTACAGAATGGCCCTGTTCTGTGAAGTGTTTAGAGACTGGGGTGATTCTGGAATCCTTAGGTTTAGATGCAGACAGTCAATGTTCATAGATTCTTTTCCTGAACGGGCGTCCAGTTTCACCAACATAGTATTTGTCACATTTTCTATATGTGATAAGGTATATGTTCATCTGAAATCGATTGTTAGACTAATTTTCCAGCCTCTGATGAGATAGCACACTTTGACTATCGAAATACAGTTGTGTATAACATCACAACAGTATAAGGCCCAACACCATATATATTTGGTATAAAGTGAACCTTATCTGTGACTACTATCACTTCTGCATTTGTTTCCTGTTAAATAAAATGATAGAGGTTGCATTAAGCAAATTTATTGAAAATAAACCATCAAATATCTAAAAATGAGGAAGGTAATGTTGAAATCTGAGATTTGAGAGACAAATTTGGTAAAAGTAGGTTTTACAATGATTTATGGAAATATATGTGCAGGTGTTGTTTTCACCCATAGTGTCCTGCTGGGTGGGTGGCGAGAAAACATATCTTCTCTAGGTTGTTTTTCACAAACCACGGGGTTAAGGAACTTCATGCTTGGTGGGGGGCATTGGCTGTGAGTGAAGTTGTGCAATGTTATGGTGTGACCTTGATTTGACCTTTGACATTGCTGTAGTGACCTTGACCTTTAAAATCTAGTCTGGGCTATACCCTGGAAAACTTAAGGTGCAGGAAGTTGATACTTGGTAGGTACATTGTTAGAAGGGTGTAGGTGTGCAACCTCATAGCGTGACCTTGATTTGACCTGTGACCCTGCTGTAATGCCCTTGATCTTTAAAATCTTGTCCAGACTATATATCGGAAACTGTGAAGTGTGGGAAGCTGATATTTTGGTAGGACATTTGTTGGGAGTTAGATATACAATGTCATAATGTAACTTTGGTGTGACCTTTGATCTTGGGTCTGCATATGAATGACTAGCACCCAGTCACACTCCTAATCAAAATAAGTAATTGTATCCCTGGACAAAAGTCGGAGATACTTAGGATTCAGCACGGTCACGCTGCCGCAGAGATTTCCTTTTGGACACGATAACTTAAAAAATATTTTAGTTAGACCTTTCAAATTTGGTATGTGGGTATATATGGGCAATGCCACGAACGCTATTCTTTTGTGACCTTGACCTTCAATTTCAAGGTCACTGGTGGCCTCTTAAAGGTCAGATTTTGGCCATTTTTCACATTTTGGCCCAGTTCTCCTAGTTAGATCATCCTATGGCTGGTATATATAATACATATATATGTCCTCTGTAAGCATGCAGAAATTTGACCTTGAAGCTCTTCATTGAAGGTCAGCCACAGACCGCCAAAGTACCTCACCAAGGCCATTTTTGGAGAGATTTTCCATGTTAACGCTCTCAGAGGAAAACTACACCAGCTAGGTTCACCAAATTTGCAGGATATCTTCATTGGGGGTAAGCTTCTCTGGGACTGAAATTAGCCTCCTTCTGAAAAACAAGATGACCACTGCGGACATTTCTTTGAAAATTATCTACATTTTTCTACTGGCTGTTTCTCATAGGTATAAGGTTGAATCTCTTCATCGGTGATATGTGTAACAGATATACATGTCCTCTACAACCTTGCAGACATTTCACCTTGAAGTTCTTAATTCAAGGTCATTCACAGAGTGCCAAAGTACCCCACATAGCGGACTTTAAAAGTGCCTATCTCTCCCTTATTATTGGTCCTAGAGGTTTACAATGTGAAACCAACCTATAGGAAATCATGTGCTGCGAATCTTCTGATGTGGTCAGATTTGACCTTGTACCCCTCCTTCAAGGTCAAACAAGGATAGCCAAACTTAAAAGTGCTTATAACTCGCTTATTATTGGTCCTAGAGATTTGGGATGGTAAACCAACCTATAGGAAATCATGGGCTGGGAACCTTGTGGTGTGGTCAGATTTGACCTTAGGCCCTTCCTTCGAGGTCAAACGAGGATAGCAAAATCTAAAGTGCTTATAAATCGCTTTTTCTTGGTCCTAGAGGTTTGTAATGTGAAAGCATCCTACAGGAAACCATGCGCTAGGAATCTTTTGATGTGATCAGATTTGAGCTTTGGCCCCTCCTTCAAGGTCAAATGAGGATAGCCAAAATTAAAAGTGCTTATAACTCGCTTATTCGTGTTCCTAGAGGTTTGCAATGTCACATCAACCTATTGGAAATCATGGGCTAAGAATCTTTTGGTGTGGTCAGATTTTACCTTTGCTCCTCCTTCAAGGTTAAGTGATGGTTGATTGGCGAGTTTTCTTTGTGGTGGATACAATTTGCAGTGGTTCTCCGATGCGCTATGTCTAGTTACATTTGTGTCTTTCATTAAGGAAACATTTTGTTTACTTAGTGTTAGTACAAGTTGCTCCCATAAACACTTATGCCCCCTCCCCACAGGGGTATATTTGTGTCAACCATAATATTCTGTATGTCACACTTCAACCATGTCCTGTCCTGGGATACACTGCGTCGAGACGCAATCATTAGCTAATTATGATCTAATTGGAAGTGCTTCTAAAGAGGGTTGTGTCACTTTCATTTTAAATCTATTTATAAATAGCAAATAAAATGCAAATTACCAGCAAGACTTGGGTTTTTATGTTTACTCCCTTGTCCTTCTTGAGATTTGCTAGAGTAAATGTTTTGTTTGAGGCCTGTTTTTGTTTACCATGAAAACCAGGTCATAGGAAAAACATACAGATATTCAATTTGGCCAGTACATGCTTACTAGTTTTCTTGCTCTTTGAAAATGTTAATTAACTGGAGTAAAACTGCCACCAATAATAATTTTACTTATTCAGTTGTACTTCACATCATAATTATATAAATATAGGTCATACCACAATTAGGGGTGTGACTCGGGGCCAAAAAAAAAAAAAAACATAATGGGGTTGGGTATCTGAATATTGAGATCCAACGAAAATCTGGTCATTCACATTTTGGTGTGGACCAATTGGGAGTAACAGTGAAGCAAATAAAATGATAGAAATGAATAAAAACAAGAGTGTCCTGAGTGTGAATAGACACCAAAATGAACCCTCAATTAAATAAATTGGTTTATGCCAATTGGATGTATTGCCCCAATATTCCACCTCCACCATTTCTCTCTCATCTTTCTGTGATCAGTAATGGCTTCGTGGTATTTAAGGGAACACCATTCCAGAAGGGAGAACTGCATATCCTTTACAGAATGGCCCTGTTCTGTGAAGTGTTTAGAGACTGGGGTGATTCTGGAATCCTTAGGTTTAGATGCAGACAGTCAATGTTCATAGATTCTTTTCCTGAACGGGCGTCCAGTTTCACCAACATAGTATTTGTCACATTTTCTATATGTGATAAGGTATATGTTCATCTGAAATCGATTGTTAGACTAATTTTCCAGCCTCTGATGAGATAGCACACTTTGACTATCGAAATACAGTTGTGTATAACATCACAACAGTATAAGGCCCAACACCATATATATTTGGTATAAAGTGAACCTTATCTGTGACTACTATCACTTCTGCATTTGTTTCCTGTTAAATAAAATGATAGAGGTTGCATTAAGCAAATTTATTGAAAATAAACCATCAAATATCTAAAAATGAGGAAGGTAATGTTGAAATCTGAGATTTGAGAGACAAATTTGGTAAAAGTAGGTTTTACAATGATTTATGGAAATATATGTGCAGGTGTTGTTTTCACCCATAGTGTCCTGCTGGGTGGGTGGCGAGAAAACATATCTTCTCTAGGTTGTTTTTCACAAACCACGGGGTTAAGGAACTTCATGCTTGGTGGGGGGCATTGGCTGTGAGTGAAGTTGTGCAATGTTATGGTGTGACCTTGATTTGACCTTTGACATTGCTGTAGTGACCTTGACCTTTAAAATCTAGTCTGGGCTATACCCTGGAAAACTTAAGGTGCAGGAAGTTGATACTTGATAGGTACATTGTTAGAAGGGTGTAGGTGTGCAACCTCATAGCGTGACCTTGATTTGACCTGTGACCCTGCTGTAATGCCCTTGATCTTTAAAATCTTGTCCAGACTATATATCGGAAACTGTGAAGTGTGGGAAGCTGATATTTTGGTAGGACATTTGTTGGGAGTTAGATATACAATGTCATAATGTAACTTTGGTGTGACCTTTGATCTTGGGTCTGCATATGAATGACTAGCACCCAGTCACACTCCTAATCAAAATAAGTAATTGTATCCCTGGACAAAAGTCGGAGATACTTAGGATTCAGCACGGTCACGCTGCCGCAGAGATTTCCTTTTGGACACGATAACTTAAAAAATATTTTAGTTAGACCTTTCAAATTTGGTATGTGGGTATATATGGGCAATGCCACGAACGCTATTCTTTTGTGACCTTGACCTTCAATTTCAAGGTCACTGGTGGCCTCTTAAAGGTCAGATTTTGGCCATTTTTCACATTTTGGCCCAGTTCTCCTAGTTAGATCATCCTATGGCTGGTATATATAATACATATATATGTCCTCTGTAAGCATGCAGAAATTTGACCTTGAAGCTCTTCATTGAAGGTCAGCCACAGACCGCCAAAGTACCTCACCAAGGCCATTTTTGGAGAGATTTTCCATGTTAACGCTCTCAGAGGAAAACTACACCAGCTAGGTTCACCAAATTTGCAGGATATCTTCATTGGGGGTAAGCTTCTCTGGGACTGAAATTAGCCTCCTTCTGAAAAACAAGATGACCACTGCGGACATTTCTTTGAAAATTATCTACATTTTTCTACTGGCTGTTTCTCATAGGTATAAGGTTGAATCTCTTCATCGGTGATATGTGTAACAGATATACATGTCCTCTACAACCTTGCAGACATTTCACCTTGAAGTTCTTAATTCAAGGTCATTCACAGAGTGCCAAAGTACCCCACATAGCGGACTTTAAAAGTGCCTATCTCTCCCTTATTATTGGTCCTAGAGGTTTACAATGTGAAACCAACCTATAGGAAATCATGTGCTGCGAATCTTCTGATGTGGTCAGATTTGACCTTGTACCCCTCCTTCAAGGTCAAACAAGGATAGCCAAACTTAAAAGTGCTTATAACTCGCTTATTATTGGTCCTAGAGATTTGGGATGGTAAACCAACCTATAGGAAATCATGGGCTGGGAACCTTGTGGTGTGGTCAGATTTGACCTTAGGCCCTTCCTTCGAGGTCAAACGAGGATAGCAAAATCTAAAGTGCTTATAAATCGCTTTTTCTTGGTCCTAGAGGTTTGTAATGTGAAAGCATCCTACAGGAAACCATGCGCTAGGAATCTTTTGATGTGATCAGATTTGAGCTTTGGCCCCTCCTTCAAGGTCAAATGAGGATAGCCAAAATTAAAAGTGCTTATAACTCGCTTATTCGTGTTCCTAGAGGTTTGCAATGTCACATCAACCTATTGGAAATCATGGGCTAAGAATCTTTTGGTGTGGTCAGATTTTACCTTTGCTCCTCCTTCAAGGTTAAGTGATGGTTGATTGGCGAGTTTTCTTTGTGGTGGATACAATTTGCAGTGGTTCTCCGATGCGCTATGTCTAGTTACATTTGTGTCTTTCATTAAGGAAACATTTTGTTTACTTAGTGTTAGTACAAGTTGCTCCCATAAACACTTATGCCCCCTCCCCACAGGGGTATATTTGTGTCAACCATAATATTCTGTATGTCACACTTCAACCATGTCCTGTCCTGGGATACACTGCGTCGAGACGCAATCATTAGTTAATTATGATCTAATTGGAAGTGCTTCTAAAGAGGGTTGTGTCACTTTCATTTTAAATCTATTTATAAATAGCAAATAAAATGCAAATTACCAGCAAGACTTGGGTTTTTATGTTTACTCCCTTGTCCTTCTTGAGATTTGCTAGAGTAAATGTTTTGTTTGAGGCCTGTTTTTGTTTACCATGAAAACCAGGTCATAGGAAAAACATACAGATATTCAATTTGGCCAGTACATGCTTACTAGTTTTCTTGCTCTTTGAAAATGTTAATTAACTGGAGTAAAACTGCCACCAATAATAATTTTACTTATTCAGTTGTACTTCACATCATAATTATATAAATATAGGTCATACCACAATTAGGGGTGTGACTCGGGGCCAAAAAAAAAAAAAAACATAATGGGGTTGGGTATCTGAATATTGAGATCCAACGAAAATCTGGTCATTCACATTTTGGTGTGGACCAATTGGGAGTAACAGTGAAGCAAATAAAATGATAGAAATGAATAAAAACAAGAGTGTCCTGAGTGTGAATAGACACCAAAATGAACCCTCAATTAAATAAATTGGTTTATGCCAATTGGATGTATTGCCCCAATATTCCACCTCCACCATTTCTCTCTCATCTTTCTGTGATCAGTAATGGCTTCGTGGTATTTAAGGGAACACCATTCCAGAAGGGAGAACTGCATATCCTTTACAGAATGGCCCTGTTCTGTGAAGTGTTTAGAGAATGGGGTGATTCTGGAATCCTTAGGTTTAGATACAGACAGTCAATGTTCCATAGATTCTTTTCCTGAACGGGCGTCCAGTTTCACCAACATAGTATTTGTCACATTTTCTATATGTGATAAGGTATATGTTCATCTGAAATCGATTGTTAGACTAATTTTCCAGCCTCTGATGAGATAGCACACTTTGACTATCGAAATACAGTTGTGTATAACATCACAACAGTATAAGGCCCAACACCATATATATTTGGTATAAAGTGAACTTTATCTGTGACTACTATCACTTCTGCATTTGTTTTGTTAAATAAAATGATAGAGGTTGCATTGAGCAAATTTATTGAAAATAAACCATCAAATATCTAAAAATGAGGAAAGTAATGTTGAAATCTGAGATTTGAGAGACAAATTTGGTAAAAGTAGATTTTACAATGATTTATGGAAATATATGTGCAGGTGTTGTTTTCACCCATGGTGTCCTGCTGGGTGGGTGGCGAGAAAACATATCTTCTCTAGGTTGTTTTTCACAAACCACGAGGTTAAGGAACTTCATGCTTGGTGGGGGGCATTGGCTGTGAGTAAAGTTGTGCAATGTTATGGTGTGACCTTGATTTGACCTTTGACATTGCTGTAGTGACCTTGACCTTTAAAATCTAGTCTGGGCTATACCCTGGAAAACTTAAGGTGCAGGAAGTTGATACTTGGTAGGTACATTGTTAAAAGGGTGTAGGTGTGCAACCTCATAGTGTGACCTTGATTTGACCTGTGACCCTGCTGTAATGCCCTTGATCTTTAAAATCTTGTCCAGACTATATCTCGGAAACTGTGAAGTGTGGGAAGCTGATATTTTGGTAGGACATTTGTTGGGAGTTAGATATACAATGTCATAATGTAACTTTGGTGTGACCTTTGATCTTGGGTCTGCATATGAATAACTAGCACCCAGTCACACTCCTAATCAAAATAAGTAATTGTATCCCTGGACGAAAGTCGGAGATACTTAGGATTCAGCACGTTCACGCTGACGCAGAGATTTCCTTTCGGACACGATAACTTAAAAAATATTTTAGTTAGACCTTTCAAATTTGGTATGTGGGTATATATGGGCAATGCCACAAACACTATTCTTTTGTGACCTTGACCTTCAATTTCAAGGTCACTGGTGGCCTCTTAAAGGTCAGATTTTGGTCATTTTTTCACATTTTGGCCCAGTTCTCATAGTTAGATCATCCTATGGCTGGTATATATAATACATATATATGTCCTCTGTAAGCATGCAGAAATTTGACCTTGAAGCTCTTCATTGAAGGTCAGCCACAGACCGCCAAAGTACCTCACCAAGGCCATTTTTGGAGAGATTTTCCGTGTTAACGCTCTCAGAGGAAAACTACACCAGCTAGGTTCACCAAATTTGCAGGATATCTTCATTGGGGGTAAGCTTCTCGGGGACTGAAAGTAGCCTCCTGATGAAAAACAAGATGGCCGCTGCGGACATTTCTTTGAAAATTATCTACATTTTTCTACTGGCTGTTTCTCATAGGTAGAAGGGTGATATACATATCCTCTACAACCTTGCAGACATTTCACCTTGAACTTCTTAAATCAAGGTCATTCACAGAGTGCCTAAGTACCCCACATAGCGGACTTTAAAAGTGCCTATCTCTCCCTTATTATTGGTCCTAGAGGTTTGCAATGTGAAACCAACCTATAGGAAATAATGGGCTGTGAATCTTCTGATGTGGTCAGATTTGACCTTGTACTCCTCCTTCAAGGTCAAACGAGGATAGCCAAACTTAAAAGTGCTTATAACTTGTTTATTATTGGTCCTAGAGGTTTGTGATGGTAAACCAACACAGGAAATCACGGGCTGGGAATCTTCTGCTGTGGTCGCATTTGACTTTGGGTTCCTCCATCAAGGTCAAAAGAGATAGCCAAACTTAAAAGTGGTTATAACTCGCTTATTATTGGCCCTAGAGGTTCAGGATGGTAAACCAACATATAGGAAATCATGGGCTCAGAATCTTCTTGTGTGGACAGATTTGACCTTAGGCCCCTCTTTCAAGGTCAAACGAGGATAGCCAAACTTAAAAGTGCTTATAACTTGCTTATATGGCTGGAAATACTGTGTATGTCACGCTTCAACCATGTCCCGTCCGGGGATACACTACGTCGAAACGCAATCTCTAGTTAATTCTGAAGGGGGTATAGGAAAGCAGTGCATATGGATTACCAGTTGGTAAGGATTTCACCAGCCGGCATTGGCAAGAAACTACAAATTTCCTATTTAGTATGGGGTGGACAGTTAAATCCATTACTTGGAAAGGTAAATGGTAACCATTATTCCACTGCAGCACCATTAATGCTGAAAGGAGCATAAAACCACAACATTGATTTTGAGCACTTCACCGCAATGTTTTTCACATTTTTACATACAATTTTTATTATGAGTCACCTGAGAGGGACAAACTTTTAACATCAGCAAATGTGAAAAAATGGATCAATTTTATATTTTCAGGAGGGCAATGTTTTCCAAGATGCTGTGTTTAATGATACAGTGAATATAGTTGAACCTGATGAAGGGCTGGATGGTGAAACGTAAGTTGTCACTTTTATATCACTGGCGTGTAACTAGGGTTATGACAAGTACAAGTAAATGAGGTCAGTTGCTCCCCAATGAAATTTTTACTTAATATTGCGTCCTTGCGAAGTGTAGTATGTACGTAACTTTTATTAACATTCAATATGGCGTCTGCCTTAAACAAAACAAAAAAGAATAATAATAATAAAATAGATTTTAATGGTAAAAGCCTTGAATCATTAGAATGGAGAATATTACATCAAAAACGGTGCATTGTCCGATTTAATGCAACTAAGGTTTGTTATTAGTATTTTACTGCATAGAAAAGTTACCAGTTGTATGGTATTTTAAATACACAGGTACTCTACCTTTAAAATTGGTATTGAACTTTTGCGAATTTCATTTGCCTCATTTAACAAGCATGGTCCACTGGTTTGCATGTACCACTATCAGAAACTCCCAAGTACAATAAAAATGGATATTATCAGTAATTTGTCTCAAAACTCACAAAATTTATAGTACTATGCCAAATTAGAAGTTTTTCAGTGGTTTACTGTTGAATTTAAAATTTTTTAACTTTTTACAATTAGATTTACATTCCTTACAATGTATTTAATTGTCGATTTGAAGGTTTTTAGGCGGGTTGCGTGTAACCAACCCGCCTAGTAGATTGATGTGTCTGACGTCCGTCTGTCCGTCCACATTTTCGTTTCCGGACTCTAACTAAAAAATGGTTTGTCCAATTGAATTCAAACTTGACAGGGAGATAGATCACCATCACAGCTAGGTTTCTTTCGAAATTGGTGTAATTCCGTCCATTCGTTTGTCTGTTTTTGTCCATTTGTGTGACCGTCGAAATTCCGTTGCGTGTAACCAACCCGCCTAGTAGATTGATGTGTCTGACGTCCGTCTGTCCGTCCACATTTTCGTTTACGGACTCTAACTCAAAAATGGTTTGTCCAATTGAATTCAAACTTGACTGGGAGATAGATCATCATCACAGCTACATTCCTTTCGAAATTGGTGTAATTCTGTCTGTTTGTATCTCTGTTTTTTGTCCATTTGTCTGTCCGTCAACATTTCTGTTTCCGGACTCTTAACTCGAAAATGCTGTGTCCAATCAAATTCAAACTTGACAGGGAGATAGATCACTGTCGTAACTAGGTTCCTTTCGAAATTGGTGTAATTCAGTCCGTTGCTTTGTCCGTCAACATTTCCATTTCCGGACTCTAACTCGAAAACGCTTTGTCCAATCGAATTCAAACTTGACAGGGAGATACATCACCATCATAGCTAAGTTGCTTTCGAAATTGGTGTAATTCCGTCCTTTCGTTGTCCATTTATTGCATAGATACAAGTATGTAACCTAGATTACAAGTTTTACATTTCTTAGCACGTCTAACACATGCACCTTAACTGGGTGACCTAACATTTCTTTCCTTGTTTCTAAATGTAATTACAGCATTCACTAAGCTTATTGCTGCCTGCGCAATCTGCCTTTTGGGGCATCTTTAACCCTCTTCTTAAATAATTTATGCATTCTATTCAGGCTTTATATGTTGTAGGTTCTTCCTATACGTGTTCCTGGCAGCTGCAGCAGTTCTACTTCTGGTGGGAGCTCAACAACTCCTTGCCTCATTTGGGGTGAGTGTGTTCTGTCCACATTTGTAATCATTAGCACACATGTTGTGTGCTACCAGTGTGGTTTCAAGTCAGCAGGATTTATATCTCAATTTACACAAGTCATTTAAAATTGTTAAGCCCAGTAATTAAAGAAAATATTAGTGCAAAAAAAAAATATATATATATATATATATATATATAAAAATAAAAAAAATTTAAAAAAAAAACAAAAAATAATAAACAACTTTAATTTCACAAAGCAAAATGCGGATTCTGTGTGCATATATAGGCCTTAATGTATTTATGAAATCACACCATCAATATTGTAGCATTATCTTTTCAAGATGCAAAGTTTTAATTATTTCGTATAAAAGTGCAATGAAAAAATCTCACTTTAGAAAATATTTGTGTGAAACATTAAGTGTTAAACCACTACAAGCCTAGAGGAGTTATATTTATTGTATTTGTGATTTGCAGAAAAAGAGACTGTCAAAGCCAAAACCAGTAATAGAGACAGGAACCCAGAATAAGGGTGATGTGGACTATGATTGGCTGCCAATGAACCACATTAACAGTAAGTAACCATATCATTGGAAAGTAACCATAGCTATAGCACTACATAATGAAAGTCACCTGACAATGACTACAGCAATGATCAGTAACCAGGGTAATTAATGGGGAACAGCCTTAGCAACAGAAGTTTCAATATTAAAATTCCATGACCACACAAATCAGGTGAAGTGGACAAGTGGCTGCCAATGGAACGTATTAAGAGTACCCAGAATATAGACCATGTCAACAGTAAGTCTACCACGACACAGTCGTACAGTAAATGGGGACACATGCAGTGGGTTGGTAACCAGTTATAATTCCTTAAAACAAATCCCTGTTCTGGAGCTCTTATTTCCTGTCTAAAAAGACTCTTATTTTAAGACTGTTGTTTCTTTTACACTGTTTTACAGGCAAGTCCTCCCCTGGAAGATCTCCTGGCAAGCAATCACCAAGGCAACGACGCAGCAAGAGGAATAAGGGCTCCGAGGATTAGCAAATGCTAGGGGATTTTAGGACATATTAACATTCGCACCTATTTAGCTCAATAGAATTAAGGTTATTTTAACTTGTGGTTTTGTAAAGAGGTTTATAGAAAAGATAGACTGATGTGGATGGCTGTGAAAATGTTTTGAATGAATGACTAGACATTTTGAACGGTTCAATGAATATTTTGGGGAGAAACATAGTAGTATTCAAAAATATAGAAAGTAATCTTGGCAGAAAAATTTGTGGAAAAAACAGTGAAATGAAGTTGAAGTTTGTATAAAGAATGGATCTTTTGCAAAATAGAATTGCAGTAACATTGGGAAGTAACATTGGTGGAAACATAAGTGCAAAGATTCTTAAGCTTGAGCTCTGTACATTTTTAAGATGTGGTTGCTTGGAGTCTTAAGCCACACTAGAGCAATGTGATAGTGTGTGAATTTTGAAGAGTTTTGGCACTTTTTAGTGTATCATGTCTATATATTTAGGTTTTTGTGCTGTATAAGGTTTTTGGTACAACTGTAAAAATGTCTTTCCATGTGTCCAATTCATAGGATTATCGTGTAAAAAGGAAATGGCGGTCTCGGTGTGTGAAAGCTTTAAGTCAACAACCAAGTCATATTTCTGTTATCCAACATGGTATACAGGTGGTACGATTTTCATACATACTGATGTCTACCTCCATGTATTTCCATTCATAATGGTTTGGTTGAAATAGTTTTCTGTGTATTTCTAGGATTTTGGAATGAATTCTGTTTGTATGACAGAAACCAGTACTGCTTCTCCGATATTTGTTTATACTGTGCATTCCTAGAAGTAAAATGATTGTTTAATTATACATTTTGAATTTACCCATAATCCTCTGATGTCTGGACGATTCGCTTCTAAAACTTACGATGCAGAACAGCTATTCTAAAGATTTGTGGTTGATAAATTTGTGATGCACAGCCCCTTTTCATATAGCAGTTGTGTTTTTTTTTTGGATAAAAGTACCTAGAACACTGAATAGGTATTGAATGTATAAAATTGTTCAAAAACTTAAGTTTTAAGGTCAGAGTATTCTGTATATTTTACTGTAAATATACAATAGTATTACTATTTATTTCTTAAGGTTTGTAAAGATGGTAAAATACAATGAATTGTTTTATCCTTGTAAACAGACTAAAATATAGTTTTGTTCTATATGTGAATTAAATTCTTTGCTAAATTTTGTTACAGCATCTGCATTTTGGTCATGATTGGATCTTATGATCATAGTCCTGTATCTTTTGGATGAGACTTTGTGTTTATCATGTATGTCCATCAGTAAAGAATTTTTTCATGTTCTCCAATATTTGTGCAATAAAACTTGAAAAAATCCCAATGCTGACTTTCTGTCAATCTGCTGTAGAAAAGTTGACCATAGCAAAGAACTGATTTTAACTTGTAATTTTTACTTGACAGCCCTTAAGGGCTGTCGGGGGTAGTTTTCACCCCTGGTGCCCAGATGGGCGGGCGAGCGGCGGGAAGAAGTTTGTCCGGGCTGTATCTCAGAAACTGTAAGGTGCAGGAAGTTGATACTTGGTAGGGACATTGGTTAGGTGTAGGTGTGCAACGTCATGGTCTGACCTTGATTTGACCTTGCTGTAGTGACCTTGAGTTTGAAAATCTTGTCCGGGCTATATCTAAGAAACTGTAAGGTGTAGGAAGTTCATACTTGGTAGGGACATTGGTTAGGGGGTGTAGGTGTGCAACGTCATAATGTGACTTTGATTTGACCTTGCCGCAGTGACCTTGACCTATAAAATCTTGTTCGGTTATATCTCAGAAACTGTAAGGTGTAGGAAGTTGATACTTGGTGGGGGCATTGGTTAGGGGGTGTAGGTGTGCAACATCATGGTGTGACCTTGATTTGACCTTGCCATAGTGACCTTGACTCTAAAATCTTGTCCGGGCTATATCTCAAAAACCGTAAGGTGTAGGAAGTTGATACCTGGTAGGGACATTCATTAGGAGGTGTAGGTGTGCATCGTCATGGTGTGACCTTGATTTGACCATTGACCTTGCCGTAGTGACCTTGATCTATAAAAACTTGTCTCTGCTATTTCTTGGATTCCGTAAGTTGTAGAAGGTTGACACTTGGTAGGGACATTGGTTAGGGGGTTTATGTAAATGTATATGTGCATCATGGTGTGACCTTTTTGCACTGCCAAAGTGTGTTCAGCCGCCATATTTGAGACATCTTTCTCTTATGACAAGGATATATGGATTGCTGCAACTGATTATTATATGCACTTTTACATAATTCTGCTGTTTTCATTGACAGCTTTCCTCCAATTAATAAATTTTACAGCTTCATATTTTTAGTTTACTGCTTAATGCTGTCGTCTTGCTATTGAATTGTCTTGTTTTAGTACTTTATCTTTACATTTTCTTTCTCTTAGGTGTTATTTTCTCTACTTAAACATTGTAAGGACCTTTATATAAGTGACACTGCGCTGAAAGTATTCCGGTACTGTTTCATTACTTCTATATGTCATGGTGTTTAAAACTATTTCCTCAGGCTGTGGGGTACGGGCATCTCTGATGCTATTTTGTTGTTAATACATGCTGCCCAATACCCTATCATTGCCAATCCAGACTGGCTGCAAAACGACAGAAAAAGACTTCCTGTGTTTCCACTGGCTAGACCGGTCCAGTACTGTGCATTCGCCAGCGGGTGCATCATACTTTCTTCCTGTCTAGACAGCGTGATGTCATAGCATCTTTTTTGTTTGGCCCGTGTACTGTGGAAACTGATTATTTTAAAGTGTGAATATCTGTGGATTATAACAAGTTTGTAACTTTATTTTACTTCTGAGGATATTTGTCAGTCTAGTGTTGGGACGATTAGACGAATGGTAGATTATTCGTCGGTGACAGTTTACAAAGAAGGTCTGTCATTGTAATTTTCTAATAATCGAAGTTTCAGCTTAAATCTTATCTTTCCTAATGGGCCTCAATATCCAAGTATTTTTACCCCACAGCCCTTAATGGCTGTTGGGGTATTGTTTTCACCCATGGTGTCCGGATGGGTGGGTGGGTGGGCGGGCGGCGGGAAATAGTTTGTCCGGGCTGTATCTCAGAAACCGTAAGGTGTAGGAAGTTGATACTTGGTAGGGACATTGGTTAGGGGGTGTAGCTGTGCAACGTCATGGTCTGACCTTGATTTGACCTTTGACCTTGCCGTAGTGACCTTGAGTTTGAAAATCTTGTCCGGGCTATATCTCGGAAACTGTAAGGTGTAGGAAGTTGATACTTGGTAGGGACATTAGTTAGGGGGTGTAGTTGTGCAACGTCATAGTCTGACCTTGATTTGACCTTTGACCTTGCCGTAGTGACCTTGACCTATAAAATCTTGTCCGGGCTATATCTCGGAAACTGTAAGGTGTAGGAAGTTGATACTTGGTAGGGATATTGGTTAGGGGGTGTAGGTGTGCAACGTCATGGTCTGACCTTGATTTGACCTTGCCGTAGTGACCTTGACCTATAAAATGTTGTCCAGGCTATATCTCGGAAACTGTAAGGCTTGGGAAGTTGATATTTGGTAGGGACATTGGTTAGGGGGTGTAGGTGTGCAACGTCATGGTGTGACCTTGATTTGACCTGTGACCTTGCCGTAGTGGCCTTGACCTATAAAATCTTGTCCAGGCTATATCTCAGAAACCGTAAGGTGTAGGAAGTTGATACTTGGTAGGGATATTGCTTAGGGGGTGTAGGTGTGCAGCGTCATGGTCCGACCTTTGACCTTGCCGTAGTGACCCTGACCTATAAAATGTTGTCTGGGCTATATCTCAGAAACCGTAAGGAGTAGGAAGTTGATACTTGGTAGGGATATTGATTAGGGGGTGTAGGTGTGCAACGTCATTGTGTGACCTTGATTTGACCTTTAACCTTGCTGTAGTGACCTTGACCTATAAAATATTGTCCGGGCTTTATCTCGGAAACTGTTAGGTGCAGGAAGTTGATATTTGGTAGAGACATTGGCTAGGGGGTGTAGGTGTGCAGCATCATGGTGTGACCTTGATTTGACCTTTGACCTTGCCATAGTGACAGTGACCTATAAAATCGTCAGGGCTGTATCTCGGAAACCGCAAGGTGTAGGAAGTTGATACTTGGTAGGGACATTGGTTATTGGCTATAGGTGTGTATTATCATGGTGTGACCTTAATTTGACCTTTTACCTTGCCGTAGTGACCTTGACCTTTAAAATCTTGTTGCACCTTTGGGTCTGTCTTTTGATGCAGATTAAGCAAAAGTCATATTAGAATTTATTAAGAATTTTACTTTCATAACTTCCCATTGTAAGAGAGAATTTCATCAAGTGAGCCGCAGATTTTACTCCCAACACCACACATGAGCATTCATTAAATGTATTACCACTTCTGTATGCATGGTAATATTCAAACCATCTAAACCATAATTCGGAAATGCAGATGTATATAAAGTGTTGAATTTTCGTTTACTGATTAATGTTGTCATTGAATTATCTTGTTTTAATACTTCATCTTTATACGCATTATCTTTCTTTTAAACATTATTTCTCCATTTAAACATTGTTTGGACCTTTATATAACTGACAGTGCTCTGAAAGTATCCTGAAGTTTGTACTGGTACAGTACTTCTATATCTCATGGTGTTGAAAATATTTCCCAAGGCTGTGGGGTACGGGCATCTCTGATGCTACTTTTTAAATAAATGCCGACCCCCCCCCCCCCAGCACCCTCAGATTAGTCTGGTACTGACCCCCATGCTCTTCAGAGACAGGCCACCAGCAAATTGACATAGGATCAGAAACAGCCGACCAACTACCGACCTACTTGTCTGGCACCGGCTCTCCTGTACAGCAACAGGTTACCAGCAAATCGACCTTTGCACTGCCCAAAGACAAAGTGTTTCTAAAATTGACACTTACTCTAATAGCAACATGTCGGACCGACCACCAATAAATATTTTTTTTGAAGAGGGTGAGTTGTCGACCCAGGATCCAGGTATCAACGTTAGAGACCCCAACCAGACCCTCTCTGAGGAGCAAACCTACAGAGAAACCATGAGGGGGATCTGGTTGTACATGGGTTGGTCACACATTCCTGATGTGGACAATACCACTTATACAGCAGAGGACAATCCATTTGCAGCTCCAAAGCTACAGCCAGCCAGTAAAGTGTCAGTCTGAATGCCTACTGAACTGCCCAAGGGACAGGTAACACAGCATACAATTTCTTGCAATAAAACCCTGTAAATACGAATAACTCTGTCAAGAAGAATAAAAAAGAGAAAGTTGATGTATGGCCACAGGATTGTGCTTTTGTGGGACATCTAAGGTTGAGGGTGTCATATGAACAGCTAACAGTCCCAATTCATATTGGGGTAACCTCAGATTTGTGCAAGAAGAGACAAATCTGTACATAAAGAGTAACATGATAGAGTACTTGACTGAACTCTTTGAAAACGTGTGTGATTTCTGATGGACAGCTGCAAAAGGGGCACACCTGGTTCTCCTGACAAAGATGGAGGAGGGCCTAGTTACATGGTCAGACCTCAAGAGAGTAAACAAAATTCGGAAAACGTACATAAGAGTTATGGGGGTGTCCAGTCATTCAGACAATAACAGTAACAATAATCAGAGGAAGGTGAACAAGAAACCAAGTTCATTGCCATTCAAGAATACCAAGAGGGCAAATGCAGCAAGCAGCACGACCAAAAAGTGGGGTTAATAACCCACAAGCACATATGTGCATACTGTTTGTATACTAACAGTCGAATGAATGGTCACCCAGAACATGTGTACAATAATAAGAAACGAGCAAAAAACGGACAGCAGTCACACCCACAACAATAACCACTGAAAACTAGAAGAAAGTGTTTGCTAACAAAAACTAAGCGTCCCAAAAAGGTTCACCGCAATATAATATACAGTAGAAAAAGGTTTTTGAAACTAAAAACATGCAGTGCTGAGAGAAGAAGTGAAAGTTAAGCAGACAGTGTGGAAGTTTATGCATTAACATGAAAGAAAAATTGAAGCTTTATTTTGTTTTCTATGGTTATAAATTGTGAAAAGTTAATTGAATAAATGCTCTGGCTCAGAAAGCATAAAGCATCAATACTTATAATAGGTTGAAAATTACACCATAAAACTATTTAATTAAAGAGTAACAGTGCTTTATAAATGCCATATACCTATTTACATTTTAGAAAAAGGCATAGTAAAATTTCAGCCTTTGGAAAGGCAAGAAGTTTATGACACAATGCTGTGACCACCTCTATCCCAATGAGTAAATAAAAGGTCAATGTTCCCACAAGCCTATTTATATCTTATGAATAATGCTCATTTCTATTTAGATATAATTGAAAATCGGCTATTTTATGACCCCTGTTTGACCCATAAGGGAGGGTCAGGGGGTAAATCTGACCGGCTATCTCGACTCATCACATAAGGTTTCCCAATACCTCTTAATACATTGTAAATCTGTGAAAGCAAGAATAAAAGAGATATAAGGCAAAAACACAAAATTGGCTATTTCATGACCCCAGTTTGATCCATAAGGGGGGGTCAGGGGGTAAATGTGACCGGCTATCTAGACTCTTCACATAAGGTTTCCCAATACCATTTAATACATTCCAAAGCTCTAAAAGCAAGAACAAAGGAGATAAAAGGCAAAAACACGAAATCGGCTATTTTATCACCCCAGTTTGACCCATAAGGGGGGATCCGGAGGTAAATCTGACCAGCTATCTAGACTCTTCAGATATGGTTTCCCAATACCATTTAATGCATTCTAAAGTTGTAAAAGCAAGAATAAAAGTGATAAAAGGCAAAAACACAAAATAGGCGATTTTACGACCCCAGTTTGACCCATGGGGTGGGGGTGGGGGGGTGGGGGGTGGTGGTGGTCCAGGGGTAAATCTGACCAGCTATCTCGACTCGTCACATAAGGTGTCCCAATACCTCTTAATACATTCTAAAGCTGTAAAAGCAAGAATAAAGGAGATATAAGGCAAAAACACCAAATCGGCTATTTTATGACCCCAGTTTGACCCGTAAGGGGGGGTCCGGGGGTAAATCTGACCGGCTATCTAGACTCTTCACATACGGTTTCCCAATACATCTTTAATACATTGTAAAATTCTAAAAGCAAGAATAAAGGCGATATAAGGCAAAAACACAAAATCGGCTATTTTATGACCCCAGTTTGACCCATAAGGCGGGGTCTGGGGGTAAATCTGACCTGCTATCTTGACTCTTGACATATGGTTTCCCAATACCTCTAAATACATTCTAAAGCTGTAGAAGCAACAATAAAGGAGATATAAGGGAAAAAGACAAAATTGGCTATTTTATGACCCCAGTTTGACCCCTACAGGGGGGTCAGACGGAAAATTTTACTTGCTTTCTAGACTCTCCACATATGGTTTCCTACTACCTCCCAATACATTTTATGGCTCTAAATGCAATACTTAAGAAGATAATAGGGGGTTCACATGAATTTTAAGCTTTCTGATTGGTACCTGTGAGAAAATCGCCCATAAATCAGTCAATTTTCATCGGATTGCTCCCAAAATCTAATCGGCTCGCGTTTTTGATAGTATGAACACATGTATGAAGTTACAAGCCTCTGCGGTTAGTAGATTTTCCTGAACTGCGATGACGGGCGGGTGTACCCGAAAAAACTATTTTTTGATCATGTGACCTTGATAAAGATGAAAGGTCAAATTTAAGCATGTGGAAAAATTTTCCCACGCCTAAGGTATATAACTGCCAAATATGGTTAAAAAGCTTCCAATAATAAGGGAGATATTCAAGGGAGACCATAATGCGGCGGTGGCGGCGAGGAAACTGACGCGAAACCAAATAAGCGCCCTTTTCAGGGATGCTTAATTATGATATAGCAGTAGTGGGTGGTGCACAAGCAGAAGACGTTAATTCACCAGGAAACAATTACAAAGCCTCATTGGGCTGTTTTTCAGAAGCCCTATCATGTCAGAGTTGATACTTTGCAGTGACATTGGTTGAGAGATGTAGGTGTGCCCAGTCATGTGACATTGTTAAAATCTTGTTCAGGATATATCTCAGAAACTAAAGTGTAGGACAATGTGTGGCAGAGATACTGGTTGGGGATTTTGGCATGCAACATCTTGGTATCGCCTTGATTTGAGCTTTGGCTTGTTGTAGTGATCTTGGCCTGAAAATCTTATTTGGGCGATGTCTTGGAAATTGTAGTTTGTAGGAAGTTGTTGCATGGTAGGTATATTGGTTGGAGGATATAGATGTGCAACATCATGATGAGACCTTGGTATGATGTTTGACCTTGGCTCTGCCAGATTGAGACATACTCCTATAATCCTAAATTTATACAGCCATATGTGGAAAAATGTACCTCCATCAACGATTATAGGCCTTTTACAACCATTATTGCCTTGGGCAAATCTAGGACAATAATGCATCTGGCTGATAATCATTAATGGCAGTCCATTTCTACAGCTCTGACCCTATAATTCAATTGCACTACAAGCAATTCAACATTCAGATGTACTACTCTCATCCAATCTTACAAGGGGACCTTGGTGGTGTAGTGTCAACACATGATATCTGATGTTGTGGGTTTGAACCCTGATTCTGGCTTTAAATGAGAAAGTTGTCAGTTGCTTATGATTTGTCTTGTGCTTTACATTCAGGTTCCTTAAACCAACAGATCAAGCTTTTCTCTGCTTCCAATTGTGATATCACCAACACAATGGGTTGAAGAGTTTAAAATTTTAATCTGGATCTAATCTTAAACAATGCAAAAGCCTCTACCAACTGCTCTGAATTCCCACACCACCAAATAAATATATATTGAGACATTGATATACTCAAAACATTTCTTAATGTTTGGTAGTGTATTATACTAGACTTGGTTTGAACTTGACCAACTTTATCAAAGCAGGCTCAATATCCCACACCAAGTGGTTAACATAGTTATACCATGTATTGGTTTTTAAACCTGACATGTACACGGAACCTGTTGATAAAAGGGCTGTAAAACACAAAAGAGTTTTCAAATGAAAATGCAATAATATGTGGACGGTGGTACAAAAACGTCAATTAAAAATAATAGGTTTATTGTTGTAAAAGCACCAAATAAAAATGATTATTTTTTATTTTTTTGATATTCATTCCTTGAGTCAGATCTCAATGTGTTACATATAAAAGACCAAATAAATTCAGAACTGATAGGAGATTTTTTTATCTTTATTCCTGGTCAGATGAGCATAGCTAACAGTTCAATACTGAACCGTCAAACATGTAGACATTTACACTGCAAGCCTACCAAGTTTATCAAAGCAGGCGCCATAACTTACACACTCCTATTTAATATGTCAATGCTCATTTGAACTAAATACAATCAAGAAAATATAAACTGTCCAAAATATTTGAAAATACCTGTAATAAACAGTAGCATCACACCACCTTGCTGTGTTTTTGAATGTTTTGCAGTAAACTGTTCACTGGTATAACACATTAACTAAGAAACTGAAGTTAAATGTAAAAATGCTTATTTGCCTTTGCGGTAATCCATATATTCAAGCAATATAAAAGGTATGCAAATCTTAAAAAAAATCAATAAACAATAGCATAATACAATTTTGTTGAAATACTATATGTAGTTTGGCATATTATAAAACTTATGACTATATTTCACTTGTAAAATCACCAAACTTATTTCACATATTCTTTATAATTTTAAGTCTTAGCATGATGTGAGATAAACTGTAAAAGGAAAGTAACAAAAAGAAAAAAAACAAAAAAAAAACAAAAAACTACAATGTTTATTTTAACTAAATATCAATTATCCATTTAACTTCCTTGCATTTTATATAAACACAGACAAAATTTAATGCATTATGTGTTTACAAAGATGTCTCTTAATATCACAGCCCAGGGATGTTTTTACTTCCTGTACTTGGCGGGTACAATCACGTCGCCATATGTACATCCAGACTCAATACCAAGGTTGTAGTGGTTTCCTTCCCCATCCTTGTACAAACTTGTCACTGTTCTGTACCAACCTTCCTCTCCCTATGATAAAAAACAGCAGTAAAATTAAACCATGCCAACCCAACACGTAAAGGTAGGTATAGTCATTCAGTAGGGCGTAGTGACCCATATGGCAAGTTTATTTCAGGGGTATTTATGGGCTTCACTATCCATGAATACAAGCCCAGGGCTTGAAGAATCTTTATGAAATTTGCCACTGATGATAATATGAAAATAAGAATGAAATTATGGGGGTCAACGGTTATTATGGCATGAAGCCAGGATGAACACTGCACTGAACAGGATGTCAGCCTCACAGGTTTAAATCCAAACTAATGTCAGTATCTATTTACACACCTAGGTGAAGAGGGACATGTATACAGTACCTTATCCAAAGGTACAATCTCCGTGATCTGGCAAGGATTGAACCCCAAACCTTCCACTCTGAAGTCAAATGCTATACTCTCAGTATATGTAGGGACAACAATCCCAATTTAAGGTGTGGGCCCAATTTTAACCAATTTTTGTCACTGTTACATTGAAAATTGTGCATAACCCTAACTTAGTACATTGTTAAAAATATAGGCACTGTGTCTGTGCATTATTTAATCTAAGCTTTGTATGTATTAACATTTAAAGTAAGGGAGTTATTGATTTTTGTGTTACTGATGTTTATTAATCTATTTATAGACTGGGCTAACCCCAGAGATGATATTAATAGATTTGGGGAAAGTCTATAAGCTACCTGTAGGTTCTAGAACTTCCTCACTTGATCTGGTTACTGATGTTAACTGTAAGTTGGTTCTGTAACATTCTAGATGCTTCCATAATGATATACAAGGAGTGTACATCTGACCACAAGTGAACATAGTATTCACTGGCTATAAGGAAGGCTACTTGTGTCTTAGAATTAATATTCAAGTGGATATAAACCACTTGTGTTGTGAATTTTTGCTGGAGTGAACTTTCTGCAGTGTCTGGATAGATTTGCTGTACTTTGGATAATACTTATTATTATATGCAATGTATGATTCTACCAGAGAGTGGATTTACTGCATTTTGGACATTGTCCATATCTTGGAGCAGACAGTGCAGTTGTGCAAACTCTCTGAATATCTCTATACAGACATTCTGTGTGATTGGATATCAAAAGGATAACAGGATACACATATCTGTGTGTTACTGAACATTGGACAGACCACAGGATAGATTGCTGGATATAGTGGACCAACTTAACTATCAGTTACAGTGGTCAGGTCAGATAGGTTTCATTATTGTATCATTGTATGTACTATTGAGAGCATACCAGTTGACTGTAATCATTATTTAATTGTTAAATAAATTTGTTAAGTTAAACTTTTTGTCTTTTCCTGTTGCAACTTAAACGCAGCCGGTAACTGCTACCGTGCTTGCCCTGTGACCGTAACAACATTCATTCCAATTTTCAATTTATCCTTCCTGTTCACCACATGTTCACACTGCACAATTTTTTTTTCACCAAAAGAAAAAAATTAGTCACTTTCATCAACAAAAAATATATATTATAAATCTATGATTCTTACTGGTTCTTATTCAAAACTTCTATGTTTAACAAAACTTACTTAAAATATATCTTAATATTATAGAGACCAGAAAAACACTGGCACTGAATAAAGAACTTCAAATAATGTTAAATTTCAAAGGAAAAGGCTGTTTAAGGATCTCAACGGTATTTCAATTTAACTTTTAGGGAGCTCAATAGAGTTCTACGTAAGGAGATCAACTACATGTACACAGTATTTACCCATGGTTCTCCCCAGGAGTTACGTACAATCCAGTACTCTAGTCCAGTAGTTTCATCCACACCCCATCCAACTACTGATATTATGTGGTTAATCTGTAAAAGCACCAAATTTAAAAAGTACAAAATATTATAATCCTGAAAACTGAAATAAACTAGACCTATGCATTGGAGAACCGAAGCAAATTTGTATCCACCGGAAAGACAACTCACCAAAGCCAGTGAATCATCGTTTGACCTTGAAGGAGGGGCCAAAGATCAAATCTGACCACATCAGAAGATTCCCAGGTCATGATATCCTATAAGTTGGTTTCACATTGCAAACCTCTAGGATCAATAATAAGTGAGTTATAAGCACTTTTAAGTTTGGCTGTCCTCGTTTGACCTTGAAGGAGGGGCTCAAGGTCAAATCTGAACACATCAGAAGATTCCCAGCCCATGATTTCCCATAAGTTGGTTTCATATTGCAAACCTCTAGGACTAATAATAAACAAGTTATAAGCACTTTTAAATTTGGCTATCCTCGTTTGGCCTTGAAGGAGGGGTTCAAGGTCAAATCTGACCACATTAAAAGAGTCCCAGCCCATGGTTACCTATAAGTTGGTTTCACATTGCAAACCTCTAGGATCAATAATAAGCGAATTATAACTACTTTTAAGTTTGGCTATCCCCGTTTGACCTTGAGGAGAGGCTCAAGTTCAAATCTGAACATATCAAAAGATTCCCAGCCCAGGATTTCCTATAAGTTGGTTTCACATTGCAAACCTCCAGGACCAATAATAAGCGAGTTATAAGCACTTTTAAGTTTGGCTATACACGTTTGACCTTGAAGGAGGGGTCCAAGGTCATATCTGACCACATCAGAAGAATCCCAGCCCATGATTTCCTATATGTTGGTTTACCATCCCAAACTCTAGGATCAATAATAAGTGAATTATAACTACTTTTAAGTTTGGCTAACCTTGTTTGTCCTTGAAGGAGGAGCCCAAGGTTAAATCCGACCACACAAAAAGATTCCCAGCCCATGATTTCCTATAGGTTGGTTTCACATTGCAAACCTCCAGGACCAATAATAAGGGAGATATAGGTACTTTTAAGATGACCTTGAATTAAGAGGTTCAAGATCAAATGTTTGCAAGGCTGTAGAGGACATGTATATGTGTTATACATATCACCTATAAAGAGATTCAACCTTCTACCTATGAGAACCAGCCAGTAGAAAAAGGTAAATAATTTTCAAAGAAATGCTTGTGGCGGCCATTATGTTTTTCAGAATGAGGCTAATTTCAGTCCCAGAGAAGCTTACCTCCCAATGAAGATATCCTGCAACTTTGGTGAACCTAGCTGGTGCAGTTTTCCTCTGAGAGCGTTAACACTGAAAATCTCTCTACGAGAGGTGGCTACAGCGGCGTAATGCTAAACCAAAGTATCCATCGGATGCCTTCAGTGGATACAATAAACTTCATATTGACAAAACATAAATATATTAAGAACTTTTAAAAGAGATTATGGGGAAAAGTTGACCGATGGATTTTAAAAGAAAATGCTCATAATGATGAAGCACAAAGAAAGGATAAGGATATAGCTTAGCACAAAGGGCAGATTTATAAATTGGCATGACATAAACATAACATTAGTGGAAAGTTATCGGATACTGTTTAGTAATTGATACTATTTAGTTATTGTAACCTATGTATACCAAATTTGAAACATTACGAATAAATCCATAGGTTTCCTCGTTGGTCAAATAGCATGGGTTTCCTGATTAGGCGTGGATTCATATGCAAAATTGTT
Source organism: Sabellastarte sp. h YS-2021 (assembly GCA_964017235.1). Classification (NCBI taxonomy): domain Eukaryota; kingdom Metazoa; phylum Annelida; class Polychaeta; order Sabellida; family Sabellidae; genus Sabellastarte; species Sabellastarte sp. h YS-2021. Next base: position 121,541,412 of record OZ024930.1, on the reverse strand, counting down.
GATTTCTTTGCAAAAGCCTACCCACCCTATGGTGCATCATATTCTCCCCATTGTCTGTGTGGTGCCGACTCCCCCCTTCCCCATTTTTTACATCTCTGGACTATGAATTTTTTGACCATGTGACCTTGATAAAGGTCAAAGGTTAAATCTGTACCTGTCAAATATTTTCCAACACCTATAGATTACACCTGCTGGAAATTGTTTTGAAAGGCCTTATATTAAGGGAGATAGATTACTTGGAAAATACTGTGGTGGTGTAGGTAGTCTGAAAACAGGGGGCAAAACCAATATGTATCCACTTTTCACGGATGCTTGATTGATATCTACTCTTATGGTAGTAGAAAATTATTGACACCCAGATCATTCTATGTAAAATAATGGTAAATCACTACATGTAGAGGACAGTTGTGAGAGAATATAATTCATTCATGGTCAAGGACAAACAAAACATTTTACTTTACTGTGAATGTGTTTAAATCAAATAAAGCTTTAATAAATTCATATAATCATAAAGAAATAGTAAAGATGTTTTCAATGATGGGACATTTTCATGTTACTGTCATATGAATTGTTATTAATGGTTGTTATTGATTTTTAAAATGTTATTTAGCCAGAAAGAACGATATTTTTTCGTACTAAAGGGAGTATATGAACAGTGCCATATTACCAGTTCACTTATATTTAATGTAATCCTAGCTAAATACATGCTAGTCGATCAGATCTATCCTTGTTTATATACCAGGATGGTATTGGCAAAATGGATCGGCCAAAAATTAGTGAAAAATTAGTTCAAGTATACAACACTCGTATAAAATGCGAGCATTTTTGGTACATCACCTCCACTAAAGAGGTATTATTTCTATGACCGTGTGTCTGTTTGTTAGTAGGATAACACAAATACCACAGGTTGGATCTTCCTGAAAAAAATTAGAAGATGGGTCTTGGTCCAACTTGGATCCCATTAAATTTTGAGAGTGATCTGGATCACTGTCTAGCTAAAAAAAAAACACAAATTAGTGCGGATTTTCACATTTACTAATTATTATTGTATCTGTAGCAAGATTACACAAAGACTACTTGTTGGACCATCCTGAAAAAAAAAATCAGAAAATGGGTCTTGGTTCAACTTAAATTCCATTATATTTTCAGAGTGATCTGGACTGTCTTGAAACAAAAAAAAATATTGTGGATGGTCCCATTTACTTATTATTATGTGCCATGGTGGAGGTAAGCGCTCTCTGAGTGCTCTTGTTGTTCACCAATACTATTTGTGAATACAGCCCAAGGAAGCTATATACAGATGCACCTATACTGTATAAAGCATACAGTTAACTTTTCAAACTTTATTAAAACCATTAATTTTTAAAATAGTTACTGAAATATATACCTGGTTTAAATAAATCTCTGGTGAATAAAATCCTTGATTAAAGTTTTAACGGTAATTTAATTTCTATTTCAAAAGCCCATCTGGTTTGTAATAAACCCAAGGTCTACGAGGTTTTAAAATATTAATAATATCCAAGCCATTTTGAAGGGGAAAATACAGTAGTTTTTCTAAGAATTTGTGGATGGCTAATGAATATCAAATTTTCATGATTGAAAGCTTCAAATTGATAAAAATCAATCACATATGTGTTGTCTTTAACAATTCTTGGTAAATTAAAAAAGAGAGAAGTGTCTAAAATTAAAAGATTCAGCAATACAAAGTGTCCACCAGTCACTACGTCAGCTGGCCTTTCCAGTAAGCTGAACCATTTGCTTAAATGGACAGAGCTCCTGGGCACCCTAACAGGCCATCCATGACCTCAAAATCACTCTGTCTTATATAACATTTCAGGCAGATGGTCACTTTTCCCAAAAAGTCAAAGAATCCAAACTGGCCATGAGTGTCAAAAGTCCTGGATAACCTGTGTGGCTGAACACAGCATTGATATCTTTTCCATTTAAAAGAACTTACATGCACACTTAAAATAAATACTACACACTGAACATATTTTTAGCCTTGATACCCACAAATTAGCAGGTTTGACAAATGTAACATCTTGAACTTGCTTGATAATAAAGTCTATCTTACATTTATGTTGCTTACATGACTGTTTAAACAAGCTTTAAAGCCCAAAGTAGAAGTCTAAAAAGTGACTCAAATGTGAGGCTAAAGCACAGATCCTAATGTATAGAAATGCTGCACAATTTATTTATATATCAAAGTGGCAATACTGATGTGAATATATGTGCTAACACTGTCAACCAGCTGAGATACAATACACCAGCTGTTAGTTGAATATGTTAATTCTTGTAGGTAATACCTCTAATGAAAATAAAATTGTAATATAATACAAAGTTTCATCTGGTGTATGAAAACTTTTCATTTTAAATAACATGTGTTACAAAAACCCCAACTCTTATTTCAGTTGCATTATGGATGAAAACACACAACTGTACAAATGCTTGTACTTTGAGACAATGTGTGCACATTAGATAAGTTTGAGTGAACAAGGACAAAACTGTCATAATGAGACACACACTAGGTTTGCAAGCTTTCAGTACAGCTGGCTATTCAGAATTTGGTGGTGGCAGATTTCTTGAAGTAGTGTATGGAGATAGATGTTATTTTCTGTTAACACCAATACAAAAAAAGAACAGAATGAACATGTTCCTCACAGGATATTTGCAAACTGCAACAGTTATTTTTCCTGTCCTTCTGAAGTGTTATAAAGTGTTTATGTTTTGGAATCTGATTTCCTCCATGACAAAAAACCCCACTGCATTCAATTGCATAATTTTATGAGCTTTTGTCCACACTGGTTAACAACAGGAAAATAAAGAAAAGAAATATGAAATTCTCTATCTCTTTATACCTAACTTATATTTTCACCAATAAAACACCCACATGTGTCACCATTTTGGAAATTGATATTTATAAACTGAGATCACAGAGCATGGTCTGTCAAAGTGTCAAACCTGCTTGTTTTATCATTTGTAAAAAATCCCTGGATATTTTAAACTGCTGCAAACTATTGTGGCAAAAAACAAGAACACGACTGTTTCTGGTCATGCCAGGGCCATGTTTTTGAACATGCCTAATACTTGAGGGATCAATTTAATAAGGTTTTAACCAAAGATTCATTCCAGTGTATACTTACCGAATTTATGAGATGATATTCTTTGAAGATTCCTCCCGTGTATTTATCAAGTTTATCCGTGGCCATGACACCACAACTATAAGAATAGTATATATATTTTATTGAGGAGTGCCTACATTAAACAACTCAATTAACACAATTGTTCCCAAAACCAAGCCTGAAAATAGGAAAACACACATAATTCCCACTGGAAGAAAGCTTATTTGAAGTATATTCAACATATCAATAATAAAAGTGCAAATTTCAATGTCGGTTTATATTGGAACTGACCCTTCCCGACCACTTAATCCCTCCTTTTCCCAGATATTGCTGCATGGAAACCGGACTGGCAATCCTGACTGCAACAATTTATAAGTCTGGACAGTACGAGTCCGGACACTGCTCCAGTCTTATCAAGTTGTCACTACGGCTTATCCTTAGCAGTATGGAACATGTCTCTTTGCATCTTGGGCTTTTCCTAGGACTTTCACATTCGATCTTACAGGAAACAAGCATTCTGACACATGCAATTATCTCCTGCCATATAAATTAGATGTACTAAAGATAATGTAATATAGCTTTTCTTGTGAGATGGAGGCACATGTAGAAGTAACAATAAGCAAGAGGGACTTTAATGTTTGACTGCAATACTTTCAAAGATAAAACGCATTTACACATTTTAGTAGCTATTACTCTGTATTCAAAGAGCTACAGTTCTGCAACTTCATTATGTAGTAGATCACCCAAAAGTAGATGAAGGACTTATTTAGAAGAAATTGTCCATGTGTAATACTTTTAAAGATAAAAGTTATTTACACATTTTAGTAGCTGTTACTCACCTATGCAAAGAGCTACAGTTGTGCAACTTCACTATGTGGTAGATCACCCACAAGTAGGTAAATGACTTATTTAAAGGAAATTGCCTATCTACAATACTTTTAGAGATAAAAGACATTTACTCATTTTAGCAGGTATGACTCAGCTTTACAAAGAGCTATAGATGTGCAACTTCACTATGTGGTAGATCACCCAAAAGGTAAATGAGTTATTCAGAAGAAATTGCCTATCTGTATTATGTTTAGAGATAAAAGACATTTACTTATTTTAGTAGGTATTACTCAGCTATGCAAAGAGCTGCAATTCTGCAAATTCACTATGTGGTAGATCACTCAAAAGTAGGTGAATGACTTATTTAGAAGAAATTGCTTATACAAATGACTAAAATATCACCAAAATTGGTCTATCTTGCACCATTACCAAGAAAATAAGTTTTTGCATTTTACGCAGAAATTCAATATGGCCGCTAAAAAGTGGTTGGAAAACGATTTTTGGTACAATATTGCAGATGACTGTGTATATCCTGCAGGTCAAAAATTTTTGTCGAAAACGCTCTATCTCACATCATTTCTGAGATAAATGTCTTTTTGCATTTTACGCAGAAATTCAAGATGGCCGCCAAAATATGGCGGCAAAATAATTTTAGGCAAACAGTTGCAGATGACACTGTGTATACCCTGTGGATCAAAAATTTTGTCGGAGTCGCTCTGTGTGGCACTGTTTCCAAGATACATACATTTTTGCATTTTATGCAGAATTTAAAGATAGCCACCAAAAATGGCGGGAAAATGATTTATCGAAAACAGTTCCAGATGAATCTGTGTATACCCTGGGAGTAAAAAATTTCGTCGGAATCACTCTATTTCACACCAGTTCCAAGATACATATGCTTTTGCATTTTACGCAGAATTTCAAGATGACTTCCGAAGATAGCGGGAAAACGATTTTTGGCAAACAGTTGTAGATCACTGTGCGTATACCTTGTAGGTCAAAAATTTCGTCGCAATGGCTGTATCTCACACCGTTTCTGAGATAAATGCCTTTTTGCATTTTACGCAGAAATTCAATATGGCTGTCAAAAATGGTGGGAAAACCATTTTTAGCAAAAAGTTGCAGATAGCTCTACACATACCCTGCGGATAAAAAATTTCATCAAAATCGCTCTATCTCATACCGTTTCCGAGATAAAAGCATTTTTGCATTTTCATCACTGTAAAATTCAGAAAATAGCTGTTACTCACTTAGTTATTGAGGTATACCTGTAAAACAGGCACCATGTTGCGCCTTAGAGTCTGTCACTTCGGCAGAGATTAAGCGCTATAAAAGTTGAATTGGAATTGGAACCATCTTGTAGGTACAGAGAAAGTGGCTGAACAACAAATTTTTGCGAAATGCTCTAAATGTAGGTTTTTTCACCTATATGAGAGACATAGTTTGAAAGCTACAGTGCTTGAAAGTGGCAAAAAGTCCATAAATTGGGTCTCTGTGGACAATTTTGAGACCTTAAGTCGACCTTATAGTTGAACCTACAGACCTTAAATTTTTCACAGACAAGGACTACATATAAAAGTTATACCTAGTGCAGTTTGAGACTCATTAGAATTACCACTTCCAAGTTATAGGGCAAAAAATGTAGATATGTAGATATCTGGGGATATAAAAATTAATATTGTTTTAGTTTGTCCTTTCTCTATATTTGAATATCTATATTCATACATTACATTAGAAGATTTAGTCTGAGATATTTTCATGGAATTTAATTACTTTTACAACTATCTTGTCTCATACTGAGGATCAGTTAAAATAACTAATACCTTTATGTACCAGTTTTCATTGTACCAATTAATGCATGAAGCAATATTTCAGTATCAGTCGATATGCAAAGTTAAACTATAGCTTGATATTGAAATTACATTTCAATCTCTATACTATGGTACAGACCTAAAAACATAAGCGACACAACATACACATATTATATATTCTTGCCTTGTTAATGTGTACTAGGCTGCAAATAATTATTACATTAACCCTATAACTCTTACACACCTGATTGGTCCATTGGCATAGATTTCTGCCATCATCTTATGCCTGCCTGACAAGGAGCCATAGTCATCCACACGCCAGCGGGTGTAGTTGGAGATAGTGTAACAATTAGAGGGTGAGCAAGAGCCACACTGGTTGAATTTGTCACACTCTGATGACAAACAAAATACACAATAATAATAGTACACAGAGAAACACAATTAACTACTCAAAACTGTCATATTCCGAGGAAGAAAAAAGCCAAGATAACAAGATCACTCATTACTGTAGAATTAACTCCCTCCTAATCATTATTAAAATCGGTTTAATGTGGCCCAGTTAACAATACATATACTTACATCTGAGGAACTTGTCATAGTCGTAGGGACAAGAGCACACACATCAGCCAGATAGTGACAACTCAACACCAACATATCCCCGATGGGCAATTTCTAACACTACAGGTGTTGATTGGGTATTTTCTGTGGAACCTATTTTCTGTAAGTTTTCTTCAAGGCCATTTCCTATTTCTTATGTTCCTGCAATAATCTATTCCTAAGTATGTAAATGTCTGACTGGAAATTCTTAAGTTTTTAGCCCAAAACTATCCAGGAACAGTAACTCAGGATTTTCTATATCTTAATGTTTTGTATTTGTATTCATTAGCACCAGGGCCATTTGTTACGCAAAAAGCAAGTTAATTTTAAATAATTTTAAATATTCCACAGATTGGCAGGGGGTCTTAAATCTGTCTATTGTGTTAAACTTTGTCACACTTATGGAGTTTTAGGGAACTCTATATTTTGCTGGCTGACTTTCAACACTGTCATAGCTCTGTTCTATAAGAGTTAAAATGCAGGTTTTTAGATCATTATTTTAAACTTAACAGACTGGCCCTCAGTACACCCTTTGTGTTGCCATGAACTGAATTCAAACCCAGGACCACACATGTGGCAGCTGTGTGATTAAATGACAAAGTGACCAACACTTCGCCAGTCAAGTCTCTATGTTCTATGTGTAGGAAAAACTGATGACAAGAGTTAAAACTAAACAGCATATACATGTTCATGGGTGGTCACTGAGATAAACAGTCATAGAGATAAACGATCTTCAGAAATTATCACATAAAAATGGTTAAATTGTTTAAACAACAATATAACACACGCTAAATGTCATAGAAAGTATTGTTTAAGTATGTTCTGTTATTTAGTTTGTGCAATTTTGTTATTTACACTGCTCAGATTCGAAAACCTTTAAGACCGTTTATCTCTATGACCGTTTATCTCAGTGACCAACCGTGTACTTATTGATTGACTCACCTTGATTCTTGGCTTGGTAGTTATTGCAGGTCTCATCTGGAATTCCTTTGTCGTGTGCATATTTGTACACACCCATCATCCCTCCACCTGTAACACAATCAGCCATGTAATCATTCACTAAATCTGGTAGCAATCTATTTGACTTTCACTTAATTTTAACAGATAAAATGGATCTAAGAGAAAATAGCATCAGAGATGCCCGTACCCCACAGCCTGGGGAAATAGTTTTCAACACCATGATATATAGAAGTAATGAAACAGTACACAGATTGGGATACTTTCAGAGCAGTGTCAGTGTCCAAATAATGTTTAAGTAGAGAAAATAACATCAAAGAGAAAGAAACTGCATGTAGAAATTATGTATAAAAATAGCATCAGAGATGCCCGTACCCCCACAGCGTAGGGAAATATTTTTAACACCATGAGATATAGAAGCACTGTATCAGTACAAAGTTCAGGATACTTTCAGAGCACTGTCAGTTATATAAAGGTCCAAACAATGTTTAAATAGAGAAAATAATGTCTAAGAGAAAGATACTGCATGTACGTTATCTACATCTTGCATGGCCGAATTATGGTTTGGATGTTTTGAATATTACCATGCATACAGAAGTGGTAATACATTCAATGAATGCTTAAGTGTGGTGTTGGAGCAAAATCTGTGGCTCACTTGATGAAATACCATCTGTTACAATGGGAAGTTGTGAAAGTAAAATTCTTAATGAATACTAATATGACTTTAACAGTGCTTAATCTGCATCAAAAGACAGACCCAAATGTGCAACAAAATTTTAAAGGTCAAGGTCACTATGACAAGGTCAAAGGTCAAATCAAGGTCAGACCATGACGTTGCACACCTACAAATCCTAGCCAATGTCCTTACCAAGTATCAACTTCCTACACCTTACGGTTTCTGAGATATAGCCCGGACAAGATTTTATAGGTCAAGGTCACTACGGCAAGGTCAAATCAAGGTCACACCATGACGTTGCACACCTACACCTCCTAACCAATGTCCCTACCAAGTATCAACTTCCTACACCTTACGGTTTCTGAGATATAGCCCGGACAATATTTTATAGGTCAAGGTCACAACGGCAAGGTCAAATCAAGGTCACACAATGACATTGCACACCTACACCCCCTAACTAATGTCACAACCAAGTATCAACTTCCTGCACCTTACGGTTTCTGAGATATAGCCCGGACAAGATTTTCAAACTCAAGGTCACTATGCCAAGGTCAAAGGTCAAATCAAGGTCAGACCATGACGTTGCACACCTACACCCCCTAACCAATGTCTCTACCAAGTATCGACTTCCTACACCTTATGGTTTGTGAGATACAGGCCAGACAAACTTCTTCCCGCCGCCCGCCCATCCGGACACCATGGGTGAAAACAATACCCTGACAGCCCTTAAGGCCTGTGGGGTAAAAACCACTCAAATTTCTTTTGTGGAGAAAATCCCTCTGATTAAGTCATATCACAATGGGTAGTTAAGGGGGATATATTAAAGCCATTTTTAGTTGTCCATTTCAGGGATTTGTTTGATATGTTGCAAGTACACAGTATTTTGGTATTATTAACTAATTGTTTATTTTCACTGACCATTACAAGAGCCAGCATTTCCACAGTCTATAACATTCTGCACAGACAGGTAGGCTGTTGGCCAGGCAGACTTTCTCTTGATGTTGATGCGGTCTGCTATAGCACTGGTGGTCCCCATACCCCAGCAAGATCCACAATCTACAGAATAGTGTTATATCATCACATAATAAAAGTACTCCATCTCTGTACTGACACTGTTCAGAGTGCATAAAACAACAAGCATTCTGACACATGCAATTATCTCCTGCCGTATAAATTAGATGTACTAAAGATAGTGTAATATACATTTTCTTGCGAGATGGAGGCATATGAAGAAATGACAATAAGCAAGAGGCACTTTAATGTTTGACTGCAATACTTTTAAAGATAAAAGGCATTTATTCATCTTACTAGCTATTACTCTGCCATCCAAAGAGCTATAATTCTGCAACTTTACTATGTAGATCACCCAAAAGTTGGTGAAGGACCTATTTAGAAGAAAATGCCTATCTGTAACACTGTTCTGCTACTTCACTATGTGGTAGATCACCCAAAAGTAGGTGAATGACTTATTTAGAAGAAAATGCCTATGTGCAACTTTTAAAGATAAAAGGTATTTACTCATTTTAACAGCTGTGACTCATCTATGCAAAGAGCTACAGTTGTGCAACTTCTCTATGTGATAGATCACCCAAAAGTAGGTGAATGACTTATTTAAATGAAATTGCCTATCTGCATATATTTTTCAAGATAAAAGATATTTACTCATTTCAGAAGCTATGACTGAGTTATGCAAAGAGCCATAGATCTGAAACTTCACTGTGTGGTAAATCACCCAAAAGTAGGTTAATGACTTATTTAGAAGAAATTTCCTACGTGGTATACTTTAGAGATAAAATATACTCATTTTAGTAGCTATTACTCAGCTATCCAAAGAGCTACAGTTCTGCAACTTCACTATTTGGCAGATCACCCAAAAGTAGGTGAATGACTTATTTAGAAGAAAATGCCTATGTGCAATACTTTTAGAGATAAAAGACCTTTACTCATTTTAGTAGCTGTGACTCAGCTATGGAAAGAGCTATAGATCTGCAACTTCAGTATGTGGTAGATCACCCAAACGTAGGTGACTGACTTATTTATCTTCGAAATTGCTCTATCTTGCACGTTTTCCAAGATAAGTTTGGAGTTACAATAAATTTACTCAACAGTAAGAATTTCAATGTACATGTAGTTATTACTCAGCTATAAAATGTGCAACAGGTCTGAAATTTTATCATGTGATAGCTTGAATAACATATGATAAATAACATATTTTAACCAGATGAGTAATATATTTGAAAAGTTTTGCTTAACTTTAATACTTTTTGAAGATATTTGACATTTACTTCTGTCATTATTTTGCTACAAATAAGAAAATAGCTATTACTCACTTATGGCATGCAATGGAATCCTGAACTATGTACCATCTTATAGCTCAGGACAAAGTAGCTGAACAACAAATTTTACGAAAATAATGTAACTGCAATAGTATTGGAGTTGCAATGGATTTACTCAACAGTAAGAATGTCAAAGTAGCTATTACTCAGCTATCCAATGTGCAACAGGCCTAAAACTTTACTATGTGATAGCTTGCCAAAAACTAGATGAATAACATACCTGAAATGATTTGCCTAACTTTAATACTTTTGAAGATACTTGACATTTACTTCTGTCATTTTTTGATACAAATAAGAAAATAGTTATTACTCACTTATGGCATGCAATGGAATCCCAAACTATGTACCACCTTATAGCTAAGGACAAAGTAGCTGAACAACATATTTGAAGAAAAAGCACTAACTGCAATGGTTTTGAGTTATGAGCCCTTTACTCAAAGTAGCTAAAATTGCTATTACTCACATGCCTTTAGGCCTAAGTCTACAAAAAATCAACAAAGTTTTCGAGGACGTGAAAATTCATTGGGACAATTAATTTACAAAAATTCTGTAGCTGTAGTAGTTTTGGAGAAATCTGTGTGACACACTAACTCACGCACACACACACATGATGCATTTTATAATCTCCCTCCTGGCCTAAAGCCCGGCGGGAGATAAAAATCAATTCTAAAAATCGTACAGCCATGGGACTAAAAATAGGATGCATTGGCAATCGTAATGTCCACCCAAAGGGAAGCATGAGTTTTGCTCTAAAACTTGGACTAATATATTGTCTTTGGGCCATGAGGAAGTGGTAGCTCTATTCACTGAAAATCCTCAGATTGGAGATGTTGAGATTGAAAATTCTCAGATGGTAACAAATCTTTTGAAAACCCTGAGGTGGGGCCTTGAAAATATTTAAATGTAAAAAACTTGATTTCCATAAAAAATGCCACCATAAAAAAGACCATCATAAAAAAAACTGCTGATTTTGGAAAATCCATAAAAAAACCCACCCTCAAAATTTAAGGGGGCATAAAAAGGCCACTCCAACAGAATTGATCATTGTAGGAGACAATACAATACACTGATGGATTGTTTGGATTTCATCAGAGAAAGTAAGTTTATTGTATATTGTTTCTTAGTATTATTTCACAGGTGATTCAATGGTGAATATCATTAAACAGAAAAAAACCTTCTGTTACATGTGCTGGTGAATGGGAAGCCCTTCCATATTTCAAGAAGCCACACATAAATATACTGAAACAATAGTCAGATTACTGGATGGCTTCTCAAGGGATAACTTGTAATTGCATTATGCATTCATTGTTAGTCAATTCTCTTGGTAAGCAAAAGCTATCCTGGCCAAACTATTGACCCAATTATCCTTCATATAAATTTTTGTGAAGATAGAAAACATTGTTTCATTAAAATGTCTAGAAAAAAATTAACTCAAAATAGCATAATAGCTATATAGCACATTAGCTATTATTCAGTTAGCTATAAAGGTATTATCACCAAAAGCAATCCCAAGCAAGCTACTGATCTAATAATCCTCCATCCCAAATTTGGTAAAGATATTTCAAATATTTTTGCTTAAAATGCCCGGAAACAAAACAAGTACACAAAAGTAGCTAAGTAGCTATTACTCAGTTAGATATTGCTACAAAGCTATCATCGACCAAAAGCTATCCTGGCCAAACTATTGACCCAATTATTCTTCATATAAATTTTTGTGAAGATAGAAAACATTGTTTCATTAAAATGTCCAGAAAAAAAATCAGCTCAAAATAGCATAATGGCTATATAGCACAGTAGCTATTACTCACTAAGCTATACAGGTATTATCACCAAAAGCAATCCCAAGCAAGCTACTGATCCAATAATCCTCCATCCCAAATTTTGTGAACATAGGTCAAATACTTTTCCTTTAAAATGGTTAAAATAAAAAAGCTACTCCAAGTAGCTAAGTAGCTATTACTTAGTCAGTTATATAGCTATTATCACTAAAAGCAATCTCAAGCAAGCTATTGACCTAACTATTGCTCATACCAAATTTGGTATGAGCAATAGTTAGGTCAAAGATATGTCAATTATTTTTCCTTAAAATGCCCAGACACAAAAGAAGTATACAAAAGTAGCTAAGTAGCTATTACTCAGTTAGCTATAGAGCTATCTTCACCAAAAACAATCACATGCAAGCTATGAACCCAATAAACACCCATACCAAATTTGGTAAAGATAGGATAAATACTTGAAATGACCGGAAACCAAGTGTGACAACGGACGGCGGACGCCAGATGGTGGACGCCGGAAAAAGCAAAAATAATATGTCCACCCCCTATTGGGGTAGACATAATGCCACAGGGTTATATAGAGATGCGTAATGATGTTTTGGATCTTAATTGAAACAAATATAAGAGATGCTGTGTGTGTGTTACTTTGGTGCAACTTTTATGGAATTGGCTTAGAAAACTAGCTTTGGTGGTAGTCTTTTATGGAAGTTTTAAGCTATGAAAATTTATTTTATTCTGAGTTGTATATTCCATCAACTAAGTCTTATACAAGATGCTAAGTTATTCAAAGTTTGAATTTCAAACACATACATACATGTAGTTAGTAAATCCAAGGCACTAGAGAGCTTGGGTTGTACTTGTGCAATCCTGATATTTCAGATAGTGCTTTGATATTGCACTGTGTATGCATATGTTACAGTAAATATGCAAAATCAGTAAATATGCATATTTACTGAAATTTCAGTAAATACGCGCATTTACTGATTTGGTCAGTAAATACGCATATTCCCTGAAAATTTCATTAAATATGTTATAATACAATAAGCCATGACAAACTATTAAACAACTCTGTCCACTAGGGGTAGGCGATGAAGTTTCCCTTCTGTCACTTTCTCCTCAGTATTAATAAATCCAATGTACATAAAAGGGACAATAACAATACTTACAAATCACTATGCATTTTAGAAACTTATCAAATTTTTATAAATAAAAGTACTTACATAATCCCAACAGATGCTTTCATGACTTACCGTTCGGCCAAGGACACAGAAAATGTGTCTCGCCATTTTTTTTATTTTGCACACGTAAAGCACCTGCTGGAGGTTATAAATCCTCTGTAAGTTGTCATTCTTAAAATTCTGACCCTACCCCTCAGTAGATGGTAGAGGGGAGGAGGGTGGGACTCGCCCTTTTGGGATTATGTAAGTATTTTTATTTATAAAAATTCCAATTGCAATAAAATTAATCAATTTTGTTGCATAAAAACGTACTTATATAATCCCAACAGGTGCTTGAATGCAGCCCTGAGGTGGGCTGTGAAGTGCCATGGGAGAGTTCTTAAGCCGGTACAGATACAAATATGCATTGAACCATATGTTATACTATAAACAACTGCAATATATTACATATAATTAAAAATATGTTAATCTATCAAGTACTAAAGAAAACATTAAGTAGTTGTAGTGAAGTAACTGATAGGTACTCACCCACTAATGAAAGCAGCATGCTGTACCATACATAAACATCATATATATGAATCCCGTCACCATATCTGTACAATGTGCAGGGGTCAAAGGTCAGCTGAGCCCAGTTGAATTAGAACTCCAACAGTAAGAGTTCAGCTGTCCCTCAAGCCATCCATATGTACTTTGAAATCATATTCATAATCATAGTCCTAATCCAGTCCAGTCCAACTCAACAAATCCGAAAAATAAAGAGTTGAATACATTATTAAGTCTCAACTGTCAACTACATGTTGTGCAGATACAATGGGACCTAACTTAAAGATATTGTCATTCTCCCTGCACATATCCTTCACATAAAAGTTTGTGAAGACACTTCCTTTAAATGCAAGTGATGCAGCCATAGCTCTAACATCATGAGCTCTAACCTGAGTGACCTTTTGATCAGTCATATCTGAAGCCTGATAGCAAGTATGAATGGTCTGTTTGATCCACTGGGAAATGGTTATTCTTGTGATATCCTAAGAATAACCCTCCCTAAGTGATACAAAGAGAAGAGCCTTGCCCTTTCTCATGGATTTGGTCTTGTCTAAGCAGACTTTAAGGGCCCTAACTGGACAAAGTGAGTTGTCCTCCACCAGTGAACTGTCCAACATGGTAGTAAGAGCTGGTATCACTACTGGTTTTATGGAATCAGGGCTATTCGAAGCCAATTGGTTTTTGGTCAGGAATGCTGGAGAAGAAGAAACAGTGACTTCTGACTAATTTCTCCTTGAAGAGACAGAGAGTGAGTCCAAGCATGTATCTCACTCCTTCTTTTACCTGAGGCTAAAGTAAACAGGAACACTGTCTTGTAAGTTAGCCACTTTAAAGAAGCCTCAGATAAAGTCTCAAAAGGAGGTTTTGTCAAACCTAGGAGGACCAAGGAGAGGTCCCATGTAGGTATGGACCTATTTTGGTTACGTCCATGCCTGGTGAAGCTGGCAATAAGTCTATTAAGCTCTAGACTTTTTGAGATGACTTCACCCTGTGAACCCAAAGAATCAGCAATTACTGTTCTGTAGCCAGTAATTGTGGCTGGTTTGAGATTTTTGATTGTGAACAGGTAGTTTAGAAACTCTGCTTCCTGGGGAATAGTTGCTGAGGTGATGTCCACCTTATTCTGTGAGCACCACTGCCCATAAATGGTCCACCTTGATTGATAGACTTTTGTTGAGGATTTCCTCTGAAGTGCCTTAATTCTTTCTTCCACCTCAGATGAGAATCTTCCAGAATTGGATTCCTGGAATCCAGAAGCCACACATGTAGATTTAGGTACTCCACGTTGTTGTGCAGTCTGTTGGAATGTGGTTGTTTCAGTAGTGTCTTCCAGTGAGAGAGCTGTAGGGGTACCCTAGACGAGAGATCCACCAGATCCCAAAACCATGGCATCTCTGGACACCCTGGGGCCAGTACAATCATCCTGCATGGGTATGTTATTATTTTTTGAATTACTTGTGGCAGGATGGCTACTGGACAGAAGACATAGCCGTCTAGGCCTTCCCAACAGATATTCAATGCATCTATCTGCTCTTATCTGGATCCTTCTGGAATTTGTGAATGCCAGAATTCTCCAGATAAGAGCACACATTTCTATGGAATGTGTGCCTCCTTCTTTGTTCAGATATGATACTACTGTGCTGTTGTCTGAACAGATGAGCACTCTTTCACCCTGCAAGTGACTCCTGAAGACCCTTTAGGGCCAGAAGAACTGCTTTTAGCTCCAGTACATTGATGTGAAGCTGAGATTCCTTGTTTAACCAGAGACCACTTAACACTAAATCGTTTAAGTGAGCACCCCAGCCCTTTTGGGAAGCATGTGTGAATACCAGAGTATTGTGAACATGAGGATGGATAGGAGCACCTGCCATAAGATTGTGTAGATTCTCCCACCATTTGAGATGTTTCAGAAAATTCCCTGTTACTGGGATGCTTTTGTCCAGTGACTGGGGAAATTTCCAGTGTAACTTGAGGTACCACTGGAATGGTCTCATGTGTAACCTTCTTAGTGGTACTGTTTTTTTCTAAGGAAGCTAATATCCCTATGAGTGACATGAGCTGATGGAAACAGTCTCATTTTTTAACCAATCGAGCATCTTTTGGGTTGGAAAGACTAGACCCCTCTGTAGATCGAAGTGATAGTCCAGAAAATCCAGTTTTTGCGTGTGTACCAATTCCGACTATTGAAAATTGATGAGCCAGCCTAGCTCTTGTACCAATTTTACCAAAATTGGGAACCTATGAGACACTGTTCTTTCGTGGGTGACTGATGAAGCCAGTCGTCCAGATACTGATGAATTCTGAGGTTCCTGGCCTGAACTATGAGTTTTACCTTTTTCACAATCCGAGTAAACTCTAGGGGAGCTGTTGCTACACCAAAACAAAGTGCCTGAAATTGGAAAACCCCTTTTTTGGTTTGAAATCTCAGATACTTTTGAGATTGAGGGTGAATTGGAACATGAAAATAAACGTCTGTGAGGTCTATTGAGGTGACCCACTCCCCCTGTCGAATCAACTTCCTGATAGATTCGGCTGTTTCCATTTTGAAAGTTGGTACATGCAAATGACTGTTTAGAATACTCAAATCTATCACTGGTCTCCACCTTTTCAAGGATTTGCGTACCAGAAATAATCTGCTGTAATATCCCAGAGTTGTGGGTTTCCTGACATGAGCTATTGCCTTCTTTGTAAGCATGGCCTAAACTGCCTCGTGGAGGGCCCCATCTTTGTTTTTGTTGTGATATTCGCTCAAAATGAGTGGAATTTTGGATAATTAGGGAAGAATATTGAAATCTAGATGATAGCCATGTTGTAGTAAACTTACTTATTTTTTCATCATACCTGCCAAAAATCCTGTAATATCTTGCTCCCGGCCAGTCTCTTACTCTTTCCTCCCCTGCCACCTGGCGATGCGCGCGCAGAGAAATTTGCATAAGGTGTTTGGCTGTGTTCATTTGTCAAGAAAAGACTTGTTACCTTCCTAAGATGTTTTTTAGTGAGATGACCCCCTGAAATCAAAATTCCTGGCAGTATCTGTGTATGACTTGGTGTAAGATTCTTTGATTATAGAGAGTTTTTTTATCATGTTGTCCTCTACTTGAGACAAAATGTCTGAATCAAAGACCTCCTGCTGATCAAAGTGGCCTGTACGCAGATTAGCCAGATCCTTGGGTCCCAGTTTCGAACTAGTCTTTGAACAAACTGTCCCTCTTAGCTAGGAACATGTTGCAAGTAAGGGTCATATTTTGCTTCAAAACAGTGTCCAAAGCAATCTCCAGAGATGAAGTGACAGATGCCTGGAGTTGTGAATACTTCCCAATGAGATCAGCTGACTCTCTATCAGTGTCCAGATCTCCTGAACTCCTGATTTCACTGGCTAGTTCCTGAATCCTGTTATTTAACTCATCAATGGTCATCTTAAACCACACAACATGGCCTAAAATCTGCACATTCTCTCTACAGACTGTCTCCTGTATAATGTGCTGTTTTGATGGAACAGAGATGGAGGCTGATAAAATTTTCACTCTAGCAATGTTTAAATATGAATCTGGCAACTTTGGAACCGTCAAAGGAGACTCTTGAGGAGAAGTTGTGTAATAGATCATATCTGGCCTCTCAAAGGCAAGAAACTGACATTGAGACAAGGATTCTCAGCTAGATTTGTCCTTCAATGTAGTTCCTGAAGCCTTTCTAAATCTATAATCCCACATGGTTTTAATGTCTTGCACAGGAGGTAAAGCCAGGTTTTGCTTCTTTACAACCTGTTTAGAAGGTTTCCTTGAGAAGGCAGAAGGGGCCACAAGGCACTTGTTGAATTTCTAGGTCAAGACCCCCGATAGCATTTAACATCTCCACATTTGAGGAGTCCAATTTTTGCTGATGTGAATCTATTTCACCCTGAGGAGACCTAGACCTACGGCGTTTTCTGAAAGGCAAGTTAGAATCCTCATCAGAAAGTTCACCTTCTGATGCATCAGGTCTTGTCTGGGAGGCAGGGGCACATATACCCTGCTCCTCTGGAAAAGGAGGATCACTCTGAGAAGAGGAAGGTTTGTCTTTGCGTTTGAACTCCTCAAACTGGGAAGTCAGAGACGCCAACTGACTGCTCATGGTCTTAATCGAAACCTGAAGAGAGGTGTCAGGAGTGGAAGGAGTGGATTGTGAGGATTTGGAAGGTGTAGGTTCATCCAATAATGAATCACCAAACTTATCAGAAGACTTACTCTTTGAGGATTTCTTCTTGTGAGGTATTTTCAGAGAGCCCGCACAAATAGAGCAATCTGATTCTTTACCAGTAACACATTTATCCTTTCCTTTTTTATCATTTCTGCATTTAATGCAAGCTTGGTGATTATCCCAAGGAAGCATATCACAAGCACAAACTGCGCATTTCCTTTGTTTGTCAGCCATGATGAAATATACTTTGAAGTGCCAAAAAGAATGTGTGTGCACTCGACGGTGGTCAAAATAAGAATGACAACTTAGAGGATTTATAAACTCCAGCAGGTGCCCGCTCGGGTTTATGTGTGCAAAATAAAAAAAATGGTGAGACACACTGTCTGTGTCCTTGACCGAACAGTAGGTCACAAAAGCATCTGTTGGGATTATGTAAGTACGTTTTTATGCAATAAAAAGTTCAGTTAATGTTATGAGCAATAAAAAAAATCCAACATATCAATAAGGAATGTTAAAAGGAAAATTATATATCTAGATTTATAAGTTATTTATTGTAACTCCACAAGAATGGAAATCAGAAGGAAATGTTATATGCTGTACTTAAAATTTGGATTTATAAATGTGTCATTATCAACTGAGAAGTTCATAATTGCATGAGCTATATCAAATTTAAATGTGGTGAGTTGAATAAAACTAAGCTAGTTTGGGGATAAAAATCTTTTTTTATCACTGTAAGGAGGTAATAAATTTCATTAATAATATTGGGTCTTTAAGTTCACCAGAAAATATGAATGTCCCTTTTGCCAACTTTAATATGTGTAACAAGTTGGTTTTTAAAAAGTTAAAAAACTAAGTGAGCAGAGTGATAAAAACAAGATTTTTAAAGTTTAAAATAGCCATAACCTTATTAATATTTAAATTTAAAGTAGACTACAGACTAAATTATCTACAAAGATCACATATAGAAGTTATATCTAATACTGTTTGAGGCTGGTCAGACTTACCATTTTCAAGTTACAGGGCAAAATATGTGAAAATGTACCAAAACATTTTATTGTGCTTCAAACAGTTTTTACTTCTTAAAGCCTTGATTTTTGACGTATGTAAGAGGAACATATTGTATTCTGAGGTAAAGTTTTAGCTGCAATGAACTCATATTTATGGCCTAGAGGGCTTTAAGTTGACACAGGTCCATTTATGATGCTAAGGTGGCCATAATTTTTTTTATTGGGAGTTTAAGGTCACCTAAAAATAGGGACCTTCCTTTGACCATCCTTAACATACGTACCAAGTTTGAAAAGAAAATGTTGTATTTTGAGTTATTGCATATACAAGGAAATTTTTACCATGGCGGTGCAATGGATCTGAATCAGG
Source organism: Sabellastarte sp. h YS-2021 (assembly GCA_964017235.1). Lineage (NCBI taxonomy): Eukaryota > Metazoa > Annelida > Polychaeta > Sabellida > Sabellidae > Sabellastarte > Sabellastarte sp. h YS-2021. Next base: position 121,522,039 of record OZ024930.1, on the reverse strand, counting down.
GGATATTATTAACATATTGGATTAAAATGAACAACTTTTACTAAACAAATTGCCAAGAACGAAATTCAAATTTTCATGTATGTCTTTGTCCATTTCATGAATGGATGACATATCATAATAATGAATTTTTCCATTCCACAAAATGAAAAGTTTGGTTGTCCATTTCATAAAATGGATAATTTCTCAAGTGGGTTGTTACATATATCCAAATTATTAAGTCAAATACAATTTAATAAGGGGTACATATGATTTAATATCTGGTATTTGTGACTTAGTATCTTGTGTGTTTTACTTAACAATTAAATTTTGGCAGCTTAGAGCTTCTGTTGTCTTTCCTGCACTTATAAGTAGGTTTACTACAAATTGTAATGTAAATTTAATAGATCTTATCAATAAATTTTTAGGCACTGAAGGTACTTAACTGTCAAAATAAGTGCTGATCAATCCAAACACCTGATGTACATAATTTTATGTTAAAGTAGTGGAGAAAAGTTATATTTACACTGTGGTATGTGTTGGTTCCTGGTTGGACTGACATAGCTAACGCCCTTGATATTCCTCCAGTCCCATGACTTTGGTAAGGAACTTGCAGGGATATTCCAGTGTGGACGTCCATAGGTTCTTTAAACACAAAAATATAAATAACTTTTTAAAATAGATACAGTAAATTTATCATTTGAATCAAAATTATTTTGCTCATATGCAAAAAGATACAGCAAATTTATCATTTGAAGCCAAATTACATTGCTTTAAGAAATATGAACATCATTCTGTATGATTTAATATCTTGTATATGTGACTTAATATCTTAAACATTTGACTTAGAACAAATAAATTTTAGCAGCTGAGAGCTTCTGTTGCCTTTCTCGCACTTATTAATAAGTTTATTTCAAATTGCAATGCAAACTAAAGTAATATATCTGACTGATACATTTAAGATAAAAATCCCTGAAAATCAATACTTTTTGAGATATCAGCCCTCAAAAGTGTCACCAGGACACAACCACAAACAACCAATCACCTGTCATTGCATGTTTTGCTCAATCAGCATCACATTTGACACAATAGCAGATATATGGCCTACAAAAGCATGTAAATAGAGATACAAGGAATATTATGCATGTGGGGAATTTGATTATAAATGTGAATAGGTGAAAATCCAACAAAAAGTTTCCAGTATTCAGTAACTGACAGTAAGTACTACAGGTAGAGGTGCGAAATTTTTGCAAGTAAATTCTGTATACACCATGGTTTGTTGGGTGTTATATCTAAAATAAGCCTATACTGTAGTTGTTCGGGGCAATTTCAACACTTGCACTGAGTTCAAAAGCAATCTGCACAATTTCAACACCAACAAAATAAGTATCAGTATTCACCTGACATGATCATTTTGACAAACACCAACAGTGTAAGTTATTAAACCACAGATATGGAGCTGAAAATACTTGCTTTTAAACAGAGGTCCATGAATGTTTTTGTATTTTTTTTTAAATCAGTCTTATAAATCTATTTGTCTTTTACATAATATTTAGATCTATACATACTGTATTTAATGGGAATAAAATTTGTATATTTGATGGCAATTCATAGACACTGCGAATGACAACCATATTTTATTGTGCTTTGAAAATTCATGTGACAAAATCTTCACTTGTTAAATGCAAAACAATACTTGAATTTAATGCTTGTGGTATTTTAAATATGAAATATATCAATGTTGAAATGGCACACAATATTAAGGGTGCAATATTTGAAATGGCTTGGCCAAGTAAAATCTAATGTGTGCATAGTGTCAAGATGGATCAAAATGGTGCAGGGTGTTGAAACAGCCCATAACTAATACTGCATTCAAAGGCAGGTTGTGATCCCATGCCAGGGAAAAATGTATTCATATTCGAATACATTTGAAACTGATATATTTGTAGTCATATTAGTATTCATGGAAATGAAAAGTATTCGTATTCAAATACTTTTGAAAGTATTCGCCCCAGGCCTGGCCCATGCACACAACTTGTGAGTTTGTATATGTTACAGTAAATATGTGAAATCAGTATTTACTGAAAATTTCAGTAAATACGCATATTCCCTAAAATTTTCAGTAAATACGTGTATTTACTGATTTATGACCTGTGTTGTTTCACAAGTTTACTGGTTTGACTTTCAGTAAATATGTGAAATGAAACTTTGATGTTGAAACAGCCAATAACTAATACTGCATTCAAAGGCAGGTTGTGATCCCATGCCAGGGAAAAATGTATTCATATTCGAATACATTTGAAACTGATGTATTTGTAGTCATATTAGTATTCATGGAAATGAAAAGTATTCGTATTCAAATACTTTTGAAAGTATTCGCCCCAGGCCTGGCCCATGCACACAACTTGTGAGTTTGTATATGTTACAGTAAATATGTGAAATCAGTATTTACTGAAAATTTCAGTAAATATGCATATTCCCTAAAATTTTCAGTAAATACATGTATTTACTGATTTATGACCTGTGTTGTTTCACAAGTTTACTGGTTTGACTTTCAGTAAATATGTGAAATGAAACTTTGATGTTCACTGGTTGTAACTATATAATATTAAATGGTAAACCAAACTGTACATTATATTGGAACATTTTACTCTATATACAATTAAATGGTAAACCAAACTGTGAATTATATTGGATCATTTTACTCTATTATGATGACTATTAGAACATACTAAGCATACTTCATTTTTCAGTAAATTACATGTAAATATGATGAAAAAATAGCACTGGGCTTTTAAATATTTATTTTTAAAAACTTTAGCTATGTGCTTTCTGTGGCTGCTATTTCATTTAAGTTTAAATTATTTTCAATCCCACAGCTACTAAGGACCTATGTCATCCCTACAAATCATTAAAGATCATTAACCTTTTCACTATTTTTATGTGACTGATACATAAAATAGCATCAGAGATGCCCGTACCCCACAGCCTGGGAAAATATTTTTCAACACCATGAGATACAGAAGTAGTGTAACAGTACAAAGTTCAAGATACTTTCAGAGCAGTGTCAGTTATATTAATGTCCAAATAATGCTTAAGAAGAGAAAATAATATCTAAGGAAAAGAAATGTATGTAAAGATGAAGTATTAAAACAAAACAATTCAATAATAAAATGACAGCACTTATCAGTAAACCTAAAATGGCCGAATTATGGTTTGGATGTTTTGAATATTACCCATGCATACAGAAGTGGCAATACATTCAATGAATGCTTATGTGTGGTGTTGGAGAAAAGCCTGTGGCTCACTTGATGAAATTCCATCTGTTACAATGGGAACTTGCAAAAGGAAATTCTTAATGAATTCTAATATGACTTTAACAGTGCTTAATCTGCATCAACAGACAGACCCAAAGGTGCAACAAGATTTTAAAGGTCAATACAGCAAGGTCAAAGGTCAATCAGTGTCACACCATGACATGGCACACCTAAAACCCTCAACCAATGTCCCTACCAAGTATAAACTTCCTACACCTTACAGTCTCTGAGATATAGCCTGGACAAGATTTTATAGGTCAAGGTCACTACAGCAAGGTCAAAGGTCAAATCAAGGTCACACTATGACGTAGCACACCTACACCCCCTAACCAATGTCCCTACCAAGTATCAACTTCCTACACCTTATGGTTTCCAAGATATAGCCCAGACCAGGTTTTATAGGTCAAGTTCACTTCGGCAAGGTCAAAGGTCAAATCAGGGTGACACCATGATGTTGCACACCTACTACCCCCAACCAATGTCCTCACCAAGTATCACCTTCCTACACCTTACAGTTTCCGAAATATAGCCCGGACAAGATTTTATAGGTCAAGGTCACTACGGCAAAGGTCAAATCAAGGTCACACCATGACGTTGCACATCTACACCCCCTAACCAATGTCCCTACCAAATATCAACTTCCTACACCTTACTGTTGCTGAGATATAGCCTGGACAAGGTTTTATAGGTCAAGGTCACTACGGCAAGGTCAAAGGTCAAATCAAGCTCAGACCATGATGTTGCACACCTACAACTCCTAACCAATGTCCCTACCAAGTATCAACTTCCTACACCTTACGGTTTCTGAGATATAGCCCGGACAAGATTTTCAAACTCAAGGTCACTGCGGCAAGGTCAAAGGTCAAATCAAGGTCAGACCATGACGTTGCACACCTACACATCCTAACCAATGTCCCTACCAAGTATCAACTTCCTACACCTTACAGTTTCCAAGATATAGCCCGGACAAGATTTTATAGGTCAAGGTCAAAGGTCAAATCAAGGTCAGACCATGACGTTGCACACGTACACCCCCTAACCAATGTCCCTACCAAGTATCAACTTCCTACACCTTACAGTTTCCGAGATATAGCCCGGACAAGATTTTATAGGTCAAGATCACTACGGCAAGGTCAAAGGTCAAATCAAGGTCAGACCATGACGTTGCACACCTACAACCCCTAACTAATGTCCCTGCCAAGTATCAACTTCCTACACCTTATGGTTGGCGAGATATAGCCCGGACAAAATTTTCAAACTCAAGGTCACTACGGCAAGGTCAAAGGTCAAATCAAGGTCAGACCATGACGTTACACACCTACACCCCCCAACCAATGTCCCTGCCAAGTATGAACTTCCTACACCTGACGGTTTCTGAGATACAGCCCGGACAAACTATTTCCCGCCGCCCGCCCGCCCATCCGGACACCATGGGTGAAAACAATACCCCGACAGCCCTTAAGGGCTGTGGGGTAAAAAAGCATTCCCATTGGAAATTTAAAAAAAGTTTTAGAAATTAATTTATATTTTAAATTTTAACATATTTTAACTATAATTTCATTCAGCAGAAATTTTACCTTATCATTTGCGACAACATGATTTACACCCAAACAAGTCTGCATGTATTCTCGAAGAATCTATTGTTAAACAGAGATTATTAGTAAGTGGTTTCTTTATTTAATTTTAATCAAGGCTTAATATTTTGCCATTTTCTGGTAGATTTATGACTTAATGTAGGTAGTAGGTACTGCCTACTTGATCAAGGAATTGTTGTTAGAAACAATGAAAAGGCCAGCTAGCCCCTAATTGGATTTGATCATAGTCTTTCCAAGGGACTTAATCTCTTTTAAGGCATCTATGGTTATGGTTTGGCTTCCTCTATTGAAGGGACAACATTAAAGGGAAGTTTATTCAGCCCGTATTAAAGATCTAAATTATACTGGTTACCTTTGGAAAAGAAATACATTGTTAAAATACATTGTTACAACTACAGTGAATTTCAGTTCTTGAACAAGAAATATATCTTAATCTTATTACCTTGCTTGTTGTTCCTTATACATAAAGCATCATAATTTGATAAATATTTGGACATTTAAATTTATAAACTTGTCTATTTACATTACAATTTATTTTAAATGAAAAAAAAACATTGCAAGTTTTTATCACATATCAAATGCAAATGCTTTTGAAATTATATAGTGATGTTAAATAGTTATTCCAGTGCTGGATTGTAAACAAGTATCAAAGTTTGAATATGACAAAGCCATTTAGAGTTTGAAATAACTGTTAATATGAAGACATAGCAGATAACACCTGACTAGAGCAAGTGATGTAAATTCGCCAGTGGATGTAAATTCGCCACTTTTTGGTTTTTGTCAATTTTACAGCACAAATATGGAAAACATGTCATAATTATGTTGCATATACATAGAAAAAATACTTATCTATTGCCCTACAAGATTTCGTAGTCCAACATTTTATATTTTCACAGTATTAAGTATATTTTTGAATAATACTTTTTTACAAATGACTTTAGAGAGTGTAAATTATGCAATTTTTAACAAATACCAACCAACATTTTAAACTTCTCTGGGACAAACTTTTGAAAATTTAAATCTATGTTAATAATAATTTTTGGCTAGAAAATATGTAAAATAATTATTTAGCTTAAATTTTTCACAGTATGGTAGGTATTATGCTTGAAAAACAGTTTTTTCAAACAACGGCGAATTTAGATCCATTTTCATAAATAATAGATATTTTTGTATGAAATAATAACAGCCCTCTGAGTGAACCTATGTCCAAGTGAGATAATTTTTTTCTCCAGGTTTGGATAATGCAGGGATGGGCCGTATTTATTAAAACAAAAAATTTTAAAAAAAATTTATGATTTGATGTAGCAGAACCAAAGTACAAAAAAAACTGGCGAATTTACATCACTCACTCTATTTAAGATATAAAGTCTTCATGATGACTTTAGTCAATATGTGTATTTACTTGACCAAAAAACCAGTAAATATGTGTATTTACTGAAATTTTCAGGGAATACACGTATTTAATGACCAAATCAGTAAATACATGTATTTATTGAAAATTTCAGTAAATATGTGTATTTACTGATTTTGCATATTTACTGTAACATATATACCATTGGAAAGCTTTGGATGTTCTTTACAACTTTGTTTATATGTAGATGTAAACCAAGATAAAGAATTAAAACTAGTCCTAGTGCATTGGAGAACCGATGCGAATTTGTATCCACCGGAAAAACAACTCACCAAAGACAGTGAACCATAGTTTGACCGAATTCAGGACAAAATGCCGGTGGACAAAATGCCAGTGGACAAAATTGCACAGGTGGACAAAATGCCAGCCAGTTTTGGGACAGGGTGGTCAAAATGCTGCTCTATGAAATTTCTTGAACTAGAAAAATGTTTTTGCTAACAAAAACTAAGCGTCCCAAAAAGGTTCCCTGCAATATAATATACAGTAGAAAAAGGTTTTTGAAAATAAAAACATGCAGTGCTGAGAGAAGAAGTGAAAGTTAAGCAGACAGTGTGGAAGTTCATGCATTAACATGAAAGAAAAATTTAAGCTTTATTTTGTTTTCTATGGTCATAAATTGCGAAAAGTTAATTGAATAAATGCTCTGCCTAAGAATGCATAAAGCATCAATACTTATAATAGGTCGAAAGTTACACCATAAAACTACCGGAACTGATCGTTGTTTCGCCCATGAGCGATAAATGCAGATTTTTGTCAAAGTAGGGGCTGGGCGTTTAATTGATTGTAAAATAAACAATAAAACTTTTATGTCAGGGATTCTTTCGTTTAACATGTGTTTTTCTGTGCTTTTTATGGCCATTTTACCCTCTGGTACATTGAACAATAATTGACTTCAATTTACGGTTTTTCCCGTAATAAAACCAAGGTGGAGATAAATGAGGAAAAAATCAAATAAAACTCACCTAAATAGAAGAAATATATAACATTTAATGTTAGTATTGAATCTATTTCCCCACTGAAACACCTTTTTTGTTGTGATATTCATGAAATAGTATGGTTTACGTTTTATTTTGGTGTATTTTGAACCATTTTGCTTATTTTTCGTTTATTTTACAAAACTTGGGGGGGGGGGCGCGTTTACTCGACTATGAGCGTAACAACGAGCGGTTCCGGTACTTAATTAAAGAGTAACAGTGCTTTATAAATGCCATATACAGTCAAACCTGTACATGTGACCACTCTTAACCAGAGACCACTTGCTAGTTAAGACCACTTTTATTCCCCCCAATGAAATTTAGATATGAAACATACCCCGAATAGAGACCACTCCTTAGTTGTGACCAGAGACCGCTAAAATCATTCCCAAGAACACAAAAAAACTCTATACAAGAGACCACACAATGGAGACTAGAGGCTAACATGGGCACTGATAATCAATGGATGGGCCATATCTATTGTGAATTGTCCCCCATTGTCCATTTCCACATACATGTTCAATTAAGACCCTAACAATAACACAGGTTTAAAATGCCTGTCTCTTTTCTTTATCATTAAAACAAGGGAGATCTATCTATATGCATAGCTTGGAAGCAAAAGGGGTGTGTATAGATCAGTACACTGTGGATGAATGGAAAGCTGAACTGGCTAAGCTTTGCAAGGGACTATTTACCATATGGTCTGTGTTAAATAAGAAAAGCAAACAAACCAGCTTTAAAAGGGTATTACAAATGAGGAAGAGATTTAAACAGAATTAGTGGTCATTTTTAATCCAAAATTTCTGCTAACTGTTACATGTACTTTGTACATTTTCATCATTTTGTATTTTGTTAAATAATTATTTTACACCAACTGACATGATTCTACAAAGAGAGTAATTTTGACTACTATTCTCTTAATTTCTACATTGGGGTTGATCTCAAACATGCTAATGTCAAACAGACTGTGGATTTTAATGCTTACTAAATGGAGAGAGAAACCCAGTGACAGAAAAGGAATTCATACAATGGTTTCATATAAAGACCGACCCCTACGAAAGACCGTTTTTAGCATTTCCCTTGAGCGGTCTTTATACACAGGTTTGACTGTATCTATTTACATTTTAGAAAAAGGCATAGTAAAATGTGAGCCTTAAGAAAGGCAAGAAGTTTACGACACAATGCTTTGAACACATCTATCTGGTAAATCTGACCAGCTATCTAGACTCTTCACATAAGGTTTCCCAATACCTCTGAATACATTGTAAATCTCTAAAAGCAAGAATAAAACAGATATAAGGCAAAAACACAAAATCGGCTATTTGATGAATCCAGTTTGATCCATAAAAGGGGTGGGGGGGGGTGGGGGGGCTGGGGGTAAATCTGACCAGCTATCTAGACTCTTCACATAAGGTTTCCCAATACCTCTCAATACATTCTAAAACTCTAAAAGGCAAAAATACAAAATCGGCTATTTTATGACCCCAGATCCGGGGGTAAACCTGACCAGCTATCTAGACTCTTCACATAAGGTTTCCCAATACCTCTTAATACATTCTAAAACTCTAAAAGCAAGAATAAAGGAGATAAAAGGAAAACACAAAATCGGCTATTTTATGACCCCAGTTTGACCCATAAGGGAGGGTCTGGGGGTAAATATGACCGGCTATCTAGACTCTTCACATATGGTTTCCCAATACCTCTTAATACATTCTCATGTTCTAGAAGCAAGAATAAAGGAGATATAAGGGGAAAAGATGAAATTGGCTATTTTATGACCCCAGTTTGACCCCTACAGGGGGGTCGGGGGGAAAATTTGACTTGCTTTCTAGACTGTCCACATATGGTTTCCTACTACCTCCCAATACATTTTATGGCTCTAAATGCAATACTTAAGAAGATAATAGGGGGTTTCACATGAATTTTAAGCTTTCTGATTGGTACCTGTGAGAAAATCACTCATAAATCGGTCAATTTTCATCGGATTGCTCCCAAAATCTAATCAGCTGACGTTTTTGATAGTATAAACATGTGTATGAAGTTACAAGCCTCTGCGGTCAGTAGATTTTCCTGAACTGCGATGACGGGCGGGTGTACCCGAAAAAACTATTTTTTGATCATGTGACCTTGATAAAGATCAAAGGTCAAATTTAAGCATGTGGAAAAATTTTCCCATGCCTAAGGTATATAACTGCCAAATATGGTTAAAAAGCTTGCAATAATAAGGGAGATATTCAAGGGAGACCATAATGCGGCGGCGGCAGCGAGGAAACTGACGCGAAACCAAATAAGCGCCCTTTCAGGGACGCTTAATTAGTTCATTTAAGAGATGATGCAGCAGTGGCAATTATCTATTTGCTTCAGGCTGCCCGTGGACAACCGACCAAGAAAAGACAGAGAAAATGTACAAGAGATCTTCAAGAATAACTTTCAACCTATGTGTGTGCAGAGGTCAAACCAAACCATCTCAATTGAAGACTTTTTGAATGGCATTGGGCAGAGCATTTGACTGAAATGACAATGTTATTTTGTGACAGAAATGTGTGATATAAGTTTTAAACATATTGGCATCAATGTCTGTTTTGCTACAGAAAATGGGTAATACAAGTGTTAATTCTATCAATGTTGAATATTCACTTTTTCAAATATAATGTGCCAATAGTACTTGAAAATGCATTTCTGTATTAAAGTGTTTGTATTAAACTGTTTATTCAACATTATATTTTCATTGAAATATGATACAATGAAACTGGCATTTTGTCCACCCTACCCCAAAACCGGCTGTAATTTTGTCCGCCTACGCAAATTTGACCGGCATTTTGTCCGCGCACCTGTTTGACCTTGAAGGAGGGACCTAAGGTCAAATCTGACCACATCAAAAGATTCCCTGCCCATGATTTCCTATGAGTTTGTTTCACATTGCAAACCTCTAGGACCAATAATATGTGACTTATAAGCACTTTTAAGTTTGGCTTTCCTCGTTTGACCTTGAAGGAGGGGCCCAAGGTATGGAGGGGTCCAAGGTCAAATCTGACCACATCGGAAGATTCACAGCCAATGATTTCCTTTAAGTTGCTTTCACATTGCAAACCTCTGGGACCAATAATAAGCAAGTTATAAGCACTTTTAAGTTTGGCTATCCTCGGTTTACCTTAAAGGAGGGGCCCAAGGTCAAATCTGACCACATCAAAAGATTCTGAGCCCATGATTTCCTATAAGTTGCTTTCACATTGCAAACTTCTAGGACCAATAATAAGCGAGTTATAAGCACTTTTAAGTTTGGCTATCCTCGTTTGACTTTGAAAGAGGGGCCCAAGGTCAAACCTGACCACATCAAATGATTCCCAGCCCATGATTTCCTGTAGGTTGGTTTCATATTGCAAACCTCTAGGACCAATAAGAAGCGAGTTATAAGCACATTTAAGTTTGGCTATCCTTGTCTGACCTTGAAGGAGGGGTCCAAGGTCATATCTGACCACATCAGAAGATTTCCAGCCCATGATTTCTTATAAGTTGGTTTCACATTGCAAAGCTCTAGGACCAATAATAAGCAAGTTATAACAACTTTTAAGTTTGGCTGTACTCATGATTTCCTATAGATTGGTTTCACATGCAAAACCTCCATGAGCAATCATAAGGGAGATATAGGAACTTTTTAAGTTCGCTACATGGGTTACCTTGGCATTCTATGCATGACCTTGAATGAGATGCTTCAAGGGCAAATGTCTGATTTAACCTTCTACTTCTGATAACCAAGTAGAAAAAAGTAGATAATTTTCCAAGAAATGCCCGTGTTGGCCATCTTGTTTTTCAGAACAAGGCTAATTTCAGTCCCAGAGAAGCTTACCTCCCAGGAAAGATATCCTGCTAATTTGGTGAAGCTAGGTGGTGTAGTTTACCTTTGAGAGTGTTATTGTCGAAAACCTCTCTATGCGCAGTGGCGAAGCAAACACTAAACCAAAGTATCCACAGGATGCATCCAGTGGATACAATTAATCAAAATATTTTGCTACCCACCATGTAAAAGATGTATATTTCATTTTGTATATGTTTTCTGAGGTTATTTACATAATCCAGAGTATTATGAACATTTTACTTATCATGTTTTCATAACGAAAGCACATGTATTCCGAGTTACAGTCACCTATAACATTTACAAAACTCTGTGCTCTGCCTTCATTTGTTCCGATTTCAAAGCAGTTATAATGTCCTCTTCACTAATTATGTATGAAAATATTCTTTAAAAAGTCTGTATCTTGCATTATTTGTCATATCTCCTTGATTGTAGATTCTTATAAATTAGACTCCTGTTATTTTTCGTGGATATGAAAGCATCTACTAATACTTTATGAAGGATTAAAGAATTCCTTGATATTTATACTTTTATAACATCTTTTCAAATTGCTGGAAAAATCTAATATTTTTGAATGAAGTTTACTTTTAAAGAATTACTACCATAGGAATAATTATTTTTAAGTTTTAATAACTATTTTCAGACATATAATAACCCATGGATTAAACAAATGCTCCACGTAAATATTGGTCCTCGAATTTAGGAGCAATATAATAAAAATAGTTTTTTTTTAATTAATGAAAAATCCTCCTTGTGAAGAGGACCCTGTAAAATTTAGTGCATAACAAAGGATTTCTAAGATCTCTTCTTGTTCACAACTATTTATGGACGTTTTGAATGTTTTGAATGTCTGGGTGTTGTTAGATTGGACCCATATCTGGTTCAGTAAACCAAAGATATAAATACTGCCTGAAGACATGTTCCATATTTATTGGAGCACCATTGTAGACAGTCAAGACTTGGACAAAAGTGGCATGGAAGGGTTTGAGAAGGAGCAATATATAAATTGAGTATTTTTTACAGTTGAGTAAAGAAGGCATGAAAAGGTTGGAGAAGGAGCAGTAGAATTATCATGGAGCACTGTATGGTCCATTGATCAAAATTTGCTCCATGAAAGCTGTGCTCATACTCTGACTTGATTTTGTCTGACCTCAATTGGACTGGACTCTGAAGTGGTTAATGATAAAACAATGTGATATTGTTAAAGACCATGTAGAAATATGGTTAACAACCTTCAGTGACAAAAAAATAAATATTTTTAAGCAAAGGGCTATTCAAAATCTAACAAAACTGCAGTTTTATCGACGTCAGAGGAAGTTAAGTTAGAGGAGAAGCAGATATGTCATGGAACAAATTTTAGTCCATGGATCACACAACTGATCCACGTAAATATCGCTCCTTCTTCAAACTCCATCTCCCTCCATTATTCAACCTTTAAAAGGCTCCACACATATAAAATGCTCTTTCTCCAACCTCCCACTGCCTTTCAGTAAGTGTTCAACAATAGACTCAAATGATTTTTGATATCATGACTTCAGGAAATCTTTATAATCTTTATTTTGGGCTTACTAAGGCACGTATATAGTCCAATCTGACACCACAAAGACATACATGTCCTCTTAAATAATTTTAGGCAACATTTACAGTGTCCAAAAAGTTTCTTTCTGTGATCCGACGATCTTTAATTTGTTTTAAAGAACTATTCGCATAATTCTTTAATTTAAAGTATTATTATATTACTCCATGAGACATTGATCTGGTCCTATGACTTTATTTTCTGTGTAAAGTTGGAGCTACATACCCTAATATTGTTCTTTATGAGGAAATCAAAATAAATTTAAAATTTCACCAAATCATTCCTCTATACATCCAATTGTTATATATATATTTAGAGAAAAACTTGTTGTGCAATACAGAAGAATGTTGTTATTAGGTAAAATGAAGAAAGTCATAGTATTACTAATCGAAGTGACTCCTTGAGATTCGTTGATTTTTAGTACGATGCCATGACTTTAGACGAACACTTAAAACCACAATGCCATGACTGGAGTCACTATGATTATTACTAGAAAAATGTTTTTGCTAACAAAAACAAAGCGTCCCAAAAGGTTAGATGCAGTATAGTATAAAGAAGAAAAAGGTTTTTGAAAAGAAAAACATGTAGCGCAGAGAGAAGAAGTGAAAGTAAAGCAGACAGTGTGGAGGTCTGTGAATCTGCCTAGTTGGTATAAATAGATTTGAAGCAGTTTTAGAAATGTAAACAAACCTTCACCTCCATTTCCTGCTGTCATAATGTACTTCTGGTAAATTGTTAACAAAACCATACCGCAAAACTAATTGAAAATAATTAGAAATATACACATCAAAACGTCAACATTAACATGATACATTAGTCAACTTAAACATCATAGACATTCAGCAGAAGTTTGCAGCCACTTGGACAATTCTAGTGCCTTTTCTCAACAAATGAGCTGAAATTCCCTAATATCGCCCAGGCAACCAATGAAGAGTGATTACATCCTAAATGCAGAAGACTGAAGGTACAAACTGTAGTTAAGACATTTACATAAACTACCTCAATTTTGTCAATATGGCTGTATGTTAAATTAAAATATACATCATGCTAAACATAACTTAACAGTGCAATACACAGTAGTTCTACTGCACAGTTCTAGTACAGCAGTATACCCATAAAAAATGGGAAGACCAAATAAAAAGGAATAAAAGGATGTTGAAAACTTAGCTGATATATGTGTATCTCTCACTAAAATTAATGAGAGGCTAGACAAACTCCATGAATGCAAAACTGAACTTGACAGTCTGGTAGAGTTGGTTGAAGATCTTAAACTTGAAAATCAGGCAAAGACAGAGAAAATTAAATGACTGGAACAGAGGGTTGATGACCTTGAGCAGTATACAAGGCTTGAAGACATGATTATTACTGGTTTGAAAACCCATCATAAGTCTTACGCTAGAACCACGCACACAGCTGCCAACACTGGTGACCAATTTGCACCTAGAGAAGAACTAGATTCCCTGGAAAAGCAAGTCATGACCTTCTTACATGAAACAACTGGTGTTGAGTTGGGACCGAATGATGTGTCCGCTTGTCACACAATCAGAGGGAAGAAGGACATTCCAAAATTTGTATTGAGATTGACCAACAAGAAGACCAAGACCAAACTTCTGATGGAAACAAGAAAGCTCAAAGGTACAAAGAATTTACTTGAATCAACAGTTGACTAAAAGATAAGCTATTATTTATGCACAAGGAAGAAATTTTTTTAAAAAAGAAAAGAAAATTACTCAAGCATGGACAAAGAACTGTAAAATCTTCATTAAAGTACTGGATGGAAACAGGAACATGGCTACACGAATCATCTCAGATGCAACTGACTTTAGTAAATTTGGTCCAAATGTGGGCATGATAAACTGAAAGTTTCAACTCTATGTCTTTTTGTAAATATTGTTTCCTATATATTGAACCATATTAAAATTTATGTATATAATGTCACATAAATATCCATGTGGAATATGTACTAAACAAGTTAAGTCCAATGCAATAGAATGTTGCCTCTGCCTCAAGGGTATCCATAGAAAATGTGCTAAATCATCACTTAATGAATTAAATCATTTTAGTGGGGTGCTTTACTGGGAATGTAGTATTTGTAAAATGTCTTTCCCTTGTTAGAACATTAGTGATGATGAAATGTACTGTTTAGTAATGATGTAATTTATGATTGCTCAGAGTCTGATAAATTTGATAAATTAAAGATAATTGAGCCTTACGGCTATATAAAGTGGAGATTTTGAAGTGAATGTTGATCCAGAAAACAATTTTCTTAACACTATGGGAACAAGCTGTGACTATTATGGTGAAGAAGACTTCACTCTCATGTTGTAATATGGCTGGTCTGTCAATACTGCATGTTTGTTCCCAGTTAAAAATATTGACAGTATAAAACAGATGCTAACAAATATTAATTTTGACTTTGATGTCATTGCCATTTCAGAATCATGAATTGATGAAAATAACAAAAATTATGTGAACCTAGATGGATATGAGGTATACATCAGTTAAGGAATAACAAAAAAGGTGGTGGTGGTAGTCTTTATATAAGAAATGTTTTCAGGTTTAATATTGTTAAGCAAATGTGTTGTAGTATAGATAATTTGTTTGGAATGCTGTACAGTTCAGTTGGACACGCAGGGCAAAAAAGATATATTGATATCTTGTTTGTACAGAACACCAGGTGGTAATCATGATGATTGCAACAATAAACTTAAATCACTCTTAAATACATGCAAAACCAATAATAAAATCCAATATATGTTTTATTAATTTTATACCAGTGGAAGTTGGGAATGACTTTAAATAAGCTATTTTGCTTCTGTCATTTCCTTTTCTTATATTTTTTCCATTTAAGTCATAATATATTATTACTTATGTACTTGATATTTAACACAGTAAATGTATATATTTTAAAATATTCAAATGTTGAACTCGATGTTATTACTTATGCTATGATATATATGTATAATTAAGAAGAAGTAATTATGTTAAAGTAATGCCTGAAATGTCTGCCGATTATGTTTATAATTTGTTTTACTTACATTTTTTTTTCAAAGGGACAAGTTGAATTGGACAGGAGAGCATAAATATGCAGTTCAAGATTTACACAGAAAACAAATATATGTGAGCTCTGTCCCTTGCCATTGCATACCGTTGTAACGTGAAATTTTTCCCGGAAGTAACATTTTTCTTCTGAGTCCCTTCTAAACCATGGATCTCAATTATTATTGCACTTTATTGTCGTTAAATGATAGTTTAAGAAATATAATGTAAAAATATCGATAACTATCAACAATATGTTGAAAATAACCTAAAATAAAGTATTTTTGTTTCACAATATAACCATTTCTGCGTATGTGCGATGGCCTAGAAATGGGTAAAAACACAGGAAGAAGAAAAATTTCATGGGACACCGTCAGAAATATCAACAGTATAATGCGCGACGGAACAGAAGCTCTGTCTACTGAAGTACACTGTACAGTAAGTAGACACCAAATAAGACTTTATATATGAGGGAATATGTGTACAAATATGCCGCTCAAAATTTACACAGAAAACAGGTACATGTGAGCTCTGTCCCTCGCCATTGCGTACCCTCAGAAAAATCAAGAGCAATGGGCGACGGGACAAAACCAAATTTACCTCAGTGGCTTAATATCGTCATCCATATCTGGATTGTAACAGCAAAGTGCTAACGGCAATAAACAAATAGTTATCAACACAGGCGTCATTTTCTTTTTCAGTTTTCCCCGTTTACTGCATGTATAACGATGAGCTAGCTTATCCTGTTTTAAGTTGAAAAACACTTCCCAAACTTCCTTTAAGTTGTGTCACATGACAGTTGTAACCCGTGTAAATCATGTGACGCTGGTACATTATAAAACCCGGTATTGGATTGGGAATTTTTTCCGGAATAGCACCTCTGACTACACCTCCATTATTATTGGCTCTTAGAAGTATGGGGGTGGGGCTTAAATCCAACATAACTTTCATAAACCCTGAGTATAGCAGCCTATTTTAGGGTACTGTTATTTGGAAATTTAAAGTTTTATATTATCCCATCTCATTTGAGAATATCCAATATATGTTATAAATGATAAAGTTTTTACAATAATCCCTACTTTCAAATGTAGTCACTCCTTTAAAGACGAAATATTGTAATTATATCCACTATAACATATATTGGAATTTTTTCCGGAATAGCACCTCTTACCACACCTCCATGCTGATTGGCTCATGCACATGTGGGGGCAGGAATTAGCTCTTTGCAAACCTTTTACACCCCTTTAGTGAGTGATAAGATAATTTATTAATTAGTCTCATAAATGAATCTAGCAGAAGTGTATAGACTAGAATAGAATCAAAACATTTATATAGCCCAAAATTTATGTAACATCCTCTAATGCGCTTGAGCTCAAAAATGGAAGTCCAGGGACGTATCAGGTCGAGATCCAAAATTAGCGGAGATGTACTATGGTGGAGGATATGCTAGTCTAAACAAATAGGTCTTTAGCTGGCTATGGAAACCTGTTATTGTTTGTTGTGATCGTACTGATTGTGGGAGTCTGTTCCATTCTGTGGGGGAAGCCACTGCAAAACCTCGCCTACCAATGGCCTTTTTGTGAGAGACTGGGGAAAGAGAAAGATGATTTCCACACATTAAACAACTGGTTTTGATCTAGAATGATAGGTATATGGGTTGAGAGAATTTGATAGCCTTGAAAGTAATTAGATTGTACTTAAACAAGATGCGGTATGAGATAGGCAGCCAGTGTAGTTTTTGAAGAAAGGGAGTGACATGGCTAGTTCTATCAATCTAAAAACAATTCTACAAAGGGCATTTTGAATCTTTTGGGAGTTTAGCTACATTGTATTTACTTACACCTTGAAGTAGGGAATTGAAGAAGTCAAGTCGACTCCTTATCATTGAGTTTGCAAGCAAGGCTGCAGTCTCCACACTGAGGAATTTACGGATGTGTCTTAGGTCCTTAAGGTGGTAGTAGCATATATAATATATACTGTAAATGGAAAAGCTGTTTAAAGTTAAAAATTCGGTGGTTTACATTGAAACTGTTTTAGAACATCTCATAATACCCCTTCGAAGCAAATTATTTCTTGCAATAATAATTTAATGTTGCAGGTATATACATACTTGCATATTAAATGTCACTGGAAGTTGAACTAGGAAAATTTTTTGGAACACTCGCGACACCCCTTTACGCCCATACAACCTACTCATGAATATTAATGACTAGGGTGCTATGGCCATGAGTTCTGTAGTTTAAACTATTTGACCTTTGTTGAGACATCCATTTTATAAAATATTGCAAAGAAATCCCAGGGGAAAGCCAGTTCTCATATCTTCTCATGAATATTAATGACCACACCTCATATTTTAACACTGCACCTCACCGCACCATTTTATCACACCTCATATTTCAACACTGCACCTCGACACATGTCGAATTCCGGAAAATATAATGCACCTGTGACGCTTATGTCGAACGAAACTTCCACATCACCATATTCACAACTGAACAACAGATGAATAGTACTTTCATACATTTACATGAAGAACATAACTCTGATAGATTTGTAATTCATTTATTCATTTTGTTGTCCACATTGTTACATGTTAACCTTAGATTCGTGCATTTTCTTTCCATTTCCCATATGTTTTATATTTTCGATGTTTATTAAAATGTGCTGTTTTCATTTAGAATGTGTCACAATTTAAAATCTTTTGGTAATGTAGAGGTATGGTTTTGGCTTTTTGTAGTTCAGTTTTTGTATTCTGAAGGTTGTGTTCTGCCTCTGTTTTCTTTTTTCTTGTGTTGTCAACTTGAAAATTATTTGGTAATATTAAATGAAGCATCTGCTTAATCTTCTTTGATTTTAGAATATCAACAGAAATTGCAACAAAATTCTTGTAACATGCTGGAGCTAGATGATTATAGATACTTTATAACCGCTTTTTGATGCATGACCCCTAATTAGTGTCCATTGTTTCAGATCTTTTGTATCTACTGCATGTTGTTTCTCTCTTTGTCTTACCCTGTGTTACAGGATAACACATGAAAACACTTTGGATGTTGCATGGTTTAGATATGAATTATAGTCTCGCACACCTCTGGTACAATGATGAAAGTGGTGTTAGATTCCATCCTAAGTGCATACATCAAACTTTTATATAAGAGGGGCCTTAAAGAGTGGCCAGATACTTTAGGATGAAAGCCATTTTAGACAAGCTTGTAGATATTTCTGTGTCTTGATCACCCCTTCTGAATGCAAGGATCGACTCTTTAATGAATTAAAGTAACAGTTCTGTAAATTAACAGTTTTATAAAATTCTTGTACTCATATTGAATATCATCCAAGAGCTCAGGTATCAATAACCACCTCCTCACTATATAACATTATGTTGGATGCCTGGCTGTATATATTTTCTTCAGTTACTGCTGCGTTCAAATGTTTTGCACCAACCTGGGATTCCACAGGTGTAACAGTTCATGGAGTTACAAAATTCTATTTGCAGGCTTGAAATTCCAATTCTTGTCATATGACACTTTAAAAAGACTAGTAAAACTGATATGTAACATTCAATCATCAACAGAAAAATGAGAGGTGGTTGGCTATATAGGACAGGTCTTACACATGTGGTCTTGTACACCATCATTAATCTCTTCCTAAGATAAATCTTCTTAAGTTGCCAGTTTGTAACTGCAGAACTGCAGGACGCCATTTCAGTTTTGCCTTATAAATAGAAAAAAGTACCCACTGATAGACACAACAATTCCTCTTTGAGAAACTTTCAGAATGACTTTTCCCTCTGTTTAATTGTAAGGACTTACATATCAATTATGTTGTCATTTATACTATTCTTACATATCCGTATATAGTGTAAAGAACTGTGTGGTCATATAATAGTTACATGTATTGTCAGGATATAGCAACTACTTCAAGCAGATTGCAATTTTTCCATGGCAACTGCTTGCCAATAAAATAGTGACTGTGATTTTTACCCTATTTATTTTACCCTATTTTACCCTTTTATTTCAAAGTTTCCACATATTTTGTCACTCTCAGTTGTTTCATTGTTTAACTGTGGGTTCTGGTTCCTGAATTTTTTATATGCCAAAGATATTGTGCATACCAAGGAACAACATCATAAGTCAGGGAAACATATTGACAAAAACATAAATACTGTGATTTATTTAGCATTTATTTTCACTCTGAACCTCTTTAATTGGCGGTTTGACCTTCCTGGATATGGGATATGTCTTGTTGCTGTTCACCATTATTCGTTCACTGCTTGACTGTAATAGTTTTCTTAGCACAACAGCTTTGTGATCCTTCTTTTCAAATGTGCTTTGGGTGGATTCATTTACTTTAACTTAATCATTAAGCTTGTCACATTTCAATGCAGAAAAATAAAGGTGTAAAACAGTATCACCAACTTTTAGCTAAATCTCTTTTTTTTTATTCCACTTTAGTGTATAAGGTATACGGTAAGATAATTGTAGTTTTTCTATCCTCATATTTCCTGGTTACATACCCTACTTATCAGTTTCTGTCATTTTTACTTCAGTGCAGGTATTATTCCCCACCAAAAGGGAATTATTGGTCTAAGAATTTCCCTGTCTACTGTTATAGATTGGTATCTCTCATTGCTTCTACTTTTACTCTCACTCTCTATATCTACTAGCTATGACTGATACATTCATACAACTGACAATAATAGTTCGCTACTCTCCAATACCCCTGTAGGGTTTAGGTTGTTCTCATAGACCCCATGCTTACGGCCTTGGTGTTGGGGTTGTTTCAAAATATCCAGTTCAAAATTGTTGATGGTCCTGCCTATACGTCCTTTGAAAACATTGTTATTACCATTACTTCTTCTGCTAGATCCTTTCTAATAGCATGTCACAGTAAACATTAAAAGGTTTTAAAATGGTTATATAGATATGAACTATTACTCAAAAACAAACACTCAACTGTGTAAATTTATTGAAATTGAAGTGGCAGAATTTTTGTCCAATTTTAATGCCAAATGTGACATTTTTGATGTCATAAACATTGCACCAAAATACACTTTCAGAATAACAAATATTTGGAAAATTTATATTTCAAGTCAACTGCGTCAACAGAAAACACCTTTATTCATTGCTACCAGTAACCAAAATATATAGTTGTGAGTCCGTCACTGATGGTAGCCCAGCCACTTCTTAAATAATTACAATTTAGATATTCTAATGAGATTTTCTTTTCTCATTCTGAAATAAAACTAATAAACTTGATGCAAAAAAAAAACCAAACAAAAAACAAAAAAACAAAAAACAAAACAATCAAAGTCTAAACAGATGTCTGACCTGAATGTGATAATTTGCATATCTTTCATACAATAATTGGTTGCTTATTAATGACTGCAGTCCTTTTAAGAGACCTATAACTTTTAATTGAATATAATTTTATTGAAAGTATCAGAACTAAAATAGTCATTACAAAGTGAATAGACTCTATTTTCAATGTCCCTTTTCCTCTTATATTACACTTGCTATCCAATTATTTCTCAAAACAGTTCATGTATATCAAACATCTGAATATTAAATCCAAGAAAATCTGCTGAATTAAACTTATTAAGCATTTCTTAATCACTTTTTTGTCTCCTGACTCCCATGAATTGTGGCATGGCCACAATGACTGTGTGTCTTCTAATGAAGTTGTGGCATTGCCATTATGACTGTCCTACAGAAGTTAAGTGGTGATGGGCTATGTTACTACTGGGATTAGTTACCACTTCAGTGCACTACTCGTATCTCTGATGGCTTTGCACTCTAGAGGACCGAACCCCCTTTTAGCCTGGTGTCTAATAGTGCTCAAAACACAAGATGGCAGGGGCACTCTAATATGCTTTCCAAGAAATTCCCAGCACCATTGCACAAACTGCCTGTAGTGTAAACTATTGATTGGTACTTTCATGGATTGTCTTCTTTAAGGCCTTGTATTCTTGTTTATACTGAAGACATACAATTTGCAAATCATGCATATTTAAAACACTGGTTAAAATCCTGGGTAATCAGTGATACAGGTAAACCCTCCTTCATATTCTTGGAATTTCCCCTGTAGTTGTTCAAGTTCTTTACAACACATTGACTCTTCAACAGTAAGTATGGAGACACATTCTCATACTGGCTCCAGAATATAAAACTCTTAGTGTACAGAATTATTCATGTTCATTGCTATTGCTTTATATAATCACATTTATCTATAACATGATGTTTTTGAAATTAGAATAAAAATCAAATGTGGACTGCAAGTTTTCAGAGCAATCCTTTTCATTTATTTATTTGATATTATTTTCATATGTAAATATTCAAGAATATTTTTACTGGAATGTTAAAAAGCTGTTAAACTGTTATAAGTAATACAAATTAAAATTTCAAAATACACGAGTATCCTTATATATTTAATGATAGTTCTTATCCACTCAGTGCTACTAATACCTTCAAAACTTTGTGATGCTCCAATTTCCTCATCTTCATCACTTTTTGATTGTCTGACAGATATGGTTCAAACTGATATGGTTTATATCACTTACATTTTTTTTATTATCACTTAAATCATTATCAATTTTGGATTCAAAAACATTATCATCACTCACCACTAACAATGTATTTTCACTCAATACACTTTTGTAAAAAGGCATTGCACAAAAAATCAATTTAATCCACTTTTTTTTTGTTCGCAAAACACTGTATATAGATAAACAAATACTGAATACTCACACAAGATAAGATGGGTTCATATGATGATGTAGTGCATTTCTGTAGTGACCTGACATACTTTTACACCCTTCTTAGAGAAAAGCAATAAATAGCTAGATAAACATGTGTATAAAAGTAAGTGCTGACTGGCGATGTTGTTTTTTGCGTTTATTCTGTGATGTATACACTGACTTATATATACCAAGTATTTAATCAGAATGTAAATTTCATTGCATTGGCCCTTTAGTATACATGTTACGACCCAGGTGTGAAATTGCCCATTTCATGAAATGGACAGTCCAACTGTCCAAGTCCAACTTTCATTCAAGGCCAATCTTTTGGAATAAGTTGTCCACTTTAGTCCCCAGTAATAATGATATGTATGTGAAACACACTAATTTACTCAATAGATAAATAGTTATTTATAATTATTTGAACTAAATTTTAAATTAAAGTGTCAATTATATAAAACATAATTCTTAATGGGAATAACTATATAGAATTACATTTATACATTGAAAAAGTATGTTGATACCTGATATATTATCTTTAACTTTTGCATAAAAGAAATAAAATTGAACTTCCTCTTTTGTGCACTTATCTTGTGTTTAAATAGTTTCTTTTAATGATTAAAAAGGTTGAAGCCATACCTTTGATTATATGATCTGAGGATTATTGTAAATAACTGTCCATTCAACAGGTGGAAGCCATGCTTTTAGTCTTTTAGATCTTAAATTTATTACAAAACGTCCAATTAACAAAGTGCAAATATATCCAGTCATTTCACTATAAATATACCCGAACACCACAATTTATTATCACTTTTTGGAAAACTATTGGCAGTGCTGTTACTAGATTTTGCATCATTTGAGTATTACAAATCTGAAAATATGGATGAAGCAATAGGAAATTGTGTATCTCCTTGGACTTTGGACTATGAGTAAAAAGTAGTAAATGTCCTAAAGGCAGGGAAAGGTGGAAAAAGTCTTTCCTGTGACAGCTATCATATTTTGAAAACCTACAAGTTGGTTACATTAGGAGGTGTGGATAAAGTTGCCAAAAATGATTAGTACATGGCCAACAAAGATGAGGTGATAATTCTTATCCATACAGTACATTCTTTGACCAAATTAACAATCTCTTTTAGTGCCTGTCCCGAGTTAGTTCCTCATTTTTAGTCGAATCTTGGATTCGAGTTATGTACTGGGTTCTGATTGTTATTTAAAAAACACCATTTTATCCTCTAAAAGATAAAGATATATGCAATATCTATACACATATATTAAATATAAGAGGTACTGTTTTTACTCTGTCATTTTGTTTAATATTATCTTTAATGTGTAGTTTATGAAATGAATACACTGTCTAGCCTTTGTCTAGCTGCTTGCAAACTACCAGGATGTAGAAAATCTTTTGTCTTTTTCTTTGTCTTCATGTGCTCAGTGGAGTAATTTTCCCCAATATAAACGTTTGGTTCTTCAACACATGACCTCCAGACATGTCTCCAGAAATACTTATAGGTTTAATAGACATTATTCAATAAACAGTCTTCTGTGCTTGTGTTGGTGGTTATTCAAAACACTGGTAGAAACACCATTTACATATTTGGAGTGGCAATTTTAATTATGTTGGGGGACAGTTTCTGCACAAATAAAAATTAAGAAAAGTGGCCTTTGTCATGAATACAAAGTCAGAAAATTAATTGAAAATGGTTTACATGCGAATGGTATCAATGTCTATGTGGACACATGTACTCTTATTTGGTATTTCATCAGTTTTACAAATCACATATAGTACATAACATGAACTTTTTCAAACCTGTTGTGTGTTTAAAATTTGCATTTTAGGGAATGTCTTTTGTCCTTGACTTCTGGTAAAAATATTCCAAAGGGAAAACCAAAGTCTGCACTTAATGTTGTGTGCAATATTCAGGGTCATATTTGGACAGATCTACTTTTGTGTGCATTTGTGTAGCCACATCAGAGATATGTAAAAAGCAGGTTAGCCTCTTTAAACATAATGTAGAGTACCAATTTTGAGGATAACATTCTACCATCTGCAAAACACTAGAGAAAAACACTAGTAGGCAGCATATTTTCTGTGATTAGATTTTGTTTAATATCAAGTAAAGTTTCCATCATATATGTCAATCATGGTAATATTAAGCAGAACCTTACAATGTCATTTGCCAGTCTTGAACCAGTAGAACCAAAATAGTGACACTAGTATTGGCCCTAGCACTAGAACAGATGTAACTTTTACAACTGACAAGGCAATAAATCAATCTTTGTTATGTCGCAACATGTAACTTTTTGCAGTGGCAAGTGAATGTGAAGATATAAATTGTCTTCTGTTTTGTGCAAAGTTGAGGCATTTTCCAAGTTACAGTTTGAAGCATTAGACAACCCCAAAAATCTGTCTTTCATCAGCCATGTTAAGACAATTTAAGTACAATTTAAGTACTTATTTAAATGGTGTTGGTCTAAAATTCACCTGTACCATTGCACAGGTAATTTTTTAATGTGGAAAGGGAAGCAGAACATATGCCCATGAATGCCAAGGCAAGCAAGTGCCAACCTTGTGACAATACATGCTGATATGGGGAAAACTAACATTCGACTTATGATGTAATCTTGGAACAAAGCCTTCACATTATTGGCTTACTGATCATTTCAATATTTCTATAAATTTAGTTTTATTGAAAAATTTAACCAAGGGAGCAGTATTCTACTAAAAGAAAATCCGGGATGAATACCTTACAGACAGTTTAAGTTGCTAAAACACACACCACAAAGATTTTTTTTGTCATTCATAACATCCTCGTACATAATACTTTAAATAATGTATTTCAGTATACCATGATGTTTAATTCTACAGTACTGAGTGAAAGCTTGAATATCATTATGTGTGATGATTTTAATATTCATGTTTATACAACTGATAGTGTTAAATTTCTGAATTGTCTGGAGACATGCAATATTACTCAGCATGTTCACACACCACTCATGCACCTTCATGGACACATTCTCGACCTCATCCTCACTCCAACCAAGCTCAGTGTTGTTTTTAATGTTTGGGTATGTGTTTGCATTTCAGGTCATGCCCTGGTGCATGGTCAGCTCGATTTCATCAGTCCCTCTGCACGTAAATCAAACATAGATACCTTTCAGTGGTATCACAAGATAAAGATGCAGAGTCTGAGGTGTGATCTTGACTGTTGTTTATTTGTCACAAGCCTTGACAGTACACCTAGTGCTCTTTATGAGCAATACACAAAGGATTTAAGTGGCTTGCTTGACACATTCCTATGGTCTCCTGAACTTTTACCAAAGGTGCTGCTGTTTGGCTTCTGACTTCTGCTCTCAGGCTAAAGCTGACATGCACCAGTTTGTCAAGATCGTGTGCAAAGACAAGTCTCCACAATATTGGGCTAGACTCTGCAAACACATTGCCTGGTGCAATTCACTATTCACAATCGACAAATCCAACTATACCAGAAACTGTATCAGTAAAAATTCTTGTAATTCACAGAAAATGTGGCAGGTCTTAAATTCTGCATTATACCCCATTTTTGTAAAAGTACTTTCTTCTCACAAATCTCAGATTTTACTTCTTTAAATCTATTTCTGAGAATGAAATGCAAAAAGTAATCAAATCACCAAAAAATCTTGCTTACTAGATCCATGGCCTACTTTAATGGTTAAAGAGTGCTTGGATATTCTTTTTCCTTAATTAAAAAGACATCACTACCACCTGATGAATTCAGAACTGCAAACATGTCTCTTGCTTGGGAGTCAACTCTTAACTCATTGAATGTGTAGTGGCTTGACTACTCTTATTCCTTGTTTAGAAGTCTCTCTGCTGTTGATCTTCAAAGGCTGCAGTGTGTTCAAAACAGTCTTGTGACAAGAATTGTGACCAATACCACCAAGTACTCACTTATTGTTTCTGTAAGAAACTGTCTTGATTGGTTGTACAACATAAAAAACGGCCCTATTGTTGTACAAGTTTCAAAATAGTGTTTACCCAATAATACTTTGAACCTTTCCTTAAACCTTGACATAATGTGTATAGAACTTGTCAAAGTCAATGTAATAGTGGCATCTTGAGATCCCACACTTTGCACAAATCTATAAGTCCAAAAAGCATTTTGGCCTCTTTGGACTTTGAATGATTGGTCTGATGATGTACGATCAGCCAAATCTCTCTCTTTATTCAGGAAGAAGTTGAAAAAATATCTCTTTGCAAAGACTTACCCATCCTAATTTTTCTGGTCTTGTCTTGGTCTTTCTCCATGGTGCCAACCCCTGCAATGTTTCTGATTTAAACATTATGATCTCTGATTTCTGGCATTATGCACCTTAGAGTCTATCAAAAGATAGAAATTAAGCACTATAAAAGTACCATTAAAGTAAGGATTGCACTCTGTAACAGCAGCAGTTGTTCTTGCCTATTGTAGTTTGATGTCCTGGATGAAAAATTCTGCAATTTTCCTAAATTCTAATATCTTCTGTGTTTTGACAACACATCTTCTCAAGCATCTTATCCACACCCTGGAATAATATGGACATTTATAATGCAACTTTTAAAGTTTTGCCTTTCAATATAATTTAACCTGTTAACTGCCTTACACATGACAATGTGCTGTCATAGTACAGAAGTTTTAATACATATATATATACGACAACAAAATCTTGGCTCCACCTACGCAGGTCTCAGACCTCTTTTATGCATTTATTTACATTGTAATGACGTTTATAATTCTCCCCTTGACATAGGTAATTTATTAAGATGTCATAGTGTTCGTGCAACTGTCAAAAGATGTCACAAGCAATGTGTGTAACGAGGAGACTATTTATGTGCAATACCACAATGTATATGCTTTTTCTTCCTTTTCTTATTTTTATTTGAATATACTGTGTTGTGTGGAGACTGTCCTATAACTAGTCATCCAAAATCTAAGCTACATATATACTAGTCTTCTATTTTAACTGTACATGGGCTTAGAAGCTTTACCAAATGTTGTTAATTTAAAGATCTCTGCCAAGGGAGCTCAATTCCTGGACTTTCAAAACCTACCATTAGCAGTTCCTTGTCCCATTTTGGACATTTCCCGAAAATTTCATCAAAATCGGTCTGTAACTTTTCGAAATTATCATCCTTTAAAATATTCCTGGATCCACAAGATCCAGATGGTGATCTAGATTCCTCCCAAAATCTAACAACTTCTTCCTTTCACCATTTGTAACATATCCTAAAAATATCAAAATCCATCATAAAATTATCTGGCTATAACTTCCTTTAAAAAAGTATGGATCCAGATGATCCAGACAGTGAAAATTCTTCAAAATCCATCCATAACTTTTTGAGTTATTTGTACTTAAAAATTACATTTCATGGATCCAGAAGATCCAGATAGTGATCCGGATCATTCCCAAAATTGAATCATTTCTTTCTTTTACCTTTTCAGACATATCCTGAAAATTTCATCCAAATCCGTCCATAAGTTTTTGAGTTATCTTGTTCACAAACAAACTAGCAAACCCACAAACAAACCAAGGCGAAAACATAACCTCCTCTGGAGGTAACAATTATCCCCATGCAATGAAGACCTAATGAAGTGTTGGCAGTAAAGGGGTTAATGTTATTTCTGGAATATGAAATCATCAAATAATTTCTCCATTCTTTGCATATTTCAGATAGTGTAATTACTTCTTCCTAAAATAAAATAACATGTATTTTCAGCCCTCGGCATAGAAATATTAATGTTAACTAACCCATGTTGATGAACTAATCAAGCCCGAAAGAAGCATTATATCCTTAATTGCATTTCCTCAATGAGACACTGTCAGGCTTTATGGATCCTTAGTGACATTCACAAAGAAGTATTTTCTTGTTCACTTTTGGCCATCCCATTATATATGTTATTTTATCCACTGTACAGGACAGCAACACAGGTATCATCTGCAATAGCTTTGGTAACAGTTTGCTAAGTCCGGTTGTATTCATTTCATCTTTACTTTCTAGTGTTGCATGTTCCATTACAAAAATGTTTTCGGAAATCCAAAGGTTTATTCTATCCAGTTGCTTCTAATGGATCACATTATACATAGATAAGCATAACATGTCTATTAAAAATGAAGAATATATGCTAATTGATAGTTATATTTGATACATTTGCTCAATTTAATTGTTATAATTGCTAATGGTTTTGCTGTAGCAACAGAGTGGTTAGATAAAAGCTAAAAGAAAAAGGCTAGCCAGATCAGAGAAAGGTTGTTACAGCTACTGTTCCATGCCATAACTTGGCACAACCTAACCATAAAGTTTCATGTATGATACTCTGGGTTTACATTGACTTAAATATGCTTTGATGTAATTACAAGTTTAAAATAGAATTTGACTGCAAAAACTCAAATCAATTAACCTTTAGAGCCCTATTAGAAGTATTATATGCAGTTTCTATTTACAATCAGTGGCCTTGCTTGGTACAATTTGCATTTGGATAATCCTGAAAACAATTAATTATGCCTGTCATCACTTTTGCTATCTTTTACGGTATAGGAACATTCCCAGAAATGTATGAGTGTTGATGATTAAAATTTAATAATAGTCTGTTTTAGGTTTGTTCCAAGTTTAGGTTTGTACCAAGTTATGACGAGCAGTACATGAATAAATTCTGTAATAAAAGCTTAAATGCAGAAAAAAACTGGGGAAATATAATGAGTCTGTGCTAGTTGGGACGAATTGGTGGGGAGAAACTTTGTAGTAGTGGGCAACGTGTTGGTTGGTGACGGGTTGGCATTGGCGACGAATATTGACCTGCTATGGAGTATCCTTAGAAAGTTCCACCAGGAAGGGATATATGTTCGCCCTATATGTTCGGTATCATGCATTTCCCATTTGCACACTTAACAAATCGCATTTGGTAATGGAAATATAAATCATTATCTACTAATCGAGACTTTCTTATTGTCATAATTCCGTTACGTTTTTTTTTAACTGCTCTAACTTGAACGATAATAGGGGGTAGATAAACATCATTGATTATCCACGTTCGGGTGGGCGTTTCAGTAGCCTTACGTCTTGATGATTCGCGAGTTTTAACGTTTCAGTTACGAGCTTATTTCACGTCTATTTTTTTTTTTTTTGCAGCAATTTGGATGTGTTTTATAAAAATATAAATATCAAAGCACCATTTTATGTTATAAAAAGTGAAAATAGATGCTCTTATATCCAAGAAAAACGGCCATACTCGAATTAACAAGACCCTCGAATCAAGGATACTTGACCATACTTACTACTGCTCAGCCAGTGAATTTCGTCACCCAGTGAATTTCGTCACCTGCATTTCATGACAATATTAAATCATTTTTACACTTAATTTATATTGCTGAATTACATATTAACATTACTGTAGAAGTCGTGGTTGCATGTGTTTAAACACAAGTATTACTGGTTTTTGAAGGTTTAAATGGCAGGTGACGAAATTCACTGGGTGACGAAATTCACTAGCTGAGCAGTATACTTCTCAGAAGTTACTGGAAGATACTTTTTTTCTAATTTGTGTGGTAGCTTCTGGATAAACAAGTAGTGGTGGTGGACCAGTTCACGCCCGGGTACCAATTCACGCCCACCCCTAAATTTATCCAAAACAGTCACAGTTAAACAATAAATTACAAATGTAAATGATCCATTTGATGATTATCTATGATGTGGTTAACATATTCTCTATGAAAAATTATACATCTTCAAGAAAATTGAGGGTGGGCCTGAATTGGTACCCGGGCGTGAATTGGTCCACCACCACTAAGTACTGAAGTGATCGACATATCTCCTCTGATTTTATAGTAAGTAAGTCACGTGATAAACAAAGGAAAAGGGAAGGAATCACATATTTTATTGTAGATTTGTTATTGACCATGACAATAATTGTTTATTTTGTTATTATTGCAATAGCAGTAGAAAGCTATGAAAGAAATAAAACATTTACACCTTTGTCACACTTATTAAGATTAAATAACTTGTTTCATTTGATAAAAAACAGAAGTAAAAGGCTTCAAAATCAATTTAATAAAACTAACCATGGAAAATATTTTTTGTACACGCCCCTAATATTGAATGGTTTATGCAACAACTATACAATTTTTATAACAAGTTGTGAGTTTATATGTAAAGTTATTGATTAAAAATGGGCAAAGGAAGTAAATAAAAAGTTTAGAACATATTTCTAATACCTCCAAATACCCACGTGGAATCAACCTCATTTATAAAAATAACTGCCAATCAGATTTAAAAGAAATGACGTCATGGGGAAGTACTTACTTTTTTCATTTTTGTGGTCGAGTTTCCAGTAAGTACTGGTTGTCACTGCGCATGTGGGCGGAGCTTATTTTACTTGCCGCATATTTTCCCACGCGAATGACCTAATTGGCACCTTTGAATTTAGTGGCTTTCCAGTAAACGCCCATGGTGTGATTAATAGTTTGAATGTAAATTATAGTAAAGACTTTATGTTATATTCTTCTGTGACCAAATTGTCGGATGGGATTAATACATACAATTACCCAATATAATTATATGGCTTATAACTCTCACACTATTGCATGTACAGTGTTTTCTTCAATATGTTGTTCAGGTACTTTTCCAGCACCTACAACTTGGTCAGTAGTTTGAAAGTGTATCTCCATAGTTAAGTGAGTAATAGCTACTTTGTCACTTTTTAATGGTAACCATAATGAGTAAATGGCTTCAAGTATTGCAGCTACACAATTTCTCTCAAATATGTTGTTCATCTACTTTTTTGTGAACTGTAACATATTTAAGTTTCACACCTGTAGCTCAGTGTACAAGTGAGTAATGGCTACTTTATTGCTACTTTCAGTGAAAAATCACAAATATCTCGAAAACTGTAAGAGATAGAGCGATTTTGAGTGAATTTTTAGCCCACAGGGTTGTACAAGAGTATCCTATGCAAAGGAGAAATATTCCAGTTTTCACCACTTTTGGTGGCCCTCTTAGATTTTATCAGAAAATGAAACATTGAAAATATCTCGCAAACGGTAAGAGATAGAACAATTTTGAGCAAATTTTTGATCCACAGGGTAGTACAGGGGTATCCTGTGCCTAGGGGAAAAATTTTAATTTTCGCTACTTTTGGCGGTCATCTTGGATTATAGTGGAAAATGAAAAATTGTGAATATATCGAAAACCGTAAGAGATAGAGCGATTTCAAGCAGTACATGGATATCCTATGCAAAGGAAACAAATTTCAGTTTTCGCCACTTTTGGTGGCCATCTTGGATTTTGGCGGAAAATAAAAAAGTGTGAAATATCTCTAAAACCGTAAGAGATAGAGCGATTTTGAGTAAATTTTTTTTTTTTTGTTCCAAACAATAAAAATTTATTTACCCTTTTGTAACAATATTGGTGCAAGACAACCTTGGGAGGGCGAGGGTAGCAAACCCTCCATCAAGGTGTATTTCCAGTGCCATGTCATACACAGTATGAAAAATGAATTTTAGTATACTAACAAAGATATTTGTTACAATACAATTGATACTTTGTAGGGTGTTTGTTAAATTTTGATTTAATACATGAAAACCCTGTTCACATGGTCTTAATAACTGTTACCTAATATACCATGTATATCAAGACAGATTGTTTTCTAAAACTAAGACGAAAAGATAAACAATTACAAGAATGTTTTTAAATTAGCACATAAACTGTTTTTATAAAACTTGTAATACAGTGTACATTCTAATTCACACAGAAGTGAAGCACAGCAGGATAGTCCCACCCCCAGTTAAGCCTTTTGCTGCTGAAGTAGGGAAAACTATTCTGACTGTTTCACTTCAAAAAACCAATACATCCAATTAATATTTGCAAGAGCCTTTTCTAAAGTCATTTGAGAACAGTCTGACAGTTAAAATTAATAAGAAGGACCAAAAATAAGCAGTTTTATAGCTATCATAAGTCAAACAGCATACATTTAATCATATTTTTCATGCTTTTTCTTTGGTAAGTATTAAGCAATGAAGAATCAAAAACCTCTCCATAAAAAGATAACCGTTCTTTTATTGTGTTTGCAATATTCACCGATTTATAGTCTGAATTGTTCCAACTACATTTAGACCACGTACTGAAAATGGCATAACTCTCAATAACTATACATATGTTTCTATTTTCACTTAAATAATTCTGACAAGGCATACCTAATATTATATGCTTAAGGGTAATATTTAGCTTGAGACAATTGCTCAGTATACACCAAATATGTTTAATCCTTGGACAACTGTACAACAGATGACTAATATCTTCTGATTCACCACAGAAAGTACATTTTGTTGAGGAACTTTTCCCCCATTTTCCTAGCTTTTCCCCACAGGGCAGTATATTTAGCAATATTTTGTATTTAAACTCTGAAAATTTTTTGTATCTGAGTGTCTTAAAATTGGTGAGATAAATATTTTCCCAGTCATTTTTATTTATTTCAGCCTGAAATTTCCTTTGCCACATGTATTCTGTGTATGGTCTTTCAGTTTTTTTGCCCAAAAGTACCTCATACATTTCTTTGGAATTAATTTCATTTGGATTGAAAATTTTTGTCTTTGTGCATAATGTTAATTTTTGGTAAAGTGAAACTTGGGTAAACCTACATACAGTAGTGTCACAATGCCTCAGGGCATTTTTGCAGATAATGTTTTTCAATATAAAGACTTCACTCATCCAGTTAGTTTTAACTGTTAGTTTCTGTAACATGTTATGTTCTGATATAAAAGAGCCATCATGTTCAACAAGATCTTTTACATGTAAAAACCCACTTTCTAACCAGTTTTTGTAATAAAGACATTTGCCTTTTGATTTGAAATATTCATTACCCCACAATGGCTGTGACAGAATTTCTACAGTATTCAACTTGTTAATTGGTCTTATAGTTATCTCCCGCCGGACTTTAGCCCGGGAGGGAGATTATGAAATGATGTCTGTGTGTGCGTGCGTGAGTGCGTGTGTGCGTTAGTTAGTCACGCAGATTTCTCCAAAACTGCTACAGCTACAGATTTTTTTGTAAATTAATTGCCCCAATGAATTTTCATGCCCTTGAAAATTTTTTTGGTTTTAGTGACTTAGGCCTAAAGTTAAGTGAGTAATAGCAATCTTAGCTACTTTGAGTAAAGGGCTCATTACTCAAAAACTATTGCAGTAACAAGTTTTTCTTCAAATATGTTGTTCAGCTACTTTGTCCTTAGCTATAAGATGGTACATAGTTTGGGGTCCCATTGCATGCCATAAGTGAGTAATAGCTATTTTCTCATTTGTAGCTAAATAACAGAAGAAGTAAATGTCAGATATCTTCAAAAGTATTGAAGTTAGGGAAATCTTTTCAAATATGTTGTCCATCTTCTTTTTGGTAAGCTATCACATACTAAAGTTTCAGACCTCTTGCACCTTGGATAGCTGAGTAATAGCTACTTTGAAATTCTGACTGGTGAGTAAAGCGATTGTAACTCCAAAACTATTGCAGTTAGAGTATTTTCCTAAAATATGTTGTTCAGCTACTTTGTCCTTAGCTATAAGATGGTACATAGTTTGGGGTTCTATTGCATGCCATTAGTGAGTAATAGCTATTTTCTCATTTGTAGCTAAATAACAGAATATGCAAATGTCAAATATCTTCAAAAGTATTAAAGTTAGGGAAATCTTTTCAAATATGTTGTCCATCTACTTTTTGGTAAGCTATGACATAGTAAAGTTTCAGACCTGTTGCACCTTGGATAGCTGAGTAATAGCTACTTTGAAATTCTGACTGTTGAGTAAAGCTATTGTAACTAAAAAAGTATTGCAGTTAGAGTGTTTTCCTAAAATATGTTGTTCAACTACTTTGATCTTAGCTATAAGATGGTACATAGTTTGGGGTTCTATTGCTTGCCATAAGTGAGTAATAGCTATTTCCTCATTTGTAGCTAAATAACAGAAGTAAATGTCAAATATCTTCAAAAGTATTAAAGTTAGGGAAATCTTTTCAAATATGTTGTCCATCTACTTTTTGGTAAGCTATAACATAGTAAAGTTTCAGACCTGTTGCACCTTGGATAGCTGAGTAATAGCTACTTTGAAATTCTGACTGTTGAGTAAAGCTATTGTAACTAAAAAAGTATTGCAGTTAGAGTGTTTTCCTAAAATATGTTGTTCAACTACTTTGATCTTAGCTATAAGATGGTACATAGTTTGGGGTTCTATTGCTTGCCATAAGTGAGTAATAGCTATTTCCTCATTTGTAGCTAAATAACAGAAGAAGTAAATGTCAAATATCTTCAAAAGTATTAAAGTTAGGGAAATCTTTTCAAATATGTTGTCCATCTACTTTTTGGTAAGCTATAACATAGTAAAGTTTCAGACCTGTTGCACCTTGGATAGCTGAGTTATAGCTACTTTGAAATTCTGAGTGTTGAGTAAAGCCATTGTAACTCCAAAACTATTGCAGTTAGAGTATTTTCCTAAAATATGTTGTTCAGCTACTTTGTCCTTAGCTATAAGATGGTACATAGTTTGGGGTTCTATTGCATTCAGTGAGTAATAGCTATTTTGTTATTTGTAGCAAAATCATGACATAAGTAGATGTCAAATATCTTCAAAAGTATTAAAGTTAGGGAATTCTTTTCAAATATGTTATCCATCTACTTTTTCATAAGCTATCACATAGTAAAGTTTCGGATCTGTTGCACATTGGATAGCTGAGTAATAGCTACTTTGAAATTCTACAGTTGAGTAAATCCATTGTAACTCCAAAACTATTGCAGTTACAATATTTTCGTAAAATATGTTGTTCACCTACTTTCTCCTTAGCTATAAGCTGGCATGTAGTTTGGGGTTCTATTGCATGCCATAAGTGAGTAATAGCTATTTTCTTATTAGTAGCAAAATAATGACATAAGTAAATGTCAAATATCTTCAGAAGTATTAAGTATTAAAGTTACGGAATTCTTTTCAAATATGTCATTCATCTACTTTTTTGTAAGCTATCACATAGTAAAGTTTCAGACCTGTTGCACATTGCATAGCTAAGTAATAGCTACTTTGAAATTGTTACTGTTGAGTAAATCCATTGTAACTCCAAAACTATTGCAGTTACAGCTTTTTCTTCAAATATGTTGTTCAGCTACTTTGTCCTTAACTATAAGATGGTATATATTTTGGGGTTGTATTGCATGCCATAAGTGAGTAATAGCTATTTTCTTATTTGTAGCAAAATAACAACATAAGTAAATGTCAAATATCTTCAAAAGTATTAAAGTTAGGGAAATATTTTCAAATATGTTATTAAGCGTCCCGCAAGGGACGCTTGTTTGTGTATGGGAGAGCTTCAGGCTCCGCCGGCTCCGCATTTTGTTTTCCTTATAACTCTGTAACCGTTAGGCGGATTCTTTTCAAATTTGGCAGGTTTAGGCAGTAGCCTTGGGGAATTTGTTTGAATATGCTGCAGTGACATTTCAACCAATCAGAGAGGTCACATGACCAAAAATGTCTTTTTTCGATGGGGAAGTTTGTCCGGATGATAACTTGAAAGGAATTTTATCAATTCACCTGAAACTTGGCAAATACATTCATTCAATTAAAATCTGGAAATCATTAGATTTTGGCATTGATTGGTCAAGAAATGGCCGAGTAATTAATGATTAATTAATCATTACGAATTTTCCAAATAAGGAAAACACAAAAATGCTTATATCTCGAAAACCGTGCTAGATAGGAGTAGTTTTCCCAATTTTCAAAAATTTTTTGTCTCGCCAAAAATGGCGGCCATTTTGAATTTTCGAAATTTTCGCAAAAATTGCAAAACACAAAAATGCTTATATCTCAAAAACCGTGCTAGATAGAGCGATTTCGACGAAATTTTTGACCCACAGGGTATCTCTGCAGAGTAGTTATCCCAATTTTGAAAAAATTTTTGTCTCGCCAAAATTGAATTTTCGAAATTTTCGCAAAAATTGCAAAACACAAAATTGCTTATATCTCGAAAACCGTGCTAGATAGAGCGATTTCGACGAAATTTTAATGCTTATATCTCGAAAACCCTGCTAGATAGAGCGATTTCGACGAAATTTTTGACCCGCAGGGTATCTCTGCAGAGTAGCCATGCCAATTTTCAAACAAAAAATTTCTCGCAAAAAATGGCGGCCATTTTGAATTTTCGAATTTTTCGCAAAATTGCAAAACACAAAAATGCTTATATCTCGAAAGCCGTGCTAGATAGAGCGATTTCGACGAAATTTTTGACCCACAGGGTATCTATGCAGAGTAGCCATGCCAATTTTCAAAAAAATTTTGTCTTGCCAAAAATGGCGGCCATTTTGAATTTTCGAATTTTTGCGCAAAAATGCTAATATTTCGAAAACCGTGCTACATAGAGCGATTTCGACGAAATTTTTGATCTTCAGGGTATCTCTGCAGAGCAGCTATCCCAAAGAGCTTTCACTTGGTGAAGTTTCAGACCCATAGCTAATTGCTCACCTACTCAAAAAGAGTAAATGCGAATTACCTCTAAAAGTATTGCAGATGGCCAATTTTTCTCAAATAACTCATTCACCTACTTTTGGAAGAGCTTTCACTTGGTAAAGTTTCAGACCCGTAGCTAATTACTCACCTACTCAAAATGAGTAAATGCTAATTATCTCAAAAACTATTGCGGATACCCAATTTTTATCAAATAACTCATTCATGTACTTTTGGGAGAGCTTTCACATGGTGAAGTTTCAGACCCGTGGATGATTACTCACCTACTCAAAATGAGTAAATGCGAATTATCTCTTAAAAGTATTGCAGATAGCCAATTTTTCTCAAATAACTCATTCACCTACTTTTGGAAGAGCTTTCACATGGTGAAGTTTCAGACCCATAGCTAATTACTCACCTACTCAAAATGAGTAAATGCGAATTATCTCTAAAAGTATTGCAGATAGCCAATTTTTCTCAAATAACCCATTCACCTACTTTTGGCAGAGCTTTCACTTGGTGAAGTTTCAGACCCATAGCTAATTACTCACCTACTGAAAATGAGTAAATGTGAATTATCTCTAAAAGTATTGCAGATAGCCAATTTTTCTCAAATAACTCATTCACCTACTTTTGGGAGAGCTTTCACGTGGTGAAGTTTCAGACCCATAGCTAATTACTCACCTACTCAAAATGAGTAAATGCGAATTATCTTTAAAAGTATTGTAGATAGCCAATTTTTCTCAAATAACTCATTCACCTACTTTTGGGAGAGCTTTCACTCTGTGAAGTTTCAGACCCATAGCTAATTACTCACCTACTCAAAATGAGTAAATGCGAATTATCTCTAAAAGTATTGCAGATAGCCAATTTTTCTCAAATTAATCATTCACCTACTTTTGGGAGAGCTTTCACTTGGTGAAGTGTCAGACCCATAGCTAATTACTCACCTACTCAAAATGAGTAAATGCGAATTATCTCTAAAAGTATTGCAGATAGCCAATTTTTCTCAAATAACTCATTCACCTACTTTTGGGAGAGCTTTCACTTGGTGAAGTTTCAGACCCATAGCTAATTACTCACCAACTCAAAATGAGTAAATGCGAATTATCTCTAAAAGTATTGCAGATAGCCAATTTTTCTCAAATTACATGTAATCATTCCCCTACTTTTGGGAGAGCTTTCACTTGGTGAAGTTTCAGACCCATAGCTAGTTACTCACCTACTCAAAATGAGTAAATGCGAATTATCTCTAAAAGTATTGCAGATAGCCAATTTTTCTCAAATAACTCATTCACCTACTTTTGGGAGAGCTTTCACTCTGTGAAGTTTCAGACCCATAGCTAATTACTCACCTACTCAAAATGAGTAAATGCGAATTATCTCTAAAAGTATTGCAGATAGCCAATTTTTCTCAAATAACTCATTCACCTACTTTTGGCAGAGCTTTCACTGGGTGAAGTTTCAGACCCATAGCTAATTATTCACCTACTCAAAATGAGTAAATGTGAATTATCTCTAAAAGTATTGCAGATAGCCAATTTTTCTCAAATAACTCATTCACCTACTTTTGGGAGAGCTTTCACTCTGTGAAGTTTCAGACTCATAGCTATTTATTCACCTACTCAAAATAAATAAATGCTAATTATCTGTAAAAGTATTGCGGATACCCAATTTTTATCAAATACTCATTCATCTACTTGTGGGAGAGCTTTCACATGGTGAAGTTTCAGACCCATAGCTAATTACTCATCTACTCAAAATGAGTAAATGCGAATTATCTCTAAAAGTATTGCAGATAGCCAATTTTTCTCAAATAACTCATTCACCTACTTTTGGGAGAGCTTTCACTTGGTGAAGTTTCAGACCCATAGATAATTATTCACCTACTCAAAATGAGTAAATGTGAATTATCTCTTAATAGTATTGCAGATAGCCAATTTTTCTCAAATAACTTATTCACCTACTTTTGGAAGAGCTTTCACACACGAAAATGAAAAATTGTGAATATCTCGGAAAAGCTATTTCTTCTGCTTTAATGCTCGGCGGGAGATACACACCACGGCAGTGGTCTTGACAAAAATTTTTGTCTCTCCAAAAATGGTGGCCATTTTGAATTTTCAAAGTTTTTGCAAAACACAAAAATGCTTATATCTCGAAAACCGTGCTATATGGAGCGAACTCAACAAAATTTTGGACCTGCTGGGTATCTCTGCAGAGTAGCCATGCCAATTTTCAAAATATTTTTGTCTCGCCAAATATAGTGGACATTTTAAATTTTTTTATTTTTTGCAAAACACAAAAATGCTTATATCTTGAAAACCGGGCTAGATAGAGCAGACTGCGCTGACTTTGGTTGCCACAACAGTATAAGGCTAGAAACGAAGCATTTTCTTAATACTTTAGCACTCACCTTTATATCCTTTTCGGGACGCTTTGTTTTTGCTATGCAAAAACATTATCTTTTTTTTTTGCGAGCGATCCTCTAGTTTTTTATTATTTTCAGAATACTTTCAAGAAAAGTGTGAGGAATAATATTTTAATTTTGAAATACAACAAGGAAAAACAAAATGCAATGACAAGACATTTAATCAAGAAAAGTGTAAGGAATAATATTTTAATTTTGAAATACAACAAGGAAAAAGAAAATGCAAAGCAATGACAAGACATTTAGTATTGAAATTTGTTTATAAGCTTTTCAGGAAAAGTATCACAAATAATGTTTGAAATGTACTCAGGAAAAACCCTGCTTAAAAGAAAAAAAAGAAATGTGAAGAGGTGAAGTTCATCAAAACAACATCACATAGTAGTAAGATAACTTAATTGATTGTAGGTAACCCCATAAAAGACTAACAAAGTATAATGTAGGACAATGTTAATTGCAATCTGTCTTTATATTTCTGTATATATAGCAGGAACTAGTGAATACAGATCATAACATAAACTGAAAACAAAAAGTATGTGGAAATTTGTGAAAAAAAGTGATGGGTCTTCCTGTGATTCTCCCCATCTCCATTCCCTGCCTGGAAATACTTGTGATATTTGTGAGCAATTTGTGCCAGGTAATGCTGGGAGTTTAAAAGTGCATAAATGGAAGCATCAGACACAGTCAAAAGGTCAGTCTGAAGGACAGTGGTGTAATATGTGCAAAATCTTTGTCAAGGGAAACAAGGGCAACCTTAAAGTACACACAGAGACAAAGCATAAAGACAAAGCCAACAGTGACACTAATTCCAAAAACAAACAAATGCCAACACATCTTTGTGATTTATTTGAGTCTGATGAAGAGGAGGTGGAGTTTGAGGGATTTAGACAGGATGAAGTTGATCAGCTAGAGGCCTTGTTAAATTCTGAGATGTGTGAGGAGTCTGATGCTGAGGAATATGAAGAAATAGACACAAATCAAAGATCTTCCAAAAAGCGTAAAAGAAAAACAGTATTTGTACACATTGTGCTTTATCTGTGTCTTTTTGTTTGTACAAATGTTACATTACAGTTATATTTTACAGTTTAAATAAAGGTGTTAAGTAACTTATTTGTTTGTAAATTTTACCATAAATAAGAATGCGGGGGGCCTCAAAAGTGATGTATGGAAAATAAGAACGTGCCCCTAGGGGGGCCAAAATGCCTGTATGGAAAATAAGAACGTGGCCCTAGGGGGGGGGGCCTAAAATTCTTCGCACATTCCACGTTCTTATTTTCGGTGATTGACTGTATCTGTAAAAGTATTGCAGATAGCCAATTTTTCTCAACTCATTCACCTACTTTTGGGAGAGCTTTCACTTGGTGAAGTTTCACACCCGTAGTTAATTATTCACCTACTCAAAATGAGTAAATGCGAATTATCTCAACAAGTATTGCAGATAGCCAGTATTTCTGAAATAACTCATTCACATACATTTTGGAGAGCTTTCAATTAGTGACTTTTCAGACCCGTAGCTAATTACTCACCTACTCAAAATGAGTAACTGCCTATTATCACTAAAAGTATTGTGGATATCCAATTTTTATCAAATTACTCGTTCATCTACTTTTGGGAGAGCTTTCACATGGTGAAGTTCCAGACCTGTAGCTAATTACTCACCTACTCAAAATGAGTAAATGTGAATTATCTGTAAAAGTATTGCGGATATCCAATTTTTCTCAAATAACTCATTCACCTACTTTTGGGAGAGCTTTTACTTGGTGAGGTTTCAGACCCGTAGCTAATTATTCACCTACTGAAAATGAGTAAATGTGAATTATCTCTAAAAGTATTGGGGATATCCAATTTTTCTTA
Source organism: Sabellastarte sp. h YS-2021 (assembly GCA_964017235.1). NCBI lineage: Eukaryota > Metazoa > Annelida > Polychaeta > Sabellida > Sabellidae > Sabellastarte > Sabellastarte sp. h YS-2021. The sequence goes on along the minus strand of OZ024930.1, from coordinate 121,480,804 downwards.
AATAACTCATTCATCTACTTTTGGGTGGGCTTTCACATGGTGAAGTTCCAGACCCGTAGCTAATTACTCACGTACTGAAAATGAGTAAATGTGAATTATCTCTAAAAGTATTGCAGATAGCCAATTTTTATCAAATAACTCATTCACCTACTTTTGGGAGAGCTTTCACTTGGTGAATTTTCAGAGCCGTAGCTAAATATTCACCTCCTCAAAATGAGTAAATGCTAATTATCTCTAAAAGTATTGCGGGTATCCAATTTTTATCAAATTACTCGTTCATCTACTTTTGGGAGAGCTTTCACATGGTGAAGTTCCAGACCCGTAGCTAATTACTCACCTAATCAAAATGAGTAAATGTGAATTATCTGTAAAAGTATTGCAGATAGCCAATTTTTCTCAAATAACTCATTCACCTACTTTTGGGACAGCTTTCACTTGGTGAAGTTTCACACCCGTAGTTATTCACCTACTCAAAATGAGTAAATGTGAATTATCTCTACAAGTATTGCAGATAGCCAGTATTTCTGAAATAACTCATTCACATACATTTTGGAGAGCTTTCAGTTAGTGAATTTTCAGATCCGTAGCTAATTACTCACCTACTCAAAATGAGTAACTGCCTATTATCACTAAAAGTATTGCAGATAGCCAATATTTCTCAAATAACTCTTTCACCTACATTTTGGAGAGCTTTCACCTGGTAAATTTTTTTAATGAATTTTTTAAATAATTTTTAATGCATTAAAATTCATGAAATCATGCACTAAATCAATTATAACTTGAAAAGTATTACATTTAGAGCACCTTGTTAAAATATGTTATCTTTAGTACATCTAATTTATATGGCGGGAGATAAATGCATGCGTCAGAATGCTTGTTCTCAAATAACTCATTCACCTACTTTTGGGAGAGCTTTACTTGGTGAAGTTTCACACCCGTAGTTAATTATTCACCTACTCAAAATGAGTAAATGCGAATTATCTCTACAAGTATTGCAGATAGCCAGTATTTCTGAAATAACTCATTCACATACATTTTGGAGAGCTTTCACATGCTAAATTTTTTGAATGAATTTTAAAAATAATTTTTAATGCATTAAAATTCATGAAATCATGCACTAAATCAATTATAACTTGAAAAGTATTACATTTAGAGCACCTTGTTAAAATATGTTATCTTTAGTACATGTAATTTATATGGCGGGAGATAAATGCATGCGTCAGAATGCTTGTTTTACACAAGTTGTAAGATATTATAATTTGCTGATAGAAATGTGGTACCTTTAAGAATACCCCAAACTCGTCAATTTTGCGAAAGTTCATTTTTAGAAGTAGGTTTGTGGTAATAGACATTTTTGCAAGATACATGTTAAGTACTTCAGCTAGTGATCTTTCTTCATTCAGAAGCTTTGGAATCCAGGAGGTTTTTAAAGCATGATGTTTTGTAACAATGTCTATCATGTTTAGGCCTCCATCCCTAGAAGTAGCAATAACAATGTTTTTTTTTAATTTATGAGTTTTGCCCCATAAGAATTTGAAAAGCATTCTATCTAATTTTTTCATTATATGAGTCGGTGTGTATAATATTGTCAAGTTGTATATTAACCTAGGAACAATAAGATTGTTGATCACAACTATTTTACCATAATATGTTAATGTCCTACTGCTCCAGATTAACAGAAGCTTTTCAATTTCACTTATTTTCTTCTCCCAGTTCCATTTCTCACACTCCTTTTGATCTGTTCCTACATAGATACCTAGACATTTCACTGGACATTTTGAAAACTTAACTCCTTCAAATATATTTGGGTTATGCTTTAAAGCACCAAGCCATATGCCTTCACATTTGTCTACATTCAGCTCTAGCCCAGAAATTGTTCCAAATTTTTTTACTCTTTCCAATGCATTGATAACTGACTGTTCATTTTCTAGGGTCAAAGTTGTGTCATCAGCATATTGGGTAAGTTTTGTTGTTTTTTTAAAAAGTTTGATACCGTTTATATCATTTGCTTCTCTGATTTCAATGGCTAGGAATTCCACGGCAAGTATAAATAGCAGTGCTGAGACAGCACAGCCTTATCTGATACCTCTAGCCATTTGTGATTCACTAGAAATCCACCCATTATTTTTCACATAAATGTTGGTTTGTTATATAAAATTTCTATCCAATGAATAAACTGCTTACCAAAGCCATATTTTTTCAGACAACCAAACATAAAATTCCAGTCAAGACTATCAAAAGCCTTTTTAAAATCCAAACAGATTATTGCACCTGGTTTATTACCATCTTCACCATATTGTATAATATCATCTATTAACCTTGCACTAAAACCAATGTATCTATTTTTAATATATCCACTTTGATCACAGGAAATTAGGTTAGGAATAACTTTTTGGAGACGTTGTGCAAGGACAAATGTTAAGATTTTATAGTCGCAATTTGTAAGACTAATCGGCCTGTAGTTTTTATGTCAGCTGACTTGTCAGTCAGCTGACATTATGTCATCACTCTGCGGCGTGGGCGTCTGCGTCCGCGTCCGCGTCCGCGTGAACAACTTCTTCTCCAAAACTACAAGGCCTAGAGACATGCTGTTTTTTTTAAAAGATACCTTATCTATCGAGGATGAAAAATTGTTCAAGGCATGCAAATCTGTCTGTTCGTCTGTTTGCTAGAGACATTACAAGGGGGGTACCCCCACCAAAAGTGTGAAAATTTCAACTTTTTATCACAATTTTCTCAGTGACTATTGCAGGGATTTCTCTCATATCTTGCATATATGTACTAGGCCAGAAGTAGATTCTCTTGTGTGAGTATGAGACCTGGATCTGTCTTACTTTTTTTTTAATAAATTTTTTTAATAATTTTTAATGCATTAAAATTCATGAAATCATGCACTAAATCACTTATAACTTCAAAAGTGTTGCATTTACAGCATTTTGTGAAAATATGTTGTTCAGCTACTTTTTTCATAGCTACAATATGGTGAGTAAGTTGGGTGTCTGTCTCAATAGCTAAGTGAGTAATAGCTACTTTTGGGCTTTTCAGTAACTTCCATTATGAGTAAAATCACTTGTAACTTAAAAACTATTGCATTTAGAGAATTTCGTATAAATATGTTATTCAGCTACTTTTGGGCCAGCTATAACATAGTGAAATTTCAGACCTGTAGCTCATGGCATAGCTGAGTAATAGCTACTTTTAGGTTATCACTGTTGAGTAAATCGCTTATAACTTGAAAACTATTGCATTTAGAGAATTTCGTATAAATATGTTATTCAGCTCATTTTGGGTCAGCTATAACATAGTAAAATTTCAGACCTGTAGCTCATGGCATAGCTGAGTAATAGCTACTTTTAGGTTATCACTGTTGAGTAAATCACTTTATAACTTGAAAAGTGTTGCATTTAGAGCATTTTGTTAAAATATGTTATTCAGCTACTTTTTTCATAGCTACAATATGGTGAGTAAGTTGGGTGTCTGTCTCAATAGCTAAGTGAGTAATACCTACTTTTGGGCTTTTCAGTAACTACCATCTTGAGTAAAATCACTTGTAACTTAAAAACTATTGCATTTAGAGAATTTCGTATAAATATGTTATTCAGCTACTTTTGGGCCAACTATAACATAGTAAAATTTCAGACCTGTAGCTCGTGGCATAGCTGAGTAATAGCTACTTTTAGGTTATCACTGTAGAGTAAATCACTTATAACTTGAAAACTATTGCATTTAGAGTATTTTGTTTCAATATGTTATTCACCTATTTTGGGGTCAGCTATAACATAGTAAAATTTCAGATCTGTAGCTCGTGGCATAGCTGAGTAATAGCTACTTTGAGGTTATCACTGTTGAGTAAATCACTTATAACTTGAAAACTATTGCATTTACAGAAATTTGTGTAAATACGTTATTCAGCTACTTTTGTGTCAGTTATAACATAGTGAAATTACAGACCTGTAGCTCATGGCACAACTGAGGAATAGCTATTTTTAGGTACTGACTGTTGAGTAAATCAGTTGTAACTTGAAAACTATTGCATTTAGAGAATTTCGTATAAATATGTTATTCAGCTACTTTTGGGTCAGCTATAACATAGTAAAATTTCAGACCTGTAGCTCGTGGCATAGCTGAGTAATAGCTACTTTTAGGTTATCACTGTTGAGTAAATCGCTTATAACTTGAAAACTATTGCATTTAGAGAATTTCGTCTAAATATGTTATTCAGCTCATTTTGGGTCAGCTATAACATAGTAAAATTTCAGACCTGTAGCTCATGGCATAGCTTAGTAATAGCTACTTTTAAATATCACTGTTGAGTAAATCACTTTATAACTTGAAAAGTGTTGCATTTAGAGCATTTTGTTAAAATATGTTATTCAGCTACTTTCTTCATAGCTACAATATGGTGAGTAAGTTGGGTGTCTGTCAATAGCTAAGTGAGTAATAACTACTTTTGGGCTTTTCAGTAACTTCCATCATGAGTAAAATCACTTGTAACTTAAAAACTATTGCATTTAGAGAATTTTGTATAAATATGTTATTCAGCTACTTTTGGGGCAGCTATAACATAGTAAAATTTCAGACCTGTAGCTCATGGCATAGCTGAGTAATAGCTACTTTTAGGTTATCACTGTTGAGTAAATCACTTATAACTTGAAAACTATTGCATTTAGAGTATTTTCTTTCAATATGTTATTCACCTATTTTGGGGTCAGCTATAACATAGTGAAGTTTCAGACCTGTGGCTCATTTCATAGCTGAGTAATAGCTACTTTGAAGTTTTCACTGTTGAGTAAATCAGTTATAATTGGAAAACTATTGCATTTACAGAAATTTGTGCAAATATGTTATTCAGCTACTTTTGGGTCAGCTATAACATAGTGAAATTATAGACCTATAGCTCATGGCACAACTGAGCAATAGCTATTCTCAGGTACTGACTGTTGAGTAAATCAGCTGTAACTTGAAAAATATTGCATTTGGAGTATTTTGTTAAAATATATTGTTCACCTACTTTTGGGTCAGCTATAACATAGTGAAATTACAGACCTATAGCTCATGGCATAGCGGAGCAATAGCTATTTTCAGGTTCTCACTATTGAGTAAATAAGTTGTAGCTTGAAAACTATTGCATTTACAGTAGTTTGCTTAAATATGTTGTTCACCTACTTTTGGGTTAGCTATAACATAGTAAAATTTCAGACATGTAGCTCATTGCATAGCTGAGTAATAGTTCCTTTGAGGTTCTCACTGTTGAGTAAATCAGTTGTAACTTGAAAACTATTACATTTAGAATAATTTGTTAAATATGTTATTCACAGAATTTTTGGTCAGCTATAACATAGTGAAATTGCAGACCTCTATGTCATGGCATAGCTGAGCAATAGCTACTTTCAGGTTCTCACTGTTGAGTAAATCATTGTATCCACTGGATAGCCGCAGTGTGTAGAGAGAGATTTCACCATTACTGCTCTGATGAAAAAAAATATTATAGCTAGCTTTCTTAAGTTTGCAGTATATATTAATAACCATAAAATGTTGTCTGGGAATATTTTTGGCCTCATTTTGAGAAACAAGATGGCCGCCACAGGTGTTTTTTGTCAGTCATGAAAAGTGCTTATATCTCCCTTATTATTGATCCTAGAGGTTTGGGATGATAAACCAACCTGTAGGAAATCATGGGGTGGGAATCTTTTGGTGTGGTCAGATTTGACCTTCAATGACCCCTCCTTCAAGGTCAAACAAGGATAGCCAAACTTAAAAGTGCTTATAACTCGCTTATTATTGGTCCCAGAGGTTTGGGATGGTAAACAGACAGGAAATCATGGGCTGTGAATCTGTTGATATGGTCCGATTTGACCTTGGAACCCTCCTTCAAGGTCAAATGAGGATAGCGAAAATTGAAAGTGCCTACAACTCGCTTATTATTGGGATGGTTTAGGAAATCATTGGCTCGGAATCTTTTGGTATGGTCAGATTTGACCTTTGTACCCCTCCTTCAAGGTCAAATGAGGACAGCCAAGCTTAAAAGTGCTTATAACTCATTTATAATTGGTCCTAGAGGTTTGGAATGGTAAACCATAGGAAATCATGGGCTGGGAATGTATTTGTGTGGTTAGATTTGACCTTGGACCCCTTCTTCAAGGTCGAACGAGGATATTGCATTTGTAGTATTTCTTTAAATATGTTTTAACATATTTTTTACACTTAAACAATTACCTTGTTATTTTCCTTCATAATACCATTTACAGGGCACAACTTTTTTATCCTTTTCTTCTGTCAGCTTCGGAATTTCTTTCGAACTTGCTGTTCAGTTACCATTTACTGTATTTTTGTCCAGCCCTTTTCCTGATAATTATTCTGTCCTCTAATCACCTTCACAAATCAAAAACACTCAGTCAGCTGACACAGTGCCCGTTCACGGGCACTCCCCTCTTGTTTAATAAAGCCTTATTGCCTTTCTTGAAAATTAGTGTGATTATAGACTTCCGCATACTATCAGGTAAAATACCTTTGCAGAAAGTTTCACCAATCATTCTCATATAAAGGGGTTCAATTTGATTCCAGAAAACTTGATAAAATTCAGGAGTGAGACCATCACTACCTGGTGACTTATCCTTTTTTAGATTACTAATAGTTTGACGCACTTCTTGAGTTGTAAGTGGACTCTCGCATAATCTAAATTGTTTGTCATTTAAGGATTTCACTTCGTTAAATTTGTTTAAATATTCATTTATTGTGTCAACAGATATATTTGTTTTCCTATATAAATTGCTTTAAAATTTTAAGGCAGTTTTTAAAATTTCTTGATCATTTTTAATTTCTCTCCCTTCATCACAAATTTTTGTGATAACATTGCCAGTTTGCCGTTGCTTTTCAATGTTTAAAAAGTATTTTGATGGGATGTCACCCTCCTCAACCCATTTAATTCGTGCTCTTATACATGAGCCTTTTGCTTTTAGATTAAAAAAGTTCCTTTGTTTACTTGAGTAAATTTTTGACCCACTGGGTAGTACAAGAGTATCCTATGAAAAAGGGACAAATTTCAATTTTCGCCATGTTTGGCGGCCATCTTGGATTTTAGCAGAAAATAAAACATTGAATATATCTCAAAAACGGTGAGAGATAGAGCGGTTTTGAGCAGTTCAAGAGTATCCTATGCAGAGGAAAAAGTTTAAATTTTCGCCACTTTTGGTGGCCATCTTGGAATTTAGCGGAAAATGAAAAAGCAAAAAACCGTAAGAGATAGAGTGATTCCGAGTGAATTTTTGACCCACAGGGTAGTACAGGAGTATCCTGTGCCTAGGGGAATAATTTCAATTTTCGCCACTTTTGGCAGCCATCTTGGATTTTAACGTAAAATAAGAAGTGAATATCTCGAAAACCGTAAGAGATATAGCGATTTTGATCGAATTTTTGACCCACAGGGTAGTACAAGAGTGTCCTATGTAAAGGGGAAAAAATTCAATTTCCCCCACTTTTTTTCTGGCTATCTTGGATTTTAGTGGAACATAAAACATTGATAATATCTCGAAAAGGGTAAGAGAGCGATTTTGAGTGAATTTTTGATCCACAGGGTAGTACAAGAGCATCCTGTGCCTAGGAGAAAAATTTCAATTTTCGCCAATTTTGGCGGCTATTTTTTATTTTAGTGGAAAATGAAAAATTGTGAGTATCTTGAAAACCGTAAGAGATAGAGTGATTTTGAGCAAAGTTTTAATCCACGTGGTAGTATAGAGCAATTTCGAGCGAATTTTCGACCTACAGGGTAGTACAAGAGTATCCTATGCATAGGGGAAAAATCTCAATTTTCCCCACTTTTGGCGGCCATCTTGGATTTTAGCAGAAAATCAAAATTTGTGAATACCTCGGAAACGGTATTTCTTCCCCTTTAATACTCGGTGGAAGATACACACAGCGGCAGTGTTCTTGTTTGTAGCAAAATAATAACAGAGGTAAATGTGAAATATCTTAAAAAGTATTGAAGTTAGGCTAATCTTTTCAAATATGTTGTTCATCTAGTTGTGTCACCAGCATTTATGCTGTGTGGCATAAAGGGATTGCGTCATGATCCAATTTTGTGGCGTCGTCGGCGTCTGTCGTCACACTTTGTATTCTGGACAGTATCTCAAAAAAATGGCTTGTCCGATTTAATTCAAATTTGGCATGTGGATGTAACTGGTCCTGAGGCGGTGCTGTATAGTTTTGTGACCTTAAACTCACACTAGTAAGATACTTAAATTCAATTAAAGTTTTTTCGTTTCCAGGCAGTATCTCAAAAATGGCTTGATGGATTCAGTTCTAATTTGTGGTTGTAACTAGTTTTGAAGGTGTGCCCTATTTTAAGGTGACCTTAAACTCCCATGTATAAAAAACTTATATCCAGTTTATGTTTTTTCTTTCTCCATGGAGTATACTGAAAGTAACTACAGAAATTTCAACTTTTGCATGTATATGTAACTGGCCATAGGTAAGTTCCATACAATAAGGTGACCTTAAACTCCCAGTTATAACAGAATTATATTCAGTTTAAGTTTGGTAATGTTTGAACAGTATTTCAAATATTGTGCAATTCTAGGCATATTTTAGTTGTGGATGTAATCAACCTTGAACAGAACCTTCAGAAAAAGATTGCCTTAAACTTTCTACAATATACAGCAGTGCAAACAAACCTTGAGTTTAAGGTTGGGACACTATTATTGGTGTTTGGAAGATATTTTATATGGTAATTAGGACTTTTCACATTGATATTCATCATGTAAATAATATATCTCCACCAAAATGGTCTCTTTTGTAAGGTTATAGTAAATTGCTGATATTTTATAAACTTATGAGTTTAAGGTTGCATTAGTTTCACTAGCAGCTATGATGGAAAACAAACATGGTCAGTGTCGTCTTCACACTTAATTTCCAGACAGTATCTCAAAAATGGCTTGATGAATGGCATTTTGATGTAACTGTTCCTCAAGGTCTGCCCTATTTAAGGTGACCTTAAACTCACAGTAGTAAGATATTTATATTGAGTTGAAGCTTTTTTGTTTCTGGACAGTATCTCAAAAATGGGGTGATGGATTCAATTCAAATTTGGCATGTGGTGGTAACTGGTTTTCATGGTGTGCCCTATTTTAAGGTGACCTTAAACTCTCATGTATTAAAAAGTTATGTTGAGTTTAAGTTTTTTACTTTTCTGTACAGTATACTGAAGATAACGTGAGAAATTTCATTCAAATTTTGCTTGTATATGTAACTGGCCATAGATAAGTGCCACACATTAAGGTGACCTTAAACTCCCATTAATAACAGAATTATATTCACTTTAAGTTTGGCAATTTTTTAAAGTATTTCAAACATTGTGCAATTCTAAGCATCTTTCAAGTTTTGAATGTAGCAAACTGTGAGCAAAACCTACAGGTAAAGATTCCCGTAAACTCTCTCACAGCTGCAAACGAACTTTGAGTTTAAGGTTTGGACAATTTTTTGGTGTTTAAAAGATATTTGATGTGCTAATTAAGACTTTATTCTTTGATATTCATCATATACATCTGTCTATACCAAAAAAATTTCTCTTGTAAGTTTATAGTAAATTCCTGATATTTCATAAGCCTATGAGTTTAAGGTTGCATTACTTTTGTGTCACTAGCAGCAATGTTGGATGACAAGTATGGTCAGTGTCGTTGTCACACTTCCTTCCCAGACACTATCTCAAAATGGCATGATGAATGAAATTTAAATTTGGTATGTGGATGTAACTGGTGCTCAAGGTGTGCCCTGTTTTAAGGTGACCTTAAACTCCCAGTAGTAACATACTTATATTGATTTTAAGTTTTTCCATTTCCAGACACAATCTCGAAAAGAGGTTGACGGATTCAATTCAAATTTGGCATGTGGTTGAAACTGGTGACCTTAAACAACTATGTATAAAAGAATTATGCTGAGTTTAAGCTTTTTATTTTTCCATAGAGTATACTGAAAATAACTTAAGAAAATTCATTCACATTTTACCATGTGTATGTAAATGGCCATAAACAAGTGCATACGTTAAGGTGACGTTAAACGCCCAGTAATAACACATTGTCAGTGTCGTTCTCACACTTCCTTTCCAGACATTATCTCAAAAATGGCATGATTGATTAAATTCAAATTTGGCATGTGGATGTAACTGGTGTTCAAGGTGAGCCCTGTTTTAAGTTGACCTTAAACTCCCACTGGTAACATACTTATATTGATTTTAAGTTTTTCTGTTTCCAGACAGTATCTCGAAAATGGGTTGACGGATTCAATTCAAATTTGGCATGTGGTTGTAACTGGTATTCAAGGTGTGTCCTATTCTAAGGTGACCTTAAACTCCCATGGATAAAAGAATTATGTTGAGTTTCAGTTTTTTATTTAGTATATAATATAGTGCAGAGTATACTGAAGATAACTCGAGAAATTTCATTAAAACGTTGCATGTATATATGTTACAGTCAATCTGTGAAACCAGTCATTACGTGTAATGACTGAAAGTTTCAGTCATTTCGCGTAATGACTGAAATGACCAGTCATTACGTGTAATGACTAAAATCTTCAGTCAATTCATGTAATGACTGAAATATATGGTTCATTTTTACACAGATTGACTGAATTAATTTCAGTCAATATGTGTAATTGATTTAGAGTTGTTTTTCATCACACCCTTTGTATTATTCAGAACCTTTGTACATTGTTTCTGTGCATTTTGAACATTTTTGTGCTAGAGAACATTAAACTATTTTAATCAAATAAATTACTTTGGAATTCTCACATGCTTCCTGAATTTATAGCCAGAATTTTCAAACCTAAATGCAGACTTGTGTAATAGACTCTGTTATTGTATCCACCGGAAGCATCCGGTGGATACTTTGGTTTAGCGTCCGCTACGCCGCCGCCGCTGTGCGTAGAGAGATTTTCGGCGTTAACGCTCTAAGAGGAAAACAACAGCAGCTAGGTTCACCAAATTTGCAGGATATCTTCATTGGGGGTTAGGCTCTCTGGGAAGGAAAATAGCCTCATTCTGAAAAATAAGATGGCCGCCACGGGCATTTCTTTGAAAATAATCTACATTTTTCTACTGGCTGTTCCTCATAGGTAGAAGGTTGAATCTCTTCATAGGTGATATGTATGACACATATACATGTCCTCTACAACCTTGCACACATTTGACCTTGAAGCTCCTAATTCAAGGTGATCCACGGAGTGCCGAAGTAACCCACATAGCGGACTTTTAAAGTGCCTATATCTCCCTTATTATTGGTCGTAGAGGTTTGCAATGTGAAGCCAACCTATAGGAAATCATGTGCTGCGAATCTTCTGATGTGGTCATATTTGACCTTGTACCCCTCCTTCAAGGTCAAACGAGGATAGCCAAACTTAAAAGTGCTTATAACTCGCTTATTATCAATCCTAGAGGTTTGGGATGGTAAACCAACAAATAGGAAATCATGGGCTGGGAATCTTCTGGCGTGGTTGGATTTGACCTTGGGCCCCTCCTTCAAGGTCAAACGAGGACAGCCAAACTTAAAAGTGCTTATAACTCGCTTATTATTGGTCCTAGAGGTTTGGGATGGTAAACCAGCATATAGGAAATCACTGGCTGGGAATCTTCTGGTGTGGTCGGATTTGACCTTGGGCCCCTCCTTCAAGGTCAAACGAGGATAGCCAAAGGTAAAAGTGCCTATAACTCTCTTATTATTGGTCCTAGAGGTTTGGGATGGTAAACCAACATATAGAAAATCATGGGCTGGGAATCTTCTGGTGAGGTCGGATTTGACCTTGGGCCCCTCATTCAAGGTCAAACGAGGACAGCCAAACTTAAAAGTGCTTATAACTCGCTTATTATTGGTCCTAGAGGTTTGGGATGGTAAACCAGCATATAGGAAATCATGGGCTGGGAATCTTCTGGTGTGGTCGGATTTGACCTTGGGCCCCTCCTTCAAGGTCAAACGAGGATAGCCAAAGGTAAAAGTACCTATAACTCGCTTATTATTGGTCCTAGAGGTTTGGGATGGTAAACCAACCTATAGGAAATCATGGGCTGGGAATCTTCTGCCGTGGTCGGATTTGACCTTGGGCCCCTCCTTCAAGGTCAAACGAGGATAGCCAAAGGTAAAAGTGCCTATAACTCGCTTATTATTAGTCCTAGAGGTTTGGGATGGTAAACCAACATATAGGAAATCATGGGCTGGGTTCTTCTGGTGTGGTCGGATTTGACCTTGGGCCCCTCATTCAAGGTCCAACGAGGACAACCAAACTTAAAAGTGCTTATAACTCGCTTATTATTTGTCCTAGAGGTTTGGGATGGTAAACCAACATATAGGAAATCATGGGCGGGGAATGTTCTGTCATGGTCGGATTTGATCTTGGGCCCCTCCTTCAAGGTCAAATGAGGAGAGCCAAACTTAAAAGTGCTTATAACTCGCTTATTATTGGTCCTAAAGGTTTGGGATGGTAAACCAGCATATAGAAAATCATGGGCTGGGAATCTTCTGGTGTGGTTGGATTTGACCTTGGGGCCCCTCCTTCAAGGTGAAATAAGGACAGCCAAACTTAAAAGTGCTTATAACTCGCTTATTATTGATCCTAGTGGTTTGGGATGGTAAACCAACATACAGGAAATCATGGGCGGGGAATCTTCTGTCATGGTCGGATTTGACCTTGGGCCCCTCCTTCAAGGTCAGATGACAGCCAAACTTAAAAGTGCTTATAACTCGCTTATTATTGGTCCTAGAGGTTTCGGTGCATTGTCTTTACGGTGGATACAATTTGCATCGGTTCTCCGATGCGCTAGGTCTACTTTTCAAAAATATTTTTAAAATATTGAATGGTTACATGTATCTAATTACATTTTAAATGTTATTTACATTCTAAATTCATATTTGCAGTTTTAAAACTAAACTCATTGTCATAGAATGAAAATATATCTTTGTTGTCAATGAAATTTGTCTTTTTTGAAGACTAATTCTCATTTATCCATCATAATTTATAATACATTTTGCCTTTTATGTTATTAATTAAAGACTCACTTCTGTTGTGGCAGGTTGTTAGGAAGCAAGAAACAATGAAGCTTTTGAAGTGAATCCTGTCCACTCTTGTCCTAATTGCAATGCAGCTCTTTTATCCTGTTTTGTTCTTTCAGGCCTTGTTACTGTTGTTTGACCTCTCCACGCAAAGAGCTTGCTTATCAAAGATGGAGTTGACCTTAATGTTCTAAAATATCTGGGACAACTTAATCCATTCTTTTAATAGTTATTAAAGCCTGAGCAGGATAAGTTAGAGCTCTAACTCACACCTGTGTACCATTGTTGTAACTATAAATAACCCTCAAGATACTTAATGTACCTTATGTTCTTCAGTTGGACATACATGTTACACAGAACTTTAGATTTTAGTAAGAGTCTATAGATCGGGTCCCCGTTTGTTAGGAATGCTACCTATCCATTGGGTCCCCTGTCATATTTTACAAGGGAGTACATATATATAAAGGTCATTTTTATGACATGAATTAAAAGAAGTGGGGCTTAGTTAAAATAACTGTAGAAGAGTTTGATAATTTATCATTTACCCATGTTATCAATCAGTAATCATGTCAGAATATGTTCAAATCTGAAGTGATAATTTCATTACCCCTATTTAGTAATCACATGAGAATGCAATTTAAATTACTAAGTGAGGCCAGACAATTTCATTTTTAGTAAAGCAAGTATTTAAAACTATTTATCACAAATGAAATGACTGTAAAATTTTAGTCATTATGCATAATGACTGGTCATTTCAGTCATTACGCGAAATGACTGAAACTTTCAGTCATTACGCGTAATGACTGGTTTCACAGATTGACTGTAACATATATAACTCTGGAGGTTTAATGGCATGAGAACTTGTATGTGATTGCTTTCTTGGCAATTTCTGCAAAAAGTGTTTTCATGGCAATACTTTTTCTGTTTCTTGGTCTTTTATTTTCTGGGCATTTAACATTAAAACGTTCAGAATATGTTCATTACAAGAGGAACTTGTGATCTGGTTTTAGGCAACATTTGCCAACAGTTGTTGCCATGGCAACACTTTTCCTGTTGTTGCTTTTCACTTAAATTGGTGGAATCTTTATAAATAAAAAACATGCAAAGATTTTAACCAGTATTTTCACGATTTATTTCTTGCAAGGGGAACTACAAGAGTAGTGATGATCCTTTTTTGCAAGTTTTTGGTAACAGCTGTTGCCATGGCAATACTTTTTCTTTATTGTTTTTCAAATTGTGATTTTGTGGGTATTTGGCAACACTTTTCATGTTTTTTGGGTTTAAAAATCTTTTTGTGGATTCTTTGCATTCCAAACCCCATGGCAACACTATATATTTTTCTTTGACCAAAATATAAACATTTTATGGGTTCTTTGCCTTCCATAACCCTGCACAGATTGGAGCTGATTAGTTTTTCGGCAATACCTGGCAACACTTTTCTCCTGTTTCTTGGACCCATATATAAATATTTTTGTGGGTTCTTTGCATTCCATACCCGTACACGGATTGGAACTGCTAGTTTTTTTTGGCAATACTGGCAACAATTGTTGTCATGGCAACACTTTTTCTGTTTCTTGTACCTATATATATAAACATTTTTGTGGTTCTTTGCATTCCAAGCCCCAGCACAGATTGGAGCTGATTAGTTTTTGGCAATAACTTGTAACAAGTGTTGCCACGGCATCACTTTCTTTCTGTTTCTTGGACTTGCAAACATTTTTATGGGTTCTATGCATTCCTAACCCCTGCACAGATTGGAACTGATTAGATTTTCGGCAGTGCCTGGCAACTATTGCCATTGCAACACTTTTTTTCTGGTTTTAGGTTGTGGATATAAACAGTCCTGAAGAAGGTCTGCTGGGTTAAGTGACCTTTCACTCCACAAAATTAGACAATGATCTGGCTTGAATGCTATCCCACAAAATAGCTGACAAATATAAGTAGTTCCTCTTTTCCTCTGTTAACAGAGGAGGCAGGCAAAACAGGAACCATGTTGCACAGTGCATTAACTTATATGGGCATATGACCATCAGTTTTATAGTAGGTTACCCAAAAGATACTTTATTGAATTTCCTGCTTAGTGCTGACATCTAGTAAAAACTTGGTAAGTCATAACTTCATGTGTTGGCCTCTCTGTCTGCCTGTGTCCATTTGTCATGTCCTGTACATTGGATCTAGGTTATATTTTTCAACAAGTTGGAGCCTCACCATGGCTCAGTACTTCTCAAGGATTGTCTGGATCTGCAAAAATACTGCCAGTCAGCCAACATATATGTCCAGCATAATTTTTGTCCTTTTGAATTTCATCTGCTTCAGTCTTTAACCAAAGCTGGTGACACAGTACAAATCTTCTGAATTCTTGGTTTTTTGTAAGCTTTCACATAGTAAAGTTTCAGACCTGTTCCACATTGTATAGCCGAGTAATAGCTACTTTAAAGTCTTTACCATTGAGTAAAGCCTTTTTAACTCCAAAACTCTTGCAGTTAGAGTATTTTTATAAAATATGTTGTTCAGCTACCTTGTCCTTAACTGTAAGATGACATATAGTTTGGAGTTCTATTGCATGCCATAAGTGAGTAATAGCTATTTTCATATTTGTAGCAAAATAATGACGGAAGTAAATGTCCAATATCTTCAAAAGTGTTAAAGTTAGGCAAATCTTTTTGGATATGTTATTCATCTGGTTTTGATAAGTTATCACATAGTAAAGTTTCAGACCTGTTCCACATTGTATAGCTGAGTAATAGCTACTTTAAATTTCTTACTATTAAGTAAAGCCTTTGTAATTCCGAAACTATTGCAGTTAGAGTATATTCCTAAAATATGTTCTTCAGTTACTTTGTCCTTAACTATAAGATGACACATAGTTTGGAGTTTCATTGCATGCCATAAGTGAGTAATAGCTATTTTGTTATTTGTAACAAGGTAATGACAAACGTATATGTCAAATATCTTTAGAAGTATTAAAGTAAGCCAAATCTTTTCAAATATGTTATTAAGCGTCCCGCAAGGGACGCTTGTTTGTGTATGGGAGACCTTCAGGCTCCGGCGGCTCCGCTGGCTCCGGCGGCTCCGCATTTTGTTTTCCTTATAACTCTGTAACTGTTAGGCGGATTCTTTTCAAATTTGGCAGGTTTAGGCAGTAGCCTTGGGGAATTTTTTTTAATATGCTGCAGTGACATTTCAACCAATCAGAGAGGTCACATGACCAAAAATGTCTTTTTTCGATGGGGAAGCTTGTCCGGATGATAACTTGAAAGGAATTTTATCAATTCACCTGAAACTTGGCAAATACATTCATTCTATTAAAATCTGGAAATCATTAGATTAGTAATTAATGATTAATTAATCATTATGAATTTTCCAAATAAGGAAAACACAAAAATGCTTATATCTCGAAAACCGTACTAGATAGAGCGATTTCGACGAAATTTTTGACCCACAGGTTATCTCTGCAGAGTAGTTATCCCAATTTTCAAAAAATTTTTGTCTCGCCAAAAATGGCGGCCATTTTGAATTTTCGAATTTTTCGCAAAAATTGCAAAACATAAAAATGCTTATATCTCGAAAACCGTACTAGATAGAGCGATTTCGACGAAATTTTTGACCCACAGGTTATCTCTGCAGAGTAGTTATCCCATTTTTGAAAAAAGTTTTGTCTCGCCAAAAATGGCGACCATTTTGAATTTTCGAATTTTTCGCAAAAATTGCAAAACATAAAAATGCTTACATCTCGAAAACCGTACTAGATAGAGCGATTTCGATGAAATTTTTGAGCCACAGGGTATCTCTGCGGAGTAGTTATCCCAATTTTCAAAATATATTTGTCTCGCCAAAAATGGCGGCCATTTTGAATTTTCGAATTTTTCGCAAAATTGCAAAACATAAAAATGCTTATATCTCGAAAACCATGCTACATAGAGCGATTTCGACGAAATTTTTGACCCGCAGGGTATCTCTGCAGAGTAGTTATCCCATTTTCAAAAAAAATTTTGTCTTGCCAAAAATGGCGGCCATTTTGAATTTTCGAATTTTTGCGCAAAAATTGCAAAACTCAAAAATGCTAATATTTTGAAAACCGTGCTACATAGAGCAATTTCGACGAAATTTTTGATCTTCAGGGTATCTCTGCAGAGCAGCTATCCCAAAGAGCTTTCACTTGGTGAAGTTTCAGACCCATAGCTAATTGCTCACCTACTCAAAATGAGTAAATGCGAATTACCTCTAAAAGTATTGCAGATAGCCAAATTTTCTCAAGTAACTCATTCACCTACTTTTGGAAGAGCTTTCACTTGGTGAAGTTTCAGACCTGTAGCTAATTACTCACCTACTCAAAATGAGTAAATGCTAATTATCTCAAAAACTATTGCGGATACCCAATTTTTATCAAATAACTCATTCATGTACTTTTGGGAGAGCTTTCACATGGTGAAGTTTCAGACCCGTAGATAATTACTCACCTACTCAAAATGAGTAAATGCGAATTATCTCTTAAAAGTATTGCAGATAGCCAATTTTTCTCAAATAACTCATTCACCTACTTTTGGAAGAGCTTTCACATGGTGAAGTTTCAGACCCATAGCTAATTACTCACCTACTCAAAATGAGTAAATGTGAATTATCTCTAAAGGTATTGCAGATAGCCAATTTTTCTCAAATAACTCATTCACCTACTTTTGGGAGAGCTTTCACTCCGTGAAGTTTCAGACCCATAGCTAATTATTTACCTACTCAAAATGAGTAAATGCTAATTATCTGTAAAAGTATTGCAGATACCCAATTTTTATCAAATAACTCATTCATCTACTTGTGGGAGAGCTTTCACATGGTGAAGTTTCAGACCCATAGCTAATTACTCACCTACTCAAAATGAGTAAATGCGAATTATCTCTAAAAGTATTGCAGATTCTCAAATAAATCATTCACCTACTTTTGGGAGAGCTTTCACTTGGTGAAGTTTCAGACCCATAGCTAATTACTCACCTACTCAAAATGAGTAAATGCGAATTATCTCTAAAAGTATTGCAGAGAGCCAATTTTTCTCAAATAACTCATTCACCTACTTTTGGGAGAGCTTTCACTCTGTGAAGTTATAGACCCATAGCTATTTATTCACCTACTCAAAATGAGTAAATGCTAATTATCTGTAAAAGTATTGCGGATACCCAATTTTTATCAAATACTCATTCATCTACTTGTGGGAGAGCTTTCACATGGTGAAGTTTCAGACCCATAGCTAATTACTCGCCTACTCAAAATGAGTAAATGTGAATTATCTCTAAAAGTATTGCAGATAGCCAATTTTTCTCAAATAACTCATTCACCTACTTTTGGGAGAGCTTTCACTTGGTGAAGTTTCAGACCCATAGCTAATTATTCACCTACTCAAAATGAGTAAATGTGAATTATCTCTTAATAGTATTTTAGATTGCCAATTTTTCTCAAATAACTCATTCACCTACTTTTGGAAGAGCTTTCACACACGAAAATGAAAAATTGTGAATATCTCGGAAAAGCTATTTCTTCTCCTTTAATGCTCGGCAGGAGATGCACACTGCGGCAGTGGTCTTGACAAAAATTTTTGTCTCCCCAAAAATGGTGGCCATTTTGAATTTTGCTAGATAGAGCAGACTGCGCTGACTTTGGTTGCCACAACAGTATAAGGCTACAAACGAAGCATTTTCTTAATACTTTAGCACTCACCTTTATATCCTTTTCGGGACGCTTTGTTTTTGCTATGCAAAAACATTATCTTTTTTTTTGCGAGCGATCCTCTAGTTCATCTAGTTTTTGAAAAGCTGTCACATAGTAAAGTTTCAGACCTGTTGCACATTGAATAGCTGGGTAATAGCTACTGTAAAATTCTTACTACTGTAAAATTCTTACTATTTAGTAAAGTTATGAGATGATACATAGTAGTGTTGGTATTGTTTATCGATATTGAAATATTTACCAATTTATGCTAAATATACCGATATTGATAATGTAGGGTACAATATCAATATCGGAACATACTACTTTGTACACCCACCTCTACTGTATTTCATTAAAATAAAGTATAAAATTTGAAGGTTTTATTGCTTTTTGTGTCATTTTTTGTAACTATTACTTACTGCAAAAACAGAACTGCCATATTTGTTTATGTTTCGGGACACTACTAAAACTTGTGAAAGAGTTTGGAAGGTCTCCCCAGAAAGACATCTCATGCCCCGATATTTCAGTATTGATCGATGCGGAAGGTAAAATATGGTTTGATATCGATATACATACTTTTATTTGATACCAACACTAATACATAGTTTGGAACGCCATTGCATATAATAAACGAGAAATAGCCATTTTCTCATTTGTAGCTAAATAACAGAAGAAGTAAATGTCAAATATCTTTAAAAGTTTTGCAGTTAGGGTAATCTTTTCAAATATGTTATTCATTGAGTTTTTAATAACATATAATTTACTACTTCAAGCTTATTGTATCCACCAAACCTATGCTCATTTTGCCAATGAGTAACTCACCTGAAACTTCAACAGTATTCAATTTATAGTGTTTTTATCAAATATCTTGTTCAGCTACTTCTTGGTGTTCTGTGCCATGGCAAATTTTCAGAGCTATAGCTCCAAAGCTAACTGAGTAATAGCTGCTTTGCTATATTGCTAATGAGTAAATTGCTTGTAACTTCAAAAGTATTAAATTTAGACTTTTTTTATCAAGTACAATGTATGTTTCATGGACATTTTTAATTTTTTAATTTTTGCAAAATACAAAAATGCTTATATCTTGAAAACCATGCTAGATAGAGTAGACTGCGCTGACTTTGGTTGCCACAACAGTATAAGGCTAGAAACGAAGCATTTTCTTAATACTTTAGCACTCACCTTTATATCCTTTTCGGGACACTATGCAAAAACATTATCTTTTTTTTTTTGCGAGTGATCCTCTAGTTCTACCTTGGGTACACCACCGTGGTGTACGCAAGCACTGAATTCTACCTTGGGTACACCACCATGGTGTAAATATCCACTGCCTTCTGAAAAACAAGATGTCCCCCACAGGCATTTCTTTGAAAATGATTTACCTTTTTCCACTGGCTGGTTCTCATAGGTATAAGGTTGAATCTCTTCAAAGGTGATATGTATAACAGATATACATGTCTTCTACAACCTTGCAGACATTTGACCTTGAAGCTCTTAATTCAAGGTCATCCACGGAGTGCCAAAGAACCCCATGTAGCGGACTTTAATAGTACCTATATCTCCCTTATTATTGGTCCTAGAGGTTTGCAGTGTGAAACCAACCTATGGGAAATCATGGGCTGGGAATCTTCTGATGTGGTCAGATTTGACCTTGGATCCCTCCTTCAATGTCAAACAAGGATACTCAAACTTAAAAGTGCTTATAACTCGCTTATTATTGGCCCTAAAGGTTTGCAATGTGAAACCAACTTACAGGAAGTCATGGGCTTTGAATCTTTTGGTCAGATTTGACCTTGGGCCCCTCCTTCAAGGTTAAACGAGGATAGCCAAACATATAAGTGCTTATAACTCGCTTATTATTGGTCCTAGATGTTCACAGTGTAAAACCCATTATATTAAATCATGGGCTGGGAATCTTTTGATGTGTTCAGATTTGACCTTGGACCCCTCCTTCAAGGTCAAACGAGGATAGAGAAACTTAAAAGTGCTTATAACTCGCATATTGTTGGTCCTAGAGGTTTACAATTTGAAACCAACTTATACGAAATCATGGGCTGGGAACCTTGTGATTTAGTCAGATTTGACCTTGAGCCCCCCCCCCCCTTTCCATGTAAAATGAGGACAACCAAACTTTTAAAAGTGCTTATAACTTGCTTATTATTGATCCTAGAGGTTTGCAGTGTCAAACAAACTTGTAGAATATCATGGACTGGGAATCTTCTGATGTTGTCACATTTGACCTTTGGCCCCTCCTTCAAGGTCAAACGATGGTTCATTGGCTTTGGTGAGTTGTCTTTCTGGTGGATACAAATTTGCATCAGTTCTCCGATGCGTAGGTCTAGTTGTACTTTGAGTGTTGTATTGTTTTGTTTTTTGCTTTGTTGCGTGGTGTAACTATACCAATGTCACACATTTTGTCTTATTTTTATGAGTACCAAAATAAAATAATAATTCTTTAAAAAAAAGAATACAAGGTTGCAGTAACATGCGATAAAGATAAAACCAGTAATATATTTATTATTGTAAACTTACAGTAACATTGATGTTTATCATAGATGCCAGTCAGAAGTTTTGAACAGACTTTCTTGTCCAGTATAGATTGTTTTGATAAAGTAATACATATGTACATGGATGAAATATACTCAACAAAAATATTTGTTTTCTATTTAGAGTGTCCCAAGGACCAGTTATTTGATATTAAACATCTGTCATTACAGTCCTTATCTTATAAAAGAGATAAGATAACTTAGTGAATTATGTCTATGTTATAAGTGTTTTCCAACACTTTCTATAAATTTACTGTACACGTTCAAAGCAATGGTACAGACAGATTTACTAGAAATTCAGGTGTGATTGTCAACATATTTTAAAAAGTTAGGAAGTTGGTTATACTTCTGAAGGTAGCCCACTGTTTTGTGGAACCCCATATTAACTGATTCATTAAAAACTCATTTTGGATTCATGTAAATGATGTAGCTTTGTCTTAATTGTCAGGATAGTATAATTTGATAATAATTTTCTCTGTTTAGATTGAAGCAAACCAAACCAAGCATGTGAGAACATAGCCACAGAGTACTTGAGATGAAAGCACCCACAGACAGAAATTCATAGCATTCGTTTTAAAAGGTTTGTTGTACTGAATCCATCTTGAACCACTATTCAAGGTTAAAGGTCATACTTTGTAGCTACATGTAACTTTCTTGCTGCAATTTTTTGAAGAACAAAATGAAAGATACAAAAGCAACAAGTGTATCGGAGGCAGGCCTGGGGTATTCTATTTCTCCAATTTGGAGCTTCTATTATCTGACCGTAGTTAAAAGGATGAGACTTTGTTTAAATAACAAAAGGTTCATAAAATAGAAGACTTAAAGTGTTTCAGTGTCAGTTAGGATTGATATATTTAGAGGAATAGAAATTTCATTTGAAAAAAAAAAGATTTTTTTAGAATAATGGAAGTTTTGACAATAATACGTGTACTCTATCCAATAGGTTTTATTAAATGTGCAATGACAAGGAGTCTTAATTCTCGTAGCATTAGAGTTTCCTTACTTTTTGTATGGCTTGAGGAAATAAGTAACAATAACTTAAGTCTTTAGAGTCTGTGTGACATTAAATTCACTATTTTATGACTACTGTAAAGTCAAAAACGTATTATAATCTCACACTTCGTTAGGTTGTTCACTCTTTTTAATTTTAATCAATTTTATATCAAAGTTGGCAGAATGAATATCCTGACTTTTTGGTGACCTTACACTCCAAATGTCTATGAAGTGATGGCTTCCACTGAGTCATAAAATTTGGCTTAAACCCCTGGCTCATTTCTTTGTAAAGGTTTTTAAATTTAATATGGAGGTCAAACCTTTCCATGCAGGGGTCACCAGCTACAACTGAACAGGCTCATTTAAAGTTTGTTTCTGTTGTCTCCGAGTTGGATATCTTTGGTGCAATTCTATTGGATTTGCATTTGTTTAGGAAGCCTGTCAGCTGACATTATGGCATCACTCTGCGGCGTCTACTTGTCCGCATGAACATCTTCTCCTCCAAAAGTACAAGGCCCAGAGACATGCTGTTACTTTTAAAAGATACCTTAACTATCGAGGATAATAAATCGTAAAATTCATACATATCTGTCTGTTCCCCAGAGCTGTTAGAAGCGAGGTAGCCCCACTCAAAGTGTGAAAATTTCAACACTTTATCACAATTTTCTCATTGACTATTGAAGGGATTTCTTTCTTATTTTGCATATATGTACTAGGCCACAGGTAGATTCCTTTCTGTCAGTATAAGACCTGGATCTTTCTTAATTATTTTTTATGAATTTTTTAAATAAGTTTTAATGCATTAAAATTCATAAAATCATGTACTAAATCACGTATAACTTGAAAAGTATTGCATTTAGAGCATTTTGCTTAAATATGTTATTCAGCTACTTTTTTCATAGCTATAACATGGTGAGTAACTTGGGCATCTATCCCCATAGCTAACTGAACAATAGCTACTTTGTGACTTTTCAGTAACTTCCATAAGGAGTAAAATCACTTATACCTTAAAAACTACTGCATATACAGAATTTTGTATAAATATGTTATTCAGCTACTTTTGGGTGAGCTATAACATAGTAAAGTTGCAGACTTGTAGGTCATGGCATTGCTTAGTAATAGCTACTTTTATGTTATCACTGTTGAGTAAATCACTTATAACTTGACAACTTGCGTTTATTGTTTCATATGTTATTGTTTATTGTTTCATATGTTATTCACCTGTTTTGGGGTCAGCTATAACATAGTGAAATTCCAGACCTGTAGCTCATTGCATAACTGAGTAATAGCTACTTTGAGGTTCTAACTGTTGAGTAAATTGCTTGTAACTTGAAAACTATTACATTTAGTGAATTTTCTTTAATATGTTTATCTACTTTTTGTTAGCTATAATATAGTAAAAGTGCATACATATAGCTCCTGGCATAGCTGAACAATAGCTACTTTGAGGTTCTCAGTGTTGAGTAAATCAGTTGTAACTTGAAAACTATTGCATTAAGAGAACTTTGTACTAATATATTATTCAGCTACTTTTGGGTCAGCTATAACATAGTGAAATTGCAGACCTGTAACATCATTGCATAGCAGAGCAGTAGCTACTTTCAGGTTCTCACTGTTGAGTAAATCAATTGTAACATGAAAACTATTACATTTAGAGTATTTTGTTTAAATATGTTATTCAACTGCTTTTGGGTAAGCCATAGCATAGTAAAAGTGCTGACTTGTAGTTCAATACATAGCTGAGCAATAGCTATTTTGAGGTTCTCACTGTTGAGTAAATTGCTTATAACTTGAAAGCTATTGCATTTACAGTAATTTCTTTAAATATGTTATTCAGCTACTTTTCAGTCCTCTATAACATAGTGAAATTGCAGACCTGTAACATTATTGCATAGCTGAGTAATAGCTACTTTGAGGTTATCACTGTTGAGTAAATCAGTTGTAACTTGAAAACTATTACATTTACAGTAATTTCTTTAAATATGTTATTCACATACTTTGAGTCAGTTATAACATAGTAAAATTGCAGACACGTAGCTCATTGCTAGGGACGTCACGACTCCAAATATTTCATGTCGACTAATCGGTAAGTACTATTCGTGTTGACACCGAATAACCGTTGAATTAAAATAACATCCAAAAATCTTAAGTTTCATATTGTTAAAAGCATTGAAAACGATAAATATGTGAAATAAAATGAAAATATATGTATATAACCTGTAAAAATGAATAAATTTGCTGTTTTCCTGCGACTTTTGCTTCCTTTATTTCAGACAGGAAGTGGGCGATATAAGAGATACATAGTACTTCCGACTTTACGTGAATGAACCATTGTCGATTATTCGGTTAGTCATGATGCCCCTATTCATTGCATAGATGAACAATAGCTTTTTATTACGCTACAATAGCTTACCATGTGGGACTTAATGCTGTTCTCGGGCTGCCACACCCGGGGCCAACGTCTTAGAAAAAAAGACAGTTCTTGTTAGCCACCGGATACACTGCTAGTTGTCGTCACGTGATAACCTCTGACCTCTCGCCCTACTTTCTCGTTGGCCACGCGAATTAGCAATGCTTTATTTTGCAAGGAATATTATTTCATTTTTACAAGGATATACTTATTGTTGGATATGGAAACTACACCAGTTTCTTTATTTTATTGCATAGAATCACAATTCGATGCCTTTTCATAGTTCAGATAAGTATCTTTACTATATTTTACAACTGAAGTCCACTTCCGGATTCACGTAAAGCAATGGCGACTCGTTTATGGGGTTTCTTTATATATGCCTGTCAGTAAAATAAAATAAAACAAAATATTTAAGCCCTATCTGCTTCATTATTGGACCCCTTTTAGGGTTTGAAAGTGTATAAATGTAACACAAACGAGTCCTGGCCGAGTAAAATCTCCGGAAACAACTTCCGTTTTATTGTCGAGACAGCATTTTCTTGTAATGCGCGTCTCGCGTTGGTAGTTTTTATACAGGAATATATGCCTGTTGAAATCAAATTAAATAGATTTTGCAAGGGTTTACCCCCGTTCTTTTACTCTATTGGTCCATTTTAAGGGTTAAAATATGATATAAAGCACGATTCTAACTGGGGGAATCCTCGGGGAAACCCCTGTGATGACGTCACGTCTAGCCGCATGTGCTGAGAGACGCGGGTTTCTTACAGTACGTTTATAAATATAAATAAAATAAAATAATATATTTTATCCCTTCTTCCCTGTATTATTGACCATTTATAAGGTTAATACTTAAATAAACAGGAATAGAATTCTTCATTAATCGTCTAGACATTACGTGTCTCTTTAGGCTATAAGGTAACCTTGGTTACCCATTATTTTAATTATATTTTAATTCATCCAGTTTTAAATTATAATTACTTGTTTTTTAGATTCTATGTTATTTAATAAAATTCTGTGTAATTTCTGCTTTCATTATCTCACAACTAGCCCTACCTGCAGTGAGGTGGGTGGGGCAGGTGACCTTGTGTCACAGTTGATTTACTTACGTAAATCTCAAAAGGAACATCAGCGCTGCAGTGAGGGTGGTACCATTATACCTGGGTCTAATGGTAACACCGCTAATAGTTGGGGAGCATTTATTATTTCCTCGATTACAATTTTAAGAACTACTTTTTACCGAACTCATACCTAACTAAATGGGTGAATGCTAAGCTCTGTATAGTGGTACAGTGGGACCTGCCTCCTCGCTAGTTCTTCCCTGGTGGTACAGTGGGACCCCACCTCCTCTCTAATTCTTTCCTAGTGGTACAGTGGGACCTGCCTACTCCCTAGTTCTTGCCTGGTGGCACAGTGGGACCCACCTCCTCGCTAGTTCTTCCCTGGTGGTACAGTGGGACCCACCTCCTCTCTGCTTCTTCCCTAGTGGTACAGTGGGACCTGCCTCCTCCCTAGTTCTTCCCTGGTGGCACAGTGGGACCCACCTCCTCTCTAGTTCTTCCCTAGTGGTGTAGTGGGACCCGCCTCCTCCCTAGTTCTTCCCTGGTGGCACAGTGGGACCCACCTCCTCTCTAGTTCTTCCCTAGTGGTATAGTGGGACCCGCCTCCTCGCTAGTTCTTCCCTGGTGGTACAGTGGGACCCGCCTCCTCGCTAGTTCTTCCCTGGTGGCACAGTGGGACCCGCCTCCTCTCTAGTTCTTCCCTGGTGGTACAGTGGGACCCGCCTCCTCGCTAGTTCTTCCCTGGTGGTACAGTGGGACCCAATCCTGACAAGCTACTTCACTACATGCAAATTGTTCCCTGGTGGCAAAGTGGGATCCACATCTGCCCAACTCCTTCACAATTTTTCCCACGTGGCACATCTGGACCTGCCTCCTTTCTGGTTCTCCCCATGGTACAGTGGGACCCATCCCTGTTAAACTTCTTCCCCACATGAAAAATGTATTCCTAGTTGCACAGTGGGCCCCACTCATGCACAAATTCTTCCATACTTCATGAATTTTTGCCTAGTGGTACAGTGGGTCATGCCTCCTCTCTAATTCCACCCTGATGGTACAGTGGGACCGATCCCTGTGAAACTTCTTCCCCACATTCAAATTAATATTCCTAGTAGCACAGTGGGCCCCACTCCTGCACAAATTCTTCCATACTTCATGATTTCTTCCCTAGTGGCAAGTCCCTACTTCCACTGTACCACTAGGGAAGAACTAGAGAGGAGGCGGGTCCCACAGTACCACCAGGGAAGAACTAGCGAGGAGGCAGGTCCCACTGTACCACCAGGGAAGAACTAGCGAGGAGGTGGGTCCCACTGTGCCACCAAGGAAGAACTAGCGAGGAGGCAGGTCCCACTGTACCACCAGGGAAGAACTAGAGAGGACATGGGTCCCACTGTGACACTAGGGAAGAAATCGTGAAGTAAGGAAGAACTAGAGAGGAGGTGGGTCCCACTGTGCCACTAGGGAAGAAATCTTGAAGCAAGGAAGAACTAGGGCAGAAGTGGGTCCCACTGTGCCACCATGGATGAAATTGCATGCAGGGAAGAAGTTTGGCAGGGGTGGGTCCCACTGTACCACTAGGGAGGAACTGGAGAGAATGTAGGTCTCACTGTGCCACTAGGGAAGAATTAGAGAAGAGGTGGGTCCCACTGTGCCACTAGGGAAGAAATCGTGAAGTAAGAAAGAACTAGGGAAGGAGTGGGTCCCACTGTGCCACCATGGATGAAATTGCATACAGGGAAGAAGTTTGGCAGGGGTGGGTCCCACTGTACCACTAGGGAGGAACTAGAGAGGAGGCAGGTCCCACTGTGCCACTTAGAAGAAACTGTGAAGTAGGGAAGAACTGGGGCAGGAGTGGGTCCCACTGTGAAACCAGGGACAAATTTGCATGTAGGGAGGAAGTTTGGCAGGGGTTGGTCCCACTGTGGATGAACTAGCGAGGAGACAGGTCCCACTGTACCACTAGTAAAGAACTTAAATATTTTTCATGAAATAATAATTGCTCTTTCCTGGGTCTCACTGTGCCACTTGGCGTTTGTTAAACGGGTCTCACTGTACCACTGGCACCATTAGACCCAGGTGTAATGGTACCCTCTCCTCTTTCTTCGCTGAACCAGGTCCTCGTAAATCTAGTTGTGTAGTTCCTTCGAAGAAGGAAAGGCAAAGCTTCCTTGGAAGCTTACCTTAAAGAAAGCTTACATAGAAATTATAATATCCAACTTCTTTCTCCAGGGTGGATCAGATCCCTGCTTAAATTCAGATAAGATCTTAGTTCATCCGAGATTTTTAATGCATCCGAGAATCGGATGCAGTATTCTCAACTTCTATTCAACCCAGTATGATTTGATACTCGGTTTTCATTGCATCTCTCGGATCATCTGAAATCTAATGCTTGGTGGATTGTATGTAGATCTGATCCTCGGATGATCGGATCATCTACTCTGATGTTCGGATGTTGATTCCAGATCAGAACACTAACAATCCTCACACACACAAAAAAAAAAAAAAAAAAAAAAAAAAAACTTGGAGTAATAGTTCACCAGCCTGGCAGTAGATATCACCTATTGGAGGCTTGGGTCCAAGTTCAAAAAGTCCAAGTCCTCAAGCCCAAGAGGCCTTCTAAACAAGGTCCTTCATTCAGTCCTGGCTCTATATTTTAGGGAAGTAGGTTGCCTGACTTCACCCTAACCAATTTTTGAGGACATTGAAACTTAGGCAGTTTTTTGAACCTCCCTGCCCCCAGGGAATTTATGCCTAGATCCTCCACAGTCTGGACTCTGAATGATTTACTAGACCAACAGGAACTTGGGCAGTTTAATTTCCCTTAAAATGGAACAAGTTTTCAAATTTGTATCTCCTTAGGGGCCTCCTTGGGTAAGCCCCTCCTCCCCTTCTGGTCAGCAAGAGTTGAGCTTCAGGCTGCTCTTCACTAGGTTTTTTTTTCTGAATACAACCTGGTTATATATATATATGTTAAGACAGTAGCAAGGCTACTACCAGACAGGTCAAACTCAATTCCATGGTGCATATAAGTAGTCAAAAGGGGTATGGTGAATTCAGGTGAGATACTGGATCTTTAGATCTTAAAGTTCCCCATTCACAACTACTTTAGGAGGGACAGGAGTCCCTCATCAAGGCACCTGTAATAACACTTAGGGTTTAGGCCCTGTTAATCAACCCTTTCCAATTCCCCACATCTAGAGGCTCCTACAGGAACCACCCCAATGGGGGTCATTCCATCCCTAGCAGTATCCATCGTTTTCCCCAGGTAGGGGGAAATCGAGTAGCCGAGGCTCCAAGGTCTTTGGACCCACTCCAGGGGACGAGGGCATAAAAACCCTTCCCCCCAATGACTCCTCCAGCCTCACTCAGTCCACCAGTAGGAGTTCTCCGTTCTTTCAGATTAGACTGGCAAACAAATCCTGTCATTCTTTTTAATCCAAGTCCAGTCAGGCTCCTGACCCGGTCAGAATACAAGGCCCTTCAAAGACCAAGTCCTGGCCTCTGTATCCAGTCTCTTATGTCAAGAACGCAATAGAAAGGGTGGAAAATGTAAAATCTCTCGGGTTTTACAGTCGCCTGTTCCTAGTACCAAGCCTCACCTAAGGTGGAGGCCAGTCATAGACCTAAACAGGCTCAACACTTTTCTACACGTAGAAAAGTTCAAAATGGAAACTCCAGAGTTCATCAGGACCTCCCTGATTCCAGGGGAGTGGGTATCGTCGATAGATCTATCGGACACTTACCTACACATCCCCATCCATCCATACTCAAGGAAATACCTAAGGTTTTGCTACAAGTCACAGGTGTTCCAATTCACCTCCCTCCCATTTGGACTAGTCACAGCCCCCCAGGTCTTTACAATGATCGTAAAGGAAGTGAAACTAATGGCCCTCTCAAGAGGACTCAGAATTCACCAATACCTGGACGACTGGCTGATCAGGTCCCAGTCTCAGGAGGAAGCCCAAGTGAACACATAGGCAGTGGTAGACCTAACTCAGTCCTTGGGGTGGATAATAAATCAGGAAAAATCAGAACTGAAACCTACTCAGGTGTTTTTCGTTCATGGGCTACGAATACCACCTAGATTCAGCCCTTGTAAAACCCACTCAAGAGAGATGGCTCAAACTTCAGGATTTGATCCTACTACTCGAGTCAAAACGTGTTTTGACTGCAAGATGTTTGATGTCTCTAATTGGGTTGCTAGTCTCAATGGAGAAATGGTCCCGGAGGGACGCCTTCACAGGAGGCCCTTTCATTTTCATCTCAAGGAGCACTGGAGATATCCTCAGTCGCTGGACAACCTCCTTCCTTGGACAGAAGCCATTGCAGCCCACCTAGATTGGTGGCAAAATCCCTCAAACGTGATGAAAGGTGCAGACCTTCATCCCAAACACCACAGTATCCAACTCTTTACCGACGCCTCACACGAAGGTTGGGGCGCTCACTTAGACCAAAAATTCCACAAAGGGTCTGTGGTCAGATCGGGAAAAAAGGCTACACATATATGTCCTAGAATTGAAGGCGGTCTCCCTGGCCCTTCGAGACTTCAAGGACCAGTGCCAGAATCAAACAGTGTTAGTTGCGATGTACAACTCAACAGTGGTAGCCTACATCAACAACAAGGAGGAACACACTCAGTAGAGATGTGCGCTCTCCTGTGGAAGATCACGACCTGGGGCCATCACTACCTCATAACATTGAAAGCCAGGCACGTTCTAGGGTGCCTGAATGTGATGGCCGACCTACTGTCCAGGTCCAACCAAGTGCAGTCAACAGAATGGTCTCTTCACCCCCAGGTGTTCAAACAGATCTGCCAGAAGTGGTTCACACCTCATGTAGACTTATTTGCCACTCACCTGAACCACAAGCTCCCACTGTACGTGTCTCCTATCCCAGACCCAAGGGCCTGGGACATAGATGCTCTAAACATAAACTAGACCAACCTCACGGCCTAGGCGTACCCTCCTACGGCTCCTTCACAAGGTGATCCAAAAGATCAGGCAATGTTATTGTCTGATCATCGTAATAGCCCCAGGCTGGCCAGGGATGCCCTGGTTTTGGGACCTAGTGCAGCTCTCAACAGAGATCCCACTACAACTCCCAGTGTCAACGACCCTACTCAAACAGTCCCACAACTATGTGTTCCACAACAATCCACAACAGCTGAACCTCCACGCCTGGTGTCTAGGAGTGGACAACTCCAAGAACAAGGCTTCTCTGTGGAGGTGGCAGAGAGAATTGCTGCCCCTCAGCGGTCATCAACAAGGACCATCTACAGGTCAAAGTGGGCCCTATTTGAAAAATGGTGCAGAGAAAATTCGGTGGTTTTCTCCACTCCATCTGTGAAACGAATCTCAGATTTTTTCATGTACCTGTACCAAGACTTAAACAGGCGCCCCTCGACCGTTGATGGTTACAGGACTGCAATCGTTGACACTTTGGGCCCAACGGCCCAACACATTACACACAATGCAGACCTTCATAGGTTACTCTCCAGTTTTCACAGGGATCGTCCTAAGAGTTCCAGAAATTTACCCAAGTGGAACCTTTCTGTTGTCCTTAACGAGCTCACTAAAGCACCATTTGAGCCCATGAAAGACACAGACCTCAAACATCTTACTCTAAAACTGCTTTCTTGCTAGCTTTGGCCTCCGGCAATCGCCGCAGCGAAATCCATGCCTGGGTCGCAAACAAGTATCTAATCTAGGCCAATGGGAAAAGGTTGCCTTGTTCCCCTCTTCTGATTTCATAGCCAAAAACCAACTAGCAAGAGAAGGTTCTCAAAGTGTATCTCCGGTGACTATTCCTGCTTTGACTACCATTGTAGAAAGACAATTTAAGGAAGACAGGACCCTGTGTCCCGTGCGGGCCCTGAGGTTTTATTTGGACCGAACAAAGACCTGAGAGGGTCTCGTTCTCTCCTTTTCATCTCCTTTACCAAAGGACATACCTCAGACATCAGACCCCCTACTCTCTCTTCATGGTTGAAACAAACCATCCTACTTTGTTACAAACAAGCAGATCAACAAGCCTTGGACTTGGTCCAAGTCAAAGCGCATGACATCCGGGCCTTCGCGGCCTCTAAGGCCTTTTACGGTGGGGTATCGGTGGACCAATCATGCAAGCCTGTCACTGGAAAGCTCACAACACATTTACAAATTTTTACCTAAAAGACCTTACTTGGTCGGACACCGACAACAATATATATCTGGGACCCGTAGTGGCGGCACAACAAGTCCTAGATCCTTCCCCTCAGACCAGTTGTCCTCGGAAAGAAAAAAGGGGGGGGGCACATCCGCTACAACCAAGTCTTCAGGAGTCTCTCCCAGGATCTAGGTATTCCTTTACCTTCAAGATGTTACGGGTAAGGTCATTTTTGTTTTTCAGTTATCAAGTAACTTCTATTAAGGACTTATTTAGTTGTCATTAATCTCATATTCAGGTTGTAAAAAATTTATGAGATGTCCAACCATGGGTTGGTCAGTCACTAGTGAAGGGCCCTCAGGGACCCTTAGATCTCGAAGTGAGCACTGCTGCACTTCCGTCCTACAATCAAACATCTAGACAGTTTCAGCACTGTCTCTCATTTTATTTAGGTTTTTGGCTCATTACAGGCCCGGTCTTCGGGATCGGGGCACTGTAAATGGGACTCAGACTGGTATTTCTGGCACTATTCTGTACATATTAATTCAAAATCTTAGAAAAAATGACATACCTTCCAGTCTCAGCTGTAATCCCGCCACCGGGCGGTTGAATTCAGCATTAAGTCCCACATGGTAAGCTATTGTAGCGTAATAAAATTGTAAATTTTAATTACTTAAATGTAGCTTTTATAAGCTACAAGCTTACCATGTGGGACTTAGAAGAGTCCCACCCTGCCTCCCCGCTGTTTACAGCTGAGGGGTAGGTTTTAGAAAATTTCAACGAGAAAGTAGGGCGAGAGGTCAGAGGTTATCACGTGACGACAACTAGCAGTGTATCCGGTGGCTAACAAGAACTGTCTTTTTTTCTAAGACGTTGGCTGTGTGGCAGCCCGAGAACAGCATTAAGTCCCACATGGTAAGCTTGTAGCTTATAAAAGCTACATTTAAGTAATTATGTCCACCCCCCTGGGGGGTGGATATATTATTTTTGCTTTTTTCGCCGTCCGATGTCCGGCGTCCGGCGTCCGGCGTCCGATGTCCGGCGTCACGCATGGTTTCCGCTCATTTAAAGGAAAAGTATTAGAGCTATTGTCACCAAATTTGGTATGCAGGCTTATTGGGTCAGTAGCTTGCTTGGGATTGCTTTTGGCTGTTGTACCTCTTTTGCTTACTGAGTAATACTTAAGTACAGCTATTTTCAGTACCCATTGGTTTCCGTGCATTTAAGCCAAAATAATTAAAGATATTTTACTACAATTTTGAATACAAGATTGTTATGTCCATAGCTCGCTTGGTATTGCATTTGGGACTGATAGCTTTGTCAGTACATGAGTAATAGCCATTTAGGTACTTCATTGTGTATTTTCAGTACTACTTTTGAGTAATTTGCTAATATCTCAGAAACCGTGTGAGATAGAGCGATTTCGTCGAAATTTTCGACCCACAGGGTATTTAAGGAATGTAATATTTGCAATTTTCAAAAAATTTTCCCCTCCCCAAAAATGGCGGCCATTTTGAATTTTCGAATTTTTGCCAAAAATGGCAAAACACTAATTTGCTTCTATCTCCTTAACCGTGCGAGATAGAGCGATTTCGTCAAAATTTTCGACCCACAGGGTATCTGAGCATTGTACTCTTGGTAATTTTAAAAAAATTTTCCCCTCCCCAAAAATGGCGGCCATTTTGAATTTTCGAATTTTTGCCAAAAATGGCAAAACACAAATTTGCTTCTATCTCCTTAACCGTGCCAGATAGAGCGATTTCGTCAAAATTTTTGACCCACAGGGTATCTGAGCATTGTGCTCTTGGTAATTTTTCCAAAAATTTTCCCCTCCCCAAAAATGGCGGCCATTTTGAATTTTCGAATTTTTGCCAAAAATGGCAAAACACTAATTTGCTTCTATCTCCTTAACCGTGCGAGATAGAGTGATTTCGTCGAAATTTTCGACCCACAGGGTATCTAAGGAATGCAATTTTTGCAATTTTCAAAAAATTTTCCCCTCCCCAAAAATGGCGGCCATTTTGAATTTTCGAATTTTTGCCAAAAATGGCAAAACACAAATTTGCTTCTATCTCCTTAACCGTGCCAGATAGAGCGATTTCGTCAAAATTTTCGACCTACAGGGTATCTGAGCATTGTGCTCTTGGTAATTTTTACAAAATTTTCCCCTCCCCAAAAATGGCGGCCATTTTGAATTTTCGAATTTTTGCCAAAAATGGCAAAACACTAATTTGCTTCTATCTCCTTAACCGTGCGAGATAGAGCGATTTCGTCGAAATTTTCGACCCACAGGGTAACTAAGGAATGCAATCTTTGCAATTTTCCAAAAATTTTCCCCTCCCCAAAAAATGGCGGCCATTTTGAATTTTCGAATTTTTGCCAAAAATGGCAAAACACAAATTTCCTTCTATCTCCTTAACCGTGCCAGATAGAGCGATTTCGTCAAAATTTTCGACCCACAGGGTATCTGAGCATTGTACTCTTGGCAATTTTTAAAAAAATTTCCCCTCCCCAAAAATGGCGGCCATTTTGAATTTTCGAATTTTTGCCAAAAATGGCAAAACACTAATTTGCTTCTATCTCCTTAACCGTGCGAGATAGAGTGATTTCGTCGAAATTTTCGACCCACAGGGCATCTAAGGAATGCAATCTTTGCAATTTTCCAAAAATTTTCCCCTCCCCAAAAATGGCGGCCATTTTGAATTTTCGAATTTTTGCCAAAAATGGCAAAACACAAATTTCCTTCTATCTCCTTAACCGTGCGAGATAGAGCGATTTCGTCGAAATTTTCGACCCACAGGGTATCTAAGGAATGCAATCTTTGCAATTTTCAAAAAATTTTCCCCTCCCCAAAAATGGCGGCCATTTTGAATTTTCGAATTTTTGCCAAAAATGGCAAAACACCAATCTGCTTCTATCTCCTTAACCGTGCGAGATAGAGCGATTTCGTCAAAATTTTCGACCCACAGGGCATCTGAGCATTGTACTCTTGGTAATTTTTAAAAAATTTTCCCCTCCCCAAAAATTGCGGCCATTTTGAATTTTCGAATTTTTGCCAAAAATGGCAAAACACAAATTTGCTTCTATCTCCTTAACCGTGCCAGATAGAGCGATTTTGTCAAAATTTTCGACCCACAGGGTATCTGAGCATTGTGCTCTTGGTAATTTTTACAAAATTTTCCCCTCCCCAAAAATGGCGGCCATTTTGAATTTTCGAATTTTTGCCAAAAATGGCAAAACACTAATTTGCTTCTATCTCCTTAACCGTGCGAGATAGAGTGATTTCGTCGAAATTTTCGACCCACAGGGTATCTAAGGAATGCAATTTTTGCAATTTTCAAAAAATTTTCCCCTCCCCAAAAATGGCGGCCATTTTGAATTTTCGAATTTTTGCCAAAAATGGCAAAACACAAATTTGCTTCTATCTCCTTAACCGTGCCAGATAGAGCGATTTCGTCAAAATTTTCGACCTACAGGGTATCTGAGCATTGTGCTCTTGGTAATTTTTACAAAATTTTCCCCTCCCCAAAAATGGCGGCCATTTTGAATTTTCGAATTTTTGCCAAAAATGGCAAAACACTAATTTGCTTCTATCTCCTTAACCGTGCGAGATAGAGCGATTTCGTCGAAATTTTCGACCCACAGGGTAACTAAGGAATGCAATCTTTGCAATTTTCCAAAAATTTTCCCCTGCCCAAAAAATGGCGGCCATTTTGAATTTTCGAATTTTTGCCAAAAATGGCAAAACACAAATTTCCTTCTATCTCCTTAACCGTGCCAGATAGAGCGATTTCGTCAAAATTTTCGACCCACAGGGTATCTGAGCATTGTACTCTTGGTAATTTTTAAAAAATTTTCCCCTCCCCAAAAATGGCGGCCATTTGAATTTTCGAATTTTTGCCAAAAATGGCAAAACACTAATTTGCTTCTATCTCCTTAACTGTGCGAGATAGAGTGATTTCGTCGAAATTTTCGACCCACAGGGTATCTAAGGAATGCAATCTTTGCAATTTTCAAAAAATTTTCCCCTCCCCAAAAATGGCGGCCATTTTGAATTTTCGAATTTTTGCCAAAAATGGTAAAACACAAATTTGCTTCTATCTCCTTAACCGTGCGAGATAGAGCGATTTCGTCGAAATTTTCGACCCACAGGGTATCTAAGGAATGCAATCTTTGCAATTTTCCAAAAAATTTTCCCCTCCCCAAAAATGGCAGCCATTTTGAATTTTCGAATTTTTGCCAAAAATGGCAAAACACAAATTTGCTTCTATCTCCTTAACCGTGCGAGATAGAGCGATTTCGTCGAAATTTTCGACCCACAGGGTATCGAAGGAATGCAATCTTTGCAATTTTCCGAAAAATTTTCCCCTCCCCAAAAATGGCGGCCATTTTGAATTTTCGAATTTTTGCCAAAAATGGCAAAACACAAATTTGCTTCTATCTCCTTAACCGTGCGAGATAGAGCGATTTCGTCGAAATTTTCGACCCACAGGGTATCGAAGGAATGCAATCTTTGCAATTTTCCGAAAAATTTTCCCCTCCCCAAAAATGGCGGCCATTTTGAATTTTCGAATTTTTGCCAAAAATGGCAAAACACAAATTTGCTTCTATCTCCTTAACCGTGCGAGATAGATCGATTTCATCAAAATTTTCGACCCACAGGTATTTCAGCATTGTATTCTTGGCAATTTAAAAAAAAATTTCCCGTCCCCTAAAATGGCGGCCATTTTGAATTTTCAAATTTTTGTCAAAAATGGCAAAACACAAATTTGCTTCTATCTTCTTAACCATGCGAGATAGAGCGATTTCGTCGAAATTTTCAACCCACAGGGTATCTAAGGAATGTAATCTTTGCAATTTTCCAAAAATTTTCCCCTCCCCAAAAATGACAGCCATTTTGAATTTTCGAATTTTTGCCCAAAATGGAAAAACACAAACTGGCCTTAACCGTGCAAAATAGAGTTATTTCGTTGAAATTTTCGACCCATAGGGTATCTAAGAAATGTACTCTTGGCAATTTTCAAAAAAATTTCCTTTTCCCAAAAATGGCGGCCATTTTGAATTTTCAAATTTTTGCCAAAAATAGAAA
Source organism: Sabellastarte sp. h YS-2021 (assembly GCA_964017235.1). Lineage (NCBI taxonomy): Eukaryota > Metazoa > Annelida > Polychaeta > Sabellida > Sabellidae > Sabellastarte > Sabellastarte sp. h YS-2021. The sequence continues at coordinate 121,443,842 of OZ024930.1, read as the reverse complement.
AACAGGAATTTGCTTCTATCTTCTTAACCGTGCCAGATAGAGTGATTTCGTCAAAATTTTCAACCCAACCAATGCAAAAAGGCATGAAGCTGAAATAATTTACATCTACACTAACAAATATTTAAGCATCATTGATATATTTTACAAATGAAACAGGGTCTTGTAAGACTACTGTACAATTTGGGCAAAAGGTTCATGGGTGGACATTACACATGATAATGTGTGTTCTTCTATGCTATCCTGTTTCTATTCGCATCTACTATCAACAGGGCGGCCGATTTCTAGTTAAAATTTACAAATTTACATGGTTCTCACTGTTGAGTAAATCAGTTGTAACTTCAAAACTATTGCATTGAGTATTTTGTTTAAATATGATATTCACCTACTTTTGGGTCAACTATAACATAGTAAAACTGCAGACCTGAAGCTCATTGCTTAGCTGAGTAATAGTTACTTTGAGGTTTTCAGTGTTGAGTAAATCAGTCGTATCTTGAAAAATTTTGCATTTAGAGAATTTTGTTTAAATATGTTATTATCTACTTTTGAGACAGCTATAACATAGTAAAATTGCAGACCTGTAGCTCAATACATAGCTGAGCAATAGCTATTTTCAGGTTCTCACTGTTGAGTAAATCAGTTGTAAGTTGAAAGCTATTCTATTTACAGTATTTTTTAAAATATATTGCTCACCTACTTTTGGGTCAGCTATAATATAGTGAAATTGCAGACCTGTAGCTCATGGCACAGCTGAGCAATAGCAAGTTTCAGGTTCTCACTGTTGAGTTAATCAGTTGTAACTCGAAAACTATTGCATTTACAGTATTTTGTTTAAATAAGTTGTTCATCTACTTTTTGGTCAGCTATAACATAGTGAAATTACATACCTGTAGCTCATGTCATAGCTGAGTAATAGCTACTTTGAGGTTATCACTGTTGAGTAAATAAGTTGTAACTTGAAAACTATTGCATTTAGAGTATTTTGTTTAAATATGCTATTCACCTAATTTTTGGTCAGCTATAACACAGTGAAATTGCAGACCTGTAGCTCATTACTTCTTTCAAGATGCCTTTTAGTATGCACCGCGGAGACGTCTTTTTAGTCGAATCTTTGATTCGAGTTATGTACTGAGTTGCGGCCACGATTTTAAATTGGCCGTTTAAACCCTTAAATATCAAATTCTGAATAATATTTGTTCACATATCGGTACATTAAGGTGTATATTATACACTCTGCCATTTTGAAAATTTTTAATGCTTTTATTCAGTTATATTTTATAAAGTAAAAAGCTTGTCTAGCACTTCGTCTGGCTTTCTCAAAGAACCCGTATGTCCTAGAAACTATTGTTTTCCCCATTGTGATGGCCTACTCGAACGAGTCTTTTTTAACGGTTTCGTCTGCTGGTTTCTAGATGTGGAAACCCCAATTAATTTATTGGTCTGCTGGTTTATCACGCAGTCACTGTTAATATAAAATTGTTGTCTGCGCATCTACAGTCTATTATCATTTGTCAAACAAATAAACCGCAAAGAAATTAATGAATGAAGTGACGTCACGGTAGTACTATACATTTTTCGTTCAGCCAATCAGAATCGAGGACACCTCTGGCAGAGACAATGAAAATATTTCAAATTCCGTAGTTCTACATTCAACCACTCGAAGGCGCTTTTGCATGTCCTAGAAGTTATCACGATGGGGTTTCTAACAACATTTTACAAATATATAATCCAGCAATATTTTACTGTCACCGCACCTCACTCTGTCTTCTCGCAATATTTAAAACAAAATATCAAATGCTGGTAGTTGTACACCCACAGAGTGATAAAAACTTGAGGCTACGATGGGGTTTCTAACAACATTTTACAAATATATAATCCAGCAATATTTTACTGTCGCCGCACCTCACTCTGTCTTCTCGCAATTGACCCTTTGCATCGACGTCATTATGTGACGTCAGGATGACGTTTTCAGTGAACAACGTCCATGTTGGACGGCAAAACACGGATTATTAGTGCTGTGCTGTGACAAAAAAAAATAAACTTCTGTCTTTATAAATCATATATTTGAGTTCTGTAAACAAGGAAATAATACTAAATATATTTCCTTTATGAAGGCACAGCTTTTAAAAATATTACTTATCATTTTGATATTTTATGGGAATGTTTGTTAGATTTCACTTGCAATTGGGAAAACTTTACACAAAAAATATATATCGAAAGTACACAACATTTAAATGAAAATTTCTCTTTGAATAATTTGTCCATTTTTGTTCTGTAAGAGGTATATTGATGCGAAGGAAATCAACCATTCGGTAAAATGAAAATAAGGAATTATTCTGTGGCCTAACATTTTCATATCTGTCTGTACTTTGGACACACATTACAGAAAAACGGATATTTTGCATTTTACTACAAGTTCAATGCTCTATATCTCGACAATCATGCATCCTAATGTTATTTTGCAAACAGTACCAGATAGGATAATGCTTGTACTTTTATGTGTGCAATTTTGAAGTCAATAAGATGAATATTTATTTTATAACTAATTTTAAAAATAATGTATCTCTTCCAATGTGTCCCGTTTGTTGTGCACAGACATGTTCATTCAAGCGTGATGTTTTGCCGTCCAAATCATAATACGTAACATTGTGACGTAAGATGCAAAGGGTCAATATATAAAACAAATAAAATATCAAATGCTGGTAGTTGTACACCCACAGAGTGATGAAAACGTGAGGCTACAATGGTGTTTCTAACAATATTTTAAATATATATAATCCAGCAATATTTTACTGTCACCGCACCTCACTCTGTCTTCTCGCAATATTTAAAACAAATAAAATATCAAATGCTGGTAGTTATACACCCACAGAGTGATGAAAACGTGAGGCTACAATGGTGTTTCTAACAACATTTTACAAATATATAATCCAGCAATATTTTACTGTCACCGCACCTCACTCTGTCTTGCGGGCGATAATACCAAGTTTACAGATTTCAACACCCACTGCTGTCCTAAGATTCGACTCTGTGGTTGGCAGAAAGCTAACCACTTCACCCTAGTTTTGTAAATAAAACTATAAACCCTGTTTGGAACATAAGTCGTGGCGATTATTAACTGTTTTCAACATATATTGCAAGGAAACTAAATAATATCCACATCATGTGTAATCTGTTTTTTTTTACCAATGTTGTAGCCTGTATATGCATGCTCATTGATAGTACGGGTATTATCGGCCCAGATTTATTGTGAGTTATTTCTATTTTATTTATATTTAGTCCATTGTTGATTTTCACTGTTGTGGCTGTCAATATCTCCTGAATATCATTATCATTCTGCAGTTTCTAGTCACTCCAATTGTTGTTTTTTCACTGTTGTGGTTGTCAATATCTCCTGAATACCATTATCTATTTTGTAGTTTTTTAGTCACTCCAATACTTCCTTTAGCTTAAGGCCATCCCCTCTTTTTTTATTCTAGAGGCTCAGTGAGGAGTGTAGGGTGCCCGTGAGTCGGACGGAATTAGAGTGGACAAACTGTGTCACATAGTAACCAACTTAGCATTGAGGCATACTGGTGTTACTCCTCATGGTCCTGTTCTTAGTTTAGGGAACTGGAGTGCAATGTCTACCATCCGCTGGGTGTTTCTCTTACTGTTGTTTTGGAGAAAGTCAGGATGCAGTGATCCCAAAGTGTTTATTCCGTTGACTGCTCATGGTCTTACTTCATTACCTGCCACTGTGGCCTAGCGGGTAACACACTTGTCTAGGAACTCAGAGGACGTGGGTTCAAACCCAGGTACAGGCAGATACATAGTGGCTCGGATGACCACTTAAAATGGCGGTCCTCTGTCATTGGGTCCTATCCCCAGTGGCAGGCTAAAGAACCTCAAGGACGTTGATAAATGGTCATCCTTGAGCCTCTATCTTCAAGTTAGGGGAATGTCAGTTACTTGTGAGTTGGGGCTGTACCTGTGCAGTCGGATTGGTTAAATAGCGCTTTGAGTCCTGTACTATATGGAGATATTGCGCTGAGTATAAATACACAATACAATACAATACAATTACCACGCCCCTACAGACTCCATAGCTATGTCCTGAATACACATCATTTCCCTTGTGTGGCTAAGCCTCATGGTCTTGTAACCCTATTTGTTGCTTTGCGGTGACATCTCCCTTAATCCTGGACCAATCTCTTTTGGGGCAGTAAATTGCCGATCTGTAAGAAACAAGGGAACGTGCATCAATGATACTGTAACAGTACATTCTGTCAACATTCTTGCTGTCACTGAAACACATATTCGCCGGGAGGATACGGACAGCCTTCTACATTACATCACCCAGACAGGTTTCAAATTCTGCCACAAATCCCGTATTCATGGCCGGGGTGGTGGTGTTGGATTTTTTTTCAACAAAGCTATACAGTTTAGATCAGTGGATACTCCTACTTTCTGTTCCTTTGAAAATATTAGCATTGCAATTGGGTCTGCGGCTCAACCGCTTGTGTTGACTTGTGTTTATCGTCCACCTGGCTCATGCTCTGACAGTTTCCTGGACCAATTTCTCAATCTTTTAGAATACTTATCCTCAGTTTCTCCCTCATTCCTAATTTGTGGTGATTTTAATATTCATGTGGATACTTCTTCAAATGATAGTATTAAATTCCAGAACTGTTTAGAATCATGCAATATTGCACAAAATGTTCAAACGGCTACCCATCTTCATGGTCATATCCTAGACCTTGTTCTCACTCCTACTGATTCCAGTGTCATTTCCAATGTACGAGTTGCTGAATTTATTTGTGATCATGCTCTTGTCCTTGCTCAGCTTGACTCAGTTAATCCTCCTTCACATAAGACAAATGTTGTCACCTTTAGGAGGTATCATAAAATTGACTTGGACAGTTTGCGTAAGGATTTGGGAAATTGCTCATTTGTAAGACGCCCAGGTGATACAGTCAGTGTTCTGTGTGAACAATACTTAGGCGATTTGAGCAAATTGCTTGATAAGCATCCACCATTGGTTACTCGTACTTTTATAAACAAGCTACTGGTTGGCTATCTGACACCTAGCGGCTGGCAAAAACCATCAGGCGACAGCTGGAACGAATCTGGCGTAAAGATAAATCTGCCTACAATCGAGCTAGACTTCGAAGACAGATTGCTTGGTGCAATTCACTGGTCAACAAAGATAAGGCAAATTACTTTAGAAACCTGGTCAGAGATAATGCTAATGACTCCAAGAAGCTATCGGCAGGTCTTACATTCCGCACTACACTCTAGTCCTGAAGCAGTACTCCCTTCTCATGAATCTAAGAAAGGTCTTGCTGACCGGTTTGTCACTTTCTTTAGTGACAAAATAGCTAAAATCAGAAACTAATTTTCCTCTAGTGACTTATTCACTCTGCCTCCTCCACCTGATGTACCTAATTTCAGCTGCTTTAAACAAGTTTCTCAAGAGGAAATTAGAAAAATTATCATGAAGTCACCCACTAAATCTTGTTTGTTAGATCCGTGGCCTACATTTCTTGTTAAGGAATGTATAGATATTCTACTGCCCTCTATTACCAGGCTTGTTAACTGCTCATTGTCAGAAGGTGTTGTACCTGATGAGTTTAAGAAGGCTATTGTAACCCCATTAATTAAAAAGTCATCACTACCACCCAATGACTTAAAAAACTACAGGCCTGTTTCAGGGTTGGGCTTCATATCCAAACTTGTTGAACGTGTTGTTGCTACTCAATTGAATGACCATGTCAGTTTGAACGGACTAGAGAATGTCAGGCAATCTGCCTATAAACTAGGTCACTCAACTGAATCTGCATTGCTTTCAATTAAGAATGATGTTCATCTGGCTTTTGCTAAAGGTGAGGCTACTGCTGTTGTTCTCTTGGATCAATCAGCAGCGTTTGATACTATTGATCATGATACGCTGCTTGATTCTCTTAGCTCCTGGTTTGGTGTTGGCGGGGTTGTCCTCCATTGGTTCAAGTCTTACCTCTCAGACCGTGTTCAGTGCATTAAGATTGGGTCAATTTTATCTGATGCCAAAAAGTTATTGTATGGTGTGCCTCAAGGCTCTGTCCTGGGGCCAATCCTTTTTTCACTCTACACTACTCCGCTGAGTAAAGTCATACAGAATCATCCTGGTATTAGTTTCCAGTTCTACGCTGATGACACACAATTGTATGTGCATCTCACACATAAAAATGTTGCCTCGGCCCTTGATAAACTGTCATACTGCCTTGAAGACGTCAAGAGATGGCTTTCTACAAATAAGCTCAAGCTAAATCCTGATAAAACTAGGGGGTTTTAGCGTTCGCCAGGCGAGACATGTTTTTTATTTCACAACGGACCGGTAGTTAAATATTCTCGATTTTACACAGTTTGCTGGTCTGTATCTGTTTTTATTGCCATTTTATACAATTTTAGTTTAGCAATATTCATTGTCTGCACATACTACCTCTTTGAACTTGTCAGAATTGTAAATAGTGGCTCTTTCGGGTATTATCGCTCACCGGACATTTCCCACGGATTTCACATACTGTTTTAACATTCACACATACTGTAGTAATTCAACCTAATAATTTTAAACAACCTAATAACATTAAACAAATCATACAAATTGTTTTGATATTCTCTGTAAAATACTGTAAAATTTCAACCTAACAATATCATACCTTGTCCATACTAATCTTGCACCAATCTTTTACTGTTCTTATACTTACTCATCTATGGTTTGCTGTTTAGACAGGTTAGTACATAGGAAAGGTAGGTCCATCTTTTTCTAGTTTCTTTATTTTGGTATTCCTTTTTGGACATGCATTGCACTTTCTGGCTCTGTCTTTACTTTTTTCTGGTTGCTCGGGCAACCAACATCATCACTAACGACCCTTCCACAACACCAATTCCTGTTGCCTCAAGTTTGCATTTTTCTTTCCCCGCCTTTTCCACCATACATTTTGAGTCTGGCATTCACCCATGTCTCAACAGGGTCAACTATGCCTTTTTGGCTAGACAAGGACATATTCGTAGGGTAACACATTCTTACAAACATGTTAGCCCATGGGTGTCCCTCTTGTTGATCCTCTCAGGGGATGTCAGTATTAATCCTGGCCCTAACACTAGCCTTTCAACCGGGAGTCTGATAAACATCAGATCCATTAGAAACAAGTCTGTTGCTCTTGCAGACTTCATTAATAGCAACAAGTCTGACATTATTGCGGTCAGAGACCTGGCTTCTACCAGATGACACAGACAGCTTTATAGCAAGTGTCACTCCTCCGGGTTACAAATGTACTCATGTTCCACGCCCGGAGGGGAGAGGTGGTGGTGTCGGGTTCTTCATCCGTGATGATATTGATTTTAAGGTCCTACCTCAACCGTGTTTCAATACTTTTGAGTCCATATCTGTTCACCTATCCGTGGGCAATGCCCAGGACATTGTTTTTCATACTGTATATAGGCCTCCAATGTTTCCAAAGCCAATTTCATTGAGGATTTCAGTTCCTTCGTCAAAGGTGCTGCTTTATCATGTTGTGAAAATATAATATTGGGTGATTTAAATCTACACCTGGATAAACAGGATGGTTGGTCACAGAAATTCAGTGACTCCCTCTGTCAATACAATTTCACCCAAATTAATGATTCCCCAACGCACATTCACGGCCATATATTAGATGTCGTATGTGTGAGGGACACCTTCTCAAAGGCGGTTTGCGCCATGGTTACAGCTGGGCTGTCTGACCATCTTGACATCACTTTCTCGGTCAATATACCTATCAAGGCTCCTTGCAAGTTTAGGCAAGTTAATACTCGGAAAATTCACAAGATAAACATCACTGACTTCAGAGAGGACATCCTGAATTCTGATCTAATCAAACATCCTCACACAACAGCCAGTTTACTCAGTCACCAATATTTCAACACCTTGCGCAACATTCTAGACAAGCATGCCCCAATCAAGAGGAAAATGGCTCCATCGCACCCTGACAAAGGCTTTGTGAATTCAGACATCCTCTCAGCAAAGCGTCTGAAGCGCAAGTGTGAGCGAGTATGGCGCAGTAACAATTCTGCAGTCAACCGGAGTAGATATCGAGCTGCTGTCAATCGCTACAATTTCCTACTGGAACAGTCAAGACGCAGGGACTATTCTACAGTCATTGCTGAAAATAATGGGAACCCCAAGGCTCTGTGGAACACTTTTAAGAAAATCTTGCACAAATCCTCAACTATTATCCTACCTGATCATATTAGTCCTATCAACTTAGCTAACACTTTTGGTCATTTTTTATGTCAGCTGACTTGTCAGTCAGTTGACATTATGTCGTCACTGCGGCGTGGGCGTACGCGCACGCGTATGCGTCCGCGTGAACAACTTCTCCTCCAAAACTACAAGGCCTAGAGACGTGCTGTTTTTTTTAAAAGATACCTTATCTATCGAGGATGAAAAATTGTTCAAGGCATGCAAATCTGTCTGTTCGTCTGTTTGCTAGAGACATTACAAGGGGGGTACCCCCACCAAAAGTGTGAAAATTTCAACACTTAATCACAATTTTCTCAGTGACTATTGCAGGGATTTCTCTCATATCTTGCATATATGTACTAGGCCAGAGGTAGATTCTCTTGTGTGAGTATGAGACCTGGATCTGTCTTACTTTTTTTTAAATAAATTTTTTTAATAATTTTTAATGCATTAAAATTCATGAAATCATGCACAAAATCATTTATAACTTGAAAACTGTTGCATCGAGAGCATTTTGTTAAAATATGTTATTCAGCTACTTTTTTCATAGCTACAATATGGTGAGTAAGTTGGGTGCCTGTCTCAATAGCTAAGTGAGTAATAGCTACTTCTGGGCTTTTCAGTAACTTCCGTCAAGAGTAGAATCACTTGTAACTTAAAAACTATTGCATTTAGAGAATTTCGTATAAATATGTTATTCAGCTACTTTTGGGTCAGCTATAACATAGTAAAATTTTAGACCTGTAGCTCATGGCATAGCTGAGTAATAGCTACTTTTAGGTTATCACTGTTGAGTAAATCGCTTATAACTTCAAAACTATTGCATTTAGAGAATTTCGTATAAATATGTTATTCAGCTACTTTTGGGTCAGCTATAACATAGTAAAATTTCAGACCTGTAGCTCATGGCATAGCTGAGTAATAGCTACTTTTAGGTTATCACTGTTAAGTAAATCGCTTATAACTTGGAAACTATTGCATTTAGAGTATTTTGTTTCAATATGTTATTCAACTATTTTGGGATCAGCTATAACATAGTGAAATTACAGACCTGTAGCTCATGGCACAACTGAGCAATAGCTATTCTCAGGCACTGACTGTTGAGTAAATCAGCTATAACTTGAAAAATATTGCATTTGGAGTATTTTGTTAAAATATATTGTTCACCTACTTTTGGGTTAGCTATAACATAGTGAAATTACAGACCTATAGCTCATGGCATAGCGGAGCAATACCTATTTTCAGGTTCTCACTATTGAGTAAATCAGTTGTAACTTGAAAACTATTGCATTTACAGTATTTTGCTTAAAGATGTTGTTCACCTACTTTTGGGTCAGCTATAACAGAGCAAAAATTCAGACATGTAGCTCATTGCATAGCTGAGTAATAGTTACTTTGAGGTTCTCACTCTTGAGTAAATCAGTTGTAACTTGAAAATTATTACATTTAGAGTATTTTGTTAAATATGTTATTCACAGACGTTTTGGTCAGCTATAACATAGTGAAATTGCAGACCTCTATGTCATGGGATAGCTGAGCAATAGCTTCTTTCAGGTTCTCACTGTTGAGTAAATCATTGTATCCAACCTGTAGGAAATCATGGGCTGGGAATCTGTTAATATGGTCCGATTTGATCTTGGAACCCTCCTTCAAGGTCAAATGAGGATAGCCAAACATAAAAGTGCTTATAACTCGCTTATTATTGGTCCTAGAGGTTGGAATGAAAACCAACCTATAGAAAATCATGAGCTGGGAATTTTTTGGTGTGGTCGGATTTCACCTTGGACCCCTCCTTCAAGGTCAAATGAGGATAGCCAAACTTAAAAGTGCTTATAACTCACTTATTATTGGTCCTAGAGGTTTCGAATGGAAAACCAACCTATAGAAAATCATGGGCTGGGAATCTTTTGGTGTGGTCGGATTTGACCTTAGACCCCTCCTTCCAGGTCAAACGAAGATAGCCAAACTTAAAGTGCTTATAACTCGCGTATTATTGGTCTTGGAGGTTTGGGATGGTAAACCAACATATAGGAAATCATGGGCTGGGATTCTTTTGGTGTGGTCAGATTTGACCTGGGACCCCTCCTTCAAGGTCAATTGAGGATAGCCAAACTTACAATTGCTTAGAACTCGCTTATTATTGGTCCTACAAATTTGGGATGGTAAACAAGCTACAGGAAATCATGGGCTGGGAATTTTTTTGTGTGGTCGGATTTGACCTTGGACCCCCTCCTTCAAGGTCAAACAAGGATAGCCAAACTTAAAAAGTGCCTATGACTCACTTATTATTGGTCCGAGAGGTTTGGGATGGTAAACCATCCTAAATTCTTTGGCTGGGAATCTTTTGGTATGGTCAGATTTGACCTTTGGACCCCTTCTTCATGGTCGAACGAGGATATTGCATTTATAGTATTTCTTTAAATATTTTTAACCTACTTTTTACACTTAAACAATTACCTTGTTACTTTATTTCATAATACCATTTGCAGGGCACAACTTTTTTGTCCTTTTCTTCTGTCAGCTTCGGAATATCTTTCGAACATGCTGTTCAGTTACCATTTACTGTATTTCTGTACAGCCCTTCCCCTGATAATTATGCTTTCCTCTCATTATCACCATCACAAATCAAAAACATTCAGTCAGCTGACACAGTGCCCGTTCACGGGCACTCTCCTCTTGTTTAGTGACAAAATTGCGAAAATCAGAGTCATCAGTGCCTGTTTCCCTCACAAGACCGAATAGTAACAGCACCGCCCTGTCCTCTTTTGAGCCTGTATCTGAGGGCAACATCCTCAAAATCCTAAAATCATCCACCACCAAATCATGCGACCTGGACCCAATACTAACCACACTAGTCAAAGAGTGTGCGGACATTTTGGTCACTCCAATAACCAATATTATAAACTACTCACTCAGAGAAGGGAGCTTCCCAAACTGTTTCAAAACCGCATATGTCACCCCTCTTCTCAAGAAACCTAATTTAGATAGAAATCTCCTCAAAAATTAGACCGGTGTCCAGCCTCAGTTTTATATACAAACTGGTTGAAAAAGTAGTGGCTAAACAGTTAAATAATTAGTGAGGGGCTAACCAATGTCAACCAATCCGCCTACAGGAGACTCCATTCCACAGAGTCAGCACTCCTGAAAATCCAGAATGACATTGCAGCTTCGATGGACTCTGATAAGGCTGTTCCACTCACATTGCTAGACCTCTCAGTGGCATTCGACACTATCGGCCATGACATTCTTTTTAATTCCCTCAGGGATTGGTTTGGGGTTGATGGCACTGTGTTGAGGTGGATCAAATCCTATCTTTCAAACCGCAAACAGAAGGTTAAACTATTTAATAGCTTTTCAGATGCTTTTTCACTCTCATATGGTGTGCCCCAGGGCTCTGTCCTGGGCCCCCTTCTTTTTACCCTCTATACTACCCCTCTCAGTAATATCATTTCCAATTTCAATGTCACCCACCATCTATATGCCGATGAGACCCAAATATATCTAGCATTGGACCATAGGAACTTTGATTCCAGTTTTGCTGAGCTTACTGAGTGTCTCACATGTGTCCTAAACTGGATGGCTGGTGTGAAACTTAAACTCAACCCCGAGAAAACTGAATTTATTATCATTGGTGATAGACAAGCCAGAGAGTCCTTCATCAACAAATTCCCTACTCAACTCAGTGTTCATTTTACTACGCGTTTCCACGTCTTTTGTCGCTATACTGGGGCGAAAAGACGCGTACACGTTATGGTCCCGAGTCGCTGTAAATATTGGCAAAGTTAGATGAATTTTGTTTCAAAATCAAAGAAAAGGACACATATATTGTCTTTTTAACCCAATTCCTCCATGTTTCCTTGCTTCTAAATGCCTTAATTTGATTGGTCGAGCGGAAACGGCATTGTCCAATCATACTTTGTTTAACAAAAATTCAGTATTTATCAATAGAAAACACGTTTATAGTAAGTGATGTCAACTCACCAGTGGCTGTAAATTTCCACTTTTTTTCATAGTTTTGTTAAATATATATAGAAATAAATATCTATTGCACAACAAGATTTTATTATCCAGTTTTTAATATTTTCACTTTTTAAAGTATAGTTTTGCATAATGCACTCTTACAAGTGACTTTAAAGACAATTGTTAACAAGTAACAACAAACATTTTAAACTACTGTGGGACAAACTTTTAAAAAATTGCATCTATGTTAATAACAAATTTTCGACTGGAAAAAAGTTAAATAATAAGTTAACTTAAACTTTATATGGTATGTTATTGCTTTAAAACCAGTTTTTTTTTCAAAAAGTGGCAAATTTATATCCATTTACATAAATAAATGTCCATAGTTTTTATGTCAGCTGACTTGTCAGTCAGCTGGCATTATGTCGTCACTCTGCGGCGTGGGCGTCCGCGTCCGCGTCCGCGTCCGCGTCCGCGTGAACAACTTCTCCTCCAAAACTACAAGGCCTAGAGACGTGCTGTTTTTTTTAAAAGATACCTTATCTATCGAGGATGAAAAATTGTTCAAGGCATGCAAATCTGTCTGTTCGTCTGTTTGCTAGAGACATTACAAGGGGGGTACCCCCACCAAAAGTGTGAAAATTTCAACTTTTTATCACAATTTTCTCAGTGACTATTGCAGGGATTTCTCTCATATCTTGCATATATGTACTAGGCCAGAGGTAGATTCTCTTGTGTGAGTATGAGACCTGGATCTCTCTTACTTTTTTTTTAATAAATTTTTTTAATAATTTTTAATGCATTAACATTCATGAAATCATGCACAAAATCATTTATAACTTGAAAACTGTTGCATCTAGAGCATTTTGTTAAAATATGTTATTCAGCTACTTTTTTCATAGCTACAATATGGTGAGTAAGTTGGGTGCCTGTCTCAATAGCTAAGTGAGTAATAGCTACTTTTGGGCTTTTCAGTAACTTCCATCATGAGTAGAATCACTTGTAACTTAAAAACTATTGCATTTAGAGAATTTCGTATAAATATGTTATTCAGCTACTTTTGGGTCAGCTATAACATAGTAAAATTTTAGACCTGTAGCTCATGGCATAGCTGAGTAATAGCTACTTTTACGTTATCACTGTTGAGTAAATTGCTTATAACTTCAAAACTATTGCATTTAGAGAATTTCGTATAAATATGTTATTCAGCTACTTTTGGGTCAGCTATAACATAGTAAAATTTCAGAACTGTAGCTCATGGCATAGCTGAGTAATAGCTACTTTTAGGTTATCACTGTTGAGTAAATCGCTTATAACTTGGAAACTATTGCATTTAGAGTATTTTGTTTCAATATGTTATTCACCTATTTTGGGATCAGCTATAACATAGTGAAGTTTCAGATCTGTGGCTCATTGCATAGCTGAGTAATAGCTACTTTGAAGTTCTCACTATTGAGTAAATCAGTTGTAATTGGAAAACTATTGCATTTAGAGAATTTCGTATAAATATGTTATTCAGCTACTTTTGGGTCAGCTATAACATAGTAAAATTTCAGACCTGTAGCTCATGGCATAGCTGAGTAATAGCTACTTTTAGGTCATCACTATTGAGTAAATCAGTTGTAACTTGAAAACTATTGCATTTACAGTATTTTGCTTAAATATGTTGTTCACCTACTTTTGGGTCAGCTATAACATAGTAAAATTTCAGACCTGTAGCTCATGGCATAGCTGAGTAATAGCTACTTTTAGGTCATCACTATTGAGTAAATCAGTTGTAACTTGAAAACTATTGCATTTACAGTATTTTGCTTTAATATGTTGTTCACCTACTTTTGGGTCAGCTATAACATAGTGAAATTTCAGACCTGTAGCTCATTGCATAGCTGAGTAATAACTACTTTGAGGTTCTCACTATTGAGTAAATCAGTTGTAATTGGAAAATTATTGCATTTAGAGAATTTAGTATAAATATGTTATTCAGCTACTTTTGGGTCAACTATAACATAGTAAAATTTCAGACCTGTAGCTCATGGCATAGCTGAGTAATAGCTACTTTTAGGTCATCACTATTGAGTAAATCAGTTGTAACTTGAAAACTATTGCATTTACAGTATTTTGCTTAAATATGTTGTTCACCTACTTTTGGGTCAGCTATAACATAGTAAAATTTCAGACCTGTAGCTCATGGCATAGCTGAGTAATAGCTACTTTTAGGTCATCACTATTGAGTAAATCAGTTGTAACTTGAAAACTATTGCATTTACAGTATTTTGCTTAAATATGTTGTTCACCTACTTTTGGGTCAGCTATAACATAGTAAAATTTCAGACCTGTAGCTCATGGCATAGCTGAGTAATAGCTACTTTTAGGTTATCACTGTTGAGTAAATCAGTTGTAATTGGAAAACTATTGCATTTAGAGAATTTAGTATAAATATGTTATTCAGCTACTTTTGGGTCAACTATAACATAGTAAAATTTCAGACCTGTAGCTCATGGCATAGCTGAGTAATAGCTACTTTTAGGTCATCACTATTGAGTAAATCAGTTGTAACTTGAAAACTATTGCATTTACAGTATTTTGCTTAAATATGTTGTTCACCTACTTTTGGGTCAGCTATAACATAGTAAAATTTCAGACCTGTAGCTCATGGCATAGCTGAGTAATAGCTACTTTTAGGTTATCACTATTGAGTAAATCAGTTGTAACTTGAAAACTATTGCATTTACAGTATTTTGCTTAAATATGTTGTTCACCTACTTTTGGGTCAGCTATAACATAGTAAAATTTCAGACCTGTAGCTCATGGCATAGCTGAGTAATAGCTACTTTTAGGTCATCACTATTGAGTAAATCAGTTGTAACTTGAAAACTATTGCATTTACAGTATTTTGCTTAAATATGTTGTTCACCTACTTTTGGGTCAGCTATAACATAGTAAAATTTCAGACCTGTAGCTCATGGCATAGCTGAGTAATAGCTACTTTTAGGTTATCACTGTTGAGTAAATCAGTTGTAATTGGAAAACTATTGCATTTAGAGAATTTAGTATAAATATGTTATTCAGCTACTTTTGGGTCAACTATAACATAGTAAAATTTCAGACCTGTAGCTCATGGCATAGCTGAGTAATAGCTACTTTTAGGTCATCACTATTGAGTAAATCAGTTGTAACTTGAAAACTATTGCATTTACAGTATTTTGCTTAAATATGTTGTTCACCTACTTTTGGGTCAGCTATAACATAGTAAAATTTCAGACCTGTAGCTCATGGCATAGCTGAGTAATAGCTACTTTTAGGTTATCACTATTGAGTAAATCAGTTGTAACTTGAAAACTATTGCATTTACAGTATTTTGCTTAAATATGTTGTTCACCTACTTTTGGGTCAGCTATAACATAGTAAAATTTCAGACCTGTAGCTCATGGCATAGCTGAGTAATAGCTACTTTTAGGTCATCACTATTGAGTAAATCAGTTGTAACTTGAAAACTATTGCATTTACAGTATTTTGCTTAAATATGTTGTTCACCTACTTTTGGGTCAGCTATAACATAGTAAAATTTCAGACCTGTAGCTCATGGCATAGCTGAGTAATAGCTACTTTTAGGTTATCACTGTTGAGTAAATCGCTTATAACTTGGAAATTATTGCATTTAGAGTATTTTGTTTCAATATGTTATTCACCTATTTTGGGGTCAGCTATAACATAGTGAAGTTCCAGACCCGTGACTCATTGCAAAGCTGAGTAATAGCTACTTTTAGGTTATCACTGTTGAGTAAATCGCTTATAACTTGGAAACTATTGCATTTAGAGTATTATGTCCACCCCCCTGGGGGGTGGATATATTATTTTTGCTTTTTTCGCCGTCCGATGTCCGATGTCCGATGTCCGATGTCCGGCGTCCGGCGTCCGATGTCCGGCGTCACGCATGGTTTCCGCTCATTTAAAGGAAAAGTATTAGAGCTATTGTCACCAAATTTGGTATGCAGGCTTATTGGGTCAGTAGCTTGCTTGGGATTGCTTTTGGCTGTTGTACCTCTTTTGCTTACTGAGTAATACTTAAGTACAGCTATTTTCAGTACCCATTGGTTTCCGTGCATTTAAGCCAAAATAATTAAAGATATTTTACTACAATTTTGAATACAAGATTGTTATGTCCATAGCTCGCTTGGTATTGCATTTGGGACTGATAGCTTTGTCAGTACATGAGTAATAGCCATTTAGGTACTTCATTGTGTATTTTCAGTACTACTTTTGAGTAATTTGCTTCTATCTCCTTAACCGTGCGAGATAGAGCGATTTCGGCAAAATTTTCGACCCGCAGGGTATCTGAGGAGTGTACTCTTTGCAATATTCAAAAAATTTTCCCCTCCCCAAAAATGGCGGCCATTTTGAATTTTCGAATTTTTGCCAAAAATGGCAAAACACAAATTTGCTTCTATCTCCTTAACCGTGCGAGATAGAGCGATTTCGTCGAAATTTTCGACCCACAGGGTATCTAAGGGATGTAATATTTGCAATTTTCCAAAAATTTTCCCCTCCCCAAAAATGGCGGCCATTTTGAATTTTCGAATTTTTGCCAAAAATGGCAAAACACAAATTTGCTTCTATCTCCTTAACCGTGCGAGATAGAGCGATTTCGGCAAAATTTTCGACCCACAGGGGATCTAAGGAATGCAATCTTTGCAATTTTCCAAAAATTTTCCCCTCCCCAAAAATGGCGGCCATTTTGAATTTTCGAATTTTTGCCAAAAATGGCAAAACACTAATTTGCTTCTATCTCCTTAACCGTGCGAGATAGAGCGATTTCGGCAAAATTTTCGACACACAGGGTATCTAAGCAATGCAATCTTTGCAATTTTCAAAATATTTTCCCCTCCCCAAAAATGGCGGCCATTTTGAATTTTTGCCAAAAATGGCAAAACACAAATTTGCTTCTATCTCCTTAACCGTGCGAGATAGAGCGATTTCGTCGAAATTTTCGACCCACAGGGTATCTAAGGAATGTAATATTTGCAATTTTCAAAAAATTTTCCCCTCCCCAAAAATGGCGGCCATTTTGAATTTTCGAATTTTTGCCAAAAATGGCAAAACACAAATTTGCTTCTATCTCCTTAACCGTGCGAGATAGAGCGATTTCGTCGAAATTTTCGACCCACAGGGTATCTAAGGAATGCAATCTTTGCAATTTTCCAAAAATTTTCCCCTCCCCAAAATTGGCGGCCATTTTGAATTTTCGAATTTTTGCCAAAAATGGCAAAACACAAATTTGCTTCTATCTCCTTAACCGTGCGAGATAGAGCGATTTCGTCGAAATTTTCGACCCACAGGGTATCTAAGGAATGTAATATTTGCAATTTTCAAAAAAATTTCCCCTCCCCAAAAATGGCGGCCATTTTGAATTTTCGAATTTTTGCCAAAAATGGCAAAACACAAATTTGCTTCTATCTCCTTAACCGTGCGAGATAGAGCGATTTCGGCAAAATTTTCGACCCACAGGGGATCTAAGGAATGCAATCTTTGCAATTTTCCAAAAATTTTCCCCTCCCCAAAAATGGCGGCCATTTTGAATTTTCGAATTTTTGCCAAAAATGGCAAAACACTAATTTGCTTCTATCTCCTTAACCGTGCGAGATAGAGCGATTTCGGCAAAATTTTAGACGCACAGGGTATCTAAGCAATGCAATCTTTGCAATTTTCAAAATATTTTCCCCTCCCCAAAAATGGCGGCCATTTTGAATTTTCGAATTTTTGCCAAAAATGGCAAAACACAAATTTGCTTCTATCTCCTTAACCGTGCGAGATAGAGCGATTTCGTCGAAATTTTCGACCCACAGGGTATCTAAGGAATGCAATCTTTGCAATTTTCCAAAAATTTTCCCCTCCCCAAAAATGGCGGCCATTTTGAATTTTCGAATTTTTGCCAAAAATGGCAAAACACAAATTTGCTTCTATCTCCTTAACCGTGCGAGATAGAGCGATTTCATCGAAATTTTCGACCCACAGGGTATCTAAGGAATGTAATATTTGCAATTTTCAAAAAAATTTCCCCTCCCCAAAAATGGCGGCCATTTTGAATTTTCGAATTTTTGCCAAAAATGGCAAAACACAAATTTGCTTCTATCTCCTTAACCGTGCGAGATAGAGCGATTTCGGCAAAATTTTCGACACACAGGGTATCTAACCAATGCAATCTTTGCAATTTTCAAAATATTTTCCCCTCCCCAAAAATGGCGGCCATTTTGAATTTTTGCCAAAAATGGCAAAACACAAATTTGCTTCTATCTCCTTAACCGTGCGAGATAGAGCGATTTCGTCGAAATTTTCGACCCACAGGGTATCTAAGGAATGTAATATTTGCCATTTTCAAAAAATTTTCCCCTCCCCAAAAATGGCGGCCATTTTGAATTTTCGAATTTTTGCCAAAAATGGCAAAACACAAATTTGCTTCTATCTCCTTAACCGTGCGAGATAGAGCGATTTCGTCGAAATTTTCGACCCACAGGGTATCTAAGGAATGCAATCTTTGCAATTTTCCAAAAATTTTCCCCTCCCCAAAAATGGCGGCCATTTTGAATTTTCGAATTTTTGCCAAAAATGGCAAAACACAAATTTGCTTCTATCTCCTTAACCGTGCGAGATAGAGCGATTTCGTCGAAATTTTCGACCCACAGGGTATCTAAGGAATGTAATATTTGCAATTTTCAAAAAAATTTCCCCTCCCCAAAAATGGCGGCCATTTTGAATTTTCGAATTTTTGCCAAAAATTGCAAAACACAAATTTGCTTCTATCTCCTTAACCGTGCGAGATAGAGCGATTTCGTCGAAATTTTCGACCCACGGGGTATCTAAGGAATGCAATCTTTGCAATTTTCCAAAAATTTTCCCCTCCCCAAAAATGGCGGCCATTTTGAATTTTCGAATTTTTGCCAAAAATGGCAAAACACAAATTTGCTTCTATCTCCTTAACTGTGCGAGATAGAGCGATTTCATCGAAATTTTCGACCCACAGGGTATCTAAGGAATGTAATATTTGCAATTTTCAAAAAATTTTCCCCTCCCCAAAAATGGCGGCCATTTTGAATTTTCGAATTTTTGCCAAAAATGGCAAAACACAAATTTGCTTCTATCTCCTTAACCGTGCGAGATAGAGCGATTTCGTCGAAATTTTCGACCCACAGGGTATCTAAGGAATGCAATCTTTGCAATTTTCCAAAAATTTTCCCCTCCCCAAAAATGGCGGCCATTTTGAATTTTCGAATTTTTGCCAAAAATGGCAAAACACAAATTTGCTTCTATCTCCTTAACCGTGCCAGATAGAGTGATTTCGTCAAAATTTTCGACCCACAGGGTATCTGAGCATTGTACTCTTGGTAATTTCTAAAAAATTTTCCCCTCCCCTAAAATGGCGGCCATTTTGAATTTTCAAATTTTTGCCAAAAATGGCAAAACACAAATTTGCTTCTATCTCCTTAACCATGCGAGATAGAGCGATTTCGTCGAAATTTTCAACCCACAGGGTATCTAAGGAATGTAATCTTTGCAATTTTCAAAAAATTTTCCCCTCCCCAAAAATGGCAGCCATTTTGAATTTTCGAATTTTTGCCCAAAATGGAAAAACACAAACTGGCCTTAACCGTGCAAAATAGAGTTATTTTGTTGAAATTTTCGACCCATAGGGTATCTAAGAAATGTACTCTTGGCAATTTTCAAAAAAATTTCCTTTTCCCAATAATGGCGGCCATTTTGAATTTTCAAATTTTTGCCAAAAATAGAAAAACAGGAATTGGCTTCTATCTTCTTAACCGTGCAAGATAGAGTGATTTCGTCAAAATTTTCAACCCAACCAATGCAAAAAGGCATGAAGCTGAAATAAATTACATCTACACTATCAAATATTTAAGCATCATTGATATATTTTACAAATGAAACAGGGTCTTGTAAGACTACTGTACAATTTGGGCAAAAGGTTCATGGGTGGACATTACACATGATAATGTGTGTTCTTCTATGCTATCCTGTTTCTATTCGCATCTACTATCAACAGGGCGGCCTATTTCTAGTTTTGTTTCAATATGTTATTCACCTATTTTGGGATCAGCTATAACATAGTGAAGTTTCAGATCTGTGGCTCATTGCATAGCTGAGTAATAGCTACTTTGAAGTTCTCACTATTGAGTAAATCAGTTGTAATTGGAAAACTATTGCATTTAGAGAATTTCGTATAAATATGTTATTCAGCTACTTTTGGGTCAGCTATAACATAGTGAAATTACAGACCTGTAGCTCATGGCATAGCTGAGTAATAGCTACTTTTAGGTCATCACTATTGAGTAAATCAGTTGTAACTTGAAAACTATTGCATTTACAGTATTTTGCTTAAATATGTTGTTCACCTACTTTTGGGTCAGCTATAACATAGTAAAATTTCAGACCTGTAGCTCATGGCATAGCTGAGTAATAGCTACTTTTAGGTCATCACTATTGAGTAAATCAGTTGTAACTTGAAAACTATTGCATTTACAGTATTTTGCTTTAATATGTTGTTCACCTACTTTTGGGTCAGCTATAACATAGTGAAATTTCAGACCTGTAGCTCATTGCATAGCTGAGTAATAACTACTTTGAGGTTCTCACTATTGAGTAAATCAGTTGTAATTGGAAAACTATTGCATTTAGAGAATTTAGTATAAATATGTTATTCAGCTACTTTTGGGTCAACTATAACATAGTAAAATTTCAGACCTGTAGCTCATGGCATAGCTGAGTAATAGCTACTTTTAGGTCATCACTATTGAGTAAATCAGTTGTAACTTGAAAACTATTGCATTTACAGTATTTTGCTTAAATATGTTGTTCACCTACTTTTGGGTCAGCTATAACATAGTAAAATTTCAGACCTGAGCTCATGGCATAGCTGAGTAATAGCTACTTTTAGGTTATCACTGTTGAGTAAATCGCTTATAACTTGGAAATTATTGCATTTAGAGTATTTTGTTTCAATATGTTATTCACCTATTTTGGGGTCAGCTATAACATAGTGAAGTTCCAGACCCGTGACTCATTGCATAGCTGAGTAATAGCTACTTTGAAGTTCTCAATGTTGAGTAAATCACTTGTAATTTGAAAACTATTGCATTTAGAGAATTTAGTATAAATATGTTATTCAGCTACTTTTGGGTCAGCTATAACATAGTAAAATTTCAGACCTGTAGCTCATGGCATAGCTGAGTAATAGCTACTTTTAGGTTATCACTGTTGAGTAAATCACTTATAACTTGAAAACTATTGCATTTAGAGTATTTTGTTTCAATATTTTATTCACCTATTTTGGGGTCAGCTATAACATAGTGAAGTTCCAGACCTGTGGCTCATTGCATAGCTGAGTAATAGCTACTTTGAAGTTCTCACTGTTGAGTAAATCAGTTGTAATTGGAAAACTATTGCTTTTACAGAAATTTGTGCAAATATGTTATTCAGCTACTTTTGGGTCAGCTATAACATAGTGAAATTACAGACCTGTAGCTCATGGCACAACTGAGCAATAGCTGTTCTCAGGCAGTGACTGTTGAGTAAATCAGCTATAACTTGAAAAATATTGCATTTGGAGTATTTTGTTAAAATATATTGTTCACCTACTTTTGGGTTAGCTATAACATAGTGAAATTACAGACCTATAGCTCATGGCATAGCGGAGCAATAGCTATTTTCTGGTTCTCACTATTGAGTAAATCAGTTGTAACTTGAAAACTATTCCATTTACAGTATTTTGCTTAAATATGTTGTTCAGCTACTTTTAGGTCAGCTATAACAGAGCAAAAATTCAGACATGTAGCTCATTGCATAGCTGAGTAATAGTTACTTTGAGGTTCTCACTCTTGAGTAAATCAGTTGTAACTTGAAAATTATTACATTTAGAGTATTTTGTTAAATATGTTATTCACAGACGTTTTGGTCAGCTATAACATAGTGAAATTGCAGACCTCTATGTCATGGGATAGCTGAGCAATAGCTTCTTTCAGGTTCTCACTGTTGAGTAAATCATTTTATCCAACCTGTAGGAAATCATGGGCTGGGAATCTGTTAATATGGTCCGATTTGACCTTGGAACCCTCCTTCAAGGTCAAATGAGGATAGCCAAACATAAAAGTGCTTATAACTCACTTATTATTGGTCCCAGAGGTTGGAATGAAAACCAACCTATAGAAAATCATGAGCTGGGAATTTTTTGGTGTGGTCGGATTTCACCTTGGACCCCTCCTTCAAGGTCAAATGAGGATAGCCAAACTTAAAAGTGCTTATAACTCACTTATTATTGGTCCTAGAGGTTTCGAATGGAAAACCAAGCTATAGAAAATCATGGGCTGGGAATCTTTTGGTGTGGTCGGATTTGACCTGGGACCCCTCCTTCAAGGGCAGTTGAGGATAGCCAAACTTACAATTGCTTAAAACTCGCTTATTATTGGTCCTACAAGTTTGGGATGGTAAACAAGCCACAGGAAATCATGGGCTGGGAATTTTTTTGTGTGGTCGGATTTGACCTTGGACCCCCTCCTTCCAGGTCAAACGAAGATAGCCAAACTTAAAGTGCTTATAACTCGCGTATTATTGGTCTTGGAGGTTTGGGATGGTAAACCAACATATAGGAAATCATGGGCTGGGATTCTTTTGGTGTGGTCAGATTTGACCTGGGACCCCTCCTTCAAGGGCAGTTGAGGATAGTCAAACTTACAATTGCTTAGAACTCGCTTATTATTGGTCCTACAAGTTTGGGATGGTAAACAAGCTACAGGAAATCATGGGCTGGGAATTTTTTTGTGTGGTCGGATTTGACCTTGGACCCCCTCCTTCAAGGTCAAACAAGGATAGCCAAACTTAAAAAGTGCCTATAACTCACTTATTATTGGTCCGAGAGGTTTGGGATGGTAAACCATCCTAAATTCTTTGGCTGGGAATCTTTTGGTATGGTCAGATTTGACCTTTGGACCCCTTCTTCATGGTGGAACGAGGATATTGCATTTATAGTATTTCTTTAAATATTTTTAACCTACTTTTTACCCTTAAACAATTACCTTGTTACTTTATTTCATAATACCATTTGCAGGGCACAACTTTTTTGTCGTTTTCTTCTGTCAGCTTCGGAATATCTTTCGAACATGTGTTCAGTTACCATTTACTGTATTTCTGTACAGCCCTTTGCCTGATAATTATGCTTTCCTCTCATTATCACCATCACAAATCAAAAACATTCAGTCAGCTGACACAGTGCCCGTTCACGGGCACTCTCCTCTTGTTTTGTATGAAATAAAAACAACTCCCTGAGTGAACCTATGTCAAGGTGAGTTAATTTTTTTTTCTAGTTTTAGATAGTGCAGGGTTGGACCATATTTATTGAAACAAAAAAAAAAAAAATGAAAAAAAAATCAGTAAAAAATACTTTAATTATTGCAAATCATGTACATCATAGGAAATCTTGTACATCATGCTGACTAAAAATATGTCTTGAATTGAAATAAAGTTTTTTTCACAGTGAGTAGAGTTGAATTTGATTTAGTATTGCAAATTCATTTTGAAGATAGACTAATAGTACTTTTTTCTCCTATTTAAGTAAATTTGCTCCACTGTAAGGTTAATTTTGGTCATTTGACTCATCGCATTTAGTAAATGTCTCACCAAAATTTAGTAAAGGAGTCATTTGACTCAAGTAGCTCCAACTCTAGAATGAACACTGCTGAACTTCTTCGAAATTCTATCTCCCCTACCGATACAGTCAAGAACCTAGGTGTTACTTTTGACTCCGGAAACACCTTTACTAGCCACATAACCAATATGTGTCGCGCCTGTTACTACCACCTTAAGGACCTAAGACGCATCCATAAATTCCTCAGTGTGGATACTGCAGCTTTGCTTGCAAACTCAATGATCAGCAGTCGACTTGACTACTGCAATTCCCTACTTTATGGCGTAAGTAAATACAATGTAGCTAAACTCCAAAAGATTCAAAATGCCCTTTGTAGAATTTTTTTTAGACTTGATAGAACTAGCCATGTCACTCCCTTTCTTCAAAAACTACACTGGCTCCCTATCACATACTGCATCTTATTTAAGTACAATCTAATTACTTTCAAGGCTATCAAATTGTCTCAACCCATATATCTATCATCCTTGATCAAAACCAGTTGTTTAACGTGTGGAAATCGTCTTTCTCTTTCCTCAGTCTCTCACAAAAAGGCCATTGGTAGGCGAGGTTTTGCAATGGCTTCCCCCACAGAATGGAACAGACTCCCACAATCAGTACGATCACAACAAACAATAACAAGTTTCCGTAGCCAGCTAAAGACCTATTTGTTTAGACTAGCATATCCTCCACCATAGTACATCTCCCTGGCGGGCGCTAATTTTGAATCTCGACCTAATACGTCCCTGGACTTTCCCTTTTTGACCTCAAACGCATTAGAGGATGTTACATCAATTTAGCGCTAAATAAATGTTTCTATTCTATTCTATAAGGCCGAATTCATTGTGTTTGGCTCAAAGTCTCAGTGTGAAAAACTTAACCACTCGTTCCCAACATACTCGGTAATCTTATATCACCAGATATCATCAGATGCAGTTAGGAACCTTGGTGTCTGGTTTGATTCAGATTTCTCATTCTCTTGCCATGTTATGAAGGTCTGCAAGGCTTGTTTTGCTCATGTCCGGGGTCTTAAGCAACTCCGAGGACATCTGACATATGAAGCTGCTCTTATGGCTGCCAATGCTCTGGTCGGAAGTCGTCTTGATTACTGTAACTCTCTGTTCAGAGGTCTCTCAGCTCTGGATCTGCGCAAACTTCAATGTGTTCAGAACAGTCTTGCCAGAATTGTTGCTAACACCACCAAGTATTGACACATCACTCCAGTTAGAAAAGCACTACATTGGTTGCCGATTAAGTACCGTTCTATCTTTAAGACTGCCGTGCTTGTATATAAGTTCCTACACAGTGGTAACCCCAAATACTTTGAACCCTTCCTGATACCCAGACATAGTGCATATAACACTCGTCGAAGTCATTCTGATGGCATATTTCTTGAGGTTTTCCCACTTTGCTTCAGTTTTCAAGTCTCGAAAGCATTTTGGACTCAGTTTTGCGTATGACGCACCTATAATTTGGAATGACCTTCCCGATGAGGTCCGCTCAGCAAACTCACTTGCCTCTTTCAGGTCAAAGTTGAAGTCATAGCTCTTTGGAAAAGCATACCCACCCTAAATTTCCAATCTCCTTCCTGCTTTTTCCACGGTGCTGACCCCTGCAATGTCTCTGGTTTATGAATATTGAACAATGTTTTTGTGTGATGCGCCTTAGAGTCTGTCTTTTGACAGAGATTAAGCGCTATAAAAGTGCTATTAGAATTAGAATTTCACTTCTACTGTGAAACTTAAAACTCAGAGTCAGCTGACACAGAGCCTGTTCATGGGCACTGATTGCTTGTGTTTAAATATCATATTAATCTACTTTAAATTAGCTATAACATAGTAAAATTGTAGATGTGTAGTTCATGGCATAGCTGAGTAATAGCTATTCTCAGGTTCTCACTTTTGATTTATTTATTTATTTGGGGTTTTACGTCGCTTTCAACACTGTACAGGTCATATCACGACGGGTAGTTGGAAGGGCAGAGGAAACCAGTACATACAGTTTGTTAGGGTTCTGTACTGTAAACTGCCGACCAACGGCAAGCAACTACCTGCTTGAGGCCATGCTGGGGATCGAACCCCGGCCTCAGAGGTGGGAGGCGAGAGTGTTACCACTCTGCCACCGTGGCCCCTCTCACTTTTGAGTAAATCAGTTGTAACTTGAAAACTATTGCATTTAGAGTATTTTGTTTAAATGTGTTGTTCACCTCCTTTTGGGTCAGCTATAACATAGTGAAATTGCAGACCTGTAGGTCATGGCATAGCTGAGCAATAGCTACTTTCAGGTTCTCACTGTTGAGTAAATCAGTTGTAACTTGAAAACTATTGCATTTGGAGTATTTTGTTTAAGTATGTTGTTCACCTATTTTTGTCTCAGCTATAACATAGTGAAATTGCAGACCTGTAGGTCATGGCATAGCTGAGCAAAAGCTACTTTCAACTTCTCACTGTTGAGTAAATCAGTTGTAACTTAAAAACTATTTCATTTAGACTATTTTCTTTAAATATGTCATTCAACTACTTTGGGTCAGCTATAACATAGTAAATTTGCAGACCTGTAGCTCGTTGCAGAGCCGAGGAATAGCTACTTTGAGGTTTTCTCTGTTGAGTAAATCAGTTGTAACTTGAAAACCATTCCATGTAGCGAATTTTCTTTAAATATCTTATTTATCTACTTTTGAATAAGCTATAACATAGTAAAATTGAAGACATGTAGCTTATGGCATAGCTGAGTAATAGCTATTCCCAGGTACTCGCTGTCGAGTAAATCAGTTGTAACTTGAAAACTATTACAGTATTTCTTTAAATATGTTATACACCTACTTTTGCATGATCTATATCATATTAAAATTGGAACCCTTTAACTAATTGCATAGCTGAGCAAAAGCTACTTTGAGATTCTCACTGTTGAGTAAATCAGTTGTAACTTGAAAAGTATTGCATTTACAGTATTTCCTTTAAATATGTTTTTAATGTACTTTTTACACCTAAACAGTGACCTTATTACTTTACATCTGAATACCATTGGCAGGGCACAACTTTTGTGTCCTTTTCTTCTGTCACTTCTACTCTGAAACTCAAAACACACAGTCAGCTGACACAGAGCCCGTTCACGAGCACTGATTGCTTGTTTGAAATGTTTAAAACAACTGCCACTTCTCATGAGCTGTTTTTCAATATTCACGCTGGAGGGGTAAAAGGTGTTGGACATTGAATTGAGTTTTGTTATTATATTGTACATTAAATTAATGCATTTCTTACTATATAAATACATATGTTGTATATATCTGTGTTATATTTCTCTTGCACAGATATCTATATGTTGGTAAATGTTTCCCAAATTGTTTATAATCTGAGACAAGGATTGCAGTTTTCCACCCCCACAAAATTGAACGAGGTTAGTTTTCTGGGAGAGCCTGTTTCTAGGATGGCTGTTTTCCTTGGACCGGATTTTGCATGTAGGTGGTCTCCAACCACGGACTTGTATTTAGTAACTATTATTTGAATTTTGAGAAAATCTTATAATAAGTCAAATTTTCTACCACAGTCAAACCCATTCAGGTAAAACTCTGGGTGTAAGAAGATTTTCTTTGTCAGTGAGGTAAATATCGAGTCTTTGGAAATTTGGGTTTAGTAGCAAAGTATTTTCTGGTTCTTAGATATGCAACTAATGGGTAACAACCATACTTCTGTTGATCCCATCCTGCAGGCATATTGGGGAGATTTGGCAGTGGTCATTATTAAAGACCAAATTGATTTGTAAGAAATAGACTAGTTTCCTTTGACTGAGGTGAATTTTTTCTCCAGTGCAAAAATGTGTTTTTATTCAAAGAAACTTTGAATAAGAAGGAAAAACAATAAAGTTTTTTTTTTTTGGTCACAGATCTTCAACAAAAGCTCAAATTATATTGCTGAATGATATTGTGGAACCTTCATCTCAGAACATGACATCTGTAGAGAATGATCAGTTCAATAAACTGATCTGATTGACTCTCCTGTTATATGGCTCTTGTTATTGGGTGTAATCATGGAATGTTTTGAGGTTGCAACAGTTGTCTCTGTATTCCCCTTATTGACTAAACACAGCTGCCATCGAGTGATTTCTGTTTTTGACCAATAATTAAAGAGTGTAAAAGTATCTTTTAATAACTAACCCCTCCCAAAAACAGGGTTTTAAGGAGATAAAGTCAATAATGACTATGTCTCTTTATGTATGCTGTACTGTGTAAATCTTGGATTATATATACAGGAATCAAGTTATCCCCAAATAATTGATTAAAAAACAGTCACACTAATTGATTTACAGAGCAGAACTTTCAATATTCAATCATTTGTATTTGAAACTGTGGAAGAGTTAAGTTGTGTGAAGAAATAAAACTGGGATTGTTTTATCAGAAGTGAAGGAATGGCTGGGAAATGTAAGAAAAGGTTTTCCTAGACTTGGAATATTATTTTCACCGAAGGCCTGTGTGCACCAAAGTGATTTGATATGCACAGGTACCAGTCCACTGTAAACTGATCAAAATTGTAAAAAACGGAAAAATGGTCAAGAAATTATTACGTTATTATCAATTTATCTGAACCTGTATGGTGTATTATCCCATGTATACTAATGTATAACTGGATCTTATTGACTTGAATGATATTTGTTGTCTTGAACCCCAACAATGAATTTTTATAGTGAAAATTTGCTTCATATAAAAATTGTTATTGAAACAATTAAGTGTTTTCTTATTGGATCATGACATATTTTTAGTGCTGTATTTTATTTTTACTTTTATTTAACTGTGTGTCATCAGGACATTTCCGAACCATATTTGCTAAAAAAATAAAGTTAAAACTATTGTGGAATTTTTGTCATTTTGTGAAGGTATTGTCATTTTTGAAATTATGAAAATATTGTATTGTAAAATCTTGAGGTGCTTCCTAAAAGATGCAACAGAGGGACTATTTCTTACATGGAGAGGGAAAGAGTTCCAGAGGGCAGGGGCATAGTGACTGAAGGAATTAGAAAAGTGTTTAATTGATTTGTGAACTCTGCGATCAAAAGTGGGGGTTTGAAGGAACTTGAGTTTGGGGGTACTTCACCTTGTGTTTCTAAAAGAGGTGTAGGGGTGGATTAATCCTCTTAGGTTATGTATTAGATAAGATTTAAACTTCCATCTGTGGAGCTATACCCTCAAGTTGCACTATTGTGAGTTTGTCTCCCAACTGCCCCAATAATATATTCACAAATAAAAGTCTATTGGTCATATGACTTATCCTTCACTTGCACATTGTGGAGCGTTCTCAGCGTGATTGTAGATAATTGTCCCATTTTTAAGTACATGTATGTTTTAAACTTTTGCAAGTGATCTGCGTCATCATCACTGATCTTTTTGGCCTTATGTCACCTTTGGTTTTAAGTCACATTTTAAATTCCACATAATAGCAAGACCGCATAAAATGTGTCATTTAAGCATAGATTAGTAAATATAATTAAACCCTCATCATATTAGAATAGTAATAATCTATCAATGGTTGGACTTTATGCAGAATTATAGCCTGATTGGAAGTTACTCATTTTGTGGTACTGAACTGCCAATAGGACTATAATATAGGAATAAACGACATATTCGAGTGCATCATAAAGCACGAGAATTTGTCTTTTATTCCTAAATGGTTACAAAATATTTTAGTCAACATAAAGGGTAAATCTTATGCAAAAATCAAAACAAATCCAACGCCATGTTGGCTGTTCCATCAGTGCAACATACATGGTGATATCTAGGGTAAAAAACAAATAATTTGTGTTACTCTATTTTCACAGAAATTGTCATGAAATATTGACAGATTGTCATTGTAGATTTAAAAGCTTTAAAACGATATGTTATTTGTTAAAATCAAGCAAGAAATGACAATTTTATGAATATTGTAACCACTTATTCTACCAGGAGTTGTTTGTTTACATTTGTATGCGAAGGAACGATGCATGCAGAATTCAACAGCGTTGTTTTATTTACCGTTCTATATTCGTGATTCCAGCATTGCGCAAAAGACGTGTCCATGTTCACTGTGCAGCCTACCATTTTAGAATTCTGCACAATGTCCACCCAATAACGGATTATTGCCACAATCATACTTCATACTGGAGGTTTATTTTTCCCCTTTTGTGATTTTTCGGTACTATCCTTGGGCAAAAGTTTATGCTTTCTCAATCACTTCTTCCTCATTTTTTACTGGTAGGTCGACATTGGTGGATGTTTATATTCCTTACTATTTCCAGGTTGACACTAGTTTGCTATTATTTTCCCCACTTTTTTAGGTCGGTACTGTTGCAGGATGGTCACCAAGCGACCAGTGCAGATCTGTGGGTGGCGGCTTATTCGACTGCTTGTATTCCTCTCGGTGCCATGTGTTCTTATTCTTACCTACAGTCTCAACTACTGGACAATCTCTGTAGAGACCAGTAACTCAGGCGGAAGTCCGAGGTGAGTGTCACAGAAAAAATTTAATAATTTTGGTGGAACTTAGAGGTGGGTACCAGGTAATAGTCTGATATACCCGAGAAGTTTGTATTTGATTTATATCTTGACAGGGTCTTTAAATAGGGGGAGCTAAATTCCATGGAACATAATGAAGTTTAATGGTCTATTACCAGTTATTATCAACCAGACATGATGATTCATATTGGACTGAAACATTGGTAATGGTAAATACTCAACAGTGAGGTGTCCTTTGGGAAATAAACTTAAAATAATCCTGATTAACATAAGAATAAATGATTTACAGCCAAAAAACAGGGTAAAAATGGCAAATGTCACATTCCTTAGTACTCTAATGCAAAAAAAATCCAACATAAAGTCAGGGCCACAGTTTTTGAGAAACTTTAAATTTGTTAGATATATAGATGTTATAATAAAAACAGGGTAAAAATAGCAAATGTCACATTCCTTAGTACTCTAATGCAAAAAAAATCCAACATAAAGTCAGGGCCACAGTTTTTGAGAAACTTTAAATTTGTTAGATATATAGATGTTATAATAATATTGAACCTAAATTTGGAATATTGTTACTCACTGAGAAAAAAGATCACATTGTCATAATATCTGTGCTTTGTTATATCACCAGATGAAACTTGGGGATATACTGGTTTTACCTCCATTGTGCCGCCGCCGACTTGTGTCCGTGATAATTCAAAAATGATGTCACGGATTTCATTCAAACTTGGCACACACATAGTATTTGGGTCAGGAGAGGAACCTTATTTTAAGGTGACCTTAAACTCCTAATAATAATGAATTTATGGCCGCCTTAAGATCGGAAATTTGACTTTTGGCCACTTCATGTCATCTAGGTCAACAACTATGGCTCATCTTCCTCAAATTTTGTCCGAGAACATATTAATGTATTCTTCTTACATGTGCCAAAAATCAAAACTTTATGGTAAGGTTTGAGGCCTATAAGGACCCTATTCAGACATTTTTTGACATTTTTCACATATTGGCAAACTATTTGACTAATAGAGCTGAAATCTCATCTGTGAATATATAAAGATGTTTTTTTTCACACATGTGAAAAATCAAGGTTTTAAAACAGACATTTAACCTATGTATGAGGACCATTAACACCCAGCTGAGTGACCCTTTGCAACATTTGTCAGTCATATTTGTCCTGTAATTAAGAAATGGTAAGTGTTACAAGTGTCCAACAGTATTAAAAATAAATTCTATTTGTAATGTTTGTCTGTGAAAAATTTGAAATCTCTAGCTTTAATAGTAAGGTCACCTTGAGATCTCTAAAATGCCCACAGAGACCCAGTTTATGGACATTTAGCCCTATAACTGTCATACTATGTGACTGATAGAGCTGAAATCTCATTAAGAATATATTAATAGGTTTTTTCCATGTGCTGAAAATCAAGGCTTAAAGTAGACATTTAACCTGTATATGAGGCCCATGAGAAATCTACCCAGAGGACTTTTATTTTAAATTGACCAGAAAAAAAGTTTGAAAAAAAAATGGTATTATCAAAAAAATAAATATCTTAAATAAAAATAAATGAAAAATAATTTATAATAATTGTGGATCACACAAAATGGGTGCTACAAAAATACCCAGTGAATGCCTGTGAGAGATGGCCTGTCTGGGCATATATTGGCGTCAGGTCAGCGCAATCTAGTTATAGTACTTAATACTTATTTGTAATTAAGACATATGGTACACAAATATTGTGCACCACATGTTATTGTCAGTATTGAACTTAAATTTGAAGTTTCTCACTGAAAACAGGATGACATTAACATAATACCTGTGTTACGTTGTGTTACTTTGGTGAAGATAATTCAGGATTAGTAAATAACTAGAGATCAAAGTATTTTACTCCTTTAAAAGTTTAGATATAGTTACCCATTTGAGTAACCCCAACTTTACCATAATCTTTATTGGATAATCTTTACTCCCAAACATTTTGAATGATTTGCCTGATGATGTATGTTCAGCCACTTCTCTCTACTCATTCAGAAAGAAGCTCAAAACCTATCTCTTTGGAAAAACATACCCACTCTAAATTCTGCTTTTACCAGGTCTTTCTCCATGGCGTTGACCCGTGCCATGTCTGGTTAATGATTATGGATTTCTGCTTTTCTGTATTATGTGCCTGGAGTCTGTCCTTAGATGGAGATTAAGTGCCATAGAAATACTATTAGAATTAAAGGGATGACCAATGTTTTACAATTCCAATTCTTAACCACCTGTGGATGTCCTGTTGAAAACCATGCCCTCAAGTAACTATTTCGATTTGACCTACACAAGGTGTTGAATACACTCTTAAACCAAAATTATTCAATCAACTAATAAACTGTTCCTTTTCATATGCAAATCTTTATACAATCCCCAAAATGTGGAAGAACTGTGTACCAGACACTTAATGAATGTGATGAGGCCCCCTCAGAATGTGAACAAAAATGGTGTCACAGTTTACATGTTGACCATAATATGAATTTTTGGAAGCAAATTTATAAAATTATTTTCCAAACAATATATGACAATAACCTTATATGGTTCCAATACAGAATTGTAAGGAGAATCCTTGGTACACAAAAACACTTGTGCAAAATGAAAATTTCAAACAGTGAGGCATGTCGCTTATGTGGCCAAGACTGTGAAACTATTAATCATCTTTTTGTGGATTGCTGCACAGTAGAAAATCTATGGAAACAAATGCAATCCTGGATCAAGACTGAAATGCGTTTTGACCTAAATCTTGGTGACACAGAAAAAATTCTAGGCTGTGCATTTATGGAGCATTCCTTCTGGCCATTAAATTTTGTTTTAATCATAACTAGATATTATATTTTTATGTGTGCAAAATACAACAAAGAAATATACTTCTCTCAATTGCAGAAATTAATTAGGTCAAAATATACTGAGCAAAAATTGCTGTACCAGACAAATAACAATTGCGAAACCTTTAATATGAGATGGACACAGTGGAAGGGTATTCTTGAAGATATTTCTGAGGATATATAAAACTATAGAAAATATAAAAATTCACTTGTATAAATGTAATTCTGTTGTTGATGGTTTTTTTAAACATGTTCATTTGTGACTTTTTTGTACTGATATGTATATGATTTTGAAGACAATAAAAAAAAGGATGGAAAAAAAAAAACTGGAAAAAATGCCAGCATTCTTAAGGTGACTTTTGGGTGACCATTTTTTTTTACTTTAGTCAAACAGTGATCCAAAACATCAGTTGTGTGTGCTCTTGAAGTAGGATTAACCCAAAAACTTAACCTTTAAGATATAATCAATCTGTCTTTCCAGCAGATGTCTTTTTTTCTCATGTTTTACCCTTTTTTATCAATTTTTCAGATTGTACTTGGATTTAAATAACCTTATTTACAGGGGATTACCAGTTTGTGTGATTATTGTGTATAAATCTGATTAATTTATTGGCATGTGTTGACTTCACAGTCCCTGGTACTCATTAAAGTGTATTGCTGTCCATGTTTATCCCTCTATCTCCAAGAGAGCCAAGGTTGTATTTTAGAAATTTAATTTTGTAGATATTTTTTCACTCCCTGAAAAGGATTAATTTCTGCATTTAATGTGCCTTCTTTTACTTACATTCATATATCCAAACAAATTATTTCTCCAAGTATGTTCAGGTAATTAAGCATCCCTTAAAGGATACTTGTTTATTTTTGGATGAAGTTTCCTGACTGGAACAAAATGGTTACCCTTCAAGATCTCCATTACTAGTTAGCCCTTTCTAACTTATGTGCCAGTTATATACCATAGGCGTAGAAAAATTTCCAAATGGTTTATATTTGACCTTTGTCAAGGTCACACGGTCAAACAGAACTTTTTTTTTTTATTATTCCCACTCGTCATCACCACTCAGGAAAAAAAACTATTTACTGCAGTGGGTTGTGATTTTACATCTGCATTAAAGCTATAAAAATCTTTAGTTGAAAAGATTTTCGCTGCCCTTGGACAAAATTGAACCATTTATGAAGGTTTTTGAACTAGTAGGTAGAAATCAGAAGGCTTAAATTCATCTGAACACCCTATTATCTCCTTATCTATTACATTTAGATTCTTAAAGTGTGTTGGGAGGCTAGAGGAAACCACATGCAGAGAGTCTACAAAACTGGGTAGATTAACCCCTGGCCCCACCCTATGGGTGAAATAGGGTTTATAAAATCATATATTTTGTGTTTTTGGCTGATATCTCCTTAATTATTCTTTTAGATCAAAGTTCAAAGTTTGGGTTTTCACGTCCCGTTCAACAGCCAAGGTCATACTGGAACAGGTCCTCAGTATTGCCACTTGTGGGAGTTGAACCCACACAGAGGTAACAGCCTGTGATTAGATGCCAAACTTGCTAACCACTAGGCCAATGAGGACCTCTATTGCTTTTATAGCTTTTGAATATAGTGTGAGGTATTAGGAAGTCATATGCTAGGAGTCTAGAAAGCTGGTCAGATTTACTCCCTGGCCCCCCCTTGTGGGTCAAACTGGGGTCATAAATTCATAAATTTTGTGTTTGTTGCTTATGTCCCTTTTATTCCAGTAAGAGGTTTTTGAATGTGTTGTGGTAATAGGAAACCATATGCAGGGATTCTAGCAATCTTGTCAGATTTATTTGTGTGTTGTACTGTGTTGATTCGCACAGATGGAGTTCTGGAGAATAGGTATATGTTGGACTCATCGCCAACACTGGAGTGGTACCAAGAAACCATATGTGTGGAGTCTAAAAACTTTATCATATTTACTCCCTGGTCCCCCTTATTGGTCAAACTGGGCTCATAAAATAACAGATTTTGTATTTTCTATTGCTCTTAGAGGTTTTGAATTTATTTGGAGGTAATGGAAAATCACATGCAGGGAGCCTAAAAAAGAAATTAGATTCATTCCCTGGCTTCCCATTATTGGTAAATCCAGGATCACAAAATCAAAGATATTGTATATTTGGCTTGTATCTCCTTCTTTATTGTTTGTAGAGCTTTTGAATGTATTTGGAGGTAAAAGGAAACCATGTGCAGGAAATCCAAAGAGCCTGTCAGATTTACTCCCTTTCCCCCTAAACCCTATGAGTCAACTATTTAAATGATTTACCTTGCTAAGCCTACAGTGTCTCTGCAAAGTATACAGAATTCCATTTTTGCATTTTCAGCTTTTCATTCATTCTTTTTGGACACTTGGTCTTTTTTTATAAAAAAAAACAAAAACATTTTTGCGGTTGAAGTTCTTTCCACAGGTGACAATTCCCACTTCAACTTGTAAATCTGGCCAACACATTATTTAAAAAAGATTAAACTTAAGTGAAAGTTGATTGTAGTAATTGCAATGGTAATAATCCCCACTTTCATTCATTAATAGGCTGCACATAGTAACAAAGCTGAACTGGACTAGAGGGGGAAGTACGCACAAGGATCCAGAGAACAGACAGCCATTGTCACTCCTTGCCAATGGTTTGGTTAGCAACAACCATGATGACGATGATTTGCTTTCTGCCTTTGATGTAAATAATGACAGGGTAAATGACATAAATGTGAGTGGTGGTGACATGAAAAATAATAATACAAATTACAGTGGTGGGACTTATAACATACCTTTTCTAACACAGTATAATAATAACAGTGCTAATCAAAAGTCTGAAAACTCAGTGTTAACAGGAGCTGCTGGAGAATTTGTCTCAACAAAGCCCGAGGTGCTAGTTAGGGATTATGTCCCAAATGTACATGTGACAAAAGTCAATTGTGCCAAAATCATTGCTGGTGACGATGCAGAATTGTTTAGGGCACAAAATCATCAAAATGTTCATCCAAAAGTTGAGATTCCACCCGAATACTACACAGCCAAAGCCAGGGATTGCCAGTCATTTATACACAGCAGGCATTATACTACCAAGCCCCTCTCTACAGAAGAAGCTGAGTTTCCACTTGCCTACAGCCTGCTTGTGTTCAAGGAGATAGAGTTAGTTGAACGATTGCTGAGAGCCATTTACCGCCCACAAAACTACTACTGCATCCATGTGGACGTCAAGGCCACACATAGTTTTAAAGCAGCAGTGAGCGCGATTGTAAAGTGCTTTGAGAATGTCTTCCTGTCATCGCGTTCTGTGGACGTTCAGTGGGGGTACTATAGTGTACTAGAGCCAGAAATAGTCTGCATGGAGGACCTATGGAAATACAAAAAATGGAAGTAGGTTTTGTAATTATCACTGAATGTGTGAGCTCATTTAGTGCATATAAATTAATCACTGGTCTAAGTTGAATCTGTAGCTTTTTTGCATGCCATGTCATTTAGTTTTCACTTGTTTTGGCAAACCTTTTTTGCATAAACACTAATAAATAAAAATATATTCAGCCAAAATTTTCTACTTTAATTTATTATTAGTTATTAATAAATTCTGACCATTTTCACATTATTAATGATGTTGTATTAGTTTGTATTAGCAAATAACATGATATTAGTAAGCAGCAATGGCGGGAAATATTAATAAATTCTGACCATTTTCTCTTTCCTGTTAACTTAGTATTAGTTTGTATTAGCAAATAATGTATCAGTAAGTAGCAATTACAGAAAATATTCATGAATTTGTCTCATTAACTTACCGTTAGTATTAATTTGTATTTGAAAGTAACTTTGTACTAACAAGTAACCATTTTTCTTTTCTCACTACAGTGAAACCCTTTAAGTAGAAATATTTTTAGTTAATTTTCCTTTTCAGTACAAAATATATACTGATAGTTTGCCTTAGGAGTTTTTTACCTGTTTAGACTAGCTTACCCCCAACATAGTTATCCTCTCATAGCAGCCTTTGGCAGGTGCTTTCTGGATTGTGACTTTGCCAGGCTTTATGACTGTCCCTTTTTGGACTCCACTATTATTATTATATTATTATTTTTATATGAAGTTTTTAAAACTCTTAAAATTGTTAAAGAATCTCTTATTGAAATTAATGATTAAATTTGATTTTTTTTTGTTTGGTAGAACTATTTTTCTGGTTCCTTATGATTTGACTCAGGGTTAAACTGCATTTCTTACAACATCCAAATATCAATTTATTAATTAAGACGTTGAGTTCTTTATGTGTTGCATGATTGTAGTTACTGTTTGTTTCTTTCTTGTTTGGTGTGTACACTTCTTTTGATTGGTGGTTCAGTGTATCTTATGTTCATATGTTTAGGGACATTGTTTACAAAAATTCTTAGAAGTAAAAAGTTGTTTTCATAATGAAAAGTATAACAATTAAGTGTCACTTGAAAAGGTTGGTTTCGTTCCCTGTTATGCTATTGCCGAAGTATTTTCTAATGGAGGAAAAATTTTCAAGGTCACATTATCAAAAACAATTTTTCCCCTTAACTTCAAGTACAATGTTTAGATCAATAAAATTTTACAAGCAATTTCCTCACATCAAAATCTAGGTGCCAATTGAATTTCAAAGGCATAATTGACTGATTGGGGGCTGATAGTAAAAACTGTGCTGAAATTGACCCTCTTAGGCACAAATGGTACATACCCACATTAAGAGCTTACACATGTTCAGTATGTTATTCAAGTATGAAAATTGGTTATATAGTTTGAAAAAATGCATCCTTATGTTAAGGTTACCTTAAAATCAGCCAAATCAGGAGTCTTAGGTCTGCTGTATAGGCAGATGAGATTGTAAAACGTGATATATCTCTATTATTGTTGGATTTAGAGCTTTGGCATGTATTGACAGATAATAAGAAACCATGGCCTGGGATTCCAAGAACCCATCAAGTTTGTCCCCCGAGCCTCTCCTCAAAGTCAAACTGAGGTCATGAAGTTGAAGTTCTTGTATTTTGCAGTGTATCTACAAAAAATATTTCCTAAAATCTCATAAAACTTCATTGAATTATTCATTAAGATTATTCAGTTTTTTAGGTATTGCTTAATATCTCTTATATTTTTGTGATTAGAGCTTTGAGATGTTGTTGGTGATTAACACTGATTATAGCAAATCTTTTCCTTGGATTGGAAAAACTCACCTTTTGGCATTTGATTTCTGTGCTATGAATGTTTTTACATATTATAAACAAAGTGTCTTCTTTTGAGAAATAAGAATAATCTATGTACTAGTAATTACACATGTCAGAATCCATGTTTTGCTAAAGCTAAAGATGACAATCGATTTTTCTAAATATATCTGACACGTTACCTTTGTATTTATATTCCCAGACAAAAGTCTGTGATATATTGTATTCACCCCCACTGCTTGGCCACCATATGTTTTGACTTGAGCACATGGTAAATCCATATAGCTTTCATGGATTTCATTCAAACTTGGTATGCATCAAGTATGGGAATATGGCAATAGGCAACATGTGTTTGGGCTGGGAGGGGTTACTTTAAATTCCCAATAATAAAGAAGTTATGGTCACTTTAGGAGCAGAAATGTACCACTTTAAATTGGTCACCTAAAATCCTATAGGTGGTAAACTATGTGACTTGTCCAGTTAAAATAGAGTAAGAAATCTAAAATTCGCCACATATCTGAAATTCGCCACATGTGAAAATACTAATAAAATAACTGAATTGTGGTGAGATTTGTTCACTGTATGGTAAATTAAGACTTTTTGAACTGAAAAATACCAATTTTTAGACAAAAACATCATTTTCTTCATAAAATTAACTAAGGTTTTAGAGGTGGCGAATTTTAGATTCCTGGCAAATTTTAGATTTCTTACTCTATCACCTGTGAGTATGTTGATGTATCCTTCTAATATATGCCAACTATCAAAACTTTAGGCTGAGGTAAAAACTGTGATTGAGGCCTATAAAGACTCCAAACTGGGGATTTTTCTGCATTTTTCACAAATTTTGCACTGTAATTTGGAAATGCTAAGTCTAACCAGTTTCAAACTGTTCTAGATACAACTTCTTTGTCTGCGGAAAATTTTGAGATCTGTAGCTTTAAGTTTAAGGTTACCTTAAGGTCTGTAAATATATCCACAGGGATCTATATGTGCCACATTTTAAGTCTTCAAGTCTTTAAGTAACCTATGTATGAGGCTGATAAACACCCCACCCAGGGGACTTTTTCAAATAATTTGCCCAGTAACTTGGAAATTACAAGTCTTGCCATTCTTAAACTGTACTTGATGCATTTTCTGTGTGTGATCTTTATCTAAACAAAGTTGAGGTCTGTAGTTTTAATTTTAAGGCCACCTTAAGATCTCAAAAAATGCTCACATGGAACAATTTTATGAACTTTTGGCCACTTTAAGCCATGTAGCTCTAAAACTGTGCCTTACCGAAGAATGTATTTACAGGTTTTTTAGATGTGCCAAAAATCAAGCCTTTAAATCTAGATTTTCCCTGTGTATGAGGCTCATAAAGACCCCAGTTAGTGGATTTTTTCTATATTTTTCACATATTTTGCCTTGTAAATTTGAAATGGCGAGTCGGACTAACCTCAAATTGTACTAGATGTAACTTTTACATGTGATCTTTGTAAACTTTGTGAAAAATTTCAGGTCAGTATTTTCAATTTTAAGGTCAACTTAGGTTCTCTGAAAATAATCACAGGATCTATTTTATGCAATTTTTGCCACTTACAAGAAGTTTGAATTCACTTTTCTTAATTCAAGGCTTTAAGTTGACATTTAAACTGTTTATGGGGACCATAAAGACCCCACACATGTACTTTTATGTGCATTTTTCACATATTTTGCCTTGTAATGTGGAAATAGTTACTCTGTCTTGCCTCAGATTGAACTAGATATATCTTCTGTATATGATCTTTGTCTTTTGAGAATTTCAGCTCTGTAACTTTAATGTTAAAGTCATCTTAAAGTCTCTAAAATGACCACAGAGACCCACTTTATACCTTGGTACCACTTTTTCCCTGCAAGGTATATAACATGGCTGCATGAAATTTTGAATATGAATTACTTATATTACTATCCTTGTTCTGTATTTTTGGAGTTACTTAAAATCATTGATATGTTAATGCATGAAAAGTACATTTATCTATGTTTATTTTAAGGTACTTTATAAATCTAACTGGGCAAGAATTTCCTTTGAAAACCAATGAAGATATTGTAAAGGTTTTAAAGTCCATGAATGGTGCTAATAATGTCCACGGAACAGTTAAAAGGTAAGCTTTTATTGAATGTGTTTCCCAGTGTTTCAAATCTCATCCAATCTATGATTAGTCAACTTTAAACTTGTTAGTCCAAAGGTTAAAGCAGGGGTTTCTTGTAGGTATAACCCCCAACTAAACCATGGTACTTACAGAATTTTACCATGGTTTGAGGCAATAACCCCTCAGGCTTCACCTTTGTGATTTATAACCTCAAACCATGGTAAAATTCTGCTTATACCATGGTTTTGGAGGGGATTATTCCTATTCTAAAAAGAGAATTATTTCATTTTATAAATATCATTTATTATTTACATTTTTGATTAATTGTCGAGACAGCCATAATGAGCGATAAAAGAAACCAACAGATTATGCTGATTTTACCAATGAAAATTTCCCTAAATTAGCCAATCGGAAATGCAGACACTTTATTTTAGAATTCCCTTTCAGCAGTTAAGGTCACATTAGAATAAGCCTTCTTCTGATCCCAGATATTATGGTGAGTTGGATTTGAGCCAATATAATATGTATAAGTATAATTCAAACATTTGTAAAGCACTGAATTGATGTAGCATCCCTGAAGCAGATATAAGCACACAGGTAGGAACTTAGTAATAAATAATGATCTTGTAAAACACTTATAATAAATATAAACTATATAAATATATAAAAAGTCAATTTGTACTCCATATTTCAATCAGTAATCACAGAGGTGCAAGCTTTGCTATGGTCATATGTAGGTGGTGTCTGTATATAGGGACAATTTCACCATGCATTATCTGTCAAAAACATAACAGGCTTGTAAAATGTAGACTATCATTGTTAATTGAAAGTACCAAATTAGGAACAGAGCAGTCTTCTCTTGTTTGATAATGGCAAATGTTTGAGTTTTGCTAATAATCTATTAAAACCAAGCTCATGCTCGAGCATCTTTAAAAAAGAAAATCATGTACATTCTTATTAAGCGTCCCGCGAGGAACGATTGTTTGTGTATGGGAGAAGCAACTCCACCGGATCCACATTTTCTTTTTGCAATAGCTTCGCTGCCATAAGGCGGATTCTTTTCATATTTGGCAGGTGTATGCAGTAGCCCTGGGAAATTTTTCTGAATATGCTGCAATGACATTTTAACCAATCAGAGAGGTCACATGACCTGAAATGCATTTTTTGGAAGGGCGTCCTTGTCCGGATGATAACTTACAAAGCATTTTATTTATCCACCTGAAATTTAGCAAATAACTTCCTCATATAAAGATCTGGGCGACAATTTTCTTAACGAGTAAAACACAAAAGTGCTTGTATCTCCTAAACTGAGTGAGATAGAGCGATTTCTTCGAAATTTTCGACCCACAGGATATCAAAGCAAACTACTGTCACCAATTTTCCAAAAATTTTCTCCTCCTCAAAAATGGGGTTATATTCAATTTTCGAATTTTTGACAAAAAATGTAAAACACAAAATTGGAAATATAGGCTCATAAGGTAGAACTTGGCGGCCATTTTGAATTTTCAAATTTTTTGCAAAACACAAAAATGTTTGTATCTTGAAAACTGTGCGAGATAGAGGAATTTCGGCGGCCATTTTCGAATTTTTGTCAAAAATCCTTGTATCTCGAAAACTGTGCTAGATAGAACAATTTCAACAAAAATTTTGACCCATAGGGTAACTCTGCTGAGTAGCTGACCCAATTTTCAAAAAAAATTTTTCTCACCAAAACCCCAAATGCTTGTATCTCGAAAACCGTGCCAGATAGAGCGATATCGGCAAAATTTTTGACCCACAGGGTATCTGTGAATACAAGCCTTTCCAAGTTTCAACGAATATTTCACTTGCCAAAAATTGGTGGCCATTTTGAATTTTCGAATTTTTTTCAAAAATGCAAAACACAAAAATGC
This sequence comes from Sabellastarte sp. h YS-2021, assembly GCA_964017235.1. NCBI lineage: Eukaryota > Metazoa > Annelida > Polychaeta > Sabellida > Sabellidae > Sabellastarte > Sabellastarte sp. h YS-2021. Next base: position 121,401,463 of record OZ024930.1, on the reverse strand, counting down.
TTGCATCTCGAAAACCGTGCTAGATAGAACGATTTCGATGAAATTTTTGACCCACAGGGTAAGTCTGCTGAGTAGGTGACCCAATTTTCAAAAATAGTTTGTCCCGCCAAAAATGGCAGCCATTTTGAATTTTCAAATTTTTCACAAAAATCGCAAAACACAAAAATGCTTGTATCTCGAAAACCGTGCTAGATAGAGCAATTTCAACAAAAATTTGACCCGTAGGGTAACTCTGCTGAGTAGCTGACCCAATTTTCAAAAATAGTTTGTCCCGCCAAAAATGGCAGCCATTTTGAATTTTCAAATTTTTCGCAAAAATCGCAAAACACAAAAATGCTTGTATCTCGAAAACCATGCTAGATAGAGCAATTTCAACAAAAATTTGACCCATAGGGTAACTCTGCTGGGTAGCTGACCCAATTTTCAAAAATTTTTTGTCCCGCCAAAATTGGCGGCCATTTTGAATTTTTCGCAAAAATTGCAAAACACAAAAATGCTTGTATCTCGAAAACTGTACCAGAAAGAGCGAATTCGGCAAACATTTTGACCCACATGGTATCTGTAAAGACTAGCCTTTCCAAGTTTCAACAAATATTTCACTTGCCAAAAATGGCGGCCATTTCTTTGGGTATGTAAGCAAACTACTCTACCCAATTTCCCCCAAAAATTTACCCTTCCCAAAAATGGGGGTTATTGTCAATTTTCAAATTTGTGACAAAAAGTGCAAAACACCAAATTGCCTCTGTCTCCTTAACCGTGCAAGATAATTTCATCAAAATTTTTCAAACACACTGTATCCAAGATAACTACCCTTCCCAAGAACCACTTTTCCTATATTCAGGCTTTGTTGAGCTATAAACAGAACTTCCTTACATGATTAAGCTGCCATTATTTCTCCTTTTCGGGACACCTTGTTTTTGCCATGCAAAAACAATCGCTTTGCTTTGCAAGCGATCCTGTAGTTATTTTTATACCACAAACCGCATTTTAATGAAAAAGAATAATAATACAGAGATACAACATGGGAATTAAAATTACTAATTATTCCAGACTTAAATGTGCTTGTTTCATGTTTTTTTTCACCAAGAATACACTTTAAAATAATGTAGGCTTTTCTTTTATTAGTTGTGCCTTTACAGATTACATTAAATATACCAATTTCACCAATTTTTTACACATTTTCATTCAGATGTTACAGTTAATTAAGCGTCCCTCATGGGACGCTTGTTTGCATATGGGAGGAATTCTCGCGGAAGGCTCCGCTGTATCCGCCGGCTCCGCAAGTTTGCCTACCTATAGCGTCTTTACTAGTGGATGGAATTTCTTCAAACTTGGCACATATATTTGGTAGCCAGGGAAAATATTCTGAATTTGGTGCCATGACATTTCAACCAATCAGAGAAGTCACTTGACCAAAACCAGGATTTTGCTTGTCCGGATGATAACTTAAGAAGCGTTTAAAATATTCGCCTGAAATTTGATATATGGATGCATGGTATAAAGATCTGGAAATGATTAGATTTTGGTAGACTTCCATTAAAAAATGGCTAATTAATTAAGCATTAAAATTTTTATTAACGAGGAAAATACAAATCCCATAATAACTTCTAAACCGTGTGAGATAGAGCGATTTCGACGAAATTTTTGACCCACAGGGTATCTCTGCTAAGTACTCTCATCAATTCCAAAAAAATTTCCTCTCTCCAAAAATGGCGGCCATTTTGAATTTTGTAATTTTTGACAAAAATCATAAAACATAAAATTGCTTGTATCTCCAAAACCGTGTGAGATAGAGCGATTTCGGCGAAATTTTTGGCCCAAAGGGTATATATGCAAGATTCTCTGCTCAATTCATAAAAAATTTTTCCTCTTTCCAAAAATCGCGGCCATTTTGAATTTTCGAATTTTTGCCAGAAATGGTAAAACTTAAAATTGCTTGTATCTCCTAAACCGTGCGAAATAGAGCAATTTTGGCGAAATTTTTGGCCCACAGGGTATACATGCAAGATACTCTGCTGAATTCTCAAAAAGTTTACCTCTTTCCAAAAATGGCGGCCATTTTGAATTTTTGACAAAAATTACAAAACTTAAAATTGCTTGTATCTCCTAAACCGTGTGAGATAGAGCGATTTCGGCGAAATTTTTGGCCCATAGGGTATACATGCAAGATACTCTGCTCAATTCTCAAAAAATTTTCCTCTTTCCAAAAATGTCGGCCATTTTCAATTTTCGAATTTTTGACAAAAATGGAAAAACTTCAAATTGCTTATATCTCCTAAATCATGCGGTATAAAATGATTTCGGCAAAAGTTTCGATCCACAGGCTATCTAAGCAAGATACTCTGCCCAATTTTCAAAAATTTTTCCTCTTTTCAAATATGTCAGCTATTTGAAATTTTCAAATGTTTGCCAAAAAACTTTAAATTGCTTGTATCTCCTAAACCATTTTCAATTTTCCAATTTTTTTTCTCGATATAATTTTAGATTGACAGGGTATCTAGGCAAGATCTTCTTTCTATTATAAGCAGCCAACACCATCTTTCTTTTGGGACGCTTAGCGATCCTCTAGTTGATTTTGAACATGTTTCATTATTACATCTCGAAATTGGGTTTGAGTCCTACAATACATCACTGGAGAGATTTGTTTCAGGTGCAATTTCTCAAAAAGTATTTGCCCTGAAAAGAATGGGTATTTTTGGGCAAGGGCAAATAGGCTATCATTGGTAACCTTGACTTTCAGTTTCAAGGTTAAATGGCAGCCTTGAAAAAAATTTTCATTTCAGATTTTGCCCAATTCTTATATATAGTAGCTTACAATATCTTTTGGTCCATGTGTATAATAAATGTATATGTCTGCTATAAAAGTGCAGAAATCTGACCAGTAATTTCTATGTATAAAGTCATTCAAGGAGCGTGCAGGTTTCTAGAAATACATAATGGAAGTCATTCATATTTGCTATGGAGTTTGAGAAAACCATGAAGTGTTGACACTCAGCACCTTAGAATTTTGAGAGTGCTTATACATCACACCTTCAATCCTTGCTTTTAGGTTGAACAGGATCATTATACCAAAAACTCTGTGTATCCTATCCAGCGACAACTATTGCCATGGCAACACTTTAAAATTTTGGGGGTCTTAAAGTTTCTTCTCAAATTTTTGATATTTTCTGTAACCTAAAATTTTGCAGCTAGCTTCATCATATTTGCACAACATATAAATGGATAGGAAAGCTTGCCTGAGAGTAATTGTTTCCTTGTTTTGGAAACAAAATGACTGCCATATCACATTTTTAATGCCAAATAGGAGGGTCATCATATCAAAAAGGTCTTGTATTTCCCTTATAATTGCTTCTAGGGCTACAAAATATGAAAACTACTTGTAAGAAATCATGGCCTGTGAATCTTTCTAGAACATATCCTAAGATTTTCCCAACGAAAATGAAGTGGACGAAAAGTCAAAAGGACGAAAGTTGGGGATACTTAGGATTCAGTACGGTCACGCTGCTGTGGCCGCCGCCACAGAGATTTCCTTTCGGACGTGATAACTTAAAAAATATTTTAGTTAGACCTTTCAAATTTGGTCTGTTTGTATAAATGGGCAATGTCACGAACGCTATTGTTTTGTGACCTTGACCTTCAATATCAAGGTCACTGGTGGCCTCTTAAAGGTCAGATTTTGGCCATTTTTTCACATTTTGGCCCAGTTCTCATATACAGAAAGTTAGATCATCCTATGGGTGGTAAATATAATACATATATATGTCCTCTGTAAGCATGCAGAAATTTGACCTTGAAGCTCTTCATTGAAGGTCATCCTCCGACCGCCAAATTACCTCACCGAGGCCATTTTTGGCCTTTTTGGAGATATTTTCACACTTAATGCTGACTATATTGCATGGAAACTATTGAAAATGGCTTTGGAGGTTGAGTACATGATGGAGTACCAGCATCCAGTTTGTTGACCTTGGCTATTGTTTTCAAGGTCACCGTAGGCCTGCTAAAATGACTCAAAACTTTACCTTTTACTGCATATATATGCCTATATAAGACTGTGAGGCCATATACCTCCTTTATTATTGTATCCACCGGAGGCCTCACCGAGGCCATTTTTGGCCTTTCTGGAGATATTTTCACACTTAATGTACTGAAACCATGAAAACCTAATACTGTATGTGAAGCTTCAACTATGTCCCATCCGAGGATACACCGTGTTGAGACACAATATCTATTTATTATTATTGGTTGACATTGTTTGTAATGTAAAACAACTTACAGGAAGTTTTTTTGGCCATGACAGACTTGTGACTTCTCCTTCAAGGTGAATGACATCAACACTCCCCTGGAGCCCTTGGTGGTATTCACTTTGAATTCCCCACAATTTGTCCCATCCAGACATATTCTGCATCAAGATGTAATGTCTACTTCAAGTCTTTTTAAATATTAGAATATAACAGAAAACAAATGCAGAAGTGATAGTAGTCACAGATCAAGTTCAATTTATACCAAATATATATGGAGTTGGGCTTTATACTGTTGTAATGTTATATACAACTGTATTTCGATAGTCAAAGTGTGCTATCTCATCAGAGGCTATTCATGGATAGGTTCGAAACAAGGGCCCTCAAAGGCTGGGACAAGCAACCTTTACTTTGGCTACGGTTTATTGATGACATTTTTATGATCTGGAACCATTGTCAAGAAGAATTGGATAGGTTTATTAAATACATTAACAACATCCATGATAAGATTAAGTTTACACATGAAGCTAGTACTGAAAGCATCAATTTTTTGGACACTACTGTCAAAATAGACACAACCCTGTATGAAAAACCAACAGATACCTACGTGTATCTGCACTACACATCTGCACACCATAAACCCTGCCATACAAAGGGTCCCTATGGCCAATTCCTCAGAATCGGGAGAATATGCACCAAAAATGGCGATTTTTATCACCAATGGGATAAAACTCATTGAATATTTATTATATTACTTGGGTTACCCATTACATGCTCTGAAAAAACACATGCTCAAAGCAGCCAAATTAACACAGGATGAATTATTAACAGTGAAACAAAAACCAAAGACAAGCACACTTGTCATGGTCACTAAATTTAACCCCAGCAACCCAGACATAAAACAGTTCATTCACTCAAATTGGAACATTATTGAACACAGCAATGACTGTGTAAGTACTTTCAAAGATAAACCATTAGTGGGATTCAGAAAATTACCCTAGGAATCTGTTAACCAAAGGACAGATTTCATACCCCCCATCTAATGTACAGAAATGTACAATTTGACCCACATATTGTACACAACTAGGAAAGTGTACTTATTGTCCTCTTATAACACCTATCACCCAGGTCAAGTGTAAAATCACACATAGAATTTACCCCTCGACCAGTATCCCTCCTCACAAAACTTGTGAGATCAGTGATATCATATACCTTATCACATGTAGAAAATGTGACAAATACTATGTTGGTGAAACTGGATGCCCGTTCAGGAAAATAATCTATGAACATAGACTGTCTGTATCTAAACCTAAGGATTCCAGAATCACCCCAGTTACTAAACACTTCACAGAAGAGAGCCATGCTGTAAAGGATATGCAGTCCTCCCTTCTGGAATGGTGATCCCTTAAATACCATGAAGCCATTACTGATCACAGAAAGATGAGAGAGAAATGGTGGATGTGGAATATTGGGGCAAAACATCCAATTGGCATAAACCTAGTTATTTAATTGAGGGTTCATTTTGGTGTCTATTATTATTATTATTATTATGTATTTATACTCAGCGCAATATCTCCATATACTACAGGACTCAAAGCGCTATTTAACCAATCCCACTGTACAGGTACAGCCCCAACTCACAAGTAACTGACATTCCCCTAACTGGAAGATAGAGGCTCAAGGATGACCATTTATCAACGTCCTTGAGATTCTTTAACCTGCCACTGGGGATAGGACCCAATGACAGAGGACCGCCATTTTAAGTGGTCATCCGAGCCACTATGTATCTGCCTGTACCTGGGATTGAACCCACGTCCTTGTGAGTTCCTAGACAAGTGTGTTACCCGCTAGGCCACAGTGGCAGATAAGTGTCTATTCACATTCAGGACACTCCTGTTTTTATTCTTTTTAAATATTAGCCTGGATTTAATCAGTTGGGGATAATTCCCAAGTTTATGGATCTGGAATTGACCAATGACCTGTCTCCATACAGTTTTTATGGTGTCCGGATGGGTGGGCGGGCAGTCAGATGGCGGAAAAAGTTTGTCCGGACTGTACCTCAGAAACCATAAGATGTAGGAAGTTCATACTTGGTAGGGACCTTGGTTAGGGGGTGTAGGTGTGCAATATCATGGTCTGACCTTGATTTGACTTTTAACCTTGCCATAGTGACCTTGAATTTAAAAATCTGGTCCGGGCTATATCTAGGCAACCGTAAGGTGCAGGAAGTTGATACTTGGCAGGGACATTAGTTAGGTGTTGTAGGTGTGCAACGTCATGGTGTGACCTTGATTTAACCTTTGACCTTGCTGTAGTGACCTTGAATTATAAAATCTTGTCCGGGCTATATCTCGGAAACCGTAAGGTGTAGAAAGTCAATACTTGGTAGGGACATTGGCTGGGTGTTGTAGGTGTGCAACATCATGGTGTGACCTTGATTTAACCTTTGACCTTGCTGTAGTGACCTTGACTTATAAAATCTTGTCCGGGCTATATCTCAGAAACTCTAAGATGTAGGAAGTTGATACTTGGTAGGGACATTGGTTGGGGAGTTGTAGGTGTGCATCGTCATGGTGTAGTCTTGATTTGACCGATGACCTAGTCTTAGTGACCATGAGTTTGAAAATCTTGTCTGGGCTATTTATTGGATTCAGTAAGGTGCAGAAGGTTGACACTTGGTGGAGACGTTGGTTAGGGGTTTTAAGTGTGCTCTCTTATGTCGAAGATATATCTAATATTAGATTGCTGCAAATGGTTAGTTTATGTACTTTTGTATAATTGTGCTATTTCCATTGACAGCTATACTCCAATTAATAAAATTACAGCTTTGTAATTTTTATTTTACTGATTAATGCTATCATCTTGCTATTGAAATGTCTTGTTTTAATACATTATCTATACGTACAGTTTCTTTCTTTTAGATGTTAATTTTCTATACTTAAACATAATTTGGATCTGTATATAACTGACACTGCTATGAAAGTATTCAGATCTTTGTACTGTTTCACTACTTCTTATATTTCATGGTGTTGAAAACTATTTCCCCAGGCTGTGGGGTACGGGCATCTCTGATGCTATTTTTGTTTTTTTTTTTGATTGGGGAGATCACAGAAATGACTGCTTGGTTTGATCTCTGACCTCAATTGTTGTATTGCAGGTTTAGGTTGAGTTAATTATGTATCTATTTGGACAATTGAATGTGTACAAAAAATGGGGGTGTATTATATATTCCTTCACCAAACATAAGCTCAAAATCTATTTGCAGTTTTTGCATTTACCCTGTATTAATCTCAAAATTGACTTCAAATCTATTTTGACACTTTCCTTTTTCAAAGGCAACACCATCTGAGAATACTTTTCCTCAATACTTTTAACATGGACTATATAATTAGGCTTTTCCACAATTTTATGTTTAGTAACCCCATTTCTACTTATTTGAAAATGTAACAAGGTAAAACTTTGTTATATCTCTGAATGTGGATTGGTTTTATCCTTCTTCAACAGTGATAAGTTTTAAAAACATTTAGAGTTTAGACTCATTGCATGTTTCTCAAGGTGTCCGGACACACTGACCTCTTACTACTGAGGCTGTGGGTTGAATTCTGGCGATGATCCAAAGTGGTAAAACTGTTAGTTAATTGCCATTGTGGAATGGTTTGCAATGCAAAATCCTGACAAATTAGTATGCACTGTGTCCCTTAATCCCATCATCTACCCATTGTGATATGACTGAATCAATGTGTTGAAAAAGTATGTTAACCCAAATCAATGAATCGTACTTTAATTCTTATTTTTTCACCAGACGGAACCGTGAACGAGTCCAGTATGTCCACCAAGGCATCAATACAAACAGGAAAGTCCGTAAGGGCCCGCCTCCTGTCCCTGTGACAATAACCAAAGGATCGCTGCATGTAATAGTGCAGAGGGGCTATGTGGATTTTGTGCTGCATAACAAGGATGCATTGGCATTTAGAGAGTGGGTCAAAGACACTGGTAAGTGTTCGGCCCTTTCTAACTTAATTTTTAAGTTCACCATGGCCAAGAAAATCAGTGTATAATTTTTTGGTGTAGCACTTCATCCAACTTTTAGCTCATCCTTCACTGATTGACCCATATTTTAGTTTTTGTAACTTGGTGGTTCAATTTGATGTTATATCAGAATACAACATTTATTAGAACTCTGGAATGACTTGGAAAGGGGTTTGCTGGTGAATAGTATCTTTGTAAATTAAATGTAAATGACCAGTTTTCTTCATGAAGCTTGCATTTTATGCATGTAATGTTTTGTATTCATTTACTGTTTGTAATATTACACACTTCCTGGTGTGTGTTTTACAGGTGTGCCAGATGAGACCTTCTTCTCTTCACTGAATTACAGTCCTCAGTTGAAGGTTCCGGGAGCATATAAAGGTACTGTGTCATCTGGCAAATGAGGAGTTAAACAATGTGACAAACATGTTCTGTGAAAAGAAACTGTCCCAAGTCTCTGCCTAGGAAAATGCCATCTTGCCAGTATCTTAGTTATATTGTTGTGTGCTTTACCCCAAAGGGCTAGTGTGCAATAATGTTTCTACAAAGTGAAGTTTGCAGACAGTTTTAGGGTAAAAACAACAACAACAACAAAAAAAAGAAATTTTTTTCTGTCTATACTTAACCAAAAAAGATATGCAAGTTTTATAAAAAATAAATTTGAATATATCTTCTTTTTTACCCCACAGATATTAAGATATTAAGGGCTGTCGGGGTATTGTTTTTACCCATGATGTCCGGATGGGCGGGTGGGTGGGCGCTCGGTGGGAAAAAGTTTGTCCAGGCTGTATCTCAGAAACTATAAGTTGTAGGAAGTTGGTACTTGATGGGGACATTGGTTAGGAGGTGTAGGTGTGCATTGTCATGGTCTGACCTTGATTTGACCTTGCCGTGGTGACCTTGACTTTGAAAATCTTGTCCGGGCTATATCTCAGAAACCGTAAGGTGTAGGAAGTTGATTCTTGGTAGGGACATTGGTTAGGGGGTGCAGGTGTGCAATGTCATGGTGTGACCTTGATTTGACCTTTGACCTTGTTGTAATGACCTTGACCAATAAAATCTTGTCCGGACTATATCTCGGAAACCGTAAGGTGTAGGAAGTTGATACTTGGTAGGGACATTGGCTAGGGTGTATAGATGTAAAATGTCATGGTGTGACCTTGATTTGACCTTTGACCTTACCATAGTGACCTTGACCTATAATGCCTTATCCGGGCTATGTTTCGAGAACCGTAAGGTGCAGCAAGTTGATATTTGGTAGTGACATTGGTTGGGGGTTTTAGGTGTGTAACGTCATAGTGTGACCTGGATTTGACCTTTGATCTTGCATATCTGATGCTATTTTATCTCTCTACGGGAATATGTGATACTATTTTATCTCTTATATCTCTTATATCTTTTCACTTGAATCTTGGTTGTTGCACCTTTGGGTATCTTTTGATGTAGATTAAGCACTGTTAAAGGCATATTAGAATTCATTAAGGGTTTTACTTTTGCAACTTCCCAATGTAATAGATGGTATTGCATCAAGTGAGTCACAGGTTTTACCCCAACTCCACATATAAGCATGTAATGCCACATCTGTATGTATGGGTAATATTCAAAATATTCAAACCATAATTCGACCATACATAATTGTGATATTTTCATTGACAGCTATTCTCCAGTTAAGAAATTTTACAGCTTCATAACTTTTAGTTTACTGAATTGTCTTGTTTTAATATTTAATCTTTACATGCAATGCTCTGGAAGTATCCCAATCTGTGTACTATTTCACTACTTCTATATCTCATGGTGTTGAAAAATTTTTCCGCAGGCCATGGGGTACAGGCATCTCTGATGCTATTTTTAAAATCTTGTCAGGGCTATTTCTTGAATTCAGTAAGGTGTAGAACATTGACACTTGGTAGGGACATTAGTTAGGTTCTATATCTCATGGTGTTGAAAACTATTTCCAGAGGCTGTGGGGTACGGGCGCTAGTTTATTATTTTTTTTGGCTAAGTATATATTTTTGTTAATGCAGCTAATGTTCTTACTGATAAATACATTTTGAGGTAAGTTATATTGGGTCAGGCAGTGTGACAATCTTGTCTGAGCAGTATCTCAGAAACTGTAAGGTGTAAATAACAGTAAATAACTTTGATTAAAACTGGCTTTTCACAATCTACTTGGTTGTTGGGATGAGCACTTCTGTTGTTATTTTCTTTGTGCTTTTATGTTCATAGGTGAGCCAGAAACAGACAGTATTGATAAGCCAGGACCCAGAAATCCATTTTTTGCCCGATTTAAAAACTGGGGTGATTCTGTTTTCAATTGGAAGTGTTCTGGTAAAAGAGTCAGGTTAGTTATCAAGTATCTGTTTAAGTTATGTGGTACATTCAATTGCATAATTTTTTAAAAAAAAGAAAAAAATTGGCCCTTTTCTCCTTATCTTTTGAACATATTTGTCTGCTATATCTTATACATGCGTAGTGCCATGGTATTTTGCAATAAAAATATAAATGAAAATGTCAATATTTGCCCTTTGAAGTAACAAAATATAACCATTAAAATGAAGTCATAGTGTTCTACCCCAGGTAGTTCGTCGAAACAGGTGTTCATTTGATCTTGATGGTATTTCTGAAATGTTCAATAAGTATCATTGTATCCACTGGATATCATCCAGTGGATAATATGGATTACATATGAGGCCGCTACCACCACAGTGTGTAGAGATTTTCCTGTTACCCCTCTAGAGGCCAGGGTATTGTAGTGGACTTCTCAAATTTGCAGGAAATGTGCATAACCATAAAATGTTGCCTGGGAATATTTTTGGCCTCATTTTGAAAAAAAACAAGATGGCTGCCACAGGCATTTTTCGACTTTCAGCAAAGAGTTTTGTTGGCCCTCTAGAGCAAAGGGTATTATAGGTAGTAATCTCAAATTCACAGGATATGTTCATCATTACAAAATCTTGACTGGAAATATTTTTGCCTCATTTTAAAAGACAAGATGGCCACCACGTGCATTTCTTTTCAGTCATGAAAAGTGCTTATATCTCCCTTATTATTGGACCAAGAGGTTTGGCATGTGAAGCCAACCCATAGGAAATCATGGACTGGGAATCTTCTGATGTGGTCAGATTTGACCTTGGGACCCTCCTTCAAGGTCAACCGAGGATAGCCAAACTTAAAAGCACTTATAACCCGCTTATTATTGGTCCTAGAGATTTGCGATGTGAAACCAACCTATAGGAAATCATGGGCTAGGAATTTTCTGATGTGTTCAGATTTGACCTTGGGCCCCTCCTTCAAGGTCAAACGAGGATAGCCAAACTTAAAAGTGCTTATATCTTGCTAATTTTTGGTCCTAGAGGTTTACAATGTGAAACCAAACTATAGGAAATCATGGGCTAGGAATCTTCTGATGTGGTCACATTTGACCTTGGCTCCCTCTTCAAGGTCAAATGAGGATAGCCAAAATTAATAGTGCTTATAACTCACTTATTATTGGTCCTAGAGGTTTGCAATATGAAGCCAACCTATAGTAAATCGTAGGCCAGGAATCTTCTGATGTGGTCATATTTGACCTTGGGCCCCTCTTTCAAGGTCAAGCGAGGATAGCCAAAGTTAAAAGTGCTTATAACTCACCTTAAATTGCTTATTATTGGTCCTAGAGTTTTGCAATGTTAAACCTACTTATAGGAAATCATGGGCTGGGAATCTTTTGATGTGTTCAGATTTGACCGTGGGTTCCTCCTTTAAGGTTAAACGAGGATAGGAAATTTTAAAATGCTCTTACCTCGTTTTTATTGGTCTTATTCATTATGAACATGGCTAATACTACAGGGCCCAGTTTCACAAAGGCCTACTAAATATAGAAGATAGTATGCTATTGAAGCTAGATCTTAATAGGCCCTTAGTAGCCACTACAAAAGTGTTCCACTGAGCTGATACTTGGGACCTATCAAGTTCCTGAGGCAGCAGGGCTTCTAGTGAGGACAGTCTACCAATTACCACAGTAAAAAACCATCTCAGTGAAACAGATAGTATAGGCTTAGTAGACTACTAGGACTTAGCAGCCTACTAAGGAGATAGTAGGCCTTTGTGAAACTGGGCCCAGAAATTCACAGAAATTTTGATTTTGGCTACCACATCAGTTTAGTGTCACAAAATTGTCTTTTTATCTGCAGAATGATATGTGTTTTGGGAGTGGGAGATTTACCACTTCTTGCCACCAGGAGGGAGCTTTTTGCCAACAAATTTCACCTGACCTACAACCCAATAGCTTACGACTGCTTGGAAGAACTGCACTACAACCAAACTCGAGACTCCGTGCTTGGAAACAGAACCTTTGACACAGCCTTTTATGCAGCATTAGACCCAGTAAATAATCATGTGACCTAAGAGAAAGAATATCAAGACATGCAAATAGACTCTGACTTGTATGGAGTTACAAGTAACAATCAGTATGTCCATCATTTGACAGTATTAGACATATGTATTGTATCACAGTTATATATAGTTATCAATAATGCGACCTAATAGAAATAATAGAAAGACTTGGAAGTTTGCCAAAGTTTTGTTTGATGTAACCAATGGCGGAGTATTTATCCTTCATGAACCAGAATCCGATCCATTCCACATTCTGGTCTAAACGGTTTTAATGTCAGACGTATGTATGTGTTTGTACCTTCTTACAAAAGAAGTGTTGTTTTTTATACACACGATTTTGTGGAACAAGAAAAATGCACTAAAATGTTTCAAAATTGTCCCATTTTTGTAATAGACTGGAAATAGGTACAACAATCACAAAAGTATCAGCCATTTGTGTAATATCATGCATCATGATTTGTATACCTTTGGATCTTAAAAGGACTATAATTGGCCAAAATACAACATAATTCACAGATCGTTGGTTGATGTTTAATCTATTTTCCTGGAAATATATGAGAAAATGACTGACATTTGTTCAGTGTAACCTACCTTGATAATAAATCAAGAAACACACTTTTGCAAACAAAAGCTTATTTTTACCCATTTTACCCAGTATGAGGAGAAAGGTCCCCCTTAAGATGAATAGAAATTATTTTCAAGATGATGGAAAAATCAGAATTGGCTCAAACTTATTACTAAGTGATCTATTGATAGAATAGACAAATAGAGAAATGTGACAAAGATATCTACAATTGTTTTCCTTTAAATAAGAAAGTAATTATTTTTTGTAGCTTGCCTTCAGTCAAGCAGACATTATATTTGTTTTGTAAAATCTGGGTTCAACATCCATGACTACACACTTCAGATGTAAGTAGATCGAAGTATGATGTCATTGGTTCACCATCAATATATCTCATAACTTTATCTGTCAAATTCTTTGTAGTGAATGTACACTGATATTTGAAGTCATTTGAATCTTTGTTTATGTATGCAAAATTTATTTCTCCGAATGTTACATCACTAGATATAATCAGACATTTAAAGCACTTAATCTGATACCAAAAATGAGAATTGCTCCATGCTAATTTTAAGGGAATATGTTGTGCCTGATGTGAGTGGTGAGTGTGTTGCCCTAACACTCTTTCATGCACATAAGTAGGACCTTACACAGAAAGATAGAACGAAAGATGGCTTGGTAACATAATAGAGGTCATCCCGATATGAATACGGTGAGTTTTGAGATAAAAATTTGAATGTTTGTACAAAAACTTCTAACAGCAATAGCTTATGCAATGTTACTATAATCTCACCTGTTATCTTGTTTGTTTTTATTGTACACATTTAATAGTGCTTGCCAAAATCCTCGATTGCCACTTCTAGTGTATAAATGAAACTGTTCAGATGATTACATGGCATATGATTATGTCCACACGAAATGTGTTTACATCAATTGCTTCTTGATATTTGATTGTTTAGTTTACAATATTTAGCTATTTTATTTAGAAAAGTAAATTGTTTAGTTTTGTAAATCCCCCACTATTGCTGTTATATTGTTATATATTATTGTATTATTCCACTGTACGCAATCACAATTGTATTGTTATATTGACAGTATTATTTCACTTTTTATGTCCACTTTACAAGGTGAAATTTGTATTTTTGTGAATATTATTATTTTGTTTTGTTTTTTTGACACATACTGTCACAAGTACAAAAACTCTACAAATCAAATTGGTCACAGTAATGCTGTTCTTGTTTAGCCATCAAAAACCAGTCTGTAGAGTATTATATTGCCATTCATAGGCTTCTAAAATTGTGTTGCAAAGAGAGTTTGCAAGTCTAGTCATGCCACTTTAAGCAGAAGTGGAAGAATTTTCCTTTGATGAGAAATAATTAGGGCCTTTTCTATTGATATTTATTGTTGTCTGGAAATTCAAGTTTTATTATCCACCACGCGCAGTATATATGTTACAGTGAATTGTGTAATCAGGGAATTCACGAATTCCCTGAATATTTTTGGGGGAATTCACGAAATCCCTAAATGGACCAGGGAATTCGCGAATTCCCTAAAATCTCTAGGGAATTTGCGAAATCCCTAAAACTTTAGTAATTTTTTTCACAAATCCCCTGAATGTTTTTTAGGGAATTTGTGAAATTACATTTATTGTTCATTAGTCCATTATTGTGCATTTCAGTTAAGATTTTGTATAAACTAATGGGATGTTACAACAAAACTTCTTAGTTTTAAAATGATTTTGTGTGTCATGCACAGTAATTCTGATTGTCTTCTTAACTGATTAATTTTAGGAAACTTGTAAAATATTTCATTTGTTTTAATTAGTTTAGGATTTGTATAGACTAATATGATTTTCTAGCTGATCCTTTAATAGTCTTTTATAATATTTTTTGTGTGGTATACAAATAATTCATACCACAGAAATAATTGATTTTTATTCATGTCTAAATTTGAATGTATTCGATTTTTTGTCTTTAAAATTTAACTGTTATTAAGATATTATTAGTAACATATCTTGCCTGAAGCTACTGGTATTTCTGTTTCACTTAAATTCTATACTAAAATAGTTATTTTTTTTACAGTTTGAATTAATGTATCAAAACATATTATATGAATAGCTCAAACAGTAAATCTATCAATACTTGCAACACTTTGATATTCTAATTGCTATTTCTGTTCTTTCATGTCTTAAAACTTACCAAGTGCAATCCTCATTTATCCACAATATTGAAAGAATAATGTATGTCTTTGATTAAAAGGTTAAAAGAGATTCAATTTCAATTACAATTAATTAGCAGGAACTGTACAGAGGATAGATTCCTTCAAAATAAATTCCTTCTGTAAATAAATCTTGCCCCAATCATATTAGTTTATGGTGTTATAACTATGGTCTTACAGAAGCATAATAACGAATTATGTGCATTAACTTTTTCTGTTTAAAAAGGTTTTGTGCAGACCTTTGAAGAGACAATGAGTAATAGCCATTCAATAAATGTTAGCATTCTGAAGTTATCTTCTATCCCAAAAAAAATTATTTACCCTATCATATTATTTTATGGTGTTATAACTATGGTCCTATAGAAGCATAATAACGAATTATGCGCATTAACTTTTTCTGTTTAATAAATATTAGCAGAATAAAATATATTCAGGGATTTCATGAAATACCTAGCAAAAATTTCAGGGATTTCGTGAATTCCCTAGAGATTTTAGGGAATTTGCGAATTCCCTGGTCCAATTAGGGATTTCGCGAATTCCCTACAAACATTCAGGGAATTCGCGAATTCCCTGATTACACAAATTCACTGTAACATATATCCGATATAGGGGGATATACAGAGTAGGATATAGTTTTGTTGTATTCAGCGGCAGGTCTGTAACCATGGATATTTAGCGTCAAGTGTCAATTTTACATTAATATATTAGAAACTGTGTCACCTACAAATATGTATTATATATTATTGGAAAGGACGTTTTACAGCACTTCTGCTCGTGCTTGTTGCATAAAATTCCATGCAGAAATGGGTGAGAATTTTTTAAGTTCAAGATTGACATTTTATATTCACTGGTGCTCTGCAGGATTGTATATGATTTCACCACCATAGATTTCGCCACCCATAGATCTCGTCACATTTTTCACAAGGGAATTGATCTAGCCACCACAGAGGGATAATTTTGCCACCTTTTATAATTTTATTAGATTTTTAAATTAATGCCAATTTTCATGTCATTTAAAAATTCAAATATATATATATATATATGTTGTTAATAACAAATTATCTGGGGAATTGGTTATGGTTTCTTACTGTATCTCTAAACAAACAAAGGTGTGGCTTCTTACTACATGACATATATTTAACTTCAAAGTAATGCAATCGATATTCAATTAAAACACTTGAAAAAGTTAGCCAAACGGTATAATCCAATTTAGGATTAAATACTTGTCTCTATCAAATCCAAATTATCTAGAGAATTGGATATGGCTTCTTGCTGCATCTGGTACAGTGAACAAATCAAGATGTGGCTTCTTACCACACCACATATTGATCACAATTGACATCAAAGTGATGCAATTAGGCCAAAAGTTAGCCAAAGGGTTTTGTCAAATAAAAACAAAGGTGTGGCTTCTTACAAAACCATGTATATTTCACTTTAGAGGTTCAACAAATGATAAAGTAGGTCAGTTATTATTCATTAATATTTATTTAATAATGATCAAAAATTTTTTGTCCCAATTGATTTCAAATCGGAAAATCTGTAATCTCACCTTTAGATTGAGTTTACATTTGGAAAAAGTTTTTGAATTGGGAAAAATCTCCACAAACGCATTTAGGTTGGATTTATATTTGATTAATATGATTTATATTCACTGAATGTGTGAGATGTGCTGCATTTTCATTATATTGTTCCTTCATTTTGTGTGCTAAATGTGTTAACTTTTTAATCCTATTGTTTCTTTTGTTACATTTTTTGCCACATTAGAAATGTGTGTAGCAGTTTACTGTTGTATTAAATAATTATCACCTATGAAACAAATTTTATAGTCCCTGTTTCTCCTCCTTAGCATTTGGAAATGGAGTAAATAGTACCTGGGGTGAAAGTTTGTAGGGTGATACATTTTTTTTTTAAATAGTGGCAAAATCATCCCACACTGGTGGCAAAAATAAAGGTTTGAAAGTAGTGGCAAAATCTATGTCGGCAAAATCTATGGTGGCAAAATCAACATACACTGCCCTGCAGATATGACGGCAATCACATTCTCTCTTTAAATATGGATTTAGTTAACCCATATATCATACAAAATGGTGGATAATAAAAGTAAAACATCCCTCATTAGACAAATACAGATAAAATATATCAGTCATCAAGATTATCAATACTTGTGCTACGCACTTGTATAATATTGTCATCTTCATTCATGATATATTTTTCTGTATTTGTCATTTGGGACATTTTCCTATTGTTTTTGTTAGTACCTTTCTGGTCCCTCCAGATTCCACTTCACAGCGTTCAATTGTATATTTGTGTGCAGTTTAAAAAGACTTTTAGTGTCACTACAATTAGTGCTATTTGTCTAATTTTCAACAAATTTAAACAATTACCAGCTCGGCGGGAGATACACACCGCGGCAGTGGTCTTGTCAATACTAATGTTTGTTCTAAATATTGTTAGTATATAACTAAGTAGAAAAGTTAGATATTATTTGTTGTCCTGTTTTGTGTTGGAAATAGCTTATGCAATAAATCTGTACAAAACTCAGACTACGCCAAATGTATTCAGTTTAAAAGACTTAAAAAGACTAAATAATCTAGTTGATTTAAGTGTTGATTTAAGTCCCAGTGTTGATAATCATATGTCTTTCTAAGTATAAAACAGTGTGTTTACAAAAATACATTTATAGTATTTTTAATTGCTTTTTACTGCATCCATCTGATGTAGAGTTAATTTTTTTAAGTATTATTTGTCATTATCATGCTTTGTCGACACTCTTCCACACAAAAAGATTCATTCTCAGAGCATCTCTGAACAGAAAGTCAGTGAAAGTGCTCATCAATTGTGGGCATTATTGTCATGACAGACCCTTCAATTACAGCAACAGTAGTAATGTGACCTTCACTGGACAAAAAATTGTGACTTATTCAGTATGGGCCACAATGGTTTTGAGAAATATCAGGGTAACTTTTTTCATGTTTCCAAAATTGACCTGCTCCTTCACTTTATAAAATGATGATGCAATTTCAGACTAAGGTGCCGTTTGGACATGTGTACCTTACTGGAAAAAAGTGCGAATGTAGTATTATCTGTGTGACAAAGACTTTTTATTTTTGTGTTGATGGCATTTTGACCTGTATAATTGTAAATTGTTAGTGGAAACTTTTGTTATTATGATCTACTCCTATTGCATGGAATCAAGATTAAATGCATTATAAAAAAAAGTATACCACTAGTATTCTCAAAGTGCTCATATACTTTCTACAGGATAAGATATACACAAATCTTTCTGTTATACAGGAGTAGAAAATAGGTGGAAAGTTCCAGTATATGTTCGATACAAACACTAGTTTGTAAAACTATGTATGAAAATAGTTCTATGGAAAAGATACAACCTGCATTTTTATGCAAAGGGTTTACTTTTAAGCATAGTCATGATATTTCAGTATTGTTTGTGTTACAATGATAAATATGTGAATATGAATGCATCTGTGGATTAAATTCTCAATGGATTTCCAGTGGGCAACCAAGATATACTGTATAATGAAACAAGAAGTTTGTAGGTAATTGTTTCTGGTGATATTTACAATTTTTTGTGCATTTGAATTGTAAATACAAGTGTACTAGTAAACATACACAGAGCACAAATCAAGAACTATGTGAAACATTGAAATAACTGAAACTAGGTAGAGTAAGAAATCTGAAATTCGCCACATATCTGAAATTCGCCACATGTTGAAATACTAATAAAATAAATTAATTGAGGTGAGATTTGTTGAATGTACAGTAAATTAAGGCTTTTTGAACTGAAAAATACCAATTTTAAGACACAATATCATTTTCTTTGTAAAATTAACTGAGGTTTTAGAGGTGGCGAATTTTAGATTCCTGGCGAATTTTAGATTTCTTACTCTATACTTCATAAACGTGAATAAGTCATTGCTGAAAAATCTGGATTTAGATCAAAATTGGTCATTTTGACAAATGTAAGCCTGTTCTATAGATTCAAAATGACTAGCAACTTATTGCTTCATCTGCTAATCTTGTGTCAGCACCAAGAGATATGCTCCAGCATTATAAAATAAGAGTGTTGAAATTTTATAGTAAAAATTTTATAGTAAAAATTTTATAAATTAAGAATCATTTATTTAAAAGAAAAATATGTGGCGAGAAATATTGAAGTTTTCCACTCTCTCAATGAAATGCTATTTACACTGTTGTTTAAAAGTGGACTGTTTAGACTATAAATTTAGTTATTAAAGTTACTCTATCAAATATAGAAAAAAAACATGACAAATGAATGCAAGCCTTCAGTTGTACATGTAATTGTGGATAACCAGGATAATTTGCATTGATTAATCAACATGTGGAGGTAGATAACTGAATTAGTAATCCATATCATGAATCCATATTTGATTGATTCTTTCTGTGAATTACTCCCAATATTTAAATACAGATGTAATACTAATAAGTGATTCTTTTTATTTTTACTGCCATGTACTGTGTGCCAACAATTAGTTATGTAAATAATGTGTTAAAACAGTGGGTTTTTATTGGCATGTATTTTTTACAAGCATTGGGAGATATTTGGAATAAGGGTTATTGTTATTGATGGCTTCTGTGCATCATATTGTGTATAAATACTGAAAATTCCAGAATGGTTTCCAACTTCATTGCTTGACATGTCAGAACTATACTTTCATAACCACATTTTCCCAGGGTCATATGCACAAAGAAATGAACTTTCAAAATGTAGAAAAATAAATGGGTTTGAATTAGGGCCTTTTTACCCAAAACTTCAACACTCATAATTAACAAATATATGGGATTACATTTCATTTCGTCCAATAATTACCTGATTTAACAAATCCACAGGGTACAAAGTACTCGAAGTCATCACAAGCCTAGTGCAAACACCGATATATATGTACATTTTATTACGCTACAATAGCTTACCATGTGGGACTTAATGCTGTTCTCGGGTTGCCACACCCGGGGCCAACGTCTTAGAAAAAAAGATCGTTCTTGTTAGCCACCGGATATACTGGTAGTTGTCGTCACGTGATAACTTCTGACCAATCGTCCTACTTTCTCGTTGGCCACGATGACTGGTAGCAGTTTGTAAATATACAGACATTTCTATTTATTTCTCAGTTCTTACTTATTGTTGGAGGCTAATATTTGCATATTTCTTTATTTCTATGCTATAGATCATTCTGTAAAATTCTGATTTCATTGCGTTAATACATCTTACCTACCAGACGATAGCTATATGCCGGCGCCAGCCGGTCCCGCCAAATGAAAGAAAAAGACGTCCCGGGTTTCACCCCCGGCAGGACCGGTACACTACACTCCACTCGCCAGGTGGCCTAGTTCCTGCCTCACTCGCCAGAGGGACGTGACGTCATAGCATCTTTTTCGTTTGGCGCGACATTCAAGTTTGAATTTTGTGGAAACACTTTTAATTTTAAAGATATCTTAAGTTATATTGGGTGTTACGTTCTCAGATTTGTCTATTAGTTGGATAAACCACTATGGCATCTCCAGGACAGAGAAAAGGAGCCTGCGGGCATATCATGGCTAATTTTGATCCACACTCTCGATGTGCCAGATGTAGGGACAAAGGTTTGGGGGACGACCCTTGCGTTCTCAAATTAAGTTGTGAGTTTTGTGACAATCTTTCTCCCGAACAGTTGCTTCAGCTTTCAACTCCGACTTACAAACTCCGTAAAGAAAAGTTGAAGAGTAAGGAATCACTTGTGGATCCCTCTACCGTTACTGTAGTGTCACAGGTCGAAAAACAGGACGTTGCTCCATCTTCCCCTCCTCATGACACTGAAACGGAGCTCACCTTGCCTCAACCAAACTTCCGTCAAGATTTAAAAGATCTAGATGATAAATGGTCTACTCGCATGGCGCGTTTGGAGGCACTCATCACCATGGGCCATCGTCCCTCTCCACAGCCTACTTTCTCTCCGGTCCAAGCACCGGTCACGCATCAGGCTCCAGCTGGATCTTTGTCACAAGCACCTTTTCTGCTATCCGCCGTTCCTTCCGGCCAAGCCGGTCCGGCTTATGGCCCGGATAGAACAAAGGCAACAGCTACTATCACCAGCTCTATGGATATGACCTCTCCTCTGGAGAATGTTTATCCGCAACCAGACCCGGAACCGGTATTCTCTTCTCAGAGCTCTTCCGGCCCGGTGGCCTCATCTATCACTCAACCACCCCCGGAGCATTCAGAAGAGGGTGAAGTTTCTGATCAAGAAGAAGTTCTAGACCCATCTGAACAAGACTCTCCAGACATTGACAAAACAATAAGTGAAGATCAGAACTACAGGGAGACGGTAAGGGGTGTCCGTGCCTTTATGGGCTGGAATCACATTCCGGACCTTGAGTACACTCCCACCTCCAGATCTGACAACCCCTGGGTTGGCCACCGGGCTCAACCGGTTGGAAAAGTTTCCATTGACTTACCACCAGAGGACTGGTTATGCAAAAAAATTGGAAAACCTCAATCTAGTACTAATTGAAGGCTACCCGTCAAAATCAACAGAACCAGGCGGTTTACATGTTGATCAATATCTCCGACCACCAAAATCTCAGACAAGATGGTACGGGATACACCCGGCAGAAAACAAAGACATAATTAGGCCTGGTAAATACGTAACTTCCTGGCCCAACGATGCCGCAAAGCTCAATAGTTCCTTTGCCCGGATTGCTAAATCTACTATTGCTTCATCTCAACCTACTTCCCGACCACTGTCTCAGGAAACTCTCCGCAAATGGGAAAAGGCTGCCAAAGAAACAAGCTATATTTGTAACCAGTCAGCTGGTTTCAATAGATGTATAACCAAAGTGCAGGATGCTGTTCAGGAACAGTTAAAAACCCTACAAACAGAACTTGGCAAAGGTAAATCCTCCGCAAAAGCCCAGGGGGCTCTGGACGAACTTCACTTTTTAACAGCATTTAACCAGAATATCAGTTTTGCGGTCGGGAAATCTCTTCAGCACCTTTCGGACTTTACTTTCGTCCAAATGGCTAACTTGACTCTAGTCCGCAGAGATTCCTATCTGGATCACCTGAGGGCAGGAGTGAAACCGGATACCTTTTCCTCTCTCAGGAATTGCCCTCTTCAAACCCGGGCTTTATTCCCAGATGACATCATAAGAAAAGCGGAAGATGAGATAAACAACTTTGAAACACACAAGCGTACCAACCAGCCCGGTCCGGGCCGTGGTGGGTTCGCGGGTGTACAGAAAAAGCAGCATCGCTACCAGCCTTACTCCACTAGTTGGAAGCAAGACGACTCAAGTACCACCGGTGCTTCCGGGAAAGATCTCCCCGCATGGAAATCATTTGGTAGCCGGGGCAGAGCACGCGGCAGAGGCAGGGGTGGTCAACCCGGTCGCGGTTCGCGAGGCTCCAAGGATCCCAAAAATTATAAATGACAATTACTGCAGAATTCCTCCGGAGTTACAAACAAAACTGGAGTATTATGTGTCAGATGTAAAACAGACAGATTTTCATGTGCTTGTCAAGAACTCTGTAAAATGTCAAAGTGTTGCTTGTCTTGTACCTTCTGTAACAAAATCAAAAAGTGGGCAGCCGCAAAAGAAAGGCGTAAGACCAATATCAAACATGAAAAATACAATAAAGTCTGTGAAAAGTGCTTCTTTTGTAAATCACTGTGTTTTTGCCCCCAATGTGCCAAATGCTCTCAGTGTTGCAAATGCCCAGCCAGTGGGGGGGCGACTACAATTGTTCTGGGAAGTATGGGCACGACTAGGTGCAAACCCAAGAGTAGTGTCCATACTAAAAGAGGGTTATGTTCTCCCATTCAATCTCAGACCTTGCCTAGTGAGGGATCCCCTGATAGTAAGCGGCTATGCCAATCCCATCAGAGACTCCCACTTGCAAGGGGCTCTACAAGCCTTAATCAAGAAGAAGGCAGTAGAGAGGGTCAGGGTTCGAACCTCTCTAGCCTTCTTCAACAGACTATTCATTGTTCCCAAACCGAACCAAAAGTGGCGGCCAATCTTGGACCTCAGTACTCTAAATCAGTTTTTATGCGTAAAAACATTCAAAATGGAAACCCCGGAGACAATTCGAACCTCCTTACAACAGGGAGAGTGGGTGACATCGCTGGACTTCAGCGACGCTTACTTCCACATTCCAATCCATGTCAACTCCCGAAAATACCTCAGGTTCCACTTCCAGAACCAGTCTTACCAATTTCGGGCTCTTCCCTTTGGCCTGTCAACAGCTCCAATGGAGTTCACTTGTGTAGTCAAAGAGGTAAAACTAATGGCTCAGTCTCGAGGTATAAGGATCCACCAGTACCTAGACGACTGGTTGATTCGAGCCCCTACCAGAGAATCTTGCCACCAGGGAACCCAGTCCCTCCTAGCCCTTTGCCAGGAGTTGGGCTGGATGGTAAACATGCAAAAATCAGAACTGGAACCCCAACAAGTCTTCGATTTTGTAGGCTACCAGTACGACCTACTCAACGGATTGGTCAGACCTACTCAAAACCGTTGGGAAGCCCTTCAACAAAAAGTAACAGGGTTATTACAGAACAGATCTTGCCGAGTGAGAACCTTCATGTCTCTTATAGGTCTACTCACTGCGACAGAGAAACAGGTGCCCCTAGGCAGACTGCACATGAGACCTATTCAGTGGCACCTCAAGAAACACTGGAGAGTCCCGGAATCTCTGGAAAAGGAGATTCCAATTCCGGGGTCTCTCCATCAGCACCTGCAGTGGTGGACCCAGGAGGAAAATGTCCTGAAGGGTCAACCCTTACACCCCCTACGACACGCAGTGCAAATCTTTACAGACGCCTCAAAAGAAGGCTGGGGTGCTCACTTAGGCGACTTCACAGCAAGCGGTACTTGGTCAGTGCCCGAAAGCAAGTTGCACATAAACTTCTTAGAACTAAAAGCCGTGTTGTTAGCACTAAGAAGATTCCAACAATTAGTGCAAGGAAAGGTCGTCCTGATTGCCACAGACAACACTACAGTTGTGGCATACATCAACAAGGAGGGAGGTATGAGGTCAGGTTCACTCTGTGCCCTTCTTTGGCGGCTCCTATGTTGGTGCAATCTCAGACAAATAGTACTGAAGGCCAGACACATTCCGGGCCGTCTGAATGTAATTGCAGACAAGTTGTCTCGCCAGGGACAGGTCATTCAGACGGAGTGGTCCCTCCATCAGGAGATCTTCGACATCCTTTGTCGAACTTGGCATTATCCCCAAGTGGGCATGTTTGCAACAAGGTACAACTGCAAGCTAGTCCAATTTGTGTCCCCAATTCCAGACCCAAAGGCCTGGTCAGTGGACGCTCTGACAATGTCCTGGGAAGGCCTGGACATGTACCTTTTCCCTCCAGTGTCTCTAATGGGGAAGGTGGTCAGCAAGCTGTCAGATCACTGGTATCACAGAGCAATCCTGATTGCTCCGGGATGGCCCAACATGCCTTGGTTTTGGGACCTAGTGGAGCTGTCGGCGATGGTTCCTCTTTGTCTTCCACACCATCCAGATCTAGTGACCCAACCTTTCAACAAGGCACGTCACAGGGATCTGGCAAGCCTAAATCTCCATGCCTGGCTCCTAGAGCCCAGACAATCAGGGAGCAAGGGTTCTCTAGCCCAGTGGCGTCAAGAATTGAGGCGCCTCAAAGACGCTCAACCAGAGCAGTCTACGAAGCGAAGTGGGCCCTTTTTGTTAGATGGTGCGAAACAAGTCAGGTGGACTTCAGGAACCCATCTATAAAACAAATAGCAGATTTCCTCCTGCATCTTTTCCAGGAGAAGAATCTCCAGCCCAGCACTATTGATGGTTACAGGTCAGCCATTGCAGACAAACTGGGAAATACCTCGGTTAATGTCGGCAAGGATGACAATTTGACTAGACTGTTAGACAGTTTTCACAGAGATAGACCCAAAGGGCGCCGGGGGGTTCCTGCTTGGAACCTCTCCCTGGTTTTACACCAGCTTACAAAAGCGCCTTTTGAACCACTCAGAAAGGCTTCTCTGAAGCACCTTACTTTCAAAACTGTTTTTCTCCTAGCCCTGGCTTCGGGAAAACGCAGGAGTGAGATTCACGCTTGGTTAAACAAAAATATCAGACACCAAGCTGATTGGTCCAAAGTTTCCCTCTACCCTTCACCAAGCTTCTTGGCGAAAAATCACTTGGCAAAAGAGGGACCAGAGTGCGTGGCCCCTGTGGTCATCCCGGCCTTAGCCCCCACTCTGGATAAGTCTTTAAAGGAAGACAGATCCCTTTGCCCCGTTCGGGCTCTTCGCTACTACCTGGACAAAACGCAGGACCTAAGAACGGGAAAGGAGTTAGTTTTTGTTTCATTCAAACAAGGTTTTAACAAGGACATCTCTCCTGCCACTATCTCGTCCTGGATCAAACAAACAGTAGTGTTGTGTTATGATCTCTCTGACCAAGATTCCTTGACCTTACATCAGGTTAAGGCCCATGATGTTAGGGCCTTTGCGGCCTCCAAAGCCTTTCAAGGTGGCATATCTCTGGACCAGATTCTAGCAGCATGCCACTGGAAGTCCCACAACACCTTTACACAGTTTTACCTTAAGGATGTTGCCTGGGCAGATAAGGAGCTTTTTCACTTGGGTCCTGTGGTGGCTGCCCAGCAGATCCACCACTAGTCACCTAAGCTTCTTTGTATATAATTATATATAGTGTACATACTAGTTAGTTTTAGGTGTAGGCTCACTTTTAGCCTAGGCCTTGGCTTCTCAAAGTCTTTTACTTCAGAGTAATCCTCTGGGTATAGGACTTTCCCTACTCTTCCAGGTTATCTGTGGGAATCATTGACTTGAACTCTTACTCTCTTCCTCCCCTCAGAGCAGTCAAAAAAAGGGGGGGGGGGCAGGTGGTCTAGTTACCCTCGAGACTAACATGTCTCCTCAAAGGACTAGTACCTCACACATAGGTATAATATAAGAGTTCTCTCCAATCCTCAGAAGGCTGCCCTCCTTCCACTGGGTAGTTATTCTAGCTATCGTCTGGTAGGTAAGATGTATTAACGCAATGAAATTGCAAATTTTAATTAGTAAATTAAATTTTTATTAGTTAATACCTTACCTACCAGACGGGAAATTCCCACCCAGCCTTCCCCGCTTTCAGCCTTACAATTCAACCTTAGGGACGAAAAAGATGCTATGACGTCACGTCCCTCTGGCGAGTGAGGCAGGAACTAGGCCACCTGGCGAGTGGAGTGTAGTGTACCGGTCCTGCCGGGGGTGAAACCCGGGACGTCTTTTTCTTTCGTTTGGCGGGACCGGCTGGCGCCGGCATATAGCTATCGTCTGGTAGGTAAGGTATTAACTAATAAAAATTTAATTTACTAATTAAAATTTGCAATTTTCCCACCTTAAGTATTTCTTGACTTTCGCGTGTTTTTAGCTTTCCTCGGTTCAGGCAATTCTATTGTACGTCTTTTATTGCGTATAAAATGTCTCTCCATCAAGCAAATAAAGACAAACCGAGAGCTCAGAAATGCCACCATTTTTGCTTTAGTTTTGATACACATAATTTCTGCCCTACCTGTAGGGAGGCTGGCAAGGGAGATGACCCCTGTGTCACCTTTGAAACCCCTTGTGAAATTTGCACGTCTTTCACAGATGAGCAATTACAGAAAATTTCAAACAGGAAGCGGTATCTGAAAAAGCAAAAAGCGACAACTAGTTCCAAAGATGAACTAGATCTTTTGGGTGAAGGCGACGGGGATTCCTTCACTGGATCCAATGCAGATCTCGAGTGTGCTGCTAATAGCCTTTTTACCTCACCCCCCCCCCCCGTCCACAACCTCTTGCCTTCAGTTCCCTGTCCTTGAAAACACCAGCCAAGACTATTCCACCCACCCCTGGCACGGCTTTGCAAAATAAAATCCAGAAAAACATAGAAAAATCACTGGGTGATTCTTTAAATATACATTTACAGCAGCAAATGGGTACCTTCCAGGCATCCATGTTGGAAGCTTTTCAGTCACTCCGAGAGGAGTTGGCTGCAAAACAGAAAGTCGAGGTAGAGTCCTCGCTTCTTGCTTCAAAACCTGGCTTGTCCAGTAATACTGCTGCCCCTCTGGATTTGCCCCCTCCGAGATCTGGTACTAACATCCCAAGCGAGGCTATGGATGTGGACTATGGTCCAGCACTACCTCCTCGTCTAGTATCTACTCAACCTTCCTCGGATCAGTACGTTGCCCCCTCTGAAGGTCATCCCGAAGAGGTCTCGTACTCTCACAAAAAGCAAAGCCATAAGCAGCCAGTTGACCCGAGCTCTGCCTCGGACCAACTAATTGAGGATTCCGATGAACCTCGGATCCCTTCTTCTAGATCCAAGAAACACTCTGACAAGAGCAAACATAAATCAAGATCTAGATACGTGTCATTTTCCTCAGAGGAGGATCACTCCCCTGTAGCCAGACACAGGTCTTCTAAGCCCTCTAGGGCTCAGCCCTCAGGAGTAGCTTCTGATCAAGACCTCCCACAACATGATCCAGACCCCCCTTATTATAGGGAAGTAGCTTTGTCTGACATGCCCTCACAATACTCTGAAGAAGTAGACACCTTCAGGCGTATTCTGTCTCTCCCTGACCCCAGGGAATCTATGCCCAGGTCGTCCACTTCAGTGTTGGGTCTGGATGATGAAAAAGGCCGTCAAGAGCTCAGACCTAGAGGTCCTTCCTCTATCCTTCCACTTAGCTCAGTTATCAAGGACGCCTTTGATAAATTCCAACATGACTTTAAGGCTGCCAATTTATCTGAGGGAAAATATGTCAAGCCTCCTCCCTCAACTTCAAAGTGGTACAAGGTGGGACAACCAACTTTTCAGGACAAAATTCAGGAGTTGAATACGGACTTCGCTAAGATCTGTATTACTCCTAGACCTTCTGGGCCCCCAGTAGCCAGAGTTCCCCTGCCAGTTCTCAAGGAGCTGGAACTTCAGGCTAGACAAAATATCTCTACCCTCAACTTCACCGCTGCATTTGCCAAAACCTCCTCTTCTTGCAATGCTTCATTGGAAAAATGCCAACATAGCATCAAATCTACGGTCAAGAAGATAAAATCTCAGATTCAGAAAGGTGCCAATCCTGAGAAAGCGGCAAAGCGCGGATATGAGGAAGTAGCTGACTACTTAGATTTTTGGAACAAGACAGTACTTGTCCAACACAGGGCCCTCACTTGTCTCAGCAAATCTCTAGCCCATATTTTGCAGAGGGAATTATACTCTATGGCTAATACCGGCTTGCTCAGACGCGAAGCCGAGATGACTCTATTACATCCTCAATTAGGAGAAACGAGACGTCAAGAACTCAGGAACTCGTCCTTTTGGGGCCCTTCCTTGTTCGAGTCTCAATTAGTGAAGGAAGGTGAGGACTTCCTTCTCAAAAAAGGCACCTCAAAAGATTCTCAGGGTTTTGTACCCTACCAGAATAAGCCCTTTCGTGGTCCCCACAAGAAAAGAGGCTCCTACAGGAAACGCCCCTATGGGGGCAATACCTCTCAAAGCAGTAACCAGTCCTTTCCCTCGGGAAGAGGAAAATCCAACTTCAGAGGCTCCAGGGGTCGTTTTCGACCCCACAATAGAGGAAGGGGGCGTGGAAACCCCCCTCCCCAATGACTCCTCCAAAGCCTCACTCAGTCCACCAGTAGGAGGTCGCCTCCGTTCTTTCAGGAGAGACTGGCTCACAAACAAATGTTCTCAAAACGTGTTAAACATTATCACCAATGGCTACGTTCTGCCATTCCGTTCAAAGCCAAACTTGATCAGATTTCCTCTGATTCGGTCAGAGTACAAGGCCCAACAAAAAGACCAAGCCTTGGCTACTTGTATCCAGTCTCTCCTGTCAAAGAACGCTATCGAAAGGGTAGACAATGTAAAATCTCTCGGGTTTTACAGTCGCCTGTTCCTAGTACCCAAGCCTCACCAAAGGTGGAGGCCAGTCATAGACTTAAGCAGGCTCAATACTTTTCTACACGTAGAAAAGTTCAAAATGGAAACTCCAGAGTCCATCAGGACCTCCCTGATTCCAGGGGAGTGGGTATTGTCGATAGACCTGTCGGACGCTTACCTACACATCCCCATCCACCCAAACTCAAGGAAATACCTAAGGTTTTGCTACAAGGCTCAGGTGTTCCAGTTCACCTCCCTCCCGTTCGGACTAGCCACAGCCCCCCAGGTCTTTACAATGATCATAAAGGAAGTGAAACTAATGGCCCTCTCAAGAGGACTCAGAATTCACCAATACCTGGACGACTAGCTGATCAGGTCCCAGTCTCAGGAGGAAGCCCAAGTGAACACTCAGGCAGTAGTAGAACTGACTCAGTCCTTGGGGTGGATAATAAATCAGGAAAAATCAGAACTGAAACCTACTCAGGTGTTTTCGTTCATGGGCTACGAATACCACCTAGATTCAGCCCTTGTAAAACCCACTCGAGAGATGGCTCAAACTTCAGGATTTGATCCTACGACTCAAGTCAAAACGTGTTTTGACTGCAAGATGTTTGATGTCTCTAATTGGGTTGCTAGCCTCAACGGAGAAAATGGTCCCGGAGGGACGCCTTCACATGAGGCCCTTTCAGTTTCACCTCAAGGAGCACTGGAGATATCCTCAGTCGCTGGACAACCTCCTTCCCTGGACAGAAGCCATTACAGCCCACCTGGATTGGTGGCAAAATCCCTCCAATGTGATGAAAGGTGCAGACCTTCATCCCAAAGACCACAGTATCCAACTCTTTACCGACGCCTCAAACGAAGGTTGGGGCGCTCACTTAGACCAAAATTCTACAAAGGGTCTGTGGTCGGATCGGGAAAAAAGGCTACACATAAATGTCCTAGAATTGAAGGCGGTCTCCCTGGCCCTTCGAGACTTCAAGGACCAGTGCCAGAATCAAACAGTGTTGGTCGCGACGGACAACTCAACAGTGGTAGCCTACATCAACAAACAAGGAGGAACACACTCGGCAGAGATGTGTGCTCTCCTGTGGAAGATCATGACCTGGTGCCATCACTACCACATAACATTGAAAGCCAGGCACATTCCAGGGTGCCTGAATGTGATGGCCGACCTGCTATCCAGGTCCAACCAAGTGCAGTCAACAGAATGGTCTCTGCACCCACAGGTCTTCAAACAGATCTGCCAGAAGTGGTTCACACCTCATGTAGACTTATTTGCCACTCATCTGAACCACAAACTCCCTCTATACGTGTCTCCTATCCCAGACCCAAAGGCCTGGGACATAGATGCTCTGAACATAAACTGGACCAACCTCACGGCCTATGCGTACCCTCCTACGGCTCTCCTTCACAAGGTGATCCAAAAGATCAGGCAATGTCATTGCCTGATCATCGTAATAGCCCCAGGCTGGCCAGGGATGCCCTGGTTTTGGGACCTAGTGCAGCTCTCAACAGAGATCCCACTACAACTCCCAGTGTCAACAACCCTACTCAAACAGTCCCACAAGCTGGTGTTCCACAACAACCCCCAGCACCTGAACCTCCACGCCTGGTGTCTAGGAGCGGACAACTCCAGGAACAAGGCTTCTCTGTGGAGGTGGCAGAGAGAATTGCTGCCCCTCAGCGGTCATCAACAAGGACCATCTACAAATCAAAGTGGGCCCTATTTGAAAAATGGTGCAGAGAAAATTCGGTGGATTTCTCCACTCCATCTGTGAAACAAATCTCAGATTTCTTCATGTATCTGTACCAAGACTTAAACAGGCGCCCCTCGACCATTGATGGTTACAGGACTGCAATCGTTGACACTTTGGGCCCAACGGCCCAACATATTGCACACAATGCAGACCTTCACAGGTTACTCTCCAGTTTTCACAGGGATCGTCCTAAAAGTTCCAGAAATTTACCCAAAACTGCTCTCAGATTTAAAAGGGAAAAATCAGACTGTCCCTTTTAGGCATAAAAATTCAGCATTTTGATACTTTTGCTGCAAAAGGCTATAAATATTTCCCACATTTACCCTAGTTTGGTGCATAAGAATGCACAGAAACGGCAAATCTTCACTTTTGTGAAAAGGACGCTTCCTTAAAACTGCAAATTTTCGCTTTCTAAAAAGGACGCGTCCTTTTCACAGAAACAGCAAATCCTAACTTCTCTGAAAAGGACGCGTCCTTTTCACAGAAACTACAAATCTTCACTTTTCTGAAAAGGACGCGTCCTTTTCACAGAAACTACAAATCTTCACTTTTCTGAAAAGGACGTGTCCTTTTCACAGAATCTGCAAATCCTCACTTTTGTGAAAAGGACGCGTGCTTTTCACAGAAACTAAAAATCTTCACTTTTCTAAAAAGGACGCGTCCTTTTCACAGAAATTGCAAATCCTCACTTTCCTGAAAAGGACGCGTCCTTTTCACAGAAACTACAAATCTTCACTTTTCTGAAAAGGACGCGTCCTTTTCACAGAAACTGCAAATCCTCACTTTTCTAAAAAGGTTCTTTTCACAGAAAGGGCAAATCATTACTTTTCTAAAAAGGACGCGTCCTTTTCACAGAAACAGCAAATCCTCACTTTTCTAAAAAGGACGCGTCCTTTTCACAGAAATTGCAAATCCTCACTTTCCTGAAAAGGACGCGTCCTTTTCACAAAAACTGCAAATCTTCACTTTCCTGAAAAGGACGTGTCCTTTTCACAGAAACTACAAATCCTCACTTTTCTGAAAAGGACGCGTCCTTTTCACAGAAACAGCAAATCCTCACTTTTCTAAAAAGGACGCGTCCTTTTCACAAAAATTGCAAATCCTCACTTTCCTGAAAAGGACGCGTCCTTTTCACAGAAACAGCAAATCCTCACTTTTCTGAAAAGGACGCGTCCTTTTCACAGAAACTGCAAATCCTCAATTTTCTAAAAAGGTTCTTTTCACAGAAAGGGCAAATCATTACTTTTCTAAAAAGGACGCGTCCTTTTCACAGAAATTGAAAATCCTCACTTTTCTGAAAAGGACGCGTCCTTTTCACAGAAACTGCAAATCCTCACTTCTCTGAAAAGGACGCGTCCTTTTCACAGAAATTGAAAATCCTCACTTTCCTGAAAAGGACGCGTCCTTTTCACAGAACCTGCAAATCTTCACTTCTCTGAAAAGAACGCGTCCTTTTCACAGAAACTGCAAATCCTCACTTCTCTGAAAAGGACGCGTCCTTTTCACAGAAATTGAAAATCCTCACTTTCCTGAAAAGGACGCATCCTTTTCACAGAAACTGCAAATCCTCACTTTTCTAAAAAGGTTCTTTTCACAGAAAGGGCAAATCATTACTTTTCTAAAAAGGACGCGTCCTTTTCACAGAAACAGCAAATCCTCACTTTTCTAAAAAGGACGCGTCCTTTTCACAGAAATTGCAAATCCTCACTTTCCTGAAAAGGACGCGTCCTTTTCACAGAAACTACAAATCCTCACTTTTCTGAAAAGGACGCGTCCTTTTCACAGAAATGGCAAATCTTCACTTCTCTGAAAAGGACGCGTCCTTTTCACAGAAACTGCAAATCCTCACTTTTCTAAAAAGGTTCTTTTCACAGAAAGGGCAAATCATTACTTTTCTAAAAAGGACGCGTCCTTTTCACAGAAATTGCAAATCCTCACTTTTCTAAAAAGGACACATTCTTTTCACAGAAACTGCAAATCCTCACTTTTCTAAAAAGGACGCGTCCTTTTCACAGAAATGGCAAATCTTCATTTTTTTTAAAAGGACACGTCCTTTTTACAGGGACTGCAAATCTTCACTTTTCTGAAAAGGACGCGTCACTTTCACAGAAACTGCAAATCCTTACTTTTCTAAAAATCCTTTTTTTCTAAAAGGTAAATATACTTTATTTAGATAATGTTGCCTCTGTTAAAAATTAACTAATATTGTTAATTTAGCTAGAGTTATGCTGCTCACTTTTATTGCAACCTGGCAGTGTATCCAGGCTGAGACTCCTTAAGTTATAATGACTTTTTGGCTCTCATCATTTGACCTTGGTCAAAGGTCAAAGTTGGGGTTTTACGTCCCGTTCAACTCATTTGACCTTGGAGGAGGGGCACAAGGTCAAATCTTACCACATCAGAAGATTATTAGCCCATGATTTCCTATAGGTTGGTTTCACATTTCAAACCTCTAGGACCAATAATAAGTGAGTTATAAGCACTTTTAAGTTTGGCTATGCTCTTTTAACCTGAAGGATAGGCCCAAGGTCAAATCTGACCACAACAGGAGATTCCCAGCCCATAATTTTCTATAGGTTGGTTCCACATTTCAAACCTCTAGGACTAATAATAAGCGAGTTATAAGCACTTTTAAAGTTGGCTATCCTTGTTGTATCCACCGGAAGCATCCGGTGGATACTATGGTTTAGCGTCCGAGAGATTTTCGGCATGAACGCTCTAAGAAGAAAACAACAGCAGCTAGGTTCACCAAATTTGCAGGATATCTTCATTGGGGGGTAAGCTTCTCTGGGAAGGAAAATAGCGTCATTCTGAAAAACAAGATGGCCGCCACGGGCATTTCTTTGAAAATAATCTACATTTTTCTACTGGCTGTTCCTCATAGGTAGAAGGTGGAATCTCTTCATAGGTGATATGTATGACACATATACATGTCCTCTACAACCTTGCACACATTTGAGCTTGAAGCTGCTAATTCAAGGTCATCCACGGAGTGCCGAAGTAAACCACATAGCGGACTTTAAAAGTGCCTATATCTCCCTTATTATTGGTCCTAGAGGTTTGCAATGTGAAGCCAACCTATAGGAAATCATGTGCTGCGAATCTTCTGATGTGGTCAGATTTGACCTTGGACCCCTCCTTCAAGGTCAAATGAGGATAGTCGAACTTAAAAGTGCTTATAACTCGCTTATTATCGATCCTGGAGGTTTGGGATGGTAAACCAACCTATAGGAAATCATGGGCTGGGAATCTTCTGGCGTGGTTGGATTTGACCTTGGGCCCCTCATTCAAGGTCAAACGAGGACAGCCAAGCTTAAAAGTGCTTATAACTTGCTTATTATTGGTCCTAGAGGTTTGGGATGGTAAACCAGCATATAGAAAATCATGGGCAGGGAATATTCTGGCGTGGTCGGATTTCACCTTGGGCCCCTCATTCAAGGTCAAACGAGGACAGCCAAGCTTAAAAGTGCTTATAACTCACTTATTATTGGTCCTAGAGGTTTGGGATGGTAAACCAGCATATAGAAAATCATGGGCAGGGAATATTCTGGCGTGGTCGGGTTTCACCTTGGGCCCCTCCTTCAAGGTCAAATGGGGACAGCCGAAGTTAAAAGTGCTTATAACTCGCTTATTATTGGTCCTAGAGGTTTGGGATGGTAAACCAACATATAGGAAATCATGGGCTAGGAATCTTCTGGTGTGGTCGGATTTGACCTTGGGATCCTCCTTCAAGGTCAAATGAGGACAGCCAAACTATAAAGTGCTTATAACTGGCTTATTATTGGTCCTAGGGGGTTTGGGATGGTAAACCAACCTATAGAAAATCATCGGCTGGGAATCTTCTGGCGTGGTCGGATTTGACCTTGGGCCTCTCCTTCAAGGTCAAATGAGGATAGCCAAAGGTAAAAGTGCCTATAGCTCGCATATTATTGGTCCTAGAGGTTTGGGATGGTAAACCAACCTATAGGAAATCATGGGCTGGGAATCTTCTGGTGTGGTCGGATTTGACCTTGGGCCCCTCATTTAAGGTCAAACGAGGACAGCCAAACTAAAAGTGCTTATAACTCGCTTATTATTGGTCCTAGATGTTTGGGATGGTAAACCAACATATAGGAAATCATGCTCTGGGAATCTTCTGGTGTGGCCGGATTTGACCTTGGGCCCCTCCTTGAAGGTCAAATGAGGACAGCCAAACCTAAAAGTGCTTATAACTCACTTATTATTGCTCCTAGAGGTTTTGGTGCATTGTCTTTACGGTGGATACAATTTGCATCGGTTCTCCGATGCGCTAGGTCTAGTTTAACTTTGAAGGAGAGTGTCCAAGGTGAAATCTGACAACATCAAAAGATTCCTAGCCCATGATTTCCTATAGATTGGTTTCACATTTCCAATCTCTAGGGCCAATAATAAGTGAATTATAAGCACTTTTGCATTAGTTTTCAAATTATAACTGATTTACTGAAGTGTGAACCTCAAAGTAGCTATTACTCGGCTATGCAATGAGCTACAGGTCTGTAATTTTACTATGTTATAACTGACCCAAAGGTAGATGAATAACATACTCTAAACAAAATTCTTTAAATGCAATAGTTTTAGTTACAGCTGATGTAATCAACAGAGAAAGCCTCAAAGTGGTTATTGTTCAGCTATGTAATGACCTACAGGTCTTCAACTTTGCTACGTTATAGCTGACCAGAAAGCTAAGGTTAACAACATATTTAAAGAAAATACTCTAAATGCAATAGTTTTGCAGTTGCAACTGATTTACCCAACAGTGAGAGCCTGAATGTAGCTATTGCTTAGCTGTGCCATGACTTACAGGTCTGCAATTTCACTATGTTACAGCCGCCCATAAAGTAGGTGAACAACATATTAAAACAAAATACTCTAAATGCAATAGTTTCCAAGATACAACTGATTTACTCAACAGTGAGAACCTGAGATTAACTGTTACTCAGCTATGCAATGAGCAATCCGAAAAGTACATGAAAAACATATTTAACAAAATACTCTAATGCAACAGTTTTGAAGATAGACGCAATTTACTCAACAGTGATAACCTCAAGGTAGCTATTACTCGACTATGCAATGAGTTAAAAATAGCTGAATAACCTATTTATTCAAAATTCTCTAAACGCAATAGTTTTTGAGTTGCACTTTTCATCCTTGATAGATAAAGTATCCTTTAAAAAAACAGCATGTCTCTAGGCCTTGTAGTTTTGGAGGAGAAGTTGTTCATGCGAACCCATATGCGGATGAGGACACCGCAGAGTGATGCCATAATGTCAGCTGACTGACAAGTCAGCTGACATAAAAAGTTTAAGTTAATGTATATAATAAAAATGACTAACATAATGACATATGCCAGAAATGGTTTTTCAGAATTATCCATGTACTACAATTATTTGTGGTAGTTTCATCCTCCTGGACAATAGAGAAAAATAAAGTAGGGGATGGCAAATAAAGTGAGAAATGACAATAATATGAGACACATAAACATTTAACATCCCTAATAGTACTCAATAATTTACAATTTAACAATACCTGTGTTAAAGCCCTACCAAAATGAAAAATTCAGAATGATACTTTTGGAATCAGGTGGAACGAGTGAGGTTATAGACACATTTTACATTTTGCAGGATAGGTGAAAATGTGAACATGAAGCTACCACAGATGATTGTATACACAATAACCAGAATATAGAATGTCTAATCATGACATTCAGAAATAAACTAAAAATAACTGAAGTGATAACACAAGTGATTGAAACACTTCAGTATAAATACACCAGCTTTTCCATCAGAAAAATAACACAGAACATTACAAAATAAAATATATTAGTAGAATATTTTTAATTACAATATCTAAAATTTCAGCGGCAGAATAACTAATTGTATATTTATTAAGTTCTGAACAATAGCATTTGACACATTCAAAAGTATAAAAATTTATCTAACCTCTGTAGTTGCCTTTTGTTTTTTATGTTAAATCCATTTTTTTATATTTCTCAACTCCATTTTTTTTGTTCATTTGCTTCTCCCATTCATAAACACACAAGGAACAGACATGATTTGAACTGCCATCTGATAGCCCACAAAATACTGGATACTGAAAAGAGCTTTACATGATAATGAATTAGTCCTAAGTACTTGTGGTGTTGCCTGGTTAACAACTCATATGTGGGATGACCTTTATAAGGCTGTTCCATTATGGTGATCCAATCATAAACCTGCCTCCTGATTGGAAAAAAATAAGTTATTTACAATCCCTAGGTGTAATTTGAGATAGGTTTAAGATAGGTAAAGATAGGTTTAATACCTGATAACTTTACAAGTGATCTTGAGATTACCACATAGGTTCCCAAAAAGTTTGATAAGTCATGATAGTTTATGATAGCTTTACAAACGTTAAAGATAGATTTAAGATGGGAAAAGATAGGCTTAATCACTGTAACATGGAAAATGTTGCTTTGTGACTTTTAAGATATGTTTAAGATCACTGTAAGGTCAAAAAGGTGATTTTATGAGTGAAAGCTAGGTTTAAGATGGGTTTAAGGTGATATGGATTTGATAAGGAGCAGTTTGCGATAATTTCAAACAGTTTATTACTGTTGTACACTGTTCCCAATGGACTTATGAATGCATCCAATCGGACAGACTGGAAGTTCCATAGCTTCCTACACGATGGCTTTATGATTATTACAATTGAAAAGCTCCACCTTCTGAACTGACAATTCACATGGATGTAAACCTATTGTAAAGCATTATCGCCAAGGTGGAACAGCCCTATTAGAAACTTCAACCATCTAGTTTACCACATGCACACACTACCATACAAACTCTGATGTTCAAGTTTGAAGATAATTCACTCTCTATATATCATGATCTTTGTTGTAATAGTGCAGAGTAATGTTATTGCAAGCAGCTATGCATTTTAGTCCTTCAGTCACTGGAAAACACCCCCTTTCTTATCACACTTCATGTAAATAAATCACTGGATAAAGATAGCAACTCCATTGTTTATCTTGCATCATGCAAAACATCTGGGAAGAGGTTTTATTCCAAATCACAAACAAATGAATGGAAAATGCACTCTCTTTTTTACTT
The DNA here is from genome assembly GCA_964017235.1 of Sabellastarte sp. h YS-2021. Lineage (NCBI taxonomy): Eukaryota > Metazoa > Annelida > Polychaeta > Sabellida > Sabellidae > Sabellastarte > Sabellastarte sp. h YS-2021. Next base: position 121,363,256 of record OZ024930.1, on the reverse strand, counting down.
ATAAAACTTTCACTTATGCATGTATTGTTATAAAGTAAACAAATATCCAAAATGGCAAGCAGTGCACAAATGAATGAAATACTTTCAACAAAAGTAATTCTATTTCTCTGATTAAATTTTATTAATTCTGATACTATCACAATAAAAGTTAATACAGCATAATTTGCCACAGTGTTACTGCCCTATAGTACCAATTTAAAAACTTCGAAACACTAACTTGTAAAATGATTCTAAAAGTATCATCCATAAAAATGCTACTGTTTTTGGTAAATCCAAACAAGCGAAATGGTGGGGAATCAAAAATAGGTTTGTAATTAATATCTGTCTATTTTATATGCAGTGGAAGTGTTTCAATGAAAAACAACCATTAACTAATTTAAATGTTTAATGGTAATGGAATATATACACATAGGTTTATTTAGATAAATATACCCTACAGATACTAATGTCATGGTTTGAAATGTCACACTTTAATCATGTACTGTTTTTAATTGCTATCAGGATGTTCAATTATACTGTCAATCTTATAATTCCAGATTACACTTTCCCAGTTTTAACAATGTCACTATTCTATATTCTGTATTTTAACCTATAAGTTGAGCTATTATGCAAACTATCACTGTATATTATTCAAAGTCACAATAACTATATTTTCCTGTCCTTTACTATTTATACTTTCTATTCAAACAATAATCTGACTGTTCCTATCTATATCATATTTCTACTCAACTAAAAAACCAGTAGCATCTCTACATTTGTGATATTTGACAAAAACATAAATCCTTATATCTGGCATATAGAAGCATAGCCTGTACAAAACTGAAGCTAATTGTAAACTGAAACTAACAGTACTAAAGAAATACATAGAAAACTAATGAACCAAAGGTCTTGTGCAAGACTACAAAATCTCCATTGGCTATCTCATCCTCAAACACATAAAGCTAATGTATATGGTGATATTGGGTACATTCTAATCATTTCCCTTCATACTCTCAATTTACTGCACACTCCTGCATCTTAGTCCCTTAGTCCCTGGAAATCTCACACCCTTTCTTGTCACACTTCATCTACATAACCACAGGCTATAGATAACAACTCCATTGGATTGATTATATGGCATACCCCATCATGCAAAGCATCTGGGAATAGGTTTTATTTCAAATTGATGGAAAAAGCACTCTCCTTTTCATTTGTAAAAATCACTTTTCATGCACTGTTGTAAAGAAAAGAAAAAATATGCAAAAAATATTAATTAATGCACAAATGAATTCAATACTTCCAACTAAGTCATTTTATTCCTCCTCTGTGTAACTATTTATTAATTTTGACATTTCTCCAATGTCAGTTGATACAATATACTTTATCACAGTATTACTGCCTTGAAATATCAATGTAAAACTTATATAAAGAAATTTAATTTTTAATGGGGATCCTAAACCCCTCCTCAAATTGAAGGGAGCTGAAAAGATCTATTGCTAATAAATTCCGGTTTAATCATATTTTAAACGGTGTGGTGTTTGATTACCACTACCACAAGAGCACTCATAGAGTGCACACCTCTGCCAAGGCCCAACACCTCCAATATTGCTTATGAATCAATTGATTAAACAAGAGGGTCAGAAATGCCCCCAGCAATTAGAGTGTGGAAACGGAAATGTTGACGGAGACAAAAACGGACAAACCAAGGGATGGAATTACAACAATTTCAACAGCAACTTAGCTATGATGGTGATATATTTCCCTGTGATTTTTTGTGTTCAATTGGACAAAGCATTTTTGAGTCACAATCCGGAAACAAAAATGTTGACAGACAAGTGGACAAACAAACTGACAAAATTACATCAATTTCGAAAGCAAACTAGCTACGATGGTGATCTATCTCCCTGTCATGTTTGAATTCAATTGCACAAGGTGTAATCGAGTTAGAGTCCTTAAACGAAAATGTTGACAGACAGACAGACAGATAAATGGGCGAACAAACTGACGAAATTACACCAATTTTGAAAGCAAACTAGCTATGATGATGATCGATCTCCCTGTCAAGTTTGAATTCAATTGCACAAGGTGTATTTGAGTTAGAATCTGGAAACGAAAATGTTGGCGGACAGACAAAAATTACACCAATTTCAAAAGTAACCGAGCTATGATGGTGATCGATCTCCCTGTCAAGTTAGAATTCGATCGGAAAAAGCGTTTACGAGTTAGAGTCTGGAAACAAAAATGTTGACGGACAAACTTACAAAAAACGGACAAATGAACAGACGGAATCACACCTATTTCAAAAGCACCCTAGTTATGATGGTGATCTATCTCCCTGTCAAGTTTTAATTTGATTGGACAAACCTTTTTTGAGTTAGAGTCCGGAAACGAAAATGTTGACACAGACAAACTGACAAACGAACAGACGGAATAACACCAATTTCGAAAGCAACATAGCTATGATGGTGATCTATCTCCCTGTCAAGTTTTATATTTGATTGGTCAAAGTGTTTTTGAGTTAGCTTCCAGAAATGAAAATGTTGGCAGATAAAATACAGACAAACGAACAGATGGAATTACACCGATTTCGAAAGCAACCTAGCTATGATTGTGATCTATCTCCCTGTGAAGTTTGAATTTGATTGGACAAAGCGTTTTCGAGTTAGAGCCCGGAAATGAAAATGTTGACAGATGAAAAACGGACAAATAAGCGGATAGAATTACGCCATGTTTATTGCGTTAATACATCCTATCCAATGGACAATTGCTTTACCAGTCGGCGCGACCGGTCCCGCCAAACGCCAGAAAAGACATCCTGTATATACTACCGGCAGGACCGGTCATGGAGTGTACATTCACCAGGTGGCGCATTGTACTTCCTTCCTGTCTAGACAACATGACATCATAGCATTTTTTTCTTTTGGCGCATGGAGTGTACAGACGTGTTTTCTACAGAGACGTTTTTGAAGTTTATCAACAAATTGATGCATTTTATGAACTTTTAAGTTCATTTCCTTACTTCTACGAGTTCTATCATCATGTCTTCTCTTGGGCAGAAAAGAGGAGCTTGCGGGCACGTGATGGCTCTGTTCAACAACCACAAGAAGTGTGCCAGATGTAGGGATAAGGGGGTGGGAGAGGATCCCTGTGTCAAGAAACTTGAATGCCAGATTTGTACGGCTTTTACGCCTGCTCAAGTTCAACAATTGGCCACCCTGACCTACAAATCCAGGAAAGAACGTGGAGAGCTGAAGAATATGACAGAAACTACCAGTAGTGCTACCCCCACTCTCGGGGACCCTTCAGATGTTACTCTGTTGGGACGAGTACACTCAGACGAGCCATCTTCTGTTGAATCAACACCTACCAAGAAGAATAAGCGTTCTGATGGCTCTCCTAGCACAGCAGTAAACCTACCTCTGAAGACCTGAGAAGTCTAGATAACAAGTGGAGTGAGAGGTTTTCACGACTTGAAGCTTTGCTTCTTAGTAAGTTGTTTGTTGTGCCGGTAGAACCTGTGAGATCTTCAACTGTGGTGACCAGAGAAAATCCCTTCTTTGATCCGGGTGCATCTTCAAGTGTTGTGTCTGCTGGTTTGGTCACTGAGGATACCGGACCCACTCTTGTACAGACCACCGGTAAAGCTGTCCAGTTGTCTGCTATCCAACCTCCGCTGGAGGTTCCCGGTATGAAAGCTGTGCAGGATGTCAGTAAGTGTGCTACCCGCCCTGTTCAGGGTCCTGGTACCTCTGATGTAGCCATCCACCCTTTATAGGATCCCGGTGCAGACAGGAACCGAGCCTTTACAGGCTCCTGGTGCAGGGACAGCCACCCAGCCTCTACAGGCTCCCGGTACAGGTCCTGAAGTGCTGTCAACCGGTAATGATCCTGCTCAGCTAGACCAGTCACTTGCCGGTGGAAGAGCTGTGGAGATTGAAGGTGAATCTGAGAGTGAGCCAGAGCTGGATAGGAAACAGGCTTCACCAGCTAGGGTTAACGTCCAGGGTGAACTACCTGAAAATGCTACTGACCTGGACCTCTCTTAAGAAGCCAACTACAGAGAGACAATAAGATGGGTCAGATCATTCATGGGCTGCCATCAGATCCCTGATTTCGACAGCACTTCTTCCCTGGATGATAACCCATTTGCTGGTTCCAGAGTCACGCCAACCGGTAAAGTGTCTGTCAAACTACTGGTGGATGAGTGGCTGTGTCGAAAATTTGAGAGAGTGAACCAGACTGTTCCCTGTACCCTTCTAGAAACACTGAGACTGGTGGACTGCTACCTGACCAGTTTGTCAAGCCACCCAGATCATCAAAGTGGTACAACATGCACACAGACAAAAAAAATCTGCTTCAACTAGTGTGTAACTGGTCTCCGGAACCGGCAAAGTTGAACAGCACCTTCTGCAGAGTGGCCAGACGTAGTTTGCCCTCTGCCCCAGCCTCCCATCTTTTCAGCCAGGACACTTTAAGGCAGTGGGAGAGAGCATTCCGGGAACAGTCTGTGATGTGTAACCAGACTGCTGGTCTGTCAAGATGTTTGACAAAATTGTTTATTTGGGGTTTAACGTCGCTTTCAACACTGTACAGGTCATATCACGACGGGTAGTTGGAAGGGCAGAGGAAACCAGTACATAGAGTTTGCTAGGGTTGTGTATTGTAAACTGTCGACCAGCGGCAAGCAACTACCAGCTTTCCCACTTGAGCCTGTATGGGGATCGATCCCCGGCCTCAGAGGTGGGAGGCAAGAGTGTTACCACTCTGCTACCTTGGCCCCCGATAATTGGTAGTAAAGCAGTAAATGCCAAGGACCTGTCCCAATATGACCCTGGCTGTTGAACAGGATGTTTGAAAAGTACAGGACCCTATGGTTACACACTTGAAGACACTACGTGTGGACAAGACTAAGGGCAAGGCAGCAGAAAGAATGCAGCAGGAGTACAGGACCCTGTGGTTACACACTTGAAGACACTACGTGTGGACAAGACTAAGGGCAAGGCAGCAGAAAGAATGCAGCAGGCAGTGAAGAACTAGAATATTTGGTGACCTTCAACCGGTCAATCTCTCAAGCCTTGCATCATACTATGCAGGATCTCTCAGAGGGAATTTTTGTCAGCATGGCTAATCTCACTCTGGCACGTAGACAGCTACCTGGAATTCATACGTAGTGGAGTAAAGCCAGATACCTTTACTGTAGTGCTGGTATTGTTTATCGATATTGAAATATTTATCGAGCTGTGCTAAATATACTGATATCGATAATGTAGGGTGCAATATCAATATCAAAACATACTACTAAATAGATGCAATTAAGCTGTTTTCCATTCAAATAAAATATAAAATTTGAGAAATATATTGGTTTTCCTATCATTTTTTGTCAAATTACACTTACCGCTAAACCGGAAATGCCATATTTGTTTATGTTTGGAGAAACTTCTAAAACTCGGGAAAGGGTTTGGAAGCTCTCTCCCGGAAAACACCCATGACCCGATATTTCAATATCAATCGATACAGAAGCAAAAATATGGTTTGATATCAATATAGATATTATTATTCGATACCAACACTACTTTACTGCCTTATGTACAGCACCGGTTCTTCATTCACTGTTTCCAGACAATTTACTGATCAAGGCTGAAGATGAAATCTCTCATACTGAGGAGAGACATTCTTCTGGCAGTTCACACAGGAAGCCTGGTTGTTTCCACTCATACGCTTCCTCAAGTGGCAGATCAACACAGCTACCAGACGGGAAGTCTACTACACCGGTCTCGAAGCAAATTCGAGACCGGCAACTAGGACAGAAAGGTCATAGCAAAGCCTCAAACTTCACCCAGAAGCCGACCAAGGGTTCAAAGAAGAAGAAATGACAATTATTGTCTTTTAAATGTAGCCAGGGTGAAGGACTCTACATGTATCTGGCAAGTACCTGTACTCTGTACATGTATCTATATACCAATCCACAGTCAGTCCAGGAAGTACATGCATTTTCACATCCAGGGTCGGTCCTACCAGTTCAAAGTCCTACCCTTTGGCCTGTCCACAGTACCTATGGAGTTCACAGTGGTGGCCAATGAGGTCAAACTGATGGCTTTACAGAGGGGTATAAGAATCCACCAGTACCTAGACGACTGGTTGGTGAGAACCACATTCCACCAAACTTGTCTCCAGCATACACAGACCTTGGTAAACATATGAAGACCCCTAGTAAGCTGATAGCGGGGCTGGATGGGTGGGCCTTGCCTGTCCATTGGATAGGGTATTAACTTATAAAAATTTTGTTTACTGATTAAATTTGCAATTTCAAAAGCAACCTAGCTATGATGCTGATCTATCTCCCTGTCAAGTTTGAATTCGATCGGACAAAGCGTTTTCGAGTTAGAGTCTGGAAACAAAATTGTCGACGGGCAGACAGACTGACAGATGTCAGATACATCAATCTAATAGACGGGTTGGTTACACGCAACTCACCTAAAAATCATTTCCCAGGTTCAAATTATGTGTCTAATTTGAAAATTTTGATTACTTAAATGTAGCTTTTATACGCTACAAGCTTACCATGTGGAACTGAATGCTGATCTCAGCCCACAGGCCCTGATCATTATCCGAGAAAAATAGACATTTAGTGTTTGCCACAGCCTCAGGTTGTCTTCTCATGGAACTCTTCACAATTCATCCTTTTCTTGTTGCAATCTTGAACCATACCCCCTCGGCTGTAATACAGCAGGGTGGCAGGGTTGGACTCTTTTCAGTTCCATGTGGTAAGCTTGTAGCGTATAAAAGCTACATTTAAGTTATCAAACTTTTCAATTTTATTGCACTACAATAGCCTACCATGTGAACTGAATGCTGAACCGCTCGGTGGAGGGATTACAGCTGAGACTGGAAGAAGTAGTCAATTTTTCTTGGATTTTGAAGTAATAGAATGAATGTTTTAGAAATACCAGTCTGAGTCCCATTTACAGTGCCCCAGTCCCAAAGACTGGGCCTGTAAAAAGCCAAAAACCTGAATTGTATGAATGACAGTGCGAATAACTGTCTGGAAGTTTTGATTGGAGGAGAAAAGTGCAGTCTATGCTCACTTATGAAGAGTAAAGCCCCTAGGGCTAAGCCACGATGGAAAACAAGCCCTAGGCTTGGAAATTTCATAATTTTTGCCACCCAAAAATGAGATTAAGTGACAACCTTAATAAGTCCTTTGTGTAAAGTGAATTAATAAGTCCTTAATACATAATACACTAGACCTAGCGGATCGGAGAAAAAGTCAAATCCGACTACACCAGAAGATTCCCAGCCCATGACTTCCTATAGGTTGGTTTACCATCCAAAACCTCTAGGACCAATAATAAGCAAGTTATAAGCACTTTTAAGTTTTGCTATGCTCATTTGACCTTGAAGGGGGGGGGGATCCAAGGTCAAATCTGACCACACCAAAAGACTCCCAGCCCATGATTTCCTATAGGTTGGTTTACCATCCTAAACCTCTGACCATTAATAAGCGAGTTATAAGCACTTTTAAGTTGAGGTATCCTCGTTTGACCTTGAAGGAGGGGTCCAAGGTCAAATCTGACCACACCAAAAGATTCCCAGCCCATGATTTCCTATAGGTTGCTTTACCATCCCAAACCTCTAGGACCAATAATAAGCGAGTTATGAGCACTTTTAAGTTTGGCTATCCTCGTTTGACCTTGAAGGAAAGGCCAAGGTCAAATGCGACCACACCAAAAGATTCCCAGCCCATGATTTCCTTTCTGTTGGTTTACCATCACAAACCTGTAGGACCAATAATAAGCGAGTTATAAGCACTTTTATGTTTGGCTATCCTTGTTTGACCTTGAAGGAGAGGCCCAAGGTCAAATCCGACCACACCAGAAGATTTTCAGCCCATGATTTCCTATAGGTTGGTTTACCATCCCAAACCTCTAGGACCAATAATAAGCGAGTTATAAGCACTTTTAAGTTCGGCTATGCTTGTTTGATCTTGAAGGAGAGGCCCAAGGTTAAATCCGACCACACCAGAAGATTTTCAGACCATGATTTCCTACATGTTGGTTTACCATTCAAAACCTCTAGGATCAATAATAAGCAAGTTATAAGCACTTTAAAGTTTGACTATACTCATTTGACCTTGAAGGAGAGGCCCAACGTCAAATCCGACCACACCAAAAGATTCCCAGCCCATGGTTTCCTACATGTTGGTTTACAATCCCCAACCTCTAGGACCAATAATAAGCGAGCTATAAGCACTTTTAAGTTTGGGTATACTCGTTTGACCTTGAACAATGGGCCCAAGGTCAAATGTGAGCACACCAAAAGATTCCCAGCCCATGGTTTCCTATATGTTGGTATACCATCCCAAACCTCTAGGACCAATAATAAGCGAGTTATAAGCACTTTCAACTTTGCCTCTCCTCGTTTGACTTTGAACGAGGGGCCCAAGGTCAAATCTGACCACACCAGAAGATTCCCAGCACATGATTTCCTATATGTTGGTATACCATCCCAAACCTCTAGGACCAATAATAAGCGAGTTCAAGGCTTAATCTTAGGAAATTTTTTATGAACTTATAATCAGTCACCCGTCAATCGGTCAGTTATGGCCCGATTGATCCCAATATCGACTGGCGCCTTGATTCTTCCCTCAGGAATGTGCATACCAAATTTGCTTGACCCAAACCCAGTACTTTCTGAGGAAATCTAGTGAATAGGAAGTAAATTTTTTTTGAATTTTTGATAATGTGACCTTGATAAAGGTCAAAGGTCAAATTTATGCCTGTCAAACAATTTTCCCACGCCTATAGAAGACAACTGCCAAATATCATTTGGATAGGCCTAATAACAAGGGAGATACTCAAGGGAGACGATAATGCGGCGGCGGCGGCTGACTGAAAACCAGTGGTGAAACTAATAAGCATCCCCTTTTCAAGGGACGATTAATTATTTAAAAAATAAAAAGAAAGATCCAAGTCTTATACAAACAAAAGGGAATCTACCTGTGGCCTAGTACATATATGCAAGATAAGAGAGAAATCCCTTCAATAGTCAATGAGAAAATTGTGATAATGTGTTGAAATTTAACACTTTGGGTGGTGCTACCTCACTTCTAATGGCTCTGGGGAACAGACAAACAGACAGATCTGCCCATATTTTACGATTTATCATCTTTGATAGATAAGGAATCTTTTAAAATTAACAACATGTCTCTGGGCCTTATAGTTTCATCGGAGAAGATGTTCATGTGTATGTGGATGTACGGGCACCGCAGGGTGACAACATAATGTCAGCTGACTGACATAAAAAGCACTCACAGTAAAAATGTCAATCAGGTGACATTTCAGAAAATTAAGGACTTTTTGTATCCAGAATATGACTGGTCTTTCCTAGACCATAAACACTTCTTTCCTTTGGACAAGCCCTACTCAAGATGTAAAAATTTATTGAACTATGCTCATTGCTTTTGGAGTAATTTCAAATAAAGATACACATGAAACTATAATTCCCATAGTTATGGAAAAAAAACCTGGTAGAAGTTTGTGCTCTATGAGTGCTTTCCAGTTTTTCTCCAAGTGATTTTCTGCTCTTTAGAAGGACAATTCCAATTTGTTACATGTTAAATATATGCAACATGTACAAGTGAATGAATCTTCTAAAGCTTTTACTTTTCTGATAAATGTGCACACACACCTTGGTAACAGTAACCTCAGCAATACATGTACATACCCCTGCTACTTGGATAATCAACTTGATAGAAACCACAAGATATATATTTCACTCTCTTGACAGTTGTAAAACATACAAAACAGTGGGGGGGGGGGGGGGTAATGCTGGGAGAGGTGGGGTGGGGACGCAGTTAAAGGAACCAGTTGGAGATTTTCCTTAGACTGAATACTTGCTTTCTTCCAGTACTGGCAAAATATATAATGGATAAGCTTTCCTTGCAGATTTGGTGTGTTGTGATGTATATTTCCTAGGGCTGAGTTGAGAGTCTTGTGATTAAAAATGAGTATTTGATTAAACAGTGTATGTGTGCACTTTTGGGTACTTTTTGTTGTTGGTAGTTGAGACACATATCAACATACTACTGCAGTGGAGTTTTGATGAGTTGATGGTTTTCTTTATTGCATGATATAATTATCAAGTAGTATTGTTCACTCTTCAATGGAACAAAATTGAACATATAAAATATGGTTTTAACATCAGTTTAATGTGACTTATCAGAATTACTGAATCCTGTTGCTCTGAATATATTAATTGTTTTGGAATCAAACAAATCTCAGGTGAGTTTTAATTATTAACTTTCTAATATATAAATTTTTTATCAAAAAAACATTTTTGTCCCTTATTTTTGAATGCTACAAAAAACAAATAGTACTGTAAAAAAAATTTAATAGTATATGTGTGTGGACATATTATACTTGTGGCTGATATATTCTTCTAGAAATCATTACATTCAGAGGATTGCACAAAAAACAAACTAGACAAAAGAAAATGGACCAAACGATACTGGACAAAAAGACACCAAAAAGTTTTAATACAAGGACAACTGTTTTGTTGAAACAATTTTAAAATATTTTAAAGTTATGTTAAACTGGTCCAACACCACTAGTAGCGTCAAATGAAACATACTAATATTTCAGGCTTATATAAAGCATTGAACTAAACATTGACTTTGCATAAATACCACTCTTTTGAAAAGCAATCCAGTATTTATGATTCTACAGCTGATTTTTATGTCAGCTGACTTGTCACTCCCCCAACTCCATTTAACCCTGTTATTTTAGCCCTTCTATTATCCGATCCTTCTATTATCCGAACCAATTGTCCCTCCCCCAAGAGGGTTGGATAATAGAGGTTATACTGTCTTTAGTTTCAATATGTTATTCACCTATTTTGGGGTCAGCTATAACATAGTAAAATTCCACACCTGTGGCTCATTGCATAGCCAAGTAATAGCTACTTTGAGGTTCTTACTCAACACTAAATCATTTATAACTTGAAAAGTATTGCATTTAGAGCATTTTGTTAAAATATGTTAGCTACTTTTTCATTAACTACAACATGGTGAGTAACTATGTTGACTATCTCAATAGCTAAGTGAGTAATATCTACTTTTCAGTAACTTCCATCATGAGTAAAATCACTTGTAACTTGAAAACTATTGCATTTACAGAATTTTGTGTAAATATGTTATTGAGCTACTTTTGGGTCAGCTATAACATAGCAAAATTTCAGACCTGTAGCTCATGGTATTGCTGAGTAATAGCTAATTTTAAGTGATCACTGTTGAGTAAATCACTTATAACTTGAAAACTATTGCATTTAGATTATTTAGTTTCAGTATGTTATTCACCTATTTTGGGGTCAGCTATAACATAGTAAACTTAAAACTACTGCATTTGCTTTAATATGTTTTAACCCTTAACAGTTTTCTTCTTACTTTCCTTCTGAACACCATTTCCAGGGCACAACTTTTGTGTCCTTCTGTCACTTTTACTCTGAAACTCAAAACACACAGTCAGCCGACACAGAGCCCATGAACGGACACTGATTGCTTGTTTTTACATGAAATTACCTATTTCACTTGTCAAAACTGTTTGCTCTAAGTAAACTGAGAATGTTCTATGTGTGTAGAGAAACTTACATTCTCAGAGTTATTTTCCTTTGCATATGGAGATACTGTAGATAATTCTGATGCTAATAAAAGTATAACAAGTAGCAAAAATGATGGGGATAACACAGAACTTACCACATTAGGAATGTACAGGAATAAAACTTAGGTCCCTGTGTATCTAATTATAAAAGTAGCAATAATTTGAAAAAGGATAAATTGGAGTAAAAATGATTCATCTAAAATTTCATTTATATTGCATTATCGTATTGGACAATAATAAAGTTATTATATCTGGATCCAGAATCTTAAAAAATATCACTGTCAATGCCAAGTGGCTTGCTATGGCAGAGATCTGGCCACCCTATTGTTTTGGTAGCCCAGGAGTCAAAATTATGTTCTGGGGAGTCAAAACATCAAAAATTTTGACTGTTGTTTGTGGTCAAGCTGAAGGGCACAGTTTCTTTCAGATTTATTTTATATTTAGTGCATAAATTGGTGGGTATGAGCTAAGTCTCACCACCCTACCTTTTTTGTACGACTAGGGTCAAAATTAAGCGACTAATAGCTATTTTAAGCCCAGGAGTCAAAATTATGCTCTGGGGAGTCAAAAGGCTCAAAAATTTTTACTTGTAACTTGAAAACTGTTGCATTTAGAGAATTTTGTTTAAATATGTTATTCAGCTAGTTTTGGGTCAGCTATAACATAGTAAAATTGCAGACCCATAGCTCATTGCATAGCCCAGTAATAGCTACTTGGAGGCTCTCACTGTTTAGTAAATCAACTTGAAAACTAGACCTAGCGCATCGCAGAACCAATGCAAATTGTATCCACCGTAAAGACAATGCACCAAAACCTCTAGGACCAATAATAAGCGAGTTATAAGCACTTTTAAGCTTGGCTGTCCTCATTTGACCTTGAAGGAGGGGCCCAAGGTTAAATCCGGCCACACCAGAAGATTCCCAGAGCATGATTTCCTATATGTTGGTTTACCATCCCAAACATCTAGGACCAATAATAAGCGAGTTATAAGCACTTTTTAGTTTGGCTGTCCTCATTCAACCTTGACCGTGGGGCCCAAGGTCAAATCTGACCACACCAGAAGATTCCCAGCTCATGATTTTCTATATGTTGGTTTACCATCCCAAACCTCTAGGACCAATAATAAGCGAGTTATAAGCACTTTTAAGTTTGGCTGTCCTCGTTTGACCTTAAATGAGGGGCCCAAGGTCAAATCCGACCACACCAGAAGATTCCCAGCCCATGATTTCCTATAGGTTGGTTTACCATCCCAAACCTCTAGGAGCAATAATAAGCGAGTTATAGGCACTTTTACCTTTGGCTATCCTCATTTGACCTTGAAGGAGATGCCCAAGGTCAAATCCGACCACGCCAGAAGATTCCCAGCCCATGATTTTCTATAGGTTGGTTTACCATCCCAAACCTCTAGGAGCAATAATAAGCGAGTTATAGGCACTTTTACCTTTGGCTATCCTCATTTGACCTTGAAGGAGGGGCCCAAGGTCAAATCCGACCACACCAGAAGATTCCCAGTGCATGATTTCCTATAGGTTGGTTTACCATCGCAAACCTCTAGGACCAATAATAAGCGAGTTATAAGCACTTTTAAGTTCGGCTGTCCTCATTTGACCTTGAACGAGGGGACCAAGGTCAAATCCGACCACACCAGAAGATTCCCAGCCCATAGCTTCCTATATGTTGGTTTACCATCCCAAACCCCTAGGACCAATAATAAGCCAGTTATAAGCACTTTTAAGTTTGGCTGTCCTCATTTGACTTTCAAGGAGGATCCCAAGGTCAAATCCGACCACACCAGAAGATTCCCAGCCCATGATTTCCTATATGTTGGTTTACCATCCCAAACCTCTAGGACCAATAATAAGGGAGTTATAAGTACTTTTACCTTTGGCTATCCTCATTTGACCTTGAAGGAGGGGCCCAAGGTGAAATCCGACCACGCCAGAAGATTCCCTGCCCATGATTTTCTGTATGCTGGTTTACCATCCCAAACCTCTAGGACCAATAATAAGTGAGTTATAAGCACTTTTAAGTTTGGCTGTCCTCGTTTGACCTTGAATGAGGGGCCCAAGGTCAAATCCGACCTCACCAGAAGATTCCCAGCCCATGATTTTCTATATGTTGCTTTACCATCCCAAACCTCTAGGACCAATAATAAGCGAGTTATAGGCACTTTTACCTTTGGCTATCCTCGTTTGACCTTGAAGGAGGGGCCCAAGGTCAAATCCGACCACGCCAGAAGATTCCCTGCCCATGATTTTCTAAATGCTGGTTTACCATCCCAAACCTCTTGGACCAATAATAAGCGAGTTATAAGCACTTTTACCTTTGGCTATCCTCGTTTGACCTTGAAGGAGGGGCCCAAGGTCAAATCAGACCACACCAGAAGATTCCCAGCCCATGATTTCCTATATGCTGGTTTACCATCCCAAACCTCTAGGACCAATAATAAGCGAGTTATGAGCACTTTTAAGTTCGGCTGTCCTCGTTTGACCTTGAAGGAGGGGCCCAAGGTCAAATCCGACCACACCAGAAGATTCATAGCCCATGATTTCCTATATATGTTGGTTTACCATCCCAAACCTCTAGGATCGATAATAAGCGAGTTATAAGCACTTTTAAGTTCGACTATCCTCGTTTGACCTTGAAGGAGGGGTCCAAGGTCAAATCTGACCACATCAGAAGATTCGCAGCACATGATTTCCTATAGGTTGGCTTCACATTGCAAACCTCTAGGACCAATAATAAGGGAGATATAGGCACTTTTAAAGTCCGCTATGTGGGTTACTTCGGCACTCCGTGGATGACCTTGAATTAGGAGCTTCAAGGTCAAATGTGTGCAAGGTTGTAGAGGACATGTATATGTGTCATACATATCACCTATGAAGAGATTCCACCTTCTACCTATGAGGAACAGCCAGTAGAAAAATGTAGATTATTTTCAAAGAAATACCCGTGGCGGCCATCTTGTTTTTCAGAATGAGGCTATTTTCCTTCCCAGAGAAGCTTACCCCCCAATGAAGATATCCTGCAAATTTGGTGAACCTAGCTGCTGTTGTTTTCCTGTTAGAGCGTTAACGCTGAAAATCTCTCTACGCGCCGCGGCGGCGGCGTAGCGGACGCTAAACCAAAGTATCGACCGGATGCTTCCGGTGGATACAACTAATGCAAAAGTGCTTATAATTCGCTTATTATTGGTCCTAGAGGTTTGAAATGTGAAACCAATCTATAGAAAATCATGGGCTAGGAATCTTTGCATGTTCTCAGATTTGACCTTGGGCCCTCTCCTTCAAAGTCAAACAAGGATAGCCAAATTTAAAAGTGCTTATAACTCACTTTTTATTGGTCCTAGAGGTTTACAATGTGCAAAACAACAAAAAGGAAATTATGGGCTAGGAATCTTCTGATGTGGTCAGATTTGACCTTGGGCCCCTCCTTCAAGGTCAAACAAGGATAGCCAAATTTGAAACTGCTTATAACTCACTTATTATTGGTCCTAGAGGTTTGCAATGTGAAAACAACCAAAAGGAAATGATGGCCTAGGAATCTTCTGATGTGGTCAAATTTGACCTTGGTCCTCTCCTTCAAGGTCAAAAGAACATAGCCAAACTTAAAAGTGCGTATAACTCGCTTATTATTGGTCCTAGAAGTTTGCAATGTGAAACCAACCTATAGGAAATCATGGGCTAATAATCTTCTGATGTGGTAAGATTTGACTGTGGGCCCCTCCTTTAAGGTCAAACAAGTGCTTATAACTTGCTCATTAATTATTGGTCCTAGAAGTTTGCAATGTGAAACCACCTTATAGGGAATCATGGGCTTGGAATCTTCTAATGTGGTCAAATTTGACCTTGTGACCCTCCTTCAAGGTCAAATGAGGACAGCCAAAAAGTGCTTATAACTTCAGGAATCTTCAGCCTCTATGTCTTTTATTATTACTTCTACAGGTTTGCTATGTTCGGGGATACACTGCCGGCTCGCAATAAAGTGAACAGCATAAGTCTAGTTACATTAACAAAATTAGTTAATTGTTAACAGAGGGAACATTAAATAAAGTATATTTACTTTATAAAAAAAAAGGGATGCGTCCTTTTTAGAAAAGTAAGGATTTGCAGTTTCTGTGAAAGCGACAGGTCCTTTCCACAAAAGTGATGATTTGCAGTCTGTGTAAAAAGGACACATCCTTTTCAAAAAAAATTAAGATTTGCAGTTTCTGTGAAAAGGACGTGTCCTGTTTTCAAAAGTGAGGAATTGCAGTTTCTGTGAAAAGGACGTCCTTTTCAAAAAAGTGAAGATTTGCAGTTTCTGTGAAAAGGACGCGTCCTTTTCAGAAAAGTGGGGATTTGCAGTTTCTGTGAAAAGGACGCGTCCTTTTCAGAAAAGTGAAGATTTGCAGGTTCTGTGAAAAGGACGCGTCCTTTTCAGAGAAGTGAAGATTTGCAGTTTCTGTGAAAAGGACGCGTCCTTTTCAGAGAAGTGAAGATTTGCAGGTTCTGTGAAAAGGACGCGTCCTTTTCAGAGAAGTGAGGATTTGCAGTTTCTGTGAAAAGGACGCGTCCTTTTCAGAAAAGTGAGGATTTGCAGGTTCTGTGAAAAGGACGCGTCCTTTTCAGAAAAGTGAGGATTTGCAGGTTCTGTGAAAAGGACGCGTCCTTTTCAGAAAAGTGAAGATTTGCAGGTTCTGTGAAAAGGACGCTTCCTTTTCAGAAAAGTGAGGATTTGCAGGCTCTGTGAAAAGGACGCGTCCTTTTTAGAAAAGTGAAGATTTGCAGTTTCTGTGAAAAGGAAAATTTGCAGTTTTAAGGAATCGTCCTTTTCACAAAAGTGAATATTTGCACTTTCTGTGCATTCTTATGCACCAAACTAGGGTAAATGTAGGAAATATTTATAGCCTTTTGCAGCAAAAGTATCAAAATGCTGAATTTTTATGCCTAAAAGGGACACTCTGATTTTTCCCTTTTAAATCTGAGAGCAGTTCCAAGTGGAACCTTTCTGTTGTCCTTAACGAGCTCACCAAAGCACCATTTGAGCCCATGAAAGACTCAGACCTCAAACATCTTACTCTCAAAACTGCTTTCTTGCTAGCCTTGGCCTCCGGCAAGCGCCGCAGCGAAATCCATGCCTGGGTCGCTAACAAAGTAGCTAATTTAGGCCAATGGGAAAAGGTAGCCTTGTTCCCTTCTTCTGATTTCATAGCCAAAAACCAACTAGCAAGAGAAGGTTCTCAAAGTGTGTCACCAGTGACTATTCCTGCTTTGACTACCATTGTAGATAGACAGTTTAAAGAAGACAGGACCCTGTGTCCCGTGCGGGCCCTGAGGTTTTATTTGGACCGAACTAAAGACCTGAGAGGGTCTCGTTCTCTCCTTTTCATCTCCTTTAAGAAAGGACATACCTCAGACATCAGACCCGCTACACTCTCTTCATGGTTGAAACAAACCATCTTACTTTGTTACAAACAAGCAGATCAACAAGCCTTGGACTTGGTCCAAGTCAAAGCGCATGACATCCGGGCCTTCGCGGCCTCTAAGGCCTTTTACGGTGGGGTATCGGTGGACCAAATCATGCAAGCCTGTCACTGGAAAGCTCACAACACATTTACACATCCGCTACAACCAAGTCTTCAGGAGTCATTCCCAGGATCTAGGTATTCCTTTACCTTCAAGATGTTACGGGTAAGGTCATTTTATCCTTTAATTATCAAGTAATTTCTATTAAGGACTTATTTAGTTGTCATTAATCTCATATTCAGGTTTTTAAAAAATTTATGAGAGGCCCAACCACTGGGTTGGTCAGGCACACGTGAAGGGCCCTTTGGGACCCTTAGACCTCGAAGTGAGCACTGCTGCACTTCCGTCCTACAATCAAACATCTAGACAGTTTTAGCACTGTCTCTCATTTACTTAGGTTTTTGGCTCATTACAGGCCCGGCTTTCGGGATCGGGGCTCTGTAAATGGGACTCAGACTGGTATTTCTGGCACTATTCTATACTTTTAATTCAAAATCTTAGAAAAAAATTACATATCTTCCAGTCTCAGCTGTAATCCCGCCACCGGGTGGTTGAATTCAGCATTAAGTCCCACATGGTAAGCTATTGTAGCGTAATAAAATTGGAAATTTTAATTACTTAAATGTAGCTTTTATAAGCTACAAGCTTACCATGTGGGACTTAGGAGAGTCCCACCCTGCCTCCCCGCTGTTTACAGCTAAGGGGTAGGTTTTAAAAAATGTCAACGAGAAAGTAGGGCGATTGGTCAGAAGTTATCACGTGACGACAACTACCAGTATATCCGGTGGCTAACAAGAACGATCTTTTTTTCTAAGACGTTGGCCCCGGGTGTGGCAACCCGAGAACAGCATTAAGTCCCACATGGTAAGCTTGTAGCTTATAAAAGCTACATTTTATTACGTTAATATATCTTACCTAGTGGACAGATGCATTTGTCCGGCGCACAGCCGGTCCCGCCAAACGTTAGAAAAAAAACGCCTCGAGCTGGGCTCTGGCCCGGACCGGTAGTGTCCTGTTTACTCGCCAGGTGGCTGTATAGCCTCCCTGCCGGTGCACTGCGCGTGCGCGCGCATGCGTACTTCCTCCTTTTTGTTTGGCGCGAAGACGAGAGGTCGTCTGTTTTTTTGGAGAAACTTTTATTTTATTTTATATCTGTTACAGGATATATTTTGATAAATTCTTTGTGTAGAAGTGTTGTTTAATAACTATGGATTCACCAGGACAAAGGCGGGGATCGTGCGGCCATAAGATGGCTGGATTTGATATGCATGAGAAGTGTGCTCGTTGTCGAGACAAAGGTCTGGGTAAAGATCCCTGCATTGTGGGAGGTGCGATATGCAAGATTTGTGACAATTTTACAGCAATTCAACGTGATATGCTGGCCACTCCACAGTATCAAATTCGCAAGGACAAGAAAGCGGGTTTGCTAGTGTCACCACGAGATGTAACTGTGCTGTCTCCAGTTAATTCTTCTCAACAGCCAGCTAGTACTGCGCATGCTCAGCAGACGATTTCTGAAGATGACAGTGCGCATGCGCAGGACCTCCCTGGGGGTAGCGATAATGTGAGTTCTTCAGATTTTGTTTCCAAAAAAGATTTTGACAAATTAAGTGACCAGCTAGATGAGAAATTCTCTCGTTTTGAAGCACTCTTATCAAGAGGCAATATATTTGCTACCCCCAAAGTACCGGTTCAGGTTTCAAACCCACCGGTTTCTGATCAGCCATTCATAGATCCTGCCTCTGCCCGAACCACCGGTCCGGTGCGGTTTCCGGCAGTACAGGCTAGTACAGGATCAGATGGCAAGAAAGATTCAAAGAAGAAGCACAAGTCTTCTCATCATAAATCTTCCAAAGCAAAACCGGTTCCGGTTGAGGAAAATACCGGTCCGGTACAGAAAAAGCCCTCTGACACTGCACTTCAACAATCTAAACCGGTACCGGTCGGGGAGATGACCGGTCCGGTCAGGGCATACCAAACTGACACCTTTGTACCCAAGGAACCGGTTCCGGTTGTGGATGGATCTTTTACCGGTCCGGAACCGGCTGCACCGGCTGGGGAGCCGTTTATTAGAAACCTTGCTTCTGCTGGTGGCTCAGATGATATGTCCAATGTTGAATACCCCTTAACAGATGTCTTGCCTGTGGCTTCAGACGAACCACTCTTTGGGGATCATACATCAACAGATGTTGTGGATAGGGATCATACATCACCAGATGTTTTGGATAGTGAGGATGGTGAACTTTCTGAATCAGACACTGATAAACCAGAAAAGAATGAAGAAATGAGTTACAGGGAAACAGTTCGTTCCATCAGGGCCTTTATGGGCTGGAACTTTATCCCAGACTTTGAGTTTGAGTACAGTGACCCGGATAAGTCCAACAATCCGTGGCGTGGAAAAAATCCGAAGACAAGTTCAAAGGTGTCAGTAGCCATGCCAGCAGACGATTGGCTCTGTCAGAAGCTGGAGAGGATTAATCTGACTGTAGCTGAGGGTTACCCTTCCCGAAGTCAAGAAGCTGGTGGTTTGCGTACTGACCAATTCATACGCACCCCTAAACCACAGGATAAATGGTATCCCATGCATAAGTTAAAGACAGATGGTCCCCAGCGACCAGGTAGAAAGCTGTTCAACTGGCATGGTTCTGAGGCGAAACTAAATGCTCAATTCTCAAGAATTGTCAAACCAGCTGCATATCTCGCAACAGGTCCCGTGTCTCGTCCCATATCGCAAGAAGTACTACGCAGATGGGAAAGGTGCGCCCGAGAGGGTACTTACACAGTGAACCATGCAGCTGGTTTCAGCAGATGCACTAGCGAGATTCAAGATCAGATGGCACATCACATAACTTTCCTACAGACTCATCTCAGTAAGGGCAAGTCAGCCAAGGAGGTGTCTGAAGCACTTAAGGAGTTAAGGGATTTATGTGCTTTCCACCAGAATGTATCTGTCTCTCTTGGGACAGCTCTACAGCACCTGGCTGATAGCCTTTTTGTGCAGCTGGGGAACTTCATTCTGATGCGTCGGGACTCTTATTTAGATCATGTTCGTCCCGGTATGAAGATGGACACTTGGAATGAACTGAGGAATGCTGCTCTTTTTGGATATGGGTTATTTCCCG
Organism: Sabellastarte sp. h YS-2021; assembly: GCA_964017235.1. NCBI lineage: Eukaryota > Metazoa > Annelida > Polychaeta > Sabellida > Sabellidae > Sabellastarte > Sabellastarte sp. h YS-2021. Next base: position 121,342,994 of record OZ024930.1, on the reverse strand, counting down.
ACGCAGCCTTGAATGTCGCGGAACAAGATATCAACAAGTTTGAGACACAACATGTGTCGGTCCAGTCTCGAGTTGGTCCCCAGCACCAACAGAAGACCAAGTATCGCTATAAACCGTATGAGAAGAAGGAGGCTAAGACCATGGTTCAGCCGTCATCTGCTCCTCAACAACCTTGGCGACAGTTTGGGTCACGAGGTCGTGGCCGTGGGCGTGGTTCTACTAACCACCGTTTTTCCAAGTATGCCCGGGGTGGCAAAAATTATAAATGACAATCATTGTACAAACCCACACAACCAAATAATTCCAAAGATAGTGGGTCAAAACATCAGCCCTCAAAACTTTTCAAAGACTGTATACTCAAGAACTGCTGTAATTCCTGTTCCTATTGTTGTCGGTCCCGGGCAGCCGCAAAAGAAAGGCCTAAGTCCCGATCTTTGTCAGACAGAAATAAAACATGTCAAAAGTGCTTCTTTTGTCTCTCTTTGTCGTTCTGTCCCTCATGTACCAAATGTCCACAGTGTTGCAGAAAATCCTCCTGTAGGATGCAGGTTGCACAGGTTCTGGGAAACGTGGCTCAGCCTGGGTTCAAATCCTCGGGTAGTCTCCATCTTGAAGGACGGTTACAACCTCCCTTTCAAGATGAGGCCCCCATTGACCAGGTGTCCTCTGATAATCAGCGGATACGCCAACCCTCGCAGAAACAAGTTTTTGAAGGAGGCGTTGCAGTCCCTGATTACAAAACAGGCCGTAGAAAAAGTAGTGGTTCGGGCTTCTCTGGCCTTTTACAACCGGCTGTTCATAGTTCCCAAACCAAACAACAAATGGCGTCCAATCTTGGATTTGAGCAAACTCAATCTTTTCCTCCACTCGGAAACCTTCAAAATGGAAACTCCGGAGACCATCCGGCTATCCCTTCAAAAAGGAGAATGGGTCACATCGCTGGATTTCAGCGATGCCTATTTCCACATTCCCATCAACCCAAGGTCGAGAAAGTATCTCCGGTTTCACCTGCACGGTCAAACCTTCCAGTTCAGGGCTCTGCCGTTCGGCCTAGCGACGGCTCCTTTGGAATTCACAAAGGTGGTGAAGGAGGTGAAATTGATGGCCCAGTCCAGGGGTATAAGGATCCACCAGTACCTAGACGACTGGTTGCTTCGAGCGCCCTTTCGGGAGGCTTGTGTGAACCAAACGCGGACCCTGATGGCTCTGTGTCAGCAGTTGGGATGGTTAGTCAATTTGCAAAAGTCGGAACTTGTTCCCCAACAGGAGTTCAACTTTGTCGGTTATCATTTCGACCTCTCCAAGGGTCTAGTGAAGCCGACTCAGGAGAGGTGGCAAACCCTAACTCAAAAAATAAAGATGCTAATGGACAGAGACCATTGTTCGGTCCGAGAGTTCATGTCTCTCATAGGTTTGTTGACAGCCACAGAGAAACAGGTGGTTTCGGGGCGCCTTCACATGAGACCGATTCAGTGGCACTTGAAGAATCACTGGCACGTGCCAGAGGTACTAGAGAAGGAGATTCCTCTTCCCAGATCTCTGTACCCTCATCTGCAGTGGTGGCTGGACGAAAACAATGTGCTCAGCGGCCAACCTCTTCATCCTCTACAACATGCTCTGCAGTTGTTTACCGACGCCTCAAACGAAGGTTGGGGCGCGCACTTAGGAGACCACACGGCAAAAGGAGTTTGGTCGGACTCAGAAAGCCAGTTGCACATAAACTTTCTCGAGCTAAAGGCGGTCCTTCTGGCCCTCAAGAAGTTCGAGCAACAGTGTTGGGGCCAGATCATTTTGATAGCCACGGACAACACAACGGTTGTCTCATACATCAACAAGGAGGGGGGTATGAGATCAGGCTCACTTTGTGCCCTCCTCTGGAGACTGCTTTCCTGGTGCAATCGCAGACAGATAGTTCTAAGGGCCAGGCACATTCCGGGAAGGCTGAATGTGATAGCAGACAAATTGTCCAGGAGCACTCAGGTTATTCAGACAGAATGGTCCCTCCTGCAGGAAGTCTTCGACCACTTATGTGCCAGGTGGCACACTCCCCGAGTGGATCTCTTTGCAACAAGGTACAATCACAAACTACCCAAGTTTGTGTCCCCAGTACCAGATCCACAGGCATGGAGAGTAGATGCTCTCAGCCTGAATTGGGAGAATATGGATGCCTACGCGTTCCCTCCTGTGTCTCTTTTGGGCAAGGTGGTGTCCAAGATCCTAGATCAGGGAGTTCACAGGTTGGTTCTGATTGCTCCAGGGTGGCCCAACATGCCTTGGTTCTGGGATCTAGTCAGCATGTCTGTTCAGATTCCTCTCTCCCTTCCAAACGTGGAGAACCTGCTGACCCAACCGTTCAATCAGTGTCCCCACAGAGATCTCCTAGGGCTCAACCTCCACGCCTGGCTCCTAGAGCCTCTAGCATACAGGCACAAGGATTCTCTAATGAAGTGGCAACGCGAATTGAGGCTCCTCAAAGACAATCAACCAGAGCCATCTATGAATCGAAGTGGTCCATATTTGTCAAATGGTGCGAGTCACACAAGGTGGACTTCGGGTCACCTTCTTTAACTCAGGTAGCGGAATTTCTCCTATTCCTTTTCAAGGAGAAAAATCTTCAACCTAGCACCATAGATGGCTATAGAACTGCTATAGCCGACAAAATTGGTTGTGACAAGGTTAATTTTGGTAAAGACGAAAACCTTACCCGCTTGCTAGACAGTTTCCATAGAGATAAACCCAAGGGTCTTCGAGGAGTCCCTAGCTGGAATCTGTCTCTGGTCTTGCATCAATTAACCCAGCCCCCCTTTGAACCCCTTCGAAAGGCGTCTCTGAAACATCTTACCTTCAAAACGGTGTTTCTCCTGGCTTTGGGCTCGGGCAAAAGAAGGAGTGAGATTCATGCCTGGGTACACAGGAACATTAGACATCAGGAAGATTGGGCTAATGTTTCTTTATTCCCTTCTCCTTGTTTCTTGTCCAAGAATCAGTTGGCTAAAGAAGGGCCTTCTTCAGTAGCTCCGGTAATTATTCCGGCCTTGGCCCCTACGTTGGATAAGTCTCTCAAGGAGGATAGAACCTTATGTCCAGTTCGGGCTTTGCGTTATTACCTGGACAAGACCAAAGACCTCCGTTCCGGCAAACAGTTGGTCTTTGTGTCTTTCAAGAAGAACTTCAATAAGGACATCGCTCCTGCTACGATTTCTTCTTGGATTAAACAAACCATCTTGTTGTGCTATCAATTGTCCAATGAGGATGCACAACAATTACATCAGGTCAGAGCCCATGATGTGCGGGCCTTTGCAGCTTCTAAGGCTTTTCAAGGAGGTGTGTCCTTGGACCAGATCCTCTCAGCCTGCCACTGGAAGTCGCACAATACCTTCACCCAATTTTATTTGAAGGATGTAGCATGGGCTGATGCTGACCTGTACCATTTAGGACCAGTGGTCGCACCCCAGCACATACACGAGTAACTGGTATCCTTGAAAGGATAACTTGTATATAGTGTAAAGCGTTTAGAAGGAGTAGTGGGTTGTTTTAGTTGGCTCCTTCTTTTTTAGTTATCTTGTTTTGTAACCCCAGCGCGCAGTTCTCAACCGGAAGGGCTGGTGTGGGGTATGAGTTATTTCTAGTTTTATCCTGTTCTGCTTCCTTCGGAATCCTTGGGACTGAACTCTTACCTCCTCTCTCCTATAGTCCTAGCCCAGGTGGCTCGGTAGACGGCAAAAAAGAGGGGGGGGAACCAACTATGGTGTAGGGTATGGGAAGGATCCCTAACCCTTGGGCCGGAGGCCCAGAGTTCTGACAAGAGTCCCTGTTGAGTTTAGCTGCCCTCCATCCAATGGGTAGTTATTCTGCATCTGTCCACTAGGTAAGATATATTAACGTAATAAAATGGAAAATTTAATAAGTAAATTAAATTTTTATAAGTTAATATCTTACCTAGTGGACAGAGGGATTCCCACCCTGCCTTCCCCGCAACAAACATTCCCAGGGGACTCAAACAGGGTGCAAACAAAAGGAGGAAGTACGCATGCGCGCGCACGCGCAGTGCACCGGCAGGGAGGCTATACAGCCACCTGGCGAGTAAACAGGACACTACCGGTCCGGGCCAGAGCCCAGCTCGAGGCGTTTTTTTTCTAACGTTTGGCGGGACCGGCTGTGCGCCGGACAAATGCATCTGTCCACTAGGTAAGATATTAACTTATAAAAATTTAATTTACTTATTAAATTTTCCATTTAAGTAATTAAAATTTCCAAGTTTGTCTGGATTTACAAGTTTTTCAGGTAATTATCATATTTGTGCTTCTAGTTTCAAAGTCAAATTTGGTTTATATTAAATTGTAGTATATTTTTTTTTTGTTTGTTTTGAATTTGAGTATTTTATGTACAACATGGAAAACATGTATTTTCAAAATATTATAATAAAGTTCTGCATGAATTGTGTATTTCAGTTTTTGCATTTCACTCAGTCAGTGGAAAAAAAAATGTGCATGTCTTAAAATTATGCCTTAAATTATTGAGAAAAAAAGAAAAATTCACAGAAAATACATACGAGAGAATAGGTTTAAAATTGTCACCAAAATTAGAGGAATTTTGCAAGAATTACTCACAGTTCAACATGACACTAGAAAAATGTTTTTACCAACAAAAATAAAGCATACCAAAAGCAATAATAGCAGAAAATGCAAAGATGGAACAGTGTATATTTTGAGGCGACACTGTAAACCTAACAATGTAAAGCATTTGAATGTTTGACTATTTATCATTGTTATATTCATTTAATGTCACTGTTCTTAGTACCTCTCAAACTCTACTCATAAATATGAAGCAAATTTGAAGTAACTTTAACGTACTTGTGATCGGTGTGTATTTACCAAGCTAAGTCAAAATGTAGTTGTTGGCCGACGTTATGGCATCACTGTGGCGTCTGTGTACGGGTTCGTGTGAACAACTTCTCCAAAACTACAAGGCCCAGAGACATGCTGTTAATTTTAAAAGATACCTTAACTATTAATTGTTCAAGACATGCAGATATGTTTGCTTATCTGCTCCCCAGAGCCATTACAAGTGAGGTACCCCCACCCAAAGTGTGAAAATTTCAACATTTTATCCCAATTTTCTCATTGACTATTGCAGGGATTTCTCTCTTATCTTGCATATATGTACTAGGCCACAAATGGATTCAATTGTGAGAATATCAGGTCTGGATCTTTCTTAATTATTTTTTTATGAATTTTTAAAATAATTTTTAATGCATTTAAATTCAGGAAATCATGCATTAAATCACTAATAACTTGAAAAGTATTACATTAAGAGCATTTTGTTAAAGTATGTTATTCAGCTACTTTTTCCATAGCTACAACATGGCGAGTAACTTGGGTGTCTGTCCCAACAGCCAAGTGAGTAATAGATACTTTCTGACATTAACTAGATTGGGCCAACTCGGCGCCAACATATCCCCAGACAGGTCATCACTCACGCCACAGGTTTTGATCGGGAATTTTTTAAAACATAATTACCCATTATTATATGAACTTCAGCACATCAATCTACTCTGTTTATATCTTCCCAAGGAAGATGGTGTATCCCCAGACGCCGAATACATAACTCAAATTATATTTTCAATCTTCCTGCAATGATAACTCTAAACCTATTTTCAAAGTATTTAAATGATTGATGATTGAATGTCCATTCTAAAATAATAATCCCAAAAGAGCATATCTGTTTCTATATTTGTTGACAAATAAAATATTATTTTTAACTCAACTCATCATACTTTTCAATCTTCCTTCAAAGTATTTAAATGATTGATGTTTCAATGTCCATTCTAAAATTCATAATCCCAAAAGCGCATATCTGTTTCTATATATGTTCACAAATAAAATATTATTTAAAAAAAATTATTTATATTATTATTTTATTATATTATTTTTAGAATTTGCAAATTGTTTTCAGTTATTCATTTCCTCTATACCTATATATGTGGTCCATATATATGCAACCTAAATATGTGACACAATCTCAGTTCTGACTCCCCTTTGTGTTATATGTAATGAAGCCCACCACCTCCCACCCCCACCCCTCTCCCCTTCTCCACACCTCTCCCACTATTACACAAGATCTGCAACCCCATTGAGTTCTTTGTTTCTCATCTGATATCATTAAATACCTTTGTTTATTTAGTGTCACTCAATATAGCTGGAGGTCCCAGAGGTGGGTGGGGGGAATCCGGGTGGGGGATGCATAAATGGTAAACAAACAATCTATATAAAAGGGGTACTCAAATACAAAAAGAATTGAGAATTTTAAGTATGTGATTATCAACTGAAATGAGTTCATAACTGTAGGAGCTGTGTCAAAATTAACTGAGGCAAGTTGAATAAAACTGGGCTAGTTGAGGGTTAAAAATCCCCTAGTTTTACTACATAAGGATATAATTTCATTAATATTGGGACTTAAAGCTCACTTAAAGTGTCCATTTTGTCTACTTGAATATGTTTAACCAGTTTCATTTTAAAAAGTGAAAAACTCAGCAAGCAGAGGTATAACACACAAAAATAAGTTCTTAAAAGACTAAGATAGCCATAACATTATTAATATTCAAAATTTAAATAGACAGGCATTTCCTTTTAAAAATTCAAAGATTTCAGCTCTATAACCCACATAGTTTGACAGTTACTGGGCTTTAAAGTGGCATAATGTCCATAAATAGGGTTTCTGTGGGCATTTTACAATTGTTAAAGAGACCTTAGCAATTAAACTACAGATCTGAAACTTTTTGGGGGACATACATAACAAACAAAAATTATATATAATACAGTTTAAGACTTGTCACACTAAGCATTTCCAAATAACAGGGCAAAATACGGAAAAAATGTCCAAAAAGGCACTTGGGCGAGTGTCTATGGCCCTCATACACAAGTTAAATGTCTACTAAAAACCTTGATTTTCGGCATATGTAAAAAGGACATAATAATGCATTCCCAGATGGGATTTCAGCTCCATCAATTACATAGTTTAACAGTCACAGGGCTTAAAGGTGGTAAAAAGTCCAAATATTGGGTCTCTGTGGGCCTTTTAGAGATCTCGATGTGGCTTTCAAATTAAAGCTTCAGACTTAAAATTTGTTACATACTAAGATTACACATAGAATATGTATCTAATAAAGTTTGAAACTTCTCAGACTTACCATTTCCAAGTTACAGAGCAAAATATGTGAAAAATGTCTTAAAAGGGTCACTCAGATGGGTGTTTAAGGTCCTCATACACAGGTTAAATGTCTACTTGAAGCCTTGATTTTTGGCACATGTAAAAAGAACATAATAATGTATTCCCAGATGAGATTTCAGCTCTATCAGTCACATAGTTTAACAGTCACAGGCCTTAAAATTGGCAAAAAGTCCAAATACTGGGTCTTTATGGGGCCTTCTAGAGACCTAAATGTGGCCTTCAAATTAAAGCTTCAGACTTAAAATTTGTCACATACTAAGATTACACATAGAATATGCATCTAATACAGTTTGAAACTTCTTAGACTTACCATTTCTAAGTTACAGGGAAAAATATGTGAAAAATGTCTAAAAATGGTCACTCGGGTGGGGATTTATGGTCCTCATACACAGGTTAAATGTCTTCTTAAAGCCTTAATTTTTGGCACATATATAAATAACATACTAATATCTTCCCAGATAGGATTTGAGCTCTATCAGTCACATAGTTTGACAGTCACAGGGCTTAAAAGTAGCAAAAAGTCCAAATATTGGGTCTTTGGGAGCCTTTTAGAGACCTCAATTTGACCTTCAAAATAAAAGCTTCAGACTTAAAATCTGTTACATACTAAGATTACACACAGAATATATATCTAATACAGTTTGAAACTTCTCAGACTTACCATTTCCAAGTTACAGGGAAAAAGATGTGAAAAATGTCTTATAAGGGTCACTCGGGTGGGTGTTTATGGTCCTGATACACAGGTTAACTGTCTATTAAAGGCCTAAATGTTGGGGCACATATAAGAAAACACATAGATATATTCCCAGATGATATTTAACTTAGATGAGAGACATAGTTTGAAAGCTACAGTGCTTGAAAATGGCAAAAAGTGCACAAATTGGGTCTCTGTGGGCACTTTTGAGACCTTAAGTCGACCCCTTTGGGTAAACCTACAGCCCTAAAATTTTCTACAGACAAGGATTACATATCAAAGTTATACCTAGCACAGTTTGAGACTCATCAGAATTACCACTTCCAAATTATAGGGCAAAATATGTGAAAAGTATAGCAAAAAATCCCTAAGTGGGGGTATTTATGGGCCTCAAACACAATTTTCTCCCCAACTTAAAGTCATGATTTTCGGCACATGTACTAAGAACATATTAATGTGTTGTCAGGTAAAATTTCAGCCAGCTGAGCATCATAGTTTGTGACCTACAGGGCTCTAAGTGGCCAAAAGTCCAATTTCTGACCTTAAGGTGGCCATAAGTTCTTTTTTACTGGGAGTTTAAGGTCACCTTAAAATAGGGATCTTCCTTTGGGCACCCTTAACATGTGTACCAAGTTTGAAAAAAAAATATTAATTTGTTTTTGAGTTATCGCGTCCACAAGGAAATTTCTACGGCGGCGCGACGGACCTGAATCCAATATATCCCCGACTTTCGTCTGGGGATATAATTACCTTCCATAATGAGTAAAATCATTTGTAACTCAAAAACTATTTAGAGAATTTACTATAAATATGTCATTCAGCTACTTTTGGGTCAGCTATAACATTGTAAAATTTCAGACCTCTAGCTCATTACATAGCCGAGTAATAGCTAGTTTGAGGTTATCACTGTTGAGTAAATAGCTTGTAATTTGAAAACTATTGCATTTAGAGTACTTCGTTTAAATATGTTATTCATGTACTTTTGAATCAGCTATAACATAGTACAATTGCAGACCTGTAGCTCATGGCATAGCTGAGTAAAAGCTATTTTTAGTTCTCACTGTTGAGTAAATCAGTTGTAACTAGAAAACTATTACGTTTTCAGTATTTTGTTTAAATATGTTATTCACCTACTTTTGGGTCAGCCATAGCATAGTAAAATTGTAGACCTATAGGTGATTGCATAGCGGAGTAACAGCTACTTTGAGATTTTTACTATTGAGTAAATCAGTTGTAACTTGAAAACTACTGCATTTAGAGAATTTTGTTTAAATATGTTGTTCATCACTTTTCTGTCAGTTGTAACATAGTAAAATTGCAGACCTGTAGCACATTGCAAAGTGGAGTGATAGCTATTTTGAGACTCTCGCTGTTGAGTAAATCAGTAAATCCGGTTCCCGCATTTTCTATTGCTTATAGCTCAGCAACCACTGGGTGAATTCTCTTCAAATTGAGCACTTATATGCAGTAGCCCTTTGAAAAAGTTCTGAATATGGTGTCATGACATTTCAACTAATCAGAGAAGTCACATGACCAAAAAAATGTTTTTCAAAGGGATGTGCTTGTTCGGATGATAAAATCACTTCACCCATTCACATGAAATTTGGCAAGTAGGTTGTATCGATGTCTAGAAATGATTACCTTTTGGAAGTGATCCGAAATGGCCAATTTATTAATGATTAATTAAGCAGCACAATTTTTCTTGACGCTGAAAATGAAAAATCTTTAAGATCGCAGAAACGGTGTAAGATAGAGCAATTTCAACGAAATTTTTGACTCACAGGGTATCTGCAGAGTGTACTGGCGACTTCTTGCAAAAATTATTTTCCCACCATTTTTTGCGGCCATCTTGAATTTCTGCGTAAGATGCAAAAAACGCATTTATCTCGAAAACATTGTGAGATAAAGTGATTTCAATGAAATTTTTGACCCACAGGGTATCTGTGGAGTCTACTGGCGATTTTTCCCAAAAATCGTTTCGCGCCAATTTGGGCGACTATCTTGAATTTCTTTGTAAAATGCAAATATGCATTTATATCTGAAAATGTGCGAGACAGAGCGATTTGGACGAAATTTTTGACACACAGGGTATCTTCAAAGTGTACTGGTGACTTTTCCCAAAAATGCTTTTCCTGCCATTTTTGGGCGGCCATCTTAAATTTCTGTGTAAAACGCAAAAATGCATTTATCAGAAACAGTGACAGGTAGAGCGATTTTGACGAAATTTTTGACCCGCAGCGTATTTGCAGAGCGTAGTGGCATCTTTTCCAAAAAATCGTTTTCCAGCCATTTTTGGTGGCCATCTTGAATTTCTGCGTAAAGCGAAAAAAGAAACATTTACCTCGGAAATGGCGCGAGATAGAGTGATTTCAACGAGAATTTTTGGCCCGCAGGATATCAGTGGAGTCTACTGGCAACTTTTTCCAAAAATCGTTTTCCCACCAATTTCAGCGGCCATCTAGAATTACTGTGTAAAACACAAAAAGGAAAAAGAAAATATATATATATTTATCTATGAAACCTTGAATTTTGGCATAAATGGAAAAAACATATTAAATACAGGAGGATGGTCATTTCTACAAATCATTAATACTCATTGGGACACTATTTTTGCTGTGCAAAAACAATTTCTTTTTCTCTTGCCAAGCAATACTTTAGTTTTCTTTAAATCTGATATTCACCTACTTATGGGTCAGCTATAACATACTGAACTCGCAGACATATAGCTCATGGCATAGCTGATCAATACCTACTTTCAGGTTTTCACTGTTGAGGAAATCAGTTGTAACCTGAAAAGTTTTTTTGTTTAAATATAATATTCACCTACTTTTTGGTCAGCTATGGCATAGTAAAATTTCAGTCCTTTAGCTTATTTCATAGCTGAGCATAAGGTACTTTGAGATTCTCACTGTTGACTAAATCAGTTGTAACTCGAAATCTATTGCATTTACAGTATTTTGTTTAAATTTGTTTTCTGCCTACATTTTACATCTTAACAGTTAACTTGGTACTTCTCTATACCATTTGTAGGGCCCTACTTTTGTGTCCTTTTCTTCTTTTACTTCTCTGAAACTCAAAACACAGTGTTAGCTGACAGAGAGCCCGTTCACGGGCACTGATTGCTTGTTTTCCGTGACTTATTTGGTTGCACTAACTACAATTATTGGCATGTGTTAATTGGGAGAATTGTATTTACATGCAGTTGTTTTATTTTTAATTTTACTGGATTCTAGTCTCTACAGGCCGAAAACATCCACTTTTGGTATATTTAGATATTCATGGATCATTCCATTGTCTATATTTTCACAAAGTTTAAAAAAAAAAAAAGATTCTACACCTTTGTACAAAGCTCTCTATATTGGTATGTACACAAAGTATGTCTGTGAAACACCCTGGTAAATTTGTGGTTTCAGCACATTGTATAGGTCATATCCTTAGGGGTAGTTACGGGTATAGAAGTCGTTGCAAACTAGTTGGTCAAGATTCTGTACTGTAAAACATCATATATCAAACATCTGGAATTCTGACCCCATAAAATGTTTAGAAATCCCCAACATCAAACAGGATGCTATTTTCACCCATCTATAAAACTTAGTAAAATTTTCCCTGAATATCTATGGATTTTATGTTTTTACCATATTTTCAACAAGGAGATTAGGTTTTATGATAGATTCTCTGTTTTTACTGGTTTTATAAAACCTTGGTTTGATGATTGGTCTAGATCAAAGTTCACTAGCAAACCCAAAACGTTTTTACAATTTCCCAGCACATGTGTAGACAGGGAGAGACAAAGGTCAAGGTTGGGGTTTTAGGTCCCTGGAAGGAGAGACAAACAATTTCAATTCCCTTGCCCCTTCCCCTCAAAGGAGCTAGGGTAAAAATATGCTACTTCCCTATATCTAGTAAAAATTGAGCTTCTTTATTGCAAATAAAGGTATAAGAACAGTAAGATATTAGTTGTTAATTGGATTACAGAGAAAATTTGTTGATTCCACAGTTATGGACAGGAAGAAGGCAGTTGTTTCATATTAAGCCTACCCCTGCTGAGACGTAGTCTAATTCGCCCAGTTCTGCCAGCTCCTATGAGTTTTCGCAGAACTGTGGAGCCACCAGGAATCAGTTACAGAGCATTGCTTCACCTATAACCGGTTAGGCCCTGGTATTGGGCAGGTCCACAGGACTGGCTAACAGACCAGCAGAAGCCTTTTAAGGGTCCAAGTGGCTGTCTTAGACGAACCAGTTACTGCCTGAGGAAACTGGTTACGGAGAAATTCTTATACCAGTCATTGGTCCCGGTGAGATGACTATCTCACCTACTTGACTAGTCAGCCAGCCTACTGTCAGGACCTGCTAGCTGGTCGAAAGTGACTATAGATAAGAAGACTTTCCCAACAAGATTTGTCCAACTACCCGTCAGTCTTATCTTATCAGACCCCACACCAGCCAGTTACTGGTTGTTTTGTGACCTTGCCCTTCAATTTCAAGGTCACTGGTAACCTCTTAAAGGTCAGATTTTGGCCATTTTTTCACATTTTGGCCCAATTCTCCTATACAGAAAGTTAGATCATCCTATGGCTTGTGTATTTAATACATATATATGTCCTCTGTAAGCATGCAGAAATTTGACCTTGAGGCTCTTCATTTGAAGGTCATCCACAGACCGCTAAAATACCTCACCGAGGCCATTTTTGGCCCTTTTGGAGATATTTTCACACTTAATGCTGACTATATTGCATGGAAACTATTGAAAATGGCTTTGGAGGTTGAGTACATGATGGAGCACCAGCTTCCAGTTTGTTGACCTTGGCTATTGTTTTCAAGGTCATCTTAGGCCTGCTAGAATGACTCAAAATGGTACCTTAGACTGTGAGGCCATATACCTCCTTTATTATTGGCTGTTACCACTCTAAAAAAAAAAAATTAGATCTAGCCTTCTCAAATTTGCAGGATAACCATAAAATCTTGCCTGGGAATATTTTTGGCCTCATTTTGAAAAACAAGATGGTCGCCAGGGAGGTTTATTCAACTTAAAGCAAGGACTTTTTTTGGCCCTCTAGAGCAAAGGGTATTATAGGTAGAGATCTCAAATTCGCAGAATATGTTCCGCATTACAAAATCTTGACTGGAAATATTTTCGGGCTCATTTTGAAAAACAAGATGGCTGCCACAGGCGTTTTTTTGTCAGTCATGAAAAGTGCTTCTCTCCCTTATTATTGGTCCTAGAGGTTTGGGATGGAAAACCAACCTATAGGAAATCATGGGCTGGGAATCTTTTGGTGTGGTCTTATTTGACCTTGGGCTCTTCCTTCAAGGTCAAACAAAGATAGCCAAACCTAAAAGTGCTCATAACTAGCTTATTATTGGTCCTAGAGGTTTGCAATGTGAAACCAACTTATAGGAAATCATGGGCAGAGAATCTTTTGGTGTGGTCGTATTTGACCTTGGGCTCTTCCTTCAAGGTCAAACAAAGATAGCCAAACCTAAAAGTGCTCGTAACTAGCTTATTATTGGTCCAAGAGGTTTGCAATGTGAAACCAGCTTATAGGAAATCATGGGCTAAGAATCTTTTGATGCGGTCAGATTTGACCTTGGACCCCTCCTTCAAGGTCAAACAAGGATAACCAAACTTAAAAAGGCTTATATCTCGCTTATTATTGGTCCTAGGGCAATGTGAAACCAACCTATTATTGGTCATACAGGTTTGGGATGGTAAACCAACTTATAGGAAATCATGGGCTGGGAATTTTTTGATGTGGTCAGACTTGACCTTGGGCCCTTCCTTTGAGGTCAAACGAGGATAGCAAAATCTACAGTACTTATAAATCACTTTTTTTTGTCCTAGAGGTTTGTAATGTGAAAGCATCCTATAGGAAATCATGTGCTAGGAATCTTTTGATGTGATCAGATTGGAAAATTTAATAGTAAATTAAATTTTTATAAGTTAATACCTTACCTAGTGGACAGATGCATTTGTCCGGCACCCTGCCGGTCTCGCCAAACATTAGAAAAAAACGTCCTGAGCTGGGCTCTGGCTGGGACCGGTATTGTCTTGTTCACTCGCCAGGTGGCTGTGTAGCCTCCCTGCCGGTATGCTGCGCATGCGCTCTTCCTCTTTTTGTTGCCTACCTTAGCAAGTCCCCTTTTGGCTTAGAGTAGCGGGGAAGGTAGGGTGGGAATCCCCCTGTCCACTAGGTAAGGTAATAACTTATAAAATTTACTATTAAATTTTCTATTTTATTGTGTTAATACATCGTCTAGGGAAACCCCACCTTGAAAAGCCTTGGAGGTCGCAAAGGCCTTGACATCATGAGCTCTCACTTGATGTAAATTTTGGGATTCCTCATCTGAGAGCTGGTAACATAACAACACTGTTTGTTTGATCCAGGAAAATATAGTGGCAGGGACAATATACTTCTTGAAACTCGTCCTGAAGGATACAAAAACCAGATCCTTGGTTCTGTCCAAATAGTAACATAAAGCCCTTACCGGACAAAGTGATTTGTCTTCCTTAAGAGATTTATCCAAGGTGGGAGCCAAGGCAGGAATGACAACCGGGAGCCACACAGGCCGTCCCGTCCCGCGCTAGTTGATTCTTGGAGAGGAAACTGGGTGAAGGGTAAAGTGAAACCTGACTCCTGTTTTCCTGATGTCTGATATTTCTGTACAGCCAGGCGTGAATTTCACTACGCCTCTTGCCCGAGCCCAGAGCCAAGAGAAAAACTGTCTTCAACGTCAGATGTTTGAGAGAGGCCTTTCTCATGGGCTCGAAAGGAGCTTTAGTCAACTGATGGAGCATCAGTGACAAGTTCCAAGTGGGTACTCCCCGCCTTCCTTTAGGTTTATCCCTGTGAAAACTGTCCAACAAATGAGTCAAGTTTTCATCCTTGCTGATATTCAGTTTATCATTTTCCACCATGTCTGCAATGGCTGTTCTATAGCCTTCAGTTGTGCTAGGTTGCAACTGTCGCTCGTTGAAAAGATGTAAAAGAAAATCCGCAATCTGATTCACAGAGGGTGACCTGAAGTCCACCTCATTTGATTCACACCATTTGACAAAAATGGCCCACTTGACTTATAAACGGCTCTGGTTGAGTCTCTGAGGAGCCTCAATTCTTGCTGCCACTTCGTCAGAGAGCCCCTGTTTCTGAATGGCAGAGGTTCTAGGAGCCAAGCATGAAGATTCAGATTGCTGAGATTCCTGTGACAAAGCCCACTGAAGGGTTGTGGCACCAGTTCTTCCTGAAGTGGATGTTACATATATTGGACACTATATTAGTACATTGTATATTACATATATTAGGCACCATATTAGTGCATTGTTTAATTTAAGCTTTATGTTTATACATTGTCATAAAAGATAATTGTGTTGTTGGTTCTTTTTGTGTTGACATTTAAAGTAAGGGAGTTATTGATTTTTGTGTTTTAGTGTTTATTGATCTGTTCACAGACTGGGGGAAATCCCCCCCTCAGTGGTTATGTTAGATTTGGGGAAACCCAATTGCCAGTAGTTTCTAGAACTTCCTCATTTGGCCTAGATGGCTCAATCTTCTTTTGAGTTGGTTCTGTACAATTCCAGAGGAATCTGTGAATGTATATAAGGAATGTACATCTGACCACAAAAAAACTTTGTATTCGCTGGCTATAAGGAGAGCTATTGTGTTTTGGAATATAATATATGCTTATATTACTGTGAACTTTCACTGGAGTGAACTGAATACATTGTCTGGGTAGATTTATTGTACTTTGGATATTTTGAATATTGTACATTCATATAGCAGAGAGTGAATTTACTGCATTTTGGACATTGTCCACATCTTGGAGCAGACAGTACAGTTGTGTTAACTCTCTAAATATCTCCAGACAGACATTCTGTGTGACTGGATATACAAAGAATAGCAGGACAAGAACCTTTTGTGTTGTTGAGTGTGAGACAGGTCGCAAGATATAGATATCTGTGTGTGAGTGAACATTGGACAGATCACAGGACAGACCACAGGACATTGGACAGACCACAGAATATACTACAGGACGGATTACGGAACAGATTGCTGGATACGGCGGATAAATTTAACTCATAATCTCTGTGGTCAGGTCAGCTAGATCTTATTATTGTATTAGTGTGTTTAGTTAAGAGCATACCAGTTGACTGTAATCATTATTGTTGACTATTAAATAAATTTGTTAAGTTCAACTTTTTGCTTTTTCTGTTACAACTTAAAGACAACCGGTAATTGCTACCGTACTTGCCCGTGACCGTAACAGTGGAAGACTGAAGGGAATCTGAACCGATAGATTGACCAGGTCCCAAAACTAAGGCATGTTTGGCCACCCTGGGGCAATTAGAATCATCCTGCGACAGCCTTGATCCATTACCTTGGAGATCACCCTGGTGAGCAGGGAGACTGGAGGAAATGCATAAATATCGAGATTCTCCCATGGTAGACTTAGGGCGTCCACTGCCCAGGCTGCCGGATCCGGCACCAGTGAGACAAACTTGGGAAGTTTATGGTTGAACCGGGTTGCAAACAGGTCTATTTGAGGTCTGGCCCACTTGGAGCACAAGAGATTGAAAGCCAGTTGACTAGTTGAGAGAGGGACCATTCCGACTGAATCACTTGGTTGTGTCGAGACAGCTTGTCCGCTATTACATTCAAGTGACCCGGTATGTGTCGAGCCCTCAGCACTATTCCTCTGGGGTGACACCAGGACAGAAGTCTCCAGAGGACGGCATAAAGAGAGCCTGATCTCATACCGCCCTCTTTGTTGATGTAAGAGAATACAGTTGGGTTGTCTGTGGCTATCAGCACAATCTGGTCCCTGCAAAGATGCTCGAAACTCTTGAGAACTCCAGAAAATTTATGAGGAGGAGGCTTTCTGTATTTGACCAAACGCCTCTTGCAGTGGAGTCTCCTAAGTGAGCGCCCCAGCCTTCATTCGAGGCGTCTGTAAACAGCTGGAATGAATGCTGAAGGGGTGCCACGGTTGTCCGCGAAGGACATTGTTCTTGATCAACCACCAATCTAGATGTGGGTGGAGAGATTGGGGTACTGGAATAACTTTTTCTAGAATTTCGGGGACATGCCAGTGCCGCTTCAGGTGCCACTGAAAAGGTCTCATGTGAAGACGACCTGCCCACACTTGTTTTTCCGTTGCCGTAAGCAGCCCTATCAAAGACATGAACTGCCTGACTGTGCAACTGTTCCGGCTCTTGATGAAGTTCAGTTTCTCTTGTAGAGCTGTCCACCGGTCCTGAGTGGGAAGGACCCTGCCAGTCAACAGATCGAACCGGTAACCGACGAAATTGAAGTCCTGTTGAGGGATAAGCTCAGATTTCTCCATGTTTACTACCCAACCCAGATTGTGACACAGATCTAAGAGGGTCTGGGTATGTCGTCGGCAGGTCTCCGGGCAAGGGGCTCTCAGTAACCAGTCGGCTAGGTACTGGTGGATCCAGATACCCTTTGCTTGAGCCATGAGTTTCACTTCTTTGACCACCTTCGTAAATTCCAAGGGAGCTGTGGCCAACCCAAAAGGCAGAGCTGTGAATTGGAAGGTCTGAAGTCCAGCGAAGTGACCCATTCCCCCTTCTGTAAAGACAAGCGGATTGTCTCCGGGGTTTCCATTTTGAAGGTAGCGGGACTGAGGTAAAGATTCAACTGACTGAGATCCAAGATTGGTCTCCATTTTCTGTTAGGTTTCGGAACTAGGAAAAGCCGGTTGTAAAAGGCAAGGGATGACTTGACAACCACTCTTTCCACTACCAACTTGTCTATTAGAT
This sequence comes from Sabellastarte sp. h YS-2021, assembly GCA_964017235.1. NCBI lineage: Eukaryota > Metazoa > Annelida > Polychaeta > Sabellida > Sabellidae > Sabellastarte > Sabellastarte sp. h YS-2021. The sequence continues at coordinate 121,325,292 of OZ024930.1, read as the reverse complement.
TGAGCAATGCTTCCTTTAAAGACTGGTTTCTTGAAGGGTTTGCATAGCCGCTCTGAATCAGAGGGGACCTTGTCAGAGGGGGGTCTTTGTTTGAACAGAAGGGAATAACCGTCTCTCAGAACAGACACCACCCGCGGATTTGCACCCATCTCCTGCTAGATATGCCAAAACTTTTGTAGCCTTCTCTCTACACTTTGCTTTTTGACAACATTGGGGACATTTTAAACAAGAGGGGCAAAAAGACACCTTTGACATGCTTTATTTTGTTCCTTAACAGATCGGGACTTAATCCTTTCTTTTGCGGAGTCCCGGTGAAAGATACAGTATGAGCATGATTTGCAACATGATAACACACATCCAAGTTTACAGTCTTGTGAACAACTGGGTTTACAACTGTCGGAGTAGTTCACTTGTTTAGGCTTTCTTTTGAGAAATTTCTGGGTCCAACTGAACTTGAGATACTTGAACAGGATTTGGACCGGAACAATAATTGTCATTTATAGGGCTTGTATGGACGTGATTTAGAGAAACGAGGATTGACACCTCGACCTCGTCCCCGGCCTCTGGATCTACTTCTGCTGAATTGTCTCCAAGGCTCTTGTTGAGAAGTTTGTTCAGTAGAGCCTGAAGACTTTTGTTCTCTGTGCTCATAAGGTCTGTAACGGTGAGCACCTCTCCAACTAGTATGCTGAGGAGCACCCGGTCCAGGTCCCTGAGCCACACTACTGGATTCATATTTAAGAATGTCCTGTTCTGCTGTAACAATAGCAGCATCTGGGAATAACCGGTATCCAAAGAGGGGTGCATTTCTTAAGAGATTCATTGTATCCTGCTTTACACCTGTTTTGACAAAGTCCAAGTAAGCACCACATCTGAGTAGTATCAGATTTGAAAGGTGCACGAACAGGCTGTCTGCAATGTGTTGTAAAGCCGTACCCATGGCGACAGATACCCGTTGATGAAAGGCCATAAAGTCACGTAGGTCACTCAAAGCAGAAGACACCTCCTTTGGAGGTTTACCCTTGTTAAGCCTGGTACAGAGAAGAGCAATGTTCTGAGACATTCTGTCCTGTAACTCAGAAGAGCACCTATTGAAACCTGCAGCATGGTTAATTACATAGGAGTCCTCTCTAGCAGCCCTTTCCCACCGGCGAAGTGATTCCTGAGAGATAGGTCTCGACAGGGGGCCAGTTGAAGGATATGCCAAAGCTTTGGTTATCCTGGGGAATTGTGAGTTTACTTTGGCCTCAGAATTACGCCAACTAAACACTGAACGGCCAGGGCGATGTGGTCCCTCTGTTCTGGTGAGGTGCATCTTATACCACCTCGACAGAGATTCTTGTAGGCTTCCTCGGGTGTTTGCCCTTCCAGGGATTGTTGGATACATCAGGTTGAGTAATCTGTGTCAAAGGTTGGAATATGATCCCATCCCATAAACGATCTGACAGAACGAACAGTTTCTCTGTATGACATATCTTCTGTCTGTTCAGGTCTTTCAGTTGAATCTGATAATTGTTCATCCTCTGAATCCGACAAAGTCCCAGATTGTTCTATATCGCAGAATTGTTCTGTATCAAAGGGTGCATCATCCGGATCCGGTGGATAGGCACAAGCACCCCCAAAAGACTGTTCATAACCGGAAGGATAAGCACCGGACGAGACTTGACCGGTAGAACCGGTAGTATCCGTCATACCGGTAGTATGATGAGAATGCAAAGCAAAGCTAGACTGTTCAACAGACTCCGGACTGGAGCTGGAAAAAGCCAGAGGAGACGTAGTACGTCCTTGTTTATTGGTGGTAGCAAGTTTTGGAGGAGGTGAGGAAGACCGGTCACGTTTCATGTCCGGTTTCATGTCCTTTGAATTGTCCTTGGCCTTTTCCCCTTTTTTAGATTTTTGACTCGTTTTCTTTTCTTTGCTATCTACAGGCTTGGGCTTCACTTGGGCGTCCAAAGCTACCTGAGCCTCCACCCGTCCAGTGGGTCGGGTAGATGGACCCAGAAATGGAGTATCTGAGATTAATTGATGAGAAGTCACTGGTTTAACAGACGACAATGGGGTTGAAAAAATGTTACCTCGTGTAAGAGCTTCCATACGTGCAAATTGTTCAGCCCATTTGTCTGACATGGCCATGAATTGATCAGAAGTCACAAAATTAGTAGAAGCCTGAGAAGTAAAAGATGACACTGATGGCTGCGCAGAAAGCTGCGCAGACTGACAAACTGGAGATTGAAAGGCGGGTTCATCATCTACCGTCACATCTTTGGGGGAAACTAGAATACCTGCTTTCTTGTCTTTTCTGATTCTATAAACAGGGGTGGCCAAGGCGTCTTTCTGTGAATCCGAAAAACTGTCACAGATGGAGCAGGGTTTATCTAATACACAATCATCTTTTCCAATAAGTTTGTCTCTACACCTAGCACATTTATCGTGCAGATCAAAACTAGCCATTATGTGGCCGCATGACCCTTTCTGTTGTCCTTTCTTGTCACTTGGAGAGGCCATGATGATATACACACAAAACTACCACAGAAAATTCCTCTAATATCCACTGATAACACAATAAAATTAAAATATCACTCTTTGAAATAAAAGCGTCCACACTGTCTTCACGCCAAACAAAAAGAGGAAGAGCGCATGCACACGCATGTGCAGAATACCGGCAGGTAGGCTACACAGCCACCTGGCGAGTCAACAGGACACTACCGGTTCTGGCCAGAGCCCAGCTCAGGACGTTTTTTCTAACATTTGGCGAGACCGGCAGGGTGCTGGACAAATGCATCTGTCCACTAGGTAAGATGTATTAACGCAATAAAATTGAGCTTTAGCCCTCTTTCAAGATCAAATGAGGTTAGCCAAAATTAAAAGTGCTTATAACTCGCTTATTTGTGTTCCTAGATGTTTGCAATGTCAGACCAACCTATTGGAAATCACGGTCTAAGAATCTTTTGATGTGGTCAGATTTTACCTTGGGCTCCTCCTTCAAGGTTAAGTGATGGTTGATTGGCGAGTTTTCTTTCTGGTGGATACAATTTGCATTGGTTCTCCAATGCGCTACGTCTAGTTACATTTGTATCTTTCATTAAGCAAACATTTTGTTTACTTAGTGTCAGTACAAGTTGCTCCCATAAACACTTAGGCTCCCTCCCCACAGGGGTAAATTTGTGTGAACCACAATACTCTGTATGTCATGCTTCAACCATGTCCCGTCTGGGGATACACTGCGTCGAGACACAATCTCTAGTTAAAGCTTTTTTTTTCCAAAAAGGAAAAGTCATATCCATGTGTGGAATTTTTTTAATATGCCTAAAATTGGGACTTTATATTATATGAACACTGATCAGCTGCAATATATTAATAACCACATCACTGCATGCTAAATACCTCGTTTTTTTTTTCTTTGAAGATGCCATAACTTCAAAAACACTAGGTTAGCTTTGCCAGATAACAGATATTTTGTTTTAAATATACATGTGGCACGTGTGGTTTTAAAAAGTCTTAAAAAAGGTGGAAGGAAAAACTATATACTTATTATGTTAAGTTGGCCAAAGTCTCTTAAATACAGGAATTTTTAATAAAAAGGTGAATAGAAGTCTTCCTTAAACTTAATCAATGTGTCAAGTTGAACTGATGTCATTGAACAGTAAGTCAGTTGGGTGCTGAAAAATCTCATTTTACTTCAAGATGGCCATGACTGTGCTTGTATTGGAACTCCAAGGTGGAAAGAAAATAAGACTGTCCCTATTTTCATCTTTAATAAGTGTGTAAAATTTAACTGAGGTCAGCTGAACAATACAATAGCTGAAGATTAAAAACTCCATAATTTCACTGCAAGGTGGCCATAAATTCATTCATATTGGGACTTTAAGGCGACCATAATATAAGATATGTCATCCTTTATAAGTGGATAAAGTTTGGCTCAGGTCAGTTGAACAATAAGATAGCTGGAGGCTGAAAACTTGCTTTTTTCACTGTAAGGTGCATGTTGGGCCACCCCGGAGCAATCAGAATGATTCTCTTGCAGGGGGAGTCCTGTAACTTCTCCACCACTTTGCCCAAGATGGCTGCTGGTGGGAAGGCATAAGCGTCCAGATCCTCCCATTGGAAACTGAGTGCATCTACTGCTACTGCCAGGGAGTCCGGTACTGGTGACACAAACTGAGGTAACTTGTTGTTGAACCTCGTGGCAAATAAATCTATCTGAGGTCGATGCCACCTGCTGCATATAGTTTGGAAAACCTCTTGAAGGAGGGACCATTCTGTTTGAATGACCTGGCCTAGTCGAAATAGCTTGTCCGCTACCACGTTCAGCCAGCCTGGGATGTGTCGAGCTTTGAGAGTTACTTGATTTCTGGTACACCAGGTCAAGATTCTCCATAGTAGGGCACAAAGTGTGCCCGACCTCATGCCTCCTTCCTTGTTTATGTATGACACCACTGTAGTGTTGTCGGTTGCCACAAGTACTATCTTGTCGGCACAGAGGCTTTGAAACTCTTTTAAGGCAAGAAACACTGCCTTGAGTTCCAAATAGTTTATATGCAGTTTGCTTTCTGGCAGTGACCAAGTCCCTCTGGCAGTGTGTTCGTTTAAGTGAGCGCCCCACCCTTCTTTTGATGCGTCTGTAAAGATTTGCAGAGCATGCTTTATAGGGTGTAATGGTTGGCCTGTGAGAACGTTGTCTTCCTGTAGCCACCATTGTAAATGAGGGTGCAGGGAGTTGGGGATTGGAATCACCTTTTCTAGTGACTCTGGTATTCTCCAATGGTGTTTGAGGTGCCACTGTATGGATCTCATGTGTAGCCGGCCTAGGTGAACTTGCTTCTCTGTGGCTGTTAGTAAACCTATCAGGGACATGAACTGCCGGACTGGACAGGTCGGTAGTGACAGTATTTCCAATATTTTGTCTTGAAGGTTCTGCCATCGGTCTGGGGTCGGTCGGACCCAACCGGCCTGGAGGTCGAACTGGTATCCTACAAAATCGAAGATCTGTTTTGGATCCAGCTCCGAGCTGTGGCTCTCACCAACCAGTCGTCTAGGTACTGGTGGATCCTTATACCCTTGTGTATGGCCATCAGTTTCACCTCTTTTGCTATTACAGTGAACTCCAAGGGTGCTGTGGACAGACCAAAGGGCAGTGCCTTGAACGTTGAACCTTGGACATGAAATCTCAGATATTTCCTGGACTGTTCCTGTATAGGAATATGGAAGTAGGTGTCCCTGAAATCTATTGAGGTAACCCACTCCCCTTGTTGGAGGGACGTTCTGGTGGTTTCCGGTGTCTCCATTTTGAATTTCTCTGTCTTGAGGAAAAGATTCAGTTTGCTCAAATCTAGTATAGGTCTCCACTTGTTGTTGGGTTTTGGGACTAAAAGTAGTCTGTTGAAAACCCCAGATATGTTTGGTGTTTTACTAGTTCTACAGCATTCTTAGCTATAAGCTGATGTAATGCCTCCAGCAGGTAGCTGTTCCTGTGGGGATTGACATAGCAGCTTATAACCGGGGTGACCTTGTGAGTCTTGGCCGGATCCGGAAGGGGAGGGTGTAACCCTCTTTTAGGATCTGAACTACTTTTGGACCGGCTTCCAGATCCGGCCAAGTTTGCCAAAAGTTTTGAAGTCTGGCCCCTACAGGCAGATTTTGTGCAGCATTTTTGACATTTGTTACAGGTTGAACACAAGACAACTGAGTGACACAAGAAACACTTTTCACAGACTTTAATTTGTAACTTTTGCACTAACAACCTGCTGACCTGTGACTTAATTCTCTCTTTTGGGAATGCCCGGGAGCAGTATGAACATTGGAGACAACATGAAACTTTACATTTAAACTGTCTATAGTCTGTGATGGAAGTGGGCTCCTGGCCAGCAGTCGTGCCTCTAAGTTGGTTACACAGTAATTTGAAAAATTTTGTTGTAATTTTAATTTTTATTAGATAAATACCATTCCTGGTCAGGAAATGGTAAGTATTTATCTAATAAAAATTACAACAAAATTTTTCAATTTTATTGCGAAAAATACACTTACCATTTCCTGACCATTGCTATATGTTGGTGCCATCCAACTCACTGGCCAACGTTGAGAAACGTTTTAAGGTACCTTATGTGGGTGTTCCACCACACGACTAAGGCTCCCGATTAAGGGTTTTGAGGGTTCGGTTTGAAATATTTGCTTAGTCCCAGACCTTCTGTAAGGGTCGGTTGTTGTCGGTTGGGGCCGTGTGAAAAATCAAACATGTTTGATATTTCTCACGACTACAACCGATTCATATTTCCTGCCGTCAACAAAATGTCCAGTCCCAGGCGTCCTCAGGCCTCCTCAGACCCAAATTTACACAGTCGTGTGTTGTCCCAGGCCGCCTGCGACCCTTAGTCCCAGACCTCCGTACCGTAGTCCCAGGAGGCCGGTTGTTAATCCCAGACTCAAATGTAATGCGTATGAATTTCATGCATGTGAAAGTGGGTCGGTTGCATTAGTCCCCGGAAGCCTCAGACCGTCTGCGGTGTCCTGGGACCCAAAACTCAAGGTCTGGGACTAAGCCCCGACTAAGGGTAACCGACCCTAACCGATCCAAACCGGCCTCCCTAGGATGCCTGGGACAGCACAAATTTAGTCTGCAACGGTCTGAGGACGCCTCAGGCGGCCTGGGACTAACAACCGATTAAGAACCAACTGTTTTCCGCACGTCGGAAATTAAAACGAGGCAATGATCAGGTCTGGGACTATATAAGCAACCGCGCACACTTTGTCATTGTTACTGACTGTTTGGCTACTGAGAGACGTGTGTCACTGATTTGTAGGGGTTTTCAATTTTTATTTTATATATATTATACTTGAGCTTAAGGCAAATTTCACAGTAAGGAGACACATTTTACTATTTTTTTATTATTTTATCGACTGGACCATGAGAAAAGAGAAAGGAGGGAAGAGAGGAAGGAAAAAGATGGATGAGAGGGAGGAGAGTCAAGTAGAGGAGAGGAGTGAAGTTATTACAGAAGAAGGAACTGAGAGGAGAGAGGATGAGATTGAGGAAGGTTCAGCTATTGGGGAAGCTGTGGCAGAAGAAGAGAGGTGTGAAGAAGATCCGGAGTGCCATTCTTCAGCCAAGAGAGCCAGGGTGTGTGCCACTTTTACAGACAGTGAGGAAGTTTCCATTGTGGAATTTGTAAAGCTGCACCCAGAACTGTATGACAAGGAACATTCACGTTTCCACGACAGGAACAGAAGAGAGGCTCTCTGGGCAGAAATATCTGCAGAACTCAAGCTCCAGCCATTTGATGCGAGACGTTGGTTCGAGTCCCAGCGAACCCCTTATGGGAAGCTGTCTAAGCTCCAATCTGGCCAAGCCCTGAGGGAGATGACCAAGAGACAGTCCTGGGTCTACCAACAGGTTTTCTTAAAACCCACATCAGAAGAAAGGGGGCCAACAGAAGTTCACGTTTTGAGGCCAGTCCAAATACCAGCAGGCAGGATGAATCACGTGGGTCAACTACTGACACAGAACACCTCGAGTCCAGTGTCCGGAGGGAGAGGAGTCAGTCCATCATTACATCAACACCCGTTTCAACTACAGACTCCAAGATTCTCGAACACTTTGAGCAGATGAGGACACTTATCTCAGGTTTTCTGCATCAGAAGTCAGACAGGCAGCCCTTCTTTGACTACGTGGCATCAGAGGCCGAAAAGGTGACTCAAGAAGAATTTGAAGAATTAAAGGGCAAGATATTTAGAGACATCGAAACTATTAAGAGCAACCGTAGACGTCAGCCATTGCCCAGAAGATCAGCCACTGTTACCACAGAATCCCAGAGGGTCGGCCTACTGCCAACAACCACTTCCACTCAAGCAGCAGCTAGCAGCAGTTTTGTGTACTATACACCAAGCCCCATTGGCTTCAGCAACCCGACATCTGTCCTAACTGTACATGACGAAGGGAGCAGACACAATCTGAGTGGAATCTTAAGCCAGCTACCAGATCTGACATCAACACAGATCGTCGAGCAGCCTCAGCAGCAGCAGCAGCAACAACCGCAGCAGCAGCTCTTTACTATCACCACTTCAGCACCGCCTCAACAGCAGCAGCAGCCTCCTCAGTAGCCATCCAGTCAGGGTGGGTCTTTGACCTGCCAGGCCCTTTTCAGGGCCACCAAATCTTCCAAAAACAATTATTCAGCTACATGTTATTCCAATTCCCCTCCCAAAACTAAAAAGCTCAGTACAAATACTTATCACAAGAAAAAAAAAGTTAAAGTCCAACACCTACACCACCCCAAACATGAAACAAATAACCCATGGTACCACACATAACAAACAAGAGGAGAGTGCCCGTGAACGGGCACTGTGTCAGCTGACTGAGTGTTTTTGATTTGTGAAGGTAATAATGAGAGGAAAGCATAGTTATCAGGGAAAGTGCTGTACAGAAGTACAGTAAATGGTAATTGAACAGCATGTTCAAAAGAAATTCTGAACCTGACAGAAGAAAAGGACAAAAAAGTTGTTCTCTGCAAATGGTATTATGAAGGAAAGTAACAAGGTAACTGTTTAAGTGTAAAGAGTAGGTTAAAACATATTTAAAGAAATACTGCAAATGCAGTATCCTCGTACGACCTTGAAGAACGGGTCCACAGTCAAATCCAACCACACCAAAAGATTCCCAGCCCATGACTTCCTATAGGATGGTTTACCATCCCAAACCTCTAGAACCAATAATAAGCGATTTATAGGCACTTTTAAGTTTTGCTATCTTTGTTTGACCTTGAAGGAGGGGTCCAAGGTCAAATCCGACCACACCAAATGATTCCCAGCCCATGATTTCCTGTAGGTTGGTTTACCATCCCAAACCTGTAGGACCAATAACAAGCGAGTTATAACCAATTTTAAGTTTCACTATCCTCAACTGACCTTGAAGGAGGGGTCCAAGGTCAAATCTGACCACACCAAAAGAATCCCATCCCATGATTTTCTATATGTTGTTTTACCATCCCAAACCTCTAAGACCAATAATAAGCGAGTTATAAGCACTTTTAAGTTTGGCTATCCTCGTTTGACCTTGAAGAAGAGGTCTAAGGTCAAATCTGACCACATCAACAGATTCCCAGCCCATGATTTCCTATATGTCTGTTTACCATTCCAAACCTCTAGGACCAATAATAAGTGAGTTATACGCAAAGTAGCTATTACTCAGCTATGCAATGAGCTACATGTCTGAATTTTTACTATATTATAGCTGACCCAAAAGTAGGTGAACAACATATTCAAGCAAAATACTGTAAATGCAATAGTTTTCAAGTTACAACTGATTTACTCAATAGTGAGAACCTGAAAATAGCTATTGCTCAGCTATGCCATGAGCTATAGGTCTGTAATTTCACTATGTTATAGCTGACCCAAAAGTAGGTGAACAACACATTTTAACAAAATACTCCAAATGCAATATTTTTCAAGTTACAATTGATTTACTCAACAGTCAGAACCTGAAAATGGCTATTGCTCAGTTGTGCCATCAGCTACAGGGCTGTAATTTCACTATATTATAGCTGACCCAAAAGTAGCTGAATAACATACTTACACAAATTTCTGTAAATGCAATAGTTTTCAAGTTATAAATGATTTACTCAACAGTGAGAACCTCAAAGTAGCTATTACTCAGCTATGCCATGAGCTACAGGTCTGAAATTTTACTATGTTATAGCTGACCCAAAAGTAGCTGAATAACGTATTTACACAAATTTCTGTCAATGCAATAGTTTTCAAGTTATAAGTGATTTACTCAACAGTGATGACCTAAAAGTAGCTATTACTCAGCTATGCCATGAGCTACAGGTCTAAAATTTTATTATGTTATAGCTGACCCCAAAATAGGTGAATAACATATTGAAACAAAATACTCTAAATGCAATAGTTTTCAAGTTATAAGTGATTTACTCAACAGTGATAACCTAAAAGTAGCTATTACTCAGCTATGCCATGAGCTACATGTCTAAAATTTTACTATGTTATAGCTGACCCAAAAGTAGGTGAACAACATATTTAAGCAAAATACTGTAAATGCAATAGTTTTCAAGTTACAACTGATTTACTCAGTAGTGAGAACCTGAAAATAGCTATTGCTCAGCTATGCCATGAGCTACAGGTCTGTAATTTCACCATGTTATAGCTGACCCAAAAGTAGGTGAACAACATATTTTAACAAAATACTCCAAATGCAATATTTTTCAAGTTACAACTGATTTACTCAACATACAGTACCTGAAAATAGCTATTGCTCAGTTGTGCCATGAGCTACAGGTCTGTAATTTCACTATGTTATAGCTGACCCAAAAGTAGCTGAATAACATATTTACACAAATTTCTGTAAATGCAATAGTTTTCAAGTTATAAGTGATTTACTCAACAGTGATAACCTCAAAGTAGCTATTACTCAGCTATGCCATGAGCCACAGATCTGAAATTTTACTATGTTATAGCTGACCCCAAAATAGGTGAATAACATATTGAAACAAAATACTCCAAATGCAATAGTTTTCAAGTTATCAGTGATTTACTCAACAGTGATAACCTAAAAGTAGCTATTACTCAGCTATGCCATGAGCTACAGGTCTGACATTTGACTATGTTATAGCTGACCCAAAAGTAGCTGAATAACATATTTATATGAAATTCTCTAAATGCAATAGTTTTCAAGTTACAAGTGATTTTACTCAAGATGGTAGTTACTAAAAAGCCCAAAAGTAGCTATTACTCACTTAGCTATTGAGACAGACACCCAAGTTACTCACCATGTTGTAGCTATGAAAAAAGTAGCTGAATAACATATTTTAACAAAATGCTCTAAATGCAACACTTTTCAAGTTATAAGTGATTTAGTGCATGATTTCATGAATTTTAATGCATTAAAAATTATTAAAAAAATTTATTTAAAAAAAACTAAGACAGATCCAGGTCTCATACTCACACAAGAGAATCTATCTCTGGCCTAGTACATATATGCAAGATATGAGAGAAATCCCTGCAATAGTCACTGAGAAAATTGTGATAAAGTGTTGAAATTTTCACACTTTTGGTGGGGGTACCTCCCTTGTAATGTCTCTAGCAAACAGACGAACAGACAGATTTGCATGCCTTGAACAATTTTTCATCCTCGATAGATAAGGTATCTTTTTAAAAAAACAGCATGTCTCTAGGCCTTGTAGTTTTGGAGAAGAAGTTGTTCACGCGGACGCGTATGCGTACGCCCACGCCGCAGAGTGACGACATAAAAAGGCCACATAAAAAAAATTAAAAATAACTCCCAATATGGCCATTAATCAGCCCATTTTTAGATTAAAATCCATGGGATAGTTTAAAATCTGTAATTGAAAACTCCAACACTTACACCTTCCCTAGAGTTAAAAGGCATTATTACATACTTGCCAACCCACAAACAGACAAACCCAATACCAAACATAACCCCCAAATAACAAGCCCAGTAAGAAACCCAACATTCAACTACCAATAATAAACCCAACCCCAGTAACCACCAACCAAGAAACACAAAAACCCAAAATTAAATAGAACCCATGCCAACAAACTGACAAACTATTTTGCAAACACAATCCCCCATTATTGAAAACAAAACTAGTTTTATGGTTATATTTTCCACATTTTTGTGATTAGAAGTGAAGATTTAAAATTGAAGATTTCCATAAAAACATTTCTGCTACAAATAAATTTCCAACCCATGAACAAAAAAAATTAGTGAAATTAGGTGGATTTCCAAATATATAAAAAAAATAATTCAATTTAGGATATTATGTGTGACTTTGTGTTTGGCTCTTGTTTAACACTGGTTTTGTATGATTGTTGGGTGAGTAATTTGTGTTTGTCTGTTTGTCCGTCTGTACAAGTTAGGTTTGGCATGGGGTTTGTCTGTTTGTCTGTCTGTACAAGTTATGTTTGGCATGGGGTTTGTCCGTCTGTAGCAAGCATAGCTGATTAATTGTTTTTGGAATAATTGGTAGTCCTGAAAAGGACTGTTTGTTAGTCCTGAAAAGGACTGTTATAGTTAGTCCTGAAAAGGACTGTTTACTGCAACAGGACTTATATTCTGCCATCTTGCCAGGACACTGCTCCCTCATTATAGAAGTAGTCCTTCAGTTAATCCCTCTGTCTTTTGGCCTCTCTAGCAGGGTTTCTGTCTTGGACACCACCAGCAGCACCACCAATCAATCCACAATCACCAGGCACATCATCATCATCATCCTCCCCAGGCTGCTGACCAACAGGTTGACCTTGATACTGGCTTCTGAGTATGTTGTGCAGAACCACACGGGTCATGACAACTTCTCTAACTGTTTCTGGGGGTAGTTCAATGGTGGTCCTCATGACTCTAAATCTTGAAACCAGGATGCCAAAAGCGTTCTCCACAACTCTCCTGCCCCTTGATATTCTATAGTTGGTAATCCTTTCCTCCCTTGTTAACAGCCTTCTGCCATGAGCCAGGGTTTCATGAGCCAGGTCTTCAGGGAAAAAGCATCGTCTGCCAGAATGAAGTAGGAGACTTCTTTACCACCCTGTGTTATAGGAGCTGGGTCAGGGAAGCCTATCCTGCCATCTTCAATCCTCCTCTTCAGCTGAGAGGCATTAAATATCTGGGCATCTGAGCAAGATCCTTCTGTACCTGCATCCACCCATCTAAACGTACACTGTCCATCTACCAGGGCCAACATGACAATGGAAAAGAACCCCTTGTAGTTGTGGTAGAGGGCTCCAGAGTTCTTGGGTTTCTTCAGGGCCACATGCTTGCCATCAAGGGCTCCCAGGGCATGTGGAATATTCCACCTGATCCTGAATTCCCTCTCCAGTTCTTTCCACTCATCTGGAGTAGTAGGACATTTGAGGTACTCTCTGGTGAACTCATTCTGGATGGCCCTGCAGACCTCTGGTAGAAACTTGGAAATGGTGGATCTGCCAACCCTGAACTGACAGGATAATGATGTGTATGACTCTCCAGTGGCCAGATATCTGATGGTGAGGGCTAAATTTTCCCCAACACTGATCGGAGCTCTGTAGTTGGTGGCCTGCCTGGCTAGACGTCGTTCCAGTCTGGTTTTCATCATTTCAAAGAATTCTGGGGTCATCCTCATGTAGTTGGTGAATCCTGGAATGTCTGTGGCATACAGATCAGCCATAATGTTGTGGTAGGCCCCCCTCTCCTCTCTCTGCGGTAGCCATGGCCTGACCCACATGTTGTGCCTTCTTCTAGGTCTCTGTATGGGTGCTGGTGGTGGTGGTTGCTGTGCTTGACGTAAAAAATGGAAATACATGATTATTTGTAACTGAATAAAAACCAAAAAAGTCCTAAGTTGTTGTTGAATCTGTCTTCCATTAAAAGGTGGCATCCTGCTGTGTTCCTAGAAAAGCAATGGTGATTAGATCGCAAATTTTATATATATATACCCAGAAAATCCAGCAACTTTGCAAAACAATAATCAGGGATCCTGGTCTGGGGAAGACTGAGGAGGCCTGAGGACGCCAGGACTTAATCGTGGGTTAGTTGGGGCTTAGTCCCAGGAGGCCTGAGACGTGGGACCCAGTCGGTTTGTGTGCGACAGGATCGTGGTTGAAACCGACCAGAAAACTGGCTTAGTCGGTTCTTAGTCCCAGACTAGTCGGGGACTGTCTGCGGCCGCCTGAGGCGTCCTGGGGACAATCTGTTCTTAATCCCAGACTTCAGTACCGACCCAGTATTCCCGCCCATTTTTGTTATTTTTCAACCGACTGTCCACGATTAAGGGTCGCCGACAGGATGGGGGCTTAATCTTTTGGTGGAACAGGGGCATTAAGAGGCCAGTGAGTGAGTGTGAACTAGCATGTCCCCCTAGTGGTCATGTGACCACGCCAGTAAATAAACTTCATTATTTTTGTTGCAGAAATACTCCCCTAGTACTGAATCTGCGGGGAGGTAGGGGGGGGGGGGGGGGGGGGACTCTCCTGATCAGGAAATGGTAAGTATTTATCTGATAAAAATTAAAATTACAACAAAATTTTTCAATTTTATTGCGAAAAATACACCATTTCCTGACCATTGCTGAATGCAGCCTTCATGGAAGGAGGGCGGTACTAGAATTTAAAGACCCAGTACACCACCCTGCACAGTTATCATACACAATACAATCATACAGGCTTTCAGACCCAGAACTCACCTTCCAGATGAGGCAGTGGAACTGTTAAGCACTGCAAGACAACACAGCCTTGTTGTTGTTGTAGGAAGGAAGGAATTATTACAGAGAACCACTACCTAGCCTACAACTTAAACATAATGAGAAGTTTACATTGAAATTTACATGCATACAACATAAACTTCCAATATACACCACATACCATACAAATCCCCTAAATCATAGCATGTATTTGTAGTTCTCACAATGCTGACACTTATTGTGCGACAGTTGAATGTTGCAAATAGACGAACATCCAACACCCACACAGGTGACCCAAAACCTGGAAGTGTCATCAGCATATTGTGTAATTCATTCCAAGTGTGAATGAAGTCAACAATGCTGCCTAAAATAAATACAGACAATATGACAGACATACATATGCAAATGCATACAAAAGTATCAATATAAGTATCACACATATACTTAAAAATAAACTGTAGGGAGCAATTTCAAAATCTGACCACAAGCAAACAAGAACTTGAGACAGAAAATTTGGTAAAAATGTTATGGTATACAGTAACATGCATCTAAAAATTCATGTACAGAAACACTACCTTAAAAAGCTAAAGATGCACTCATTCTTGCTTTGACCCGCTACTGTTGAGAGTCAGAATTTGACTTCTCATCAGTCAAAAGGATAGTAAGCCTTAAGCAAGATGAGATAGTAGTCCTGAAGATATCTCCTGTAAAGCCTTCTTAAACAACTACAGACAAGAAATAGAAAATCTTCAATGAATCCTTTGTCCTATGTAAAAGTATTTCAAAAACCCTCACCAGACAAAAAAAATCCATCTTGAGTAAAACTGCTGTCCCAATGATTGAAAGGTGGCATGACCACCGGCTTAACTGAAGTAGGCCCATCTGAAGCCAACTGGTTCTTGGCTAAAATGTCCAGAGCCACTTGTGACCAATTCTCCTTGTAAGCAAGGGAAGAAAAAGTCAACATGAATTCCACTTCTTCCTTTGCCTGATGCCAAAGTCAAAAGAAAGACTGTCTTGAAAATTAATAACTTCCAAGAAACCTTCCCTATAGGCCCAAAAGGCCGTTTGGTGAGACCAAGCAAGACCCGCGAGAAAAGGCAAAGAAGGCTAAACCTATTGCCTACTGGTTTGTCTCTATAAAAACATGTCAACAATCTATTCAGCTCAAGAATTCTAGAGACTTATTCCCCTTCAAGCAAACCAATCTGCAATTGTTAATTGTAACCAGCAATAGTAGATGGCTTGAGATTCTTTTCCTTAAAGAAATAATTTGGGAAATATGCTACATCTAGAAAAGTATGATGTGAGATGTTCACCACAAGGAAACCTCAGAGGGAGGTTTGTGGACAGATCTACCAGGTCGCAAAACCAAGACATACACCATGACCATCATGATGCATCTGCACCTGAAGGTGGTCATCTTTTAAATCACCTGAAGAATCCCTGGCCACCCTGGTGCAATCATGATGATTCTGCACCTGTAGGTGGTCATCTTTGAATCACCTGAGGAATGAGAGCCACTGGACCAAACAAAGCTGTCCAGACCCTCCCAAGAAATGTACAATGCATCTGTTCCCCAAGCCTTACAGTCTAGGTAAGGAGACCCATACATTGGAAGCTTATGATTCAATCTGTTGGATACCAATGGGAGATTTGATTGAACACACCTACAAGGGAAGTCTTAAAAGGAACTTTTGTGGACAGATCCATCAGATCCCAAAACTAAGACATCCCTAGCCACCCTGAAGCAATCATGATGATTCTGCACCTATATCTTTTGAGTAACCTTCTTAATAGCTACAAAAAGAAGTTTCTTGCCTTTCCTGAGATCTTTGTCTTATCAAGATAATATCTCAAGGCTCTCAATGGACAAAGAGACTTATCTTGCACCAAAGAAGGATCTAAAGTAGGTTTCAAAGCAGGAATAACCACAAGTTGAAATAGCCAAAGGACCCTCAGAAGCCAACTGATTTTTGGCTATGAATGCATCACCTGAAGAACCAAGGCCACAGGACCAAACAAATTGTCCAGTTCATCCCAAGAGGTGTTGAAAAAGACACATACCTTGTAAGCTTGTGATTCAACTTGTTGGAAACAAATCCATCATTGGTAGATGCTATCAATGGCAGATTTGATAGAAAACCTGATTCAGAACAGATGATTCAAAACTCATTTAATTTGAATCACCCAGTCTCTTATGGACAAGGAATCTGCTAGAACATTTGGATTCCCTGGGATGTGATCTGCCTGCACCTAAACCCCCCTGGCATTCGTCCAAGGCATGATTCTTCAGATAAGGGCACACATTTCTGAGAGTGGGTACCTCCCTGCTTGTTCAGATAGGTAACCACTGATGAACTGTCTGTGAAAATCAACAGATTTAGATTCTGAAGCTGACTTCCTAATGATTCTAAAGCTAGTAACCCTGTTAATGTGAAGTCTTGACTCTTCATGATACCACAGACCACTGGCTGTTTGATGCCACAATTGGGCATCCCAACCCTTAAAGAAAGCATCTATGAACAGAAGGAGATTGTACTCCTTCTGATGAAGTAGTGGGCCCTCCTTCAAACTTGAAAAGTTGGTCCACCACTGAAGATGATCCCTGAGAACCTGAGACACAGAAAAGTAGGATATCACAAGACTGAGGATATCTCTGGTACATTAGCAGATAGCCTTGGGGTCACCTGATAACCAAATGACCCAATGACATTGTCTTCTCCCATGAAGCCAACCAGAGACATGACTTCCTTGGAAACCATTAACTCAAGAATGTGTTTTGTTTTGAGTAAAAGATCTACCCTAAGATGGAATCTGCAATCGAAAATAAAACTCTGGAGCTGGAAACTAAATCTGATCTCCTAAAACTCCAGATTTAGACAAGATGAACCAACCCTTGGCACTGTGTTTTTTTTTTTTCTCTAATGTACCAAACGTATATAAACTGGTAACCCCAATGT
This sequence comes from Sabellastarte sp. h YS-2021, assembly GCA_964017235.1. NCBI lineage: Eukaryota > Metazoa > Annelida > Polychaeta > Sabellida > Sabellidae > Sabellastarte > Sabellastarte sp. h YS-2021. The sequence goes on along the minus strand of OZ024930.1, from coordinate 121,308,152 downwards.
CTTCTATTGCAGCCATCAGTTTCACTACCCTTTGATACCATAGCAAAGTCGAAAATAAGCCGTTTCAAAGGGCAAGGCAATGAAATGGTCTATATACTGGTAAATCCTGATGCGTTCTTTTAGATCCACCAGTCTCACCATCTACTAACATAGTAAAAGGCAGTGAACTGGTAAGATCCGTCATAAACACTAAAGTGAAGATAAAAACCGAGTGAATCCGGCTACGAAAGAATGCAACTGTAAGGAAACGAGTGAACAGACCCATTCACTTACTAGTAACAAATTGTGAATATCCCAATATTTGTGAAATTAAGGTGCAAGTAAAGGCTTGTTTACCTGATCTCAACTGTTAAAGGTAGCCATCTCTTCCCAGCTTCTCACAACCGATAAACTGTAAAAATGCAGCGATATCACCATCTCACTGGTGTTATCGCCCTTTTATCGATCATTTCATAAACAGCTTTTATCCAAACTGTTGTCGCTCGCATATTTTATTATTATTAACATTCCTCACAAAAGATTAGTCCTAACACCTCTAAGTCTAACTGAGGAGGAGACTCTTGTAACCGTATAAGAGGATTTGTCATAATAGGGACAATAATATCAGCCCTGAGGCCCTTTATCCCATTTCTAGTCATGTGTAGGAGTTTGCTCCTTTCTAGACATAAGAATCACTATACAAGTTTTCCTGGACATCTGACCATGAGTCCACCAGGAAAAAACGTCATTAAGAGTGAAAAAAGCATTTCTTATTCTACTAAAACCAACTTAAGAGATAAGTTAGAGACATGTAAGATATGTAACACTCCTGTTGAGTAACAAGTTTGAGGAACTGATCCATGCCCTGCACAACAAAAAATCTAGGATCAATGAGGACTGTAACTGCAAAAACTGTGCAGACAGTCCACGGCATTACTGAAACGCTATGAGATCCTGTTAATCCTTAGATCCCTGAAGTCGCCCTGCCAGAGGTCCTGCTAACTTCAAATGATTATTATCCAAGATTTGACATGCCCTGTGATGCAGAAAGCCAGAGAACCTGTACTCTTGAATAACAAATTTGAAAATGGGTACTAAGTTTTTATGTACCGGTGCCGGTTCCCAGCAGAAAAACCTGCATAAATCCACAGAATCAAAAGCTAATTGTTGAGATGAATCACAACTCCGATCATCTGTCAAACTGCTTCCAGACCCTTTGGGAGGTATGGAAACTCGATTGTTTTCGGATGACGTCATGCAGGTATTTTCCTCCATGGAATATTTCGACTGAACTTCATCGACTGTATTTTTCGCAATAAAATGTCATTTATACGACTGCTGGCCCTTGGCTGGTCGAGATGTGTAGTTGGAAGCACGACCTTTCCCTTTCTTGAACTATCGCCTATTGATGTTCTTCCAAGCCGGCCTGTCTGGCTTAGCTTCGCTTCTGCTGTCAGACCTCTTATCCGATCTCTCATAGGGATGGTACCGACCCTTGCTACGCCCAGCACTTGAATGTCCCTTGGATTCAAAACTGACCATATCTTCCTCTGCTTTTCTTAAAGCTGAGTCTGGGAACAGTGTGTTGATATGTAGAGGTCCTGTTCTGAGAGCGTTCAATGTATCTGGTTTAATGCCAGTTCTGAGGTGACTCAGGTATGCATCCCTGCGTGACAATGTAATGTTACCCATGGAGATGAAGTCGAAGTCTGTTAAGTGTTCCATGGTCTTGGCTGCTGCTTGAGTGATGCTGGCATTAAAGTCCATCAAATATTGAAGTTCATCAGAAGCTGAAGAACTCTTGTGGGAAGTCTTGCCTTTACTCTCCAACCTTAGGGTTTTCAACTGATCCTGCATATTCTGTTGGACCTTAAACAAACACCTGTTGAAGCTGGCTGCTTGGTTACAAATAACCGTTGCCTCTCTTGCTGATCTCTCCCATCTTCGCAGGGTTTCCTGTGATATCCTGCGTGAAGCTGGTGGGGTGGAAGTCAGTCCAGAGTGTTTAGCAATACGGCTATAACTACTGTTCAGCTTTGCAGCGTCTGAGCACCAAGATGAGACGGCTGATGGGTCAACTTTGTGGTCGGAAAACAGCCCGTACCACTTGGACTGTGACTTTGCAGGTCTCAGGAACACATCTTTCGACAGGCCACCGGCCTCTGAACCACGGGAGGGATAACCCTCAACCAAAGTAGTGTTCAATTTCTGTAGCTTCTTACATAGCCAGTCTTCAGTTGGCATCTGGACGGAAACCTTGCCAGGAACTGGAGTCTTGGGTCCGGCAAAAGGGTTGTCCTCTGATGTGTTCGCAGAACTGTCAATGTCCGGGACATGGGACCAACCCATAAAGGAGCGGATACCTCTCATGGTTTCCCGGTATGTTTGTTCCTGTGGCAGAGGTTGATCTTGATCCAAGCCGGAAGAGCAGAAGAGCCGGTGCTAGGCTCAGTAGAGGTCGGTCGGATAGACTGTGCTTTACTGGTCGGCTGATGCTTTGCAGCAGAGAAGCCGGTCCCTGTGGAATCTGAGACTGAAAGGTTGCTTCAGTAGATTGTGCACTTGAGGAAGCCGCAGTGGAATCCTGGCTGACAATTCCACCAGATCCCAAAACCAAGGCATCCCCGGCCACCCTGGTGCTATCACAATGACCCTGCACCTGTAGGTGATCATTTTCTGAACTAACTGGGGCAGGATGGCCACTGGACAAAAAGCATAGGCGTCCAGAGCCTCCCAAGAGATGTTCAATGCATCTATCTGCCAGGCCTTGTCGTCTGGGACAGGAGATACGTTGGAAGTTTGGCATTCAAGCTGGTGGCAAACAGATCCACCATTGGCTTGTGCCAAACTTGGCAAATTTCTTGAAAGACCTGAGGATGGAGAGACCACTCTGTCTGGATGGCCTTGTCTCTCCTGGACAGGGAATCTGCTATTACATTGAGATTCCCTGGGATATGTCTGGCTCTTATATGGATCTCCCTGGCATTGGACCATGCCAGAATTCTCCACATCAAAGCACACATTTCGAAGGAGTGAGTGCCTCCTTCTTTGCTGATATATGAGACCACAGTTGAGTTGTCTGAAGAAACCAACACTATTTTTTGGCTTAATTGTCCTTGAAAATGTTTCAGGGCTAGAAAAACAGCTTTTAGTTCCAAAATATTGATATGCAAGTTTCTTTCTGATAGCTGCCAGACCCCACTTACAGTACAATTGTTCAAGTGGGCCCCCCAACCCTTCTCTGATGCATCTGTGAACATCAGCATATTGTGTTCTTTCTGATGCAGATTCGAACCCTTGAGTAAGTTCTGAGGATCCATCCACCAAGCCAGATGGTCCTTTATCAACTGAGAAATTGGGACTACCTTGTCCAAGGACTGGTGAAACTGCTAGTTGGTCTTCAGAAACCACTGAAACGGTCTCATATGGATCCGACCCGAAGGAACTGTTTTCTCCATGGAAGCCATGACCCCAATTAGAGACATGAGCTTCCTTGGAGTAGTAGAGTGACCTTGGAAAATGGAAACTGCCAGAATTCTGAGTTTGTCTATTTTCTTTTGATTTGGGTACACTAAACCATCTTGAAGGTTGAACCGATAACCCAGAAACTCGAGATCCTGAGTTGGTTTGAGTTCTGATTTCTTCAAATTGACAATCCAACCCAACTTTTCGATTAGATTTAACAATTTTTGAACGTCCCGAGCACAAGACTCTGGATCCTTGGATCTCACCAGCCAATCGTCCAAATACTGATGGATTCGAACCCCCTGTGAAAGTGCTATGAATTTGACCTCTTTCACAACTCGAGTGAACTCCAAAGGAGCAGTCGCTATCCCGAAGGGCAGGGCTCTGAATTGATAAGCCTGACCCTGTACATGAAAGCGTAGATATTTTTGAAATTTCTGGTGTATGGGAACATGAAAAGAAGCGTCGGTAAGGTCTATTGAGGCCACCCATTCGCCTGGTTGAAGAGAAGCCCGAATGACTTCCGCAGTTTCCATCTTGAAGATGGGAACATGCAAAAAGGTATTTACCACACTGAGATCTATTACTGGTCGCCATTTGTTTTCTGGTTTTGGAACCAGAAACAAACGACTGTAGAATCCGAGAGAGTTCTTGTTTTGAACCGGAACCACTGCCCTCTTTTGAACCATTTGTTGAACCGACTCTAGCAAAGCTTTTTGTTTTACTGGATCCGAATAACTGCTTTTTATTGTCGGATACTGGGCCAGAGGTGGTTTCTGTTTGAATGGAAGACAATAACCTTGTTTCAAAACAAGAACTACCCTCGGATGTACCTTGAAGTTTTCCCACACTTTCCAATAATTTCCTAAACGGGCACCAGGATATTGTGTTTGTGTGCTTACCTCCATGTAGTCACTTCCTCCTGCCCCTACCCCCTCGGGCAGAGCCTCTATTGTTGTTGAAAGCACCAGATTGTCTTTTGTTTTGATCCCCTTGTTTGCTTTGCGAACGAAAATTCTGGAAAGCAGCATTCTGGTACCTGTTTTGTGTCGATTCCTTCTTAGAATCAGTAAAAGAACGGGAACCATAGGAATCTCCTCTGTGTTTTTTGAAAGCCGGTTCCCGGTTAATCTGGCTCCATTGGATGAAGTTCTGCTCCACTTCTGCCAGAACCTTGGAATTAAACAATTCCTTTTTAGTGAGGGATGAATTTCTGAGTCTAGCAATATCTTTATCTGTCACATCCCTATGACAAAGTTTGAGAAAATTATCCCTTCTATTCAATAGCAAATTTGAAGCAAGGGTCATGGAGGTATCCAACACATCGTCTAAAGCTTTGCCTAGACATCCCATGGTGGTAGACTGGAGATGCAAACAATTCTGCATAAAATTCATGCTCTGTTGTATGTCCTCCTGATCCACAGACTCCTTCATTTTATCTAACTCTGCAAACATTTCATTTGTAGCCTTCTCCATTGCTGATTTGAACCAGAACACATGATTTAAAATCTGTATATTTTCCCTAGAAACTGTCTCCCAAGCCAAATATTGTTTTAAAGGTGTAGCAACCGAGGAAGGAGCTTGAAAGGGAGAAGCTGCAATGTTCTTAAACGCATCCTGAATCCTAGGAGCAGTCAAAGAGAAAGATTGAGGAGAGACTTGATAGAACTTCATCTGTGGCTTTGGGAAAGGAAGGAAATGACCCTTGGACAAAGGTGGATGGTGAGGGTCATTGTCGTCTACATCATTGCTTCCCAAAGCAGAAAACTCCTTATACTTCCATAACTCCACTAATGGTTGAGCAGGAGGCAAAGCCATAGATTGTTGTACAGATTTCTTAACTTGATCTCTGCTTGAAAAAACAGAAGGAGGAACAAAACATTCAACATTCTTCACCTCCAAATCTAGCCATTTTTTGATAGTCTCCAAAGTGTCAGTGTAACCAGGTGAATCTTCCTCTTTAGGATGAATCTCACCCTGTTCCAAATCCGGATCCGGCTCATCTGAAGACTCTGAATGAGATCTTTTCCTAGCCACACCGGATTCATCAGAAGCAAGACCGGATACAGACTGTCGGTCGAATTCAGCCCTTGTAATTGTAGATGACCTTCTCTCCAGCCGGCCCTGGGCGGTAGAAGTCGCAGAAGAAGATGAAGGTTTAGAATTCGCCAGTGGTTGCTTGGCAACGTGACAACTGTCCCTGCCGGAGCTAGTACGACTGCCGACAGTTTCAGAGTCCTTGTGTTCCAAATTTTGAATTCTTTGAGATAAATTTGCAAACTCAGAGAAAAATCTGTCCAATTTGTCTTCTAGAGACCTACTTTTATTAGAAGCAGAACAGAAGAAACTGAAACTTCATCCTCATCCAGCAAAGAGTCATCAATACCACCTTCTTTACCGCCATTGTCCACCAAAGCAGAAGAATTCTGAGTTTTCTTGCTTTTATATCTATTCCTATTAACCAATTTCTTCTTTTGATCTTCAGAAAATGCAGAACAAATAGCACACTCTGAAGATTTAACACAGGGATCGTCACCCTTCATATCATCCCTACACTTAGGGCAGTAGTGATGATCATCCCATTCTGCCATAAAATGGCCACAGAAAACACTTTTCCTCTGTCCTTTTTTAACCTTGTCCTGAGAAGACATTGTCACTACATATGCCTCACTACAGAACTAAAAATCCACAATAAATCCACAAAATAACTTCCAGAAAAAACGAAAATTTCCAAAACACATCCACACTCAATGATGGCCAACAAAAACAATGAATGGTGCCTATTGGCGTGGTCACATGACCATTGGGGGGCTTCCTAATCCACACTCACTCACTGGCTTCTTAAGGTAGCTTAAAACGTTTCTCAACGTTGGCCAGTGAGTTGGATGGCACCAACAAATAGCTATGGTCAGGAAATGGTAAGAGTATTTTTCGCAATAAAAAGTACATTCAACATCAGGCTTTTCGACACAGGGGTCCTTACCCTTTCCTTTATCCCTGCAGCGTGCGCATGCCAGGTGACTGTCAAAGCTAGCCATAGCATGGCCGCAAGTTCCCCTTCTTTGGCCAGGAGACGACATAATGTGCTACAAGATCTATAAGTATCAATGATAAAATAAATGTTCACCAAAGATGAAAATTCAGTAGAAAAATAACACTTTACAACTTTAATTTAAATTCCGTGTGGACTAGTTCGCGCCAAACGAAAAAGATGCTATGATGTCACGCTGTCTAGACCGGAAGGAAGTACGACACGCCATCTGGCGAGTGCACTAGTACTAGGGACCGGCCGGCCGGTGGAAACACAGGACGTCTTTTTCTGACGTGTGGCAGGCCGGTCTGTGCCGACCGGAATAGCATTTGTCCATTGGATAGGATGTATTAACGCAATAAAAAGTGATTTTGCTATTCATTTTCTGCCTTAAATCAAAGATATCAAATAAAATCATGTCAGTTTCTTGAAAGTACCAGGAATCTTATTGTGATAGGCTTCTAGCATTTGCCAAATGTTGCTGTCAGTTTTATTCCAATTCTTAACCACTGAATTGGGAGTAAACTGTTCATGTGCCAATCTTATTACCATAACTCCACTGTTGCCTCTCCGATTAAGTGTTTCTTTCACATGGCTCAACTATTATGAGTAATATACTGTTTAACTTTCAAAGTCACAAAACACTTAAAAGAATCTCTTTCAATATTTTATTTGGCATGTGAAAACAAGCTAACATATTGGATATGAAAGTGGTGGTCACTTTAATGAGTACAAGAGTAAGTGAAATTCACACACTGTTGAAAATTTTACACTTTCTACTCTGTACATTACGTCAAGCACAAAAATTCCCAATCTGCACATATTTTTATATAATACAAATAATGCAGTTAAGGCAACCATAAAACTGCCAATTATGTCAACTACACACATTATTCCTCAACTCTGAACAGTTTCATTGCATGTTTCATCAATTTGTACCTATAATAAACAAATCTGTATTATAAAACTAAACCGGTATAAACTAGATTGGGCCAACTCGGCGCCAACATATCCCCAGACAGGTCATCACTCACGCCACAGGTTTTGATCGGGAATTTTTTAAAACATAATTACCCATTATTATATGAACTTCAGCACATCAATCTACTCTGTTTATATCTTCCAAGGAAGATGGTGTATCCCCAGACGCCGAATACATAACTCAAATTATATTTTCAATCTTCCTGCAATGATAACTCTAAACCTATTTTCAAAGTATTTAAATGATTGATGATTGAATGTCCATTCTAAAATAATAATCCCAAAAGAGCATATCTGTTTCTATATTTGTTGACAAATAAAATATTATTTTTAACTCAACTCATCATACTTTTCAATCTTCCTTCAAAGTATTTAAATGATTGATGATTCAATGTCCATTCTAAAATTCATAATCCCAAAAGCGCATATCTGTTTCTATATTTGTTCACAAATAAAATATTATTTAAAAAAAAATTATTTATATTATTATTTTATTATATTATTTTTAGAATTTGCAAATTGTTTTCAGTTATTCATTTCCTCTATACCTATATATGTGGTCCATATATATGCAACCTAAATATGTGACACAATCTCAGTTCTGACTCCCCTTTGTGTTATATGTAATGAAGCCCACCACCTCCCACCCCCACCCCTCTCCCCTTCTCCACACCTCTCTCACTATTACACAAGATCTGCAACCCCATTGAGTTCTTTGTTTCTCATCTGATATCATTAAATACCTTTGTTTATTTAGTGTCACTCAATATAGCTGGAGGTCCCAGAGGTGGGTGGGGGGAATCTGGGTGGGGGATGCATAAATGGTAAACAAACAATCTATATAAAAGGGGTACTCAAATACAAAAAGAATTGAGAATTTTAAGTATGTGATTATCAACTGAAATGAGTTCATAACTGTAGGAGCTGTGTCAAAATTAACTGAGGCAAGTTGAATAAAACTGGGCTAGTTGAGGGTTAAAAATCCCCTACTTTTACTACATAAGGATATAATTTCATTAATATTGGGACTTAAAGCTCACTTAAAGTGTCCATTTTGTCTACTTGAATATGTTTAACCAGTTTCATTTTAAAAAGTTAAAAACTCAGCAAGCAGAGGTATAACACACAAAAATAAGTTCTTAAAAGACTAAGATAGCCATAACATTATTAATATTCAAAATTTAAATAGACAGGCATTTCCTTTTAAAAATTCAAAGATTTCAGCTCTATAACCCACATAGTTTGACAGTTACTGGGCTTTAAAGTGGCATAATGTCCATAAATTGGGTTTCTGTGGGCATTTTACAATTGTTAAAGAGACCTTAGCAATTAAACAACAGATCTGAAACTTTTTGGGGGACATACATAACAAACAAAAATTATATATAATACAGTTTAAGACTTGTCACACTAAGCATTTCCAAATAACAGGGCAAAATACGGAAAAAATATCCAAAAAGGCACTTGGGCGAGTGTCTATGGCCCTCATACACAGGTTAAATGTCTACTAAAAACCTTGATTTTCGGCATATGTAAAAAGGACATAATAATGCATTCCCAGATGGGATTTCAGCTCCATCAATCACATAGTTTAACAGTCACAGGGCTTAAAGGTGGTTAAAAAGTCCAAATATTGGGTCTCTGTGGGCCTTTTAGAGATCTCGATGTGGCTTTCAAATTAAAGCTTCAGACTTAAAATTTGTTACATACTAAGATTACACATAGAATATGTATCTAATAAAGTTTGAAACTTCTCAGACTTACCATTTCCAAGTTACAGAGCAAAATATGTGAAAAATGTCTTAAAAGGGTCACTCAGGTGGGTGTTTAAGGTCCTCATACACAGGTTAAATGTCTACTTGAAGCCTTGATTTTTGGCACATGTAAAAAGAACATAATAATGTATTCCCAGATGAGATTTCAGCTCTATCAGTCACATAGTTTAACAGTCACAGGCCTTAAAATTGGCAAAAAGTCCAAATACTGGGTCTTTATGGGGCCTTCTAGAGACCTAAATGTGGCCTTCAAATTAAAGCCTCAGACTTAAAATTTGTCACATACTAAGATTACACATAGAATATGCATCTAATACAGTTTGAAACTTCTTAGACTTACCATTTCCAAGTTACAGGGCAAAATATGTGAAAAATGTCTAAAAATGGTCACTCGGGTGGGGATTTATGGTCCTCATACACAGGTTAAATGTCTTCTTAAAGCCTTAATTTTTGGCACATATATAAATAACATACTAATATCTTCCCAGATAGGATTTGAGCTCTATCAGTCACATAGTTTGACAGTCACAGGGCTTAAAAGTAGCAAAAAGTCCAAATATTGGGTCTTTGGGAGCCTTTTAGAGACCTCAATTTGACCTTCAAAATTAAAGCTTCAGACTTAAAATCTGTTACATACTAAGATTACACACAGAATATATATCTAATACAGTTTGAAACTTCTCAGACTTACCATTTCCAAGTTAAGGGAAAAAGATGTGAAAAATGTCTTATAAGGGTCACTCGGGTGGGTGTTTATGGTCCTGATACACAGGTTAACTGTCTATTAAAGGCCTAAATGTTGGGGCACATATAAGAAAACACATAGATATATTCCCAGATGATATTGAACTTAGATGAGAGACATAGTTTGAAAGCTACAGTGCTTGAAAGTGGCAAAAAGTGCATAAATTGGGTCTCTGTGGGCACTTTTGAGACCTTAAGTCGACCCCTTTGGGTAAACCTACAGCCCTAAAATTTTCTACAGACAAGGATTACATATCAAAGTTATACCTAGCGCAGTTTGAGACTCATCAGAATTACCACTTCCAAATTATAGGGCAAAATATGTGAAAAGTATAGCAAAAAATCCCCAAGTGGGGGTATTTATGGGCCTCAAACACAATTTTTTCCTCAACTTAAAGTCGTGATTTTCGGCACATGTACTAAGAACATATTAATGTGTTGTCAGGTAAAATTTCAGCCAGCTGAGCATCATAGTTTGTGACCTACAGGGCTCTAAGTGGCCAAAAGTCCAATTTCTGACCTTAAGGTGGCCATAAGTTCTTTTTTACTGGGAGTTTAAGGTCACCTTAAAATAGGGATCTTCCTTTGGGCACCCTTAACATGTGTACCAAGTTTGAAAAAAAAATATTAATTTGTTTTTGAGTTATCGCGTCCACAAGGAAATTTCTACGGCGGCGGCGGCGGCGGCGGCGGCGCGACGGACCTGAATCCAATATATCCCCGACTTTCGTCTGGGGATATAATTATGTTTACCCCCACTTGGATGAAATTACTATAATAGCCATAGAAACAATTTATGTTTTTTTGCTTCTGAAATTGGTTTTTAGAAATATTTTAAAGGAAAGACCCCATGATTCCTTATTTGTTTGTTGCAGCATTCTTACTTAATTCTGCCCACTAGTGCAGAAACCTAACACTTTATATACAGTACAACTCTATTATCTGACCAGGTTAGGACATTAAAATGAGTAAAATACAAAAAAATGGGAATACAAATTTGAGTGGATGAAAGTGACTCAATTCATTTAAATATTTTGACAATAGAAGGTTGGATAATAACAGTTGTGCTGTACCTGTGTAACTATTAACGTATATTTTTCCCTAGTGTTCGCATCCAGTCTGTAGAGTATCTACTTCTCCTCGCCCTCCTTTTTTATGGGTACCTCCTCTGCATCCCTGAAGTGGGGGAAGTTCTCCCAGGTACTCGTGTAGTCAAACTTACGAAACTCCTGCGCCATTTCAATAGGCTCGATTACCACACGCTCCTGCTCTGGGTCATATCGATACTGTAAATAAAAATAGACGCACCACGATACAAACAGAAGAGTATGGTGATGCAATGGTGTTTCAATGCAATAAGATGTCATAATACACTCATGTTTTGCAGATAAAATGGACGAATAAGGTTAACTTTCATAGATGATAAATAATTTATAAACAACGTGAAATATACAATATTTACCTTGTTAATGACGATTTGCATCCAATTAATATATAAACTGAAATAATATTAAGCAACCCAGAAGTCTCAAGTACCCCATAGGGTCGGAAATGACCTTGAATCACTGTTTATTTGCAAAAAGTGAAAATGCAAAACTCTGATGTGTTGATATAGTACTTGGACAAAATAACACCAGAAAACAGACAGTATGTCCATTAACACCTAAAGAGGGATGGGCAAAAATCTTTATAGTTCCATTATTTCTTCTAATTTATTTATCTTTTTTTTTGTTCAGAAATAATTCACTTCACTTAAGCACAACTTCACATCACACAAAATTGTGTATGTACATATAAGGTAAACCTTAAAAGTGTTGCCATGGTAAAAGCCATTGCCAGATATGCCAGATATTCCCAAAACCTAAATTAATGAACTCCATGCCCTCAAGTTAAACATATCCTGATAATTTTGCAAATTTAATAAGTAAATTAAATTTTTATAAGTTAATACCCTATCCAATGGACAATTGCTTTACCGGTCGGCGCGACCGGTCCCGCCAAACGACAGAAAAAGTCATTCTGTATACAATACCGGCAGGACCGGTCACAGAGTGTACATTCGCCAGGTGTCGCCTCGTGCATACTTCCTGTCTAGTCAGAATGACGTCATCGCGTCTTTTTTCGCTGTCTAAACCTATTAGACCCCTAGTAAGCTGATAGCGGGGTCGGTTGGGAGGGTCTTGTCCGTCCATTGGATAGGGTATTAACTTATAAAAATTTAATTTACTTATTAAATTTGCAATTTTATTGCGTTAATACATCCTATCCAATGGACAATTGCTGAATAACTACCGCTTGGCTGGCGGGTAAGTTACTAGGGACTTGAGTGAACTCAAAACTAACAATTTTCTGGCCCAGGTAGACCTGAAGCAGGCTACTCATTAATGGCCTAAGTCGGTAACCCGGAACCGGTTAACCGGATGGTTTAACCGACACTGCTCCCCCCCCCCTTTTTTATTTCCAAGCATTTCTGCTCTGAGTGGGGGAAGAGAGGGATGAGTTCAGTCCCAAGAAATAATAAACCTCCCAAAGGAAGCATGTCACAGTTTTTTTTTTTTTTTTTTTTTTTTTTTTTTTTTTTTTTTGAATGATTTATACTTATCTAAGTATATACACTATGTACATATTTACAAGAATGTCTCCTCCCTATCGGGCTTGGTGGTGGATCTGCTGGGCAGCCACGACCGGCCCTAGATGGAAAAGCTCTGAGTCAGCCCAAGCCACATCCTTCAGATAGAATTGTGTGAAGGTATTGTGGGATTTCCAGTGGCAGGCTGATAGGATTTGTTCTAAGGAAATTCCAGCTTGGAAGGCCTTAGAGGCAGCAAAGGCCCTTACATCATGGGCTTTGACCTGATGTAAAGTAAGGGCCTGCTGGTCAGAGAGCTCATAACATAGGATGACTGTTTGTTTGATCCATGAGGAGACAGTGGCAGAGGAGATGTCCTTGTCAAACCCTTTTTTGAAGGAGATGAAGACCAACTCCTTATTTTGCCTGAGGTCAGAGGTCCTGTCTAGATAATAACGTAGTGCTCTAACTGGACACAGTGACCTGTCACCCTTGAGTGATTTATCTATTGTGTGGGCCAAGGCTGGAATAACCACCGGGGCCACACTGTCTGGACCCTCTTTGGCCAGCTGGTTCTTGGACAGAAAGCTGGGTGAGGGATAAAAAGACACCTTGGACCAGTCTGATTGGTGTCTGATGTTCTTATGAAGCCAAGCATGGATCTCACTCCTGCGTTTGCCAGAACCTAAAGCCATCAAGAAAACTGTCTTGAAGGTTAGGTGCTTCAAGGAGGCTTCCTTAAGGGGTTCAAAGGGAGCCTTAGTCAGCTGGTGTAGTACCAGTGAAAGGTTCCAAGAGGGTATGCCCCTCCTGCCCTTGGGTCTGTCTCTATGGAAACTATCCAGGAGACGAGTAAGGTTCTCATCTTTGCTGACATTAATGGTGGCGTTGCCCAGTTTGTCAGCAATGGCTGATCTGTAGCCATCAATAGTACCTGGTTGTAACTGTCTGTCCTGAAACAAATGCAGGAGGAAGTCAGCAACGGCTTTCAGAGGTGGTGCTTTGAAGTCCACCTGATTACTGAGGCACCACTTTGTAAAAATGGTCCACTTTGCTTCATAGAGAGATCTGGTTGATCTTCTTTGAGGAGCCTCAATTCATGCTGCCACTGCCCCAGAGAAGCCCTGCTGTTTGATCGCTGAGGCTCTAGGAGCCAGGCATGCAGATTCAGATTCGACAGGTTCCTGTGAAGGACCTGGTTGAATGGTTGGGACACTAGGTTTGGTATGCTGGGAAGACATAGTGGAATCTGGCTGGACATTGCCACCAGGTCCCAAAACCAGGGCATGTTGGGCCACCCTGGAGCAATCAGAATTATTCTGCTGCAGGGGTAGTCCTGTAACTTCTCCACCACTTTGCCCAAGATGGCCACTGGTGGGAAGGCGTACGGGTCCAGCCCCTCCCAAGACAGGCTGAGAGCATCCACTGTCCAGGCCTGGGGGTCTGGAACCGGTGAGACAAACTGAGGGAGCTTGTTGTTGAATCGTGTGGCAAATAGGTCCACTTGAGGGGTGTGCCACCTTGAGCATATTGCTTGAAAAATCTCCGGATTGAGGGACCATTCTGTTTGAATGGTCTGACCCAGTCTGGACAATTTGTCGGCTATCACATTGAGACGGCCGGGAATATGTCGAGCTTTGAGGGTCACCTGATTTCTTGTGCACCAAGTGAGAATCCTCTAAAGTAAGGCACACAGGGGGCCTGACTTCATTCCCCCTTCTTTGTTTATGTAAGCTACCACAGTGGTATTGTCGGTAGCTATGAGAACTACCTTGTTCATACAGAGAGCTTGGAACTCTTGTAGAGCCAGAAGAACTGCCTTTAACTCTAGATAGTTTATGTGCAACTTGCTTTCCGGGAGTGACCAGCTTCCCCTTGCCATATGGTCGTTTAAGTGTGCGCCCCACCCTTCTTTTGATGCGTCTGTAAAGATTTGCAGAGCATGTTCTAGTGGGTGTAAGGGTTGACCTGTAACCACATTGTCTTCCTCCAGCCACCATTTCAGGTGTGGGTGGAGTGACTTTGGAATGGGGATTATCTTTTCCAGGGATTCTGGTACCCTCCAATTGTTCTTGAGATGCCACTGTATGGGTCTCATGCGCAGTCTGCCCAAATGTACTTGTTTCTCTGTGGCAGTTAATAGACCGATCAGGGACATTAGTTTCCGGACCGGACAGACTGGTTGTGACAAGATCTCCAGTACTTTGCTTTGTAGGGTCTGCCAACGTTCTGTGGTGGGTCTGACCCTGCCTTCCCTCAAGTCGAACTGGTAACCTACGAAGTTGAAAATCTGTTTGGGTTCCAGTTCTGATTTGTCCTCGTTTACCAGCCACCCCAATTTCCTGCAGAGGGATACCAGATTTGTTGTCTGTTGAAGACAAACCCGGTGGGAGGTGGCCCTGACCAACCAGTCGTCTAGGTACTGGTGGATCCTTATACCCTCTTTCATTGCAAGCCATTTCACCTCTTTGGCTACCACCGTGAATTCCATGGGGGCTGTGGACAGGCCAAAGGGTAGAGCTTTGAATTGGTAGGTTGTGCCTTGAATGTGAAAACGCATATACTTCCTGGACTGGCTGTTTATAGGGATGTGGAAGTATGCGTCTTTGAAATCTATGGAAGTCACCCACTCCCCTGTCTGGAGGGAGGTTCGTATTGTTTCCGGTGTTTCCATTTTGAAAGATTGTGTTTTCAAATAGTTGTTTAGTCTGCTCAGGTCCAAGACGGGTCGCCACCGGTTGTTGGGTTTGGGGACCAGGAATAACCGGTTGTAAAACCCCAGGGACTGAGGATTTTGAACCACTTCTACAGCCTTTTTGTCTAACAGCTGATGCAATGCCTCTAACAGGTAGCTGTTCCTGTGAGGATCTACATAGCAGCTTGTTACTGTGGGTTTTCTGGTCAGGTGAGGTCTGGACCGGAAGGGTAGGATATACCCTTCCCTCAGTACTGATATAACCTTGGGACTGACGCCTAGTGCTGCCCATTTTTCCCAAAACTCGTGCAATCTTGACCCTACAGGAGGATTTGTTACAGCAAGTGGGGCATTTGTGACAACTTGAACAGAACTCAATTGATCTACACAAGAAACACCTTTCACAAATTTTATTGACTCTTGATGACCGGGCATTACGCCTTTCTTTTGCGGCAACCCTCCTGCAAAAGGTACATGAGGAGCAACATGAGATAATACAGTCAAATGAGTTTCTGTCTTTATACTTTTGGCCACATAACAGTCCACTCCGGTCACAGGTACACAGTTCAAACTTTTCACCACACTTGAAACATGAGGAAACTTCTGACCGGTTACACTTACAGGAATCAAATTTCCTGTCACATGATGAGCACAGTAATTGTCATTTATACTGCTTCTGTGTCTTGGCCGGTCGCTGGACAAAAGAAGCAGTACGACCCCGGTGAGATCTTTGTCCCCGTCTTCTGCCTAGTTGTTTCCATGCAGGTAGACCAGGCTTGCGTTCTTGTTCCGGCTGTTGCTGTTTAGTGGCTTGGTAAGGGTGGAAACGGTGTGAACCCTTATGTGAGGAGCCGGGTGTACGCTTTTCCTCATGGTGCCTTATCTCTTCTTCAGCTTTGCTGATGAGGTGATCCGGGAATAAGGCACTCATGTGCAGAGGGGCAGATCTCAGAGCATTCAAGGTGTCCTGTTTGATGCCCGCTTTAAGATAGTCCAGATAACTGTCTCTCCTGGTGAGGGTGAGATTGGCTACATTGATGAAGACGCCTTCGGATAGGTCTTGCATCGTCCTGGCCATTGCTTGAGAGATGCTTTTGTTAAAGGTTATCAGAAAGTCTAGTTCTTCGACAGCCTGATGGGATTTTCCGGTAGCCTTTCCCTTTCCCTTGTCATTCTGTAAAATTTTAAGTTGAGAAGCCATAGAGTCCTGTACTTTGGTGAGGCACCGGGAAAAGGCAGCAGCCTGATTACACATGTACGTTTGATCTCTGGCTGCTCTCTCCCACTTCCTTAAAGTGTCTTGAGTAACAGGCCTGGAAGCAGGTGCTGAAGGGAGTGACCGGTTAGCAATACGTGGGAAACTGCTGTTGAGGCGTGCCGGTTGGTTGGTCCAGGATGTGACCTTAGATCTGGAGAATTCCTTCTTCTCAGTATGCATGTCATACCATTTAAGAGTTCTTGGTGGTTTGACAAACTGGTCCTTGACCAAACCGGAAGTCTCAGAAGCTCTGGAGGGATATCCTTCTTGAATGGTAATGTTCAATTTCTCGAACTTCCGGCACAGCCAATCATCTACCGGAACTTTAAGGGACACTTTTCCAGGAAGATGAGGTTTGGTACCGGCAAAGGGGTTGTCATCCTGAGCAGAGGAAGAGGAATCAAATTCCGGTACTTGCTCCCACCCCATAAATGATCTCACTCCGCGAAGGGTTTCCCTGTAAGTCTGTTCAGAGCTTAGTTCCTGGTCAGTCTCTGTAAGCTCTTCGTGATCCTGACCTACTGAAAGTACTTCAGACAGTTCACCCTCATCTAAACTAAGTTCTGGTTGATCACTGAACTGATCTTCCTCTGAAGAAACTTCTTCCGGTTGATCAGTAGTGGGAGGCTGTGTAGTGGGACCTGGGGGCTGAACCTCGGGTCGACCACTAGTAGAAGCAGCAGCAGATGAAAAGGCAGCCTGGTCGGTGAGTTGAAGATCTACCCCAGCACCGGGAGCCTCAACAGGCCGGGTGGCAAGTTTCTTCGTACCGGGGGCCTCAACAGGCTGGGTGGCTGACTTCTTCTTCTTACCGGACACACCGGTAGCAGGACTCTGATGAGCAGAAAGTTCAACTGGTGGAATAAAAGGCTTCTCAGACACCACCACGTTTGAGCTCTGAACCGGTTCAACCGGGAGCTGAAAAGTCTTGGATAAGAAGAGAGCCTCCAGACGCGTGAAGCGTTCTGACCATTTTTCATCCAAATTCTTCAGGTCAGACTGGAAATCTGGAGCTTTTGGAGGCTTGGAAGTCTTCTTAGGGGATTTGTGAGAGGTCTTTTTCTTCTTAGGGGTTTCACCTCGATCACCAGCATCACCCTTAGCACTCTCGACCTTCCCTATCACAGAAACAGTCGACGGGTCAACTAGGGAGGGAGAGGTAGCTTTCTTCTGAAGTTCTTTCTCTTTCCTTGCTTTATAAGTGGGGGTGGCCAACTGTAGCTTCTGCTCAGCTGTCAGGCTATTGCAAATAGTACAGTCTTTCTTTAATACACAATCATCTTGGCCCACACCCTTGTCACGACAACGTGCACACTTCGTGTGTGTGTCGAATAAAGCCATTGCGTGGCCACAAGTCCCTCTTCTTTGTCCAGGGGACGCCATAACACTCCAGAAGTAAGATAAAATGTATATAACTTCAAATAAAGTTCAATAAAAAAGGTTGTCTTTAAAACTTCAAAACGTTCCAACACAGTAGAAAAACACGTCTGTACACTCGTGCGCCAAACGAAAAAAGACGCGATGACGTCATTCTGACTAGACAGGAAGTATGCACGAGGCGACACCTGGCGAATGTACACTCTGTGACCGGTCCTGCCGGTATTGTATACAGAATGACTTTTTCTGTCGTTTGGCGGGACCGGTCGCGCCGACCGGTAAAGCAATTGTCCATTGGATAGGATGTATTAACGCAATAAAAAGGTTCATTACACCTACAGTACACATGTCAATAAACATCTTGCAGTACACACATGAAGTACCTGTTTAAGTACTCCCAATATTTGATACACAGCAAAGCTACAGAACTTAAACTTGAGATTTACTCCTTAATATTTTGTGAAAAAGCTTGTTTCATGTACGTTTGGAAATTCTGAAAAAAAAAATCAAATCAAATCAATATGCAATAGAGAGCCACGATGTTACAGCGAAATTTTATAACTCTACGGCAATCACTTCAAAAATATTTTAGCTTAAGGCCACCAAAAATCAGGATATTCCTTTGATAAATCATAATATGGGTGCTAAGCATGACTGAAAAAGTAAAAATCTTAGTGAACCAGGGTTAAATCGAATTTTTTTACTTTAAGGCGACCACAACTTCTCTAATATGGAGAGTTTAAGGTCACCTGAAAAATATATCTTCCTTAACTAAACAAGGTTATTTCTCCTATGGTGGCTGTGACAGACCTGAATTCAGTATATCCCTGGACTTTGGCCTGGGGATATTATAATTATTATGACATACCTCGACATATCCTGTAAGAGGAAAGTCCTTTCTGAATGGATGCCCTTCAAAACCGTAGTCAGTCAACAATCTTCTGAGGTCGGGATGGTTGACAAAATAAACTCCAAATAAATCCCATATCTGAAGCAAAAACAGTCATCAATACATATACTGCTTGGAGCTGTATCATAGCACAAACCTCAACATGCCACAAAATAGAAGAGTGAATATTTATCATAACTAGGTTATCATCAGTAAATCCTCTGCACTTCTGCATACTAAATAAGGATGTCGAAATACAAACAGAAATAAACTAGACCTATGCATCAGAGAACTGATGCAAATTTGTATCCAACAGAAAGACAACTCACCAAAACAAGTGAAGCATCGTTTGACCTTGAAGCAGGGGCCCAAGGTCAAATCTGACCACATCAGAAGATTCCCGGCGCATGATTTCCTACAGGTTGGTTTCAAATTGCAAACTTCTAGAACCAATAATAAGTGAGTTATAAGCACTTCTAAGATTGGCTATCCTCGTTTGACCTTGAAGGAGGGGCCCAAGGTCAAATCTGAACACATCAGAAGATTCCCAGCCCATAATTTGCTATAAGTTGGTTTGACATTGCAAACCTCTAAGACCAATAATAAGCAAGTTATAGGGACTTTTAAGTTTGCCTGTCCTCATAAGACCTTGAAGGAGGGGCCCAAGGAATATTCCTAGCCCATGATGTCCTATAAGTTGGTTTCACATGCCAAATCTCTGGGAGCAATAATAAGGGAGATATAGGGACTTTTTAAATATGCAACATGGGGTACTTTGGCATTCCGTGGATGACCTTGAATGGGGAGCTTCAAGTTCAAATGTCTGCAAGGTTGTAGAGGACATGTATATCTGTTATACATATCAACTAGGAAGAGATTCAACCTTCTACTTATGTGAACCAGCCAGTAGAAAATGGTAGATAATTTCAAAGAAATGCCTGCAGCGGCCATCTTGTTTTTCAGAATGAGGCTAAGTTCAGTCCCAGAGAAGCTTACCTCCCAATGAAGATACCCTGCAAATTTGGTGAAGCTAGCTGGTGTAGTCTACCTCCTAGAGTTTTAATGTCGAAAATCTCTCAACGTGCGGCGGCAATGTGGACGCTACACCAAAGTATCCTCCAGTGGATACAATTAAACATCTTCAGTGATTTCCATGTA
This sequence comes from Sabellastarte sp. h YS-2021, assembly GCA_964017235.1. Classification (NCBI taxonomy): domain Eukaryota; kingdom Metazoa; phylum Annelida; class Polychaeta; order Sabellida; family Sabellidae; genus Sabellastarte; species Sabellastarte sp. h YS-2021. The sequence continues at coordinate 121,288,231 of OZ024930.1, read as the reverse complement.
CAAATTATGCCAAGCTGGGGGGCTGATTTCTAGTAGAAATTATATTATTGCCTATTAATAACGATCGATTTATTGATTTTATGTCGGTAAAGTACATTTATAATTTGTGTTTGCATCAATTCATATTTTAACCAAAAGTTACAGCATAGAGCAGTAATATTTATAAGAACTTTTTAATGGGGAAAAAAAAACAAGTGAAAGCTCTCTCAAAAGTAGGCGAATGAGTTATTTGAGAAAAATTGGCTACCTACAATACTTTTAGAGATAATTCGAATTTACTCATTTTCAGTAGGTGAGTAATTACCTACGGGTGTGGAACTTCACCATGTGAAAGCTGTCCCAAAAGTAGATGAATGAGTTATTTGATAAAAATTGGATATCTGCAATACTTTTAGAGATAATTAGTATTTACTCATTTTGAGTAGGTGAATAATTAGCTACTGGTCTGAAACTTCACCAAGTGAAAGGTCTCCCAAAAGTAGGTGAAGGAGTTATTTGACAAAAATTGGCTATCTGGAATACTTTTAGAGATAATTTGCATTTACTCATTTTCAGTAGGTGAGAAATTACCTACGGGTCTGAAACTTCACCAAGTGAAAGCTCTCCCAAAAGTAGGTGAATGAGTTATTTGAGAAAAATTGGCTATCTGCAATACTTTTAGAGATAATTCGCATTTACTCATTTTGAGTAGGTGAATAATTAGCTACAGGTCTGAAACTTCACCAAGTGAAAGGTCTCCCCAAAGTAGGTGAAGGAGTTATTTGACAAAAATTGGCTATCTGGAATACTTTTAGAGATAATTTGCATTTACTCATTTTGAGTAGGTGAATAATTAGCTATGGGTCTGAAACTTCACCATGTGAAAGCTCTCCCAAAAGTAGATGAATGAGTTATTTGATAAAAATTGGATATCTGCAATACTTTTAGAGATAATTAGCATTTACTCATTTTAAGTAGGTGAATAATTAGCTACAGGTCTGAAACTTTAGCAAGTGAAAGCTCTCCCAAAAGTAGGTGAAGGAGTTATTTGACAAAAATTGGCTATCTGGAATACTTTTAGAGATAATTTGCATTTACTCATTTTCAGTAGGTGAGTAATTACCTACGGGTCTGAAACTTCACCAAGTGAAAGCTCTCCCAAAAGTAGGTGAATGAGTTATTTGAGAAAAATTGGCTATCTGCAATACTTTTAGAGATAATTCGCATTTACTCATTTTGAGTAGGTGAGTAATTAGCTACAGGTCTGGAACTTCAGCATGTGAAAGCTCTCCCAAAAGTAGGTGAATGAGTTATTTAAGAAAAATTTGCTATCTGCAATACTTTTAGAGAAAATGCAGAATTACTCATTTTTAGTAGGCAAGTAATTTAGCCACAGGCCTAATTTAGACATAAAGCCTACCAATAGAATACTGTGGTGCACCCTCTAATATACCTTGCAAACTTGAGAAGGCTAGCTATAATATTTTTTTCGTTAGAGCGGTAATGGTGAAATCTCTCTACACACTGCGGCTATCCAGTGGATACAATGATTTACTCAACAGTGAGAACCTGAAAGTAGATATTGGTAAGCTATGCCATGACATAGAGGTCTGCAATTTCACTCTGTTATAGCTGACCAAAAATTATGTGAATAAAATATTTAAACAAAATACTGTAAATGTAATAGTTTTCACGTTATAAGTGATTTACTCAACAGTGATAACCTCAAAGTAGCTATTACTCAGCTATGCAATGAGCTACATGTCTGAATTTTTTCTATGTTATAGCTGACCCAAAATTAGGTGAACAACATATTTAAGCAAAATACTGTAAATGCAATAGTTTTCAAGTTACAACTGATTTACTCAATAGTGAGAACCTGAAAATAGCTATTGCTCAGCTATGCCATGAGCTATAAGTCTGTAATTTCACGACGTTATAGCTGACCCAAAAGTAGGTGAACAACATATTTTAACAAAATACTCCAAATGCAATATTTTTCAAGTTACAAGTCATTTACTCAACAGTCAGTACCTGAAAATAGCTATTGCTCAGTTGTGCCATGAGCTACAGGTCTGTAATTTCACTATGTTATAGCTGACCCAAAAGTAGCTGAATAACATATTTACACAAATTTCTGTAAATGCAATAGTTTTCCAATTACAACTGATTTACTCAACAGTGTGAACTTCAAAGTAGCTATTACTCAGCTATGCAATGAGCCACAGGTCTGGAACTTCACTATGTTATAGCTGACTCCGAAATAGGTGAATAACATATTGAAACAAAATACTCTAAATGTAATACTTTTGAAGTTATAAGCAATTTACTCAACAGTGATAACTTAAAAGTAGCTATTACTCAGCTATGCCATGAGCTACAGGTCTGAAATTTTACTATGTTATAGCTGACCCAAAAATAGCTGAATAACATATTGAAACAAAATACTCTAAATGCAATAGTTTTCAAGTTACAAGTGATTTTACTCACGATGGAAGTTACTGAAAAGCCCAAAAGTAGCTATTACTCACTTAGCTATTGAGACAGACCCCCAAGTTACTCACCATGTTGTAGCTATGAAAAAAGTATCTGAATAACATATTTTAACAAAATGCTCTAAATGCAACACTTTTCAAGTTACAAGCGATTTAGTGCATGATTTCATGAATTTTAATGCATTTTAGACATTTTTATCTACCAGAGGCCTAATTTAGACATAAAGCCTACCAAAAAGATAGGGTGGCGAGTCCTCTAGCATACCAAGCCACCTGCCAAATATGAAAGAAATCCGGAAAGAAATGTGGACTGTAGGTCGCTAACAAGCAATATTCCACATTTTAGACATTTTTGTCTACCACAGGCCTAATTTAGACATAAAGCCTACCAAAAAGATAGGGTGGCGAGTCCTCTACCATATCAAGCCACCTGCCAAATATGAAAGAAATCCGGAAAGAAATGTGGACTGTAGGTCGCTAACAAGAAATCTCTGCGGACGCGGACGACGACGATGATGAATCTATAGTATCCCCGCTTCGCGTCGGGGATACAATTAATCGTGCTTGAACAGAACCACAAAATCTATCAACCTGTTGGGCAATAAATTTACTAACCACTGTAATTGCAATAAAGGTATAAGTGGAACATGTTTTGAAATCCAAACATAACAATTCTGTACTCTGAAATGCAGAATGTGTGATGGAAGGCTATACCATATAGATGGTGTAACCACCATAAACGCCTTTGAGATGTAGAGAGATGATTCCCTCTTGTGAGACTGCTTAGATTTAACATTAACAGATACTCTGGCTGATGATTATACATAGGTTTGATAATGAGAGTAATTAATTTAAAACTAAATTTATTTAAATATATTTCAAAAAGCTAGTGAAGTTTAATTTAGCAAGGGCAGCATGAACCAGTATTAAATGTAAATCTACATATTTAATTTTGGAAATTATATACTTTGTAACAGATATCAAGGGCCTCAGTAGCTATGTAGTTATGAATTTGACATGGGGCTTTGGGTATGAAATCCTGATATCATCTTTAAACACAAGCAATTGAGGTACAGTGTATGCTTACAAGATACACATCATAATTTAGTCAAAAGTTTTAAATTTCTTTACACCTGAGAAATGTATTGATTGAACTTATTGTAACAATAATATTTTTTGAGTTATATTATGGATGAAATGTAAATATTCACAATTTAGTTGACAGCTGAAACATCTTGTTCTTTTCCTATTCTCTCTTTTTGTGGGGGGAGGGGGGTGTCTGATCTAAGGTTTCTATTATGTGACATTCAACTTCAGCCACAACTCAGAACAGAGGTACATCTAAAATTTGGCAAAGACTCAAACGCTGAGATATTTCACCAAACAGGCCCATAGCTTTTCCACTGACCTCTCTCTCATACCAATTTGCTGCCTCAAACACACTGGTGATGGAATTTACTGGTGTTAGTTCATCTGTGTATGTCTTTACTTTAATCCTGGCATTGTAGGTCAAGGATAAGAACATGTAGACCAACTGGAAAAACACCAAAAAAAACAACAGGATTCTTACATATCCCTCGACAGGCTACCTCTCATACCACAGGCATTGATTAGGTAATTTTTGTGGAACCGATTTCCTGCATGCAACAATTATTATGAAACATATTGCATTATTTTAATTTGCAATGACAAGGTTAATCCTTTTTCATAGTATTTTAATTGTTGACCATACCTTTTTAAAATACTATGCCCAAAACAGTCTTATCTGCTTTGTAGGCCTTTAATATCATGTGTCAATTGAGAAATGAAATATTGTAAAATAACATAATTATATCTGAACAGGTTAAATTGTATATCTCGGATTTAGGATGAAAAGACAACACAAAGTCACAAACACTTATCCTTCACCCCAACTCTTCCCATATTTGCATGGCACTGTAGAATAGCAAGATAAGGGTTAAACAAAACTTTCGCTGGGGATATAATGAACTTAACTGAAATATTTAAGTTTTATTCAGCGTCTGCATTTAACAAACCTATGGCAAAATCTACTCACTTTTGCATAGGGTATAGATTCACAGGCAGAAAGTCGCTAATTATGTTTTTAAAGTTTTATCAAAATGACAATGAATGATCAAATGAAATTGTTTAAATCATAATAAATGATACAATAAAACAAACCTAAATCAATTTGAAGTAAAATAAAACAAAATTCACTACTTATTGATTTCAGAAGGCTGAATCTGGGAAAAACACTTTCTATTCTAGCTTGCAAAGATAATTGTATAAATGTATCCAATAATGTATAAATGTATCCAATGTATTTTCAATGACCTTTGGTTTTCTGATTGGATCTTCATGGAATTCTTTACATAGGTAGAGCCTGGCAAAGGGAAAAAGTGATAGAGTAAGAAATCTAAAATTTGCCACACATCTGAAATTCGCCACATGTGAAAATACTAATAAAATAAATGAATTGTGGTGAGATTTGTTGACTGTATAGTAAATTAAGGTTTTTTGAACTGAAAAATACCAATTTTTAGACAAAAACATCATTTTCTTCATAAAATTAACTAAGGTTTTAGAGGTGGCGAATTTTAGATTCCTGGCGAATTTTAGATTTTCTTACTCTAACATTTTGAGAAAGATTCAGATCACATTCTTGATACCAAAAAAATCTCAAATTTTTAAAATGCCCACTGGTGGAGATCTGTGCTCTATGAGTGCCTTTTAGTTTAGTTTTTTTTTAAAAAGTTACAGAACAATATACCTACAAGCAAATGTCAATGTTTTACTTGCACATACTCGGATGCAACCTGAACTGTCTACCATTGGTGTCCTCAATAAAGTAAGTAGTTATATAATGAAGCTTAAGCATTTTGTGAATTCACCATCATTACATTGATCTCACAACTTCAATGACACTGAAATTACAAGACAACAACTGTCAGAATGATGTGATTCCAGTGTTGAATTGTACACAAAAGCATTGCTTTACCACACACTAGGGGCGGCACGACTACCTGACTAATCGACAACAGTTAGAATAGTGTTATTTACCGGTTGATACTTTCAAGTATGAATAATCGCTCAATGTAGTAAAAGATGGTAGAAGGTCTGAATCTGTCAAGTATGTCCATATTGTCACATAAAATAAGTTAAAATCCAACATCAACCACATTTTCTGTACTGTTTATGCATTCACGTAAAACCGGAAGTACCAAATAACTCTTATATCGCCCATTTCCTGTATGAGAAAAATGCATCAGAAGTTGCAGGAAAATAGCAAATTTGCTAATTTTACAGATTATATACATATATTTTGATTTTATTTAACATATTTATCATTTTCAATGCCTTTTACAATATGAAACTTAAGATTTTTGGTAGTTTTATAAATTCGACGGTTATTCGATGACAACACAAATAATACTTGGCGATTAGCCGACATGAAATATTTGGAGTCGTGACGTCCCTACCACACACTAACCTCAAATCGATTAACTCTTGTTGGGACATCCACACAAGCACATTCTACCATTACTGTGAACTGAGCATTCATATGTTCCCTTAAAAATGTCACCACAGGTACAATTCCAGAAGGGTGGATCATCACCTGTCAGGTATAAACTCTCTTTATATAGAACATGACTTTAAGAAACATTGCCTGGATACATGAACACTAGGGAGCAGAAGCACTGTTCACATACCTTTCCAAATGATAGGTAGCATATGTATCTGGACAAAGTAGTTTTTTCGAATAATTATAACAGATGAACACCTGTAGATTATAGATACCATTCATCTTGTAACTTTTCCATTGAACTTTATCATAATATATAATTCCTGGTTAAATATACTGTAAAAGTATTTTTTGGTCCCTTGAAATTATATTTTATAAGGTTGTACTTTACTACTGAGACCAACAACTGGTTTATACGGTTAGTTTTCATGGCATAATGTAATAACAAGGTAAACCACTCCAGATTGCTGTGTATAACCTTAACTTACATCGAGTTCATCTCCATTAACCAGTTCCACTTTTTGTACATATTTTGGCAAGCACTCAGCCACATAACCACCATACTCTTGAAGTGTCTGCTTAACCATTGGGTCCACACGCCGAATTGTTGCTGTAAAAGTACAGACATAAAATAAACTTATATACTATGAATTTTTATTTTGATAAGCACTTACAAATTCAAAAGCACTGATATTTATTTGATACACAGTGCAATCACTAAGCTACATAATAAAGATAGAAAAAAATAGTATCAGAGATGCCCGTACCACACAGCCTGGGGAAATAGTTTTCAACACCATGAGATACAGAAGTAGTGAAACAGTACACAGACTGGGATACTTTCAGAGCAGTGTCAGTGTCCAAATAATGTTTAAGTAGAGAAAATAACATTTAAGAGAAAGAAACTGCATGTAAAGATTAAGTATTAAAACAGGACAATTCATTAAACTAAAAATTATGAAGCCTTAAGATTTCTCCCACTCATGGTGGAATTATGGTTTCAATGTTTTGAATATTACAGATGTGGCAATACATGCTTTTATATGGAGTTGGGGCAAAACCTGTGGCTCACTTGATGCAATACCATCTGTTACAATGGGAAGTTGCAAAAGTAAAACCCTTAATGAATTGTAATATGACTTTAACAGTGCTTAATCTACATCAAAATACACCCAAAGGTGCAACAACCAAAATTCAAGTAAAAAGATATGCGAGATATAAGAGTGATAAAATAGCATCAGATATCCCCGTAGAGAGATAAACTAGCATCAGATATGCAACATTAATGGTCCAATCCAGGTCACACCATGACGTTGCACACATATAACCCCCGACCGATGTCCCTACCAAATATCAACTTCCTACACATCATGGTTTCCGAAATATAGCCCAGACAAGCCATTATAGGTCAAGGTCACTACAGCAAGGTCAAAGGTCAAATCAAGGTCACACCATGACGTTCCACACCTACACCGCCTAACCAATGTCCTTACCAAGTATCAACTTCGTACACCTTATTGTTACCGAGATATTAACCGGACAGGTTTCTATAGGTCAAGGTCATTACGGCAAGGTCAAAGGTCAAATCAAGGTCAGACCATGACGTTGCACACCTACAACCCCTAACCAATGTCCCTACCAAGTATCAACTTCCTACACCATACAGTTTCCGAGATATAGCCTGGGCAAGATTTTATAGGTCAAGGTCACTACGGCAAGGTCAAAAGTCAAATCAAGGTCAGACCATGATGTTGCACACCTACATCCCCTAACCAATCTCCCTACCAAGTAACAACTTCCCACAAATTACGGCTTCAGAGATATAGCCTGGACAAGATTTTCAAACTCAAGGTCACTACTTTTTTTTTTTTTTTTTTCCTAGGATCAATTTATTTACCCTTTTGTAACACAGTGCATTTGGGACTGGGCAGGCGAGGGTAGCAAACCCACCATCAGTCCCTTTACAGTGCCATTCATACAGAGTATGAAACTTTTCGTGGTTACAAACATGTATTTTCAGACAAAAACAAATATTAATATAACTTATGAAAGACAGAAATGTTTTACATCTGGCTGGGCAGCCATAAAACTCCCACCTGCAGGGGGGACAGCCTCAGGTGTAAGAGAAGGCCGGCCACCCAGTCTTACACATAATATTAGTAGACATACAAATTTGATGCTTCAGCAATACATTTTAACATTTATCTAACAAGACAGGAGCTGCGAGCATTGGGGAAACAAAGATACACAATAGACACAAAGTTATACAAAGTATAATACATATACATCTTCATTCATAGTTTCACCGCACCGTTGGTACCAAGCTTGTCAACTGTTCTCTGACTGAAGGTGCTGCCCTGCTGGTTTCAAAAAGGCTATAGTCTCTCCTTTGATTAAAAAGTCTTCACTACCACCTGATGAATTAAAAATTATCGACCTGTCTCCGGCCTGAGCTTTCATCTCCAAACTTGTTGAACGTGTAGTGGTTTCCCAGTTAAATGACCATGTCACCTCCAATGGTCTTGAAAATGTTAGTCAGTCTGCCTATAAGCAAGGTCATTCGACTGAAACCGCACTACTGTCTATTAAAAACAAAGTCCACCTTGCTCTTGCCAGAGGTGAAGCTACTGCTGTTGTTCTCTTGGACCAATCAGCAGCATTCGACACCACTGATCATAGTACGCTCATTGAATGTTTGAGTTCCTGGTTTGGTGTTGGTGGTGTGGTTCTGGACTGGTTTAGGTCGTATCTTTCTGACCGCTATCAGTGCATCAAGATCGGCTCTGTTTTGTCTGATGCTAAAAGGCTATTGTATGGTGTGCCCCAGGGCTCTGTCTTGGGTCCGATCCTTTTCTCATTATACACTACACCCCTAAGCAAGGTTATTCAGAATCACCCTGGCATACATTTCCACTTTTATGCGGATGACACGCAGTTATACGTTCATCTTATACACAAGCATGCCACTCTGACCTTTGAAAGGCTGAAAAACTGCTTGGATGATGTTAGAAAGTGGCTCTCGATAAACAAGCTCAAACTCAATCCTGATAAGACAGAGTTTATTCTGTTCGGTTAAAAAAAATGACCGTACAAAACTTGGCAAATTTTTCCCAGTCAATATACTTGGTACCCTCCTGTCACCTGCTGAGGCAATCAGGAACCTTGGTGTCTGGTTTGATTCAGATTTTTCCTTTTCTTGACATGTCAGGAATATCTGCAAGGCTTGTTTTGTTCATATCAGGGATTTAAGGCGACTCAGAGGGTATCTTACACGTGAAGCTTCTCTCTTGGCTGCAAATGCCTTGGTTGGAAGTCGGCTTGACTACTGTAATTCTCTTTTCAGAAGTCTCTCTGCTCTTGACCTTCGTAGGCTCCAATGTGTTCAGAACAGTCTAGCTAGAATTGTGGTGAATACCACCAAGTACTCACATATCACTCCTGTAAGAAAGAGTCTTCATTGGTTGCCTATCATGCATCGCTCTATTTTCAAGGTCGCTCTTCTGGTGTACAAGTTTTTACATAGCGGCCATCCAAAATACTTCGAACCTTTTCTTAAACCTAGACACAGTATGTACAGAACGCGTAGAAGTCAATCTCAGGGTGTTTTGCTTGAGGTCCCACATTTTGCATCAATATACAAGCTTAGTTTTGCATACGATGCTCCGATGATTTGGAATGATCTCCCTGATGACGTACGCTCAGCTAAATCTCTCTCCTCATTCAGGAAGAAGTTGAAAACTTACCTCTTTCAAAAAGCCTACCCACCCTAGTTTTTTTCCTCTGTTTTTCTTTTCGTCTTTCTCTGTGGTGCCCACCCCTGCAATGTCTCTGATTTAACGATTACGATCTCTGATTTTTGGCTTTATGCGTCTTAGAGTCTGTCAATAGATAGAGATTGAGCGCTATAAAAGTACTATAAGAATTAGAATTAGTTTCATATTTTCCATTAGGTAGGCTTTTGCATTCATTCAGCCATTACTCGTCACTTTGGATCTTTAAGTTTACTAATAATTTGTAATTTTCTTTTTAAATGATATACACCACTGCAATATGAACTTCAGTAGCACAATTTCAAGATAGGTATTTATACATTTAATTTAAATATTTAATACACATTTTTATATTATCTTTAGTTTGAAAAGAAAACAAAGTACCTTTAATTTAAATGATGAAGCATACAGTTAATTATATTTTCCAAATTTTGACTTTGGGATGTAGAATATACAAGTTGATACACTTCCTTATAGAATATTAATTTTTTCTTTATTTCAAGCTTTATATCACATGTAGTGTACTGAATATTGTCAAACGATGACTTACACCAAACACAAAAAAATTGAATATGCAACAATTGCTATACATAAATGTTTATTCAACCTCGCATAGTCTTTAGTTCTAATTCCCAGAATTACATGACTTAACTTTATGTTCATGCTGAGGCAATTACTGAATGTTACCCAAATTGGTTTTATCCTGCTACATTCATACAACATATGAGTTATGCTTTCTTTTGTAATACAATATTTGCAAATGCTTGAAACCTTGGAATTCCATTTACTAACAATATACCCACATGGTAAAATATCTAATAGAATTTTATATTTAAACTCACACAGTTTTTTATATTTGATAGGATAAAAATTATTACAGTAAATATTTGACCATTCATTGTGGCTTAATGATATGTTTAAAATTCGTTCCCACTTTTTTTCAGAGTAAGGTCGCACATTTTTCTTTTTGAGAAAGAGATGATAAATATCTCTTGATTTAATTAAATATGGATTAATTAAAACTTTCCTATGGTAGAAGTTAACATTAAGAAATAATTTTTGTTGCATGTATTTGCAAATAGTGCTATCAATTTTGGAGACAACTTTGCCAACTGTTTTCTTTAAAATAGTCAACTCAATCAACCAATTCCTCTTGTTTAAAAGTTTTGTAAAAATTTCGTCAGACTGTAGCCACTTCCCATCTTTAGTAAATAAATCTTTGACAAATACGAAGCCACTTTCAATCCAATGTTTGAAAAATAAAGTCTTCTGCTTTGATTTAAAATATTCATTGCCCCAGATTACTTGAGACATAATATCACTAGGTTTTAATTCAGCTAAGGGTTTTATTATTTTGCACCTATTGTATGCTGTAAAAACATCTTAGTAAAATTGTGAGAAATTATTAATTATTGGTTCTGATAGATTTTTAAAGTTTATTTTCAAAATGTGTGTTAGGTGTAATCCTGTGTTACATAAGTACAGGCTAATAATGTCTTTAAGTTTGCCATCATCATTTATTATTTTGGACACCCATGCAGCTTTTAAAGATAACACTTTTGACTCAATATCTATCAAACCTATTCCTCCATTGCTATGGCTATTGATTAAAACATTCTTTTTAATCTTATGGACCTTTCCCCACAGAAATTTAAAAATGATCTTTTCTACTGTTTTTATGACATTAGTTGGTACTGGTAGAAGTGAAAACAAGTATACCAGATTTGGTAAGGCTATAGTATTAATAATTTGTATTTTCCCATACAAAGTAAATTTCCTAGTGCTCCACCACAGTAACAATTCTTCAAGTTTGGCAATTTTCTTATTCCAGTTTAAAGTGTTACAATTTTCTTTATCAGTTCCAATATAGATTCCCAGACATTTTATTGGATTGGAGCTGAAAGTTATTCCCTCAACGCATTGGGGATTGTTCTGTAATGGACCAAGCCACAGCCCATTACATTTTGCAATGTTTAGTTTGAGACCAGAAACTGATGAAAATTCTTTTAAAATAAAAATAGCTTGAGATACTGAACGTTCATCTGACAATGTAAGTGTTGCATCATCAGCATATAATGTAATACAGGATTCCAACTGATATAACTTTATACCAGAAACATTGGGGCTTTTAGTAATTTCATTAGACATGTATTCAATGCAGAGTATGAATAGTAAGGCTGAGACAGCACACCCTTGTCGTATTCCTCTTTCCATGACTGATTCTTTTGACAGGACACCATTATTTTTTACACAGAATGTGGGTTTATTATAGAATATTTTGATCCATTGTATAAATGACTTTCCAAAACCATATTTTTCTAAGGCAAGAAAGAGAAAATTCCAATTTAATGAATCAAAAGCCTTTTCAAAATCTAGGCAAACAATTGCACCAGGTATGTTGTTATTTTCACAATTATCAATGATATCACTAATTAGTCTAGCATTTAGCTCTATATATCTTTCCTTTATATAACCACTCTGATCTTTAGAAATTAATTTTGAAAGAATTTGTTGTATTCTTTTAGCGAAAACTGATGTCAAAATTTTGTAATCATAATTGCTTAAGCTTATTGGTCTATAATTAGTCAGTAAGTTTCTATCTCCTTTTTTGTGAATTAATGCTAAAACAGCTTTACGTGTTGAGATTGGCAAGATGCCTTTAACAAATGTTTCCTGCAACATATTCACATAAGCTTTTTCTAAGTTTGGCCAAAATTTCTTATAGAACTCAGGAGTCAGACCATCAATACCAGGTGATTTATTAGCTTTAAGACTTTCAACGGCTTCACGAAGTTCAATTTTTGAAATTGTATTATCACAAAACTTTTATCATTAAGTTTGCTTCTTGGTTCATTTTTCTGTAAGTAGGTCTTTATTTTGTCTATTGGTATGTTTCTGTCCTTGTACAGACTTATATAAAAACAATTTCTGAAAGTATCTTACTACATTTACAAAGCTATCGCCAACCTTTATTTCCCGTATTACATTACTGGCTTGTCTTTGCTTTTCTAACCCCAAGAAATATCTGGATCCTACCTCTCCTTCTTTAATCCATTTGGCCCTTGATCTGATGCAATATCCCTTAGCTTTATCATTGTATCTTTTATTTAAAATAATTTCTAATTCTTCTTTTCTTAAATATAATGATTGGAGTGTATTTCTATCAGCATTATCCAAGGTGTTTTGCATCATATAATGAGAAATATCCTTATTAATAGTATCCAATTCTAATTGCATATCATTACAGTTGTCTATCAATATTTTAGCTTTTGCTTTGCAGTAATGTATACTAAATTCTTTAATATTAACCTTTAAAATTTCCCATAAGAGTTGATGTGAATCTAATCTCAGGTAAGTATTCATTGTGGAATTTATTGTCTCATGGATACCTTTTATATACTCTACATCTTTTAATACACTATTGTTTAATTTCCAATATCCCTTTCCTTTCTGATGGGTTGTTAATGAAAATGTTATTTTTATAGCACTATGATCAATTACATTTATATCTCGTACTGGTTGGGTAATTTGTATATTTTTAAATTTAAATGATGAATTTTTACCTATCATAAAGTAGTCAAGTCTACTGTGGGATTTATTTTTTTATCAAAGTATGTAAATCCTGGATTAGATGGGTATTTAGTATTCCAGCAATCTATTAAGTTACAAGATTGTAACATTTTGTTTACAGATCCAGTGCTACGGTCTGTTTTAGCAGCTACTGGTAACCTGTCAATAACCCTTAGGCAAGTGTTGAAGTCTCCACCGACAATTAAGTTGTTTAAATTATCACAGTGTGTTTTTATCATTTTTATCACCAACTTAAAGAAGTTTATTTTGTCAGATTCATTATTAGGAGCATACAAAGATACCAGAGATAAAATTTCTCCAGCAAGCTCAACATTTACAATGATAAGTCGTCCATCTGTCGAAGAATAAGAACCAAGTATATTTCTAGCAAAGTTTTTGTTAAAGAGTATAGCCACTCCTCTACTGTGAGAGGAGTCAGTCAAAGATAGCTTAACTTTCCCTTCCCAGCTTGCTCTCACATATGGCTCTAGTTTGTCAGTACAGAATGTTTCTTGTAACATTATAATATCCATTTTTTGATTTTCAAACCAAGAAAACACTTTTCTTAGCATAATTGTTTAACCCACGACAGTTGTATGACAGTATTTTAATTTCTTGAGACATTGTCATATTTACACATTTTTACAAAAATAGCAATAGAACAATATACAAATACAAAAAAATAACGCATTCTAAAACTTACTATATCACAGCATGCAAAATACTAGTGCTGGGAGATCGCCATGACTTTACCTGTCGATGTTCGTATCGGAGATTTGTGAGCAAACTTCGAACATTTCCGATCATGGAGTAGAAATTGAAAACCAGGCAGAAAAATCAAATATTAAATAATAACAGGTGAAATACACACAAATTACGATAAATATAACCAAAATATAATATAAAAGCCATTCACAGACGTCTCCCTCACTAACAGACCATGCTTTATGTATCTCCACTTGTGATTGGCTAATTTTATGATTACCCTGACAACAGTGGGAAAACCCCAATGTGTTTCCATTTACGTTAGATTTATTGCATTCACGGCTTGTTTTGTCATTTTAACTGATGACTATTTCATATTTTTACCAAATATTAATACAGTTGGTGTTTTATTGTGACCAAAAGGCTACAAAGAAATGAATTTAGCAAACATCGTTTGTACTTAAATTTTACCGGTCATTGATTGGCAGTGAGCCAGCGAGCGATAATACCGAAGTTTGCAAACATCGTCCCAGCACTACAAAATACTGTTCATTCTGAGTCACTTTCATCACTTTGCTGTGTAGAGTATGATTCCTGTGTTTATTCTGTTTCATCTTTTTCTTGTGGTTTTCTCTTATTTCAGTCAATAGCTTTCCCATGATGTTCGTTCCTGGCCAACTACTCTTTTTTACCAGTAAGGATTGTTCTTTTGTAAGTCCTGTTGACCAGTATGTATCTCCTGGCACACCTTCGGCTAGAACCTAGTCTGCATGCATGAGCCCTTCACAAAATTCCTTGCAGCTCTTCATCTTTTCAGACAGAATTTCTGACATCACACTCTCTTTCCTGTTTGTCCAGTTTGGGTTGTATGGCAGGGCTTTGGCTTCTATCTTTGCTTGAAGTGCAGAGTTTGCTTGAAGAATTCTCTCAGCTATTTTGTTCTTTCCTGCTTGCTGTGCTTTTGCATACTGATAAGCATGCTCAGCTGATTTATGTATTATCCCAAAAACTCTAACCTCACAGGGAAAGAAGTTCCTTAGAGGGTTTTCTTTGCCCGAAAATACAGTAACTGTCTTGTGTGGTTGCTTGGCAGTGCCAGAACATTTAGGGTCTCCTGGGCTATGACTTTCCATCTTGCACACAACACAAACTTGCTCATTTGTGCACTGTGATCTGGAGTGTCCTTCCTGTAAGCAACGCGTGCACTTGATCACTCAGGTTTTGGTTGCCCTCTGTGATAGATGCGTACTTTAAAGTCCCCAATCCAGGTAACTCTTGGCAATGGATCACTGAAGCTGTCAACAAAAACTGTTCGATCACCATTTAACCATTCGGTTAACTCATTCTGATCATTTCTAGCCTTTGCATATTCAACTGGTGACCTCAATTTTATCCCTTGTGTCATTAAGAACTTTTCATGTCAAATTTTAAACTTCAAAAATCAAACAATTTAATCTTCTTTTCAGTACAATAGAAGTATCTTCTTATTCTATATTAAACTATAAACCTTATTATTCAAAAATGTTCCAGTTGTTTTGTTGTCACTTCATGTATTTTAAACAAACTTTACAGAGTGACAAAAACAGGTCTTCTGTACAGAATATTTTGACCTGTTGACCAAATATGCATTACAAACTCAATTATTTGTTTGTTGCCTTTCTGTATTAAAAATGTTATCCTTTACAGTAATTATCAAATGGCCCATCAGTGATGCTACTAGGTTTTTATATTGTTTTTACTGATTACCACTGCTACCAGTTATGGTCTATACTGAATAACTCGGAACTTTTTTCTGTTTTACCTCAGTTTAACCTGAATGGGAAGGAAAATATTTTCAGACACTTTGACTCAACCTTAAACTAAACTTAAGGTCACATTCAAAACCTGAGAAAGACACCCGTCATTGCACTGCCAGTGCATTCAAACTTTGCACGTACAAATTAACATTATTAATATTATACAATTAGATTTAAAAGAAAATAAAAAGATCATAATTTTGAATTCCCTCTTGTTTTGTAGAGTCATATTAATTGTTGTAGTGTATGTCAATTCCATAAGGCCATGAAAATATGCCATCAATTTGGTCAACTAATATAAATACAGATCATTGTCACATGCATGTAGGGTAGAGAATATTACTGGCAACAAGAAAAAATTTATTTATCAGACTTGCTTGCTCTCAAAAAAAAAAAAATAATAAATAAAAAAATAAAAATAAATAAATAATCAAAAACAAAACACATAGTTACGGTTTAACTGTGTAGATGATTGATTGGTTGACTGCAATCTACAGGCAGTAAATCTGCTTGCCAACTTCATACCTGAAAATAAAGAAAGTTTTCAGTGCTTGGATAACTGCAAACACTAGTGTAAACTAGGCTCACTTTTTACTCCATAGTTTCCAGTCATTATCATCTCTTTCCTATGACATGAGAATTTGTTAGAAACTGTAACATGATGATCATGTTAATAGTTGGGGTGGTGGACCAATTCACACCCAAGCACCCATGATTTTCCTTAAGATCTGTACTTTCTTAAAAGAAACTATGTGTACCACTTTATGGATAATTTTAAAATGATCATATACACTGATAATTCATTGAGTACCTGTGATTGGGGGTGTGAATAGGTACATCGGTGTGAATTAGTTCACCACCACTACAAGGCTAATATTAATATTGGCGCTGGCCAGTCATTCGGAGGGATTGTACCACGGATGTCCTGGGAATTTCTTCCCCCTGGGGGTGAATATCCTAAGAATATCTTGACCCCCAGGGAGAGGATCTAGGAACTTGTCAATATCTAGGATTCATGTGTGCATAGAAATGTTCTACTAATAATACCAGTGATAGAAGCATTTATATAGCGCAAAATTGGTGAACATCCTCTAACACACAGGAAACCAAAAAGGGACAGTCCTTAACCATAGCAAAATCGTAACCCAGCAAGCACACATCAGGGGAGGGTGACTATGGTGGTGTGTAAGCTAGTCTAAACAGGTAAGTCTTAAGTTGGCTTCTAAAACTTCAAGTTGTTTGTTGTGATCTGACACTAGATGGGAGCCTGTTCCATTCCACCGGCACAGCAGTGGCAAAACCACGTCTGCCTATGGCCTTCCTAAGACGGATTGAGGAAACTGATAATCAGTTCCCACATGTGAGACTACTAGACTTGATCAGGGATGACAAATAGGGGGGCTAGGAGAGGTTTCTGGCTTTGAAGAAAAGGAGGTTGATCAGAATATGATATGATATGGGAAACCAGTGGAGTTTTTCTATGTAAGGTTTGAAATGACTCATTTTGTCCACTTTGAAAACAAAATGGCAAAGCGCATTTTGGACTTCATGAAGTTTAGCAACAATGCCTTTGCTGGCCCCATACAGTAGGGAACTACATAGTCCAACCGACTACTGACCATAGGATTTGCCAGAAGAACTGTAGTCTCAACAGTCAGAAATTTACGGCTATGTCAAAAATCCCTAAGGTGATAACAGCAGGCACAGCAAACCTTGCCTACATGACTGTCAAAGGTGTCTTCTGAGTCAAAGGTAACACCGAAAGTTTATTTCTTCTGCTGGCGTTATAGAGCTTTGAAGGAATTTAACAGGACATTTCGGTATAAGTGACTCGCTGGTATGTTTATTGCTAATGATAATGAATTCAATCTTGTCAGGAATAAATTTCAATTTCTGATCATTCATCCACTCCTGAACTGAAATAACGCACTCGGTCAACTCTGCCATACTGGAGTCAAAGTTCGTAGAGTCTAATGCCAAGTATATTTGGGTGTCATCAGCGTAGATATAGTGTGTGACCTTAAAACTTGAATGGGCCTAGAACTGAACCTTCTGCTGGCGCTATAGAGCTTTGAAGGAATTTAACAGGACATTTTGGTAGATTAAGCGCTATAAAAGTACTATTAGAATTAGAACCTTGGGGACACCAAAAGGGAGTTGGAAAGCCTCAGAAAACTTGTCCTCTTAATTGAATTTTCTGCTTGCGATTTTTGAGGCAAGAAGCTTTCCATGTCAATACAGAACCATCAACTCCAAACAAGTCTTCTAGACAATCATGTAAGATGGCGTGATAAATGGTGTCGAAAGCTGTGGACGGATCTAACAATGTCAGAGCAACTACCTCCCATGAATCCACAGATGTAGATATATAATTTTGGATCTTGAGGACTCTTGTCTCAGTTGAGTGAAAACTAGTGTATGCTGACTGGTAGGTAGGGTGTATCTAGAAGGAAAGTTGGAGGTGAGGCATGTTACTGCAAAATTACTGTACCTCTGAGGTATGTTATCTCTATAGGGCTAATTAGGGCCATGTTTGGGCTATTCAGGGCCACAGAGTCTAGGGTGGCACAAGGCCTTGTTTGTGAGTAATAGAGGATCAAAGTACATCAGGCAGGGTATATCTAGAAGGAAAGTTGGAGGTGAGGCATGATACTGCAAAATTACTGTGCCCCTGAGGCATGTTATCTCTATAGGGCTAATTAGGGCCATGTTTGGGTTATCCGGAGCCACATAGTCTAAGGTGGCACAAAGCCTTGTTTGTGAGTAATAGAGGACCAAAGTTCGCCAGGTAGTGTATATCCAGAAGCAATGTTATAGGTGAGGCATGTTACTGCAAAGTTACTGTCCCCTGAGGCATGTTGTCTGTATAGGGCTAATTAGGTTTATGTTTGTGCTATTCAGGGCCACAGAGTCTAGGGCGGCACAAAGCCTTGTTTGTCAGTAATAGAGGACCAAAGTACGTCAGGTAGGGTATATCTAGAAGGAAAGTTGAAAGTGAGGCATGTTACTGCAAAAATTACTGTGCCCCTGAGGCATGTTATCTCTATAGGGCTAATTAGGTCCATGTTTGTGCTATTCAGGGCCACAGAGTCTAGGGTGGCACAAAGCCTTGTTTGTCAGTAATAGAGGACCAAAGTACGTCAGGTAGGGTATAGAAGGAAAAGTTGGAGGGGAGGCATGTTACTGCAAAATTACTTTGCCCGTGAGGCATGTTGTGGCTACAGGGCTAATTAGGGCCATGTATGGGCTATTCAGTGCCACTGAGTCTAGGGTGGCACAAAGCCTTGTTTGTGAGTAACAGAGGACCAAAGTTCGCCTGTTAGTGTATATCTATAAGCAAAGTTGAAGGTGAGGCATGTTGCAGCCAAATTACTGTGCCCCTGAGGTATGTTATCTCTTATAGGGCTAATTAGGGCCATGTATGGGTTATTCAGGGCTACATAGTTTAGGGTGGCACAAAGCCATGTTTGGGAGTAATACTGGGCTGAAGAGGGCCATGTTACGGCTATTCAGGGCCACAGGGTGTAGGGTTGGATGTAAGGTCTCCTTTGGGGGTAATATTATCTGATTGTGACTATATATATATATATATGGCTGAATATTGTGCTAGCCCAATATTGGGCTGGCAACATACAGTATACACGCAAACACGGTTCTGCGGCCATATTGAAATACATCGAGAGCACTGGTTTTGGAGTGTAAATAAACGCATGTGTATGTTCTTTATACACTGAATGAATCGAGGAATCCTTTAATAATTTAAAGAATAACATTGGTTTTAATTGTTATTTTATGTCTAGTTTTTGCTTCTGACTTAAATATTAAGATACATTTGTTGGTGTCTGTGCACCACATTTTCCGTGGGTTTAAATTAAATTATACTGTAATATTGAGAAATTTTGCTTGCATTAATTGTTTTATTATTGGAAATAGGTGTTTTAATAAATGTCACGGAAAAATGATTTTACAGAGAAGTGTTGCTTGACACATTGAATTTTTTGTGATAAATGGATGATTATCTTAAAAAAGAAAATTATATTTTTGCTATTGCCAACTTGTCACATGACTCCATCTTATTCAGATAGTATATTAATCAATATAAATTACATTTTGATGAGCAATATTTTTTAAAGGTGCAATTAACAGCATCTGCAAATTGACATATTAGCATGTAACACCAAAGCTCAACTCAAAATATTTTAAATATTTTTGGCTTTAAAATATGTTTTAAAACTAAAAGTATTTATTTCTGTTCTGTGGCTTTGAAATATATATATATATTTCTATTCATTAACCATGTTATATATTTGAAATTAATTTATAAGAGTATTTATGGAAATCAGACATTTTTCATAGCATGAAAACCCCATGGATCACCATACACTATCAGTGCTATCCATTTACCAGATATAAAGCATGGACACAGCCCTACACAGCAGACCAACAAGGGTCCCAAATGGGTTCTCATATGAGGCCTATATGAGCTCCTTGTATTCTTTTTTATATGGGTAATACATGGACCCCATGCGGGGACCATATTGTAAGATAAAATGGGTCAAACATGGAACCAATATGTGGTTTGAATCTGGGCCCCAGATAGGTTTTGCAAAGAGTTTTTGGATGAGGCCAATATGGATTATTTATATGTGTAATAGATGGGCCTCACCTGAGGACCATATTGCGAAATAAAATGGGTCCAACACGGGCTAACCTGTGATTTGAATATGAGCCCCAGATGGGTTTTGCAAATAATTTTTTGGTAAGAGCAGTATGGCTTCTGTATACTGGTCGTATGTGGGCTTAACAATTCTTGGTATGATAGAACAGATCAGGATCCTGCATTGGTCCCACGCAGGTTCCACATATGGGCCCCTAGCTAATGGTTTCGGAAATGGCTTTCAATTGGACCAGTATGGATTATGTATTATAGGTGATCTGCAAGCCCAACATGGGCTGTATGATAAAATGGATCAGGTCTTGCATTGGTCCTACAAAGGTTCCAGATGATTTTCAATGAGACCAAGATGACCTTTCTATATGGGACAGATAAAGGTGACATATGGACACATGACCCCACTTGACATTGAAAATGGGATCAAAGGTAAAATTCAAATATGTGGAAAAAGAGTATAAGGCCATGACTTCCTTAAGTTGTTTTCTTATTCTTAATAGTGTCTACTGAAACCCCACCATAGAAACCCCACCATTCTCAACACCATGAGATATAGAAGTAGTCAAAGAGTACACAGTCTAGTCAACAACTCATTACCACAAGTTGACAACTCATTACCACAAGTTAGAAAGTCGTTCCCACAAGTTAGCAAGTTGTTTCCAAAAGATAGCAAGTTGTTCCCACAAGTTAGAAAGTCGTTCCCACAAGTTAGAAAGTCATTCCCACAAGATAGCAAGTCATTCCCACAAGTTACCAAGTCGTTCCCACGAGTTAGCAAGTTGTTCCCACAAATTACCCGGTCGTTCCCACAACTTACCAAGTCATTCCCACAAGATAGCAAGATGCCTGTTTTATGGCACTTTCTTTGGTTTATTTATTTATTTTATTTATTTGGCGTTTTATGTCACTTTCAACACTGTATAGGTCATATCACGATGGGTAGTTGAAAGGGCAGAGGAAACCAGTACATACAGTTCGTTAGGGTTCTGTACTGTAAACTGCCGACCAACGGCAAGCAACTACCAGCTTTGCCACTTGAGGCCGTGCCGGGAATCGAACCCCGGCCTCAGAGGTGGGAGGCGAGACTGCCACCGTGGCCCCAGCACTTTCTTTAGTCCATCTAAGATATTTTAGTATGTTACATTGGACTGGGTGCTTTTTGGCACAGCATACCTTGCAGTATCTCCACTGGATTCTCATACAAGCTATGTACCTGGATGCAGCAAAACTCAAAGTCAAAATCATTTGAAAGCACACATATATTTATTGTCACAGTAAAAACACATCTTCATACAACAATCATAACAAAATATAACGACAAATACACATTATTGAAACAAAACTTATAACTTTTTTCAGAGATAGATGGTATAGAGATATGGTAAATTGTATCACATGCGAAAACTCCATGATGCTAGGACTGCGGAACTGCTATATAATAGCCGCAGCTGTCATAATTCATCAGAATTTAGTAATGAATTCTACATTCAACACTGAGGAAGAAAGCAGCCAGGAGGAAGACAAAAGGAGCAGGAGCTACAACTAGACCTAGCGCATCGGAGAACCGATGCAAATTGTATCCACCATAAAGACAATGCACCAAAACCTCTAGTACCAATAACAAGCGAGTTATAAGCACTTTTAAGTTTGGCTATCCTCATTTGACCTTGAAGAGGGGCCCAAGGTCAAATCCGACCACACCAGAAGATTCCAAGTGCATGATTTCCTATATGTTGGTTTACCTCCGAAACATCTAGGACCAATAATAAGAGAGTTATAAGCACTTTTTAGTTTGGCTGTCCTCATTTGACCTTGACCGTGGGGCCCCAAGGTCAAATCCAACCACACCAGAAGATTCCCAGCAGATGATTTCCAATGTGTTGGTTTACCATCCCAAACCTCTAGGACCAATAATAAGCGAGTTATAAGCACTTTTACCTTTGGCTATCCTCATTTCACCTTGAAGGAGGGGCCCAAGGTCAAATCTGACCACACCAGAAGATTCTCAGCCCATGATTTTCTATATGCTGGTTTACCATCCCAAACCTCTAGGACCAATAATAAGCGAGTTATAAGCACTTTTAAGTTTGGCTATCCTCATTTGACCTCGAAGAAGGGGCCCAAGGTCAAATCCGACCTCACCAAAAGATTCCCAGCCCATGATTTTCTATATGTTGGTTTACCGTCCCAAACCTCTAGGACCAATAATAAGCAAGTTATAGGCACTTTTACCTTTGGCTATCCTCGTTTGACCTTGAAGGAGGGGCCCAAGGTCAAATCCGACCACGCCAGAAGATTCCCAGCCCATGATTTTCTAGATGTTAGTTTACCATCCCAAACCTCTACGACCAATAATAAGCGAGTTATAGGCACTTTTACCTTTGGCTATCCTCGTTTGACCTTGAAGGAGGGGCCCAAGGTCAAATCCGACCACACCAGAAGATTCCCAGCCCATGATTTTCTATATGTTGGTTTACCATCCCAAACCTCTAGGACCAATAATAAGCGAGTTATAAGCACTTTTAAGTTTGGCTGTCCTCGTTTGACCTTGAAGGAGGGGCCCAAGGTCAAATCCGACCACGTCAGAAGATTCCTAGCCCATGATTTCCTATAGGTTGGTTTACCATCCCAAACCTCTAGGACCAATAATAAGCAAGTTATAAGCACTTTTACCTTTGCCTATCCTCATTTGACCTTGAAGGAGGGGCCCAAGGTCAAATCCGACCACACCAGAAGATTCCCAGCCCATGATTTTCTATATGCTGGTTTACCATCCAAAACCTCTAGGACCAATAATAAGCGAGTTATAAGCACTTTTCAGTTTGGCTGTCCTCGTTTGACCTTGAATGAGGGGCCCAAGGTCAAATGAGACCTCACCAAAAGATTCCCAGCCCATGATTTTCCATATGTTGGTTTACCGTCCCAAACCTCTAGGACCAATAATAAACAAGTTATAGGCACTTTTACCTTTGGCTATCCTCGTTTGACCTTGAAGAAGGGGCCCAAGGTCAAATCCGACCTCACCAAAAGATTCCCAGCCCATGATTTTCTATATGTTGGTTTACCGTCCCAAACCTCTAGGACCAATAATAAGCAAGTTATAGGCACTTTTACCTTTGGCTATCCTCGTTTGACCTTGAAGGAGGGGCCCAAGGTCAAATCCGACCACGCCAGAAGATTCCCAGCCCATGATTTTCTAGATGTTAGTTTACCATCCCAAACCTCTACGACCAATAATAAGCGAGTTATAGGCACTTTTACCTTTGGCTATCCTCGTTTGACCTTGAAGGAGGGGCCCAAGGTCAAATCCGACCACACCAGAAGATTCCCAGCCCATGATTTTCTATATGTTGGTTTACCATCCCAAACCTCTAGGACCAATAATAAGCGAGTTATAAGCACTTTTAAGTTTGGCTGTCCTCGTTTGACCTTGAAGGAGGGGCCCAAGGTCAAATCCGACCACGTCAGAAGATTCCTAGCCCATGATTTCCTATAGGTTGGTTTACCATCCCAAACCTCTAGGACCAATAATAAGCAAGTTATAAGCACTTTTACCTTTGCCTATCCTCATTTGACCTTGAAGGAGGGGCCCAAGGTCAAATCCGACCACACCAGAAGATTCCCAGCCCATGATTTTCTATATGCTGGTTTACCATCCAAAACCTCTAGGACCAATAATAAGCGAGTTATAAGCACTTTTCAGTTTGGCTGTCCTCGTTTGACCTTGAATGAGGGGCCCAAGGTCAAATGAGACCTCACCAAAAGATTCCCAGCCCATGATTTTCCATATGTTGGTTTACCGTCCCAAACCTCTAGGACCAATAATAAACAAGTTATAGGCACTTTTACCTTTGGCTATCCTCGTTTGACCTTGAAGGAGGGGCCCAAGGTCAAATCCGACCACACCAAAAGATTCCCAGCCCATGACTTCCTATAGGTTGGTTGACCATCCCAAACCTCTAGGACCAATAATAAGCGAGTTATAAGCACTTTTAAGTTTGGCTGTCCTCGTTTGACCTTGAAGGAGGGGCCCAAGGTCAAATCCGACCACGCCAAAAGATTCCCAGCCCATGATTTCCTATATGTTGGTTTACCATCCCAAACCTCTAGAATCGATAATAAGCGAGTTATAAGCACTTATAAGTTTTGCTATCCTCGTTTGACCTTGAAGGAGGGGTCCAAGGTCAAATGTGACCACATCAGAAGATTCACAGCACATAATTTCCTACAGGTTGGCTTCACATTGCCAACCTCTAGGACTAATAATAAGGGAGATATAGGCACTTTTAAAGTCCGCTATGTGGGTTACTTCGGCACTCCGTGGATGACCTTGAATTAGGAGCTTCAAGGTCAAATGTGTGCAAGGTTATAGAGGACATGTTTATGTGTAATACATATCACCTATGAAGAGATTCAACCTTCTACCTATGAGGAACAGCCAGTACAAAAATGTAGATTATTTTCAAAGAAATGCCCCTGGCGGCCATCTTGTTTTTCAGAATGAGGCTATTTTCCTTCCCAGAGAAGCTTACCCCCCAATGAAGATATCCTGCAAATTTGGTGAACCTAGCTGCTGTTGTTTTCCTCTTAGAGTGTTAACGCCGAAAATCTCTCTACGCGCGGCGGCGGCGGCGTAGCGGACGCTAAACCAATGTATCCACCGGATGCTTCCGGTGGATACAATTAGCAGCCACAAGGTGTCCAGTAGTGAAGCCATGTATTCAGCAGTAAATACTGGTTTCAGCTAGATGGTGTCCAGCTACAAATAGCCGCCAATAACCACATATCAATCCATATGAATTCCAGTTACATATATCCACCAGTAGCCAGCTACAGCTGCCAGTAGCCACATATATCCATTTATATCATGATCTGCCATATTTTGCCACCAGTAGCTATCTACAGCCACCATAAGTTGGCCGCGGGTCGTAAGTTGGCCGCCACTCATTTAAATGTATCAAACAAACAAATGTGTTGTTGCACAGGTTTTAAAAGTGGTAGTGGTGGTGGACCAATTCACGACCGGGTACCAATTCACGCCCACCCCTAAATTTATCCAAGACAATCGCAGATAAACAATAAATTACAAATGTAAATGATCCATTAGATGATTATCTATGATGTGGTAAACATCTTCTCAATGAAAAATAATAAATCTTCAAGAAAATTGAGGGTGGGCGTGAATTGGTACCCGGGCGTGAATTGGTCCACCACCACTAGTTATAATAAATCTTATTAAAATAGACCATTCAAGAATGATACAGGCCTTTAGATTTATAGAAATTTCAAAATATGATGATGGCGGCCAACTTACGACCTGCGGCCAACATATGCAGGGAAGCAGTACAGTACAGTAGCCAAATATTGGGCTAACTTCACACCGGGCGAGTAGGTAGTAAAACGACAAACCAGGAACACTATTTTTTTTATGACTTTCTCAAAAAAAATAATTCTTAATTGTACATGTTACCATTGTTATTTATTCCTCTGAAAACACCAGAAAATCCATGTCTAACTAACTTTCCCCAAGACAGGGACAGTCGTGCCGCCATGTTTGTTTAGAGGTCAAGGTAGATCCATATTTTTCACCGAAAACTGTTTTTGTTGAAACATTCTACATCAAGGAGCTAGATGTTCTTGATCTAATGCTGAGTTCAGGCAGAAATTCACGAGTGGTGTGCACCACTCGTATGTACCAATGGAAAGCTTTGACTGTTCTTAAGTTAATCACAGCCTGTGTGTTTATATTTGGATCTAAACAAACAAAAATAAAAGCAATCGCAATATTTTCACTATCCACCATGTAAAATATGTACCCTGATATATTTCATTTGTTATACCTTTTCCAAGGTTATTAACAAAATCCAGAGTGTTAAAGCACTTTACCTGACATATTTTTCCAACGAAAGCACATATATTCTGCTTCTTTGCTGTCATTAGAGGTGAGGGACTCAAATTGGAAAGTTTCTGGAGCTACCCTGCACACTAGTGGTAAATACAAGCCGTGACACTGTTCTTGACAAATTTACATGCCTTGAACATATATTTATGACTGGCACAAATGCAGCTATAGAAATTGAATAAAATATTAGATTTACATGCAACTCGTGACCATGGCATCTCATGATCAACAACTCAGACGCACAACTCGTACACAAACATTTTATAAGAATAAACACGATTTCTGTTTGAATATCAAGTACTTGTATACACAGATCAAATACTTCAAATTCTCATACTTCGTAGATATGCCATGTCTATGTTCGTGATACCTATAAGGGCTATTTCGACTGTCCTCCCAAATCGGGTGGCTATGAGCTGCTTTTCCAATAATAACAGTTTCAAATAATTAAAAATTTGAAATTATCAGGAATTTTTCATGAATCTATATATCTGCCCTTGTGTTCCTAAACCCTATCGTATACCGAACAGAAACCTACTGTATGCATCAAGAGTCCATCGTTTGGATCATATGTTGAACTTACACTAATCTTTTCCTTCACAAACCTATTGACCAAAAGAATACTTTTTTTCATTGTCAGTGACATTTGAAAATAACCAAATAGATTGCCTACCTGAATGTAATAACAGTCCCAAAAGAAGCCTTCCTAATGCAAAAGATGGGGCCACAATGAAAAAAAATAGGATAGGATTGAAAAGATGGGTTTGTGATAGGTTTATGATGGCTTCTTATGGGGATGGGATTAAAAAGATCACTTATAACCATATGACAGTGTATATAACCCCCAATTTAAGACTCAGTCTTCATTTCATTGGAAGAATTTAAAGAGAGAAAACACTTGTGTGACCAAATAGAACATAATTTTTTGTTTGCAGATCTATTGGATATCACTTAATGGAATTTTTCAATATTTTAGTGACCTTTTCATAGGATGTTAAAACTAATTCAACTTAATAAAATATTTCAATATTTTTAGTAACCTTTTTATAGGAGGTTAAAACTAATTTCAAAATGCCTCCAAAAAGAAACGAAAGATATTTCTGCCACAGCTGACAGAGAGACAAGATCCAAAAGCCCAGAGGGTGAGACTGGCAGTTTAGCAGAGAATCAGGACGCCACTGGGGGTGAGGTTGAAGCTAAACAGGAGGTGACTGAAGAATCTTGTGCTGAGGAAGAGGAAAAAAGGGCAAGAATTTGAGTACTGTTCGCCAAGGAACAGGAGATAAAAATCATAGACTTTTTGAAGTATGAGCTGATATATAACAAGCGCTTAATAGACTACAAGGACCAACTGCATGGTGCTATGTATGGTCATCTGTGAAGTTTTCATGTCTGTGGAGTTTTCGTGCTACAGCTATTTCTTCTATTTACCATAGGTTTGTGATCAAATCCGGCCATGTATTATTGCATTTTGATGAAAAATGCGATTTTAGGCTGTTTTGAAAATTGAATTTTATTGAGAAGCAAAAATAAATGCTATTTGAAATTACTAGCAAAATATTATTGTTTTTCAAATTTTAGAGACTATATCTCAGTTAACTGGCAAAAATAGATACATAAATAGAACAAGTGTTACAGTTTAATTATTTTCTAGCATAATTAATGTTTTTTACATGTCTTCCAATGATTTTTATGTTTTCAACAAAAATGAAGCACCTTTTATTGAGACCAAGATCATGTAGCATGAAAACTCCACAGTAAATACTCTTGAATGACAATGATCAATGATAATCTTATTGATGTTAATATTAAGTGTTAAAGATGAAAATATTCATTCTTAACAAATATATTTGTTGAAATCCAGCTATTTTATACATTTTAGGTATCAAAAATCAAAGTGCTTTTGTAAAACCATCAGAAATCATGATTAATTATTTACTAACACGAAAACCCCATGGATCACCATAACAAGTTCTGTGCAGAAAATAACAAGCTGCGAGCCATTTGTCTTCCTAGAGTTCTTTTAAGCCCCCACACGAGGCCACAATTTCTAGACCACCCAATTCTGACCCATTAGAGGACTTCGATCAACCCACAACCACAGAAAGCATTTCAGTGAAGTCAATGTCACTTAGCAGCAGATATGGATCACCAGGGGAGCTATACTAAGATTGTTAAGCATCTTCCCCACCCCTTCCCAAACCCCCCAAGCAGACAACTATCGACTATATTCCAACTCACAATAAATGAGGCTGGATTCCAGCTAGAAGCCCAGGAAAGGTGAAAGAAGTTGGAAGCACTGGATGACCTTTTTACCACCCACTGTGCTCTCAATCACACAGAAGATAGCTGATCCAAGAAAATTCTACATTTTCACTGAGTCATTTTGCTTTTTGTGTAACATATGGGTACTGTATGACTTTTGGAGAAACTGCCAGCCCTGACAACATGACTTTTCTCACTGATAACAGGAAGTGGCTGTTCATTTAGTGTTGAAAAATAACTAAAGAACTCAAGAATTCCTGTGTACTTTTTAAGCTAATAAAAAGCCCCCAAGTTTTTTATCCACTGGATAGGTCTATCTTTAACTCAACAGTAGTAAACTAAGTGCCACACCAGTTACACGATCACAAATGGATATTTGTAAATCAGCTGTAAATAAACTAAATATTTCTCATACCAAGTTCACAACTCAACCATATGATCTAATTAACCCTAACCCCTCAATTTGACCTAATTCCAGGTATGTAACCCCTAACCTTTCACCATATATCCTGGTATTTAAACCCTTGTTATAATAATGATGCATACAAAACCTAACCCTAATAACCCCTCTTCAATAGTGACCACTAGATATAAAGAATAAGGTTATGTTGCATAGATAGTTAATCACATCAAGTTGCTATTGTATATTTACTGGTCATTTCTGAAGAGGAGTTATTAGGTTTAGGGTTTGCATGCAAAATAATTTAACAAACTTTAAAAACCTAACCTATGACCTCATCTCTGGTATTTAACCCCTTAATATAATGAGATTTTTGCATGCAAATGCTAACCCTAATAACCCCTCTTCAGAAATGACCACATGAACTCATCTCAGTTATTTAATAATGAGATTTTTTGGCATACAAAACTAACCCTAATAACCCCTCTCAGAAATGACCACAACATAATAAATCTCAAACTAATCAACATTAATAACTGACCTTATTTCACCCGTATAATCTCTATATATGAAACAATATAACAATGCAGAATATGACCTAATCTCACCTTTTTAGCCCCTGAACCTTAAACCCTGTCATAGCATTTCAAATTCTTAACCTCATGTCAGCTGTATAATAGCCAAACACTTACAAGCATGTTCAAATATTTAATCTCAAACTAATTAACATCCTCAAAATAACTGACCTTGTCTTACCTATATAATCTCAATATGTCATGCAATATACTAATTCTTGGATACAACCTTAACTAAACTATTTAACCTCTTACCCTTAACACAGCATTTCAAATTCTTAACCCCATCTCAGCTGTATAATACCCAAACATTTACAAGCATGTACACATGCAAATCAAATATCTTTCAAACCTTGATTATTATTTATGGAATGTGCATAACATGATAAGGGATCCAAATGAACATAACATGCTAAAATTGAAAGGCTCATTTAATTTTAGATTTTCATATATGCTCTCTTGCATTAAGCCTCACTGCATAATCAAGTACGACAACTACTCGCTATTTATATCCAATCCTCCAAACACAAAGTGTACAACAACCATAATTATATACCATTTTGTCCACCTAATTCTATCATCTTATTATTCAATAAACATAACATCATAACCCTAATAATCCCTCTTCAGCAATGATCACAATCACTGAAATACCTTGTAACTAAAGAACCAGAAGTAAAATTTTACATTTACAGAATGACCCTTGAACTACAAAATTGCATCAACTTGAATAGAACATAACCTGACAATAATAAAAGTCATTAAATTTCATTTTAATATTTGATGTCATGCATCATGCCTCACTAGAGATTAAAGGCCTCAACTCTTTGCATTCTGGTGCAGAATTGTTGAACAGGTTAGTTTATTGTGCCCATGTTTAACTGGTTGAATAAGGAAAAGTTAATTTCTATGTAACCTTTGATTTTATAATCCTATGATATCACTGCACTGCCTTAAATCTGACAAAGGGGACTATTTTATTTAATATTCCATTTGATTTAAAATGTTAGATGAAGGAACAAAGACTTTCTATTACAAAGGTCAAGTGAGTTCTCACACACAGGCAGAATTCATTTCATTTAACATGGATTGTAAACTACAAGGAAAATGGTCATCTATAACTTATAAGTAAATAATCAAGAAAAAAGTTTATGTATCTCAAACTACATTTCTGTGGGATTCAAATGCAAATTGGGCCTCCTTGACCTACCTAGCTCTTGAAGTGATGACACTGTCTTAAGTACCCTGTCTTATTAAAAAGGTACCCTTGTCCAAAGACATAAATAAACTTACTGGGTGGTCATACATGTTGAGTTGAACTCCAGTGCTGGTTATAAATTTGTCAGAATTAAATGTTGGCACAGTGTTATATATTTAAAAGTATGCACAAGGTAAAACATTTTAATAAAATAGGGTACATTAGGACTGTCATCACTGGTACAAACAAGACAGTAATAATTGTAGTCTGTTCAAAAATCACCTGACAACATTACATGATGGGATGTAAATACAAAAGATGTAAAATCTTTGATTGGTAAATCTGTTAAACAGGCCAAAGGTGGTTGATTTGCACTTGGATACCATGAACACTTTCTATTCAGCCTTCAATATGAGACCAGTAAATTAAATTATATGAATATATCAAAGTTTCCTCCAAAAGATCAGTATTCATATGCAGAAGTACCCACAACTTCAAGATCAGCTCTCAACCCTTTGATTAATATTTTTCCTATAAATGCCCATACCTGCACTTGTAGATCAGCACTGAAGCAACATGACTATTTTCTCTAGGAAATTGGTTTTCAAGCATTTCATGGTCAATAAACCCATTTCATATAGTCGAGTAATTTTAAGTTCAATAATGTAGCTATCTATTATGAACATAATAATAGCAAGTCAACCCAGGATGTTTTTAAGTAGCATATTGCATGTCCCAATAGGAGAAGCATCAGCACACCATGCAAAATAAATTTTATTGATGGCAATGGTCAGACATGCAGGACAAAGGATCAAGCCTTTTCAACCTCAGTAAAAAGGTCACCTCAAGTAATTCCAACCTCAATGTTGTAGTTATTTTATATAAATATAATTAACTTTAGTCAAGTATCAGTCTAATTTTTCACAGGCAGCACATTTTATGTCTCAAGATGACCAGCATATATCACATTTGAATCCAAAAACTAACTTACCACAAAGGTAACTGACCATGAACAATTACCCAGTATAAAATCTATGGAAGCTACTTTTAACACAACCCACCTAAGTTGAAATAATCAAGTTTATAAATTTTTGGTCATAGGTCACAATTTGGATAATTATATTTGCAAATAATGCAACATTAACATTCATTGTAAAAATATATACATGCAAACTCTCAATAAAATCCAAACTAAGGTTAAAGTTTACACTCTACATTTTATCAAGCATATCTAATGTGACATGTTACATGAAAACATTTGCACTTGCTGCAAAGATCCTGAAACAGTCTTTGTCACATCTCAAAGACTTTGTATCACAGAAAGTTCTTATTCAGAAAGTTAGTTTTTGCCAAGTAGTGATACACCTATCAATGATCCTCTGATCCAGTAAACCAAACACCAAGCTAAACTAATCTTTTATTGCAGTCAAATTCATCATATATTAAGCTGTACAAACACAATAGCCCAAACATTATGAAAGATGACTGTGAAAGGCAACTGTTCATGAACACAATATATAAAGTAACTACTTTTACTTAAGAAACTACTTTAACCTCAAATAACCCCATTTGAAAGAATTTTGTTTGATTTGGTTGTATGCCACCACTTATTGGTAAGGTTATATTTGCAAGCAATGCAATATAAACAATCATGGTAAAATATGCACCTACAAGATCTCAATAAAATTGTTATAATTTTAGATCCACACTAAGATTAACAATGACACATGTTTATGTCCTTGTAATGATATGTCCTTATGAAATGATATAATCTTATTTAGTTTACAGAATCATATACTAGCAAAGTAATCATCCAATATTAAATTTGCAATGCATTATCTCCAAAATTTCCAACATTTATGACTTTATTATAACAATGTATAAATAGAATAAACAAACAATAATTAAGAGTCCCTTTGGCTTCCAGGTCTTATGAAATGATAGGCATTATCATGAATTATCTTTACCAGATATAGTGCTCTTTAATACAGGTCAAATTTTTGTCTTTATCTTTGAACAATAAGCTTATTTCATGCTAAACACCCAAGCACTAAACAAACTTTTTGTTTAAAACTGAACTACTATATATTTAAGAGAGTGTGAATCACATATTCAAACATGTTTCAAATTATATTTTAAAATATGTATTCAAATAAGCACAAATGACAATGCAAACATGTTTATATATATGTTGTCTATATAATTTATAAATGTGATAATTTTTAAATGTGTAACATTTTTACACATCTAGACATTTATTACACATTTTGTGTAGTATGGATTATAATTAATCTTATATTACCTAAAACTATGTATATTACTATGACTCTTTATAGTTAGGCACATTTAAAATGACCTCTATTTATTAGCGAGTTCTAATTCTTTAATCAAAGTCGAATTACATATTCATCAACTTATATTAGAATCTTCAAAAGGTATATATAGGTATATTTAATATTCATGTTTAAATTCTTTAAAGTAAGCTTTGTATGCCCTTGAGGTAGCAGTTAAATTGTGTCTGTAAGGTTACATATTAGGCTCTGCCAAAATAGTATGATTCTCAGAAGAGGCTCCTGCATAACCTTGATATATTCTCCAAAAGGGGTTATTTCCACATTGGTTAATGTTTAGAAATTAGGATATTGCAACGTTGCATGATTCTCAGAAGTGGTCTTTTGGATGGCCTTGGAATATTCTCCAAAAGGGGTTCTAAAATATTTATACTAATAACAAGATCATGAATGTGATTTTCTGCAGGAAAAGGGGGAAATTTAACATTTGTGT
Organism: Sabellastarte sp. h YS-2021; assembly: GCA_964017235.1. Taxonomy (NCBI): domain Eukaryota; kingdom Metazoa; phylum Annelida; class Polychaeta; order Sabellida; family Sabellidae; genus Sabellastarte; species Sabellastarte sp. h YS-2021. The sequence goes on along the minus strand of OZ024930.1, from coordinate 121,254,597 downwards.
TAACTATGCATTATTATAATAAAGTCATGAATATTGGAAATCATTGCAGAGATTAAAAATAAATAAAAGATAAATGTTGCATTAGTTTACTATTATATGATTTTGTAAACAAATTAAGTGCTACACAAGACATAGACATGTTATTATTTCTTCATGATCATTAAGGGGTTCAGTTGAGAGCATATATGTATTGCAGCCATTGGTATAAATTCCAAGTGATTTGCAAATAACCTATCTTATTGATTTGTGGTGTGAATGACTTGAGTTCTTTGACGATGAGAAGTCTAGCAAGTGTTTAAGTTCAAACTTGCATGTATGGAGATTGTCTTCTGCAATGATCACCACTGAAGATCACCTGAATAATTCCAACATGTTTTTTTCCTCAGATATCTAGATCATGAATGTTGAAATAACTTTGGCTTAATAGATTTTATTAGTGGACATTATTGCAATTCAATTTACTTGATAGAGTGACCTCACATGGTAATCATCTTGTTTGTATTTGCTTGTCCTGAGTTTAATGATCATGAAATAGATGAATAAAAAGCTGGAGGTGAGGTAAAAGTATGTATGGAATTTAATAATAAAATAATATCTTAATGGCTTACACTTTAATCATAGAGTTTGAAAACAATGAGAGCAAATGCCATGTACATGTGTAAGACCAATTAGAGCAAATGATAGGTACTCATGCTTCTCAATTACACAGTTGTGAGATATAGGCATAACCTTGAGATGTAACACAGGCTTCAGTATCTCTCAAGCAAGTGTAAATATATTCAGGTAATAATAATATAATAGAAAAAGTTATTGAGGATATCCTCTAATGCACTGGAATCCAAAAAATGACAGTCCTTAAACGTGGTGAAACTGCAAGCCAGCAAGTACCTGGCAGGGGAGAGTGACAATGGTGTTCAGGAAGTTAGTCTAAACAGGTAAGTCTTAATTTGGTGTCTAAAGCTTGAAATGGTATGTTTTTATCTGATACAAATTGGGAGGCTGATGCAACTGTGGCAAAAACATGCCTGAGTATGGTCTTTCTGTAATGGACTTAAAAAACTGATACTATTTCCATGTGTCAGACTACTAGAGGTGATCAAGGATGACAAATGGGACATTCCAAGAATTTATGACTTTAAAAATGAGGTTGTATTCAAGAAGGATACAATATGAAATTGAAAGCCAGTAGACTTTTTCTAAATGGGAGTGACATGACTGATTTTGTCCAATCTGAAAATAATGTGGCAGAGTGGTTTTTGAACTTTCTGAAGTTAGTAACACTGCCCTTGTTGACCCCATATAGTAGGCAATTACAATACTCTAATAGACTACTGACCATAGTTTTTGTCACAAGAGCTGCAGCATGAACAGTTAGGAATTTACAGATATTTTCCAAATCCCTAAGATTATAACAGGCATAGCAAACCTTACCTATATGATTGTCATATAGGTATTTTTTCAATCAAAAGCGACACCTAGATTTTTTATTTCCTGTGCCACCATTATAGATTTGAGAAGGAATGTAAAAGGAAGTTTTGCATATTTTCCCATGATTTTTATAAAGCATTGTTTGCAAATATAACCTTCCTAATAACTGACTTCTGACCAAATTAATCAAAATTTCAAATGGGGTTAATTGTGGTCAAAGTAGTTTCCATACTTTATAGATAGTGTTAATGAACAGTTGCCTTTCACAGCCACCTTTCATAATCTTTACAGTATTGTGTTTGTACAGGTGGACATATGATGAATTTGCCTGCAATAAAAGATTAGATTAGTAGGGTGAGCATTTTACTGGATGAGAGGTTCATTGAGATATATATTATTACTTGACAAAAACAAACTTTCTGAATAACCACTATGTGAAATACAGACAAATTCTTTGAGATTTAACAAAGGTTGTTTCAGGATCTAGCAAGTGCAAATATTATCATGTAACATTAGATATGCTTGTTAGAATGTATAGAGTGTGAACTTTAACCTCAATGTGGATCTAGATTTATAAAGATTTTCTTGAGTGTTTGCATGTGTGTATTTTACCATGAATGTTAATGTTGCATTTTTTGCTAATATAATCATCCTAAATTGTGACCTTTGACTGAATTAATTTTTTTTTCAACTTAGGTGTGTTGTGATCAAATAAGCTACCATAGATTTTGTATTGGCTGATTGTTCATGGTCAGTTGCCTTTGAGTGTTATGTTTCACAACCTTCAGATTATTGTGTTTACACAAGTAGATGCTTTTGATTTAAATAATTAATCACACACTTAAGTGGTAAGTTAGTTTTTGGATTCAAATGTCATACCTGCTGGTCATCTTGAGACTATGTGCTAATTGTGAAAATTTGGACTGTATTGACCAAAGTTAATTATGTTTATATAAAATAACTACATCATTAAGGTGAAATTACTTGAGGTAACCTTTTTACTGTGGTTGAAATGACTTGATCCTTTGACCTGCACATTTAACTATTGTCATCAATGAAATTTATTTTGTATGGTGAGCTGGTGATTGTCACCTTGGGACATAATATATGCCACTAAAATATTTGCAATAGATCAACTTGTTTATTGACCATGAAATGCTTGAAAGCCAGTGAAAAATAATTATGTTGCCTCAATGCTGATCTACAAGTGTAGCTATAGGCTTTTATCGGAAAAATATTAATCAAAGGGTTGAGTGCTGATCTTGAAGGTGTGGGTTCTCCATATGAATTAAGTCCATACACCATCCTTCAAGGGGATCTGGATATATATTTTGTACATAGTAATAAATTAATCTTAGGGTTGGGTGGTGATGTTGGTTGTGGAATTCTGAGTTATTAGAAATATAAAGTCCAGGACTTGCTGGTGGTATACCCATTGTCCATTTAATCTGCTGAAGGCTGGCTAGAGGTTTCTGCATGGTATCTAAGTGTCAATAGACCATCCTTGACCTATTTAGCAGACTGACCAATCAAAGATTTCACACCTCTTGTATTTAAATTCCACGAAGTGATGTTGTCAGCTGATTTTTAATAGTCCACAATTATTAGTGCCCTGGTTTGCACCAGTGATGACAGACTCTCAAGTACCCTATTGTTATTAAAATGGGTTACCTTGTTCATAGGTTTAAAAAATAAATCCTTGCCATCATCACTACACTTTCTTGAATTCTAGTGCACTACTCGTGTCTCTGATGGTTTGCAGCTCTGATGTCGGTGCCCTACTTATGACTTTGTGGCTCAGATGGGTTGCGGCTTTGTAGGTTGAAAGACTCTTAAGGATTGTTTGTCTGTATTCTGCTAGACAATGATATTCTTTAAGAAGAAAAAATGGGGAACCTTTTAAATACAGGTTGTCTTTGTATAGATATATACATATAAAAGTTTAAACAACTGAAATTTTACAAGGACTTCTCTTGTGATCAAATATACAGAGGGATGGCAAAAATTAGAAATAATTAGATAAATGGTGTAATAGCAATTAAATGTTTCTAGCTTGTGTGAGATTTCTTTCATTATCATTGTTTTTCTACCTCATAGCATTACTTTCCAGCAATAAAGTCTCATTGCAACACACCTTTCACTAAAAAGAACAACAAAACTACTCAGTGAAATATATAGTATTTAAATCAGAAAGTAAAAATAACTGTATTAACCCTTTAATAACCCCACAGTAGGTTTCAGTGTGGCCACATTAATTAATGAGTTAGGTAGACTGGTTAAATTTATGTAAGCATTGGGAGAAATATTTTAGTCTGCACATATATGCATATCTCAGCCACATATAGTCTAACATGTAAGTCTTTTTTCTCTTCTAATCATATTGTTTCTGTTAATGGGTGCAACAATATTAAAAGATGATAATTTCTAAAAAACTTGAGCAATGTATATACCTGGTTTGTCCTTTTTGCATAATGTAATATCATATTTTTGACAATTCATGAGGTCATGAATTCCTTGCAACTTTGATATGTAATATCATACTTTCCCAAGAAATATAAATGTTCTAAAAATTCTACTATGGAGCTGTGTTACTCCTGTTAATCTTAGAACAGTCAGACCCTGTATTTTTATCAAAATACTCACAATTGGACAATTCAAGTAGCCAATCAAATGAAGGATGTTCCACAGAAGCTCAGCGCTATCACACTGTCAGTTATGACTTTACTTTTGGCCTTCTGTCTATTGAGATGTTTAAATTCTAAATTCAGTGGAACCTGGGGCAGAAATTGGACCTGTGATTTTGTTATTGGGTGTAGTTAATAAAGACAGAAAACCCAACATCTGCCTTTTACCCTACTGATTTACACTAGCTCTTGGGTAAAGCAATAATTGTATTCAAATTTTTAAGACTTTGAAAATGTCAAAAAATTTACTTAGATGATTCATCATGCATAAATCATGCATTACAGAGCATGACAGCTCACAAGTTCTGTGTCTGTGAGCATTCACAAATCTCATATTAATATATCAAGCATATTGCATCTCTCCCAATCTAGCACATGGTTGTCCATAGCACTCTGTTAGCAGTTACTATTGATTACCTCATAAATTTATCAAAATTGAAGAATGTAACTTATAAATTGTACACAATTAGAAAGATATTTTAGCAAGCATCTGCTCATCTTTGTTGCATTAAAATCCATGAAGAAATGGGAGAAATCTCAATATACAAAAATGAAGCCTTTTTATGCACTGGGGCTACACACTATCAATGGTTGCTAAGTTAAATGTTGAAATAAGTGCCAACATTTGACGTAGGTATAGAAGCAAATATTTATGTCCATAAAGGTATTTTAAAGATCTATTCTACTTTTCCATTAAAGCACAGCGACACCTGTTAGTGGGTCCCCATTTTAATTAATTTTAACATAATGTAATGATAACAAAATGCAACAAAACATGAAATGATCTATTTGGAATTAATATTACTTTCAACACATTGCACAAAGTTCACATTACAACTGGTAATTAAGGTTATAAAGGAAAGCAGGGCATGCTACATTGCTCTCAAGATTCTGAACTAAGAATCATTGGCATCTTAAATGGGCCATAGAGGTGTGTTTGAATATTTAAAATGTTTGTGTAATGTTCACTCCTTGTGATGAAAAGGTTAGTGTTTTTAATTTGCACCAATTCAACCTCCATACTGTACTTATAAGTTTTTGATAGGTTTGACCTCTATTTCATTTTATGACCCTTTTGGTATGAGCAGCATTACAGCATGATTTTATGTGTTGATAATGTCCAATATAAATTACATGTGTCTACTGGTGTTAAAGGTGTCATACAATATGCAGTGTGGTTTCTAAATGTATCAAATTAACTGTATGAACTTATTTTTAAAATATACTTTTTAAAAATGTTATTGTAAGAGAAACTGAGTTGTATGCTTGTCCTTGCTGGGGGGGGTCGGTGGTGTACCAGTTAGAGTTCTCACCTCCAACCTCTGAGCCCGCCAGTTCGAATCTCGGGCTGGGCGCTTCATGTTGGAAAGTTGGTAGTTACTTGCCGATGCCCGGTGGTTTAAAATGCAGTATGTACTGGTTTCCTCCACCTGTAAACTACCCGTCGCAATTTGACCCTGGCTGTTGAACGCGATGCACTGAAAACCTCTGACAAATATTAATTTGTCATTTATTTGTCAAAATGGTGCCTAAAACGACAAACTTCCTAATTGACAAATTAAAACTTGTCATTTTCTTGTTTGACAAATTAACTGACAAACTTATGACAAGAAAATAAGCCCGGCAGTCCAATTAATTAGTCATTTTAGGCATCTGTTATTGGTGACATTCCTGTGAAATTAATTTTAAGGGCACTAATTTTCTTGTCATAAGTTTTCTAATAATTTGACCTATAAGTTATCAACATTTGACTATCATTCAACAAGAAAATCTCATTTGATTTTGTCATTTAAGAAACTTGTCGTTTTAGGCACCATTTTGACAAATTAATAATTTTCAGTGTGTAAAACAACAAATAAATCAAATTGACCTTGCTGGGATTTGGATTCAGTTAAAATTTTAATATCCCCTTAAGAGGCATCAGTTTGCGATGGTAGACTGGTTAATTTGTGTTGTGCGATTTTTGATGTAGTTGATCTGAATTAATTTAGTCACACTCTTTAAGTGCTGGTATTGTTTATCATTAGGGTCAATTCACCACCCATACTTTCATCTGATATTTATTATTGTACTGACCTTTGTATTTGCATCTAATATCAAAGAACTTGTGATTGCAGTTTTAATCTAAATCCTTTTAAACTTGATGTTGAAACATTCTGAACTCTCCTTAAACTGCTAGATGTATGTTAAAAATATAGTCCAAATAACACAATCCTGAGGTAATTAATCTCTAATGCATATCATGAACCATGCCCATTTTGTCTCCATAAAGGGATCTTTTGTGTATCTACTTGGATTTACTTGAAGCTTTATTGTGCCCTTGATGGGCTTTAGTGTGACCTTGATCATAAGTTTGATATACTGGTTAAATTGTCTTGTGAAATACATGCAAACCTTGAGGGAGATATTATATTCATAGTTTTGAGTGCCTGTTGATTTTGGTATGGAGCAGGAGCTAAACTTTAATTGGTATTTAATATGATTTGTATCTTTTGTTATTGCATATACACCTTTCATAATCTTCAGTTGAGCACTTTGAGGCACTAAAGTTATTTGTCAAGGTTAATATATTCAAATTTTCAACCTCAAGGAAAGAGCCTTTTCTAATTTTATCACAGTGAGCATTTTCCATGTGGATGTGAATGTAATCCTACGAATGAACTTTTAGACTGTGAATTAAGTGTTACAGAATTGACTGTAAAAGAAATGTCAAATGACAAGTCACCAGGGTTAGATGGTTTTACTACAAATTTCTATAAGTTTTTCTGGGTTGATATAAAACATATCGTTTTTGAAGGTTTTAATTACTCTTTACAACATGGCGAATTAAGTGAAACCCAAAAAAGAGGTGTGCTCCCCCTTATACCAAAAAATGGTAAAGATACTCGTTATTTAAAATCATGGAGGCCAGTTTCACTGCTAGCCACAGATTATAAGATACTTGCAAAAACATTGGCAATAAGGTTACAAAAAGTAATTTCAGACTTGATCAATCATGATCAAGTAGGATATATAAAAGGACGGCATATTAGACAAAACATTAGGTCCATAGAGGACATTATACTACTTAGTAAAAAATACAATATTAGTGGCTTACTGGTTTTAATAGATTTTGAAAAAGCATTCGATACTGTTGAATGGGACTTTTTATTTGACTCTCTAAAATCATTTAATTTTGGCCAGACATTCGGAGCTTGGATAAAACTTCTATATACTAATATAAGTTCTTGCACAATAAATAATGGCTATTTTTCAAGAAATTTCACACTAGGTAGAGGAATTCGCCAAGGGTGCCCTTTGTCAGCTCTGTTGTTTATTTTAGTAGCAGAAATATTATCCATTAAGTTAAGAGCCAACAAAGATGCAAAAGGTATTACCATTGACAACTGGGAACATAAGATTTTTCAATTAGCTGATTCTTAAAATTTCAAAAAATATCTGGCTTAAAACTGAATCTTGATAAATGCGAAATTGTACAACTTGGGCCAATGGTGTTAACAAGAGCAGGATTACCAAAAGAGCCTTCAAATCTTAAAATTAACAACGGCCCTTTCAAAACATTAGGAGTGTGGTTTTCAGCAGATTTGAATGAAAGCAGTAAACTGAATTATGATGAGCGTCTTAATAAAATAAAAAAAATCTTTGGAGCCAAAGAAACCTATCCTGGAAAGGACGCATTATGATAATCAAGACATTAATACTATCCCAGGTTGTACACTTATTTGCAACAACTTTTACACAAAGAGAATTTTTAGTGCAGCTAGACAAAATAATTTTCAACTTTTTATGGAACAAAAAATCTGTAAGGGTCAAGAGAGAAACTATAATTGCTCCTGTGGAAAGTGGAGGATTAAAAATGCCTGAAGTGTTTGCCTTTCAAGAGGCACAAAAAATAGCTTTCATGAAGAACTTACTCGTAGAAGATGGTAAATGCCTTAACCTTTTTTTAAAAGTCTGTAACATTAAAAAAGTCATGTTAGAACGTAAGCTATCCAGCAGTGTTATGAATAATTTCACTAATTCCAAGTTCCATCTCCAAACTTTACAGGCATGGTTCAAAGTTAAAAATAATCCCCCTGAAGGCTTGAAGATAAAACATTTTGAATAAATATATCTTCTTAAACAGTCAAGTAACTATAAATGATTCATATATTCACCCGAAAGATTTAGGATTAAATAATGACTTACTTGATCTAAAGATTGTAGACCTTTTAAATAAAGAGAAAAAACTTACCACAGCTGAGGAGTTAAGGCTAAGGCCAGAATGGAGTATTAATATTATAAATATATACTCGTTGCTAGATGCTATTCCAAAAAAGTGGAAATTTATTATAAATAATGACGTATATAGATATTCTCCAAACCCAAAATTTAGTATATCATTAAACCACAGAATAAAAGAAATTAGGAAAATTACAAGCAAGAAAGCTTACTTAGAATTAATCAGACTGACAGTTTGCAGTGCAAACTGAAAATGATCTTGCAATGAACACAATTATCCCACAATGAACATAATTATTATATCACTATTATATCACCAATGCAATACTCCAATGAACAGAATATCCACTGAATTGTTATCCTCAGAATTAACACACATACACACATGCAGAAAAACAAAACACACATCTGCACTGGGCAACAACAAACCAGAAACTGACTGGGTTACCAACATTCCTTATCTCATGTAATCCGTAGTGACTGTTTGGGATGAGTAGAATAATCAGACATGTGGTCAAAGCACCAACAGCTATAGAAACCTGGATGAATTTATTTCCCTTTCTAGAAAAAATAGAATGGAACTCTGTGTTCATGATAGTATACAACATAATTAAAGAACCATATCTACAGTCATTCCAGTATAAAATTCTGAATAGAACCCTCAACTGTCACTATAATCTTTACAAATGGAAGATAGCTCCCTCCCCTAACTGTATTTATTGCACTCAGACTGATACTATAGAGCATCACCTTTACTACTGCAATGCGACAATCAGTTTCTGGGGGGAGGTTAGTACATGGCTTTATAAGATAAATCAGAAAAAGCTCTGTTTTACAGTGTGTGAAGTAATTTTTGGATTTTGTGAAGCTTCCCTTACTGATGGGAGTATAGAGTTTGTGTTTAACTACATTATGTTGTTATGAAAATGGTACATTAATAAAAGTCGATCTAATAATCAGCTAATAATCTTTTCCAACTTTCCTTATCTAGTAAAAGAAAAGTTGGAAATTTTGAGAATGAGTTATATTCTAAATGAAAATCTAGAGACCTTTAATAGGTTCTTTGGCAAGTTGTATAGCTACTTTGATTAATGAATAATCAGATGTAGACTTAACAACAATGATGTATCATGCTATGATCTTATAAACAACAAACTTAAATGATATTCCATGACTTTTAAGAAGAACAAGAATGGTTCTCTACAACTGAAAGCAGTGTATATATAATGTAATGGGTAGACAAAATATAAAATGAAACTTTTATATTAAAACATATAACTTCTTGTTACAGTACTAGAAAATATATTCAAGTTATATTTAGACTACTTTGATATTGTATGTTTTGCTTTATGTAATGATACAAGAGAGGCAATAAAATATTTTTTAAAAAAAATCCTACATTTCCTATGTGTGTTGTGAAGAAAACAAAAAAGTCAAGTGTTGATCTTGAAAAGTAGAAATAATCCTATGTGATGTTACGTTTATTATAAATTTGTTGTTTGAATAAGCTACAAGTACCATAGTTCATCAAACTTAAGGTCAAATATAAATAACTTAATTCCTCCAAATTAAAGTGAACCCGGTCAGATGGATACTAAGTGGCCTAAGTGATTCATGAATTAACTGTAAATTCATAATACTCTCTACAGATAGACAGTATATTAAAACTTCAATTTCAATCTCAGATTTCCAGACCATTTTTGCATGGGTTTTAATGAAAGTTGGAGCTCTATAAAATACATATCTGGGAATAATACTTAATGGAAATGTTTAAAAACACAAATGTCGAGGTTGTGTGGTTTTATGGCAAAATATGTTGTTAAAACTTTGCAAATGTTAAAGTGTGCACAGAAAATCTACTTTCAAAATCAGAAATGGGAATCAGGTGTCATGAAGTTCATCTGTATAAACTTTTGAGAGATATGTGATTCAAAATTAATGAAACATCATTGACATTTTGTGAATAAAACACATAACATAAAGTACATAACTTCATTTAGAGAAAACATGTCCATAGATGTCATATTACAAACATTGTATGTAATATGCTTTAAAAGAAAAAAGTGTATGTAATAAGCTTTTAGATATAATGTACAGCTTATTTTTATGCTTTTGTCTATCTGGCTATTTCTGCCTTTTCATCAAGACATTTTCTCTTGTATATATACTATGCTTATTTATCTGCAGTATTTTTCCCACAAAACAGTGCTTCAAATTTATTTTGCAAAGTTCTGGAGATACTGTATTATTGGTGAGTTATGTACATAAGTTGAATTGATAATGTTTTAGTGGTAATGAAAGAAATAACACAGGAGTGAGAAACAATGAATCAGAACTACAACATTTCTCTAATTATTTAGCATTTCACTGTATATTTTACCAAGAAAATATGCTTTATTTTATTACATTGTTAGTTGTTTAAACCATTTATATGAGTTAATATCTTTATAAGGACAGTCTGTGTTTAAAATGTTTCTTTTTTCATCTTCAAGATTACCATAGTCTATCAGAATATAGATCAAAAATAAAGATATATAGTGTAACTTTGCAAATTAAATTCAGAAAAGTGCAACATGATGACTACAAAATAATGTATATATGTTTGTTGATGTATCTTTGGCTTATGATTTTTTCTTGATAGTAGAACTAAAATAAAATTTGTTTTCTATTAGTTGAATAATTCAAGCTTTAAGTTAACAGTTCTGTTGAATTGTAACTGTGTATCTAGAAGGCTGATTAAATAGAATTGTTTTCTCATACAATTGACATTTGTCTTCGACAGTTTTCAAATACTATATTCCAGCTTATGACAAATTCAGAATTATTTTGAAAGAGCCTCATCAACTATAATAACATTAAAAATTAAAAATTTAATAAACTTTTCTCATAATCCAAGTAATTTGATGCAACATATATTTGTATGTTTGATTTCTAAAATATTTCAAAATATCACAATTGCTCACCCCTCTCACATTTTGGAAAAAATAACCTGGAACTATATTCACAACATCTCTAAATTTTCATCCAAAGTAAAATATGTTGGATGTTTTAATCTAATGTTGGAGTGAGAACTTCTTTTCTTTTATGTTTTTTCTTTTCTCATTCCTTCCATTACATAATGATTACTATTTGTGAAATAGTCTACGTGACCTTGAAAATTTTTTAAATCTAATAGCTAAAATGTCAAAATTAACAATATGTACTTATTTTTTTTCATCTCTATTAGCTTATACTAGAATTCAAGAACATAGTGTTCTTTAATAAAGGTCTCCATCTTTCAACCATGAACTTATTTTAAAAATTTGAGCACTGTACTACTTATTTGGTTAAAATTAAATTGCTAAATTGAGGTACTAATCATTTTGGCTTTATACCTGAAGTAATGTGAAATATTAGTGCTCATAAATCATTTACATATTGAAACAAGAAGAAGTTAATTGCTTATAAAGTAAGATTTGATCAACAATTTCAAATGTAGGTTCCAGATACTGGTACTATTTTTAATACTTGTTTTTCATATTAATAGATTAATAGATGAAATAAATGGTTTGATTCCGTTTACCTTTTAAATTTCTATTGAATTACATTTTCAGACATAGTTCAAACTATATTTTTGTGACATTGTTCTTTGACAATGCAAACATGATTAATACATATGTGGTCCATATAATTAATAAATGCAAAAGCTGTATGCAAATTGTCTATTTATTACCAATTTGTGCAGCACCGATTTTAATTAAACTCATGTAATGTAAAGACATGTTTATTCGTATGGTTCAGACTACATATAGGTTCTTGACCATATTATTGTTAGCCCCAGTTATAATGACAATAATATTATGTAAGGTGACAAGTATTTATCAGCTTATTATAAGTAATCATCCATATATGTTTAGAATAATAATATGTCTCTCCTAGTCAAGTACATCATGTTCTAGTTGAAGGAGATGTGACATGACTTGGTTTAGTGATTATAAGATGCCTACAACTACATTGTAGTTAAATGATAATAATACCAGAATGCAAGGAAGGTAATTATTAATAATTTACACAGACAGATCAGGTAAATAATAGTATTTTCAATCAAATAATCCATGATATGGTTACTTCATGAGATGTTATTATAGCACTAATATCTTTAAATTCTAATATTCCATTTGAGATGTTATTTTAGTATTAATAAATGTCTGAAGTTTAAATTCTAATATTTCAGTTATCATGTTTTAACTCTTTTGCTGGTGTGAACAGGAATGACCTAATCACATGTATGAATATGTGAACTATGTGGTCATATAGTGCCCCATTATTGGTTAATGGGTAAAATAGTTTTATTCATCTGTGGTGAATTTGAGGAATGCTCATATTAGTGGATTAGTTAATAAAATAAGCAATAATATTTGTAGCATTATAATTATCATGTATATATGTCATATCCCTGTTAAAATGATCAAAATTAAGCTTTGAATAATCTTGCAAGAGTCTCTAAAAACACAGTTTACACGTTAGGATCTCTAAAAGGTGCATGATTCTTAGAGGAAATCTCCTGGCCTTTATATATTCTCCAAAAGGGATTGTCCCAAAACTGGATTTAAGTTTTCAAATTAGGATATTCCTAAAGTTGTATGATATTCAGAAGCAAGCTTTTGGGTGGGCTTAATATATTCCCCAAAAGGGTTCTAAAATATTTATAATAATACCAAGATCATTCATGAGACATAAAAACTGCATGACAACATGCAAATCTAACATGTTTAGAGTTTTGTTGACGATGTATATACATTGTCATGATAAAATCATAAATATTAGAAGTTCTGGAGATAATGTAATACAAATTTAATATTGGATATGTTTCTTATATGATTTTGAAAACTAATAAACTATATGATTACATAGGGACACATTAAAACAAGGACATAAATATATTTTATTATTTGTGCATAACAGTAAGGGGTTCAGTTGAAAGCATAGATGCATTACAACCAGTGGCATTAATCAGACATGATTTGCAAATAACCTATCCGATGGGTTTCTTCGTATGAATGACTTGAGTTCATTATGGACCAGATGCCTTATGAGGTATTAGTTCAAAGATTAGATCCACTTGATAATAGTATGCCCAATTTACTGTATGTGGTACTTGTGTCAGACTGGTGGCCTGTTACTATGAAAATTGTTGAAGTTCAAACTTGCATGCATAAAGATACAATATTTTCCCATCCCCAAAGGTGACCTCTACTGAACTCACCTTAATTTGGAGCACATCTGTTATATAAGATATCCAGATCATGAAAGTTGAAATGATGAGCTTACTAAACTTGAAGGGTAGCCATTGTTGGCAATTTAATTTACTTGGTAGAGTCAACTCAAGTGGTCATCTTACTGATCCCTTCCTGTGTCCTGAGCTTAATGACCATGAAATAGTTGCATGATGAGCTGGGGATCAGTTGGAGGCATATATGGTCTTTAATAATAATATAATATTCATAATTCTGAGTGGTAATAGGTTACAAAGTAATCCTAGAGATTGACAGGTGATATATTTGTCTTATAAAATATATAGAGTGTGATCATTAACCTTAATGCGGATCTAAAGTTACAACAATTTTATTGAGATCTTGTGGGTGCATATTTTCCCCTGAATGTTTATGTTGCATTGTTTGCAAATATAACCTTACTAACAAGTGGCCTACAACCAAGTCAAACAAATTCTATCAAATCTGGTTATTGGAGGTCAAAGTAGTTTCCATACTTAACCCTTTCGCTACTGAAGGAACATTATTCCAAGGGACTGTAGCCATATGACGTCATATCACGTCAGAAACGCCAATGAAGTAAAATAATAAGCCACTACCTTATACACTTTATTTGCGGTATTTTTCGGCATATTTCATTAGGAATTGATGAAAGTCGAATGGGAAAATTTGTGGGAATTCCCCAAATAAAAATAACCACGAGTAAACAATATGCAGCAATATGCGGTAAATACGGCAATATCTACAGAAACTAGTTAAAATAGGTGAAATGGTGAATTTTTTTTTCAATATAGCATAACTTTCATATAAAATACTTAAAATATCCGTTTAATACTGATACACCAAAGAAAACGTATAACAGTACACTGAAGGGAAAAAAGAAATATATATTATTGCTGTCGACCCTTGGTCGACAGACATGGTCCCTTGTAATACACATTGATGTCGACTGCTAGCCGACACACATGGTAGTGAAAGGGTTAATAGATTGTGTTTATGAACAGTTGCCTTTCACAATCATCTTTCATATTCTTTAGGCTATTGTGTTTGTACACGTGGATGTATGATGAATTTGACTGCAATAAAAGATTAATTTAGTTTGGTATGCAGTTTACTGGATCAGAGCATCATTGATAGATGTATCATTAGTTGACAAAAGCAAACTTTCTAAAGAACAACATTGTGAGATACAAAGTCTTTTAGATGTAACAAAGGTTGTTTCAGGATATAGCTCCCATAGATTTTGTATTGGATGATTGATCATGGTCAGTTGCCTTTCAGAATAACCTTTTATGACCTCTAGATTATTATGTTTGCCCCAGTGACCGTGGATACTTTTCAATAAGTTATTATATGCTCAAGTGTTTTTGGATTCAAATGGCATACCTGCTGCTCATCTTGAGACATAAAATGTGCTTATTGGGAAAATTTGGACTGTTAGAGTTAACTATGTTTATATAAAATAACTACATCATTCAGGTTGAAATCACTTCAGGTAGCCCTTTTACTGTGGTTGAAATGTCTTGATCCTTTGACCTGCATGTGTGACCAGTGCCATCAATGAAAATTTTTTTGTATGGTGAGCTGGTGCTTGACATCTTGGGACATAATATATGCTACGTAAGAAATTTTACCCTGGGTTGAAATGTTATAATTATGTTCATAAAAGATAGTAACAATATTGAAGTTAAATTTACTTGACCATATGACCTGAATTTATTGACCATGAGGAAAAAAGACAGAAAAAAGCATATGTTGCTTCAGCACTGATCTACAAGTGCAGGTATGGCTTTTGGTAGGAAAAATATTAATCAAAGGCTTGAGTTCAGATCTTTTGGAGGAAACTTTGATATATTCATACAATATACTTGAGGTATGGGATACATGGAGGATGTAGGGTCAAGTTACTGTGATGCTGTAAAGTGGTAGTGGTTGTACTATCATGGAATTAAGTCTATACATCATACTGAAAGGGGGGTTCTGGATATTTTGTACATGGTAATAAATTAATGTTAGGGTTGGGTGGTTGTGTTGGTTGTTGCATTCTGAGTTACTAGAAATATGAAGTCCAAGCAGGACTAGCTGGTGGTATGCCTATTGTCCATTTAATCTGCTGGCCTCATATTGAAGGCTGACTAGAAAGTCTTCATGGTATTCAAGTGCAAATCGACCACCCTTGGCCTGTTTAACAGATTGACCAAACAAAGATTTTACATCTTTTGTATTTGGATCCCTTCATGTGATATGTCATCTAATTTTTGAACAGTCTACAATTGTTATTGTCTTGTTTGCACCAGTGATGACAGTCCTAAAGTACCCTGTTTTATTAAAATGTGTTAACTTGTGCATGCTTTTAAATATATAAAACCATGCCAACATATAATTCTGACAAATTTATAACCAGCACTGGAATCCAACTCAACATGTATGACCACCCAGCAAGCTTATTTATTTATACTTTTGGACAAGGGTAACCTTTTTAATAAGACAGGGTACTTAAGACAGTGTCATCACTTCAAGAGCTAAGTGGGTCATGGAGGCTCAATTGCATTGAATCCCATGGAAGTGTAGTTTGGGATACATAAACTTTTTCTTGATTATTTACTTTAAGTTATAGATGACCATTTTCTTTGTAATTTACAAACCATGTTAAATGAAATAAATTAAATGGAAGAAAATAATAATTAAAATAACCCCCTTTGTCCAATGAAACGATCAGATTTAAGGCAGTGCAGTGATATCATAGGATTATAAAGTTATAGGGTTAAGTAGAAATTAACTTTTCCTTATTCAACCAGTTAAACATTGGCACAATAAACTAACCTGTTCAACAATTCTGCACCTGAATGCAAAGAATGAGGCCTTTAATCTCCGGTGAGGCATGATGCATGACACCAAATTTTAAAATAAAATTTACTGACTCTCATTATTGTCAGGTTATGTTCTATTCAAGTTGATGCAATTTCATAGTTCAAAGATCATTCTGTAAATGTAAAATTTTACTTCTGGTTCTTTAGTTACAAGATATTTTAGTGATGGTAGTCATTACTGAAGAGGGATTATTAGGGTTATGATGTTATGTTTATTGAATAATAAGATGATTATACAATGAGGCCTAATGCAAAAAAGCATATATGATAATCTAAAGTTAACTACGCCTTTCAATTTTAGCATGTTATGTCCATTTGGATCCCTTCCATTGTTATCATGTTATGCACATTCCATCAATAATGATCAAGGTTTGAGAGATATTTGATTTGCATTTGTACATGCTTGTAAATGTCTGGGTATTATACAGCTGAGATAGGGTTAAGAATTTGAAATGCTATGTTAAGGGTTAGAGGTTAAATAGTTGAGTTAAGGTTGTATCCAAGAATTTTAGAATTAGTATATTGCATGGCATACAGAGATTATAGAGGTAAAGACAAGGTCAGTTATTTTGGGGATGTTAATTAGTTTGAGATAAAAATATTAGAACATGCTTGTAAGTGTTTGGCTATTATACAGCTGACATGAGGTTAAGAATTTGAAATGCTATGACAGGGTTTAAGGTTCAGGGGCTAAAAAGGTGAGATGAGGTCATATGCTGCATTGCTATATTGTCTCATATATAGAGATTATACAGATGAAATAAGGTCAGCTATTTTAGGATGTTGATTAGTTTGAGATTTATTATGTTGTGGTCATTTCTGAGAGGGGTTATTAGGGTTAGTTTTGTATGCCAAAAAATCTCATTATTAAATAACTGAGATGAGGTCATATGGTCATTTCTGAAGAGGGGTTATTAGAGGTAGCATTTGAGTGCAAAAAATCTGATTATATTAAGGGGTTAAATACCAGAGATGAGGTCATAGGTTAGGTTTTTAAAGTTTATTAAATTATTTTGCATGCAAACCCTAAACATAATAACTCCTCTTCAGAAATGACCAGTGAATATATAATACCATCTTGATGTGATTAATGCAGCATAACCTTATCATATATATTTAGTGATCACTCCTGAAGAGGGGTTATTAGGGCTAGGGTTTGCATGCATCATCCTTATAACAAGGGTTTAAATACCAGAGATGGGGATATTTGGTGAGAGGTTAGGGGTTACATACCTGGAATTAGGTCATATTGATGGGTTAGGGTTAATTAGATTATATGGTTGAGTTGTGAACTTGGTATTAGAAATATTTAGTTTATTTACAGCTGATTTGCAAATATCCAATTGTGATCGTGTAACTGGTGTGGCACTTAGTTTACTACTCTCAACTGACGTTTTAGTCAGAATACTGGTATGTTTGAAGCATAGCGTGAACTCTGTGTGATTTCTCTTTTCCCTGCAATTAAATACTGTTGTATACTTGAAAAAGAATGTCAGGATCATGTATGTTAACAGAAAAGGGGGAAGTGAGGTCCTATATGCAGCTATAATTTTAACTTTATGGCTAGATAAAATATATTTTTCAGGATTTTAATGCATTTGTGCAAGATATGGGAAGTTATGTGTATTGAAAAAAATGTTTCAGTTTCTGCAATAATTTGATCAATAAAATTGTCTACTAAAAAGTTATACAAAACTCACTTTAAATTCACTTTTTCCAACACCAGTTAACACTGTTGGTAGGTAAACTTCAGTTTTCCGAAAGTAATCTCACCAAGAACTATTAGTTTAACTCTTTGACAATTTCCTCTGATTTAAATTGTCCAGTGACTTGTCCAGTCAGTGATTCGGGTGACCCATATTTCAATAATTTTATACGATATTCCCTAAGGGTTATCTACAAGAGTAAACAAAGTTAACTTCATGGCCTTATCAATTATGCATGTAGGACTTGCCACCCAGGAAGCACACTACTTTGGAATCGGTTTGAATGCAACCGGTTAAATCAGCATGAAACACATAATATTTTGCAAATTGAATTAGAAACACACAATATCAAAAACTAAGCTAAATGTATAACTTCACCCCATTATTATTCCAGCTTAGTTAGTTTTCAACTCTGACCATTAAACATGCCACACTTGTGTAACTGAGAAAGAGTGAGCAGTACGTACACTTGTGTGATCCATTTTGTAACACACTGATTTTTTCCCATTTTCAAAAAAGAAGGAGAAAAAAACACTAAATTCGATTTAGTTGAAATATGACTATTTTTCATGTTGGAAATCTAACTCAAATTTAGTGCTGAAAATTTGTACACCAACGTCAAAGCAATTTTGAAGACTTAGCTAAGTATTTGTGCAAAGGATGTTTGCCTCTGCATCTGATTTGACCGAGGAATTGGTGGTTTTGAATGTTTTTGGGTCCTTCACTGGCTTTACATATAATCTAAATCTGACACATAAAGCTAGTTTTAAGTTTACACCTGTGGCATGGAAACTCCGATTGATTGGAAACCACGTTTCAGAGTAACTTGTCACGAAAATCAGTGACGAAATATGCAAATTTCATGAGAACCGTTTTCATTGGCCTCTAATCCCAAAAATGTCTTCCGGAATTCCGTCGGAAATTACCGAGCGCGTTTAAACCACATGAGTCTGTTTACAAAGTTGTCGCACATGTGTGGAGCACCTGGCATCTCATTACGCATGCTCAGTGGAACAAAATCGGGTCTCTGTCTTTTTCAGCAGGATCTCCGCCATACTGACTTCTTTGTGAGAATTTGGACAAAATAATGGAGGGTGTAGTAGCTGAATCCGGCGACAGACCTGTATCAGTATGTAACATGTTGGTTCTAATCACATTTGTTTAGCTGTCATTTTAAAAAGGTATCAGCTTTCACACGTAGTAACGAGTAATTAACAATCAAAGAAAAATTTTGTCGGGAAAATTTTCAAAGTCCCAACATGGCTGAAAAATTCTAAGTCCCAACGTTGTGCACTCAGAGAAAAAATCGCTGATGTAAGTAATTTTGTTGATCTAAATAATCTAAAATTTTCTTTATCATAAAGCTTCATCAAGTATAACTTTCTGTTTATATAATTTGTATTTTTGCTCAATATTACAGGAACAGAATGGAGAAATGCCTTTTGAAGGTGAGAACTTAGCACAATACTGTGGGGAAAATGGTCCAATTGTAGTTCATTACTGCAGTACACAACATAAGTTTTCTACACGCTCTGGTTATCTTAAAAGTGGAAACAATTTTTAACTGAGTTTGAGTTGTAGTTTTTCTTTGTACACAAGTGTGAATCTGATAATCTTTAATAATGAATTCATAATTATCACCTTTGTGCATTTTCTTTTTGCACCCATGATTTGAATACAGTAGAATTTATTACGTACCGGTATATGTCAATTGCTTTCATTTACTTTCATTAGAAAAATTAATCTATTTTTTAGCTATTTGCTGTAATTAACACATTAATTGTTTCAATCATGATTGACAAAAGAAATGTGTTGTATTACATCACATTAATGTTGCTATGTTATTAGTTATATAAATATGAATGACACTATATCCCTGAGAAAAAGTTAGGGATGTATTGGTTTTGTGCTTCTTGCTTTGCTTCAGATAACTTAATTAGATCATCTTTTGTTGCTTGTTTGTAATAGAGATATACTTTTCTGAATGTACAGAAAGTTGCCTTGAATCTACTCTTTCAAGGTCATTCAGAGCACAAAATTCATCACAGAGGATCTCCATTCCCGGACAAAAGTCGGGGATACTTAGGATTCAGTACGGTCACGCCGCCGCCGCCGCAGAGATTTCCTTCTGGACGCGATAACTTAAAAAATATTTTAGTTAGAACTTTCAAATTTGGTATGTGGGTATATATGGGCAATGCCACGAACGCTATTGTTTTGTGACCTTGACCTTCAATCTCAAGGTCACTGGTGGCCTCTTAAAGGTCAGATTTTGGCCATTTTTTTCACTTTTTGGCCCAGTTCTCCTATACAGAAAGTCAGATCATCCTATGGCTGGTATATATAATACATATATATGTCCTTTTTGGCTGGTATATATAATACATATATATGTCCTTTTTGGCCATTTTTTTCACTTTTTGGCCCAGTTCTCCTATACAGAAAGTCAGATCATCCTATGGCTGGTATATATAATACATATATATGTCCTCTGTAAGCATGCAGAAATTTGACCTTGAAGCTCTTCATTGAAGGTCATCCACTGACCGCCAAAGTACCTGACCGAGGGTCATTTTTGGCTTTTTGCAGATATTTTCACACTTAATGCTGACTATATTGCTTGGAAACTATTGAAAATGGCTTTGGAGGTTGAGTACATGATGGACTTCTACCATCCAGGCTTACTGGTTACAGATCTTCATTTAAGGTCATCCACTGACCGCCAAAGTAGATGACCAAGGGTCATTTTTGGCAAATTTGGAGATATTTTCACACTTAATGCTGACTACATTGCATGGAAACTATTGAAAATGGCTTTGGAGGTTGAGTACATGATGGAGTACCAGCATCCAGGCTTACCGGTTACAGATCTTCATTTAAGGTCCTCCACTGACCGCCAAAGTACCTGACTGAGGGTCATTTTTGGCCCTCTATTTGTTTGTTTGTGAACAAGATAACTCAAAAACTGACAGATGGATTTTGATAAAATTTTCAGGATATGTTCAAAATGGTAAAAGGAAGATATGATTAAATTTTGGGAGTGATCCGGATCACTGTCTGGATCTTCTGGATCCATGAAATTTAATTTTTAAAGACAGATAACTCAAAAACTTATGGGTGCATTTTGATGAGATTTTTAGGAAATGTCCTTAATGGGGCGAGGAACAAGTGATTAGATTTTGGGAGTGATCTGGATCACTGTCTGGATCATCCGGATCCAGGCTGCCAGATGTGTTTGTGTACAATATAGCTCAAAAACTTATGGATGGATTTTGATGAAATTTTCAGGATATGTCTGAAAAGGTAAAAGGATGAAATGGTTGCATTTTGGAAGTGATCCGGATCACTATATGGATCTTTGGGATCCATGAAATGTAATTTTTAAAGACAGATACCTCAAAAAGTTATGGATGGATTGTGATGCCATTTTCAGCAAATGACCTAAATGGTACAAGGAACAAGTGATTACATTTTTGGAGTGATCTGGATCATCTGGATCCAGGCTGCAACATAGTTTTAGGATGAATTTTGATGATATTTTAGGACATGTTACAAATGGTAAAAGGAAGAAGTGGTAAAAGGAAGAAATGGTTCAATTTTGCGAGTGATCTGGACCACTATCTGGATCTTCTGGATCCATGAAATATTATTATATCCCCAGACGAAAGTCAGGGATATATTGGATTCAGGTCCGTCGTGCCGCCGCCGCCGTAGAAATTTCCTTGTGGACGCGATAACTCAAAAACAAATTAATATTTTTTTTTCAAACTTGGTACACATGTTAAGGGTGCCCAAAGGAAGATCCCTATTTTAAGGTGACCTTAAACTCCCAGTAAAAAAGAACTTATGGCCACCTTAAGGTCAGAAATTGGACTTTTGGCCACTTAGAGCCCTGTAGGTCACAAACTATGATGCTCAGCTGGCTGAAATTTTACCTGACAGCACATTAATATGTTCTTAGTACATGTGCCGAAAATCACGACTTTAAGTTGAGGAGAAAATTGTGTTTGAGGCCCATAAATACCCCCACTTAGGGATTTTTTGCTATACTTTTCACATATTTTGCCCTATAATTTGGAAGTGGTAATTCTGATGAGTCTCAAACTGCGCTAGGTATAACTTTCATATGTAATCCTTGTCTGTAGAAAATTTTAGGGCTGTAGGTTTACCCAAAGGGGTCGACTTAAGGTCTCAAAAGTGCCCACAGAGACCCAATTTATGCACTTTTTGCCACTTTCAAGCACTGTAGCTTTCAAACTATGTCTCTCATCTAAGTTAAATATCATCTGGGAATATATCTATGTGTTTTCTTATATGTGCCCCAACATTTAGGCCTTTAATAGACAGTTAACCTGTGTATCAGGACCATAAACACCCACCCGAGTGACCCTTATAAGACATTTTTCACATCTTTTTCCCTGTAACTTGGAAATGGTAAGTCTGAGAAGTTTCAAACTGTATTAGATGTATATTCTGTGTGTAATCTTAGTATGTAACAGATTTTAAGTCTGAAGCTTTAATTTTGAAGGACAAATTGAGGTCTCTAAAAGGCTCCCAAAGACCCAATATTTGGACTTTTTGCTACTTTTAAGCCCTGTGACTGTCAAAATATGTGACTGATAGAGCTCAAATCCTATCTGGGAAGATATTAGTATATTATTTATATATGTGCCAAAAATTAAGGCTTTAAGAAGACATTTAACCTGTGTATGAGGACCATAAATCCCCACCCAAGTGACCATTTTTAGACATTTTTCACATATTTTGCCCTGTAACTTGGAAATGGTAAGTCTAAGAAGTTTCAAACTGTATTAGATGCATATTCTATGTGTAATCTTAGTATGTGACAAATTTTAAGTCTGAAGCTTTAATTTGAAGGCCACATTTAGGTCTCTAGAAGGCCCCATAAAGACCCAGTATTTGGACTTTTTGCCAATTTTAAGGCCTGTGACTGTTAAACTATGTGACTGATAGAGCTGAAATCTCATCTGGGAATACATTATTATGTTCTTTTTACATGTGCCAAAAATCAAGGCTTCAAGTAGACATTTAACCTGTGTATGAGGACCTTAAACACCCACCTGAGTGACCCTTTTAAGACATTTTTCACATATTTTGCTCTGTAACTTGGAAATGGTAAGTCTGAGAAGTTTCAAACTTTATTAGATACATATTCTATGTGTAATCTTAGTATATAACAAATTTTAAGTCTGAAGCTTTAATTTGAAAACCACATCGAGATCTCTAAAAGGCCCACAGAGGCCCAATATTTGGACTTTTTACCACCTTTAAGCCCTGTGACTGTTAAACTATGTGGTTGATGGAGCTGAAATCCCGTCTGGGAATGCATTATTATGTCCTTTTTACATATGCCGAAAATCAAGGTTTTTAGTAGACATTTAACCTGTGTATGAGGGCCATAGACACTCGCCCAAGTACCTTTTTTGACATTTTTTCCGTATTTTGCCCTGTTATTTGGAAATGCTTAGTGTGACAAGTCTTAAACTGTATTATATATAATTTTTGTTTGTTATGTATGTCCCCCAAAAAGTTTCAGATCTGTAGTTTAATTGCTAAGGTCTCTTTAACAATTGTAAAATGCCCACAGAAACCCAATTTATGGACATTATGCCACTTTAAAGCCCAGTAACTGTCAAACTGTGGGTTATAGAGCTGAAATCTTTGAATTTTTAAAAGGAAATGCCTGTCTATTTAAATTTTGAATATTAATAATGTTATGGCTATCTTAGTCTTTTAAGAACTTATTTGTGTGTGTTATACCTCTGCTTGCTGAGTTTTTAACTTTTTAAAATGAAACTGGTTAAACATATTTCAAGTAGACAAAATGGACACTTTAAGTGAGCTTTAAGTCCCAATATTAATGAATTTATATCCTTATGTAGTAAAACTAGGGGATTTTTAACCCTCAACTAGCCCAGTTTTATTCAACTTGCCTCAGTTAATTTTGACACAGCTCCTACAGTTATGAACTCATTTCAGTTGATAATCACATACTTAAAATTCTCAATTCTTTTTGTATTTGAGTACCCCTTTTATATAGATTGTTTGTTTACCATTTATGCTGTAGCACTCCATCTCTTTGTAGTCCCAACCCACATCCCCCACCCGGATTCCCCCCACCCACCTCTGGGACCTCCAGCTATATTGAGTGACACTAAATAAACAAAGGTATTTAATGATATCAGATGAGAAACAAAGAACTCAATGGGGTTGCAGATCTTGTGTAATAGTGAGAGAGGTGTGGAGAAGGGGAGAGGGGTGGGGGTGGGAGGTGGTGGGCTTCATTACATATAACACAAAGGGGAGTCAGAACTGAGATTGTGTCACCTATTTAGGTTGCATATATATGGACCACATATATACCGTAAATGACCTATTTAGCGCACAGTGCGCTAAGCAAAATCTATTTTTATTCAATATTTGATGCAAAAAAATTCCCCTTTTAGCGCACCCATAATGAAACACTTTCCAGGATGAAGTATAGGTCAATCCGGGAGAAAAACAGTGTTTCGACATTTAGAAATACCCACTTCCTGTAAATATGGCGGTAGATGAAAACAAACTCGAAAGTCGTGACAAAAATGTCAATTTATTAAGTAAAAATACGTAAATTATATTCAAAATATGTGGATATTGAGGAAAATTAAGAAAGGTAAGATTTAAGCTGAATAGTAGATCATTAGAAACCTTTTGTAACCAACCGCGAGTGTGCACTGTTGCGGTCTACTGTACTGTAGTACTGTAATTGTCCACCCGGTACTGTAGAAGTTGTCAAGTATATTGCCTTGAAAAGCAATGGGGTGCGGTTACAAGGGCGGGTGCGCTAAATAGGTCATTTACGGTAGGTATAGAGGAAATGAATAACTGAAAACAATTTGCAAATTCTAAAAATAATATAATAAAATAATAATATAAATAATTTTTTTTTATTTTATTTGTGAACAAATATAGAAACAGATATGCGCTTTTGGGATTATGAATTTTAGAATGGACATTGAATCATCAATCATTTAAATACTTTGAAGGAAGATTGAAAAGTATGATGAGTTGAGTTAAAAACAATATTTTATTTGTCAACAAATATAGAAACAGACATGCTCTTTTGGGATTATTATTTTAGAATGGACATTCAATCATCAATCATTTAAATACTTTGAAAATAGGTTTAGAGTTATCATTGCAGGAAGATTGAAAATATAATTTGAGTTATGTATTCGGCGTCTGGGGATACACCATCTTCCTTGGGAAGATATAAACAGAGTAGATTGATGTGCTGAAGTTCATATAATAATGGGTAATTATGTTTTAAAAAATTCCCGATCAAAACCTGTGGCGTGAGTGATGACCTGTCTGGGGATATGTTGGCGCCGAGTTGGCCCAATCTAGTTCCTGAATATGGTAAGTTATAATCTTTAAGTTTGATGTATAAGTATATGTTTAGAGCCAGGAGAGATTGGCTCCATCCTATTAGGACCATATTTTGCCTGTGAATGTCCTTATTATTGATCTTACAGGAGTGAAATAACTTGTAGGAAATCATGGGCTGCAAATCAGATTTCACATGGGACACATTCTTGAAGATTGGTAGACCGAGTTTCTGTCCCGTTGCTAATTGGTATTGATGTTACTGATGGTACGCAATGGCAAGGGACAGAGCTCCCATGTACTTGTTTTGTGTGTAAATTTTGAACAGCATATTTGTACACATATTACAACAAGTATAAAGTGTTATTTGAATTCTTAAACTTATGTATATGTGCTGTTCACTAATATTCAATGCCAATCAAACTGGCTTGTATGTATTTCAGCCTATTTTTTTAAATGTCAACAAACATTCAACATTACATAGTTATCTAGAAAAGTAATTCCTGGCTTGTAAAAGCAGTTTAGTTTAACAACATATGTATTGTAAACCGGATACAGTTATATAGACATAAGAAGGACTTTTTAAAGTAAATGAAATAATTTCAGACAGTTCGAGAATTACACATAAAACGAGTGAGCTGTGTCCCTCGCCATTGTGTACCATCAGTATATCAACGGCAATTGGTGAAGGGACAGAAACTCGGTCTAGAAGATTGGTTGATATCCTCTTACTTGAAACCACTCACTCCCTTACGTCTCCCACTTACTCCCACATCTCCCTTATTTTTGATTCCTGAGACTTGTAATGTTGGTCAGATAATACGACTTTGTAGTTTGAACTATATCTCCATTACTGTGATTTCAAAGGGTTTGGATTGTGTAAACAACTAAAAGCAAATCATGGCTTTAAGTGTTTTTGCTGTCAGATATGACATAACATAATATCAAGGTTAAATATATGTCTTGTTATTGTCACTTCTTGTTAGATTCATTGTCACAGTTATTTTTGTAAACTCCAGAAGTTGCTAACAAAATGCTTGCTTTTTCTGAATTCTCGAATTTTTTGGGCGGGTTGCATGATGTGTCTGATTGATGTGTCTGACGTCTGTCCGTCTGTCAAACGATTTGAAACTTAACAGGGTGGTAGGGCACCACCTAGGCTGGGTTGCTTCTGAAATTAGTGCTATTTGGAAACAAGATTACTGCCATCCCAAAATTCTGTTTCCAGACTCTAACTTGAAGATGCTTCTACCGATCAATTTGAAACTTCAACAGGGTTGTAGAACAATACCTAGGTTAGGTTGCTTCTGAAATTGGTGCCATTTGGAAAAACAATATGGTCGACGTTGCTTCCATCTTGAAATTACGTTTCTGGGCTCTTAACTCAAAGACACTCCCACATCTCGATTTCAAACTTAGGAAATAGTTGTCTGGTTCCCGTCTCTTCTTTTTGGGGCAAAGAAGGGTCCAGTATTGCCCACCATTTTATTCTCCCACTTCCTACCTTCTGGTCGGCCATTTTAGGGGTCAGTGTGTTTCATAACTGGACAATGAAAGAAAGACCAGAGCTCTGCACATGCTCGGTGTAACTTTGTACTTTATTTTAGGTGGGTAGCGTGCAACAACCTGACTATTAGATTGATGTGTTTGGCTGCCCATCTCGCCATCCGTCAACATTTTGGTTTTCGGACACTTACTTGAAGCTGCTTTGTCCAATCACTTTGAAATTTAAAATGGTGATGGGACACCACCAGAGCTTGGTTGATTTTGAAATTGGGGTGTGTCCTTTGCCATTTTGCATGCGTTCAGCTGAAATGTTTTGGTTTCTGGACTCTAAATCAAAGACGCTTTGAAAGTCAACAGGGCAATTGGATACCACCAGGGCTTGGTTGCTTTTCAAATTAGTGTGTGTCCGTTTGCCCGTTTTGGACGTGCGCTCATCTGAAATATTTTGTTTTTTTTTTAGTCTAACTCATAGACGATTTGTATGATCAACTTGAAACTAAACAGGGTGACTGGATACCAGCAGACGCTTCCACTGATCTATTTCGAACTTGACTGAGTTTCCAGCACAGCTATCATGTTGCATACATTTGGCACCCTATCCCTAATACCGATTTACGCAAGCTACCTGTTGAGGTCTATGACCCAAGTTTCCTTTCTTTTCTGCACTAATAAACATGGACTTGCAATTTTACTATTCTTTTAGTATCAAACTTTCTAATCTATTCTTCCAGTGGTGCACATTTTCAATCTATATTTACATGCTTAACTGTGTGGCTAAATATCAAAACTTCTTTTTAACTTGACAAAAGTCTGGCTAAATAAACTTCTTTTTATTGTGAAAGTTTTTCATGTTCA
This sequence comes from Sabellastarte sp. h YS-2021, assembly GCA_964017235.1. NCBI lineage: Eukaryota > Metazoa > Annelida > Polychaeta > Sabellida > Sabellidae > Sabellastarte > Sabellastarte sp. h YS-2021. The sequence continues at coordinate 121,226,689 of OZ024930.1, read as the reverse complement.
GATAGTTGCCGTTATCTTTTCCCCCGACTAATCTTTACTGTTAATGCTTCAGATACAGAGAAACCCAAAACTAATGGTGATATGAATGGTCATGTGTCAAATCATATAGATAACCATACTGGGGATGTTAAAAAAGGTAATAACCATAAGATACTATTCAATTGGAATCCAGCTGAATTAGTTGCCACATAAAGCGTGGTATTGAATCACCTGAAGTGGATGAAGTATATGTTATGTGATTACTGATTACCATTAAAAACCCTTATGAGTACTCAAAAGTGATATTATTGCAACTTTTAAGCTAAGTGACTAAAAATACATATTAATGTGCCATAATGACAACTTATTTGTACTGTTCAGGGATGCATGAAGTACGTTAAATCTTTTTTATTGGTTTGTATGCCACGAAAAGTTGGGTATGGCCATTATTCTTTCCATTTGATATTGCATATGTGATTAATTTGTGAGTATAAAATAATAAAGATACTCACAAAATGTGAAATATAAAATAATCTCAATTCAGAAATTTTGTGGAGGCATCATAGCTTGGTTCTCAGCTTTGTACTTGTGGGTTTCACTAGATTAATGCCAATATATCAGAAATACTGATGGCCTTTGATGTTGCAATATTGAAATATATATATATATCAATTGATAGGTGACATGTCACAGCTGTGTATGCTTAATTTTGCTGTATATAGTTAAGCGTCCTGCGAGGGACGCTTGTTTGTATATGGGAGAAGCGACTCCGCCGGATCCGCATTTTCTTTTCGCAATAGCTTCACAGCCATAAGGCGGATTCTCTTTATATTTGGTAGTGCTGGGATGAGTTGACTGAAACTTGAGTTGTAACTCGATGGGCGATAATTGGGGGTGACATCAATCTGCGCAAGTGAAACTTGAGTTTTTGAAAACATCAGTATTTTCACCATCTAAGGCTGACACTTCACCAAAGCAATAGATATATCTGAATTTTTAAAATATATTGCATTTTTACTTTATTCTGGCTTAAATCAATGAAGGTTTAACTTCAATTATATCGCAAAAGCCATTTCCAGGTAAGTTTTGGCTCACGTACGGTGATGTAATATATTTTCCATATTAATGGCTAACAAACGAAATACTGTATTCCGAAAATTACTCGAGTTCAACTCTCTTCTAACAAGTGATGCTCTGATCTGCCATTTAAGCTGGCGATCCCACCACTAATATTTGACAGGTGTATGCAGTAGCCCTGGGAAAAATTTCTGAATATGGTGTCATGACATTTCAACCAATCAGACAAGTCACATGACCAAAAACATGTTTTTCAAAAGGGTGTGCTTCTCCGGACAACTTAAAAAGCGCTCAACCTATTCACATGAAATTTGGCAAGTAGGTTCGTTATATAGATGTCTGGAAATCATTAACTTATCCAAGTGATCCAATACAAAATGGTTGGCTTATTAGCGATTAACTAAACGTCACAATTTTTCTTAACGCTTTATCTTGGAAACCGAGCGAGATAGAGTAATTTCGATGAAATTTTGACGCGCAGGCTATCTGTGGAGTCTACTGGTGTCTTTTTGCAAAAATTGTTTTCCTGCCACATTTGGCGGCCATCTTGGATTTCTGCGTAAAACGCAAAAATGTGTTTATCTCGGAAACGGAGCGAGATAGAGCGATTTCAATGAAATTTTTGACCCGCAGGGTATCTGTAGAATCAACTGGTGACTTTTCGCAAAAATCGTTTTCCCGCCACTTTTGGCGGCCATCTTGAATTTCTGCATAAAACTCAAAAACCTGTTTATCTTGGAAACGGAGCGAGATAGAGCGATTTCAATGAAATTTTTTACCCGCAGGTTATCTGACCCCAAAAATCGTATTCCCACCACTTTTGGCGGCCATCTTGAATTTCTGTGTAAAACGGAAAGAAAAAAAATAAATAAATAAATAAAAAAAAAATAAACCAGATTCATCTACAAAACCTTGCATTTTGTCATAAATGGAAAAACATATTAAACACAGGAAGATAGTCATTTCTACAAACTCATTAATACTCATTGGGACGCTTTGTTTTTGCTGTGCAAAAATGATTTCTTTTTCTTTTGCGAAGCAGTACTCTAGTCTTATAATTTGTTTTGCTGTGTGAGTAAAAAAGGCTACTTGCCATAACATACATTGAGAACTTCAGTTGTCTTCTATTGCACAATAACTAGGGCTGGGACGGGTGCTGAAAAACGGCACCGAGTACTCGCCCTCTCACAACCGGCCCGAATTCGAGTGACCGCGAGATTTAGTGTCTACCATTAGAAGTCTTCTGTAAACAGTCGTTTCCGGAAACGAAACTTTTGAAGAAAAATGTCTTCTATTTGACCAGATATTATAGAATATGGAGTAAATTATATGTTTTTAAGTGAAAATAACAACTTTAATTGATATTATGTGACGGAAATGCTGAAATGTAGCATATTTTACACAAGCGTTTCATTACGTGGGCGATAATACAATACCTTGCGAGTAACCGAGGATTTAAAATGGACTCGAGTTCTAGTAAAGATCGACTCGTCTATCGAGGCTCGAGTACTCATTCACAGCCCTAACAATAACCCTTCTTTTTTTTGTCAACTATGTGAAGCACTAATAGTTTCTGTTTCTCCCTGCTTTCATAACTCACTAGTACTTCATTCTCGAATCCTTTGCTTATCAATTGAAAAATAGTAAACAACTTAAGATCTTCAAATTGCAGGATGACTTCAATCAGAAAACTTAAATTTATCAGGTTATAGGTATTCAATGTATCTTCTGTATTACCTTGTCTGTAATTATGAACAACTTGCTCAATGTTAATGATGTCAGAAAATGAGCTATTACTTTGAAATCTTTGTTATATTACAAGAAGTATGAAGTCCATCTCAACATGTTAATTAACAACTGGGGGATACCCCCTTGTTTGCTTGTATGATCTATTATTTTCATATTTGTGAAATTTTAAAATAATTATAAGTCACTCACTTTGTATGGATAGATGAGTCAAATCCCAAGTTAGTTTCTCGTTGCTTAATTTTAAGGTTAGCTCCACATACAAGTTTCACATTTCTTTCCTTTTAACATGTACCATTTCAGAACACAAGCATAGCAGTGATCATAAGCATCACTCGTCTTCCAAGCATAAGAGCAGTCACTCGGACAAACACCGTCACAGCAGCAGTCATAAGAGCAGTCACTCAGACAAACATAGGAGTAGTTCTGATAAGCACAAGCACCATAGCTCGTAAGTGAATTACTACAGCTTGAAACATCAAGCACAACCATCTAAGTTTGTAAGAGCACAAATTCTACAGTTCAGAGAAGCATAACTTCTATCTCTTGCAAGTTAATGTAAACTTCACAGTTTATCAAATCCTAAAATGTGAGAAATTAATTGCCGTTTGTGTATTGCTGTCAAGACTTCTTAGAAGTGATAAAGTATTGTTGGTCAAGTTGTTTTTAAGAGAACAAAAAGAAAGTTGAAATTAGTCGAAATTAAAATTTTTCTACATTTATTTAAACATTTTATCTTAATTATTTGTATGTATACATTTTTTCTGAGCTTATATATACTCATTGATTCTTATTTTGTAGCTCTGACAAGCACAAGAGTTCTTCATCATCCTCATCTAAGGAAAAAGATAGGGATAAGCACCACTCGTCATCACATAGTAAAGACAAGGAAAAACACTCGAGTTCAAAACACCACTCATCCTCACACAAGGTAAAGTAGAATTGGGGGTTTAAGTTGTTTCAGTTGAGAATTTCTAGAGGTCATTATGTTACAGGCAATCTGTGTAACCAGGCATTACGCGTAATGACTGAACATTTCAGACATTTCGCGAAATACCTAAACAGTTCAGGTATTTCGCGAAATGCCTAGGCATTTCACGTAATGACTGAAAATGAGCTCTAGGCATTACGCGTAATGCCTGAACATAGTTTTGTATCATGTTTGATGATTATTCATGAATTATTTTGATGTTACATAGTTTTATCCTTACTTCTGGTGTACATAGAGAATATATTTTATGTCCATTCATGAACAATGATAATGGTATTATGATTAAAAATATCCATTTTCAATTTTATTGAAACTGTTGTGTTATCTTTATCCATACAAAGTATTCAGAAAACATAATAATACATACAAATATAAAATGATGTTAACAGTAATGTTTTGAAAAAGTGGCATAACTGACCAACACTTATATTAGCTCCTCAATCATTATAGATGATACCGAGTTATTATTTATTTTAATGAACAATAGTAATCTGTCTTGTCAAGAAATGATATCAGTTACTGAAAGCTAGAATACTGCTCCCAAGTGAGATGTAACTCATTCAAATCCCTCTTCAAGTTCTTGCACATTTGATGTTTTGACAAAAAATATGTCATTCTCATATATCAAAGCTGCTAGTACCCTTCACTGGGGAGGGGGGGGGGGGGTACCATTAGTGCAGAATACTCACTTAAGTAAAGCAAGCTCAGGCTGAGTGAGGATTGGATGCTAAAAGGGCAGGAGCCCTAATTGCAGTTAAGCTTGTTTCATTTAAGAGGATTGACATAAAAGTTTTCAGTATTTGTCTCATATAATTAAAGAATCCCCTCATAACAAGACCAGAAAACACACTCTTTTGAAAAAAATAACAATTAGATGCCCTTCTTACAACTAAATGAAAGAGGTATGAAAGATATGATTATTAGTGATAACATTACAAAACTACTCATTCATTTATTCAATTATGTCAAAAAAAGTATAAGAGATCTTAAAATGTAACTTAATTGAAAGTTATTCAGTTAAAAATACAACGTGAATTGCTTCTATCTGCAAGAAATAACACATCATATCTATAAAATTTTTTTTAAAAAAGTGACACAGACTGTTTGAAATCTCAAATCCAAGTTTAAGTATTTGATATACTTAAAGAAGCCACACCCCATATAACAACATAAGAGGATGTACCAAGAACTAAAAAAGGAAAAATGAGAATAAGTATGAAATCTATTATAATTAATGATTATGTAGTAAAACTGTGTATGTACTCACTTAAGCAAAAATCCTTGAGATATGTCAAAATATTATAAGCTTCATTAATTGTAATATAGTTAAAACTACATCTTGAATTGCTCATAGCAAGAAATAATCATATTCCATCAAAAAGATACTTTAAAAAATTATTACACAGATTGCCTGAAATCTCAAATACTTCTTTAGGCAATCTGTGTAACACTGAACCTTATATTTCAGTCAAACTGTTTAGGCATTTCGTGAAATGACTGAAATGTTCAGTCATTACGCGTAATGCCTGGTTACACAAATTGCCTGTAACAAATATACCAAAACACCTCCGACATGAGGAATGGATCTTGAGTGTACAGTAACTTACTAATGTGGTTAAGTTCAACAGATTCCATGGTGCACAGAGAAGAAAATTAACTGTGCATACTTAAAATGCCACTCTTGAAAAATGCAAAGGTGAAGGTGAAAAAGGACAGCTCGGTAATATAATAGGTGAATAGTTACTACTAGATGCTTTTTACAGTTATAAAGAGTGTAATAGAAGATAGTGTAAATTAGCATCAAGAGGCAAAATATGACCAAATATAGCATCTTGGTGTAAATTGTTATTAGACATTTATGTAAGAAAGGTTTGTATTTGTTCTTTAGGACAAGTCCCACTCTGGTTCTTCCAGCAGTGGGGAGAAATCCAAGCACAGCAGTGATAAGCACAAACACAGCAGTAGTGATAAGCATAAGCACAGTGATAAACCCGAGAAATCCAGGCATGACAAGGTAAGGCATTACAATGGAGGGCATTCAGTCCCGTCAAGTGGATTGTCAAGGGACCAGAAGAAAACAAATTTTTGCTCGGCCATAAATTTCAGAAGAATTCTTTCTCAGGAGAATTCTGTTAATATCTCAGTTCTATTTCAAGTGATCAGTGTTAACGTTTCTGTTGACAAATGACAATGGCACTGGAATAAAATAAAACAACCCAGTTATATGACAAGCTAGTGTATTACAGTGGAGGTTATTAGATATTCTGTCACCCAAATCTTTAAGTTTTTTTTCACAGTCCAAACTGGAGTTTTCCTATTATTTTATACTGATTGTCTTCTATTTTACAAGGCAGAATTTGACTTAAAATAATAAAATCACTGAAATATCAATTGCGTCGTATCAATAAAAATAATAATGAATGGAAATAAAGTGATCCCAATGATCTTGACATAGAACCTTCAGTTTCATTTCAATAGTTTTTCTGTTGCAGGAAAAGCATAGCTCAGGCAAACACAAACATTCCTCTTCAGAGAAAAAATCTGAGGTATGTGCTCATAATCTTATGCGTCTTTATATGTACAAAAAGTGTCTGATACGGGTAGTGACCTATTTGTGTTACAAAATTATATAAATAATGACAGGAGCAAGTTCCATCTGATGAAGTGTAATTTAAATAATTACAGAAATAACTTCGAAATCTTCTGGAATCTGCAAATCATGTAAAGTATGTTTAAAGCAAAATTCCAGATTTGTCAGTTTTTAATATCCATAGAAAGGCTGTGTGATTACAAAATTTGGCAAATAATCGCCTGGCTCCCATCTATGGAGTTACGAGCACAAATGCAGCTTTTGGGCATTGTATGGGTGATAAAGGTCTCTCCTAATAAGAAGCATGTAGAACTTTCAAAGGTATTAGAGGACTTAGTTTTATTTAAAAAAAAAGAAAAAAAAAATCTGTCCAGATATAAAGAAGTTCTGTTCATATTAAGTGGAGCTCTGTGTTCTTTCCTGACTGTACTTACCACTGACTCCGACAAAAGGTGGACTACTGTTCAGAATAAAAGTCACATTTGCTTGGTGCGAATTATCCGGGTATATGAAATTCCAACTTCATCATCATATTGTATACAGTTGGTGCATACCCTCCTTAAGAATATTGGTTTTAGTATTTGAAAAATATTGCTATGGCATGGACTTTGTTGTGCAGGTGAAGATGGAGTTGGAGGAGCCGAAGGTCGAGGTGAAGCCTGAACCCATGTCTCCCATCAAACAGGAGCCACAACCCATGGAGGAAAGTGACGATGATGTACCACTGGTGAGATATAAAACGTATAATAGCTTATAATTTACTGGGTTTACATCAGAAGTGGAAACTGATGATCTGCCATTTTTCAGAGCAATTTTAAAGTAAATGAGTTTTGAACATTGTTGTGTCATCTGCAAGTGGGTATCAGTGTTCATTTTACTACGCGTTTCCGCGTCTTTTGTCGCTATACTGGGGCGAAAAGATGCGTACACGTTATGGTCCCGAGTCGCGGTGACGCATATATCTTGCATTATCGCCCGCGTTTTCGCTGTAAATATTGGGAAAGTTAGAGGAATTTGTTTCAAAATCAAAGAAAAGGACACATATATTGTCTTTTTAACCCAATTCCTCCATGTTTCCTTGTTCCTAAATGCCTTAATTTGATTGGTCGAGCGGAAACGGCACTGTCCAATCATACTTCGTTTAACAAAAATTCAGTATTTATCAATAGAAAACACGTTTATAGTAAGTGATGTAAACTCACCAGTGGCTGTAAATTTCCACTTTTTTTCATAGTTTTGTTAAATATATATAGAAATAAATATCTATTGCACAAGATTTTATTATCCAGTTTTTAATATTTTCACTTTTTAAAGTATAGTTTTGCATAATGCACTCTTACAAGTGACTTCAAAGACAATTGTTAACAAGTAACAACAAACATTTTAAACTACTGTGGGACAAACTTTTAAAAAATTGCATCTATATGTTAACAAATTTTCGACTGGAAAAAAGTTAAATAATAATTTAACTTAAACTTTATATGGTATGTTATTGCTTTAAAACCAGTTGTTTTTTTTTCAAAAAGTGGCAAATTTATATCCATTTACATAAATAAATGTCCGGAGTTTTTTTGTATGAAATAAAAACAACTCCCTGAGTGAACCTATGTCAAGGTGAGTTAATTTTTTTTTCTAGTTTTAGATAGTGCAGGGTTGGCCCATATTTATTGAAACAAAAAAAAAATGAAAAAAAAATCAGTAAAAAATACTTTAATTATTGCAAATCATGTACATCATAGGAAATCTTGTACATCATGCTGACTAAAAATATGTCTTGAATTGAAATAAAGTTTTTTTCAGAGTGAGTAGAGTTGAATTTGATTTAGCATTGCAAATTCATTTTGAAGATAGACTAATAGTACTTTTTTTCTCCTATTTAAGTAAATTTGCTCAACTGTAAGGTTAATTTTGGTCATTTGACTCATCGCATTTAGTAAATGTCTCACCAAAATTTAGTAAAGGAGTCATTTGACTCAAGTAGCTCCAACTCTAGAATGAACACTGGGGTATTTACATCAAGCAGTGACTAAAAATTACTAATTATCACGGTATTAGAAGTATTAATGTCTGGGTCATAAGATGTGTCTTTTAGTTAACTAGTGTTGAATTTCCAAGAAGACTTCAGTTCTGAAAAATAAGGCTGAAATGATTAACAAAATTCTCTACTGTTTAGTCGCTTGCATGAACTGTTGACTAATCAATTTGCTGTGCCAAGGTTTAGCATGTTTTAGCAAGTACTGAAAATGTCACATGGCCATGTGTTCTGGGTATAAACAAACAATATTGTGATTGTGAGATGCTAAAAAAGCAAAAAAGTTGCGCAGGTATTAGGTTATTAGGTAATTAGCTAATAATATAATATTTTGATATTTTAAATGTAAAATACAGATAAAATTCTTTAAGTTGAGACCTTTTAGAGATCTTAACTGGAAATAGTCATAGTTTAAACGATAGTGTAAAATCTCATATGGGGTGATATTACATAAGAAACAGTTAACCGGTTTATTAATATTGGCATCGACTAGTGCTTTGATAACCTATTAATCGACTAGAACGGTTAATTGTTTCAGTTTTACTGAAAATGGTTTTTTTTTTTTTGAAGTAAAAAAAAGAACGCTACACAATTACACGGATTAAATGAATCATATGGTCTATCTGTGTTTAAGTTTGAAGTTGCTAAGTCACAGCACAGCTGCCTAGATTCAGTGATCTGTCAGTCAGGGTTAAAGTGAACCATTGATTTCAGACATGCATTTTTTATTATGTCCACCCCCCTGGGGGGTGGATATATTATTTTTGCTTTTTTCGCCGTCCGATGTCCGATGTCCGGCGTCCGGCGTCCGATGTCCGGCGTCACGCATGGTTTCCGCTCATTTAAAGGAAAAGTATTAGAGCTATTGTCACCAAATTTGGTATGCAGGCTTATTGGGTCAGTAGCTTGCTTGGGATTGCTTTTGGCTGTTGTACCTCTTTTGCTTACTGAGTAATACTTAAGTACAGCTATTTTCAGTACCCATTGGTTTCCGTGCATTTAAGCCAAAATAATTAAAGATATTTTACTACAATTTTGAATACAAGATTGTTATGTCCATAGCTCGCTTGGTATTGCATTTGGGACTGATAGCTTTGTCAGTACATGAGTAATAGCCATTTAGGTACTTCATTGTGTATTTTCAGTACTACTTTTGAGTAATTTGCTAATATCTCAGAAACCGTAAGAGATAGAGCGATTTCGTCGAAATTTTCGACCCACAGGGTATCTAAGGAATGTAATATTTGCAATTTTCAAAAAATTTTCCCCTCCCCAAAAATGGCGGCCATTTTGAATTTTCGAATTTTTGCCAAAAATGGCAAAACACAAATTTGCTTCTATCTCCTTAACCGTGTGAGATAGAGCGATTTCGTCGAAATTTTCGACCCACAGGGTATTTAAGGAATGCAATCTACAATTTTCCAAAAATTTTCCCCTCCCCAAAAATGGCGGCCATTTTGAATTTTCGAATTTTTGCCAAAAATGGCAAAACACTAATTTGCTTCTATCTCCTTAACCGTGCGAGATAGAGTGATTTCGTCGAAATTTTCGACCCACAAGGTATCTAAGGAATGCAATCTTTGCAATTTTCCAAAAATTTTCCCCTCCCCAAAAATGGCGGCCATTTTGAATTTTCGCCAAAAATGGCAAAACACAAATTTGCTTCTATCTCCTTAACCGTGCCAGATAGAGCGATTTCGTCAAAATTTTCGACCCACTGGGTATCTGAGCATTGTACTCTTGGTAATTTTTAAAAAATTTTCCCCTCCCCAAAAATGGCGGCCATTTTGAATTTTCGAATTTTTGCCAAAAATGGCAAAACACTAATTTGCTTCTATCTCCTTAACCGTGCGAGATAGAGCGATTTCGTCGAAATTTTCGACCCACAGGGTATCTAAGGAATGTAATATTTGCAATTTTCAAAAAATTTTCCCCTCCCCAAAAATGGCGGCCATTTTGAATTTTCGAATTTTTGCCAAAAATGGCAAAACACAAATTTGCTTCTATCTCCTTAACCGTGCGAGATAGAGCGATTTCGTCGAAATTTTCGACCCACAGGGTATCTAAGGAATGCAATCTTTGCAATTTTCAAAAAATTTTCCCCTCCCCAAAAATGGCGGCCATTTTGAATTTTCGAATTTTTGCCAAAAATGGCAAAACACCAATTTGCTTCTATCTCCTTAACCGTGCCAGATAGAGCGATTTCGTCAAAATTTTCGACCCACAGGGTATCTGAGCATTGTGCTCTTGGTAATTTTTCCAAAAATTTTCCCCTCCCCAAAAATGGCGGCCATTTTGAATTTTCGAATTTTTGCCAAAAATGGCAAAACACTAATTTGCTTCTATCTCCTTAACCGTGCGAGATAGAGCGATTTCGTCGAAATTTTCGACCCACAGGGTATCTAAGGAATGTAATCTTTGCAATTTTCCAAAAATTTTCCCCTCCCCAAAAATGGCGGCCATTTTGAATTTTCGAATTTTTGCCAAAAATGGCAAAACACAAATTTCCTTCTATCTCCTTAACCGTGCGAGATAGAGCGATTTCGTCGAAATTTTCGACCCACAGGGTATCTAAGGAATGCAATCTTTGCAATTTTCCAAAAATTTTCCACTCCCCCAAAATGGCGGCCATTTTGAATTTTCGAATTTTTGCCAAAAATGGCAAAACACAAATTTCCTTCTATCTCCTTAACCGTGCCAGATAGAGTGATTTCGTCAAAATTTTCGACCCACAGGGTATCTGAGCATTGTACTCTTGGTAATTTTTAAAAAATTTTCCCCTCCCCAAAAATGGCGGCCATTTTGAATTTTCGAATTTTTGCCAAAAATGGCAAAACACTAATTTGCTTCTATCTCCTTAACCGTGCGAGATAGAGTGATTTCGTCGAAATTTTCGACCCACAGGGTATCTAAGGAATGCAATCTTTGCAATTTTCAAAAAATTTTCCCCTCCCCAAAAATGGCGGCCATTTTGAATTTTCGAATTTTTGCCAAAAATGGCAAAACACAAATTTGCTTCTATCTCCTTAACCGTGCCAGATAGAGCGATTTCGTCAAAATTTTCAACCCACAGGGTATCCGAGCATTGTGCTCTTGGTAATTTTAACAAAATTTTCCCCTCCCCAAAAATGGCGGCCATTTTGAATTTTCGAATTTTTGCCAAAAATGGCAAAACACAAATTTGCTTCTATCTCCATAACCGTGCCAGATAGAGCGATTTCGTCAAAATTTTCGACCCACAGGGTATCTGAGCATTGTGCTCTTGGTAATTTTAACAAAATTTTCCCCTCCCCAAAAATGGCGGCCATTTTGAATTTTCGAATTTTTGCCAAAAATGGCAAAACACTAATTTGCTTCTATCTCCTTAACCGTGCGAGATAGAGCGATTTCGTCGAAATTTTCGACCCACAGGGTATCTAAGGAATGTAATATTTGCAATTTTCAAAAAATTTTCCCCTCCCCAAAAATGGCGGCCATTTTGAATTTTCGAATTTTTGCCAAAAATGGCAAAACACAAATTTGCTTCTATCTCCTTAACCGTGCGAGATAGAGCGATTTCGTCGAAATTTTCGACCCACAGGGTATCTAAGGAATGCAATCTTTGCAATTTTCAAAAAATTTTCCCCTCCCCAAAAATGGCGGCCATTTTGAATTTTCGAATTTTTGCCAAAAATGGCAAAACACCAATTTGCTTCTATCTCCTTAACCGTGCCAGATAGAGCGATTTCGTCAAAATTTTCGACCCACTGGGTATCTGAGCATTGTACTCTTGGTAATTTTTAAAAAATTTTCCCCTCCCCAAAAATGGCGGCCATTTTGAATTTTCGAATTTTTGCCAAAAATGGCAAAACACTAATTTGCTTCTATCTCCTTAACCGTGCGAGATAGAGCGATTTCGTCGAAATTTTCGACCCACAGGGTATCTAAGGAATGCAATCTTTGCAATTTTCAAAAAATTTTCCCCTCCCCAAAAATGGCGGCCATTTTGAATTTTCGAATTTTTGCCAAAAATGGCAAAACACCAATTTGCTTCTATCTCCTTAACCGTGCCAGATAGAGCGATTTCGTCAAAATTTTCGACCCACAGGGTATCTGAGCATTGTGCTCTTGGTAATTTTTCCAAAAATTTTCCCCTCCCCAAAAATGGCGGCCATTTTGAATTTTCGAATTTTTGCCAAAAATGGCAAAACACTAATTTGCTTCTATCTCCTTAACCGTGCGAGATAGAGCGATTTCGTCGAAATTTTCGACCCACAGGGTATCTAAGGAATGTAATCTTTGCAATTTTCCAAAAATTTTCCCCTCCCCAAAAATGGCGGCCATTTTGAATTTTCGAATTTTTGCCAAAAATGGCAAAACACAAATTTCCTTCTATCTCCTTAACCGTGCGAGATAGAGCGATTTCGTCGAAATTTTCGACCCACAGGGTATCTAAGGAATGCAATCTTTGCAATTTTCCAAAAATTTTCCCCTCCCCCAAAATGGCGGCCATTTTGAATTTTCGAATTTTTGCCAAAAATGGCAAAACACAAATTTCCTTCTATCTCCTTAACCGTGCCAGATAGAGTGATTTCGTCAAAATTTTCGACCCACAGGGTATCTGAGCATTGTACTCTTGGTAATTTTTAAAAAATTTTCCCCTCCCCAAAAATGGCGGCCATTTTGAATTTTCGAATTTTTGCCAAAAATGGCAAAACACAAATTTGCTTCTATCTCCTTAACCGTGCGAGATAGAGCGATTTCGTCAAAATTTTCGACCCACAGGTATTTCAGCATTGTATTCTTGGCAATTTAAAAAAAAATTTCCCGTCCCCTAAAATGGCGGCCATTTTGAATTTTCAAATTTTTGTCAAAAATGGCAAAACACAAATTTGCTTCTATCTCCTTAACCATGCGAGATAGAGCGATTTCGTCGAAATTTTCAACCCACGGGGTATCTAAGGAATGTAATCTTTGCAATTTTCAAAAAATTTTCCCCTCCCCAAAAATGGCAGCCATTTTGAATTTTCGAATTTTTGCCCAAAATGGAAAAACACAAACTGGCCTTAACCGTGCCAAATAGAGTTATTTCGTTGAAATTTTCGACCCATAGGGTATCTAGAAAATGTACTCTTGGCAATTTTCAAAAAAATTTCCTTTTCCCAAAAATGGCGGCCATTTTGAATTTTCAAATTTTTGCCAAAAATAGAAAAACAGGAATTTGCTTCTATCTTCTTAACCATGCCAGATAGAGTGATTTCGTCAAAATTTTCAACCCAACCAATGCAAAAAGGCATGAAGCTGAAATAATTTACATCTACACTAACAAATATTTAAGCATCATTGATATATTTTACAAATGAAACAGGGTCTTGTAAGACTACTGTACAATTTGGGCAAAAGGTTCATGGGTGGACATTACACATGATAATGTGTGTTCTTCTATGCTATCCTGTTTCTATTCGCATCTACTATCAACAGGGCGGCCGATTTCTAGTTAAAAATTGTTTTTATATAATTTCATAGGCTGCCAGAAAGGAGCTCATTAAGAAGGAAATTAAACCTGAGGTGGAGAAGACAAGTGTTGATGAAGATTCAGATGATGAGCCTCTCGCAGCTCGGATGGAAAAAGTGAAAAAGGTTAAAACTGAACCTACTTCAAGCCAGAAAGTTTCCAAACGAAAGTCCATGGAGGAGGATGATGATTACAAGCCAGAGGCAAAGGTAAGACTGAGACTTACTGTAACACTTAGATAGAATGCATTGTATCACAGAGGTAGAGACGAGCGTTAAATATATTGTAAATACTGTAGAGTACCGAATTGAGGAAAATGGACTATATAGAGGTTAATATTAGGGTTAAATTTAGTTACTTTATTTAACAGAAGAAGAAGAAAGAAGAGAAGAAAAAGGGCAGCAAGACTGCAAAGGCTGAGGTCACCAGTCCAAAGAAAGGCAAGGTGAAGAAAGAGGAGAATACAGAGAAGTGGAAATGGTAAGGATACATGCCACTATATTAGTGGCATAACGCCCAACCATTGTGATATGCAGAACTATGATTTGGGCCTATATGCACTGACATATTCCTTCTTGGAATTATTGTGTAATGTAATTTCTCAGAATAAGTACTTTAAAATTCCTGTAAATTTTAGAATTCTAAAAAAAATATCAATGAAAAACTTGTATGTAGTAGTTGTGTAGAAAAATATAACATTAATATTTTAATGTTTCACAAGCATGAAAGTATTATTTGGAATGAAAAATTATCAAGGAAATGCACTTGATGATTATTTGGAAAATATTTATTAATACAATTTTTTTGGTATAGAAAACAAGAGTTTTACAGATTCTCACTCTACTTTCTAGTATTATTGGAAAAATTATGTTTCGTGAATCTAGTTTTTGACCTTATTTCTTTGGTGTCTTTGACTTGATATTTCTATTTATCGACTGTTTATGGCTGATAGGCTGTTGCTAGGCCACTGTCATTGTTTTTCGCCCTAATGTATACAGTGGAAAAGTGGGGAATTGTCCTAATCATGATCTACTTTCTGATGTGAACAGGTGGGAAGAGAAACCCAAGGAAGATGGCAAGAAGTGGACATTCCTAGAACACAAGGGTGTCCTGTTTGCCCCCGAGTATGAGAGGCTACCCAGTGATGTACACTTTTATTACAATGGGACGGTAAGTCAGTAACAATTATCAGAATTTGACTTTAGAAACCAGTTTAGCTACATAAACTTGGAAACTGATATTCTTAAAACAACTTAAAATGTGTTTTCATGTTTCAGCATGTGAAACTGTGCGATGAAGCCGAAGAAGTGGCTGGTTTTTACGCCAAGATGTTGGACCATGATTACACAACCAGAGATGTTTTCAACAAGAACTTCTTCAAGGACTGGAGATCTGTACGTTTGTACTCGGTTATAATAGACTCCTTGTTTATGGCAGTGTATGATACTTGTTCCAAAAAGTTGGGGTTTTACATTCCATTCAACAGCCAGGGTATATTGGACATTTCCCCAGCATTGTCACTGAGGGAGTCGAACTAATGTTGGTATCGAATGATAATATGCACATCGATATCAAACCATATTCTTGCCTTGCGTATCGATCGATATTGAAATATCAGGGTATTAGATGCTTTCCTGGGAGAGACCTTCCAAACTCTTTCGCGAGGTTTAGTATTTCCCGAAAAGTAAACAAATATGGCGTTTCCGCTTTAGCGGTAAGTGAAAGTTGACAAAAATAATATGAAAACCAATGTATTCTTCAAATATTGTCCTTTATTTGAATGAAAAACCCCATATTTGTACCTGTTAAGTAGTATATTTCGATATTGATATGGCACTCTACATTATTATGTCAGCTGACTTGTCAGTCAGCTGACATTATGTCATCACTCTGCGGCGTGGGCGTCCGCGTACGTGTGAACAACTTCTTCTCCAAAACTACAAGGCCTAGAGACATGCTGTTTTTTTTAAAAGATACCTTATCTATCGAGGATGAAAAATTGTTCAAGGCATGCAAATCTGTCTGTTTGCTAGAGACATTACAAGGGGGGTACCCCCACCAAAAGTGTGAAAATTTCAACTTTTTATCACAATTTTCTCAGTGACTATTGCAGGGATTTTTCTCATATCTTGCATATATGTACTAGGCCAGAGGTAGATTCTTTTGTGCGAGTATGAGACCTGGATCTGTCTTACTTTTTTTTAATAAATTTTTTTAATAATTTTTAATGCATTAAAATTCATGAAATCATGCACTAAATCACTTATAACTTCAAAAGTGTTGCATTTACAGCATTTTGTGAAAATATGTTGTTCAGCTACTTTTTTCATAGCTACAATATGTTGAGTAAGTTGGGTGTCTGTCTCAATAGCTAAGTGAGTAATAGCTACTTTTGGGCTTTTCAGTAACTTCCATTATGAGTAAAATCACTTGTAACTTAAAAACTATTGCATTTAGAGAATTTCGTATAAATATGTTATTCAGCTACTTTTGGGCCAGCTATAACATAGTGAAATTTCAGACCTGTAGTTCATGGCATAGCTGAGTAATAGCTACTTTTAGGTTATCACTGTTGAGTAAATCGCTTATAACTTGAAAACTATTGCATTTAGAGAATTTCGTATAAATATGTTATTCAGCTACTTTTGGGTCAGCTATAACATAGTAAAATTCCAGACCTGTAGCTCATGGCATAGCTGAGTAATAGCTACTTTTAGGTTATCACTGTTGAGTAAATCACTTATAACTTGAAAAGTGTTGCATTTAGAGCATTTTGTTAAAATATGTTATTCAGCTACTTTTTTCATAGCTACAATATGGTGAGTAAGTTGGGTGTCTGTCTCAATAGCTAAGTGAGTAATAGCTACTTTTGGGCTTTTCAGTAACTTCCATCATGAGTAAAATCACTTGTAACTTAAAAACTATTGCATTTAGAGAATTTCGTATAAATATGTTATTCAGCTACTTTTGGGCCAGCTATAACATAGTAAAATTTCAGACCTGTAGCTCATGGCATAGCTGAGTAATAGCTACTTTTAGGTTATCACTGTTGAGTAAATCACTTATAACTTGAAAACTATTGCATTTAGAGTATTTTGTTTCAATATGTTATTCACCTATTTTGGGGTCAGCTATAACATAGTGAAGTTTCAGACCTGTGGCTCATTTCATAGCTGAGTAATAGCTACTTTGAAGTTCTCACTGTTGAGTAAATCAGTTATAATTGGAAAACTATTGCATTTACAGAAATTTGTGCAAATATGTTATTCAGCTACTTTTGGGTCAGCTATAACATAGTGAAATTATAGACCTATAGCTCATGGCACAACTGAGCAATAGCTATTCTCAGGTACTGACTGTTGAGTAAATCAACTATAACTTGAAAAATATTGCATTTGGAGTATTTTGTTAAAATATATTGTTCACCTACTTTTGGGTCAGCTATAACATAGTGAAATTACAGACCTATAGCTCATGGCATAGCGGAGCAATAGCTATTTTCAGGTTCTCACTATTGAGTAAATCAGTTGTAGCTTGAAAACTATTGCATTTACAGTAGTTTGCTTAAATATGTTCTTCACCTACTTTTGGGTTAGCTATAACATAGTAAAATTTCAGACATGTAGCTCATTGCATAGCTGAGTAATAGTTCCTTCGAGGTTCTCACTGTTGAGTAAATCAGTAAATCAGAAAACTATTACATTTAGAGTATTTTGTTAAATATGTTATTCACAGAATTTTTGGTCAGCTATAACATAGTGAAATTGCAGACCTCTATGTCATGGCAAAGCTGAGCAATAGCTACTTTCAGGTTCTCACTGTTGAGTAAATCATTGTATCCACTGGATAGCCGCAGTGTGTAGAGAGAGATTTCACCATTACTGCTCTGATGAAAAAAAATATTATAGCTAGCTTTCTTAAATTTGCAGTATATATTAATAACCATAAAATGTTGTCTGGGAATATTTTTGGCCTCATTTTGAGAAACAAGATGGCCGCCACAGGTGTTTTTTGTCAGTCATGAAAAGTGCTTATATCTCCCTTATTATTGATCCTAGAGGTTTGGGATGATAAACCAACCTGTAGGAAATCATGGGGTGGGAATCTTTTGGTGTGGTCAGATTTGACCTTCAATGACCCCTCCTTCAAGGTCAAACAAGGATAGCCAAACTTAAAAGTGCTTATAACTCGCTTATTATTGGTCCCAGAGGTTTGGGATGGTAAACAGACAGGAAATCATGGGCTGTGAATCTGTTGATATGGTCCGATTTGACCTTGGAACCCTCCTTCAAGGTCAAATGAGGATAGCGAAAATTGAAAGTGCCTACAACTCGCTTATTATTGGTGACAGAGATTTGGGATGGTAAACCATCCCATAGGAAATCATTGGCTCGGAATCTTTTGGTATGGTCAGATTTGACCTTTGGACCCCTCCTTCAAGGTCCAATGAGGACAGCCAAGCTTAAAAGTGCTTATAACTCATTTATAATTGGTCCTAGAGGTTTGGAATGGTAAACCATAGGAAATCATGGGCTGGGAATGTATTTGTGTGGTTAGATTTGACCTTGGACCCCTTCTTCAAGGCCGAACGAGGATATTGCATTTGTAGTATTTCTTTAAATATGTTTTAACCTATTTTTACACTTAAACAATTACCTTGTTATTTTCCTTCATAATACCATTTACAGGGCACAACTTTTTTATCCTTTTCTTCTGTCAGCTTCGGAATTTCTTTCGAACTTGCTGTTCAGTTACCATTTACTGTATTTCTGCACAGCCCTTTTCCTGATAATTATTCTGTCCTCTAATCACCTTCACAAATCAAAAACACTCAGTCAGCTGACACAGTGCCCGTTCACGGGCACTCTCCTCTTGTTGATATCGGCAAACTTAGCGTGAATCGATAAATATTTCAATATCGATAAACAATACCAGCACTAAGTCGAACCCACGACAGAGTTGATAGTCGGTGATTAAATGCTAAACCCGCTAACTCCAAAAACTTGGACCACATGACTTGTCTGTCTCTAACACCAAATTGCATCAACAATTTCTTAAGAAAGTTCAAAATTTGAAACAACTGTTCTCTGGGCCACAGACTTACAGTGTGGATATATTGATGACGTAGTTTTCATTTTGAGGTTTAGTTGATTGAAATTGTGTTAACAGATTTCGTCTTAAGTTTTAAGTGGAATAAGAAATGTTATGCCAAACTGTATAAAATTCATGACCGAGGATGCTCCAATATTTTGACATTAGGAGGAGACATTTCTATCAAACCTTAATGAGATTTGTGACGAGTAAAAGCTCTTTGTAGATATTACCATATAAATAGAATTTTTAGCTAGAAGAAAATTTCTCTGGGTCATTTTTAAAATATTGACTGGATTTGATTTACACCAATGGCTAATTTCTACTTGAGAGATTAGTACAGATCTAATGTTTCACAAAGAAGTACTTATCACTAGGGGTGGGATAGTTTGGAAACTTGCAAACCAAATCGATTCACGAACCCAATCAATTCGCAAATCGATTTGGCATCATGTAAACTGTGAAAGGCCTCTTTATTTTATATTTTTATCTAAATTAAAGGGAAAAAAAGCCGTTTTACCATCAAAATGTTATATCATCATGTTGACGATTCATAAATATTTGTTTTACTGTAAACAATCCTGAATCTCTTGTTCACTGAAATAAACTGAATAATCCAAAGCACCGAGACATCATTGCATCCCTAATTATCACTATTCAAGCCCATTAGCTCAAAAAAGCTTAAATTAATTCCAAGTGAAGATATCGATTTTTGTAGTGTTTGAGATTGTATTGTTTACAGGTGATGACCGAAGAGGAGAAAGAGCTGATTACTGACGTGAAGAAGTGTGACTTCAAGGAGCTATACCGTTACTTTAAAGAAAAACAGGAGGAACGTAAAAGCATGAGCAAGGAGGAAAAAAAGGTACAAAGTTATTATAACACAGGAGTAAAAATGCCAAAATTGTGAGGGAAAAGGTATTAAAGGTGGTGAAAGGTTTAAAAATTGGAGAAAGAGGTACAAAAACAGGAGTCCTGTTTTTCATCTTTAGAGCATTTTGTACAGAATCTCGCAAATTTCTGTACATGTCACAGTATTGAAAGAGTGATGCAGTTATATATTTGGTGTTAATTATCCCCAATAAAACGGAGAGAATGTATATTATGGCAATCCATAGTAACAAACCTTTGATTATGCCATTGTGGACTATTGTTGACTAAAGTCTATGACAAACAATACTTTCAGTTGTATGAAACCCAACAAAATGGGATAAAAATATTTTGTTGAGAAAATCACAAAATTAATTGATCCAAGGATCCATTTACCATAATTTTTCACATTAAAAAACATCAAAAAGCTGAATAAAAACATTTTATAAAAAAGTACACTTTATAATGGAGATTTTACACGAACTGTAACATATCTGAAATTTCAAGTTCGATTGTCTTAAGTGGTTAGAACCCTTAAACTGATATCTTGCCAGCTAACAGAACCATTACAATATCTACAAAAATCCATTTCCTTAAATGAAATACCTGTATTAAAACCTACTGTAATTTAAAAATTTCAAAGCAAAAATATATTCCCATACATCAATGAAGAATAGTAGCTGTACTAGTTATAACTTGTACAAGCATAATTTTTGTACAAGTTATAACTTGTACAACTCAGCTGTACAAGTTATAACTTGTACAAGATTTTGTACAAGTTATAACTTGTACAAAATCCCAACTTGTACTGGACATATTAATATCTTATGAAATTTTTGGCTAAATGTTTGTAATATTTACACTGAATCATTTTTGAGATCCCCATTATTTTCCATAGTGTTCCCCTTTACTCAAAAGCATGGAACATCAAACCCGGTTTGAAAAGTTTCTAGATACAACTGTGTGAGCTAGTAGTGAGAAAATGAGAGTTAAAAAGTCTGAAAATATGTTTAAGGGGGGAGAAAAGTGTCAAAAATGTAATTAACAGATATTATATTTTTTTTTATGTTACCATGACTAGTGCTTTCCTGCTAACTTATGATAAGTCTGCTATCTATTTTTAACCAGAAAATCAAGGAACAGAATGAGGAGATCATGAAGGAGTATGGGTTTTGCCAAATGGATGGACATGTGGAAAAGATTGGAAATTTCCGCATTGAGCCCCCTGGATTGTTCAGAGGCCGTGGAGATCACCCCAAACAAGGCTGTCTCAAACGCAGGGTGCAGGCAGAGGATATCATCATCAACTGTAGCAGGTTAGGTTCGCTAAGGTTTTACTACTGGATAAGTGCAAGTTTTTCACAGTATGGTGTAATTTTAGCTGATGAACTTAGTGAAAAGAACAATTCTCAGTAGTGCGAACTGACCATAGGTGTCTTAAAAATTAGTCCAATTCTATTTCAACTTAATTTTTTATTTTTTATTTTTTTGGCTTATACAGTATCAGAATATTTAAACTTCTACGATAGCCTAGATTTCAGAGTTTGTCAACTGGAAACACATAATCAGTGTGATTACAACATTTTTGACCTGAGTAGATTTAGACCTCTTCTGTATATTTACAGGGATTCCAAGATCCCAGTAGCTCCTCCTGGTCATAAGTGGAAGAAAGTGCAGCATGACAACAGTGTAAGTACTGCAACAGTTCAACTTGTTGGTACATTTGTATTTTCTTTCTGTTATTTTACTAGAATTCTGATTTTGAAGTTGTCCTTACAATAAAAATTTGACATTAGTAATTCAAACCTGACGAAAGCCTAGATGCAACTGAATGACTAAATCTCCTGTGTTACATTTATCACAACTGTTTCTTAATTTCTTTCTAAACACAACTACATTTTGGACTTGTAATGTTTATTGCATTGAATTACAACACCCTGCCACTCTTGAACTACTTGACCATTTTTCCTTTAGTAACATGTTAATTCTCTTGTACCATGCAATAATATCCAAGTTCTATTTTTATAATTATCTGACCTTATTAGATGATATCACCTAAGTTGGAATATAATTATCGCCGTGGTACTTTAACTTTTCTCCTTAGGTGACTTGGCTGGCCTCCTGGCAGGAGAACGTCCAGAACCAGATCAAATATGTGATGCTGGGGGCAACCTCCAAACTGAAGGGAGAAAAAGACTGGAACAAGTACGAAACTGCCAGGAGACTGCACAAAATTGTAGATAAGATCCGTGCTCAGTACCGAGACGACTGGAAGTCTAAGGAGATGAGACTCCGGCAGCGATCTGTGGCTTTGTACTTCATTGACAAGGTAAAGAACAGCAGCAGAACATAGGTTAAAATGTACACTTGTAAAATACAAAGATGACACAAAAAGTAGTATATAAACTTTGTATGGATACACAAAACATAGTAGTGATCAAGATTTATATTTTGGAAAAAAAGCCAAGTTATGGGGACATCAGATTGGATTTAATGTTCCTGTGATTTTGTAATGGTACACATAAGGTATATTGACAACATGTTGTACAGATACTTCATTGTGTAATGCTCTGTTTATTTGAGCTTGCTTTGAGAGCTGGCAATGAAAAAGATGAGGACAGTGCTGACACGGTGGGTTGCTGCTCCCTGAGATATGAACACATCAAACTGCATGAAGAAAAGGCTGGAAAAGAGCATGTTGTCGAGTTTGACTTCCTTGGTGAGTGGTAATACAGAATCTTATGAATATAAACATAGAGTTGTACTTCCCAGATGAGTGATAATGTAGCATATTGTTATTAATGTTAACATTGGGAGCAGTTGGGTTAACTTTAATATAACAGCATAGTAATTATGTACACATCATGAACCTTGATTTTATGGTGAGTGATAATACAGGATAGTAGAAATATAAACATGGTGGCAAGTGTGACATCCTTGGTGAGTTGACAGTTATGTAACAACTTTTAAAGACATCAATA
This sequence comes from Sabellastarte sp. h YS-2021, assembly GCA_964017235.1. Lineage (NCBI taxonomy): Eukaryota > Metazoa > Annelida > Polychaeta > Sabellida > Sabellidae > Sabellastarte > Sabellastarte sp. h YS-2021. Next base: position 121,203,838 of record OZ024930.1, on the reverse strand, counting down.
TGATTAGTTGTACTTAAAAGTGAAATAATGATGCAATAGTTTTTTTTGTGTTTCACATATCGTCAATTTTATAAATTTGCAAATTCTCTGTGTATAAATTTCAGTTAACTATTCTAATACTGAAAATCTATCCTGTATTTTCTCTCCAGGTAAGGATTCAATCCGTTACCACAATGAGGTATCTGTGGAGAAGCGGGTTTTCAAGAATTTGCAGCTATTTATGGAGAACAAGAGTGATGGGGACGACCTGTTTGACAGACTCAACGTGAGTGAGCAGAATAAACTCCTTTGTGTGAAACTTAAATGCAACAAATTTCTGTCTCATTGTTCAGAAAGATAATCTTAATTATCTGAACCCCTGTTTTATAAACTCTTGACTGTGTGATTTTGTTACACAGATTACTTGTAACATAGATAACTATAGAAACAAACCTGTGATGAAGTGGACATTTGGATAGTAAATAAAGCTGTTATATGAGCATCTGCTGTATGAACAAGTTTTTCAGTTGAATCACTTTGGCTGCCATATGTTTTACTACACAAGTTCAAACATAATCTCATACAATTTGTACATTTCATGATTTGATAAACCCATATTCCTATTACTTTCCTTTAAATCAGCAGAAACCAAGCATGTGGATGACATAGCAATTAATAATAGTTAATAGCGAGTTCTTCTTTGGCACAATTTTGGTCACTGATTTGCTTATTGCACTACTCCAATGAAAAAGCACTCTTTAACAAAAAGGTTTTAAGTCTTTTCTTTAAATTGTTTAAATTCATTTCTATATTGCGGACATTGTCAGGTATGTTCTTCCAGATCAGCATCCCTTTTCAGTTTCCATTCATGCTCTTTTAGTTTATAGAAGGAAGGTATAATCTCTCATTCCCACAAAGGGGTACAAAATAGAACTGTTTTGCAGCAACAAGGCTTGCATAAATCTTTTAATTAAGGCAGGGTCGGTAACACCGGTATCTCGGTGTCGAGACCAATTCACTTCAACACCGTGGTGATACTTTACAGCCGGTATTTTGAATATCAGTGTATAACATTGTGAGAAAACGTAAAATATTAGAAACAAACCTCAAATCTGAAGAAATTACAAACTTTTATCCAATATTTTTATATATTTTAGCACTTTAATAATGATTTCTTTAAGAACTTCAATGTTTTCTTTTCACGAAACTTACTTCCGGTGGGTGGGCCTATTCGATTGGGAATATGCTAGAACGCAATTTCTTCTTTCGGTATCCCGGAATCGGTATGGTTTTACACTGTCGGGATACCGAAATGAAAAATCTGCCACCGACCCTGCCCTACTTTTAATACGTTTGTATAAATTGAATCAACAACCAGTATGGTGGGCCACATGTTAAAACGCAACATTATATTAATAAATATACTTCATAGCAATGAGCACCGTGCTATTGGTGTATGGTAATGATCGAGTGTGTTTATGTTTAGACAACCATCATGAACAAGCATCTGAACACCCTGATGGATGGTCTGACTGCAAAGGTCTTCCGTACATACAATGCCTCACGGACCTTGCAGGAACAATTGGATTTGCTTACAAATGGTCAGTATAAATACACTGCAACAAAAACAAAAGTACCACTAAAAAAGTTTCACTCTTAGTGGGCACTGCACTAACAGCTTGACTGTATTGCTGTCCTTATAGATAACAATATTTAAACTTCATTAACAATTAAATTATACAACATAAATATGTCGGCGAAAGTATCAGATATTTAGTAAGTACATCTGGTGAAAGATTTGATAACTGCAAGAGATGCTGAACAAAAATCAGATCAGCTCACTTATCCTGTCATTTGATTACCAGTTTTCAAAAGTGGGTTATATACTCATTACATCAATGTAAAATTCACTGAAAGTGACTGCAAAATCACAGATTATCCTGTGGAAAGTACAGTTCTTTCAACCTTTTTTTTCACTTTTACAAAAGTACATTTTCTTATATATTGAAAGTGACATTATTCTTATGAGGGATTGAAAGAAAATGGGATTTTCAACTTCTTCTTTAACCATTGCAGAGGATGACCCCATTCCAGCCAAGATCCTGTCCTACAACCGAGCCAACCGTGCGGTTGCTGTGCTATGTAACCATCAGCGTTCTGTCTCCAAAAACTTTAGCAAGCAGATGGAAAATATGCAGAACAAGGTAAGAACTCTTGTACTCCCCGAATTCTTTTGCCATTGATGACATTTGGATTCCATTTTACCTGAACCTATTTGAGTTGTTAGACCAGTAAAACCTCGCTTATCCATACATACTGGGACAGAGATGTAATGTTTATTCAACATCGACGTACAATAGAAAATGTACTTTATTATAAAACAGTTGGGAAGAAAAAAATGTGAAAGAGTGAGGGTTTTTTTTTTTTTTTTTTTTTTTTGTTGACATGGAGATTTAACTCCGTTAAATTAGCTGTATTTCAGTTTCTTTGCAAATGAGAAAGACCCAGGGTCAGATCATGGCCGAGGAACTATCATCCATTATCAAATTGTTACTGCACAGTTTAAAGGCACAAAAATTGAATTATTTTTGAACTAAGAAAAAAAAATGAAAAAATTTTGGCTTGAGGTTTTCTTTGTGCTAAGTAAGGAATCTTCTTCCAAGCATCTATTTTGTAATTGCTAGCAAAAACAGTATTGGTTTGGTAGAGTTCATTTCAAATATTACCTGATCAGATCCTTCTATATGTGTCTGTATTTCCAAATTAATGGAGAAAGGAGACTTGTATAATTGTGTGGGATTGTCCGCAATGATGTCTTAATTTACTTCATGTCTGTCTGTGCAGATTACAGCTAAGAAAGAAGCCATACATGCTGCAAAAGTAGAAGTGAAACAAGCCAAGTCCGACTACAAAGCCCTCAAAACAGAGGCCAAGCGAAAGTAAGTCTGTTACAGTGTATAAGTTGAGATTTGCATATTGTATAAACTGCCTGAAAACTGGAACACTCATTTTTGGTTAGCCTAACATAATGTTTAAAGGATCAATGTTTGTAAATAATCAAGTCCTCATCAACATTGTCCATAAATGTTGATTCAAATTTTACTGTTTTTAGATGTAAATGAAAACTGCCGTTAATTGTTCAGTGTGTATTTACATGGGATGGTTGATGTATTCAGATATACAGGGTTATAAATCCATTAAGCAGTTTTAGTGTTTGCACAGGGTTGTTGAGTGTTGTATAAACATACTGTATGTAGCTATTATGATTGTTGAGAAGTTAAATGAGACTGGTCCATTTGGAACAGCTGTTCAGTATTTGTAGACAGTTATTGGGTGAGATCCATAAAGTATATTCCTATAATGTACTTAGGGTGGTTGAGAGGAAGAAGAAAGCTGTAGAACGTTTAGAACAACAGCTGGAGAAGCTGGAGATTTCCATGACAGACAAGGATGAGAACAAGGAAATCGCGTTGGGCACCTCCAAACTGAACTACTTGGACCCCAGGATCTCTGTAGCCTGGTAAGTGTTATGGGAAAGAATAGTAAGACCTATAACAGATATGTGGGTAATAAAGTACAGGTGGACTGCAGTTCATTTCATTGTGGTAGAAATTGGTGAGTTGTAGTGCCAGGTTTTGTTTTCTTAAGAAGTTTGATTTCACAGGGTGTTTATACCTTTTGTTTTAGGTGCAAGAAATGGGAGGTCCCCATTGAGAAGGTCTACAATAAGACACAGCGTGAGAAGTTTGCTTGGGCCATTGACATGGCTGAAGAGGACTACAAATTTACTGAAATGGAAGATGAGTGAGAGATAAGCGAGACTCAAAATTATTGAAAGATAGGCTGGCCTTAAAGTGATTGACAGGTGGTACGAATAATGAAATTGTCACCATTTCTGAAAAAAATATGTTCATTATAATGTTAGGAGAATGCCCATGTTTCATGTGTAGGAAATTTTGTTTATTTATTTGTTCAACTATTTTCATGCAACTGTTTCACAAATTATTCTTAAGTATTATTGATGTCACACTTTGCAACTTAAAGAGTTTGATTATTTCTAAGGTGTACTGTTTGAGCAGTTTGGAATATTCAAAAAAATATTTTTAAAAAGTTAACAATTTGATCATCAGAAGCATTTTGTTTAGCAGAAGTTAAATAGAGAGTACACCATTCTAGTAAATCTTGACTTTAGTTTGACAGTAGTTTGTTTTGAAAAAAATCTGATGATTTGTGTAAATAACATTGTTTAAAGCCAAAGAATGCTTTTAGTCTGTTTAGTATTTTAAATAAAAGACAAGGCCACTAATCTAAAATTAGGCTAGAATACATAATAAATTAGGAAATTTATGAACTTTATTTTTGTTTCGAGTAATTCTGTCACATTTTAGTTCATGTTAGTGATTGTTGCATGTGAGTGTACAAATTTCTAAGGTTGAAAGTGTTTTAATATGTTCCCATTTGTGCATAAGCTTCAGGCAACACTACAGGTTTTAAAGCCATCCATTCTTGTTTTCTTCATTTAACTTATTCTGTGTATAGAAAATGTTATGAATTTACAGTCTTTTTGTTCTGCTGTATAAATTAGTGTGTGAAAGTGAATTGTCTATTTTCTGAACCAGTTGGGATTCCTTGATGTTCTTTGGATAACAGAATATTAATGTTCTTTGACCCTTTTGGTCGTCTATTTTGAGAAGATCTATCCTGTGCATGTATGTACATACTAAAGATGATACTAATATTAAGGTGTTACCAATTGGAAGGACCAGTGAAGCACATATGCTAGATGATGTAGGCAAATGTATTAAAAATAAATGTTAAATATCTGTAAAAGTAAAGAAAATTACACAAAAGCCTAATACCTGTTTGACATATCTCAATGACTACTAAGATTTACCCAAGTAATGGATTAAATGAATGTATCATTAGATTTTTCTGAGTACCCATTTCTCTGCTTTGTCAGTTTTTCAACAGAGTCAAGGAGCCACGGTGGCAGAGGGTAACACTCACCTCCCACCTCTGAGGCCGGGGTTCAGTTCACGGCTCTACCTCAAGTGGGAAAGCTGGTGGTTGCTTGCTGTTGGTCAGCAGTTTACAGTACGGAACCTTGACCAACTGTCGTACTGGTTTCCTCTGCCCTTCCAATTACCCGTCGTGATATGACCTAAAGAGTGTTGAAAGCGACGTAAAACCCCAAATAAATAAAAAATAAATAAAATAAAATTCAACGGAATCGAAACGAATTTGGGTAACTGGGTAACTATTTACCGCTGTAGTAAATACTAGTGTGGATAATACAACAATAATGTGCCTGACAATCCGAGTTCAGATAATAGAGGTTCTGTCATGTGCACCTTGAAAAATTTGTCAATGTAAATTATCTCGGCAGGGTGACTTAATATTTCCTGTAGCATTCAACAGATGAAATCCTGAATTGTATTTACTGTGCAAAACATGTATTTATTTCCCTGTAGTTATTTACAGGACAGTGTCCAAAGTTTGCTTGCTGCATAGATGTTCAGAGGAGTTTTGTGACTCCTAAAATAACTTAGAACTAAGTATGTTCCTCTGTTGAACCTTTGTACTGTTAAGAATTTTAGAAATCAACATTTTTATCGGAAGTATTCCATCTTCATGTCTTTGATGTAGTTCAAACATACTAGTGTAATGATGAATTTGAGATACTGCTAATTGATTTACAAAACTCTCTTTCAAGAGTCCATAAAATGTTTTGAATAAGTAAACTTTAGGGAAGAATGACACTGTTATCATGTAACTAAATATTCCCTTAGAATACCCTAAGTTGGCTGAGGTGTACATAGTTGATTCTTTTTTGTGACCTCTTGTGTATTTAGCTGGTTGTATGTATATTTAGTTTTATTTATTCTGATAAACACAAATGTCCAAATGGTATCTAATGTAATATCTGAAATCAGGCCTTTCCCCAACAGTCATACATTTGAAGAGAGCAAAAACAGAGGTTTCACACTACAAGTGTATGGATGTTTCAATTCTCAAATAATAGAGTGTTTGTGACGAGTTCTTGCTCTTTGTGACTATCTAGCATCTTCATCAGATGTGGTTTGGGTTTGGGATGTATGTAAGAGTTCATCTTTGGTGTTAATATTTATTTAACAAGTGAACCAGTTCCAATTTTAAATTATGAAGATGATTTGAACCAATTCAGTTGAATCTAAATGGACAAGCAAAATACTTATATTGAACGAGGGAGTTCAGGATCATGAATACATTACAGGTTTTTTTAAGCAAAAAAAAAAAAAAAAGAAAAAAAAGTCATTTCTACTTGAAAGAAAATTGAGGTAAATGTACATTTCTTTTTAAAATGAGTTTTACTTTATCTGTGTAACAGAAGTTTAGATATAAAAGGGAGGCTCACTGTGTTTCTTGTGATACTGAATATTCAGGTAAAATAAGTTGAAAACATTTAGTAATTTCGCGAAATTACTGGTTACACAACTTTACTGTAACATATATACTATATAGTGTTATTATTTATTAGCATAAAATAATAGTGTTGAATGTTCAGCTGACAAATCCTGCATTTCTCATTTCTTTGGAAACTTTTGGGACATAGTTTAATCTAATCAAACTTTTATAGCACTTGATGTTTATATTAGAAGAGAGTGAAATGCATAAAATCAATGTTTCAAGATCATGGTAGCATCGCATAAGAATGAGTGTCACCATGGAGATGTGAGGCTTATTATTTCTAGAATTGCTCTGTTGAAGACTATGTTATGATATTTAAGCTTTTCAAATATTTCTGTATTTGTCATGTAAAACTTCTACGATTCTCACCTGGATGGGAACTGTGGATTAGATAACACTTGAAACCTTTGATAGTTGAATCAGCATTCACGTTCATATATACTCAGCTGGCAAAGTGGTCAGAATATGGAACTCATTCACTTATTCTTCTTTGTATTTAGAAATGAATCTTTCTTGCTTGGTTAACATGTATTTAACATTAAATTCCTTTGTGCCTGTTGCATTGTCTGGATGTTTTATTATGATTTTTGAAGTGAAAGTTTTTATCATCTTAATTGCATATTCATTTGATGGTTTTTACATATTCATCAGTTGTGTCACTTTATATTTCATTTGGCCATGTGACTCGGAAGGGTTTTGAAAGGCAACATTTAACCTGTGTTGGTTGATTTTGTAGTAAAATGGTTCAACAAGCAATAGAGTTACTTCATAGTGTTGCTTATACAGTCAAATTGTGTGAGGATAATTCAGTTAACATATAAAGAACAACTCGAAATAATCTTTATGTAGGAAGTATTGAAAGTCATATGCATGCATTCATATATTTTTTTTAAATAAAGATTTTATTCTGGTAACAAATATTCAGACCACAAAAATATGACTGCAGAGAGAAATACAGTTGTTTGGACACTACGTAGAGATAATATGGTTTTTACCGAGTGATGCATATTTCGGCAAGTATTCACCATTATTCTTTGATCTCATTTTTATTCTTGGTGATATAAATCAGATAAAATAATAACTGATATATAAAATGCCATTTGTGCCATTAACTTTATTTTTTAAATCATCAGATTTTTTGCATTTCTTATTTACATTTGTTTATCATGATCTAGGTGACAGTGCAGTTATCTGATGTGACAAGAAATTCAGAAGACTGTTTATATATTGTAAGATTAATGTACATTAGACTTTGAGTGCTTCAAATTTCAAAGATATTCAGTGGTTATTAAATGAATGCTAATGAATTGAATGACTAAATGCCTCATGTTTGACGTGCAAAAATTGCAAGCGTCTTGCCGATAAAAATTTGCAGTAAAAGTTTGTTGTAACATGCTCACAAGTCACGTTATTATATTGGACAGGATTATTTTAATTTACAAATTGTGAAAAACAATGATCATAGTAATATGTAAAGGGAATAAATTAGCAGAACATTTGAAGATATTTGTACATTTTTATCATAAATACATTGTTGGGTCAAGCCTACAGTTGACGGGTAACCATGACCATTCTGTGCCAGTTATATAGATGATTTTAGTTCACAGTTGTATTTCATCAATGAACTCAAAAAGTATCAATAGGTTCACTGTCCAATAGGACTCTTTTATGAATAAAACCACATTTCTTGTATTTAGTTAATTTTTCTGTAACCCCACCCCATAAAGTCGGGGGTTATGGTCATCCCCTGTGCCGTCTGGGCGGCGGCGGCGGCAGGCATAAAGCTTGTGGGTATTCCATATCCTAAACCCATGCACAGATTTTCTCCAAATTTCAGGGTATGTTTACCCCAAGAGGATCCTAGAACTGATTGGTTTTTGGAATGTATCTGGCAACAACTGAAACAAGTGTTACACAGATTGCCTAAACAGGTGTTCAAAATTTCAGGCAGTCTGTATAATTGTCTTTTTTAAGGATCTTGCTGATAAAATGTGATTGTTGCTTGCTTATAGAAGCAATTCAAAATGCAATTTTAAGTTTAATGACAATCTGAATTTTTATAGTATTAAAAGTCTTGCCTAATAGACAATAGCTATATTGTCGGTGCGAGCCGGGCCCACCAAACGCCAGAATCATTTTATGCCTCCACTGAGGTGGCATGCAGTACTTCCTGGCTAGGGAACGTGGCATCATAGTATCTTTTTCATTTGACACGTGCAGTGCAGATATGTTTTGAAAAGCTTTCAAACTTCAAGGAAAATTTATAAAATACTTTGCTAAAAAGACTTCATTTCTTAAAATATTTGTGTAGAAGTATTAAAATATATATCATGGCATCACCAAGACATTTAATGGCCATTTTTGACCAGTATTCAAGGTGTGCACTTTGTAAAGACAAGGGAGAAGGTTTAGAGCCGATGTAAGAGCAAGTAGCACAGATTCTACTCCTCATATAAGACAAAGACAAGAAATCTGAAAAAGAATGCGCCTGTCCCTCCCTAGTCAACATAAGCTCTGGGTCGTAGGGCAGGTCGACAGTGAATCTTCAAGCAAGGCTTCTCTACCAACACATAAAGAAAAATAGCATCAGAGATGCCCGTACCCCACAGCCTGGGGAAATATTTTTCAACACCATAAGATATGAAAGTAGTGAAACAGTACAAAGTTCAATATTACTTTCAGAGCAGTGTCTGTTATATAAAGGTCCAAACAATGTTTAAGTAGAAAAATAATGTCTACGAGAAAGAATATGTAAAGATTAAGTATTGAAACAAGACAGTTCAATAGTAAGATGACTACATTAATCAGTAAACTAAAAATTATGACGCTGTAAAATTTATTAACTGGAGAATAGATGTCAATGGAAATAGCACAATTATGTAAACCTACATATAATAATCAGTTGCAACAATCCATATTTTTATTGCGTTAATACATCCTATCCAATGGACAATTGCTAATCCGGTCGGCGCAGACCGGCCCGCCAAACGCCAGAAAAAGACGTCCTGTGTTGCCACCGGCTGGCCGGTCCGTAGTACTGTGCACTCCCCAGATGGCGCCTCGTACTTCCTTCCTGTCTAGACAACCTGACGTCATAGCATCTTTTTCGTTTGGCGCGTGTACTGTGCAGACGTGTTTTCAACATCTCCAGAGTTTTAAAAGGAAAGTGTGCATTATGACGGATTTTCGACCCTTTTGGGAAATATTTTAGTGTAGAAATGTTATCTTCATATCAAGCACGGATATACCTTAAGAAATCTGCTGGAAACGCTCCCTAGCTGACTCAATTTAGTGTTGATGATAGGGCAGTAATCGACGAGGAATATGAAGGCAGCCATTTTTTTCTAGTTTCCTCCCATTCAACCATGGTGTTGTTAGGGGCAGATCGACTATATTAAGGAAATAATGGATATACTACTTACAGGTATTTTTATCCGTGTTCATTTGTTGAATGTACCCTCTGTAACTTCCAGTTCTATCACCATAGACACGTCTTTTCTAGTACTACGAATAGTAATCACGGAAAACTTCAATCTACGTAGTTTTGAACACTGCAAATAGAAGGAAATCCCCAAGAGGTGCATTCTTCAGAGCGCACTGGTACCGACTTCTCTGCTGTAAGCATCAGTCACACCAGCCTAGCTCGAGTATTTAGTGTTTTTTCATCAGAAGCAATAGGTGAATTCTTCAGATTTCTTCAGAGCGCACTGGTCCAGACATCTTTGCTTTAAGCATTAGTCGACCGGTAAGCTTATATATATGTACATCAGCAGCAAGAGATGAATTCTTCAGATTTCTTCAGAGCACACTGGTCCAGACATCTTTGCTGTAAAGCATTAGTCGACCGGCAAGCTCATGTTCAGCCGACCTCAACTAGTATGTACATAGAAGGAACTTCATCTTTAATCACTCTCAGTCCCCTTGTGGACCCGGCACTTGTGTCGGTAGTAAGGGAGGTGGATGGCCAGGAAACTGGTTTGAGTGTACAGCCGGCTGAAAGGAAGAGTCGACTTCAGACCGGCCAGGACTTCATCTACAGAGCGCACTGGCCCAGGCTTCTCTGCTTTAAAAGCATCAGCCGGCCGGCCAGCTCAAAAGAACGCGACCTCTGACGTCATATCCAGTCAGCCAATCGCGTGTCTTTCCGACCAATCACGAAGCAGGTCACGTGTTTTCACCGACCAGGAAGGTCGGAAGTGCGTTCTTCAGAACTCACGTCTACTGTGACTACAGTCCCTGCTTTACAGACCCGACCTTGTTGTCGGTAGTGGGGTTTTGTGGACTGTAAACATGCATGTTTAATTATCACAAAAGAACGCGGCAAGTGACGAACTCCAATCAGCCAATCGCGTGTCCTTCCGACCAGCAGGCTGGTCACGTGACACACCGAATACCAAGTGTTTCTAAAAATAGATTACAAGGGCTTTCCCAGCAACTGTCAAATCTTCGAACAAGACGTGCGATTTAAGAAATACTTTAATTAATGGAGGAAACCTTCAGCAAGCTGAATTCAACACAAAAGATAGTTGTAAAATTACTTTAGCAATGGGTTACAGAGTGCACCGACTACGCAGCCTTGTACACTTGCTTCATCAACTGGTTACAGAGTGCACCGACCAATACTGGCTACACAGCCTTTATACCCTTGCCTCGACAACTAGTTACAGAGTGTACCGACCTGTACCGGCTACACAGCCGTGTACACTTGCCTCAACAACTGGTTACAGAGTGTACCGGCCGGTACCGGCTATACAGCCTTGTACACTTGCTTTAGCAATTGGCTACATATGGCTTCAACCTACCGGTTACAAGTCTACCGGCAGGGCACTGGCTGGACAGTCCTTACTGTGCTGTTTTTCACCCAACTAGTTACATAAACTAACTAAATATAGTCCAACAACTGTTACAGAGTGTACCGGGTGGTACTGGCTACACAGCCGTGTACACTTGCCTCAACAACTGGTTACAGAGTGTACCGGCTGGTACTGGCTACACAGCCTAGTACACTTGCTTCAACAACTGATTACACAGTGTACCGGCTGGTACTGGCTACACAGCCTAGTACACTGGCTTCAACAAATGGTTACAGAGTTGCCCAAGGTTAATTTGGTTACAGAGAATTCTTAGACCGGTCAGTGGTCTTGGTGATGTGGCATGCCAGTGTCCCAAGCTACTGCCAGGCAACCTTCCCTTATCACATCTCTCAACAACCTGTTATCAGTGCTGGACTTGGCTGGAGAGATAATAAATTTGGTCATGTCCGGCCAGGGGTCAGACATCTCACGAATGACAATTGCTCTGTAAATGCTGCACCTTGCAGGCTGCTGGCCCGGGGCGAAGAGTCTATTAATATGAAAAGTTGTGTCAGTCCCACCAGACCACAATAAGAACAGAGAGACTGTTAACCTGGATCATTGTCACTAGACCGGACCAGTGTCCGGAGGGACAGGAAATGTTTATCAAAATACCAAATGTCCCAAATGTGGCACACAATCGGCCTGTAGGGTCCAGACTAAGCCCCTTTTTGGGAAGTTAGGAAGCCTTGGGGGCTGGACACTAGGTATTACAAATGTTCAAGGAGGGATACCTACTCCCATATACCTATACAAGAACAATCCAGGTAATGCCTGCTATTCGGTTTTGTCCACAGCACCTTTGGAGTTCACTGTGATACCACAGGAGGTAAAACTTGTGACCATATACAAGGACTTAAGAAGCCACCAGTACCTAGACGACTGGTTGGTGAGAGCCAGATCCCCAGGCTTGTCTCCAACATACACAGGAACTAGTAAATAATGTGTCAGCAACTGGGTTGGCTGATGAACTTAGAGAAATCAGAGCTGGAGCCCAAACAAGACTTTGTTTTTGTAGGCTACCAGTTCGACTTCAGGTCTGATTGGTTCCGACCGACTCGGTGGCAGAACCTTCAAGAGACTATGTTAAAACTGCTATCCCTACCGGCTTGCCCGGTCCGGGAATTCATGTCCTTGATAGGTTACTGACGGCTACAGAAAAGCAAGTTAATCTAGGTCGACTCCATATGAGACCCATACAGTGGCATCTCAAAACAACTGGAGGGTGCCAGAATCACTGGAAAAGGTGATCCAAGTCCCCAGGTCCCTGCACCCCCATTTACAATGGTGGCTGAAGGAAGACGATGTACTTACAGGCCAACCATTATACCCAATAAAGTATGCTCTGCAAATATTTACAGACGCATCAATAGAAGGGGGGGCGCTCACTTAAACGAGCACACGGCAGGAGGAACCGGGTCCCTCCCGGGAAGCAAGCTGCACATAACTATCTAGAACTTAAAGCAGGCTTCCTGGCTTTAAAAGAGTTCCAAGAATTTTGCTCAAACAAGATAGTACTTGTAGCAACTGACAACACCACAGTAATGTCATACATAGACAAGGAAGGAGGCATGAGGTCGGGCCCACATGTGCCCTACTATGGAGAATCTTGACCTGGTGTACCAGGAAACAAGTGACTCTAAGCCCGACACACTCCATGTGGTAGCGGTCAAGCTATCCAGGCTAGGCCAGACCATCCAAACAGAGTGGTCTCTCCTTCCAGAGGTCTTCTACTCAGTCTGCAGCAGGTGGCACCGGCTCAAATAGACTTATTTGCTATGAGGTTCAACAACAAGTTGCCTCTGTTTGTGTCACCAGTACCGGATCCCCTGGCCACAGCAGTGGATACACTCACTCGGCCATGGTAGGATCTGAAAGCATACACCTTCCCACCATCAGCCATATTGGGCAAGTGGTGGAGAAGTTGCAAGACTCCCCATGCAAGAGAATCATTCTGATTGCTCCGGGGTGGCCCAACATGCCTTGGTTTTGGGATCTAGTGGCCATGTCCAGCCACATCCCGCTGAGCCTGCCCAATCTGTCCAGCCTGTTCACAGCCATTCGATCAGATCCCTCACAGAAATCTGACAAATCTTAATCTCCATGCAGGGCTCCTAGAGCCTCAGCAATCGAGGAGCAGGACTTGTCTGAGGCAGTGGCAGCAAGAATTGAGGCTCCTCAAAGGAGGGGTCAATCAGATCAGTCTATGAGGCAAATGGGTCATTTTTTACCTAGTGATGCATCATTCATCAGGTGTACTTCGGGCTCCACATGTAAAGTCAGTTGCTGACTTCCTTAGGTACCTGTTTCAGGACAGGAAGTGGCAGCCCAGTACTATTGTTGGTTACAGATCAGCCATTGCTGATAGCCTGGAAATTGGCCCAGCAATGTTACTAAGGATGAAAATCTCACTCGTCTCCTGGATAGCTTCCACTGAGACAGACCCAAAGGCCGGAGGGGAACCCCCTCCTGGAACCTCTCCCTGGTTTTTGCACCAGCTGACAAGGTTCATTTTGAAAAATTAAAGGCTTCCTTGAAGCTTTTGACCTTCAAGGCAGTTTTCCTCTTGGCCCTGGGTTCGGACAAGCATAGAAGTGAGATACATGCTTGGCAAACAGCCCAGCACCATTGATGGTTATAGGTCATCCATTGTTGATAAATTGGTAAATTCACTTTTCAACATCAGTAAGGACGAAAATCTCGCTCGTCTCCTGGATAGTTTCCTCAGAGACAGACCCAAAGGCAGGAGTGGCATACCCTCCTGGAACTTCTAGCTGGCCGTGCACCAGCTAAGACTCCATTTGATCCAATCAAGGAGGCCCCCTTGAAGCATTTGACCTTCAAGACGGTATTCCTCTTGGCCCTTGGGTCGGGCAAGTGCAGAAGTGAGATTCATGCTTGGCAAAACTGATATGTTGGACACCAATCCGATTGGTCAAAGGTGTCTCTGTATCCATCACCCAGCTTTCTATCCTAGAATCAGCTGGCCATAGAGGGTCCAGACAGTGTGGCCCTGGGGTTATAACAGCCCTGGCCCCCAACTCTGAATAGATCCCTCAAGTCTGACAGGTCCCTCTGTCCGGTCAGAGCACTGTGCTACTATTTGGACAGGACCTCAGACATCAGGCAGAATAAAGAGGTGTTTTTGTCTCCTTTAAGAAAGGTTTCAACAAAGACATCTCACCTGCCACTATCTCCTCTTGGATCAAGCAGACTGTGATCCTATGTTATGAGCTCTCTGACCAGGAGTCCCACTTTTAACATCAGGTTAAAGCCCATGATGTCAGGGCCTTGGCTGCTTCTAAGGTCTTCCAGTCGGGAGTCTCCTTAGATCCAATCTTGTCAGCCTGCCACTGAAGTCAGAATACCTTCACACAGTGATTTCTGAAGGGTGTGGTTTGGGCTGACTCGGAGCTTTACCAATTGGGCCGGGTGGTGGGCTGCTCAGCAGAACCACAAGTGGCCCTTAGAGTGAGGAGATTTGTATATATGTACATAATGTAACAGTTCTACAAGCACATAGTATAAAATGTGATGTGCTTCCTTCGGGAGGTTTATTGGCTTTCTGGGACTGAACTCATCCCTCTCTTCCCCTACCTCAGAGCAGGTCTGTTAAAAAGGGGGGGGGGCGACGTCGGTATAGCCCCGGGTAACCGGCTGTTGGCAACCGACCAAGGTCTTACAGGGTTTCCTGACCTTAGGGTCAACCCAGGCCTGGGCCTATAGGTCTCCTGACGAAGTCAGCCTAGACCATAGGTTAAAATTTGCTATTACTTGTGAATTCACATAAGTCCCTAGTAACTTACCCGCCGACCAAGCGGTAGTTATTCAGCAATTGTCCATTGGATAGGATGTATTAACGCAATAAAATTGCAAATTTAATAAGTAAATTAAATTTTTATAAGTTAATACCCTATCCAATGGACACACAAGACCCTCCCACCGACCCCGCTATCAGCTTACTAGGGGTCTAAGAGGTTTAGACAACGAAAAAGATGCTATGACGTCAGGTTGTCTAGACAGGAAGGAAGTACGAGGCGCCATCTGGGGAGTGCACAGTACTACGGACCGGCCAGCCGGTGGCAACACAGGACGTCTTTTTCTGGCGTTTGGCGGGCTGGTCTGCGCCGACCGGATTAGCAATTGTCCATTGGATAGGGTATTAACTTATAAAAATTTAATTTACTTATTAAATTTGCAAATCTTTGTCATAAGAGAAACATGTCTCAAGTATGGCATGTGAACACACTTTGGCAGAGCCAAAGTTAAAGGTCACACCATGATGCACACCTACACCCCATAATCAATGTCCCTTCCAAGTGTCAACCTTCTACACCTTACAGAATTCAATAGCCCGGACAAGATTTTATAACTCCTGGTCACTACAAGGTCAAATCAAGATCACACCATGATGTTGCACACCTACAACCCCCTACCAAGTATCATCTTGCAACACGGTTCCAGAGATATAGCCCGTACAAGATTTTATAGGTCAAGGTCACTACGGCAAGGTCAAATCAAGGTCACGCCATGATGTTGCACACCTCCAACCAATGTCCCTACCAAGTATCAACTTTCTACACCTTACGGATACCAAGATATAGCCTGGACAAGATTTTATAGTTCAAGGTCACTACGGCAAGGTCAAAGGTAGAAATCAACGATGTGCTGGCATCAAAACAGAAGTTAAGCAGCATTAACCAGCGCAAGTACTTGGATGAGTAGCCCTTTTACAGTAGAAGACCTTTTGGGCGATTTTCATCCCTGCCTAGCAAATGTAGATGGCCCTTTTGATTTCACCAACATCAACTTGGTCCAGATCATGTGACTACATAACCATATAATGATTACAGGGCCTACCGAACAATATCCTTAGAAGAAAATAGCTTCACTCTAACCAGTTACAGAGCCTAACTATGGAGTACCGGCTTCACAGCTTTTACTGAAGGAGACTGCCTTATC
Organism: Sabellastarte sp. h YS-2021; assembly: GCA_964017235.1. Lineage (NCBI taxonomy): Eukaryota > Metazoa > Annelida > Polychaeta > Sabellida > Sabellidae > Sabellastarte > Sabellastarte sp. h YS-2021. The sequence goes on along the minus strand of OZ024930.1, from coordinate 121,187,597 downwards.
AAAACTGGTTACAGAGACTACCAACTGCTTTTCATACCCTTAACAGAAGAAAACTACTTCACCCACACCGGTTACCGGACCCATCAGTGTACTGGAATGGCAGCAGATCAACAAGGGGGTAATTTAGGTAGTAAGGCTAATTGCCATTTGAAGCAATTGGTCATAGAAATCCTCAAGACCATCCCGGTGAGGTGCCAGGGCCTCAACCTACCAGACCGGCAGAAGATCAGAGGGAGTAAACTAGCAAGCAAGGCCACAAACTGGTTTCTGAAAAATGGTACAGAGAAAAAGTCCGGTTCCAGTCATGTGACAACAATAGACCCCTCTCCCTCCCTAGTTGATCCTGACATAGTTCAGATCCTGGGGCAGGTTCAGCCACAGATCAGCCTCCTCCTGAGAAGAAACATTTGTTCCAGAGGATGGTTTTTCATACACACCTGTATGGACCTAGTATGGCCAGGGCAACCAGACACCTGTTACAGAAGATTGCATCACCTACACCGGTTACAACCTGGTACTGGCCAGTTTCTATAGGACTGGTTAACAGGCCAGCAGGAGAGGTAAGGGGGTAAAGTAGCAGCCAGTCTACTATCAGCAAGAAACCTACATCAGTTTCTGTTGAGGTTCATCAAGACTCTGTAACCGGATCCAGTGAGATGTCAATGATGGCCCCAATCTGCAATTTTATGACCCTAGTTTGATCATCAAGGGAGAACCAGGAGTGGAATTTTAGACTCTCTGCACATGGTTTCCTACTACCTCCCAAACATCCAAAACCTGTAAAAGCAATAATGAAAGAGATATAAGCCAAAGACACAAAATCTTTGATTTTATTACCCCAGTTTGACCAGGGGACCAGGTGGTAAATGTGGATAGGGTATTAACTTATAAAAATTTAATTTACTTATTAAATTTGCAATTTCATTGCGTTTATACATCCTATCCAATGGACAATTGCTGAATAACTACCGCTTGGAAGGCGGGTAAGCTGCTAGGGACATAAGTGAACTCGTAACAGAACAAAATCTGAGAAGGCCCATTTTGACCTAGTGTCAGAGAACCCTGTGAGGTCAAGGTTGGATACCAACTAACCGGTTACCCTGAAGTCAACTGATGTTGCCCCCTTTTTTTCTTTCCCAGATTTGCTCTGAGGAAGAAGAGAGAGAGAGAGGGGCTGAGTTCAGTCCCAAGAAATAAACTTCCCAAAGGAAGCAAGTCAGTTTTTTATATACTATGTACATATATACATATCTCCTCATTTTGGGGCTTGGTGGTGGACCTGTTGGGCAGCCACCACCGGCCCTAAATGAATAAGTTCTGTATCTGCCCAAGCTACATCCTTCAAATAAAATTGTGTGAAGGTGTTATGGGATTTCCAGTGGCAGGCCGAGAGAATCTGCTCTAAGGAGACCCCTGACTGGAAGGCCTTAGAAGCAGCAAAGGCCCTGACATCATGGGCTTTGACCTGATGCAGTGTGAGGGCCTCCTGGTCAGAGAGCTCATGACAAAGGATCACAGTCTGCTTGATCCATGAGGAGATGGTGGCAGGTGAGATGTCCTTATCAAAACCTTTCTTGAAGGAGACAAAGACCAACTCCTTGTTCTGCCTAAGATCTGAGGTCCTATCAAAGTAATAGCGAAGGGCTCTAACTGGACACAAGGACCTGTCACCCTTGAGTGACTTATCCAGAGTGGGGGCCAGGACTGGTATGACCACTGGAGCCACACTATCTGGACCCTCCTTAGCCAGCTGATTCTTGGATAGAAAGCTGGGTGAGGGGTACAAGGACACCTTAGACCAGTCTGACTGGTGTCTGATGTTTTTATGTAGCCAAGCATGGATCTCACTCCTGCGTTTACCAGAACCCAGGGCCAGCAGAAAAACAGTCTTGAAGGTCAAGTGTTTTAGTGAGGCCTCTTTCAAGGGTTCAAAGGGAGCCTTAGTCAGCTGGTGTATTTATTTATTTGGGGTTTTACGTCACTTTCAACAATGTACAGGTCATATCACGACGGGTAGTTGGAAGGGCAGAGGAAACCAGTACATACAGTTCGTTAGGGTTCTGTACTGTAAACTGCTGACCGACGGCAAGCAACTACCAGATTTCCCACTTGAGGCTGTGCCGAGAATCGAACCCCGGCCTCAGAGGTGGGAGGCGAGAGTGTTGCCACTCTAGTCAGCTGGTGTAAGACCAGGGACAGGTTCCAGGAGGGTATACCCCTCCTGCCCTTGGGCCTGTCTCTATGGAAACTATCCAGAAGACGGGCGAGATTCTCATCTTTGCTGACATTAATGGTAGAGTTACCCATTTTATTGCACTACAATAGCTTACCATGTGGGACTGAATGCTTTACTGGTTGCTGCGAGGCATCACGACCAACGTCTAAGAAAAAAAGACATTTATACTTGGCCGTAGCCTCAGGTTGTCGTCACGTGATCTGCCCCTTATGTTACAACTTTTCTCATTGGTCACCGCCATCTTAAATCTTTGGGAAGTATTTACTGCCTTTTTCTTTCTATATCTCAGTGCAGTGTCATTGTTAAACGTTCCCGTTTATGTATTTCATTTATTATTGTATAAAGCCCATTCTGGCCAATTTTCAGCACTTCCGCTTTTGTAAATTGTCCTTATTTTAAGTTTTGTGAACTCGCCTCGACTGGCTTTTCTTCTGTGAGTTTTTTGACTCGAGGTCTACTCGCGTTTGTTTTATTGCGTTAAAGCATGTCTTCTCGCCAACTAGTAAAAATACCTACAGCAAATGCATTTCTTTCTTTCCTACCTGCAGAGAGGCAGGTAAGGTCGACAATCCGTGTCTCACAGTTAATCTTGAGAAATCTTTGTCTTCTCACGTCGACATACATATATTGGAGGTGTTCAATAATTTTCGTGAAGATTTTCAGAAATCTTTACAAAAGCAAAGGGAGGTGGATCAGACCTCTTCTTCTGCTCACAAAACGAACGCACCCTCCAAAGATCTGGACAAACCCTCGAATCCAGTAGTGCTATCGAGTCACTGGAGGTGGAGTTCGCCCCTTAAATTTATCGCCTCGACTCGTATTCTAGTCGCCTCGTAGACGACTCGGGTCAAGTTCGTAGTTCAGCCGAGGATCCATCGAAGGTTGCCTCGACCAGTCCAAAACAATATTCACACTCTAATGACCCTCAACCAGCCCCTAGTAGGCCCAAAGCACTCTGATAAGCCAAACACAAGTCGAGGGCCAGATTCGTACCCTCATCTTCAGAGGATCCGTCCCCTGAACATATGCATAGGTTCCCTAAGCCCTCCAGGAAGTCATACCCTGATCAGGACCACTTAATTCACAGTTGGTGAAGGAAACCCCAACATGACCCCTACCCTCCTTATTATAGGGAAGTAGCATTGTCTGATATCCCATTCCAATATGCTGAGGAGGTGGATACGTTTCGACGCATCCTTAAGTTGCCTGAACCTAGGGAATCCTTACCTAGATCTTCAACTGCGGTCATGTGCCTTGATGATGAGAAAGGCAGGCAAAAAGTTAGACCAAGAGGTCCTTCCTCCATGTTGCCTTTCAATTCAATCATTAAGAATGCCTTTGATAAATTTGATCAGGACTTCCAAACAGCAAATTTACCTGAGGGTAAGTACATCCAACCACCTCCTTCCACTGTCGAGTGGTACCAGCTAGGCCAATCTTGTTATGAGGACAAAATACAAGAGCTGAATACAGACTTTGCCAAGATTTGTATTTCTCCTAAGTCATCTGGGCTCCTATGGTCAAGGTTCCTCTTCCAATTCTTAAAGAATTGGAACATCAGGCAAGACAGAATTTTTCCACTCTCAATTTCGCTACTACCTTTGCCAAGACTTCCTCTTTCTGTCATGTCACTTTAGAGAAGTGTCAATATAGCCTGAAACACTTTTTCAAACAGGTCAAGTCTCAGATCAGGAAAGGTGCCGACCCTGATAAAGTAGCGAAACGTGGATATGAGGAAGCCTGTGAGTCTCTGGATCTGTGGAATAAGACCATCCTGATCCAATACAGGGCCTCGACTTGCCTTAGTAGTCCTTGTCCCATATTCTCCAGAGAAAATTATACTCAATGGGCAATACTGGCTTGCTTAGGCTCGAAGCCGAAATGACCCTATTACAACCACACTTAGGAGAAACCAGGCGCCAAGAACTCAGGAATGCGTCTGGCCGTCTTCCTTGTTTAAATCACAGTTGGTGAAGGAAGACGAGGACTTCCTTCTTAAAAAGGCACCTCAAAAGGTTCTCAGGGTGTCGGACCCTACCAGAATAAGCCCTTTAAGAACTCCGGAAGGCATCCTTCTGGCCGTCTTTCTTGTTTAAATCATAGTTGGTGAAGGAAGGCAAGGACTTCCTTCCTAAAAAAGGCACCTCAAAGATTCTCAGGGTTTCGGACCCTACCAGAATAAGCCCTTACGTGCTCCCCACAAGAAAGAGGCTCCTACAGGAATCGCCCCTATGGGGGCAATTCCTCACAAAGCAGTAACCAGTCGTTTTCTTCCAACAGGGGAAAACAACTTCAGAGGCTCCAAGGGTCGTTTTTTCGACCCCACAACAGGGGAAGAGGGCGTGGATCCCTCCTCCCAATGACTCCTTTAAAGCCTCAAGCAGTCCACCAGTAGGAGGTCGCCTCCGTTCTTTCAGCAGAGACTGGCAAACAAACAATTGTTCATCCAATGTATTAAACCTTATCACCAATGGCTGTACTACCATTCCTCTCAAAGCCCAACTTGGTCAGATTTTCTCTGATAATATCAGAATACAAGGCCCTCCCAAAGGACCAAGCCTTGGCCCATTGCATCCAGTCTCTACTGTCAAAGAACGTTACCGAAAGGGTGGAAAATGTAAAATCTCTTGGGTTTTACAATCGCCTGTTTCTAGTACCCATGCCTCACCAAAGTGGAGGCCAATTATAAACTTAAGCAGGCTCAACACTTTTCTACATGTAGAAAAGTTCAAGATGAAAACTCCAAAGTCCATCAGGACCTCCCTGATTCCAGGGGAATGGGTATCGTCGATAGGTCTATCAGACGCCTACCCTCACATCCCCATCCATCCCCACTCAAGGAAATACCTAAGATTTTGCCACAGGTCTCAGGTGTTCCAGTTCTCCCTACCTTTCGGACTGTCCACAGCCCCCAGGTCTTTACCATGATCGTAAAGGAGGTGAAGCTCACGGCCCTCTCCAGAGGTCTCAGACTCCACCAATACCTGGACAACTGGCTGATTAGGTTTCAGTCGCGGGAGGAAGCCCTAGTGAACACTCAGGCAGTGGTAGATCTAACCCAACCCTTGGGATGGATCATCAATCAGGAAAAATCAGAACTGAATCTCACTCAGGTGTTTTTCGTTCGTGGGTTACGAATACCACCGGGATTCAGCCTTTGTAAGCCTCCTTCCTTGGACAGAAGCCATCTCTGCACACCTGGATTGGTGGCAGAATCCTGCAAACGTGATGAAAGGCTCAAACCTTCATCCCAAAGACCACAGTATCCAACTCTTTACAGACGCCTCAAACGAAGGTTGGGGCACTCATTTAGAACAAAATTCTACTCAAGGTCTGTGGTCACCCGTGGAAAAAGGGCTACACATAAACGTCCTAGAATTGAAAGCTGTCTTTCTGGCCCTGAGACACTTCAAAGACCAGTGTCAGGACCAAACAGTGCTAGTTGCGACGGACAACTCAACTGTGTAGCTTACATAAACAAACAAGGAGGAACACACTCAGCGGAGATGTGCGCACTCCTGTGGAGAATCATGACCTGGTGCCATCACTTTCACATAACATTGAAAGCCAGGCACATTCCAGGGTGCCTGAATGCGATGGCCGACGGTGGTTCACTCCCCACGTGGACCTGTTTACCACTCATCTGAACCACAAGCTTCCACTGTATGTGTCTCCTATCCCACACCCCAAGGCCTGGGACATAGATGCTCTAAACTTAAACTGGACAGGTCTCACTGCCTATGCTTCCCCTCCAACGTCTCTCCTTCACAAGGTGATCCAAAAATCAGGCAATGCCATTGCCTAATCGTAGTAATAGCCCCTGGCTGGCCAGGGATGCCCTGGTTTTGGGACCTAGTGCAGCTCTCAACAGAGATCCCACTGCAGCTCCCTGTGTCGATGACACTCTTCAAGCAGTCCCACAACTACATGTTCCACAGCAACCCGCAGCACCTCAACCTCCACGCCTGGTGTCTAGGAGTGGACAACTCCAAGAACAAGGCTTCTCTGTGGAGGTGACAGAGAGAATTGCTGCACCTCAGTGGTCATCAACAAGGACCATCTACAAATCAAAGTGGGCCCTATTTGAAACATGGTGCAGAGAAAATTCGGTGGATTTCTCCACCCCATCTGTGAAACAAATCTCAGATTTCTTCATGTATTTGTACCAAGACCTAAACAGGCGCCCCTCCACCATTGATGGTTACAGGACTGCCATTTTTGACACCTTGGGCCCATCGGGCCAACATATTGCTCATAATGAGGACCTTCATAGGTTGCTCTCCAGTTTCCACAGGGATCGCCCCAAAAGTTCCAGAAATCTCCCCAAGTGGAACCTTTCTGTTGTTCTCAATGAGCTCAGAAAAGCACCCTTTGAGCCTATGAAAGACACAGACCTCAAACATCTCGCTCTCAAAACTGCTTTCTTGCTAGCTTTGGCCTCCGGCAAGCGCCGCAGCGAAATCCATGCCTGGGTCGCAAACAAAGTGTCTAATCTAGGCCAATGGGAAAAGGTCGCCTTGTTCCCTTCTTCTGACTTCATAGCCAAAAACCAACTAGCAAGAGAAGGTTCTCAAAGTGTGTCTCCGGTGACTATTCCTGCTTTGACTACCATTGTGGATAGACAATTCAAAGAAGACAGGACCCTGTGTCCGGTGCGGGCCCTGAGGTACTATCTGGACCAAACCAAGGACCTAAGAGGTTCCTGGTCCCTCCTTTTCATTTCCTTCAAGAAAGGACATACTTCAGACATCAGACCCGCTACTCTCTCTTCTTGGTTGAAACAAACCATCCTACTTTGTTATAAACAAGCAGACCAGCAAGCCTTGGATTTAGTCCAAGTCAAGGCGCACGACATTCGGGCCTTCGCAGCCTCTAAGGCGTTTTACGGTGGGGTATTGGTGGACCAGGTCATGCAAGCCTGTCACTGGAAAGCTCACAACACTTTTACCAATTTTTATCTAAAAGACCTTACTTGGTCGGACAATGACAACAATCTGTATCTGGGACCAGTAGTAGCGGCACAACAGGTCCTAGACCCTTCTCCTCAGTCCAGTCATCCTCGGAAAGAAAAGAAGGGGGGGGGGCACATCCGCTACAACCAAGTCTTCAGGAGTCTAAGCCCAGGGTCTAGGCATACGTCTACCTCATCAGGGTGTATCCGGTAAGGTCTGTCTAATCTTTAAATCATTATAATTGTACATTGTATTAAGGACCTTAAGGTTGTCATTTTAGTCAGTACCCGAGCCTTAAGCTCAGGTTCTTCCGTGATCGTCCTTGGGACTGACCCCGTCTGTGTATCTAGGGTACACATCTCCTCATCAAACACCCTGACAGTTTTTTAGCACTGTCATTCATTCAGGTTTTTGGCTTCTACAGGCCCGGTCTTCGGGATTGGGGCCCTGTAGACGGGACTTTCGATCTTCATTCTACTATTATTATCAAAATTCTAAGAAAAAACAGACTTATTTGCCAGTCGCAGCTGTAATCCCTCCTCCGGACGGTTGGATTCAGCATTCAGTCCCAGATGTAAGCTATTGTAGCGCAATAAAATTGAAAATTTTAATTACTTAAATGTAGCTTTTATAAGCTACAAGCTTACCATGTGGGACTGAGGAGAGTCCCACCCTGCCTCCCCGCTGTATTACAGCGGAGGGGTTTAAATCTCAACGAGAAAAGTTGTAACATAAGGGGCAGATCATGTGACGACAACCTGAGGCTACGGCCAAGTATAAATGTCTTTTTTCTTAGACGTTGGTCGTGATGCCTCGCAGCAACCAGTAAAGCATTCAGTCCCACATGGTAAGCTTGTAGCTTATAAAAGCTACATTTAAGTAATTAAAATTTTCAAATTTGTCAGCAATGGCTGATCTGTAACCATCAATGGTACCAGGTTGAAACTTCCTATCCTGAAACAGGTGCAACAGGAAGTCAGCTATGGGTTTGAGAGGTGGTGCCCTGAAGTCCACCTGATTACTGAGGCACCACTTTGTAAAAATGGTCCACTTTGCCTCATAGACGGATATGGTTGATCCTCTTTGAGGAGCCTCAATTCGTGCTGCCACTGTCTCAGAGAACCTCTGCTCCTTGATTGCTGTGGCTCTAGGAGCCAGGCATGTAAGTTCAGGTTTGACAGGTTCCTGTGCAGGGTCTGGCTGAACAGTTGAGATACCAGATTGGGCAAGTTGAGCAGACACAGAGGGATCTGACTGGACATTGCCACTAGATCCCCAAACCAGGGCATGTTGGGTCACCCTGGGGCGATCAAAATGATCCTGTTGCAGGGGTAGTCCTGTAACTTCTCCACCACTTTGCCAAAGATGGCTGCTGGTGGGAAGGCATATGGGTCCAGATTTTCCCAAGACAGGCTGAGTGCGTCCACTGCCCAAGCCTGGGTGTCTGGGACCGGTGACACAAACTGTGGGAGCAAATAAGTCCACTTGAGGCTGGTGCCACCGGGAGCATATAGCTTGAAACACTTCTGGGTGAAGGGACCATTCTGTTTCAATGGCCTGGCGAAGTCTGGACAGCTTGTCTGCTATCACGTTCAGCCGGCCGGGGATCTGACGTGCCTTGAGAGTTCCCTGTTTTCTGGTGCACCAGGACAGGATTCTCCCCAGTACGGCACACAGGGAGCCCGACTTCATCCCCCCTCTTTGTTGATATAGGCAACCACTGTTGTGTTGTCTGTGGCTACCAGGACTATGTTGTTTGAACAGAGGTCTTGGAACTCTTTTAGGGCCAGAAAGACCGCCTTTAGCTCCAGGTGATTTATGTGCAACTTGCTTTCTGGAATGGACCAGGTTCCCCTTGCAGTGCATTCGTTTAAGTGAGTGCCCCACCCTTCTTTTGATGTGTCCGTAAATATCTGCAGAGCATGTTTTAATGGGTGTAATGGTTGACCTGGAAGCACATTGCTTTCCTGCAACCACCACCTTAAGTGGGGGTGGAGCGACCTGGGGACGGGTATAACCTTTTCTAGTGATTCTGGTATGCTCCAGTTGTTCTTCAAGTGCCACTGTATGGGTCTCATATGAAGTCGACCTAGGTGGATTTGCTTTGCTGTGGCTGTTAGAAGTCCTATGAGGGACATGAACTGCCGGACCGGGCACACCAGACCAGTAAGGATTGACAATATCTTGTCTGTTAAGGTCTGCCAACGTTCTGGTGTGGGTCTGACCTTGCCCTCCCTCAGGTCGAACTGGTAACCTACTAAGTTGAAAACCTGCTTGGGGACCAGTTCTGACTTTTCCTTGTTCACCAGCCAACCTAGTTCTCAACAGAGAGCTACCAAGGTCTGTGTATGCTGGAGACTAGTTTGATGGGATGTGGCTCTCACCGACCAGTCGTCTAGGTACTGGTGGATTCTTATACCCCTCTGTAAAGCCATCAGTTTGACCTCTTTGGCCACCACTGTGAACTCCATAGGTGCTGTGGACAGATCAAAGGGTAGGGCTTTGAACTGGTAGGACTGACCCTGGATGTGAAAACGCATGTACTTCCTTGACCGACTGTGAATTGGTATATGGAAGTATGCGTCCTTGAAGTCTATGGAGGTGATCCACTCCCCTAGCTGTAGGGAGGTTCTTATTGTCTCTGATGTCTCCATTTTGAATGACTCCGTGTTTAGGAAGGTGTTCAAGGTGCTCAGGTCCAAGATAGGTGTCCACCAGTTGTTGGGTTTGGGTACCAAAAATAGCCGGTTGTAGAAGCCCAGTGAGGTTTGGTTTGCTACCGGTTCTACTGCATTTTTGTTTGTCAGCTGATACAGTGCCTCTAAAAGGTGGGACTGTCTGTGTGGGCTGACATAGTTGCTTATTACAGTTGGTGACCTGGTTAAATTGGGTCTGAACCGAAAGGGGAGGGTGTAGCCCTCTCTCAGCATTGTGACTATTTTTGGACTCAAACCCAGAGCTTCCCACTTCTCCCAAAACCTTGCCCCTACAGGTGGATTTATGCAACAGTTGGGACATTCGTGACAATATTTGCAGAACTCAAGTGACCTACACAGGAAACATCGTTCACGTTTTATTTCTGTTTGATTGTAACAATAATTGGGATTTACGCCTTTCTTTTGTGGCAACCCGCTGACAGAATGAACATTTGCAACAAAAGAGTTTACATGAAAAATACAATCTCGCTCTTGCTAGTCACTGGTGAAGGGTTCAAATCTTCTTTCTTGCCGGATACATGTACAGAGTCCTTCACTCCGGCTACATTTGAAACACAGTAATTGTCATTTACTTCTCTTTAAACCCTTGGCCGGCTTTTGGGTGAAGTTTGAGGCTTTACCATGACCTTTCTGTCCAATTTGCCGATCTCTAATTTGCTTCCAGGCCGGTGCAGTGGGCTTCTTGCCAGAAGAACGCCTCTCCTCACTACGCAAGATTTCATCTTCAGCCTTGACCAGTAAACTGTCTGGCTTTACTCCACCATGCATGAATTCTAGGTAACTGTCTCTACAGAGTGAGGTTGGCCATGCTGATGAACACTCCCTCTGAGAGATCACCAAATATTTTAGTTCTTAAACTGCCTGCTGCGTTCTTTATGCTGCCTTGCCCTTAGTCTTGTCTACACGTAGTGTTTTCAACTGTATAACCATAGAGTCTTGTACCTTTGTCAAACATCTTGACAGACCAGCAGCTTGGTTACACATCACTGACTGTTCCCGGAACGCTCTCTCCCACCGCCTTAAAGTGTCCTGCCTGAAAGTACGGGAGGCTGGGGCAGAAGGCAAACTACGTCTGGCCACTCTACTAAAGGTGCTGTTTAGTTTGGCCGGTTCCGGTGACCAGTCACACACAGTAGTTGAAGCAGAGTCTTTCTTATCTGTGTGCATGTCATACCACTTTGATGACCTGGGTGGCTTGAAAAACTGGTCGAGAAGCAGTCCACCAGTCTCAGTGTTCCTGGAAGGGTAGCCTTCAGCAACTTGACACAGCCACTCATCCACTGGCAACTTGACAGACACTTTACCGATTGGTTTGACTCTGAAAACTGCAAATGGATTATCATCCAGGGAGGAAGAGGCACTGTTGAAGTCAGGGATCTGACGCCAGCCCATGAAGGATCTGACCCCTCTGATTGTCTCTCTGTAGTTGGCTTCTTCAGAGAGGTCCTGGTCATTAGATTCTTCAGGCAGTTCACCTTGGGCATTGGCACTAGCTGGTGAAGCTGGTTCCCTGTCCATCTCACTGTCAGATTCACCGGCAATCTCATCAGTTCGTACACCAGGGAGTGACTGGTCTAACTGCATAGCCTCATAACCGGTTGGCAGCACTTCAGGACCTGCACCGGAAGCCTGTGGAGGCTGGGTGGCTGTCCCTGCACTGGGAGCCTGTAAAGGCTGGGTGGCTACATCAGAGGAACAAGGCGGGTAGCACTCTTACCGACATCCTGCACAGCATTTGTACCGGGAACCCCCAGTGGAGGTTGGGTAGCAGACAACTGGGCAGCCTCACCGGTGGTCTGTACAAGACTGGGACCGGTACCCTCAGTGACCAAACCAGCAGACACTGCACTGGAAGATGCACCCGGATCAAAGAAGGGATGTTCTCTGGTCACCACAGTAGAGGGATTCACAGGTTTCACCGGCACAGCAAAGGACTTAAGAAGCAAAGCTTCAAGTCGTGAAAACCTCTCACTCCACTTGTCACCCCAGCTTTTCAAGTCATCAGGAGTTGGTTTACTGCTGTGCCTTCTTTTGCTGGATTTAGGAGAGCCATCAGAACGCTTCTTCTTGGTAGGAGCAGATTCGACAGAAGATGGCTCGTCAGTGTTCACCCGTCCCAACAGTCACCTCTGATGGGTCCACGAGAGTGGGGGTAGCACTATTGGTAGTTTCTGTCTTCTTCTTCAGCTCTCCACGTTCTTTCCTGGACCTGTAGGTTGGGGTGGCCAATTGTTGAATTTGAGGTGTAAACGCCTTACAAATCTGGCAATCAAGCTTCAAAACACAGGGATTGTCTCCCACCCCCTTCTCCCTACATCTGGCACATTTCTTGTGACTGTTGAACAGGGCCATAACATGCCCGCAAGTTCCTCTTTTTTGTCCAGGGGAAGACATAATGATGATAGAACTCGTAGAAATAAGCAAATAAACTTAAAAGTTCATAAAAAGGTGAAATTCGTTGATAAACTTCAAAAACGTCTCTCTGTAGAAAACACGTCTGCACACTCCACGCACCAAATGAAAAAGATGCTATGACGTCACGCTGTCTAGACAGGAAGTACGAGGCGACACCTAGTGAATGCACACTCCATGACCGGCAGGACCAACATCCCTTCTTTATATACAGGATGTCTTTTTCTGGCATTTGGCGGGACAGGTCGAGCCGACCAGTAAAGCAATGTTAATTGGATAGGATGTATTAACGCAATAAAATTGAATTTTTTCCCTTTTACATAGTATACTCTTGTACTACCCCATGGGTCAAAAAATTCGCTCGAAATCGCTCTATCTCTTACGGTTTTCGAGATATTCACACTTTTTCATTTTCCGCCACAGTCCAAGATGGCTGCCAAAAGTGGCGAAAAATTGAAAGTTTTCCCCTTTGCATAGAATACTCTTGTACTACACTGCAGGTCAAAAATTCGCTTGAAATCGCTCTATCTCGTACAGTTTTCGAGATATTCACACTTTTTCATTTTCTGCTAAAATCCAAGATGGCCTCCAAAAGTGGCAAAAATTCAAATTTTTACCCTTTGCATTGGATACTCTTGTACTACCCTGCAGGTCAAAAATTCGCTCGAAATCACTCTATCTTGTACGGTTTTCAAGATATTCACACTTTTTCATTTTCCGCTAAAATTAAAGATGGCTGCCAAAAGTGGCAAAAATTGAAATTTTCCCCTTTTCGCTCGAAATTGCTCTATCTCTTACGGTTTTCGAGATATTCAGACTTTTTCATTTTCCGCTAAAATCCAAGATGGCCACCAAAAGTGGCGAAAATTCAAATTTTTCCCCTTTCCATAAGATACTCTTGTACTAACCTGCGGGTCAAAAATTCGCTCGAAATTGCTCTATCTCGTACAGTTTTCGAGATATTCACACTTTTTCATTTTCCGCTAAAATCCAAGATGGCCGCCAAAAGTAGCAAAAATCGAAATTTTTCCCCTTAGGATATGATACTCTTGTACTACCCTGTGGGTCAAAAATTCGCTCGAAATTGCTCTATCTCTTACGGTTTGCGAAATATTTGTGATTTTTCACATTTTCACTAAAAGTAGCAATAAAGTAGCCATTACTTGTACATTGAGCAACAGTTGTGAAACTTAAATATTTTACAGTTCACAAAAATGTAGATGAACAACATATTTGAGAGAAATTGTGTAGCTGCAATACTTTTGATGATATAAGCCATTTACTCATTATGGTTATCATTAAAAATTGACAAAGTAGCTATTATTCACTTAGCTATGGAGATACACTTCCAAACTACTGGCCATGTTGTAGCTGTGGAGAAAGTAGCTGAACAACATATTGGAACAAAATACTCTAAATGCAATAGTTTGAGAGTTATAAGTCATATAATTATATTAGGTACAAGTGCTATTACTCACTCAAAAGTAGGCCACAGTTCACCAAACCCAAAAAATATTGAAGAGAGTAAAAATTCATTAGGACAAGTAATTTACCAAAAATGTGTAACTGTAGTAGTTTCCGAGAAAACTGTGTGACACACACGCACACACATGGTGCAAATTATAATATCCCGCCGGTGAGCCGGGCAGGAGATCACTATGTTCAGGTATCGCACAACATCCCCAGACACTTTGCAAAATGTCTGAGCTGTTTAGGAATTTTGTTAAGTGACGGAAACGTTCAGTCATTAGGGGTAATGATAAGGAGATATTGGGGCTTTTTGATATGCCCCTCCCCTCCCATTTGACATAAAAATGTGACATAGCATTCATTTTGTTTTCAAAACAAGGCTACAATTATTCCCAGGCAAGGTTTCCTAGACCTTTACATTTTGTGCAAATCTGACACAGCTAGTTGCAATATTTTAAATTTTACAACATATTAATGATATTCGAGCAATCGGCTATGACCTTGTTATTTTTTACATTGAGTACCATAATTTTTACAGACATGCTTTCACAGCCATAAACATTCTCTGCAAATTTGGTGAAGATATCTTCATAACTGAATGAGATATAAAGCCTGATTTAAAAATGTGACAAATGCACACATGCATGCACACACGAGCAGGCACGTGTGCATGCACAGAAGGCGTTTCATAATTTCCAAAATCATCGGCTTCATAGCGCCCCTTTATTAATTAAGAAGTTTAAGATGGAAAAGTATTTAAAGCGTTGCCATGGCAACAGGGGTTGTCAGATACTTTCCAAAACCTACTCAGCTGTAGATCCTGTTTCGGTTAACATATCCTGAAAATCTGTTGAAAATCAATGCATCAGTTTAGGTTGTGGAACACCCAAAAACGTTAAAACCCAAAAATATTTGCAGCACTGCCATGGCAACAGTTGTTGCTAGATAACCCCTTAAAACTAATAGGCTCTTGATCCTCTTGGGGTAAACATACCTGAAAACTTGGTCAAAATCCATGCATTAGTTTAGGCTGTGGAACACCCACAAACTTAAGAGCCAAATACGTCTTGCTATGGGAACAGTTGTTACCGGATACCCCTAGATCTTCCTGGCGTAAACATACCCTGGAAATTTTGTGAAGATCTGTGACTGGGTTTAGGTTGTGGAACACCCACAAACCTTAAGACGCAACTAGACCTAGCGCATTGGAGAACCAATGCAACTTTTTATCCACTGGAAAGACAACTCACCAATGCCAGTGAACCATTGTTTGACGTTGAAGGAGAGGCCCAAGACCAAATCTGACCACATTAAAAGATTCCCAGCCCATGATTTCCTATAAGATGGTTTCACATCGCAAACCTCTATTACCAAAAATAAGTGAGTTATAAGCACTTTTAAGTTTAGCTGTCCTCGTTTCATTATTGCCAAACCTCTAGGGAGATATAGGCATTCCATGGATGACCTTGAATGAGGAGCTTCAAGGTCAAATGTCTGTGAGGTTGTAGGGGATATGTATATCTGTTATACATATCACCTATTAAAAGATTCAACCTTCTTCTTATGCGAACCAGCCAGTAGAAAATGGTAGATAATTTTCAAAGAAATGCCCACGGTGGCCATCTTGTTTTTCAGAGTGAGGCTAATTTCAGTCCCAGAGAAGCTTAACTCCCAATAAAGATATCCTGCAAATTTGGTAAAGCTAGCTGATGTAGTATACCTCTCAGAGCATTAACATTGAAAATCTCTATGCATGTGCGAACCCTAAACCAAAGTATCCGGCAGATACATCTGGTGGATACAAAACACAGCTGTTACCGAATACCCCCAAAACCTAATCAGCTCTAGATCCTCTTGGGGTAAAAATATCCTCGAAATTTGGTGAAAATTTGTGCACTTGTTTAGGCTGTGGAACACCCCTAAATTTTAAGACCCAAAAATCTTATGCATTTGTTTAGGCTGTGGAACACCCCCAAATTTTAAGACCCCAAAATCTTAAAGTGTTGCCATGACAACAGTCATTGCCAGATATCCCCCAAAACCTAATCAGCTCGAGATCCTCTTGGGATAAACATTCGCTGAAAATTTTGTGAAAATGTGTGCATGGGTTTAGGCTGTGGAACACCCACAAGCTTCATGCCCGCCGATGCCACCCAGACGGTGCAGGGGACGACTATAACCCCAGCCCATAATGGCTGGGGTTAAAAAGTATTATTGGGGGCACTTTCGTGTCTGTAATGAACTTTCTTTAAAGATGAACAAGTAAATTCACCTGATTAAAAACCAAAGATTACCAAAAGTAAAAGTGATGCTTCTATGTAGTAAGACCATTGCTACACATAAATGAAAATACACATTATTATATATAGCAAACACAGTTTATTTTACTTGGGGAAAAATCCTACAACTGTATTAACAGTGGTTACTACACAGTTCTAGAAATGTTAGAATTTACACTGCACAAAGCTATGTAAAACACAGATGTTGATGGCACAGGTATAACTTAACATAAAGCCAAAAAGCAAGGGAGCATTGCTTTCAGTACACAGCACATATAAGGTGAACCAATCAATTACATGGACAAATTTAAATGTATACTAATTGCATGATTTTTCTCAAGCCAAGTAAATGGTTCAACCACAAGCTAAAGATTATCTGGTGTATAATGAATAATCTCATCATAAAATTCAGTACTTATATTATTAGAAATTAAATATACAGTCTTAATTAGATAAAGTACACACTTTAAACTTACAAAATTCATAAAATGTGAAATTTTATGAGAACCCATGGTTACATTCCAGTTGCATCTTCACCACAAAGCTATGATATGGTTTAATACAAATCAGCTCAATATCTTGTATTCTAAACGCTGAAAAGAAATATGATTACTATTCAGTTTTTAACAGTTTGATTTTGGTACGACTAACCACCTTACCCACTACTATGACAATACATTCCTTTCGGCAGTCATCCTCTGTGGTGGGATATATCACATGGGATTTTCACTCTCAAATTTGAAAACAATATTAACTCAGTGTATGAGAATACATGAACCCTGGCCTGCGGGTAGTTCTAAAAAATAGTACAATAGATGTCTAAACCCTACAACCTGGGAAATAGCATTGGACACGTTGAAATATTGAATAGTGGAAGCAGTACAAAGATGAGGAGTCTCTTAGAAGACACAGTGTATGTAAAGGGTTGGAAAAATAACAAGACATGTAAGACTGAGAAAATATAAGTAAAGACAAAGCATCAAAACAAGACAATTTAACAGTAACAGGACAGAATTAGTTAATTAAAAGTTATGAAGCTGTAAATTTTAATAATTGAAGAACAGGGGTCAACGGAGATGGCATAATTATGTAAAAGTATGAATAATAATCAGATGTAACAATCAATATATCTTTGTGTTTGGCAAAAACAAGTCTTAAATATGACAGTAGAAAACATTCTGGCAGTCAGGTCATACTGAGGTCACACAATAATGTTGCATACCTATACCCCCAAAATAACATCCCTGCCAAGTGTCATTCGACATCTTCTGGTTTCCAAGGCACAACCCATACAAGATTTTAAAAGGTCAAGGTCACAACAGAAAAGTCAAATATCAAATCAAGGTCACACCAGACACTGCACACCTGTACCCATCAACCAATATCACAAGTATCAACTTCCTGCATCTTGCAGTTTCTGAGATATAGCCAAGACAAGATAGTAAAGGTCACAGTCACTATTGCAAGACCAAAGGTCAAATCAAGGTCACAAGATAAGATATTTTTTGTACCACCCTTATGCCATAGGGGAAAACAACACCCACACAGCCTTTAAAAGAAGGCTGTGGGTTAAAAATGAATGTTACTATAGATGCATCCTTGGTTAAGTTGTTTGAAATTTAAAAAGAGGCTCTCACTGCAACGATCATCTTGTCTTCTTGTGTCTCCCTCTTAAATGGTTTGTATGTAATTGTGTGTGCAATAAGTATGAAACATCTGTGAAAAAAATTCTGGAGACGCAATCTGGGTCCACATCATCTTTAAGGACAAAAACATCAGTAGACCCTACCAATGTCTAGTTTTTGAGTGATGCACATGGACAAACAGATAGACCCAACTACACTACTCTCAACCCCTATATGGGGACAAGGGTAAAAAATGATAAAAAGGCTTTGTGGTTATCCATTTGAAATCATACATAGTATTACTTGAGAATTTCAAAGATTTGTTTATTTATTTAGTTGGGTTTTTACTGTGCTTTGAACACTATATAGGTCCTATCAGGACGGGTAGTTTTATGGGCAGAGGAAACCAGTAAATACAGTTGGTCAAGATTCTGTAAACTGCTGACCATTGGTAAGCAACTACCAACTTTCTCACATAGGATCTGGGGTTTGAACTGCAGACTTCAGAGGTGGGAGGTGAGTGTGTTACCACTGTGGCCCCTCAACATTCTGTCATGGACTGTCACTCTACTATATAATATTTGAAATAAAATAACCAAGAATTTCAATGGTCAGTTACTTGACTATATAATGTGGAAACAAAAGAAGTGTTACACATGATACCATTCACAACTTAAAAACTACACAAGACATTAACAAAAACTTATGGAAAACTCATTAACTAACACACACCAGTAACAAGTTATTTACAGAAATTTTAAACATGTTAATACAACAGTATCATGCAAAGAATGATTAATTACTCAACATAATATTATGATACATAACACAATTGTGACCATCACAATACCTACAGAACTAATGTATAAAAGATCACCATTTTGATTTCTTACTTATACTTAAGGTCAAAGGTTTATATTCCTTTAAACTGCAAGCAGTCTTACAAAGAATATCCAGAAATGGACAGACAACCTAGCTTCCTAGACTTCTGAAGTTATATTAAAAGTCAATTTCACTAGGTAGTATTTTCAAAATACATGTAATTTTGATATTTCATGCAATTTTATGTTTTAGGCATCAGTATTCACGTACTGAATACAATGGCAACTTATTACTTTTATAGCAATCTAAATTTTGATTAGTTTAATTATCTTGTCTATTTACATAAACATTTTATGCCAAAACCACATCTTTCAATATCTATTGATATGTAAAATCAAATTATACTTTGGCATTTATAGTTAAATTGTACTTCAAAGCCAACACCATCTACTTTTTAAATTAAATGAATGGTTAAGCAGTTAACATTGATTCAGGTGCAATGATGAGTGGATGAGTATTGGAGGATGAAGATTTGTAAATAATAAATAAACCGACATATTTGTTATTGTAACATTAACTTGGACTCAAAAGTAACCATAGCATTTTGGGTAAAACAAAACTCTTCTCCAGCTTGCTACTAAAGCTATCTACAAGAATGACATAGAAAATTCACACCTATTGTTAAGGTAACATTTTATTGAAAATATTTAACTTCTACACATGGCACATAGCATACAATTTTACTATCTGTATATAATGTTCCTGATTTTCTTGCATTCAAATATAATTGGCAACAAGTAATGAAAACGAACATAAATTTAGACAAACTGGAAGAGGTAAAACAGTTTTTTTTTGTAAATTCTAAAGGCAAGATATCAAAATATGGTGTGGTCAAGAGTGAAGAAACTTTGCTAAAGATACACTATAAAACCTTGGGATAGCAGCTATTGGTCAGAGTAAATGGGGACTTAGCACAATATGATCTGTACTATTTGTTAATGCTTGGTTCAAATGAGTGTCTGATGTAAAACAGATTAACTGTAAAATTAAACATTGTTTTTTATATAACTTGCAAAAACCTGATCACAAAAACATGAAAAATGCCTGGTCAATTTTTGGATGAAAAATATAATATCCATTGTGTTCAAAAATAACACAGTCTGAGACTGGTAACTATTTTCATGGATCTGTAACTTTCTAGATTTTTAGGACCGGATATCCTGTAAAACTGCTTACATACAGTATTATTTTTTTAATCACTGAAATTTTTTATTTTTTACATTCTTGACATAATAGAAAGTAACATCAAATCAGTTATTCTTAAGCATGTGCCACTTGGTCAGTCTTGAAACTTAATATTTATTTGACCAACATTGAAACACAGACTGGCTACTTTTGTCACAGACCTGAAACATGTTTGAGTTGCAGGTCAGTGGGAACTGAAAAGCTCTCTGGTAACTTTGCACACTAATAGTATCCCTGGCAACCCATTGTTTTATTAAAATTAAACTTAATCAACATTTGAGGAAAAGGGGTACAATAACTGCAGCCTTAACAGCTCCACTGTTAAAGAAAAACAAAAAAATTTAAAACTTCAAGAAAGTTTGGTGTTTTCATATTTGACTCATTCTATGTACATTTTGGCAACGAGTGACCCTTTTAAAGTATATCTACAAAATCAAACAACACACAGTATTGACACACAAAACTTATGTACACGATTATAATACACATGGTATCATTTACATTTAGCAATAACCTTAACAATCTACATAAATATACCTGTGTATCTAATGATCTAAAAGAAACATTTGGTAAAATGTGACAATCTTTATTATTATTTTAAAAAGGCTAATCTTCACAACACAGATAAAAGGAAAAGTCTATTATATTACTCAAAACATCACAACTTTTATATTTGTGAAACTCAAAAGTTTATGTCCTCAGATTCCACTTTAAATTGTGATTAAAAGTTTCACCAGTTCAATTATCAGCAATGTAATTTAAACTTACTAAAGTAAAGGATTATAACATACATAGATTTACCAGACATTTCTTAAAACAGAGGTAATTTGTAATAATACTGTTAATCCTTTGATTATACTTCTTACAAATAAATAACATTAAAGACACAAAAAACACCTCATTTTATTTGCCACCTGTTTTGCATAACATCAAAATGATAAAAATGTCCAAGTTTCATGAAGAATAGTCAATGTACAGCTTTCCTATGTGTTCAATAATTAAAAAATAATTCAATTTTCCTTTTATTTCACCAAAGGTGGTGTACCTAAATGTGCATTGGTACTTAATTAAACAGATTAAATTAGATGGACTACTTCAGTATCATGCATTGCAATTACCTTAAAACTAAGAGTAAGGATTAATGCCAGTATTTGTGACTGTTGATAGATAATTTTTGGTCAAAATGCCTTTGTTTCCATCATTAATATTCTTTTCATAAATGTTATGGGTATGCCACAGACATTTAGCATTCACTCTGCCTTCATAGACGTCATGTGGCATGAGAGGTTAGGGTCAACATATGTCAGTTTTGTGTTTTCTGTAAAGTATATGAAGCAACAATTGATCCTTCTTGATACTGCCCCTGAATACAATTTATCTTGACAGTACAAAGTTCCTGTTTTATGTCTCTGTGAAGAGTTAAGTGATATCGGGGCACAACTTCAGTACACAACACATGCCTCCATAATCCAGACTCGTAATCATGACCACAGAGAAGACAGCCAGTTCATTAAATGCTAAATCTGCTAATCATTCAGCCACTGATTTATCTGGATCTGGACAGTAAAAATACTCCATCTTGAAGTGCACAAAGTACAAAAAAATAGTATCTGAAATAACTTTACCCCACAGCCTTGGGGAAAAAGGTGCTGAAAATATATACTGAAGAGATGAAAAGGTACAAAGAGAAGGAATCTTTCAGGACACAGAATTTGTTATATAAAAGTACAGCAGAAATAACACTTAGGAAAGAAGTATGTTAAGACAAAATATCAAACAAAATAAACAATTAAATCACAAGATGACAGAATTAATTTGTGAACTTAAAGCAATGAAGCTGTAAAATTTACAAATTGATCTATGTATTAACTGAAGTTTAGCTGCATATGGAGATCAAACAATTAGGGAAAAGTACATATAACAAAACCACTGCAGTGGTATGATCTCCCGCCGGGGAGCAAAAATGTGCTGTTTAAAGTGTGTTTTACATCCCAAACCTCTGGAAGCAATAACAAGCTAGATATAGGCACTTTTAAGCTTGGCCATCCTCGTTTGAGCAATAGTAAGACCAATAATAAGCGAGATATAGGCACTTTTAAGTTTGGGCATCATCGTTTGACCTTGAACAAGGGGCCCAAGGTAAAATCTGACCACATCAAAAGATTCCCAGCACATGTTTTCCTATAGGCTGTTTTCACATTCCAAACCTCTAGGACCAATAATAAGCAAGATATAGGCACTTTTAAGTTTGGCAACAGCAGTTTGACCTTGAACAAGGGGTCCAAGGTCAAATCTGACCACAGCAAAAGATTCCCAGCACATGAATTCCTATAGGTTGGTTACACATTCCAAACCTCTAGGACCAATAATAAGCAAGATATAGGCACTTTTAAGTTTGGCCATCCTCGTTTGACCTTGAACAAGGGGCTCAAGGTCAAATCTTACCACATCTAAAGATTCGTAGAACATGATTTCCTATAGGTTGGTTTCACATCCCAAACCTCTAGGACCAATAATAAGTGAGATATAGGCACTTTTAAGTTTGGCCAAAATCAGCTAAGTAAGGTACTTTGGCAGTCTGTGGATGACCTTGAACGAAGAGCTTCAAGGTCAAATGTCTGCATGCTTATAGAGGGCATATATATCTGTTAAATATCTGCGTTTTATAATCTTTCGGGCAAAAGTTTTGCTGTTAAAAGTGATTTACTCAAAGTAAAAATCAATCAAAGTAGCTACTACTCCGTTAGCTATGGACTTACAGCTCTCAAACTTTGCCACGATACAGAACATTAAAAAGTAGGTAACAACATATTTGACAAAAATCCTCTAAATTTAATAGGACATCAACAGTGAACAACATATTTGACAATAATTCTCTAAATTCAATAGTTGTGGACTTACAAGTGATTTACTCAATGTTGAAATTCAAAGTAGCCATTACTTAGTTAGCTATGGAGATACAGCTCTGAAACTTAGCCACGACACAGAACATTAAAAAGTAACTGATTAACATATTTGACAACTAGATTGGGCCAACTCGGCGCCAACATATCCCCAGACAGGTCATCACTCATGCCACAGGTTTTGATCGGGAATTTTTTATGTAAGCCACTTGTTGTATGCCATAAATCTTGGGAAAAGTTACATGAACTTCAGCACGTCAATCTACTAAGTTTATATCTTCCCAAGGAAGATGGTGTATCCCCAGACGCCGAATACATAACTCAACAGAGCATATTTTAAATCTTCCTGCAATGATAACTCTGAACCTATTTTCAAAGTATTTAAATGATTGATGATTGAATGTCCATTCCAAATTAATAATCCCAAAAGAGCATATCTGTCTCTATATTTGTTGACAAATAAAATATTATTTCTAACTCAACTCATCATACTTTTCAATCTTCCTGCAAAGGGTGACTCTGAACCTATTTTCAAAGTATTTAAATGATTCATAATCCCAAAAGCGCATATCTGTTTCTATATTTGTTCACAAATAAAATATTATTTAAAAATTGTATATTATTTATATTATTATTTTATTATATTATTTTTAGAATTTGCATTGTTTTTCAGTTATTCATTTCCTCAATTCCTATATATGTGGTCCATATATATGCAACCTAAATATGTGACACAATCTCAGTTCTGACTCCCCTTTGTCTTATTAGATAATGAAGCAAACCCCATCTCCCAACCCCACCTCACCCCTCTCCCCTTCTCCACACCTCTCTCACTGTTACAGAAGATCTGCAACCCCACTGAAAAGTCTGGTTCTTTGTTTCTCATTTGATATCATTCAATACCTTTGTTTATTTAGTGTCACTCAATAGCTGGAGGTCCCAGAGGTGGATGGGGGGTCGGACTACAAAGAGATAGAGTGCTACAGCACAAATGGTAAACAAACAAAAGGGGTAATGAAATACAAAAAGCTCAGTTAATCTTATCCCTAAAATAAAATCAAATATATAAATAAGGAATGTCCAACAGGAAAATTATATACCTCCAGAATTAAATATAAATTATCAAACCACAAGAACAGATTTATAATAATAATTCAGAATTGAGAATTTTAAGAATGTAATTATCAACTGAAATGAGTTAGTAACTGTAGGAACTGTGTCAAAATTAACTGAGGCAAACTGAACAAAACTGGGCTAGTTGAGGGTTAAAAATCCCCTATTTTTACTACATAAGGCTATAATTTCATTAATATTGGACTTATAGCTCACCAGAAAATAACAGTGTCTATTTTGCCTACTTGAATATGTTTAACCAGTTTCATTTTAAAAAGTTAAAAACTCAGCAAGCAGAGAGATAACACACAAAAATAAGTACTTAAAAGCCTAAGATAGCCATAACATTATAAATAAAAATTTAACTAGAGGATCGCTCGCAAAAAAAAAAGATAATGTTTTTGCATAGCAAAAACAAAGCGTCCCGAAAAGGATATAAAGGTGAGTGCTAAAGTATTAAGAAAATGCTTCGTTTCTAGCCTTATACTGTTTTGGCAACCAAAGTCAGCGCAGTCTGCTCTATCTAGCACGGTTTTCAAGATATAAGCATTTTTGTGTTTTGCAAAAACTAAAAAAAAATTAAAAATGTCCGCTATATTTGGCGAGACAAAAATATTTTGAAAATTGGCATGGCTACTCTGCAGAGATACCCAGCAGGTCCAAAATTTTGTTGAGTTCACTCCATATAGCACGGTTTTCGAGATATAAGCATTTTTGTGTTTTGCAAAAATTTTGAAAATTCAAAATGGCCACCATTTTTGGGGAGACAAAATTTTTTGTCAAGACCACTGTCGTGGTGTGTATCTCCCGCCGAGCATTAAAGCAGAAGAAATAGCTTTTCCGAGATATTCACAATTTTTCATTTTCGTGTGTGAAAGGTCTTCCAAAAGTAGGTGAATGAGTTATTTGAGAAAAATTGGCTATCTGCAATACTATTAAGAGATAATTCGCATTTACTCATTTTGAGTAGGTGAATAATTATCTATGGGTCTGAAACTTCACCAAGCGAAAGCTCTCCCAAAAGTAGGTGAATGAGTTATTTGAGAAAAATTGGCTATCTGCAATACTTTTACAGATAATTAGCATTTACTCATTTTGAGTAGTTGAATAAATAGCAATGGGTCTGAAACTTCACAGAGTGAAAGCTCTCCCAAAAGTAGGTGAATGAGTTATTTGAGAAAAATTGGCTATCTGCAATACTTTTAGAGATAATTCACATTTACTCATTTTGAGTAGGTGAATAATTAGCTATGGGTCTGAAACTTCACCAAGTGAAAGCTCTCCCAAAAGTAGGTGAATGAGTTATTTGAGAAAAATTGGCTATCTGCAATACTTTTAGAGATAATTCACATTTACTCATTTTCAGTAGGTGAGTAATTAGCTATGGGTCTGAAACTTCACCAAGTGAAAGCTCTGCCAAAAGTAGGTGAATGAGTTATTTGAGAAAAATTGGCTATCTGCAATACTTTTAGAGATAATTCGCATTTACTCATTTTGAGTAGGTGAGTAATTAGCTATGGGTCTGAAACTTCACAGAGTGAAAGCTCTCCCAAAAGTAGGTGAATGAGTTATTTGAGAAAAATTGGCTATCTGCAATACTTTTAGAGATAATTCGCATTTACTCATTTTGAGTAGGTGAGTAATTAGCTATGGGCCTGAAACTTCACCAAGTGAAAGCTCTCCCAAAAGTAGGTGAATGATTAATTTGACAAAAATTGGCTATCTGCAATACTTTTAGAGATAATTCGCATTTACTCATTTTGAGTAGGTGAGTAATTAGCTATGGGTCTGAAACTTCACCAAGTGAAAGCTCTCCCAAAAGTAGGTGAATGAGTTATTTGAGAAAAATTGGCTATCTGCAATACTTTTAGAGATAATTCGCATTTACTCATTTTGAGTAGGTCAGTAATTAGCTATGGGTCTGAAACTTCACCAAGTGAAAGCTCTCCCAAAAGTAGGTGAATGAGTTATTTGAGAAAAATTGGCTATCTGCAATACTTTTACAGATAATTCGCATTTACTCATTTTGAGTAGGTGAGTAATTAGCTATGGGTCTGAAACTTCACCAAGTGAAAGCTCTCCCAAAAGTAGGTGAATGAGTTATTTGAGAAAAATTGGCTATCTGCAATACTTTTAGAGATAATTTGCATTTACTCATTTTGAGTAGGTGAGTAATTAGCTATGGGTCTGAAACTTCACCATGTGAAAGTTCTCCCACAAGTAGATGAATGAGTATTTGATAAAAATTGGGTATCCGCAATACTTTTACAGATAATTAGCATTTACTCATTTTGAGTAGTTGAATAAATAGCAATGGGTCTGAAACTTCACAGAGTGAAAGCTCTCCCAAAAGTAAGTGAATGAGTTATTTGAGAAAAATTGGCTATCTGCAATACTTTTAGAGATAATTCACATTTACTCATTTTGAGTAGGTGAATAATTAGCTATGGGTCTGAAACTTCACCAAGTGAAAGCTCTCCCAAAAGTAGGTGAATGAGTTATTTGAGAAAAATTGGCTATCTGCAATACTTTTAGAGATAATTCACATTTACTCATTTTCAGTAGGTGAGTAATTAGCTATGGGTCTGAAACTTCACCAAGTGAAAGCTCTGCCAAAAGTAGGTGAATGAGTTATTTGAGAAAAATTGGCTATCTGCAATACTTTTAAGAGATAATTCGCATTTACTCATTTTGAGTAGGTGAGTAATTAGCTATGGGCCTGAAACTTCACCAAGTGAAATCTCTCCCAAAAGTAGGTGAATGATTAATTTGAGAAAAATTGGCTATCTGCAATACTTTTAGAGATAATTCGCATTTACTCATTTTGAGTAGGTGAGTAATTAGCTATGGGTCTGAAACTTCACCAAGTGAAAGCTCTCCCAAAAGTAGGTGAATGAGTTATTTGAGAAAAATTGGCTATCTGCAATACTTTTAGAGATAATTCGCATTTACTCATTTTGAGTAGGTGAGTAATTAGCTATGGGCCTGAAACTTCACCAAGTGAAATCTCTCCCAAAAGTAGGTGAATGATTAATTTGAGAAAAATTGGCTATCTGCAATACTTTTAGAGATAATTCGCATTTACTCATTTTGAGTAGGTGAGTAATTAGCTATGGGTCTGAAACTTCACCATGTGAAAGCTCTCCCACAAGTAGATGAATGAGTTATTTGATAAAAATTGGGTATCCGCAATACTTTTACAGATAATTAGCATTTACTTATTTTGAGTAGGTAAATAATTAGCTATGGGTCTGAAACTTCACCATGTGAAAGCTCTCCCAAAAGTAGGTGAATGAGTTATCTGAGAAAAATTGGCTATCTGCAATACTTTTAGAGATAATTCGCATTTACTCATTTTGAGTAGGTGAGTAATTGGCTATGGGTCTGAAACTTCACCATGTGAAAGCTCTTCCAAAAGTAGGTGAATGAGTTATTTGAGAAAAATTGGCCATCTGCAATACTTTTAGAGGTAATTCGCATTTACTCTTTTTGAGTAGGTGAGCAATTAGCTATGGGTCTGAAACTTCACCAAGTGAAAGCTCTTTGGGATAGCTGCTCTGCAGAGATACCCTGAAGATAAAAAATTTCGTCGAAATCGCTCTATGTAGCATGGTTTTCGAAATATTAGCATTTTTGTGTTTTGCAATTTTTGCGCAAAAATTCGAAAATTCAAAATGGCTGCCATTTTTGGCAAGACAAATTTTTTTTGAAAATTGGCATGGCTACTCTGCAGAGATACCCAGTGGGTCAAAAATTTCGTCGAAATCGCTCTATCTAGCACGGTTTTCGAGATATAAGCATTTTTGTGTTTTGCAATTTTGCGAAAAATTCGAAAATTCAAAATGGCCGCCATTTTGGGCGAGATAATAATTTTTTGAAAATTGGGAAAACTACTCCGCAGAGATACCCTGTGGGTCAAAAATTTCGTCGAAATTGCTCTATCTAGCACGGTTTTCGAGATATAAGCATTTTTGTGTTTTCCTTATTTGGAAAATTCGTAATGATTAATTAATCATTAATTACTCGGCCATTTCTTGACCAATCAATGCCAAAATCTAATGATTTCCAGATTTTAATAGAATGAATGTATTTGCCAAGTTTCAGGTGAATTGATAAAATTCCTTTCAAGTTATCATCCGGACAAGCTTCACCATCGAAAAAAGACATTTTTGGTCATGTGACCTCTCTGATTGGTTGAAATGTCACTGCAGCATATTCAAAAAAATTCCCCAAGGCTACTGCCTAAACCTGCCAAATTTGAAAAGAATCCGCCTAACGGTTACAGAGTTATAAGAAAAACAAAATGCGGAGCCGGCGGAGCCGGAAGCTCTCCCATACACAAACAAGCGTCCCGCAAGGGACGCTTAAATAGACAGGCACTTCCTTTGAAAAATTCAAAGATTTCAGCTCTATGACCCACATAGTTCGACAGTTACAGGGCTTTAAAGTGGTATAATATCCATAAACTGGGTCTCTGTGGGCATTTTACAATTGTTAAAGAGACCTTAGCAATTAAACTACAGAGCTGAAACTTTTGGGGGGACAAACATAACAAACAAAAATTATATATAATACAGTTTAAGACTTGTCACACTAAGCATTTCCAAATAACAGGGCAAAATACGGAAAAAAATGTCAAAAAAGGTCACTTGGGTGAGTGTTTATGGCCCTCATACACAGGTTAAATGTCTACTAAAAGCCTTGATTTTCGGCACATGTAGAAAGGACATAATAATGCATTCCCAGATGGGATTTCAGCTCCATCAATCACATAGTTTAACAGTCACAGGGCTTAAAGGTGGCAAAAAGTCCAAATATTGGGTCTCTGTGGGCCTTTTAGAGATCTCGATGTGGCCTTCAAATTAAAGCTTCAGATTTATAATCTGTCACATACTAAGATTATACATAGAATATATATGTAATAAAGTTTGAAACTTCTCAGACTTACCATTTCCAAGTTACAGAGCAAAATATGTGAAAAATGTCTTAAAAGGGTCACTCGGGTGGGTGTTTATGGTCCTCATACACAGTTTAAATGTCTACTTGAAGCCATGATTTTTGGCACATGTAAAAAGAACATAATAATGTATTCCCAGATGAGATTTCAGCCCTATCAGTCACATAGTTCAACAGTCACAGGGCTTAAAGGTGGTAAAAAGTCCAAATACTGGGTCTTTGGGAGCCCGTCAGAGACCTCAATGTGGCCTTCAAATTAAAGCTTCAGACTTAAAATTTGTCGCATACTAAGATTACACATAGAATATGTATCTAATATAGTTTGAAACTTCTCAGACTTACCATTTCCAAGTTACAGGGCAAAATATGTGAAAAATGTCTAAAAAGGGTCACTCGGGTGGGGATTTATGGTCCTCATACATGGGTTAAATGTCTATTAAAGGCCTAAATTTTGGAGTACATACAAGAAAAACATATTTATATATTCTCAGATGATATTTCACTTAGATGAGAGACATTGTTTGAAAGCTACAGTGCTTGAAGGTGGCAAAAAGTCCATAAACTGGGTCTCTGTGGGCAATTTTGAGACCTCAAGTCGGCCTAACAGGTAAACCTACAGCCTTTAAATTTTTCACAGACAAGGATTACATATAAGAGTTACACCTAGAGCAGTTTGAGACTCATCAGAATTACCACTTCCAAATTATAGGGCAAAATATGTTAAAAATCTAGGAAAAAAGTCCTAAGTGGGGTCTTTATGGGCCCCAAACACAATTTTCTCCTCAACTTAAAGTCTTGATTTTCGGCACATGTACTAAGAATATATTAATGTGTTCTCAGGTAAAATTTAAGCCAGATACGCCTCATAGTTTGTGACCTAGAGGGCTCTAAGTGGTCAAAAGTGCAATTTCTGACCTTAAGGTGGCCATAAGTTCTTTATTATTGGGAGTTTAAGGTCACCTTAAAATAGGGATCTTCCTTTGGGCATCCTTAACATGTGTACCAAGTTTGAAAAAAAAATATTAATCCGTTTTTGAGTTATCGCGTCCACAAGGAAATTTCTACGGCGGCGGCACGACGGACCTGAATCCAATATATCCCCAACTTTCGTCTGGGGATATAATTATTCCCTAAATTCAATATTTTGGAGTTGTAAGTGATTTACTGAATGTTGAAATTAAGAAATTTCAAAGTAGCTATTACGCAGTTAGCTATGGACTTACAGCTCTGAAAATTCACCACGACACAGTACATCAAAAAGTAGGTGAACAACATATTTGACAAAAATCCTCTATATTCAATAGTTTTTGAGTTATAATTGTCTTGCTCAATGGTCAAATGTTAAACTTAGTGTAGCTATTACTCAGCTAGCTATGGTGCTACACCTGGAAACCTCACCATGATATAGTACATGAAGGAGTTGTTCAACAACATATTTGAGACCAATATTGTAAGTAACAGTTACAAAGATAAAAGCAACTTACTCATTTTGCTCATTGTTAAAAACAGAAAATAGCTATTACTCACTTAGCTATCAAGATAGACCCCTAAAAATGGTACCGTCTTGTAGGCATGGAGAAAGTAGCTGAACAATGTATTTTACAGAAAAGCTCTAAATGCAGTCGCTTTGGAGTTATGAGCACTTT
The DNA here is from genome assembly GCA_964017235.1 of Sabellastarte sp. h YS-2021. NCBI lineage: Eukaryota > Metazoa > Annelida > Polychaeta > Sabellida > Sabellidae > Sabellastarte > Sabellastarte sp. h YS-2021. The sequence continues at coordinate 121,157,221 of OZ024930.1, read as the reverse complement.
ACTTGAAGGAGCCACCATTGCTATCACTCACTTAGCTATGGACCTAGGTCTGAAAAAAACAGCATCAAGTGAAAAGACATAAGCAATAAGGTTATAAAACATTGAAAAGGCCAAGGAGAAACAACCAGTGTGATGTACAGCCCTTTTTAAAAAGAAGACAAACACACTCACGCACGCACATACGCACGGAATGTGTTTTATAATCTCCTGTCTGGCAGGCCGGCGGGAGATAAAAATGAGGTGTACCAATCGATAGAGCTTTGTGATAGAAGAAATACATCTCAAATGGGACAGCAGAAAACATTCTGGCAACAACCAAGGTCAAAGGTCACACCATAACATAGCAGACCTACACCATTCACTCAATAAATGTACCAAGCAACAACTTCCTACACCTTATGGTGTTTGAGATGTAGTCCAGACAAGATTTTGAGGGTCAAGGTCACTATGGCAAGATCAAATCAAGATTTCACCATGATGTTGCACACTTAAAACCCCAAACAAATGTCTGCCAAGCATCAACTCATTACACCTTACAGGTTCAAAAATATAGCCTCGAAAAGACATTAAAGGTCCGGGTCACTATGGCAATGTCAAAGCTCAAATCAAGGTCACATGATAATGTTGCAAAACTACACCCCATGTCTCTCAAAGCAACTACTCACTTCACCTTACAGTTTCCAAAATAAAGCCCAGACAAGATTTTGAAGGCCCAGACTACAATTGCAAGGTCAATGGTCAAATCAAGGTCACACCATGATGTAGACACCTACATCGCCCAACTAATGTCTCCTTCCGAGAGTCACCTCACAAAATATTTTTCCAAAAAGATTTGTAAAACCCGCCACCTGACCTGCCTGATGCCATGGGTGAAAACAATACCAACCCAGCCTTTTGGCTGTGGGATGAAATGGGTATCCAGTAGGTCCCACAAGAAACTAGATTGGGCCAACTCGGCGCCAACATATCCCCAGACAGGTCATCACTCACGCCACAGGTTTTGATCGGGAATTTTTTAAAACATAATTACCCATTATTATATGAACTTCAGCACATCAATCTACTCTGTTTATATCTCCCCAAGGAAGATGGTGTATCCCCAGACGCCGAATACATAACTCAAATTATATTTTCAATCTTCCTGCAATGATAACTCTAAACCTATTTTCAAAGTATTTAAATGATTGATGATTGAATGTCCATTCTAAAATAATAATCCCAAAAGAGCATATCTGTTTCTATATTTGTTGACAAATAAAATATTATTTTTAACTCAACTCATCATATTTTTCAATCTTCCTTCAAAGTATTTAAATGATTGATGATTCAATGTCCATTCTAAAATTCATAATCCCAAAAGCGCATATCTGTTTCTATATTTGTTCACAAAATATTATTTAAAAAAAAATTATTTATATTATTATTTTATTATATTATTTTTAGAATTTGCAAATTGTTTTCAGTTATTCATTTCCTCTATACCTATATATGTGGTCCATATATATGCAACCTAAATATGTGACACAATCTCAGTTCTGACTCCCCTTTGTGTTATATGTAATGAAGCCCACCACCTCCCACCCCCACCCCTCTCCCCTTCTCCACACCTCTCTCACTATTACACAAGATCTGCAACCCCATTGAGTTCTTTGTTTCTCATCTGATATCATTAAATACCTTTGTTTATTTAGTGTCACTCAATATAGCTGGAGGTCCCAGAGGTGGGTGGGGGGAATCCGGGTGGGGGATGTGGGTTGCTGTAGGAGCAACTGTAGGAGCTGTGCCAAAATTAACTGAGGCAAGTTGAATAAAACTGGGCTAGTTGAGGGTTAAAAATCCCCTAGTTTTACTACATAAGGATATAATTTCATTAATATTGGGACTTAAAGCTCACTTAAAGTGTCCATTTTGTCTACTTCAATATGTTTCACCAGTTTCATTTTAAAAAGTGAAGAACTCAGCAAGCAGAGGTATAACACACAAAAATAAGTTCTTAAAAGACTAAGATAGCCATAACATTATTAATATTCAAAATTTAAATAGACAGGCATTTCCTTTTAAAAATTCAAAGATTTCAGCTCTATAACCCACATAGTTTGACAGTTACTGGGCTTTAAAGTGGCATAATATCCATAAATTGGGTTTCTGTGGGCATTTTACAATTGTTAAAGAGACCTTAGCAATTAAACTACAGATCTGAAACTTTTTGGGGGGACATACATAACAAACAAAAATCATATATAATACAGTTTAAGACTTGTCACACTAAGCATTTCCAAATAACAGGGCAAAATACGGAAAAAATGTCCAAAAAGGCACTTGGGCGAGTGTCTATGGCCCTCATACACAGGTTAAATGTCTACTAAAAACCTTGATTTTCGGCATATGTAAAAAGGACATAATAATGCATTCCCAGATGGGATTTCAGCTCCATCAATCACATAGTTTAACAGTTACAGGGCTTAAAAGTGGTAAAAAGTTCAAATATTGGGTCATTGTGGGCCTTTTAGAGATCTCGATGTGGCTTTCAAATTAAAGCTTCAGACTTAAAATTTGTTACATACTAAGATTACACATAGAATATGTATCTAATAAAGTTTGAAACTTCTCAGACTTACCATTTCCAAGTTACAGAGCAAAATATGTGAAAAATGTCTTAAAAGGGTCACTCAGGTGGGTGTTAAAGGTCCTCATACACAGGTTAAATGTCTACTTGAAGCCTTGATTTTTGGCACATGTAAAAAGAACATAATAATGTATTCCCAGATGAGATTTCAGCTCTATCAGTCACATAGTTTAACAGTCACAGGCCTTAAAATTGGCAAAAAGTCCAAATACTGGGTCTTTATGGGGCCTTCTAGAGACCTAAATGTGGCCTTCAAATTAAAGCTTCAGACTTAAAATTTGTCACATACTAAGATTACACATAGAATATGCATCTAATACAGTTTGAAACTTCTTAGACTTACCATTTCCAAGTTACAGGGAAAAATATGTGAAAAATGTCTAAAAATGGTCACTCGGGTGGGGATTTATGGTCCTCATACACAGGTTAAATGTCTTCTTAAAGCCTTAATTTTTGGCACATATAAAAATAACATACTAATATCTTCTCAGATAGGATTTGAGCTCTATCAGTCACATAGTTTGACAGTCACAGGGCTTAAAAGTAGCAAAAAGTCCAAATATTGGGTCTTTGGGAGCCTTTTAGAGACCTCAATTTGACCTTCAAAATTAAAGCTTCAGACTTAAAATCTGTTACATACTAAGATTACACACAGAATATATATCTAATACAGTTTGAAACTTCTCAGACTTACCATTTCCAAGTTACAGGGAAAAAGATGTGAAAAATGTCTTATAAGGGTCACTCGGGTGGGTGTTTATGGTCCTGATACACAGGTTAACTGTCTATTAAAGGCCTAAATGTTGGGGCACATATAAGAAAACACATAGATATATTCCCAGATGATATTTAACTTAGATGAGAGACATAGTTTGAAAGCTACAGTGCTTGAAAGTGGCAAAAAGTGCATAAATTGGGTCTCTGTGGGCACTTTTGAGACCTTAAGTCGACCCCTTTGGGTAAACCTACAGCCCTAAAATTTTCTACAGACAAGGATTACATATCAAAGTTATACCTAGCGCAGTTTGAGACTCATCAGAATTATCACTTCCAAATTATAGGGCAAAATATGTGTAAAGTATAGCAAAAAATCCCTAAGTGGGGGTATTTATGGGCCTCAAACACAATTTTCTCCTCAACTTAAAGTCATGATTTTCGGCACATGTACTAAGAACATATTAATGTGTTGTCAGGTAAAATTTCAGCCAGCTGAGCATCATAGTTTGTGACCTACAGGGCTCTAAGTGGCCAAAAGTGCAATTTCTGACCTTAAGGTGGCCATAAGTTCTTTTTTACTGGGAGTTTAAGGTCACCTTAAAATAGGGATCTTCCTTTGGGCACCCTTAACATGTGTACCAAGTTTGAAAAAAAAATATTAATTTGTTTTTGAGTTATCGCGTCCACAAGGAAATTTCTACGGCGGCGGCGGCGGCGGCGGCGCGACGGACCTGAATCCAATATATCCCCGACTTTCGTCTGGGGATATAATTAGTACAAAGAGGATATCTGGAGAATTGGAGACTACTGGAATGTCACCTTGAATTATTATTTGAGTAAACAAAATTAGATCAACTGAATTCTCTGGATTTACAATAAGAAAAATAAAAATTATACTCCCATTTTCTATTGATTATTCTCCAAATCTATCCCCTAGAGTATCAAAAAGATAGTACTTACAAGTTTGGTGTGAGGATTTAAAAACACAATACCATAAAATCTAGACTTGCTCCAAGTCTTTGTATTTGTATCCATCAGTAACCAGAACAGTTACATTTAAATTGGAAACTTACAGGAGTTCATTATACCATAAGCAATCTGGAGTATGGGGGATAGTCTCTGAAAAAACAAAGACTTGTGCCACCCACTTTTGTCAGGCCTGGTTCTTTCTCCCAAAGTCATACAGTACCCATATATTACACAAAAGACAAAAGGACTTGGCGAAAGTCTACATAAAATCAATTACAGATAAAAGAACCAATGCTATACTCATACGAGTTAACATGAATTGCAATTACTGCTATAATAATAATAATTATAGATTGCATGTAAATAGAGGCAAACTTATAAAAATATACAGAAGACCATTTAATGTGAGATTAGACTTCTTATTTTCCAACTGAATGAAAGAACAGTAATGAAACAATTGTGACACACTGCTTTTGTACATGATGATGCATGAACAGACTACAAGCATATTGCATTAAATATCTAAATATGTACCATAAACATGCAGTAACATTAACTGGAAGAACTTAAATAAATAAACACAAAAAAGATATAGCTGGGTTTTGATGACCCTATTACTTCCTCCATGGCTTACACACTGTATGAAAACCATGGTGCTGTTCCTTATTTATCTCTGAGTTATCACGTCAACTCACTGAATACAACTGTGCTCAACATTATTTACATGATAAGTGTTATTGAGATGGACAGGTTCATATAAAGTATGGCTTAAAATAGATTATCTACATTTTTTTAGGATTTTCTAGTAATTTTTTTGTAAATAATAATAATTAAATAATTCTGAAACTTGAGGTTAATATACATAATTAAATATACATGGAAACATAAAACTATCCAAAGCACACCAATCAACTTTACTCTTTCTCCTCTAGAGGCTCTCAACAAACACTGTGAGCTCATCCATTACCGCCCTTGTGGTCACAAAAAAACTTAATGCCACACCTATTTTTTTTTATGCCGGAGTTTAAAAAATCTAAATCCTAGTCTGGAAGACCAACAGACTATGGATTCATTCAATGTTATTTTTGGTTACAATGGCAAATAAACGGGGATTAATAGTTAAGAAAAAATAACTGCTGTGTTTTCCCTCACCATTTGCAATGAATTGTTCATTAATATTCAGTCTCTTATTGAATTTCCTAATAAGTGAAACTGGTATAAAGTGCAAACTGAACACATCACATTACATCAAATGAAAATCATATTTTTGTTATAATCAAACCAATATTACCTTGAAAAGTAGAGATGTGACATTAATCAAATACAGTACTGCAAGCCATCATAGGGATCAAACTGTTCAATTCAAATTGAAATTTAAGTTGGTATTTTAAACTTGTGGATCCATGGCCCAATTAGCCAGTGAGGATCTGATAAACTCACATTATAAAGACCGGAAGTGCGCAGTGAACGAAAACCTGTCTGTGCACATAGAATCAGCTGGGAGTAAAACCTCCGATAACTGCCCGCTGAAAAACGGAAGTGTCGTTTCGAATTTCTCGTTTGGAAATTTGTCCACTTTTACGAGGGGGATCATGCATTCAAAACAATATGGCGGCTCCCTTGTTTGTGTCACCTCGAAAAAATAAAGGGATATTTCTTTCAACCAGGTAGGCCGGTCTTTATAATAGGAATAAATACCTCATGCTCAGGCGTTTGTTACAGGATATACGCCCGGTATTATTTGAAATTTTTGCCGGGCGCATATCCTGTAACAAACGCCCTTACAATCGGTATTTATTACTACATTCAGATAAATAGAATCAATAGTCTGTTGGTCTTATAAAATGTTATTTAGTGTTCCCAAGCGCTATTTTATAATTACAGACTTGCAAAATATGTAAATGACAATAAATGGTTAATAGACCACAACTACTTGGAAAGCAGTAGGGTTGGGAACATTTTTGAGCTTTGTTTCAATGTCAATGGACTAAAATTCTTCCAATTCTGAGAAATTGTTAAAATGTGTTCATTACATGTGATGCATGTGGATGGATATTAATATATGTCATTTGTGCCAGGTGGATGATACTTCATGTTTTCACAGTTTGGTTTCTATTATGTAAAATGTTTCCAACAATTGTTGTTCTCTAACAATCTGGTGACATATTAACTTACTTTAGGCTTTATCATGTTTTTCACAAGTCATAAGGAAAGCAAAGTTAATGACATGTAAACTATTTTACTCTAGCAAAAACCCTCCAAGTAAAACTCAGTATAGAAAGTTCCCTTTTGAATAGAAGTTTAAGTCACCGTCTTTGAAAGGTTGCTTACATTGAAATTAAAGCTTCGTCTGTGATATTTAAGTAGAAGAATTTCTCCCTTGAGATATAACTAAACAGCGCTCAACTGTATTATCAATTACTCTGGCTAATGTGATTTTTACATATCACTAGGTAGTACTTCTAATGTGAATATAAAGCCCGCTATCACACTCTTCTTGTTACATCCTTTATATTTCATATACTGTACATGTGAAACACTATCCAAAATGATTTCACATATTTGTCAGAGACATTTCTGGGATTGTGTCACAGTTTGCAGTCATTCCCTGGATTCCATGATGTTGCTGCTGATGGTGTTGCATGTCGACCATGCTGTTTCCCATGGAGTTCATCGGATGTTGCTGTTGATGCTGTTGTGTGTGGCTCTCAGTACCTACATGTGTTTCAACCATAGCTGCTCCCGGCTCTTGCAAAGCCGCCATCTCTTTACTCCCATTCGTTGCATTCTGTAGCTCTTCCATTGAGTTTCCCTGCAGTTTTCCCTCCTCTTTTATTGCCTCCATCTCATTAATTTCAGCCTCCTCTCCTTCAATCTCCTCTTCCTCTAATCCTGAATTCTCAGCCAGCACAATAGCAGGTGACTTAAGCCCTGGCTGCTTGTAGCCTTTCCTAGGCACGCGGCCAACCATTCTCACTGTGGTCTTGATATTGAGTTTGAAGTCATCTGGAATTCTTAGGCTTGTTCCAGGTTTGGCTGCTGGGACAAAGGTGGCTTTCTTCGTTGCTCGAGGTTTGAAGTTTGGCAGTGGGGGAGGTGGGGTGTAAGGTGTGATATCGATTCGCTTGATCTCGGGCATATTTTCCATAGTAAAGCCATGGCCACCCATGTAGTGCTTTTGCAGCCACTGCTTGGTGGTGAACTGGGCTGGACAGCCTTTCACTACACACCTGAAGGGTTTTTGGCCTGTATGTGTGAGCATGTGCTGGCGGAGCTGGTAGAGGTCTTTGAAGCCCTTGCCACAGAGACTGCACTCTTTCCAGTACTTCTGCTCATGTACCTTTTTCACATGGTTCTCCATCACTGCCTTCGTCTTGAACTCTTTACCACAGAGCTTGCAAGGGATGGGCTCAGTCATGTGTATGGTTTTCATATGCCACCTTAACTTGTACTTGTCCCGCATGTTCTTTCCACACAAAGGGCAATCGATGGTACCATCAGCTTCACTGGTAGGGTGCTCACTTTTCATGTGCTTACGCAGCAGCGACTTTGAGTCAAAGGTCTTTTTACAAAAGTAGCATGTTACTGATACCTCAGCATCCTTGAGTTCACCATGCTTTTCTTTCATATGGTTCTGATAGTTTGCCAAGTCAAAGTAATCTTCCTTGCAGAGGTTGCAATTGTAGACACTGGCTACCTTGAATACTCCCGGACGACACGGGTGACTAAGGTAATTATGGCGAACATAGTAGACAATATTCTCCAAGTCCAGGTTGGCATTTTCTTTCTTCTTCTTGCAAGGATAGACCTGACAGGTGACATTGGTCTTCCCGAGATGCTGCAAATTGTAGTAAACCCTGAATGGTGGCTCTATGGCTCTGAAAAACAGTTCTTCGCCAGATGAGATCTCTCTAGTGGTAATGAAGTAGATTTCTTCATCAATGGTGACTCTTTGTACGTTGTAACTGGGTGTTTCTTTGTCAGGGTGTTCTGCCTTCAGATATCTTAACCAATTACTCTCGGATAACTTTTGAGTGTCAATAAAACTTTCCAAATCTAATTCATCTCCTTCTGTGGCATTGATTGGCCAAAAGTGCTTCAAATCAATGTCTGACATGGCGATCTTTGTGATTTCACCAAATTTAACTTTCTTACCCTTGACGGGGCCAAACCTAGTGAAAGCGGCTATGTTATCTCTGGCAAACACACTATCTTGGTCTTTGTAGACCCTGGACAAGCCTATCAACATCTGTTCTGGCAAACCACTTGCCAGTGAACAACCTAAATGGTTTTCAATTACTGCAACTGGTGTCATTAGGGGACACCCACTCATATCCATATGCTGGTCATTGAAGCAGACATGACATGCTCGACTGAACTTGTGACGGATTTCATTAAGCCTGTCATACTTGCTAGCCTTGTTTTTTGAGACGTTTGCCTGTCCTGCAGGGATGTACTTACTTTTGTCATCCTCACTTTTATTCCTGATTTTCTTGGGCTTACTTTTTTTCTGCTTTTTGGCTCCCGAGACATCTGGTTCTTCCATCGGCATTGTGGCTGGTCCAGTGTTCTGTGGCTGAACATTCATGGGCTGCATTGTTTTTGTTGACATATCAGCCGGCTTATTTCCTAACCACTCTTCATAATTCCGCAATGCAGATACGCTTTCAGCGAGCATGCTATCTTTGGGCCGAAGTCGGGAAGGATCCATAACATCCCGGTAGTCATCTCTCTCACAGGGACGGCGCTTCATGTTTATAGCAGCGGTTGGACTGTTCAAGAACATAGGGATGGGTTCCTCATTGTCAAACGACCCAGCACTAGCATGACTCGACTCATTCAGAGTGGCATAGACAAACTTTCCACCATCAGTATCCATCTGAGTCTGTTGTTTTTTGGGTGGTAGATGTGTAGGCCGCTCCATGTGGTGGCTCACAGGGGGATTAGTGTTGTTGAAGTTGACATGATGAGGCTGAAAAGGTTCAGTAGTAGGTGCTGGCTGGATATGTGGCTGTAAGTGATTGTAGGGACCTGGTGGCATGGGGTCGTTGGTATGGTTATGGGGATGAGGGTGATGGTTCCCAGGTGGTCCAATTCCACCAGGAATCTGCCCCTCATTCATGTTATAGTAGAGCTGATGGTAGATGGCTGCATATGTGCTGGCCACATTGCTGAAGTGTGAACTGGCTGTGTTGTCACACATTCTGATTGTGTGTGTTGTGATGTTTAAACAATTTACAAAGCAAGATGTGCCAATGAAACTATCACAATAGGATTAATCCATTTTTTTCTGTTGATATTGAGTCTGAATGATCTGAAAAAAAAGAAAAAAATGAAAAATATTTCATGAATATGTACAAAGGTAAACTTTCATTGTTGTCAGTTCAACTAAATAATATTTTCCGACAGCTCATTACAATGAACAACTCATTTTGGTATTTTGCCTGATAACACCCCAATTAGCTTAATACTGAGAACTAAAATTTTATTACACTTCTCAAGCTTTCAAATGACAGAGGATTTTAATAGGTTATCCACCACTTTCTAAAAACTGGTTACTCTTAAGGCCACTGTGGCCTAGCGGGTAACACACTTGTCTAGGAACTCAGAGGACGTGGGTTCAATCCCAGGTACAGGCAGATACATAGTGGCTCGGATGACCACTTAAAATGGCGGTCCCCTGTCATTGGGTCCTATCCCCAGTGGCAGGTTAAAGAACCTCAAGGACGTTGATAAATGGTCATCCTTGAGCCTCTATCTTCCAGTTAGGGGGATGTGAGTTACTTGTGAGTTGGGGCTGTACCTGTACAGCCGGATTGGTTAAATAGCGCTTTGAGTACTGTAGTATATGGAGATATTGCGCTGAGTATAAATACATAACTAGATTGGGCCAACTCGGCGCCAACATATCCCCAGACAGGTCATCACTCACGCCACAGGTTTTGATCGAGAATTTTTTAAAACATAATTACCCATTATTATATGAACTTCAGCACATCAATCTACTCTGTTTATATCTTCCCAAGGAAGATGGTGTATCCCCAGACACCGAATACATAACTCAAATTATATTTTCAATCTTCCTGCAATGATAACTCTAAACCTATTTTCAAAGTATTTAAATGATTGATGATTGAATGTCCATTCTAAAATAATAATCCCAAAAGAGCATATCTGTTTCTATATTTGTTGACAAATAAAATATTATTTTAACTCAACTCATCATACTTTTCAATCTTCCTTCAAAGTATTTAAATGATTGATGATTCAATGTCCATTTTAAAATTCATAATCCCAAAAGCGCATATCTGTTTCTATATTTGTTCACAAATAAAATATTATTTAAAAAAAAATTATTTATATTATTATTTTATTATATTATTTTTAGAATTTGCAAATTGTTTTCAGTTATTCATTTCCTCTATACCTATATATGTGGTCCATATATATGCAACCTAAATATGTGACACAATCTCAGTTCTGACTCCCCTTTGTGTTATATGTAATGAAGCCCACTACCTCCCACCCCCACCTCCCCTCTCCACACCTCTCTCACTATTACACAAGATCTGCAACCCCATTGAGTTCTTTGTTTCTCATCTGATATCATTAAATACCTTTGTTTATTTAGTGTCACTCAATATAGCTGGAGGTCCCAGAGGTGGGGATAAATGGTAAACAAACAATCTATATAAAAGGGGTACTCAAATACAAAAAGAATTGAGAATTTTAAGTATGTGATTATCAACTGAAATGAGTTCATAACTGTAGGAGCTGTGTCAAAATTAACTGAGGCAAGTTGAATAAAACTGGGCTAGTTGAGGGTTAAAAATCCCCTAGTTTTACTAGATAAGGATATAATTTCATTAATATTGGGACTTAAAGCTCACTTAAAGTGTCCATTTTGTCTACTTGAATATGTTTAACCAGTTTCATTTTAAAAAGTGAAAAACTCAGCAAGCAGAGGTATAACACACAAAAATAAGTTCTTAAAAGACTAAGATAGCCATAACATTATTAATAATCAAAATTTAAATAGACAGGCATTTCCTTTGAAAAATTCAAAGATTTCAGCTCTATAACCCACATAGTTTGACAGTTACTGGGCTTTAAAGTGGCATAATGTCCATAAATTGGGTTTCTGTGGGCATTTTACAATTGTTAAAGAGACCTTAGCAATTAAACTACAGATCTGAAACTTTTTGGGGGACATACATAACAAACAAAAATTATATATAATACAGTTTAAGACTTGTCACACTAAGCATTTCCAAATAACAGGGCAAAATACGGAAAAAATGTCAAAAAAGGCACTTGGGCGAGTGTCTATGGCCCTCATACACAGGTTAAATGTCTACTAAAAACCTTGATTTTCGGCACATGTAAAAAGGACATAATAATGTATTCCCAGATGGGATTTCAGCTCCATCAATCACATAGTTTAACAGTCACAGGGCTTAAAGGTGGTAAAAAGTCCAAATATTGGGTCATTGTGGGCCTTTTAGAGATCTCGATGTGGCTTTCAAATTAAAGCTTCAGACTTAAAATTTGTTACATACTAAGATTACACATAGAATATGTATCTAATAAAGTTTGAAACTTCTCAGACTTACCATTTCCAAGTTACAGAGCAAAATATGTGAAAAATGTCTTAAAATTGTCACTCAGGTGGGTGTTTAAGGTCCTCATACACAGGTTAAATGTCTACTTGAAGCCTTGATTTTTGGCACATGTAAAAAGAACATAATAATGTATTCCCAGATGAGATTTCAGCTCTATCAGTCACATAGTTTAACAGTCACAGGCCTTAAAATTGGCAAAAAGTCCAAATACTGGGTCTTTATGGGGCCTTCTAGAGACCTAAATGTGGCCTTTAAATTAAAGCTTCAGACTTAAAATTTGTCACATACTAAGATTACACATAGAATATACATCTAATACAGTTTGAAACTTCTTAGACTTACCATTTCCAAGTTACAGGGAAAAATATGTGAAAAATGTCTAAAAATGGTCACTCGGGTGGGGATTTATGGTCTCATACACAGGTTAAATGTCTTCTTAAAGCCTTAATTTTTGGCACATATAAAAATAACATACTAATATCTTCCCAGATAGGATTTGAGCTCTATCAGTCACATAGTTTGACAGTCACAGGGCTTAAAAGTAGCAAAAAGTCCAAATATTGGGTCTTTGGGAGCCTTTTAGAGACCTCAATTTGACCTTCAAAATTAAAGCTTCAGACTTAAAATCTGTTACATACTAAGATTACACACAGAATATATATCTAATACAGTTTGAAACTTGTCAGACTTACCATTTCCAAGTTACAGGGAAAAAGATGTGAAAAATGTCTTATAAGGGTCACTCGGGTGGGTATTTATGGTCCTGATACACAGGTTAACTGTCTATTAAAGGCCTAAATGTTGGGGCACATATAAGAAAACACATAGATATATTCCCAGATGATATTTAACTTAGATGAGAGACATAGTTTGAAAGCTACAGTGCTTGAAAGTGGCAAAAAGTGCATAAATTGGGTCTCTGTGGGCACTTTTGAGACCTTAAGTCGACCCCTTTGGGTAAACCTACAGCCCTAAAATTTTCTACAGACAAGGATTACATATCAAAGTTATACCTAGCGCAGTTTGAGACTCATCAGAATTACCACTTCCAAATTATAGGGCAAAATATATGAAAAGTATAGCAAAAAATCCCTAAGTGGGGGTATTTATGGGCCTCAAACACAATTTTCTCCTCAACTTAAAGTCGTGATTTTCGGCACATGTACTAAGAACATATTGATGTGTTGTCAGGTAAAATTTCAGCCAGCTGAGCATCATAGTTTGTGACCTACAAGGCTCTAAGTGGCCAAAAGTCCAATTTCTGACCTTAAGGTGGCCATAAGTTCTTTTTTACTGGGAGTTTAAGGTCACCTTAAAATAGGGATCTTCCTTTGGGCACCCTTAACATGTGTACCAAGTTTGAAAAAAAAATATTAATTTGTTTTCGAGTTATCGCGTCCACAAGGAAATTTCTACGGCGGCGGCGGCGGCGGCGGCGGCGGCGGCGGCGGCGGCGGCGGCGGCGGCGCGACGGACCTGAATCCAATATATCCCCGACTTTCGTCTGGGGATATAATAATAATAATAAAGAACAAAAACTGATACAAAATATAGAGCAAGGCATCAAGGTGCATGCATACAAGTAACCACAAACCATTATAAATGGGATAATCCAATTATAATCAAGATTTTAATGAGGATTTCTTAACTCCTTTTATTTGCAACCCATACTTTTTTAAAGCAGGTAAGTTATGAACTTGACCGGCCATGCAGTAGGGATCTGTCCAATTTCATGAAAGGGCTTAGACGTAGTCTCAAGATTCATATTTGAGAATTTTGGTTAAAATATTGTGAACTATTTTGCTAATTCCATGGACTCTGACTTAATAATTCTACACAGAAATTTAACTTGAAATATGGATGAGCCATGGGCTCACCTTTAACCCTCAAGAAGAACTGAAGTTTTGAGTTCAGGGTTTCAGCTAAAATACGTTGAAAAGAAGTAGAAATTGTGACATTTACAAGCAAAACTAGAAAAAGGTTTTTGCTGACAAAAACGAAGCGGCCCTGATGAAAAAGTGTGAAGTAATCTGTAAAAGATGTCAAGATATGCATGATAAGGAATAGGAAATGTAAAGTTTATTGCATTGTGTATGTTACTATATTTAACAAATGAAAGAACGACCACAGCTTGGCAGAAGAGAAATTGTAGGTGTGAAATTTACTTCTCAAAAGAATGTATGTCCGATGCGCGAAAAAAATACCTCCTAGAAAATATGTCTCCTAGGAAATATACCTCCTAGAATGAATGCCTCCTGAATAATTTGTGACCAGGAAAAATACCTCCTAAGAAAAAAAGTTCTTATCATAACACTACAGGTTCACATTACAACTTCAGAGGCATCTTCATTTTTCCACTTGAGTCTTATAGTCGCCAATGCCTGTCAAAAATTCACAGTCGTTTACCCATTTTGCTTAGCTGTACAAAGGTATGTAAGTTTCTCTTGCAAGGTTTTGCTGGTGCTTCTCACTCTTTTGCCTGGCTGTTCATCCCTGGTTTCCATTATGACAGGTGTTGTGTTTTTCTTGTAATTACATTTCTGCCCCTCCTAGTGCATCTAACTGCAATCACCTCCTTACAGAGGGGTTAACCTATGTTGTAATTTCATAAGAATCCATATTGTAAGCCATAAAGGCCACAACTATTTCAGCAAGAAACCTTACAGCCATATTCTAAAGAACAGCATAAACAGCTTGACTTTTTTGTTTCCATGAAGTGCACACACACATATATTTATATCTCTATCTATCATCTAAACCACACTAATACCACTCTCCCTCCATCCACCACCCACATATAGAGGCAAATATTTTTTTCACCTGCATGTTAGTGCACTAAAGGAGAATTTCCAAAATTCATTTCCAACTTGAGCTTAATTTTATTAAATGTACAAGTGTCACACAAAATGGAAGAAAGTAAAAGAAAACAATACACATTCTAAAGAACAGCATAAACAGCTAGACTTTTTTGTTTCCATGAAGTGCACACACACATATATTTATATCTCTATCTATCATCTAAACCACACTAATACCCACTCTCCCTCCATCCACCCCCACCCCCCACATATAGAGGCAAATCTTTTTTCACCTGCATGTTAGTGCACTAAAGGAGAGTTGGGGGGGGGGGGGGGGGGGTTCCTTCTGGTTAGAAAGACTTTCCATGAATGTAACTCTAGATAGATATCACACCAAAGCAAATACAGAGTTTGAGGAGGAAGCAGAAAGAGACAACTCATTCATTTCCACTTAGTTGGAGCTACATAAAATACTGTCCAAAAAAACTGTTTATGAGAGAGTGCTTTTTTACAGTCATCTTATATTCTGAAAGAAGTCAAGTCTATAAATTTGACCAATTTACATAGTCTATGTGAACAAGTGAATTTCGAACAAGTACCTACATCCTCAACTTCTTCTGCAAAAGAAAAGTTGAATAAATTAAAGCTTTTTTCCAAAAAGAAAAAGTTATATCCCCACAATTCCAACACTGATCAGTTGCAATATGTTAATAACCACATCAGTGCATCATAAATACCTCATTTTTGTCTTTGAAGATGTCATAACATCATAAACACTAAGAGATTAGGTTTGCCAGATAGCATAAATATTTTTAGTATACATATGCCAGGTGAGGTTTTAAAAAGTGTTAAAATAAATGAGGAGGGAGCAAGAAGTATATATTTATCGTCTAAAGATGGCCAAAGGCTCTTAAGTACAGGAATTTTAAGTGAAACGTTATACAAAATCTTACTTAAGTATAATCAATGTCAAGTTAAAGTGAGCATAAATATTTTTGAAGTATACATATGCCAGGTGTGGTTTTAAAAAGTGCTAAAATAAATGAGGAGGGAGCAAGAAGTATATATTTATCGTGTTAAGACGGCCAAAGCCTCTTAAGTATAGGAATTTTAAGTGAAATGTTATACAAAGTGTTACTTAAGTATAATCAATGTCAAGTTAAACTGATGTTACTGAACAGTTGATCAGTTAGGGGCGGAAAACCCTCATTTTCACGTCAAGATGGCCATGACTGTACTTGTATTGGAACTCCAAGGTGGAAAGCAAATAAGAATGTCCCTATTGTCATCTTTAAAAGTGTAGAAAATTTAACCGAGCATAAAGTTTAGCTCAGGTCAGTTGAACAATAAGTTAGCTGGAGGCTGAAACTTCCTTTTTCACTGCAAGGTGACCATAACTTCATTCATATTGCAACTTTAAGGTGACCATAATATGAGAACGTCCCTTCAATATCAATATATGTTAGATATGGAAAAAGAAAGGAGCCAGACGGCTTTACTCAAATTTTATGACTTTGGGGGGGGGGGGGGGGGGGGGAGAATCAAAATTATATTAACAGTTTAAGGTCACCATAAAGTCAGGATAACCCTTTGGTTTGCCATCCTTTATAGGTGTGCAAAGTTTAACTGAGGTCAGTCAAACGATAAGATACTTGGGGGCTGAAAACCTCCTTATTTCAGTTTAAGGTGGCTACAAGTCCATTCATACCGAGAGTTTAAGGTGACCATAAGTATTATTTTTATCTAGCTTAATACCAGTGATAATTTTGATATAAAAATATGGAAAAAAAGGAGCCAGAGGATTTTATTCCAATTTGATGACTTTAAGCAGGCCATATGTCCCTTAACATTTTGAGTTTAAGGTCACCATAAAGTCAGGATATTCCTTTGGCAAATCTTAATATATGTGGCAAGTTGGCCGAAAAAAGTGAAAAACTAAGTGAACTGGAGGGCTAAAACCCTCTTTTTGGACATTAAGGCGACCTAGGCGACCTTAAGATTGCAGATACAGGGCTAAAACTTCGGCATGTGAAAGATTATCAAAAAGTAGCTGAATAAGTTATTCCAACAAAACACCGAAATCCTCACCGTTTTAGAGATACAGACCAAGTACCCATTTTTTAAAAAAATTTACAAAAATAAAACACCTCCCATTCTGGCATCTATGGTCCGATTGATGAGAAAATCCTTTCCGACCGTGGAAATTTGGTCTAGAATGTACGTGATAAATTTTATAGCACAGGTGTGTGTGTTTTTTTCCGAAACGCGATGACGGGGTGTTTTGGAGTTATGCTTAAGGTTACCTTAAGTAAAGCTTAAGGTCTGCGCAAAGTATCCCAAAAATTTTTCCCGCCCCTATAGTTTTAAAGAAAGGTAACAAGGAAAGAAAAATATGAAAGGCTAAGAAGTTATTCAAGGGAGACCATAATCCTACGGCGGCGGCGGTGATCAGTCGAACTTTGGTGAAAACAAATAAGCGTCCCTGACGGGCCGCTTAATAATTTATGTGTTAGTACTTAAGCCAGAATACAATCAACTATGTGTAGCCATTTAATGAATTTACCCCAGTAAAGTGCAGTCACCCTACACTGGTCCTACTCCCCTCCATTGACAATAATTGCCCAAATTAAAGGACTTATGATACAATGTGCCTACATGCATCTGTCATGCAGATCTATATGTAGAATAAAAGTGGCCAAATAAAACAGGACCTGTTCATTATCAATGCCTTATATTGACTGGATCCCTCTTCATTAGTCACTTCACTTTGCATATGTCTTAAGACAGAATATTTTGGATGTAGGACTAAATGAACGATTCTGTATGAACTGGGGATATGCATATAGGGTTCATAGTCCAGATAGTCCAGTACAACAGTCGGGGACATACTCACTCGCAAAATACACCTTAATCTTGTCTGTACCTGAATTCGGGTCCGTACCTGAAATACCCTAGATACTTTGGTATAATACAATAAACTTCCATCCTTATCCGCAAAAAAGAAAAAACCAATCCTTTTTTGCAGATACCGACAGCGGTTCACTGTATTACACCAAAATATCAATGGTATTATAGGTGTGGATACAAACACGGATACAGGTACGGACAAGATTCCGTGGCCATAAAATGATCTGAATTAACATGGTCACACAGAAATGGACAATAAAATATAGGAAATAAGGATCACAGTGGCTATTTTGATGACGGTCGTCAGAATGGTTCACAGGTTATTTTGACGACTGCCGGTAAAATAGGTCACAGACTATTCTGACGACTATTAAAATTCAATCAAAAACTATGTATTGGCCAATTTTTTTAATTTTTAATTTAGCTTTTTACCATTTACAGTAGGTATATACTTATTAAGACACATGTTGGCAAAACCTAATTCACCTAATTCAGTAAACATACATTAATAATTCATGACTCACCTTTTCAATTAACTTCATTGTCATATGCCACTAAGTGAAAACTATCCACAAAGCCACAAACTACCAACAGCCAATCACATCATACAATGTATGTTTACAAGTGAGTAAATGTCACTTTATTTCCACCATAATCAATCACATTGCAATGCGGCCATGTTGACAACTAGCATGTGTTGGCAGAAGTAATGATTGCATACGGACTGCAATTCGCCTGGTACCCTGGATGTTCCTCGATTGCTATTATGGGGCAAGTGCTTGTCAGACAGTTAATCTAAGTTGTTGTTTGTCTCTGATTACGGTGCCTTATAAAACTTGGAGCACTGGATGTGCGGTCGGAGGGGTGCGGTAAAAATATTTGTACAATAAAATATTGCTGGATCATATATTTGTAAAATATTGTTAGTTTTATTTATTTATTTATTTGGGGTTTTACGTCGCTTTCAACACTGTACAGGTCATATCATGACAGGTAGTTGGAAGGGCAGAGGAAACCAGTACATACAGTTCGCTAGGGTTCTGTACTGTAAACTGCCGACCAACGGCAAGCAACTACCAGCTTTCCCACTTAAGGCCATGATAGGGATCGAACCCCGGCCTCAGAGGTGGGAGGCGAGAGTGTTAGCAATCTGCCACCGTCGCCCCTGTAAAATATTGTTAGAAACCCCATCGTAGTCTCACGTTTTCATCACTATGTGGATGTACAAGTACCAGCATTTTATGTGTTTTAAATATTACGAGAAGGCAGTATTAGGAGTGGTGACAGTAAAATATTGCTGGATCATATATTTGTAAAATATTGTTAGACACCCCATCGTAGCCTCATGTTTTCATCACTCTGTGGGTGTACAAGTACCAGCATTTTATATCTTGTTTTAAATATTTCGTGAAGGTAGTATTAGGTGCGGTGACAGTAAAAGATTGCTGGATAATATATTTGTAAAATATTGTGAGAAACCCCATCGTAGCCTCACGTTTTCAGCACTCTACAACTACCAGCATTTGATATTTTGTTTTAAATGTTGCAAGGAGGCAGTATTAGGTGCGGTGACAGTAAAATATTGCTGGATCATATATTTGTAAAATATTGCTAGAAACCCCATCGTAGCCTCGTGTTTTCATCACTCTGTGGGTGTACAAGTACCAACAGCTGATATTTTGTTTTAAATATTTCGCAAAAAAGGCAGTATTAGGTGCGGTGACGGTAAAATATTGCACAAGACACACAGCTAATCAGATGAGTGGTGCGATAAATAGGTGCGCTAGAGGTGCGGCTACGAGTAAAGCTCCAACTCCAGCTCCGAGTTTTATAACGAGCCTCTGATTACTCTAGACAATGTCAAACACACTGAGTTACACTAATAAGTTAGACTAATAATAGACTAGAATGTTTTTCCAATAATAAACTAATAATAGACTACAATGGTTTTTTTCAAAGCTTAAATCCTGTGACCAGACGTGGGACAATGAAGGATCTGATCTTAGGACTTATGACAGTTATTTGCACACTGATGAATGAAAGAAGACACAGGATATTGATGCAAAACAGAGGCACATGCCACATTTCTTTTATTTATACATTGCATACGGTCGGCATATGAGCAAGTCACCAACAAAACAACTCGCAGACAGCAACTCGCCGACAATTTTATCTGTTTGAATAAGAGGGTATGCGTACTTTAACATTTTAAACTACAGAACTCATGGAGGAATTCCTCACGGCCATGTACACTCAAGTTATTAATATTCATGAAAAGATACGAGGTCACAGATTTCCCTTGGCATTTCCTTGCAATACTTTATAAAATAGAAGCATAGGCGAAGATCAAATACTTTAAACTCCAGAACTCACAGCATGTACACTCAAATTATTAATAGTCATGAGAAGATATGAGGTCACGGATTTCCCCTGGCATTTCCTTGCAATATTTTATAAAATAGAAGCATAGACGAAGATCAAATACTTTAAACTCCAGAACTCACGGCATGTACACTCAAGTTATTAATATTCATGAGAAGATACGAGGTCACGGATTTCCCCTGGCATTTCCTTGCAATATATTTTATAAAATAGAAGCATATGCACTCATCCATGGACGGCGAGTTGCTGTCTGCGAGTTGTTTTGTCGGCGACTTGCATTATAAACATATAGTGGTGGTGGACCAATTCACGCCCGGGTACCAATTCACGCCCACCCCTGAATTTATCCAAAACAATCACAGTTAATCAATATATTACAAATGTAAATGATCAATTTGATGATTATCTATGATGTGGTAAACATCTTCTCTATGAAAAATTATAAATCTTCAAGAAAATTGGGGGTGGGCCTGAATGAATCCGGGACAATTGGCCGGTGGGACAATTGGCCGGTGACTTTTTGGGGGGTAGGACAATTGGCCGGTGACTTTTTAAAAGTTGTTTTAATATTGTTTTAAATTTTAAAAGTTGTCTTCATATTGCAAATAGAGTCATAGTATGCCTTTTTGCTAGGTTGCACACACTAAAGGTCCCTTGATTCCTACTCAGATTGCCTTAAAATTTTCTTTTGTTTAGCTGCTCATAATTAGGAAATCTTATAATAATGATATGCTTATAAATTTATTTTTCATTACCTGCTTCCATTTATTGTAAAGATCATGAAAGAACCAAAAGCCTTTTTTTCCTAATCAGAATTTGTAATTAGGATTGCTGCAAGAGCTTGTCTTTGATAACTACACGTGATTGCTACAACAAAGAAGTGAAGGCTCTTTGATAACTACTCAGGATTGCTACAACAAAAAAGTGAAGGCTCTTTGATAACTACTCAGGATTGCTACAATAAAGAAGTGAAGGCTCTTTGATAACTACTCAGGATTGCTACAATAAAGAAGTAAAGGCTCTTTGTGCCAGTTTCAGTGTTTATATCAATGGCAGTGCTAATGATAATGTAATGTTTTGATGTATTGCTATTTTATGTTTCATTTGTTTATACCAATGATAGTGCTTAATATGTTTTGATGAATTGTTATAACCTTGTTTTACCCTGTATACCAATAACAGTGCTTGTGAAACACTTTGATGAGTTCAATCCTGTATGTTTTGTGTCAATAAAATTGAAAAAAACATTCTAAAACAACTTTTAAAAAGTCACCGGCCAATTGTCCTACCCCCCAAAAAAGTCACCGGCCAGTTGTCCGCGCACCGGCCTGAATTGGTACCCGGGCGTGAATTGGTCCACCACCACTAGGGGTGGTGGACCAGTTCACGCCCGGGTACCAATTCACGCCCACCCTCAATTTTCTTGAAGATTTATGATTTTTCATAGAGAAGATGTTTACCACATTATAGATAATCATCAAATTGATTATATACATTTGTAATTTATTGTTTAACTGTGATTGTTTTGGATAAATTTAGGGGTGGGCGTGAATTGGTACCCGGGCGTGAACTGGTCCACCACCACTAGTCAATGTGTGAGGGTATTTTAAGTCCAATTACAGAATTATGTTTTAGATAATTATATATTAGATTTACTTACCTGGACCATAACATATAAGTGCATATATAATTTATACTGTCATCACAATAGACTGTGACCTATTATACTGACAGTCGTCAAAATAACCTGTGAACTATTCTCACGACCGTTGTCGAAATAGCCCCTGTGAATAAGGATAGGTGTAGTCAGTAGTCGCTGGCAAGGACACAGACATTGATGGAAGTGACGGGCATGGATAGGTGAAGTTCTTACTTGAGGCAGGCACTCGGCCACTTGTGAGAGTCCAACTCAAAGCTGACAGTCTGTGATTAGATGCCAAACTTGCACTAGAAAACCCACTGACACACCAAATATTTTTGCGGGAGAATAAAATAAGACACAATAAGGAGTAAAACATCTTTTGTAAATATCACCAAGCATTAACATCATTATTTACTACTTTCTTACAAAGGACAAAAGTGTTGTTAATTAGGAGGCGATAATACAGACATGCGGACCAAATACAAGCTCTATATTCATACTTACGCAAAATTTTGGCCATTACAGCATCGTTAGTAAGATTGTTCTTGACTAAATCTTTGCTTATCCGACGTACCCTATCTCCTTATATTTGCAAACAATCAAAATCTGGATAATATTTTTTTGGATTTTTTATGCGATCCAGGAAGCTTGACGCCTCAACATTTACATTACAGAATACCGCAAATCAATTATTTTTTTAATCGTGAATTTGTAATCCCGGAAAGGGTTTCTGAAGAAATTAATTGACATTAAAGACCCAGTTGCGCCCGTTTAAGTTGTCTTTGTAAGTCATTTAATACAGACAGTATGGTAAAATACAAATGTAGTACATATACAGTTTAAAATTCTTGCAGCACAGTGTAATCGGTATTTTCCCCCTAAATTCTGTTTGTTTGTCTCCCCACTATGAAAAGGCAAGGTAGCTACATAACCTACATCACCAGGTAGGATGTGTGCGTCTGTGTGCAAATATAGACAGAGAGAAATATACTATCATTGATGTTATTTTTATTTAGTAAGGACATTTTTTGTAATATCTTAAATAATTATTTTCTATAAACTAAAGGACTTCTTTTCTGAAATACTTTAAGGGTATCTTGTGAAGAATATTTCACTAATTTAAGAAAAGGACATTGAATATAATGAAGAATCAACTGACACAGAGTCAATTAATATCGTCAACAATATGTATTTAATAAAAAAACTATGAATTTGAGTGATATTTTTGGGATACAAAATCCAGGACAAATGCGAATTTACAAAATGCTGTGGACAAAATGCTGTCAAAATTGCCAGAGCAGACAAAATGTTAATCCATTTTGCAGCAGGATCCACAAAATGCCAGCCATGCCAAATCCAGTCATTAAAAAATACTTCAATTTTTTTCACAGTGAAGTGAAAAATTATCAAAAATTTAATTTTATAAAACTGGTTTGGTGAGGTTGAAAAATAAATAATGCTTTTAAAATCAAGTATTCTTGAGGGGAAATAAATTAAGACACATTGTCACAAATTATTTGAGGGAAGGCTTTGTGACACATTGTCACAAATTATTTGAGGGAAGGCTTTGTTTAGTGTTGTACACTGTTTAGTGTTGTACACTGGGCGTGGATTAATTTTATTTTTTGTGTGTGTGTTGAAAGCTTTTGGATATAAATGTGAACTGAAAACACATAGTTCTATTACTAAAGGGATAAATATTTTGTTCTAGAAATTCTTTAGAAGACTATATTAAACAGTTAGGATACAGTTGTGTTAATAATATATTGTGACAGAGATTAACTGTTACATTGGATTTTCTGGTTTGCCAACATATGGCACATCCAGATATATTATAATGTCAACTCCTGCTAGCAAGAGACTCAATACAGAGATGTCTTTCTCTCCAGAAACACACACCGTGATAGACAAAAAAGAATGGCGTTCTATCCTGTCTGACCTTTTAGAAGAAAAGTTTGAAACATACATGTCACCTCTACAAGCAGAATTAGCAGAGGTCAAAAAGGATATAAAAATTTTAAAAAGTAATCATGAGAAGACAACAACAAGCCTACAACAAAAAATAAATAACCTGGAAACAGAAAATACAGCACTAAAGCAACAAATTGAGAAGGTAGAAAGCTATGAGCGCAAAAACAATCTCAGAATAATAAAACTGAAAGAATCAAGTGGTGAGAATCTGGAAGTACGTGTTACTGGACTTTTTAATGAGTTCCTGCATTCTGAAAACAGATTTGGACCAAGAACATTCAAGAGGATACACAGACTTGGGAAATTTAAGAAGTACAGTGACAGAATGGTTATGGTTAGGTTTGCACATTATAAAGACAAGATCACTGCTCTGCAAGCCAGAGAAGCCCTGAAGAAAAAATATAACATCATTCTTACTGATGACATGTCTCAACAGATGGATTCTGACAATCGAGCTCTTTACCCTATATTTGCAGCCTTGCGTGACTTAAAGAAACATGATGACCAAGCCGCGATTCAGAGCCTGAAGCTGAGAGGGGACAAACTGATGCTCAATGACAAGTCTTATGGTGTAAAGGACATTGGCAGGTTGCCACAACCATTCACACTAGATAACCTGTTCAATGTATCAAGAAATGGCATAACAGGCTTTTTTAGATCCTACAGCAAGCTGTCCAACCATTTCAAGTGTACCTTTAATGTTCGCGATGTCGCCTATACCAGCATGGAGCAGTTCTTAATGTGTGAAAAGGCTCGAGTCTTCAATGATCAAGAAAAGCTGTATGAAATTCAGAAGGAAAACAATCCAGTTCTGATTAAGCAACGGGGGAAGGAAGTGAAAAATTTTAAACAGGACGTCTGGGAATCAGAAATTGAGACAATCCTTATCACTGGTCTCACAGCGAAATTCTTACAGAATGAAGAGCTGCTCTGCTTCCTGAAGGCCACAGGACAAACTCTTTTAGCAGAAGCCAATCCTCATGACAGATTGTTTGGTGTTGGGCTCTCTCTTTACGACAAGGGACTGTGGAATCAAGATGACTGGAAAGGTAAAAACCAACTGGGTATGGCCTTGATGAAGGTGAGAGACATGCTTAAATAGACTCAAAACTTAACTTGAGTTGAAAGTCTTTCCTATATAGTTTTAAAAATGTTCAAACTTAAGTTATCAAAGTATGATACTCAAATCTAGCTACTTAGTGTATTTTTTTGAGAATATAGGATCAGAGATGCTTTGTTTTGTAATATGTTCTGTAGAATCAAATTTGAAGAATTTTTTTTTCATCTGGTATAAAAGACATGGCCCTATGTAGATGGATCGAAAAGCAGAGCTTTTATAACCATATTAAAATACTTAATCGTGTCCATTATTAGTGTCTTACAATGGTGGAGCACAATAAAATTGGCATTATCTTAAAATTGTTATAACAATACCAGTGGTTAAATTAAAGTGAATATTCCATTGTGAGTATTGTTTACTCTTTGACATTTGAAAAAGGGTAAATAAAAACTTAGGGTAGGGTAAATAAAATATTGAACCACATAAAGTGTTAATATTCAAAGTTTGTCAACTCATCTACAAAGGAGAAAACTTTTTGTAAGAACAAAACAAGAACCAAAGTAATACATTGCAATGAAATAAGTTGCTTGATATTGGACTTGTATTACCATGCAGTGATTGCTAAACTTTTGCATATAAAATAATGACTGCTTATATAACCTTTAGCACACACTGTTATATTTTAAGCATACGGTAATAAATACACTTACTTGAAAACTCTTTAGACTTGTAGTTCTTCATGAATTACTATTTATATTATATAATTTTTGTATTAATCTGTACACATAAATTATCTTTTTGTCTTAAGCTCTCAACAAAATTAATGTTGAGGTACTACGCAGTGCCTTTATAATTGACTGATATTTTTGCCAAGACTATTTCTTCTGACCTTGCAATTTATTGTTGGAATAGAATGGTTGTGCATTATATCTATCCGTATGTATCCAGGTACATGTATTTTTTGATTAAATGCTTGAATAGAATACTAGTCTATTACATTCATATAGTATGTAGGTATAAGTTTGGGTAACTTACAGTAAATGATATTTTTCTTTGCAGTGGCATCATGTTTAGATAACAGATACATCTACTATGTTGGGATAGCTTTTATGCCTGCAAATAGTTTTTTGGCATAAGACTGTTTGTGTAATTAAAGTACAATATCCTTATATAAAGTACCAGTACATACCTACATTTTATTATTGTGAAGTGTTGAACACTTTTGCAAGAGATTAAAAGTACTATTCACATTAAAACTGTTTTAAGGTATATGAATATTTCTGTATCATATTAATATCCTTTATTACGGTATATTCCAGTAAAAGATTGATATTTTTCAAATCTATTTAGTTAAAACAAGAATCCTTTTATAAGGATAGCATGATACCACATACAGTTGTATTGTAGAAAACAAGAAATTACACTCCAGTTAGCTATTGTTATTTTCCTAATTTTCATAAAGCAATACTGTGGGCAAGTCTTGAGGGTAGATACTGGTTAAGTCAACGTGCATGTTGGGGGGGGGGGGGGGGGGGGGGGGGGGGGTTGTTTGGGGTTTTTGTCATTTGTTGTTAAAATATTGTGCACTTAAGCTGGTTTAAAGCTAAAGAACAACTAAACCAAATATTTCAGCTGATAACTTTTATTTGCAATTTGTTGAAAAGTATACACAAGGGTCAGTTAAAATATTGATTAAATGAAGATATTTGCATCATCTGATGTTTGTTAAGCCCAGCTGTTGATTTTCCTTTTTTACTATCTGTATTTCTTGCACACTCCTTTTGTATATGACTATGTTATGTGTTTTGTATACTTGCTTTGTTGTATGTTGTTTTGTTTCGTTTTTTCCCCCCTTTTTTATACAAGTTGGCATGTTTTTCTTTTCTGGTACATTGTGGTACAGTATGTACTTTTTTACAAATGTTATTTGACCAAAGCGATGAGCACGTAAACTTTTACTTTAACATCCATGAGTAACACTCTAAATTTATTTAGTTTTAATGCCCGTGGTCTTGGTGATCGTAAAAAACGTATGGCAGTCTTTCTGTGGCTGAAATCTAAAGGTTCTGGAGTCTATTTACTTCAAGAATGCCATTCAATGGCTAACTCAGAACAAATATGGCAGCAGGATTGGGATGGTAGAATTGAATTTTCACATGGCAATTCTAACTGTAGAGGTGTGGCAATCCTTATAACAAAAAACCTACCGATTGATATTAGCTTGGTATTTCGTGATAACGATGGTAGATTCCTCCTATTGCAATGCAACTATGGCACCTACCCATTGACAATAGTAAACCTGTATGCCCCTACATCTGATAAAAGGTCTCAGCAGATTGACTTTGGATGTTTTCTTAACGACCAAATGTCAAATTTTGTAGGTGATAATATCATCTTAGGGGGTGATCTTAACATATGTCTGGATAATTTGACAAATTCAAACTCAACTGGCACCCCATCCTATGGTGATTCTCTTTTGCAAATGTGTGAAACATTAGATTTAATTGACATTTGGCGACTTAAGAATGCAAATATAACAAGATTTACCAGACGAGAACGGACCCGCTTTGGTTTTTCCCAATCAAGAATTGACTATTTTCTTATCTCGTCTCATTTGCAATACCATCTGTGCAAAACAGATATTGTTCCTAGTATAAAATCAGACCATAGTTTACTTCTTCTAATTTTTGACACTGAAGTTGAGAATAAACGTGGAAGGGGTCTTTGGAAATTAAACACAGGTCTTCTTCTAGATAATGAATACATTAATGTGATAAAAGATACTATAAACATAGCAAAATTAGATGCTCAAAATCTTCAAAATAAAAATTTAGTCTGGGATTTTATTAAATGCAGAATCCGGACAGAGTCTATCACCTTTGCTATACGTAAAAACGTGTGTTCAAATGATTTATTAAAAACTCTGTCAAACAGGTTGGCAGAACTAGAGGAGTTGGTAAGTACCCAACCTACTTTGGATTATCTTGACGAAATAAATTGGACAAAATCTAAAATTGAAAATATTTATAACGAACGTGCAAGAGGTTGCATCATAAGGACAAGGTCCAAATTTACAGAGGAGTATGAAAAACCGACAAAGTTTTTCCTTAATCTTGAAAAGGCAAACAGCAATAAAAAGCACATTCGTTCTTTAATTATCGCAGACAAGATCATAAAGAAGCCTGATGAAATCCTTTCAGCACAGAGAGAATTCTACTCTAAATTATATACATGTCTTCCTAACAATGTCTCTAATGAATGTATTGATGAGTATTTATTTAGCTGCAACCTCCCTCAAATTTCCAAAACATCAAAAGAAATTTGTGATCGTCCAATTTGTTTAGAGGAAGTTAAAAAAGCAATCCTAGAACTGAAAAATAATAAAACACCTGGCCCTGATGGCTTTCCGGCTGAGTTTTACAAGATATTTTGGAATGATATATCAGATATTGTTTTTCAAACCTACTTGGAAGCCTTTGAATCAGGCAAGTTGATATTAAGTCAACGTCAAGGTGTCCTTTGTTTGATACCCAAGAAAGGTAAAGATCTAACAGATTTGAAATCTTGGCGCCCATTGTCAATTCTAAATGCAGACTACAAAATTTTAGCTAAATTACTATCAAATAGATTGAAGACGGCTTTGAAAGAAATTATAAATCCCGATCAAATAGGCTATATGGAAAATAAATTTTGTGGTGAAAACACTAGACTGATTGGCGACATGATTGAATTTTGTAAACTAAAACAACATCCCTGCATTATCCTTCTTGTTGATTTTGAAAAGGCTTTTGACACCATAAATTGGAATTTCCTTAATATTTGTTTGAAACATTATGGTTTTGGTGTGAACTTCCAACGATGGATATCCATTCTGTACTGCGATACTGAGAGCTGTGTCTCAAATAATGGCCACCAATCTACATACTTCAAGCTCTCTAGAGGCATCCGACAAGGTTGTCCTATTAGTGCCCTATTATTTTTATTGCCAGCAGAGGTTATTGCTACTATATTGCGTTCTTTGACTGTTGTTAAAGGAATAACCATAAATAATACATGCATCAAGCTGTGCCAGTTAGCGGATGATATGACGCTATTCTTAAAAGATAACAGGTCAGTGGGGTCAGCTATACAGACATTTGAAGAATTTTATCGATATGCAGGCCTTAAACTGAACAAAAATAAGACAGAAGCTATGATAGTATATAATGACGGATCACTATATGAAGACAAAAAATAGGAATAAGCTGGATAAATAGACCATTTAAAACCTTGGGAACATGGTTTTCCCTTAATTCTGATGAAATGATTGCTTTAAATATTAAGGAAAAGCATGATAGTATAAAAAATATTTTGTTTTCATGGCAACCACGTTCGCTAACCTTGAAAGGTAAAATTACTATTGTGAAAAGTCTAGTTGTCCCACATATTCTATCATTAGCTTCTGTTGTGCCTCTGTCTGATAAATATTTAGCAGATCTAGATAGAATGTTGTTCAATTTTATCTGGAGCAATAGAAAACATCTCGTTTCCAAAAGCACTCTCCTCCAACCAATAGAAAGAGGGGGTTTAAAGATGGTATCTGTTTTAGATACTGTTACAGCAGTGAAAGTTATGTGGATTAAAAGATACTGTGATCCTGTTAAAGCTAAATGGAAGGTTTTAATGGAATCACTGTCGAATTTCGACAAAGAAAAGCTGCTCAAAAAGCGCTTCTACAAAAGTTTCAAGTCAAAACCCCAAACTGCTTTTTACTGTAGCCTCATATCTGCGTGGTATAATTTCATTACAATTGAACCAAAATCCTTTAAAGAATTTTTGCTTGAGCCACTATTCTATAATGATCTTATACTTATTGGAAAAAAGGCTATAACTACTGAATACAACGATTTGGCTGTTGTTGGTGTAAACAAAGTTCAGGACATAGTTAATGAAGATGGGTCATTCCTGAGTAAACAGAGTATTGAAACCAAATTTGGGGTTTCCCTGGACCTACTGAGATACAATAAGCTAGTTAGCTGCATGAAGTCTAAGATAAGCTTGTTGCCTAAACGATCAAATGTCAACCTGCTTCTAAACATTCCAAACTTATGTATTGAAAACATTGGCAAGATTAATTTTTAAAAAGTATATAACCATTTGATTGAATCTCAGCAAATTGTTCCAACTAGTGAATATAAATGGATAGAGTATTATCCCTTCTTAGACTTGGTTGACTGGAAAAAGATTTACTCTTTACCCTCAAAAATTGTCAAAGATTCTTTTGTTGTTGCCCTACAATATAAAATTTTGCATAGAGTTACAAACTGTAACTATAATTTAGCAAAATGGAATATAAAAGAATCACCGCAATGCGACCTGTGTCAAAACATTGATAATATTGAGGATTACTTTTACTACTGTGAGCATAGCCACACCTTTTGGCAACAGGTTGAAATGTGGATGGCTTCCTGTCTTTCAGTCAAGATAAAGTTTACAGTGCTGGAAGCTTTAATGGGTTTTTTGAATTATGATAGTGAACTTTTCTTTATTGTTAATTATATTGTGCTTTTGGGAAAATATTATATTTATGTGTGTAAGAAGGATGCAAAGCTGTCAAGTTTACCTTCTTTATATTCTTTCTTGTGTGTTATCAAGGATAAGCTTTGCATTGAACAACATGTATATATGAACCAAAACAAGTGTCATTTGTACATAGAGAGATTTGGCAAGCTACAAAGTGTATTGTGAATGAATATGCAAAATATATTTGTGAATACCAAGACAAGAGTGATCTGTTTAAAGCAACATTTGGTAAGCTATGTTGTTTTACTATGCCTTGTTCTTTGGTCACAAGATTTTTTTTATGTATCTAAATATGTCTTTATTGTATCACCTGTATCTCACTTTGTACTTATCAAAAATAAATAAAATATAAAAAAAAAAAAATTATTTTTGTTATCCACACAAATTATTGTTTCAAGGGTTGGAATAAATCATTTGGTCAGACAGTTGGCCATGACCACCGTTCTTTCTGGAGATTCATTGATGAGTTGGCATGGGATGAAGCAGCTCTTTAACAAAAACTACTTAACCTATATATGTACAAGTAACCAGTACAAGTCCTTTTTTCATCAAGGTACTTAAGTACAAGTACTTTTCAAAGTTCTTAAGTACAAGTACTTTTCATTCACTAATGACAAAGTAAATTAAAAATAACACACCACCAAGTTTAATCAAACATTTAAAACAGAAACATAACCACACGTACATGCAGTTATCTGCAAAGTAGGAGTTTTTAAAAGTCATTGCATCTGTGTTGCACCTCACAAACATCAAGTCCTCAATGTTAATAGAAAACAATACTAAATTAATCTCTGGTTATTACATTGGGGCATGTATTTATACAAAATTTACAATTAATCACTAATTGGTTGTTATCGACTTATTATTATCTTTATAAAATTAAAAGGCCCATTATTATTATTGTTTATTCTATTTAAGTGACAACAAATGTTTCAAAAAACAACTGATACAACAAATAAAAAAATTTCCAGCCTGCTATTGGGCTTATAAGTCACTTTAAGTTATAAATTAATTAAGTGTTTTGACGATGGAAAATTTTACAGAACATGATATTTACTAACTGACAAGTAATAATACTATATATAATAAGTTTAATGTTAACTAGTTTTTGTAATTTTGGAATCCTATTGAACATAATATTTGTCTAAAATAGAGAAACCATACCCTATATCGGACACCATAATATACAGAAGTTAAAGTGTGAGTGTTGTAAAGGTGCAGGAGAAATAACACTGAAAGACATTTTATCCGCTCTTGCAATTTTGACCAGTATTTTGTTGACAAAACTTTTGTCCACATACCCTTTCAAATACAGTCATCTTGTAAAAATATGAGCCAAATATCTTAAGAGACAGAATTAGCTAACCAGGCAAATGGACCAAATTTTGTATAAGTAATTTATAGCTTATTAAGAATGGTATTGTAACTGATAGTGGTGTAGCGTAATTTGCTAAGACACTCCATAAATACTCTCTATGTATATTTTTTCAGTTCCTCTATACCTTGACTGATTAACTGTTCAGAAACTAAATACATGTCATGAAATACAGTTATGAAATTTCCTGTGTATAGATAAATAAATCAAAACACCCTGTAAAGTTAAATGTGTGAAGCTGCACACACAGCAATTTCATCCTTGGCCACAGCTAAAAAAAGCAAGGCTATATTTTCTGCAGGTAGTGAATCTGGCACATGTGTAAACAAATGGAGATTTGAGACTTACTGGTAAATTGCTTGCTGTATAAAATGCATTTCCTTACTCCTGGGTTTATATACAATAACACAACACTTGAAAGTTAATTTTTGGTGCAAATGGGCTTTTAACTTTATATCATTTACCAAACTGCAAGAAGTATATACCTATATGATAACATCAGCTTAAATTTTCTGTCAAATACGTTTACATAGTTAAATATCAGTTTTGGAGAGCATTTTTCCAACATAAAAATCACTCTAAATTACTGAATGCCAAGCATTCTTCATGTTGGGGCTAATGACATCAGGGGCTGTTTTCAACATCCTTTGTGTTAAGTGACTTATTTTCAATATGTCATTTGAAAGTAATAGGAAACATTACGCCCAAATGGTGAGGTTTATTCATCTGATTACTTTTAAATTAAAAATGAATAGACTCAGAACAGCTTGTGTGACCCTATCCGGTGTCTGAGACTGGTAACTATTTTCGAAGACCTGTATTTTTCCACAGTTTCAGGTCCAAATGCCTTTAACTTAAAAAAAAAACTATTAATATTTTGGTCCCGTGCCAAAACATTATTGTATGTGTGTGCAGAGTTGTTTTACCGTGTAAGGACATTTATCTCCATTCTGCATAAGTGGCCGCCTAGTTAGTACTAATCTCTCTTGGACTCTACTGGGACACTGGGGCTAGATAATTAATTAGGTAAAGCTTCTAAAACCTTCTTTGTATTTCATTTTCCTGAAAATGTATTACTTAAATTTCTCTCTATAACATTTTAGAATCTACAGCAGTATATAAAAGGTGGGAACACCACAGTTTTGTGTTGAACTGGAGTGTGATATGGGCGGTAGTCTAAAGATGTTATATTTAGATAAATTTATCTGTGTGTGAAGTGGATACAGAATGTTGGTTACATACATCATACCCCTCAACCACGCCAATTACAGTCCTCCTGGAGCCCATATGTCACACCAATAATCGCTGCTATACTGGATGTAATTCTGAAATCTATGCAATTAGATTTAGTATGCACCAGTTGATTTTCTGATCAAATTTCAGAATTATAGACCAATATTTGGTACTGGTTTGGGCTGATTTGCATCTATTTTTGACCATTTTACAACAATATTCGAGTTCAATAATTTCTGTTCTGAGATGTAATGCTCCAAATGTGCTTAAAATATCCTTATTTATTTTTAAAACATACCAGAAATTAAATAAGGGCTTCAGATTCACCAGATTATGGTATATTTGACATACCCTCCTTTGAGGGGGAGCAGACCAGCCCCACCCCCGGAACTGAAATCCTTAATATCGCCCTTGAGGTCTTGAGACCAATGCAATTTCATTCACTGCTGTAAACTGAGTATCCTGTGAAAATTTGAGCAAGATTGAACAACTTTAAGGGGTGTTTTGGACTGATCTGCCATTTCACTATACCCTCGCCACCTGCACTCCCAATGCATGTATTTTGGACTTAATATGTATTTACTGAGCAATACACTGCTTAATTCTCTCTTACTGGTGCCCACTCTAGCACACCAGGTGGTTTATTGACTTATATGTGCCTTATTTTGCAAGTTCTGAGATCATCTTAACCCACCCCTCAACCACGCCAATTACAGTCCTCCTGGAGCCCATATGTCACACCAATAATCACTGCTATACTGGATGTAATTCTGAAACCTATGCAATTAGATTTAGTATGCACCAGTTGATTTTCTGATCAAATTTCAGAATTATAGACCAATATTTGGTACTGGTTTGGGCTGATTTGCATCTATTTTTGACCATTTTACAACAATATTCGAGTTCAATAATTTCTGTTCTGAGATGTAATGCTCCAAATGTGCTTAAAATATCCTTATTTATTTTTAAAACATGCCAGAAATTAAATAAGGGCTTCAGATTCACCAGATTATGGTATATTTGACATACCCTCCTTTGAGGGGGAGCAGGCCAGCCCCTCCCCCATTCTCTCGCGAGACTTTTTCCTCTCGAAAAAAGATCTCTCTCAGAAACCGTCGTGTCTATGGCCCGCTGTATACCTACGCACCACTTTACTGTGTTAATGCGCCAACAAGAATAGTTTTTAAAAAAGATTTTTTTTTTCTCTACAGCAATCGTATAAAATAGTTTGAAAATTCATAAAATTGTTATTTGTTGCTCGATTTTGACATGTAATACACCATTTTAAAGCTTACAACACGTAGCATCTATCTAGACTGTTAACACATCCCATTTAAATGGAGAAAAACGTGAATTTTTGGTCAAAACTAACATGTAAGTTAAAGTTTTCTATTAATTCACTTCATTAAAATTGCTATAAATTTAGCATTTTATTTTTAATATATAGCATTTGCAACATGCATCTTCAAATGTCTGGAAACAATATTGTTACCTTTAAGTAATTTTATTGTAAGATAATCAACTTTGTGAAAATTATTATTGGAAACTGATGATCTACTAAAATGCCTCTGACAAATGATTTTTAGAGACGACTTTAATGTTATGAATGATGATCTTAAGTAAGTGTGAAGATTTTATTTCTGTTTTATAGGTGGGACTTTAAGGTGACATTAATGTAGGAATATTTAGCTATACAGGTTGTCTGTGGTACATTCATGACATTCTATTTTTCATAATATTATTACTTCAATTTGATTTGGGGTTAAAGTCTATATAAGTACATTATTAAATACTTCTAAATTATTTTTTTGTCTAAGTCACCAATAACACTACTTTTATAGAGTAATTATTAATTACAGCCCTCTCAACTATCTGTCACAATATAACCAATAAGATAATATACATAACATAAAACACTGAATAAATAAATAAGATTGACATGTATATATTGTAAAATAACCATATTGCATTCCATCCACAGCTAAAGAAAACTAAATATTTCAATTTTCTTTTGCATGTAATAACTTCCTAAATCTGTTGATAATATTTTTATGGTTAAATCCAGATTTTTAGAATTATTTTAGAGCTATTTATGTTATGTATATTTGATCAATAAACATTTTTCTAAATTTACATTCATTGCAAATCAAAAATTTATTTACAAGAGTATTTACAGAAAGCAAAGATTTTTAACAGCATCAAAATGGATTATAATATTTATAACATGCAGTCAAGAAATCAACATAATTTTTGCTCAAAAAGAGTTTGAGGTCCTCTTACTATTTGTATGATAGTCTAAACTCTAAAATTAGCTACACCCTGATTTTAAATATACTATTGCATATAATTTAAGATATTGCTCCATAAGGCCAAATTATGTAAATAAAATTCTGTTATAACTGGAAGCAGAAGTTAATGTAGGTCAGTTATATAAAGCATAATTTTGGTCTGATACTGTAAATATTATTATTGATTATTTAAAAGAATGTGGCCTATTCTATAATTTTCAGAAATTAAAATTATTTTGTATTAAATTGTGATATTTTTTAGTCACGTTGCTATTCATGTATATAACCTTTATTGTAATCTTCATGAAGCTTTTTTGTGTATTTTATTTATTATTGCTGACGTTTCTGTATATAATGATTGGTTGTTATATATTATATATCCAATACAAAAAAATAATAAATAAATAAAACTAAATAAATAATAAAATAATATTAGTAATTTTAAAATCCTATAAAGCATTTGGTAAGTGTATGCTAGTATAGCTATATATAATCGAAATTAATTTTTATTAATATTATTATTATTAAAATATCTTCAATGTTATTTTTATTCATTATTTTTGGTACACTTATGCATTATCATTGGTTTTTGCAGCTTTGTAACAAATTATAATGAACTTCTCATGATAAATAAATGTAAATTTCAATTCATAAAATTATTTTACTTTGATAAAATTATTTGTGACAATCTTCAAAGCAATTATACAGGTTTAACAGCAAGAAAAATCCACGGATCACCACTTTAAAAATCGTAGAATAATTACTGGTTTTAAAACTCCATTTTCGCCCATGTAAGAAGACTAGAAACAACACTTTAAGTAATGTTTTCCTGCTGAAAAATCACTATTTTGTAGGTCTGAATGTATATTTTTAAAGAAAATTAAGAAGGACGTGTGTTATGATAGGAAACATTTATTTTTGAGCATTTTTCATGCTACGGAATCACTTCCTTGTTGAAAAGTAGTTCTTTGTTTACTCCCAGAATTCCTCGCGGTTTCTGTGAGGGTTTGTTTTCGAGGAAAAGCAATCCCGCGTGAGGATGCCCCTCCCCCGGAACTGAAATCCTTAATATCGCCCTTGAGGTCTTGAGACCAATGCAATTTCATTCACTGCTGTAAACTGAGTATCCTGTGAAAATTTGAGCAAGATTGAACAACTTTAAGGGGTGTTTTGGACTGATCTGCCATTTCACTATACCCTCACCACCTGCACTCCCAATATATGTATTTTGGACTTAATATGTATTTACTGAGCAATACACTGCTTAATTCTCTCTTACTGGTGTCCACTCTAGGACACCATGTGGTTTATTGACTTACATGTGCCTTATTTTGCAAGTTCTGAGATCATCTTAACCCACCCCTCAACCACGCCAATTACAGTCCTCCTGGAGCCCATATGTCACACCAATAATCACTGCTATACTGGATGTAATTCTGAAACCAATGCAATTAGATTTAGTATGCACCAGTTGATTTTCTGATCAAATTTCAGAATTATAGACCAATATTTGGTACTGGTTTGGGCTGATTTGCATCTATTTTTGACCATTTTACAACAATATTCGAGTTCAATAATTTCTGTTCTGAGATGTAATGCTCCAAATGTGCTTAAAATATCCTTATTTATTTTTAAAACATGCCAGAAATTAAATAAGGGCTTCAGATTCACCAGATTATGGTATATTTGACATACCCTCCTTTGAGGGGGAGCAGGCCAGCCCCACCCCCGGAACTGAAATCCTTAATATCGCCCTTGAGGCCTTGAGACCAATGCAATTTCATTCACTGCTGTAAACTGCGTATCCTGTGAAAATTTGAGCAAGATTGAACAACTTTAAGGGGTGTTTTGGACTGATCTGCCATTTCACTATACCCTCGCCACCTGCACTCCCAATACATGTATTTTGGACTTAATATGTATTTAATGAGCAATACACTGCTTAATTCTCTCTTACTGGTGCCCACTTTAGCTCACCAGGTGGTTTATTGACTTATATGTGCCTTATTTTGCAAGTTCTGAGATCATCTTAACCCACCCCTCAACCACGCCAATTACAGTCCTCCTGGAGCCCATATGTCACACCAATAATCACTGCTATACTGGATGTAATTCTGAAACCAATGCAATTAGATTTAGTATGCACCAGTTGATTTTCTGATCAAATTTCAGAATTATAGACCAATATTTGGTACTGGTTTGGGCTGATTTGCATCTATTTTTGACCATTTTACAACAATATTCGAGTTCAATAATTTCTGTTCTGAGATGTAATGCTCCAAATGTGCTTAAAATATCCTTATTTATTTTTAAAACATGCCAGAAATTAAATAAGGGCTTCAGATTCACCAGATTATGGTATATTTGACATACCCTCCTTTGAGGGGGAGCAGGCCAGCCCCAACCCCGGAACTGAAATCCTTAATATCGCCCTTGAGGTCTTGAGACCAATGCAATTTCATTCACTACTGTAATCTGAGTATCCTGTGAAAATTTGAGCAAGATTGAACAACTTTAAGGGGTGTTTTGGACTGATCTGCCATTTCACTATACCCTCACCACCTGCACTCCCAATACATGTATTTTGGACTTAATATGTATTTACTGAGCAATACACTGCTTAATTCTCTCTTACTGGTGTCCACTCTAGGACACCATGTGGTTTATTGACTTACATGTGCCTTATTTTGCAAGTTTTGAGATCATCTTAACCCACAGTACAAAAGATAAGTTGTTTAAACTGAAGTTATAGAATTAAATTATTGTAGGCTTTTGGAGTTCAATTTAAGTAGGCTCACTTCTAAATCTGATTTGGCTTCATTAACACTGTGTAATAATTATATTTGTTACATCTCACTAGTGGTAAGTTTTAATTGTATCTGCCAATGTTCCTTACTTCTATTAAGATGCCACAAAACACCATTCTAGAATGCTTTATCAGAAAAGGACAACCCTATGTTGTAATATTTGTCTGTTGCAATAGTGGATGAGGTTTTATACCATCTGTTATTATAGCTACTGGTCAATATTGTTAGTCTTTGGAACATCTGTTTCAGTTTTATTTAACTTATTTAGCAATGACAAAATGTCAATATTAAAATAAATTTTTATTACCCAATATGTTTTCCAAAAAAAGGAAATCTTGAGTGTGACTCCTAGCCAGACCATTAGGTTTCCGACTGCTAACTTGACAGCAATCAAAGAAAACCCATTGAAGCATATTGGTAATATATTAAATAACAAGAACACTTACAGAGCACTGATGAAAATAATGCATCTTTCATGGAGGTAATAAACATTTAATTTAAATTTTTACTATGTTTTATTACAATATAAACTGGAAGATTTAATAAGTAAAATTCTATAAGTTAATGCTTTACTTAGTGGACAAATGCATTTGTCTGGCACGCTGCCGGTCTTCCTGAATGCTAGAAAAAACATCCTGAACTGGGCTTTTGTCAAGATTGGTAGTCTCCTGTTCACTCGCCAGGTGACTGTTACATCCCAAGCTCTCACTAGATGAAGCAACATACTTCCTCTTTTTGTTTCTACCTTTATAAGTCCCCTTTGATATACTGTGGGGAAGGCAGGGTGGGAATCCCTTTGTCCACTAGGTAAGGTATTAACTTACAAAAATTTAATTTACTCATTAAACTTTCCAATTTATTGTGTTAATATATCTTAACTAGTGGGCATATACAGAATAACTACCCAGTGGATGGAGGGTACTCACACAGTGACTTCTTTAAGAAACTCCGCTCACTAAAAGTGGTTTAGGGTACAAGGCATACCGGTTCAACCGGTGACAGACCAGTGAATATCCACTTTTTACCACTCAAACCAAGCATAGAAAGAAGGGAGGAAAAACAGAGTTCAGTCCCGTGGATGCCCAAGGAATGTGAACAGAAACAAGGCTGTAAGGGGTTTAGGTGTACTAGCACCAGCCAGAAAGCCATCAGAGACACAAGTAGTGCACTGATGAGGTCCATCCAAGTACTAAAGTAGCCCATTGCTGCTTAACTTCAGTGATGAGACAGGCACTCATCATGCTATGCCACAATTCATAAAAGTCCGGAGACAAAAAAAACAAGCAATCAGTGCCAGTGAATGGGCTCTGTGTCAGCTGACTGTGTGTGTTTGGAGTTTTAGAGAAGAAGTGAAAGAAGATTTTGAGTTACAACTGATTTACTCAACAGTGATAACCTCAAAGTGGCTATTACACAGCTATGTAATGAGCTACAGGTCTGAAGCTTTACTATGTTATAGCTTACCCAAAAGTAGGTGAACAATATATTTAAACAAAATACTGTAAATGCAATAGTTTTCAAGTTACAACTGATTTACTCAACAGTGAATACATAAAAATAGCTATTGCTGAGCTATGCCATGGGCTGTAGGTCTGTAATTGCACTATGTTATAGCTGACTCAAAAGTAAGTGAACAACATATTTAAACAAAATACTCTAAATGCAATAGTTTTCAAGTTACAACTGATTTACTCAACAGTGAGAACCTAAAATAGCTGTTGCTCAGCTATGCCATGAGCTATAGGTCTGTAATTTCTCTATGTTATAGCTGACCCAAAAGTAAGCGAACAATATATTTAAACAAAATACTGTAAATGCAATAGTTTTCAAGTTACAACTGATTTACTCAACAGTGAGAACCTAAAAATAGCTATTGCTCAGCTATGCCATGAGCTACAGGTCTGTAATTGCACTATGTTATAGCTGACTCAAAAGTAAGTGAACAACATATTTAAACGAAATACTCTAAATGCAATAGTTTTCAAGTTACAACTGATTTACTGAACAGCGAATACCTAAAAATAGCTATTGCTAAACTATGCCATGAGATGTAGGTCTGTAATTGTACTATGTTATAGCTGACCCAAAAGTAGGTGAACAACATATTTAAACAAAATACTCTAAATGCAATAGTTTTCAAGTTTCAACTGATTTACTCAACAGTGAGAACCTCAAAGTAGCTATTGCTCAGCTATGCCATGAGTTACAGGTCTGCAACAACCTCAAAGTAGCTGTTACTCAGCTATCCCATGAGCTACAGCTCTGACATTTTTCTATTTTATAGCTGACCCAAAAGTAGGTGAACAACATATTTAAACAAAATACTGTAAATGCAATAGTTTTCAAGTTACAACTGATTTACTCAACAGTGAGAACCTAAAATAGCTGTTGCTCAGCTATGCCATGAGCTATAGGTCTGTAATTTCTCTGTTATAGCTGACCCAAAAGTAAGCGAACAATATATATAAACAAAATACTGTAAATGCAATAGTTTTCAAGTTACAACTGATTTACTCAACAGTGAGAACCTAAAAATAGCTATTGCTCAGCTATGCCATGAGCTGTAGGTCTGTAATTTCACTATGTTATAGCTGACTCAAAAGTAAGCGAACAACATATTTAAACAAAATACTGTAAATGCAATAGTTTTCAAGTTACAACTGATTTACTCAACAGTGAGAACCTGAAAATAGCTACTGCTCAGCTATGCCATGAGCTACAGGTCTGCAATTTCACTATGTTATAGCTGACCAAAAATTAGGTGAATAACATATTTAAACAAACTATTCTAAATGCAATAGTTTTCAAGTTACAACTGATTTACACAACAGTGATAACCTCAAAGTAGCTATTACTCAGCTATGCAATGAGCTACTGGTCTGAAATTTTACTATGTTGTAGCTGACCCAAAAGTAGCTGAATAACATATTTACAAATAATTCTGTACATGCAATAGTTTTCAAGTTATAGGTGATTTTACTCATTATGGGAGGTATTGAAAAGTCAGAAAGTAGCTATTACTCACTTAGCTATTGGGATAGACACTCAATTTACTCACCATGTTGTAGCTATGGAAAAAGTAGTTGAATAACTTATTTTGACAAAATGCTCTAAATGTAATACTTTTCAAGTTATAGGTGATTTAGTGCATGATTTCATGAACTTCAATGCACTAAAAATTATTTAAAAAATTCATAAAAAAATTAAGACAGATCCAGGTCTAATACTCACACAAGGTAATCTACTAGTGGCCTAGTACATATATGCAAGATATGAGAAAAATGGCTGCAATAGTGAATGAGAAAATTGTGATAAAGTGTTGAAATGTTCACACTTTGGGCGGGGGTACCTGACTTGTAATGGCTCTGGGGAACAGACGAATGAACAGATCTTCATGCCTTGAACAATTTTCATCCTCGATAGTTAAGGTATCTTTAAAAAAAAAAAAAACAGCAAGTCTCTGGGTCTTGTTGTTTAGGAGGATAAGTTGTTCATGTGGATGTGTACGCCCACACTGCAGAGTGACGACATGTCAGCTGACATAGAAAGGCATAAATAGCCCCAATGGCTACACTACCAATGAGGCCTCATCTTGCCACCCACGAAAAGATGAAAAACTAAAAGGGGATTGTGGGGTCACCTGGGGAAAACATAATACACTATATATATTAAGTA
Source organism: Sabellastarte sp. h YS-2021 (assembly GCA_964017235.1). Taxonomy (NCBI): domain Eukaryota; kingdom Metazoa; phylum Annelida; class Polychaeta; order Sabellida; family Sabellidae; genus Sabellastarte; species Sabellastarte sp. h YS-2021. Next base: position 121,115,587 of record OZ024930.1, on the reverse strand, counting down.
CTTACATCCTGAGGAGGTAGGCATTTACCTACACCCTGGGATTTAGACTCCTGAACTCAGTTGAAGCGGGTGTGCCCCCTCCTCCTTTTTTCTTCCCGAGGATGACTAGACTGAGGAGAAGGGTCTAGGACTTGTTAAGCCGCTGTTAATATACCCAGACACGTATTGTTGTTATCTGATCAAGTAAGGTCTTTTAGGAAAATAGTTGTAAATGTGTGAGCTTTCCAGAAACAGGCTTGCATGATTTGGTCCACCAAAACCCTACTGTATAAGGCCTTAGAGGCCGTAAACGCCCTAATGTCATGCGCTTTAACTTAGACCAAGTCCAAGGCTGATGGTCTGCTTGTTTAAAACAAAGTACGATAGTTATTATAACCAAAAAGAGAGCGGGTCTGATGTCTGAGGTGTGTCCTTTTTAGAAGGAAATAAATGGTAGGGATTGAGACCCTCTCAGGTCTTTGGTTCGATCCAGATAATACCTCAGTGCCCGTACCGGACACAAGGTGCGGACTATCTACAATAGTAGTCAAGGCAGGAATAGTCATCGGAGACACACTTTGAGAACCTTCTCTTGCTAGTTGGTTTTTGGCTATAAAATCTGAAGAGGGGAACAAGGTAACCTTTTCCCATTGGCCTAAATTAGATACTTGTTTGCAACCCAGGCGTGGATTTCGCCTCGGCGCTTGCCGGAGGCCAAAGCTAGCAAGAAAGCAGTTTGAGAGAGATATTTGAGGTCTGTGTCTTTCATAGGGTCAAAGGGTGCTTTTGTGAGCTCATTAAGCACGACAGAAAAGGTTCCATTTTGGAAGATTCCTGGAACTTAGGGAAGATCCCTGAGAAAACTGGAAAGTAGCCTGTTAAGGTCTGAGCTTGGAGAATAGGGTGCCCAGCTGTAACCGTCAATGGTCGAAGGGAGCCTGTTTAGAACTTGGTATAGGTACACAAAAAAATCTGAGACTTCACAGAGGGAGTGGAGAAGTCCACCGAATTTTCTCTGCACCATTTCTAAAATAGGGCCCACTTTGACTTGTAGATGGTCCTTGTTGATGACCTTTTGGCAATTCTCTCTGTCACCTCCAAAGAGAAGCCTTGTTCTTGGAGCTGTCCACTCCTAGACATCAGGCGCTGAGGTTGAGATGTTGTGGCTTGCTGTGAAGCACATAATTGTGGGACTGTTTGAAAAGAGTTGTTGACACTAGAAGCTGAAGTCGGATCTCTGTTGAGAGCTGCACTAGGTCCCAAAACCAGGGCATCCCTGGCCAACCTGGGGCTATTACAATGATCAGGCAAATGAACTGCCTGATTTTGGATCACCTTGTGAAGGAGAGCCGTAGGAGGGTAAGCATAAGCAGTGAAACCCTGCCAGTTATGTTTAGAGCATCTATGTCCCAAGCACTTGGTCTGGGACTGGAGAGACATACAGTGGAAGATTGTGGTTCAGAAGAGTGGCAAATAGATCTACATGAGGGGTGAACCACTTAGACAGATCTGCTGAACACATGCAGATGCAGCGACCATTCTGTTGATTAAACCAAGTTTAACCTCGACAGAAGGTCGGCCATCAAATTCAGACACAATGTGAATGTGTCTGGCTTTTAAGGTTATCTGGTAATGATGGCACAGGTCATGATCTTCCACAGGAGAGCACACATCTCCGCCGAGAGGGTTCCTCCTTGTTTGTTGATGTAGGCCACCACTGTTGAGTTGTCCGTTGCAACCAACACCGTTTGGTTTTGACACTGGACCTTGGAACTTGAAGGACCAGAGAAACCGCCTTCAACTCTAGAACATTTATGTATAGCCTTTTTCCCTGTCTGACCGCAGACCCTTGTATAGGCTTGCTCTAAGTGAGAGCCCCAGCCTTCGTCTGAGGTGTCTGTAAAGAGTTGGATGCTGTGGTCTTGGGATAAAGGTCTGCACCATGTTTGAGGGGCTTGCCACCACTCTAGGTGAGCTGAAAAGGACTCTGTCCAAGGAAGGAGGCTGTGCAATGACTGAGGATATCTCCAGTGCTCCTTAGGGTGAAACTAAAAAGGCCCTCATGTGAAGGTGTCCCTCTGGGCCCATTTTCTCCATTGAGGCAAGCAACCCAATTAGTGACATCAAACATCCTGAAGTCAAAAACATGTTTGACTTTAAGTGCAGGGTCAAATCCTGAAAATTGAGCCATCTCTCCGAGTGGGTTAACAAGGGGTAAATCTAGGTGAAATTGGTAGCCCATGAACGGAAACACCTGAGCAGGTTGAGTTCGGACTTCTCCTGATTTATTATCCACTCTAAGGACTGTGTCAGGAACTTCCATGAGCTTGGAGGATGGGAATGAGAAAGTACGCGTCTGACAGGTCTATCGATGACACCCATTCCCCTGGAATCAGAGAGGCCCTGATGGACTCTGGAGTTTCCATTTGAACCTTTCTGAAAGTAGAAAGGGGGTGAGCCTGCTTATGTCTGTCAAGCCTTTGGTGAGGCTTGGGGATTAGGAACAGGCGATTGTAAAAACCAGAGAGCTTTTACATTTTCCACCCTTTCTATTGCGTTCTTGACAGAAGAGACTGGATAAGAGGCCAGAGCTGGATCTTTGATGTACCTTGGGTCCATGAGAGCATCAAGGGACTCTGGCAAATTTGATTGAAGATGAATGGTAAGAATGTTTAACATAATGTTTGAGCATTTGTTTGTTTGCCAGTCTCTTCTGAAAGAATGGAGGCGACCTCCTACTGGTAGACTGAGGGAGGCTTTGTAAGGAATCATTGGAAGGAGGGGTTTCCACACCCTCTTCACCTTGAGTGAGGTCGAAAACGACCTTTGGAGCCTCTGCTACTCGATTTCCCCCTAACTGGGGAAAACGATGGATACTGCTTGGAATGACCTCCATTGGGGTGTTTCCTGTAGGAGCCTCTAGATAGTGGGGAGCATGAAAGGGCTGATTTGATAGGGCCTAAACCCTAACTGTTTTTACGGGTGCATTGAGGAGGAACTCCTGTCCCTCCTAAACTAATTGTGAATGGGCAACTTTTAAGTTTTTAAGATCTGGTATCTCCCCTGAATTCCCCATAATCATTCTGACTGCTTACATGCACCCTTAAATTGAGTTTGACCCGTCTGACAGTAGCCTTGCTACTGTCTTAACAGATTTCCATGACCAGGTTGCATTCAGAAAAGAGCTAGTAAAGAGCAGCCTGAAGCTCAAACTCACGACTACCAGAAGGGGGGCCTTATGCATAGAGGCCCAAGAGGGGATAGGGAGATACAGATTTGAAAATAACATCAGAGATGCCCGTAACACAAAGCCTAGGAAAATATTTTTAATACCATGAGATATAGAAGTACTGTATCAGTCCAAAGTTCATGATACTTTCGGAACACTGTCAGTTATATAAAGGTCCAAACAATGTTTAAATAGAGAAAATAATGTCTAAGAGAAAGATAATGCATGTAAAGATGAAGTATTAAAACAAGACAATTCAATAACAAGATGACAGCATCAATCAGTAAACTAAAAACTAGAAAAAGGTTTTTGCTAACAAAAAGGAGCGGCCCGGAGTCAATAAAGCTGTAGTAGTTGTGGTATGAGACTGTAAGGATAAGGTAAGCTTTGTTGTGTTTTGTATCTGATGGGAAAGTAAATTATCCAAAAACTGTATCAGTTGCAGTATTAGACTATAAGAAGAATAACAGCATGCACAGCTAGGCTTGATAAAGCTCAGTGAGAGTGAACCTTTCCATTTTCTTTCAGTTTATTTATTAAGACAGAAAAGATACACACATTGCATACTTATTCTCCTCTTTGTTTGAATGGAGGGAAGTGAGACTTACACACAATCTCACTTCCCTAACTCACTTCCTGCCCCTCCCCCATACACAGAGGCAATTCTTTTCTTGCATGCATTTTTTATTTGAGTGAGGGGAGTTGGGACGGGGCAGATTTGTGCAGAAAAAGACTGCCTCTTCCTCACTCCCCTCAATGAAATAAAATGCAGGTGAGAAAAAGATTACTTACTGCAGTAGAATGTTTAGGTTTTACAGCAAGTACTTAATTATGTAAGGGGCTACAGTTCTAAAATTTTACTATGTTATAACTGACACAAAACTACATCAAAAACACATTAAACAAAATGCTCTAAATGTAATACTTTTCAAGTTCTAAGTGATTTAGTGCATGAATGCATGAATTTTAATACATCAAAAATTCATAAAACAAGAGGGTCAAAGATGCCCCAAAAGGCAGGTTGCGCAGACAGCAATAAGGTTAGTGACTGCTGTAATTACATTTAGAAACAAGGAAAGAAATGTTAGGTCACCCAGTTAAGGTGAATGTGTTAGACGTGCTAAGAAATGTAAAACTTGTAATCTAGGTTACATAATTGTATCTATGCTATAAACGGACAAACAAAAGGACAGAATTACACCAATTTCGAAAGGAACCTAGCTATGATGGTGATCTATCTCCCTGTCAAGTTTGAATTCGATTGGACAAACCATTTTCGAGTTAGAGTCCGGACACAGAAATGTTGACGGACAGACAAAAACGGACAAACAAACAGACAGAATTACACCAATTTCGAAAGGAACCTAGCTATGATGGTGATCTATCTCCCTGTCAAATTTGAATTCGATTGGACAAAGTGTTTTTGAGTTAGAGTCCGGAAACAAAAATGTGGATGGACAGACGGCGGACACGTCAATCTAATAGGCCGGTTGGTTACATGCAACCCACCTAAAAACTAATTAAGAAAGATCCAGACCTGATACTCCCACAGGGGAATCTACTGGTGGCCTAGTACATATATGCAAGATATGAGAGAATCCCTGTAATAGTCAATGAGAAAATTGTGATAAAGTGTTGAAATTTTCAGACTTTGGGTGGCGGTACCTCTCTTCTAATGGCTCTGAGGAACAAACAGACAGATCTGCATGGCTTTTACGATTTATCATCCTCAATAGATATATAAGGTATCTTTAAAAAAAATAGCATCAGAGATGCCCGTACCCCACAGCCTGGAGAAATATTTTTCAACACCATGAGATATAGAAGTAGTATAACAGTACAAAGTTCAAGATACTTTCAGAGCAGTGTCAGTTATATGAAGGTCCAAATAATGCTTAAGTAGAGAAAATACTATTGAAGGAAAAGAAATGTATGTAAAGATGAAGTATTAAAACAAAACAATTCAATAATAAAATGACAGCACTTATCAGTAAACCAAAAATGGCCGAATTATGGTTTGTATGTTTTGAATATTACCCATGCATACAGAAGTGGCAATACATTCAATGAATGCTTATGTGTGGTGTTGGAGAAAAGCCCGTGGCTCACTTGATGAAATTCCATCTGTTACAATGGGAACTTGCAAAAGGAAATTTTTTTTTTCGTTCGATAATTTTTATTTGCCCTTTTTTTAACATCGTGCAAGTACACCCGGAGGGGCGAGGGCAGCCAACCCCCCATCAGGCGCATGTACAAGTGCAGGCACATACAGAATATGGCTATATGTACATAACAATGTGGTTGTACATAACATTGTGTTAATTATATATGACTACTAGGATTATTTGTATAAAAGGGCTGAAAGTTATTAGTCTATTGTCTGTCAATTGTCTCTGCCTGGTTTGGTACACTTGGAATCTGGATCAGAAGTTTTACTTTGTGCCATTCTCTTTCAAATTGAACTGCAGTGGAGTTTAAAATGGCAGCAAGTTTTTGGTCCCTACATACAAATTCCACTCTTTTTAGTAAACCTAATAAATTAGGATTTTTGCAAGCCTTTGAGCATTGAAAGATATATATTTTTTTGTAATTAGGTACAAGATATTGTAAAAGGTGTAGTTTGGATCAGTTTTAAATTGACCTAAAATTATATTAATAGGATTTAAGTTCAGTCCCATGCCTAGTTTTTGCTGAACACAACTTCTTAGATCATTCCCAAAAGAGATAATTGGAGCACATTCACAAAATAGATGCTCTATTGTTTCCTCAGACGCGTTGTAATATCCACAAGTTGGGTTATCAAGTATCTTTGTTTTAAATTGATATTGTCTTGTGCCCAATATCATGTTTATTACGCTATATTGGAACCACTTTATATTATTATCATCTATTGAGTGGAAGCAAATTTGATAGGCACTTTTCCAATCCTCTAGACTAATATTTTTTTTTAAAGCTTTGTCCCATTTTAACTTTATTTGGCCATAATCTTCCCAAGAACTACTACCTTTAAGCTGGGTGCAGTAAAGTTTCTTTGTGCATTTTTTTGTATACAAACATTCTAGCTGTTTTGGAATGATTGGCCGTGGGCAATATGTATCTTTTACGTCTGTGGGTAGTTTTTCAACTTTCAGTTTTACCCTATGGTATTCTAGAAAATTAATCCTTATCTTATATTTTTTCTCTAGAGTGATTTTTGGAAGAATTCCTTTACTGTCCATGATGTCTGCTGCGCAGTAAATTCCAGCCTTGTACCAATTTGGGAGGAAAAAAGATTTGGTGCCGATTTTGAAATTGCACCAGAACGAGTCTGTAATAAAATCGTGAAAAGTTTTTAATGAGATGTTTTCATTAATTTTACTCCAAGATAATAAAATGTCTTTCCAGAATGGGTTTGTTACTTTGTTGTTTAACGTTTTATGCCATGAAGGGCCCAGTAATACTAACTTATCACGAGGAAGAACTCTGTAATCTAATATTTTCGCCCATTGTACACCATCATTATTCCAAAGTCTTTTAACCCATGTAGATTTTAATGCATAGATAAACTTTTCAGTGTCTATCATATTAAGGCCTCCCTTTTGGAAAGATTTGGTCATTCGATTCCTATTTATCTTATCTGGTTTGTCATCCCATATAAAGCTGTAAAATAGATTATTAATGGTTTTAATTTTATCTGGGGTTGGTGTTGGGAGAGAAGTGAAGAGGTGATTAAATTTTGGTAAAGCTAATGTTTTAATGACAGTGATCTTCCCAAGAGGAGTCAAAAATCTTTTTTTCATTTATTAAGGAGCTCTTTAACTGATTCTATTGAATGCTTATAATTCATATCTTCCATACAGTTTAAATCCACTGAGAAATGAATCCCCAAAAGATTGAAATCTGTATTGCCCCAAACCAGATTCTTCCCAGTATCAATTTTTTCTTTGGCATGTTTCTTCTTTCCAATCCAGACTATTTGTGTTTTATCAGTATTTACTTTTAGTCCTGATACAGTTCCATAAATTTCCAGAGTGTTAAGTGCTGCGTGGAGTGAGACATCCTGTCCGTCCAAGATCAAAGTGGTGTCATCGGCATATTGTGATATCTTTATTTCAGTATTATTAAAATTTATGCCTCTTATTTTTTATTTTGAATAATCATATAGCATAAGATTTGAGCACAGAGAATGAAAAGATACGGCACAATCGGGTCTCCTTGTCGGCATCCACGTTCTATATTAATAGACGCTGAGAGGAACCCTGACTGAATTACATATGCTTTAACATTTGTATTGAAAGTACGAATCCATCTTATAAAGCTCTCTTGAAAATTAAACAGTTTTAATGTTCTATATAAAAGCTCCAAGATACTGAATCGAAGGCCTCAAAATCGATCAGCATTAAAAGTCCTGGGATTTTGTTCTTTTCGGTTTCGTGAAAAATATCATAAACAAGACGTGCAAGGAAATTCTCAATGAATTCTAATATGACTTTAACAATGCTTAATCTGCATCAACAGACAGACCCAAAGGTGCAACAAGATTTTAAAGGTCAATACAGCAAGGTCAAAGGTCAATCAGTGTCACACCATGATGTGGCACACCTAAAACCCTCAACCAATGTCCCTACCAAGTATCAACTGCCTACACCTTACAGTCTCTGAGATATAGCCCGGACAAGATTTTATAGGTCAAGGTCACTAGAGCAAGGTCAAATCAAGGTCACACTATGACATAGTACACCTACACCCCCTAACCAATGTCCCTACCAAGTATCAACTTCCTACACCTTACGGTTTCCAGGATATAGCCCGGACCAGGTTTTATAGGTCAAGTTCACTACGGCAAGGTCAAATCAAGGTCACAGCATGATGTTGCACACCTACTACCCCCAACCAATGTCCTCACCAAGTATCAGCTTCCTAAACCTTACGGTTTCCGAGATATAGCCAGGACAAGATTTTATAGGTCAAGGTCACTACGGCAAGTTCAAATCAAGGTCAGACCATGTAGTTGCACACCTACACCCCCTAACCAATGTCCCTACCAAGTATCAACTTCCTACACCTTACGGTTTCTGAGATATAGCCCGGATAAGATTTTTAAACTCAAGGTCACTACGGCAAGGTCAAATCAAGGTCAGACCATGATGTTGCACACCTGCACATCCTAACCAATGTCCCTACCAAGTATCAACTTCCTACACCTTACGGTTTTTGAGATACAGCCTGGACAAACTTTTTCCCACTGCCCGCCCACCATGGGTGGAAACAATACCCCGACAGCCCTTAAGTCCTTAATACAATTACTTTGATAAACTAAAAAACAAAATGATCTTACCCGTAACATCTTGAAGGTAAAAGAATACCTAGATCCTGGGACTAGACTCGTGAAGACTTGGTTGTAGCGGATGTGCCCCCCCTTTTTTTCTTTCCGAGGACAACTGGTCTGAGGGGAAGGATCTAGGACTTGTTGTGCCGCCTCTCAGGTCTTTGGTTCGATCCAAATAGTACCTCAGGGCCCGCACCGGACACAGGGTCCTGTCTTCTTTGAATTGTCTATCTACAATGGTAGTCAAAGCAGGAATAGTCACCTGAGACACACTTTGAGAACCTTCTCTTGCTAGTTGGTTTTTGGCTATGAAATCAGAAGAAGGGAACAAGGCGACCTTTTCCCATTGGCCTAGTTTAGATACTTTGTTTGCGACCCAGGCATGGATTTCGCTGCGGCGTTTGCCGGAGGCCAAAGCTAGCAAGAAAGCAGTTTTGAGGGTAAGATGTTTGAGGTCTGTGTCTTTCATAGGCTCAAAGGGTGCTTTTGTGAGCTCATTGAGAACAACAGAAAGGTTCCACTTAGGAAGATTTCTGGAACTTTTTGGATGATCCCTGTGGAAACTGGAGAGTAACCTATGAAGGTCTGCATTGTGTGCAATATGGAGGGCCGTTGGGCCCAAAGTGTCAACGATTGCAGTCCTGTAACCATCAATGGTCGAGGGGCGCCTGTTTAGGTCTTGGTACAGGTACATGAAAAAATCTGAGATTTGTTTTACAGATGGAGTGGAGAAATCCACCGAATTTTCTCTGCACCATTTTTCAAATAGGGCCCACTTTGACTTGTAGATGGACCTTGTTGATGACCGCTGAGGAGCAGCAATTCTCTCTGCCACCTCCACAGAGAAGCCTTGTTCTTGGAGTTGTCCACTCCTAGACACCAGGCATGGAGCTTGAGCTGTTGTGGGTTGTTGTGGAACACATACCTGTGGGACTGTTTGAGCAGGGTCGTTGACACTGGGAGTTGTAGTGGGATCTCTGTTGAGAGCTGCACTAGGTCCCTAAACCAAGACATCCCTGACCAGCCTGGGGCTATTACGATGATCAGGCAATGGCATTGCATGATCTTTTGGATCACCTTGTGAAGGAGAGCCGTAGGAGGGTAAGCATAGGCAGTGAGACTCATCCAGTTTATGTTCAGAGCATCTATGTTCCAAGCCTTTGGGTCTGGGACAGGAGATATGTACAGTGGAAGTTTGTGGTTCAGATGAGTGGCAAATAAGTCTACATGAGGTGTGAACCACCTGTGGCAGATCTGTTTGAAGACCTGCGGATGCAGTGATCATTCTGTTGACTGCACTTGGTTTGACCTGGACAGGTCGGCCATCACAATCAGGCACCCTGGAATGTGCCTGGCTTTCAATGTTATGTGATAGTGATGGCACCAGGTCATAATCTTCCACAGGAGGGCACACATCTCTGCTGAGTGAGTTCATCCTTGTTTGTTGATGTAGGCTACCACTGTTGAGTTGTCCGTTGCAACTAGCACTGTTTGGTTCTGGCACTGGTCCTTGAAGTCTCGAAGGGCCAGTGAGACTGCCTTCAATTCTAGGACGTTTATGTGTAGCCTTTTTTCCCGATTGGACCACAGACCCTTTGTAGAATTTTTATTTAAGTGAGCACCCCAACCTTCGTTTGAGGCGTCGGTAAATAGTTGGATACTGTGGTCTTTGGGATGAAGGTCTGCACCTTTCATCACGTTTGAGGGATTTTGCCACTAGTCTAGGTGGGCTGCAATGGCTTCTGTCCAAGGAAGGAGGCTGTCCAGCTACTGAGGATATCTCCAGTGCTCCTTGAGATGAAACTGAAAGGGTCTCATGTGAAGGCGTCCCTCCGGGACCATTTTCTCCGTTGAGGCAAGCAACCCAATTAGCGACATCAAACATCTTGCAGTCAAAACATGTTTTAACTTGAGTCTTTGGATCAAAACCTGAAGTTTGAGCCATCTCTCTTGAGTGGGTTTTACAAGGGCTGAATCTAGATGGTATTCGTATTCCATGAACGAAAACACCTGAGTAGGTTTCAGTTCTGATTTTTCCTGATTTATTATCCAACCCAAGGACTGAGTTAGTGGGTAGGACAGATTTGGCTGATGTTTTAAGTGATAAAGAACTGAAGGGTAGGGGCTGAGGACGGGGGGGCGGTGAGGTAAAAAGATTGTCAGCAGCACTCTCAAGACCTGCATTTGAGCCAGTGAAAATAAAAGGGCCTGAACTAAGGAAAACTCAAAACACACGAAAAACAAGGAATATACTTATCCTGTCAAAATAAGAATTTTACAGAATGATCCATGTTATATAATAAAAGAAATAGTTAAAAAAAACCTCCAACAATACGTAAAAGCTGAGAAATAAATGAAAATGTCTGTATATTTACAAACAGCTACCAGTTCAACGTGGCCAACGAGAAAGTAGGGCGATTGGTCAGAAGTTATCGACAACGTCGGTCAGACGACAACTGGAGGCTACGGCCAACTATAAATGTCTATTTTTCTTAGACCTTGGCCATGATGCCTTGTGGCCATCCGATAACAGCATCGAGTCCCACATGGTAAGCTATTGTAGCGTAATAAAAGTAGCTATTACTCAGTTATGCCATGACCTACAGTTCTAAAATTTTACTATGTTATAGCCGACCCAAAAGTAGCCGAATAACATATTTATACAAAATTCTCTAAATGCAATAGTTTTCAAGTTACAAATGATTTTACTCATAATGGAAGTTACTGAAAAGTCCAAAAGTAGTTATTACTCACTTAGCTATTGAGATAGACACCCAAATTACTCACCATTTTGTAGCTATGGAAAAAGTAGCCAACTAACATATTTTAACAAAATGCTCTAAATGCAATACTTTTCAAGTTATAAATGATATAGTGTTGAGTAAGAACCTCAAAGTAGCTATTACTCGGCTATGCAATGAGCCACACGTCTGGAAGTTTACTATGTTATAGCTCACCCCAAAATAGATGAATAACATATGAAGTTAAATACTCTAGTGATTTTACTCATGATGGAAGTTACTAAAAAGTCCGATAGTAGCTATTACTCACTTAGCTATTGAGAGAGACACCCAAGTTACTCACCATGTTGTAGCTATGGAAAAAGTAGCTGAATAACATATTTTAACAAAATGCTCTAAATGCAATACTTTTCAAGTTATAAATGATTTAGTGTTGAGTAGTTATTACTCAGCTATGCAATGAGATACAGGTCTGGAATTTTACTATGTTTTAACTCACCCCAAAATAGGTGAATAACATATTGAAACTAAATACTCTAAATGCAATACTTTTCAAGTTATAAGTGATTTACTCAACAGTGATAACCTAAAAGTAGCTATTACTCAGCTATGCCATGAGCTACAGGTCAGAAATTTTACTATGTTATAGCTGACCCAAAAGTAGCTGAATAACATATTTTAACAAAATGCTCTAAATGCAATACTTTTCAAGTTCTACATGATTTAGCATTGAGTAAGAACCTCAACGTAGCTATTACTCAGCTATGCAATGAGCCACAGGTCTGGAATTTTACTATGTTATAACTCACCCCAAAACAGGTGAATACCATATTGAAACTAAATACTCTAAATGCAATACTTTTCAAGTTCCAAGTGATTTTCTCAACAGTGATAACCTAAAAGTAGCCATTACTCAGCTATGCCATGAGCTACAGGTCTGAAATTTGACTATGTTATAGCTGACCCAAAAGTAGCTGGATAACATATTTATACAAAATTTTCTAATGCAACAGTTTTCAAGTTACAAGTGATTTTACTCATGAAGGATTTAAGTTACTGAAAAGTCAGAAAGTAGCTATTACTCACTTAGCTATTGAGAGAGACACCCAAGTTACTCACCATGTTGTAGCTATGGAAAAAGTAGCTGAATAACATACTTTAACAAAATGCTCTAAATGCAAAACTTTTCAAGTTATAAATGATTTAGTGTTGAGTAAGAACCTCAAAGTAGCTATTACTCAGCTATGCAATGAGCCACAGGTCTGGAATTTTACTATGTTATAGCTCACCCCAAAATAGGTGAATAACATAAATCCCTGCAATAGTCACTGAGAAAATTGTGATAAAGTGTTAAAAGTTTCATACTTAGGGTGGGGGGTACCTCACTTATAATGGCTCTAGCAAACAGATGAACAAACAGATCTGCATGCCTTGAACAAATTTTCATGCTAGGTAGATAAGCTATCTTTTAAAACAAACAGCATGTCTCTGGGCCTTGTAGTTTCGGAGGAGAAGTCGCTCACGCGTACGTACACGCCGCAGAGTGATGCTATAATGTCAGCTGACTGACAAGTCAGCTGACATAAAAAAACTGAAGCAGTATCCAATGACAAGTTAATACCTAGTGGACAGATGCATTTGTCCGGCGCCCTGCCGGTCTTGCCAAACGTTAGAAAAAAACGTCCTGAGCTGGGCTCTGGCCGGGACCGGTAGTGTCCTGTTCATTCGCCAGGTGGCTGGGTAGCCTCCCTGTCGGTGTACTGCGCATGCGCATTTCCTCTTTTTGTTGTCTACCTTAGAAAGTCCCCTTTTTTAGCTTCGAACAGCGGGGAAGGTAGGGTGGGAATCCCCCTGTCCACTAGGTAAGGTATTAACTTATAAAAATTTAATTTACTATTAAATTTTCCATTTTATTGCGTTAATACACCTTACCTAGTGGACAGATGCAGAATAACTACCCAGTGGATGGAGGGTAGCTGAATAAGGGGGAACTTCCCAGAACTAGTAATAAGGGTGCCTGAGGCAATGGTCAAGTCGACCAGCCCTAAGCAAAACACCCCCAACCCCCCTTTTTTCTTTGTAAAAAAACTCGACCCGAGTGTACAGGGAGAAAGGAGAGGGAGATTAGAGTTCCGACCCACCTAGTAGAGGAAGAAGAACAGGAACTGAAGTTTCTGTCACTATACTCCTGGGTCCTCTTGGGATCATGGCAGCCCAGAAGCAAGGATAGTAGAAGCTTATATATACACACATTCCTGTGCTTTACTACAATGCTATATTATCTGTGGACCTGTTGAGCAGCTACCACTGGGTCTAAGTGTTACAATTCCAAATCTGCCCAAGCCACTTCTTTCAGATAAAATTGTGTGAAAGAATTATGGACCTTCCACGAGCAGGCTGAGAGGATTTGGCCCAATGAGACACCCCCTGGGAATGCCTTGGCAGCAGCAAAGGCTTGAACACCATGGTCTCTGACTTGATGCAAGCTCTAGGCTTGCTCACCAGAAAGCTGGTAGCATTACAGCAAAGTTTCCTAGATCCAGCAAGAGATGGTAGCTGGAATAATAGCCTTATGAAACTCTTCCGGAAGGGCACAAAGGCCAGATTTTTACCTTTGCAGAGGTCCTTGGTCCTGGCTAAGTAATAACGTAGGGTTCTTACTGGATAGAGAGAGTTGTCCTCCTTAAGAGACTTATCCAAAGATGGGGCCAAGAGTGGTATAACTATCAGGGCCACGCAGGAAAGACCCTTTTTAGCCAACTGATTCTTGGAACAGAAAGTGGACAAAGGGTAGAGAGAGACCCTACTCCAATTTTCCTGATGCCGGATATTTTTATACAGCCAGGCTTAAGAGAGGCCTTCTGCATGGGCTTAAAAGGAGCCTTGGTCCGCTGGTGAAGTACCAGTGAAAGGTTCCACGTGGGCACTCCCCACCTGCCCTTGGGCTTAACTCTATGGAAGCTATCCAACAAGCAGGTTAGGTTCTCATCTTAACTGATGCAATTTTATGGCCTACCATATCGGCAAAAGCCGTCCTATAGCCTTCAATAATACTGGGCTGAAGTTTTCTGTCTTTGAAAAGATGTAACAGAAAATCAGCAAATGGGTCACAGAGGGCGACCAGAAGTCCATCTCATTTGACTAACACCCTTGGACCAAAAAACGGCTCACTTCGATTTGTGAACAGCTCTGGTTGAGAGTCTGTGAGGAGCTTCAATTCTTGCTGCTACTTCTTCATAGAACCCTTGTTCCTGAATGGCAGAGGCTCTAGGAGCCAGACATGCAGGTTTAGATTTCTGAGGTGCCAGTGAAGAAGCCTGTCAAAAGGCTGTGTTACTAGATCCTTTATATAGGAAGCCTGAAAGGGATCTGAACCGACAGAACTGACCAAATCCCAAAACCAAGGCATGTCTGACCACCCGGAAGCAATCAGAACCATCCTGTGACAGCCTTGATCCATCACCTTGGAGATTATGTGGCCGAGCAGGGAGACTGGATGGAAGGTGTAAACATCCAGATTCTCCCAAGGCGGACTCAGGGCGTCTACTGCCCAGGCTGTTGGATCCGGTACCGGTGAAACAAACTTGGGGAGTTTGTGATTGAACCAGGTTGCAAAAAGCTCCACATGTGGCCTGGCCCATCTTGAGCACCAGATGTTGAAAACCTGAGATAGGGACCACTCTGTCTGGTCACTTGGCTGCGTCTGGAAAGCTTGTCTGCCATTACATTCAAGCGACCTGGAATGTGCCGAGACCTCAGAACTATTCCTCTGGGGTGACACCAGGACAGAAGTCTCAAGGGCACAAAGAGAGTCTGATCTCATACCGCCCTCCTTGTTGATGTAAAAAGACTACAGATGTGCTGTTCGGTGCTCGAAACTCTTGAGGGCCAGGAAGACTGTTTTTTTTAAAAATTTTTTTATTCTTTTTAATATTTTTTAAACTCCAGAAAAGTTGATGTAGAGGCGACCTTCTGTAAGTGACCAAACACCTCTTGCAGTGGAGTTCCCTAAGTGTGCGTCCCAGCCTTAATTGAGGCGTCCGTAAACCTTTGACGAGTGGGTTGAAGGAGATGCAATGATTGGCCCCAAAGTACATTGCTCTCATTTGACCACCAATCTAGGTGTGGATGGAGAGAGTGGGGCAACAAAATGACCTTTCCCAGACTCTCGGGCCATGTGCCAATGTCGCTTCAGATCCCACTGTATGGGTCTCATATGAGGGTGACCTGACAAACGCTGCTTCCCTTCATAGTTACTGCCCACCTACTGTAAGGGTCTCATATGAAGGTGTCCCAACACTACCTGCTTTTCTGTGGCCATCAACAGGCCGATTAAGAGCATGAACTGCCCGAGTAGGTCTCTTGCCCCATGGGTCTGTATTGTAAGTGTCAGAGTATGCTGTCTCTCGTGCTTGGGCTTGACCAGGCCTTGAGAGAGGCCGAAACAGTATCCTACAAAGTTGAACACTTGCTGATGGATCAGTTTCAACTTGAGAGCAAATTAAGTACTCAACCCAGTTCTTGGTAAAGGGCCAAAAAGGGTTAGGGAGAAACATTAGAGGCAAGTTCCTGGCATGGAGCTCTGAGTAACCAGTCATCTAGGTACTGGTGGTTTCATATACTTGTACTCCTTGAGCCATGAGCTTCGCTTCCTTTACGAACTTGGGGAACTCCAACAGAGCCGTCAACAAGTCGAAGGGAAGGCAGTGAATTGGCAGGTTTCACTTTTCAGATGGAACCTTAGATATTTTCACAACCTTGGAACCAGTGGAAAATGAAAGGAGGCATCGCTAAATCCAAAGGTGACCCACTCCCCTTGCTAAAGGGAGAGCCTTATGGTTCTGGAATTTTCCCTTTGAAGGTGCCTGATTTTAGAAACCAGTTGAACCCAGGGACTGCCAGACCTGCCAAAAAACTTTTGCAGACGGCTTCCCCTTCAGGTGGGTTTATGACAACAGGTACCACCTTGACAAAAACCATCACATGTAATTTACGATTTGATCTCACTTGATCCATACCCTCTAACTGTATATGCAGGTAACTGAACGTCAGGATCTGTTCCAATAATTTCATTTATATTGCTAGCCACCGCATGAAGGCCCGGTGAAAGAAGGGGAGCTAGAACCTCATGATCATGGTCACAACCCCTGACCTTAGAAAAATGATCCAAGCATGCTGGAGTTGAGAAGTAGTATTCAGGACTGCTTGGTACCCTTTCTGTTGTACGTTTGTACTGGGACTTCGTACCAGGGTGGTGAAAAGTGCCCAAACTGGGACTTTGAGCGCCCGTGGCAGCCTCATGTTTAACTAGAAATAGGACGCCCTGTTGATTGTAGGTGTGAATAGAAACAGGATAGCATAGAAGAACACACATTATCATGTGTAATGTCCACCCCATGAACCTTTTGCCAAAATTGTACAGTAGTCTTACAAGACCCTGTTTCATTTGTAAAATATATCAATGATGCTTAAATATTTATTAGTGTAGATGTAAATTATTTCAGCTTCCTGCCTTTTTGCATTGGTTGGGTTGAAAATTTTGACGAAATCGACGAAATCGCTCTATCTCGCACGGTTAAGGAGATAGAAGCAAATTCGTGTTTTGCCATTTTTGGCAAAAATTCGAAAAATCAAAATGGCCGCCATTTTTGGGGAGGGGAAAACTTTTTGAAAACTGCAAAGAGTACATTCCTTAGATACCCTGTGGGTCGAAAATTTCGACAAAATCGCTCTATCTCACACAGTTAAGGAGATAGAAGCAAATTTGTGTTTTGCCATTTTTGGCAAAAATTCGAAAATTCAAAATGGCCGCCATTTTTGGGGAGGAAAAAATTTTTTTGCCAAAAATTCGAAAATTCAAAATGGCCGCCATTTTTGGGGAGGGGAAAATTTTTTGAAAATTGCAAAGAGTACATTCCTTAGATCCCCTGTGGATCGAAAATTTCGACGAAATCGTTCTATCTCGCACGGTTAAGGAGATAGAAGCAAATTCGTGTTTTGCCATTTTTGGCAAAAATTCGAAAATTCAAAATGGCTGCCATTTTTGAGGAGGGGAAAATTTTTTGAAAATTGCAAAGAGTACATTCCTTAGATACCCTGTGGGTTGAAAATTTCGACGAAATCGCTCTATCTCGCACGGTTTAGGAGGTAGGAGCACATTTGCCTTTTTCAGTATTCAAAATAGCCAATTACTCATTTATTTAATTAATTACTCACTCATCTATGAAGCAATTCCCCCCAAAAGCAATCCCATACAAGCTATTTACCCAATGAACCTCCATACAAAATTTCAGAAAGCTAGGCTTAATAGCATTCCTTAAAATGTCTGGAAACCAAAGAGCTAACCAAAAGTAGCAAAGTAGCTATTACTCAGTTAGCTATAGAGCTATCGTCACCAAAAGCAATCCCATACAAGCTATTAACCCAATAAACCTGCATGCCAAATTTGGTAAAGATAGGATAAGAACTGTTGCCTAAAATGTCTGGAAACCAAGTGGGACGCCGGACGCCGGAAAAAGCAAAAATAATATGTCCACCCCCCAGTGGGGTGGACATAATAATAGGGCAATCTGTGAGATTAGAAAATTTCTTTATGTGACAGGGCAAACTGTAACCAGTACCGTACCAGTAGGGTCTGGTACCCGGTGTATGTTGATATGTTTTTTGTCACATAACCAGCATCAGAATGGTGGGAATTGGTGACAAAATAACAGAATTGGTTAATTTTATTGTAATTGGAATTTTTATAAATAAAAATACTTACATAATCCCAACAAATGCTTACGTGACCTACCGTTCGGTCAAGGACACAGATAATGTGTCTCGCCATGTTTTTTCTACTGAAAGTACACACGTAAACCCCAGGGGGCACCTGCTGGAGGTTATCTCCACTGTAAGTTGCCATTCTTAAAATTTTGACCCTAACCCTCAGAAGATGGTAGAGGGGAGGAGGGTGGGACTCTCCTTGTTGGGATTATGTAAGTATTTTTATTTATAAAAATTCCAATTACAATAAAATTAACCAATTTTACTGCATAAAAACGTACTTACATAATCCCAACAAATGCTTGAATACAGCCCTGAGGTCCATGGTGGGTAGACTTCTGAGGACTGTCAAGTGCTATAGGAGAGTTATTGAGGTTATACAGATACAAAAAAAATGCATAGACACCATATGTTATACTACAAACAACTGTAACATAGTACATATAGTTAAATTGTAATTATATTATTGTTATTACAAGTACTGATAAAGTGAAAAAGTAGTTGTAATAAAGTAACTGCAAAGTACTCACCCACTTATGAAAGCAGCATGTTGTACTATACATAGTATGATATTTAGGAATCCCGTCACCATATCTGTACAGATGTGCAGGGGTCAAAGGTCAGCTGTGCCCAGTTGAATAAAACTCCAGCAGTCAGAGTGCAGCTGTCCCTCAAGCCAAGCAGTCATAACATGAAATCTTATCCATAGTCGTGTTCAAAAATCAAAGTCCTACTACATTCCAGTCCAATTCCATACATCCTGAAAAAATAAAGACTGATTAAACTATTAAGTCTCAATTGTTCACTATATGCTGTGCAGACACAATGGGACCTAACTTAAAAATATCATAATTTTCCCAGCAAATATCTTTCAAATAAAAGTTTGTGAAGGTATTGTGGGATCTCCAATAACATGAGCTCAAGACCTGCTCTAAGGAAATACCTCCTTTGAACGCAAGTGATGCAGCCATAGCTCTAACATCATGAGCTCTGACCTGAGTGACCTGTTGATCAGTCACATCCGAAGACTGATAGCAAGTGTGAATGGTGTGTTTGATCCACTGGGAAATGGTTAACCTTCCCTAAGTGACACAACAAGAAGGGCCTTGCCCTTTCTCATTGATTTGGTCTTGTCTAAGTAGACTTTGAGGGCCCTAACTGGACAAAGTGACTTGTCCTCCACCAGTGAACTGTCCAACATGGTAGTAAGAGCTGGTATAACTACTGGTTTAATGGAATCAGGGCCATCCGAAGCCAACTGGTTTTTGGCCAGGAATGCTGGAGAAGGAGAAACAGTGACCTCTGACCAATTTCTCCTTGACGAGACAGAAGAGTGAGTCCAAGCATGTATCTCACTCCTTCTTTTACCTGAGGCTAAAGCCAGCAGGAAAACTGTCGTGTAAGTTAGCCACTTCAAAGGAGCCTCAGATAAAGGCTCAAAAGGAGGTTTTGTCAAACCTAAGAGGACCAAGGAGAGGTCCCATGTAGGTATGGACCTATTTGGTTTAGGTCTATCCCTGGTGAAGCTGGCAAGAAGTCTATTCAGTTCTAGACTTTTTGAGATGAGTTCACCCTGAGAACCCAAAGCATCAGCTATTGCTGTTCTGTAGCCAGTAATTGTAGCTGGTTTGAGGTTTTTGACTGTGAACAGGTAGTTTAAAAATTCTGCTACCTGGGGAACAGTTGCTGAGGTGATGTCCACCTTATTCTGTGAGCACCATTGCCCATAAATGGCCCACCTTGATTGATAGACTTTTCTTGAGGATTCCCTCTGAGGTGCCTCAATTCTTTCTGCCACCTCAGATGAGAATCTTCCAGAATTGGATTCCTGGAATCCAGAAGCCACACATGTAGATTCAGGTACTCCACGTTGTTGTGGAACCTGTTGGAATGTGGCTGTTTCAAAAGTGTCTTCCAGTGAGGGAGCTGTAGGGGTACCCTGGTCGAGAGATCCACCAGATCCCAAAACCATGGCATCCCTGGCCACCCTGGGGCCAGTACTATCATCCTGCATGGGTAGGTTATTATTTTTTTAATTACTTGTGGCAGGATGAATTAGCCATCTAGGCCTTCCCAACAGATATTCAATGCATCTATTTTCCAAGCCTTTTTGTCTGGGACAGGAGATACATATATTGGAAGTTTGTAATTTAGATGAGTTGCAAACAGGTCTACCATTGGTGTGTGCCAAATTTTGCAAATTTGGTTGAATATCTGTTGGTGAAGGGACCACTCTGTTTGTGTGACCTTGTCCCTTCTTGATAGGGAGTCTGCTATCACATTTAGGGATCCAGGTACATGTCTTGCTCTTATCTGGATCCTTCTGGAATTTGTAAATGCCAGAATTCTCCAGATAAGAGCACACATTTCTATGGAATGGGTGCCTCCTTCTTTGTTCAGATAAGATACTACTGTACTATGGTCTGAACAGATGAGCACGCTTTGACCTTGCAAGTGCTCCTGAAACCCCTTTAGGGCCAGAAGAACAGCTTTTAGCTCCAATACGTTGATGTGAAGCTGAGCCTCCTTGTTTGACCAGAGGCCACTGAGGACTATTTCGTTCAAGTGAGCTCCCCAGCCTTTTTGGGAGGCATCTGTGAACACCAAAGTGTTGTGAACATGAGGATGGATAGGAGCACCTGCCATAAGATTTTGTAGATCCTCCCACCATTTGAGATAATTCAGGAAATTCCTTGTTACTGGGATGCTTTTGTCCAGTGACTGGGGAAACTTCCAGTGTGACCTTAGGTACAACTGAAAAGGTCTCATGTGTAACCTTCCCAGAGGTACTGTTTTTTCTAAGGAAGATAATGTCCCTATGAGTGACATGAGCTTTCTTGGAGTCAAGACTAATGACTTTCTGATGGAAACAGTCTGAACTTTTAACCGATCGAGTTTCTGTTGGGTTGGAAAAACCAGACCCCTCTGAAGATCGAAGTGATAACCCAGAAAATCTAGATTTTGTGTGGGAACCAATTCCGATTTTTGGTCTGAAATCTCAGATATTTTTGAGATTGTGGATGTATTGGAACATGAAAATAAGCGTCTGTGAGGTCTATCGAGGTGACCCACTCCCCTTTTCGAATCGACTTCCTGATAGATTCGGCTGTTTCCATTTTGAAAGTTGGAACATGTAAATGGGTGTTCAACATACTTAAATCTATCACTGGTCTCCACCTTTTCATGGGTTTGGGTACCAGAAACAGTCTGCTGTAATATCCCAGAGTAGAGGGTTTCCTGACATGAGTTATCGCCTTTTTTGCAAGCATGGCCTGAACTGCTTCGTGAAGAGCGCCATCTTTGTTTTTGTTGTGATATTTGCTCAAAATGAGCGGAATTTTCGATAATTTGGGTAGAATTTTGAAGTCTAGGCGATAACCATGTTGTAGTAAACTTTCTACTCTGGGATGTGCTTGATTTTTTGCCCATACCTGCCAAAAATCCTGCAATCTTGTCCCTGGAAAGTCACTTCCTCTTTCCGCCTCTGCCTCCTCGTGATGCGCGCGCAGAGAAGTGGTTGTAAGAGGTGTTTTGCTGCGTTCGTTTGTCACGAAACCTGTTACCTTCCTGAGAGGGCTTTGGATGTGAAGACCTCCCGAAATCGAAATTCTTCACAGAGTCTCTGTATGACTTGGAATCAGATTCCATCATAATTGACAATCTTTTGATCATGTTATCCTCAACCTGGGATAAAATATCTGAGTTGAAGACCCCCTGCTGGTCAAAATGGTCTGTACGCAAGTTTGCCAAGTCTTTTGGACATAATTTTGAGCTGCAGTCCTTCAATAAGCTATCCCTCCTTGCAAGGAGCATATTGCATGCCAGAGTCATGTTTTGTTTGAGGACCGTATCCAGGGCTATCTCCAGGGAGGAGGTAACTGAAGCCTGTAGCTGAGAATATTTTATCATGAGGTCTGCTGACTCCTTGACCGTATCCAGATCTTCAAACCCTCTAATTTCAGTAGCCAACTCCTGAATTCTGTTGTTGAGCTCCTCTATAGCCATTTTAAACCAAACTACATGGCCCAAGATTTGAACATTTTCCCTGCAAACTGTCTCTTGAACAATATGCTGTTTGGAAGGTACAGAGATGGAATTTGACAATGATTTCACTCTAGCTATGTTGAAGTAGGAGTCAGGTAGTTTAGGAGCTTTCAAAGGCGTATTTTGTGGAGAGGTAGTGTAATAGATCATGTCAGGCCTCTCAAAGGCCAAAAACTGTCCTTGAGACAATGATTCAGAGCTGGACTTGTCTTTGACTGTGGTTCCAGAGGCCTTCCTAAACCTATAGTCCCACATGGACTGAATATTTTGGACTGGAGGTAAAGCCAAATTTTGTTTCCTCACTAACCTGCTTTGAGGGCTTCTTGGAAAAGGCTGAAGGGCCACAAGGCACTCTACTTGTGGTACCTCCAGGTCCAGTAGACCTCTGATGGCATTGAGCATCTCTACATAGGAGGGATCTAACTCCTGTGAATGAGAATCTGCATCCCTTTGAGGAGACTTAGATCTGTGTCGCTTGCTGGCAGGCAAAGAGGAGTCCTCATCAGACAGCTCTCCTTCTGATTGCTGAGTTCTCGTCTGGGAGACAGGGGCACTCATACCCTGCTCCTGAGAGAGAGGAAGACTGTTCCTAGAGGCTGAAGGTTTTTCACTGCGTTTGAACTCTTCAAACTGGGAAGCCAAGGAAGCCAACTGATTATTCATAACTTTAATCATGTCTTGAAGTGAGGAATCAGGTTTGGAAGTAGAAGTCTGTGAAGATTTTGAAGGTGTTGGTTCATCCAAGAGAGAGTCATCAAACTTCTCAGCACTTTTGGACTTGGAAGCTTTTTTCCTGTGAGGAATTTTTAAGGCCCCAGCACAAATAGAGCAATCAGATTCCTTACTCAGAACACACTTGTCTTTTCCCTTCTTGTCGTTTCTGCATTTTAAACAAGCTTGGTGATTATCCCATGGAAGCATATCACCCAAGCAAACTGAACATTTCCTTTGTTTTTCGGACATCTTGAATCGTGCCAAAGAACGCGTGTGCACTTCACGGCGGTCAAAATTAGAATGGCAACTTACAGTGGAGATAACCTCCAGCAGGTGTCCCCTGGGATTTACGTGTGTACTTTCAGTAGAAAAAACATGGCGAAACACATTGTCTGTGTCCTTGACCGAACGGTAGGTCACGTAAGCATTTGTTGGAATTATGTAAGTACGTTTTTATGCAATAAAAAATGTATCAGGGACCGGACCGGCAGGCTATGGCACCCGGTGTATATTTGTTTTGTCAAGCATGACCAGCACCGGATCGGTGGGACTTGATGACAAAATTTGTGGGAAAATCTGTATGGACAACTGTAGCCGGTACTGGACCGATTGGGGCCCTGTGTCTGCGTTGTCACATGCCCAGTACCGGACCGGTGGGAATTGGTGACAAAGCTAGACCAAGGACGCATCTGTGGCCAGATGCAAGATGTATCCACTGGCAAAGGCAAAAGTAGCTGTCACTCAGCTATGCCACGAGCTAGAGGTCTGAAATTTTACTATGTTATAGCTACTCAAAAGTAGGTGAGTAACAGATTTGCACAAAATTCTCTAAATGCAATAGTTTTCAAGTTACAAGTGATTTTACTCATGATGGAAGTTAGTGAAAAGTCCAAAAATAGCTATTACTCACTTAGCTATTGGAATAGACACTCAAGTTACTCACCATGTTGTAGCTATGAAAAAAGTAGCTGAATAACATATTTTAACAAAGTGCTCTAAATGTAATACTTTTCAAGCTATAATTGATTTAGTGCAAGATTTCATTAATTTTAATGCATTAAAAATTATTTTTAAAAATTCATTAAAAAACTTTAGCATGTGAAAGCTCTCCAAAATGTAGGTGAATGAGTTATTTGAGAAATACTGGCTATCTGCAATACTTTCAGTGATAATAGGCATTTACTCATTTTGAGTAGGTGAGTAATTAGCTATGGATCTGAAAATTCACTAACTGAAAGCTCTCCAAAATGTAGGTGAATGAGTTATTTGAGAAATACTGGCTATCTGCAATACTTCTAGAGATAATTAGCATTTACTCATTTTGAATAGGTGAATAATTAGCTACGGGTCTGAAACTTCACCAAGTGAAAGCTCTCCCAAAAGTAGGTGAATGAGTTATTTGAGAAAAATTGGCTATCTGCAATACTTTTAGAGATAATTCGCATGTACTCATTTTGAGTAGGTGAGTAATTACCTACGGGTCTGGAACTTTACCATGTGAAAGCTCTCCCAAAAGTAGATGAATGAGTTATTTGATAAAAATTGGGTATCCGCAATACTTTTACAGATAATTAGCATTTACTCATTTTGAGTAGGTGAGTAATTAGCTACGGGTCTGAAACTTCACCAAGTGAAAGCTCTCCCAAAAGTAGGTGAAGGAGTTATTTGAGAAAAATTGGCTATCTGCAATACTTTTAGAGATAATTTGCATTTACTCATCTTGAGCAGGTGAGTAATTAGCTATGGGTCTGAAACTTCACCATGTGAAAGCTCTTCGAAAAGTAGATGAATGAGTTATTTGATAAAAATTTGGTATCCACAATACTTTTAGAGATAATTAGCATTTACTCATTTTGAGTAGGCGAGTAATTAGGTACAGGTCTGAAACTTCACCAAGTGAAAGCTCTCCCAAAAGTAGGTGAATGAGTTATTCAAAAGTAGCTATTACTCACTTAGCTATTGAGATAGACGCCCAAGTTACTCACCATGTTGTAGCTATGGAAAAAGTAGCTGAATAACATATTTTAACAAAGTGGTCTACATGCAATACTTTTTAAGTTATAAGTAGCTACGGATCTGAAAATTCACTAGTAATTGAAAGCTCTTCAAAATGTATCTGAATGAGTTATTTGGGAAAAATTGGCTATCTGCAATACTTTTAGAGATAATTCGTATTTACTCATTTTGAGTAGGTAATTACCTACAGGTCTGGAACTTCACCATGTGAAAGCTCTCCCAAAAGTAGATGAATGAGTTATTTGAGACAAATTGGCTATCCGCAATACTTTTAGAGATAATTCGCATTTACTCATTTTGAGTAGGTCAATAATTAGCTAGGGGTCTGAAACTTCACCAATTAAAAGCTCTCCCAAAAGTAGGTGAATGAGTTATTTGAGAAAAATTGGCTATCTGCAATACTTTTAGAGATAATTCGCATTTACTCATTTTGAGTAGGTGAATAATTAGCTACGGGTCTGAAACTTTACCAAGTGAAAGTTCTCCCAAAAGTAGGTGAATGAGTTATTTGATAAAAATTGGGTATCTGCAATACTTTTAGAGATAATTCGCATGTACTCATTTTTGAGTAGGTGAGTAATTTGAGTAGGTGAGTAATTACCTACGGGTCTGGAACTTTACCATGTGAAAGCTCTCCCAAAAGTAGATGAATGAGTTATTTGATAAAAATTGGGTATCCGCAATACTTTTACAGATAATTAGCATTTACTTATTTTGAGTAGGTGAGTAATTAGCTATGGATCTGAAACTTCACCAAGTGAAAGCTCTCCCAAAAGTAAGTGAAGGAGTTATTTGAGAAAAATTGGCTATCTGTAATACTTTTAGAGATAATTCGCATTTACTCATCTTGAGTAGGTGAGCAATTAGCTATGGGTCTGAAACTTCATCATGTGAAAGCTCTTTGAAAAGTAGATGAATGAGTTATTTGATAAAAATTGGGTATCCACAATACTTTTAGAGATAATTAGCATTTACTCATTTTGAGTAGGCGAGTAATTAGGTACGGGTCTGAAACTTCACCAAGTGAAAGCTCTCCCAAAAGTAGGTGAATGAGTTATTCAAAAGTAGCTATTACTCACTTAGCTATTGAGATAGACGCCCAAGTTACTCACCATGTTGTAGCTATGGAAAAAGTAGTTGAATAACATATTTTAACAAAGTGGTCTAAATGCAATACTTTTCA
The DNA here is from genome assembly GCA_964017235.1 of Sabellastarte sp. h YS-2021. Taxonomy (NCBI): domain Eukaryota; kingdom Metazoa; phylum Annelida; class Polychaeta; order Sabellida; family Sabellidae; genus Sabellastarte; species Sabellastarte sp. h YS-2021. Next base: position 121,089,608 of record OZ024930.1, on the reverse strand, counting down.
AGTTATAAGTAAGTAGCTACGGATCTGAAAATTCACTAATTCAAAGCTCTTCAAAATGTATCTGAATGAGTTATTTGGGAAAAATTGGCTATCTGCAATACTTTTAGAGATAATTCGCATTTACTCATTTTGAGTAGGTCAATAATTAGCTAGGGGTCTGAAACTTCAACAAGTAAAAGCTCTCCCAAAAGTAGGTGAATGAGTTATTTGAGAAAAATTGGCTATCTGCAATACTTTTAAGAGATAATTCGCATTTACTCATTTTGAGTAGGTGAGCAATTATGTACGGGTCTGAAACTTCACCATGTGAAAGCTCTCCCAAAAGTAGATGAATGAGTTATTTGACAAAAAATTGGCTATCTGCAATACTTTTAAGCGATAAGCCACCTGCCAAATATGAAAGAAATGTGGACTGTAGGTCGCTAATAAGCAATACTTAACATTCTAGACATTTTTGTCTACCACAGGCCTAATTTAGACATAAACCCTACCAAAAAGATAGGGTGGCGAGTCCTCTAGCATACCAAGCCACCTGCCAATTATGAAAGAAATGTGGACTGTAGGTCGCTAACAAGCAATATTCCACATTTTAGACATTTTTGTCTACCACAGGCCTAATTTAGACATAAACCCTACCAAAAGATAGGGTGGCAAGTCCTCTACCATATCAAACCAACTGCCAAATATGAAAGAAATGTGGAAAGAAATGTAGACTGTAGGTCGCTAACAAGCAATATTCCACATTTTAGACATTTTTGTCTACCACAGGCCTAATTTAGACATAAAGCCTACCAAAAAGATAGGGTGGTGAGTCCTCCACCATATCAAGCCACCTGCCAAATATGAAAGAAATCTGGAAAGAAATGTGGACTGTAGGTCGCTAACAAGAAATCTCTGCGGACGCGGACAACGACGATGATGAATCCATAGTATCCGCGCTTTGCGCCGGGGATACAATAATGAGGAAATCTGTGTGTATGGGGGTAACTGTAGCCCAATACCGGACTGGTAGGCCCTGGAACCCTGTAGTATGTATATTTGAGTTGTCACATGACCAGTACCGAACCGGTGGGAATCTGTGACAAAATAATGAGGAAATCTGTGTGTATGAGGGTAACTGTAGCCCAGTACCGGACCGGTAGGCTCTGGAACCCTGTAGTATGTATATTAGAGTTGTCACATGACCAGCACCGGACCGGTGAGGATTGGTGACAAAATAATGAGGAAATCTGTGTGTATGAGGGTAACTGTAGCCGGTACAGGACCGGTAGCCATAACCAGTACCGGTAGGCTCACTCTGTATGTTTATTTTTGTTGTCACATGACCAACACCGGACCAGTGGGCTTGGTGACAAATAATTTGAAAACAAATACATAGACATAGAAAGTATTTTGCAATTTGCTGTTTCCTCAATGTTAACTAGAAAAATGTTTTTGCTGACAAAAACGAAGCGGCCCTGATGAAAAAGTGCGAAGTAATCTGTAAAAGATCTCAAGATATGCATGATAAGGAATAGAAAATTGCAAATTTAATAAGTAAATTAAATTTTTATAAGTTAATATCCTATCCAATGGACAATTGCTTTACCGGTCGGCGCGACCGGTCCCGCCAAACGTCAGAAAAAGGCGTCCTGTATATACTACCGAGGACCGGTCACAGAGTGTGCATTCGCCAGGTGGCGCATCGTACTTCATTTCCTGTTTACACCTCTTGACGTCATAGCATCTTTTTCGTGTCTAATCCTAGTAAGACCCCTAGTAAGCTGATAGCGGGGCCGGTTGGGTGGGCCTTGCCTGTCCATTGGATAGGGTATTAACTTATAAAAATTTAATTTACTTATTAAATTTGCAATTTTATTGTGTTAATACATCCTATCCAATGGACAATTGCTGAATAACTACCGCTTGGTAGGCAGGTAAGCAGCTAGGGACTTATGTGAACTCATAACAAAACAAAATTGTACAGGCCCATTTGACCTAGGTCAAGGTTGGCCACCAACTCACCAGTTAACCGGGAGTCTACCAACGTTGCTCCCCCCCTTTTTCTTTCCTTCCAGAGTCGGTTTGAGAAGGGAAAGATAGAGAGAGAGGGGCTGAGTTCAGTCCCAGAAGAAATAAACTTCCCAAGGGAAGCAAGTCACTTTTTTTTTTTTGAAAATATATGTACATTCAACATATTTACATTATGTACATATCTAACATATTTACAATATGTACATATTTACATATATACAACATCCCCTCACTTCTGGGCCTGGTGGTGCACCTGCTGGGCAGCCACTACAGGTCCCAGGTGGAAAAGCTCCGAGTCAGCCCAGGCAACATCCTTCAAATAGAATTGGGTGAAGGTGTTGTGAGATTTCCAGTGACAGGCTGACAAGATCTGATCTAAGGAAATCCCTTATTGGAAAGCCTTAGAGGCAGCAAAGGCCCTAACATCATGGGCTTTAACCTGATGTAAGGTGAGGGCCTCCTGGTCAGAGAGCTCATAGCACAGAACCACAGTCTGTTTGATCCATGAGGAGATGGTAGCAGGTGAGATGTCTTTATCAAAACCCTTCTTGAAGGAGACAAAGACTAACTCCTTATTCTGCCTGAGGTCTGCAGTCCTGTCCAAGTAGTAGCGCAGGGCTCTAACTGGACATAGGGACCTGTCACCCTTGAGTGACCTATCCAGAGATGGTGCCAGGGCTGGGATGACCACTGGTGCCACACTATCTGGACCTTCCTTAGCCAGTTGGTTCTTGGATAGGAAGCTGGGTGAGGGGTATAAAGACACCTTAGACCAGTCTGACTGGTGTCTGATGTTCTTATGTAACCAAGCATGGATCTCACTCCTGCGTTTACCTGAACCCAAAGCCAGCAAGAAAACAGTCTTGAAAGTTAGATGGTTCAAAGGGAGCCTTTGTGAGCTGATGTAAAACCAGTGAAAGGTTCCAGGAGGGGATGCCCCTCCTGCCCTTAGGTCTGTCTCTATGGAAACTATCCAGTAGACGAGTGAGATTCTCATCTTTGCTGACATTAATGGTGGAATTGCCCAGTTTGTCAGCAATGGCGGATCTGTAGCCATCAATAGTGCCTGGTTGTAACTTCTCCTGAAACAAGTGCAGGAGGAAGTCAGCAATGGCTTTCAGAGGTGGTGCCCTGAAGTCCACCTGATTACTGAGGCACCACTTTGTAAAAATGGTCCACTTTGCCTCATAGACAGATCTGGTTGATCTTCTTTGAGGAGCCTCAATTCGTGCTGCCACTGCCTCAGAGAAGCCTTGCTCCTTGATTGCTGAGGCTCTAGGAGCCAGGCATGTAGGTTCAGATTCGACAGGTTCCTGTGAAGGACCTGGTTGAATGGCTGAGACACTAGGTTGGGTATGTTGGGCAGACACAGTGGGATCTGGCTTGACATTGCTACCAGGTCCCAAAACTAGGGATGTTGGGCCACCCTGGAGCAATCAGAATTATTCTGTTGCAGGGGTAGTCCTGGAGCTTCTCCACCGCTTTGCCCAAGATGGCCGCCGGTGGGAAGGCGTATGGGTCCAGGTCCTCCCAGGAGAGACTGAGTGCATCAACTGCCCAAGCCTGGGGGTCTGGAACCGGTGACACAAACTGTGGCAGTTTGTTGTTGAACCTGGTGGCAAACAGGTCCACTTGTGGCTGGTGCCACCTTGAGCATACAGCTTGGAACACTGCTGGATGAAGTGACCACTCTGTTTGAATGGTCTGGCCAAGTCTGGATAGCTTGTCTGCTATCACGTTCAGCCGGCCGGGGATGTGACGTGCTCTAAGGGTTACCTGCTGTCTGGTGCACCAGGACAGGATTCTCCCCAGGAGGGCACACCGTGATCCCGACTTCATCCCCCCCTCTTTGTTGATATAGGCAACCACTGTTGTGTTGTCTGTAGCTATCAACACTGTCTTGTTGCAGACCAGGGTTCGAAACTCCTTTAGAGCTAGAAATACCGCCTTTAGCTCTAAGTGGTTTATGTGTAACTTGCTCTCTGGAAGGGACCAAGTACCTCTTGCAGTGTGGTGAGCGCCCCACCCTTTGTTTGATGTGTCTGTAAAGATCTGCAGAGCATGTTTTAGAGGTGTACTGGTTGACCTAGTAGCACATTGCTTTCCTCCAGCCACCACCTTAGATGGTTTGGAGGGACTTGGGAACCGGTATCACCTTTTCCAGTGATTCTGGGACCCTCCAGTTGTTTTTCAAGTGCCACTGTATGGGTCTCATGTGTAGTCGCCCTAAGTGGACTTGCTTTTCTGTTGCTGTGAGTAGACCTATGAGGGACATGAATTGTCGGACCGGGCAAAGCGGATCCGACAATATTGATCTGATCTTGTGTGTCAAGGCCTGCCAACGTTCTTCTGTTGGTCTGACCTTGCCCTCTTTCAGGTCGAACTGGCAACGAACGAAGTTGAAGACCTGTTTGGGAACCAGCTCTGACTTTTCCTTGTTCACCAGCCACCCTAATTCCTGACAAAGTGTGACTAGGGTTTGAGTATGCTGGAGACAGGTGTGGTGGGTGGTTTATTCCTCATGGTAACTCCCGCGAAATTTCTATTACCACCAACTATTTTGTCGCGTTGCCACTGAATCAAATAGGGGTGGGGGGGTGGGGAACATTATAACCAAAGAAAAATCTTTTGCCACTAGCGCCAGCATTTTCGCCGGCATTGCGAGCAATCAACTCTTTTTCGCCACCATCGCCAGCATTCAAACTTTTTCGCCACCATTTAACTTTTTTCGCCACCATTGCCGGCATTGCCAGCATTTAACGTTTGGCGCCACCATCGCCGGCATTGTCAGGATTACATTTTTTTTGCCACCATCGCCAGCATTACAATTTTCGCCACCATCGCCGGCATTGTCAGCATTAAACTTTTTCGCCACCATTGCCAGCATTAAACATTTTTCCCCACCATCGCCAGCATTAAACTTTTTTCGCCACCATCGCCGGCATTGCCAGCATTTAACGTTTGGCGCCACCATTGCCGGCATTGTCAGAATTACACTTTTTTCGCCACCATCGCCAGCATTGTCAGAATTACAATTTTCGCCACCATCGCCGGCATTGTCAGCATTAAACTTTTTTCGCCACCATCGCCGCCATTGTCAGCATTAAACTTTTTTCACCACCATTGCCAGCATTAAACTTTTTTCGCCACCATCGCCAGCATTAAACTTTTTTCGCCACCAGCATTGTCAGCATTCAAGCTTTTTTCGCCACCATCGTGGGCATTGTCAGCATTAAATTTTTTGCTCCATCATCGCCAGCGTTGTCAGCGATAAAGCTTTTTCGCCACCACCGCCAGCTTTGTCACCATTCCATATTTTTAGCCACCGGCGCCAGCATTGTCAGCATTGAAACTTTTTTCGCCACCGGCACCAGCTTTGTCAGCATTAAACCTTTTTCGCCGCCATCACGGGCATTGTCAGCATTAAATTTTTTGCGCCATCATCGCCAGCGTTGTCAGCGATAAAGCTTTTTCGCCACCACCGCCAGCTTTGTCACCATTCCATTTTTTTAGCCACCGGCGCCAGCATTGTCAGCATTGAAACTTTTTTCGCCACCGGCGCCAGCTTTGTCAGCATTAAACCTTTTTCGCCGCCATCACCAGCATTGTTGGCATTACGCTGCTTTCCCCAGCATTGTCAGCATTAAATTCTTTCGCCACCATCGCCAGGATTGTCAGCATTCAACTGTTTTTCGCCACCATTCCCAGCATCGTTGGCATTACACTTCTCCACCACTATCGCCAGCATTCTCTGCATTGAACTTTTTCGCCAGCATCATCAGCATTACACTTTTTCATGGGAACGCCAGCATTGTCAGCAGTAAACTCCTCTCCATCGCAAGCATTATCAGGATTACAACTTTTTCGCCACCATCGCCGGCATTATCAACAGTGAACTTTTTCATCAGCATTGCCAGCATCGTCAGCATTACACTTTCTTTCGGCACCATCGCCTTCATTGTCAGCATTTAACTTCTTTTCGGCACCATCTCCAGCATTGTTCCAAGATATCACATTTTAGTTCCATCTCTCAAGTCTCTGGTCTATGTGTCCACAACCTCGCTGTGTATCTGTTACAATTAAACATAAATAACAGTGCAATCATGTTGTTGAGATATGTCATGGATTTAGGACTGATTACATGCTCGCATTTCATGCAGCATCTCCCTCCCTCAAGGGGAGTCTCTCCCCGCAACCCTGGGGGTTATGGGTAAAAAAATACACCGGCATCTCCCACTCTGCCTCACTGTACCATCATCCCTGGGTAGGAGCCTATAGTGGTTTATGGTTTAGTCGTTTGTTTCTTTGAAAGCAAGGTTTTTATATTGGTTATGGTTTGGGACCCTGTTAGGACCTTTCTTTATGTCGTGCACTTGTTCTGGAGGTGACTTTTTTTTTTATTATTAGGGTTTGCGACCCCATTAGGGAGTTGCTTAGGGGAGTTGCTGACCTGCATTTTAGTCCTAACAATGTTTTAAAAGGGGTTTCCTTATTTTGGTTTAGGGCTTGGGACCCCATTAGGGAATTTGTTAGGTGCATTGCTAACATTTTTTGGAAAGGGAGTTGTTTCTTTTAGTTTAGGCTTTTGGAACCCATTAGGGAGTCAGTTAGGGGCATTCGTGACCAGTATGTTACTCCTAGACTTGTTTCAACAGGATTTCTTTATTTTGGGTTAGGATTTTAGACCATATTAGGGAGTTGCTTTGGAGCATTGGTGACCTGTATTTTACTTCTACAGTTGTTTTCAAAGGGGTTTCTTTATTTTTGTTTAGGGTTGGGGACTCCATTAGGGAGTTGGTTATGGGTGTTGGTGACCTGTATTTTACTCCCCAACTTGTTTCAAAGGGGATTGTTTATTCTTGGTTAGGGGAGTTGGTTAGGGGCGTAAGTGACCTTCATTTTAGTCTGCAATGTTAAAAGGGTTTGTTTATTTTGGGTTACAGTTTGGGATCAGGTTAGGGAGTTGGTTAGGGGTGTTGGTGACCTTTATTTCACTCCTAAAATTGCTTTTTCAAGGGGATTGCTTATTTTTGGTTTGGGTTTGGGACCATGTTGGCTAGGGGCGATAGTGACCTGTATTTCAGTCCTAAACTTCTTTTAAAGGGGTATCTGTTATTTTAGGTTAGGGTAGGGGGAACCCATTAGGGAGTTGGTTAGGGGTCTTGGTGACCTGTATTTTACTCCAAAATTTTTTTCGAAAGGGGTTTCTTTCGGTACCTTTCTTTCTTCTTGCTTAGGGTTTTAGACCCCGTTAGGGAGTTGGTTAGGGGCATAGGTGACCTTCATTTTAGTCCACAAATTGCTTCTTAAAAGGGATTCCTTATTTTTTGCTCGGGTTGGGACCTCATTAGGCAGTTGCCAAGGGGCATTGGTGACCCGTGATTTAGTCCTAAACTACTTGAAAAGGGGAATCTTTTATTTGAGGTAAGGGTTCGGGAACCCATTAGGGAGTTGGTAAGGGGTGTTGGTGACCTGTATTTTACGTCTAAAATGGTTTAAAAGGGGATTGCTTATTGTTTGTTAGGGGAGTTGGTTAGGGGCGTTAGTGACCTTTATTTTAGTCTTCAATTTTAAAAGGGTTTGTTTATTTTGGGTTATGGTTTGGGATCCCATTAGGGAGTTGGTAAGGGGTGTTGGTGACCTTCATTTCAGTCCTAAAATTGCTTTTTCAAGGAGATTGCTTATTTTTGGTTTGGGACCACGTTACAGAGTTGGCTAGGGGCGTTGGTGACCTGTATTACAGTCCTAAACTTCTTAAAAAGGAGTATCTGTTATTTTAGGTTAAGGATAACCCATTAGGGGTGTTGGTGACCTGTATTTTACTACGAAATTTTTCTCAAAAGGGGTTTCTTTTGGTACCTTCCTTTCTTCTTGCTTAGGGTTTTGGACCCCGTTAGGGAGTTGGTTAGGGGCATTGGTGACCTTCATTTTAGTCTAAAAATTGCTTTTTAAAGGGGATTCCTTATTTGGGACCTCATGAGGCAGTTGCCAAGGGGCATTGGTGACCCATAATTTAGTCCTAAACTACTTTAACACAGGGAATCTTTTATTTTAGGTTAGGGTTGTGGAACCCATTAGGGAGATTAAGCACTGTTAATTCATATTATAATTTATTAAGAATTTTAGTTTCATAACTTCCCATTGTAAGAGATAGAATTTCATCAAGTGAGCCACAGATTTTGCTCCAACACCATACATAAGCATTCATTAAATGTATTACCACTTCCGTATGCATGGTAATATTCAAAACATCTAAACCATAATTCGGCCATGCAGATGTAGATAAAGAGTGTTGAATTTTAGTTTACTGATTAATGCTGTGATGTCGTTATTGAATTATCTTGTTTTAATACTTTATCTTTACATACATGCATCTTTCTTTTAAACATTATTTTCTCCATTTAAACATTGTTTGGAACTTTATATAACTGACAGTGCTCTGAAAGTATCCTGAACTTTGTACTGTTACAGTACTTCTATATCTCATCCCAGTAAACATTTTTAGGTTTTGCAAATGTCTGAAAGGAAACGTTTTGCAAAGGTTAAAAAATTATGGGTACGAAAACCATTTGTAATGGAATGTTTTTAAAACATTTTATGAAAACCGTTTATTAAACATTTAACGATAAATGTTAGAAAAATGTTATAAATGAACATAATAATGTCTGAATAATAATGGGGTCAGAGGTCAAATTCAATATCTTTGTATGGTTGCTCACTATTGAAAATATTATTTTCATGTCTAAAATTATAAGATAGTGGCTTAGAAATTGTGCCCCAATTGAATTCATACTTTTAGGGATTGCATGCAGGGCAATTTTTTTTTAGTCCTCTAAAATCCCCAATTATTGCTCACTGCCACCTTTGTTTCGACATGTTTGAAGGTGAAGGTTTAAAATTATAGGTTTAAAAAATGTTTGAATGTTTTTAAAACATTTGACAAGCAATGCTGTTTAAACATTTTATGTGTACTGTTTATCAAACATTTTATGATAAATGTTTGAAAAACATTTCCAGCAAAACCTTAATTTCTTTAGCTATTTTACAAATGTTTTAATTACATTTCCAGTCAAACCTAGCTTCTTGAGTTTTTTTATAAATGTTTAATAAACCTTTTCAGTAAAAACGTTTCATAGAGGATGTTTATAAAGCATTTTTAAAACATTACAGCAAAAACATTTACTTAGAAATGTTTAGAAAACCAAAGATAGGATTTACTTAGGTTTTAAAAACGTTTTGTAAACATTTAAACCATTTAAAAACGTTTCTAATGTTTACTGGGATGGTATTGAAAATATTTCCCTAGACTGTCGGGTACGGGCATCTCTGATGCTATTTTTTACACTTCAAGATGGCCATAACTTACCATAAATATGCTTAGCTTTTTCTCCAACCGAGCCAGTATCGCCTGTGCAGTGCTTCGCCTTGAAGCTGAGTCTTTTGGAACTGTTTTCTCACCTATGTTGTGGCATTGTACCTCTTCCTTCCTGTTGGCTTTTGGCTGTCTTTGCTTTTGAGGAGCTGAAAAAAAATTTAATTCATCATCAATGTCATTCTCACATACTACATTCAAACTTTCACTACATTCCTATTACAGGGAATCCATCCACACATTTTAGTGGCAAGTAGACTCTATTAAAGTATATTTCACCTGCTTTGTGCAATGATCCATGTGTTCTGTCTTTACATCTTTTGTCATTATAACATGAACCACATGTGTTTCAGAAACAGGGTATAGCACCCCTTTGCACACAACAATCACAGACAGCCCACAATTTCAGAATTTGTACAATCGATACACAAATTTCAGCACTATACTCATGAATAAATATTAACTTATTAAACATAAACAGTAAACTTCATTACTTCCTTTTGCCCTAACACTTGGAGTGATTACAAGCAGAGTCAATGCAAGGGTATTCAGTATGAGACTATTTCTTTGAAATAAGCACAGAACACATGCTTCATTGACCAAACTTACAATAATCGATAATATATTTCTAACCACTGGATGATAAATGGCTGAATACTTAGTTCCATTTATTGCAAGTATTTCTGGTTACTGTATAGACAATGTACTCGGTTATTTGCATTAGGTAACTAAAAAAAAGCACTCTCACACCGTACACCTGCGTCGCATACACAAACACTTGCACAGAGAGTGCACCTACCATCTCCAAAATGTAATTAGTTGTTACTTCAGACATTCCCTGAACATTTACATGGCATCCATGTGTCAGTTTTTCCATTACTTGCATAAAAGCCATTTGTTGCATTTAAGGCAGCATTACAGTTGCCATGGGGAGCAGCGCCACTTGCAAAACTTAAATCGTTACTGACAAATTGATGGGTGATATGGCTTCTTCTACAACATTTAATCACTTGTGACTTACACCTACCTTTTGGAGAAATCTGTGGACCGACACTGGGGCGGAAGCATAGACTGATACATGCACAAAGTCTGGTGAGTACGTAACTCCAGCAGGAGGAGGTAATTACCCTTACTATATATTTCCTTCTTGCAATGTCAATAATGAAATGACTGTAAAGCAATTGAACATGCCTTTCTTGGTCTGACAAATAGCATTCAAGTATTTGGAAAGATTTCATAACATTAGCATTTTGTCCACCCTTTTAAATGTCCATGTCAAAGCATACATTATAGGCTATTCATTATTTATACACCTTTTCCTGGGTGTTCTCTTTCTTCTTTCTCTCCTGCAAGTAATATGGTGGGTATACCTGGTGTATGTATCCGTTTCATGGATGTTTCCTTTTTCTTTCTGTGCCCCTGTTTACTATGGTGGGTATATCTCTAGCTGTAGATATAACTGACTTTCAACCTCCAATCCTGGCCTTTTTTACTTACTACTGTACAGCTGTGTACACATTTCTTCCAGCGGTTATGTTGATCAGCTTACTCATGAAGACACATGCCCATTCTTCTGTTCATGCCATGTATAAGATGCAAATTCAAAAACATATCTAGCTTGCCAGTTATATCATGGTGTGGGTACCCAATACTTGGGTTAGTGACATACCTAAGTGCACTGGTACAAAGACATGATAGTTACACAATGGTCAGTGTACCCACTGGTTATTGCTAAGGCTTAGGGTATACATATGCCCTTGGACTTCTAAATGCTTCAAAATTGAATAAATTTGAAAATTTTAATTACTTAAATGTAGCTTTTATAAGCTACAAGCTTACCATGTGGGACTGAATGCTTTACTGGTTGCCGCGAGGCACAGACGACCAACGCTCGAGAAAAACAAGCATGCAGTTGGTTCGGCCTCATAGGTTGTCGTGACGTCATCACTTCCTGTGTATCAGCCTCCTTTTCGTTGAGATTAAACCCATGTCCCCTCAGCTGTAATACAGCGGGGAGGTAGGGTGGGACTCTTCTCAGTCCCACATGGTAAGCTTGTAGCTTATAAAAGCTACATTTAAGTAATTAAAATTTTCAATTTTATTGCGCTACAATAGCTTACCATGTGGGACTGAATGCTGAATTCAACCGCCCGGTGGCGGGATTACAGCTGAGACTGGAAGGTCTGAATGTTGTTTTTCTCGAATTGAGAGTAATAAAAAATAGTTCCAAAAAATTTCCAGTCTGAGTCCCATTTACAGAGTCCCAATCCTGAAGGTCGGACTTGTAAAGAGCCAAAAACCTGATGAGAATACACAGTGTCGTACACTGTAGGGTGTTTGGAAGGAGGATTGTGTACCCGGAGTACACAGATAGGAAGAACCCCAAAGGGCTATGACGTCAGAAATGAGGTCAAGGTTCGAGAATTGCTATTTGCAACCTTATTTATAAGACAACCTTATGGTCCCAAGAAGTTAAAGTTAACGTACAGTTAATATGTGTGTGACCTTACCTGTAACACCCTGATGAGGTAGCTTATACCTAGACCTGGGGAGACTCCTGAAGGATTAGCTGTAGCGGACGTGCCCCCCCCCTTAAGTTTCCGAAGAAGACATCACTGAGGAGAAGGGTCTAGGACCTGTTGAGCCACTACTACTGGTCCCAGATACATGTTGTTGTCGTTGTCCGACCAAGTAAGGTCTTTTAGGTAAAAATTGGTAAACGTGTTGTGAGCTTTCCAGTGACACGCTTGCATGATCTGGTCCACCGATACCCCACCGTAAAAAGGCTTAGAGGCTGCGAAGGCCCTAATGTCATGCGCTTTAACTTGGACTAAGTCCAAGGCTTGCTGGTCTGCTTGCTTATAACAAAGTAGAATGGTTTGTTTCAACCATGAAGAGAGAGTAGCGGGTCTGATATCTGAGGTATGTCCTTTCTTGAAGGAGATGAAAAGAAGGGACCGGGACCCTCTCAGGTCCTTGGTTCGGTCCAGATAGTACCTCAAAGCCCGTACAGGAAACAAGGTCCTGTCTTCTTTCAATTGTCTATCTACAATGGTAGTCAAGGCAGGAATAGTCACCGGAGACACACTTTGAGAACCTTCTCTTGCTAGCTGGTTTTTGGCTATAAAATCGGATGAAGGGAACAAGGCTACCGTTTCCCATTGGCCTAGATTAGATACTTTGTTGGCGACCCAGGCGTGGATTTCACTGCGGCGTTTGCCGGAGGCCAGAGCTAGCAAGAAAGCAGTCTTGAGAGTGAGATGTTTGAGGTCTGTGTCTTTCATAGGCTCAAAGGGCGCTTTTGTGAGCTCATTGAGGACAACAGATAGGTTCCACTGAGGAAGGTTTCTGGAACTCTTGGGGCGATCCCTGTGAAAACTGGAGAGCAACCTGTGAAGGTCCTCATTATGGGCAATATGCTGGGCCGTAGGGCCTAGAGTGTCAACAATAGCTGTCCTGTAACCATCAATGGTAGAGGGGCGACTGTTTAGGTCTTGGTACAGATACATAAAGAAATCTGAGATTTGCTTCACAGATGGTGAGGAGAAATCCACCGAATTATCTCTGCACCATTTTTCAAATAGGGCCCACTTTGATTTGTAGATGTTCCTTGTTGAAGACCGCTGAGGTGCAGCAATTCTCTCTGCCACTTCCACAGAGAAGCCTTGTTCTTGGAGTTGTCCACTCCTAGAGACCAGGCGTGGAGGTTGAGATGCTGCGGGGAGCTGTGGAACACAAAGTTGTGGGACTGCTTGAGGAGAGTTGTCGACACCGGGAGTTGTAGAGGGATCTCTGTTGAGAGCTGCACTAGGTCCCAGAACCAGGGCATCCCTGGCCAGCCTGGGGCTATTAGAATGATCAGGCAGGTGCATTGCCTGATTTTTTGGATCACCCTGTAAAGGAGAGCCGTTGGAGGGTAAGCATAAGCAGTGAGACCCGTCCAGTCTATGTTTAGAGCATCTATGTCCCAGGCCTGGGGGTCTGGGATAGGAGACACGTACAGAGGGAGCTTGTGGTTCAGATGAGTGGCAAAAAGGTCCACGTGGGGAGTGAACCACTTTCGGCAGATCTGTTTGAACACCTGTGGATGGAGTGACCATTCGGTCGACTGAACCTGGTTCGACCTGGAAAGTAGGTCGGCCATCACATTCAGGCACCCTGGAATGTGTCTGGCTTTCAAGATTATGTGATAGTGGTGGCACCAGGTCATGAGTCTCCACAGGAGTGCGCACATCTCCGCCGAGTGTGTTCCCCCTTGTTTGTTTATGTAAGCTACCACAGTTGAGTTGTCCGTGGCAACTAGCACTGTTTGGTCCTGACACTGGTCTTTGAAGTGTCTCAAAGCCAGAAAGACAGCTTTCAATTCTAGGACATTTATGTGAAGTCCTTTTTCCTGAGGTGACCACAGCCCTTTTGTAGAACTTTGTTCTAAGTGAGCGCCCCAGCCTTCGTTTGAGGCGTCTGTAAAGAGTTGGATACTGTGGTCTTTGGGATGAAGGTCGGCGCCTATCATCACCTTTGCAGGATTCTGCCACCAGTCCAGATGAGCAGAAATGACTTCTGTCCAGGGAAGGAGGCTGTCCAGCGACTGAGGAAATTTCCAGTGCTCTTTCAGGTGAAACGGTCTCATGTGAAGGCGTCCCTCCGGGACCATCTTCTCCGTTGAGGCTAGCAACCCAATTAGAGACATCAAACATCTTGCAGTCAAAACATGTTTCGACTTGAGTCGTAGGATCAAATCCTGAAGTTTGAGCCATCTCTCTTGAGTGGGTTTTACAAGGGCTGAATCTAGGTGGTATTCGTAGCCCACGAACGAGAACACCTGAGTTGGTTTCAGTTCTGATTTCTCTTGGTTTAAGATCCATCCCAAGGACTGGGTGAGATCTACCACTGTCCGAGTGTCCACTAATGCTTCCTCCTGGGACTGAGACCTGATCAGCCAGTCGTCCAGGTATTGATGAAGTCTGAGTCCTCTGCTGAGGGCCATGAGCTTCACTTCTTTGACGACCATGGTGAATACCTGGGGGGCTGTGGCTAGTCCGAATGGGAGCGAGGTGAACTGGAACACCTGTGACCTGTGGCAAAATCTTAGATACTTCCTTGAGTTTGGATGGATGGGGATGTGGAGGTAAGCGTCCGACAGGTCTATTGACGCTACCCATTCCCCCGGAATCAGAGAAGTCCTGATGGACTCTGGCGTTTCCATTTTGAACTTTTCTACGTGTAGAAAAGTGTTGAGCCTGCTTAGGTCTATTACTGGCCTCCACCTTTGGTGAGGCTTGGGTACAAGAAAGAGGCGACTGTAAAACCCGAGAGATTTTACATTTTCCACCCTTTCGATAGCGTTCTTTAACAGGAGAGACTGGATGCAATCGGCCAAGGCTTGGTCTTTTTGAGGGGCCTTGTACTCTGACACAATCAGAGGAAATCTTATCAAGTTTGGCCTTGAGAGGAATGGCAGAACGTAGCCATTGGTGATGATATTTAACACGTTGGCTGAGCAATTGTTTGCGTGCCAGTCTCTCCTGAAAGAACGGAGGCGACCTCCTACTGGTGGATTGACTGAGGCTTGATAGGAGTCATTGGGAAGAGGGGTTTCCACGCCCTTTTCCTTTGTTGTGGGGTCGAAAACGACCCCTGGAGCCTCTGAAGTTTGGTTTTCCTCTAGAAGAGGGAAACGAATAGTTGCTGCTTTGGGAGGAATTGCCCCCAAAGGGGCGTTTCCTGTAGGAGCCTCTTCTCTTATTGTGGTGGGAACCACGAAAGGGCTTATTTTGGTAGGGTCCGAAACCCTGAGCATCTTTTGAGGTGCCTTTTTTGAGAAGGAAGTCCTCGCCTTCCTTCACTGACTGGGAGTTGAACAGGGAACGAGGCCAGAGAGAGGAATTCCTGAGCTCTTGACGTCTGGTTTCCCCTAATTGTGGCTGCAGATGGGACATTTCGGCTTCGCGTCTAAGCAAGCCGGAAGTTGCCATTGTATAAAGTTCCCTTTGTAAAATATGGGCAAGGGATTTGCTCAGGCAGGTTATGGCCTTATGTTGAATAGTGAGGGTCTTCTCCCAGAGATCAAAGTAGTCATAGGCCTCATCATAACCACATTTTACTGCTTTTTCAGGGTCGGCACCTTTCCTGACCTGGGACTTGACCTTCTTGAAGGTTTCTTTTAGTCCATAACGACACCTCCTCATGGTAGAGTTACAGGAGGAGGATGTCTTGGCAAAAGTGGTCGTGAAATTCAAAGTGGTTAGATTGTACCTTGCCTGTTGTTCTAAGTCCTTGAGGACAGAGAGTGGGACCTTGCCTAAAGGGGCCCCCGAAGGTTTAGGAGATATACAGATCTTGGCAAAGTCTGCATTTAAGTCTTGGAGTTTCTCCGAAAAACAAGGTTGTCCAACCTTGTACCACTTAGAAGTGGAAGGGGGGGGGCTTTGGGTATTTGCCCTCTGCCAGGTTTGCAGCCATAAGGTCATTGTTGAAGGTTTAGGAGATATACAGATCTTGGCAAAGTCTGCATTTAAGTCTTGGAGTTTCTCCGAAAAACAAGGTTGTCCAACCTTGTACCACTTAGAAGTGGAAGGGGGGGGCTTTGGGTATTTGCCCTCTGCCAGGTTTGCAGCCATAAGGTCATTGTTGAATCAGGCATCTCTTATACCAGAGTTGAGGGGCAACATAGCTGATGGACCCGTAGGTCTCAGCTCTTGGACGGCCACCTCGTCATCGATACCTATGATAGCAGTAGCAGGTCTGGGGACTGAATCCCTCGGATCAGGTAATTTGAGGATACGTCGAAAAGTATCTACCTCCTCTGCATATTGATTTGGGATGTCAGCCAGAGCCACATCCCTATAGTAGGGCGGGTCAAGGTCAATTTGAGGATGTTCCTGATCATCAGAGGCCATTCTCTGGGGCTTGGGAGACCTGTGTTTACGTCTAGGGGACTGATCCTCCCCAGACGATGAGGGCAAATATGCGGACCTTGACTTATGTTTAGACTTGTCAGAGTGCTTTTTAGGTCTAGAATATGAAGGGCGATCATGATCGGAATCAGATCCCGAACCTGAGATTGGAGCATGGCTAACCTTGTGAGAGGACGTCTTGGGGCGAAGAGCTAAGACGAACGTCCGAACCTTGCTCGGCCTGAAGGCGAGGAGGAAGAGAAGGGCCATATTCAATATCCATGGGTTCAGAAGCACTGACAGAGGTCTGAGGTTCGGTGCGAACGGCCGAAGAGGCGATCTTATCAGCCAGCCCTTGTTGAGATTTTAGGAAATCTTCACGCATAGATTTAAGGGCATCATAGATGTTGGCCTGAAAAACACCGAATTTCTGATCAAATTTGTGGTCCAAAGACTTTTCTACAGAAGAATGGACTTTATGATGTAAGGCTGTACTGGGAGTGGGAGGAACAGTACGCCCTGGTGTAGTAAGAGGCAAAGGATCGAAAGATAAGGGTCTGGGACGTGGAGGTGAAGTAAACAAATGATCGGCCGCAGCTTCAAGTTCGGCTTGCGATCCAGAAAACGATTCAAAAGAATCGCCAAGAACCTCGTCCCGATCTTTGTCCGATGCCTGAGAAGTGGGATGTTTTTTCTTGTATCGTCTTCTATTAGCAATTTTAGTGGACTGTTCGTCTGTGAAAGACGCACAGATTTGACAAGTACCAGCTTTTGTAACACACAGATCATCGCCCTTCCCTGCATCTCTGCAGGAAGGGCAATAGCCATGACTGTCGAATGGCTGACAGAAATGATTGCATTTGCTGGATCTGGGTTTATCTTTAGAAGACTGGTGGGCGGTGGCCATGTTTTAATGCAATAAAATATGAAAATACTCCGAACCGAAGATTCGAGCAGTACTAGTGTAGTGGCGAGCACACAACACGCGAAAAAGGAAGACGTTAAAAAACTGACAAAATACAGCACCGGAAGTGCTGAAAATTGGGTATAAGATTCTATACTGCTAAATAAAGGAAAAGCCGAATTATGGACGAATGACAAACAATATATCCAGAGATATAATAGAAAACAGCTTTGAAAACTTAGCAGAGCATCCAATATGGCGGCGACCAACGAAAAGGAGGCTGATACACAGGAAGTGATGACGTCACGACAACCTATGAGGCCAAACCAACTGCATGCTTGTTTTTCTCGAGCGTTAGTCGTCTGTGCCTCGCGGCAACCAGTAAAGCATTCAGTCCCACATGGTAAGCTATTGTAGCGCAATAAAATTTTATTTCACCCATATAGCAGTTAACATACATTAAATTAACATAATTTTTTACTGTAAACATTAAGTGATATAAAATATTAGAAATATTACTTTCAGATAATATTAATGTACTATAAAGTTAACGGAGTGTCTTCCAGATTTATGTGCAACTCGCTGTCATAGGAAGTCGCTAACGGAAACTCGTTGGCACAACTCGCTGACAAGAAATATGTATGTGTGTATACATACATGTTATCTTATTTGCATATGGCCATAACTTCTGCTGTTTCAAGCATTTGAAATTCGTCAAGACGTCCATTTTATAAACTATTGTTAGGAAATGCCAGGGGAAATCCGTGACCTCATATCTTCTCATGAATATTAATGACTTGGATGCTATGCCCGTGAGTTCTGTCGTTTAAAGTATTTTATCTTCGTCAAGACGTCCATTTTATAAAATATTATCAGGAAATGCAAGGTGAAACCCGTGACCTCATGTCTTCTCATGAATATTAATGACTTGGGTGCTGTTGCCATGATTTCTGTAGTTTAAAGTCTTCGTCTATGCTTCCATTTTATAAAATATTGTTAGGAAACTAGTGTAACGTCTGTATAACCTGCCATATCTAATTTGCATATTCTCAGCGAGTTGGTGTCAGCGACTTCCCTTGTCAGCGAGTTGCATGTACACCATCTTTGGAACCGACAAGGAGGGGTCACAATTCTTTTAATTTCAGAACCATCACGTTCATATTATATTTATATATTTGATGTCTGGCTGCTGAATTAAAGCATGCTGTCAAAAATAGATACATAAAAATATCAATAATTACAATATACATGTATCAACGTTCTGAAAGCACAGTGTAAAATATACCTACTTTACCGAAAATCCTGAGCATTGCCAATGACAACCATATTTTATCGGGATTCATTTGCTTATTTCATTTGCTTTCAAAATTCATATATTATTTCACAAAATTGGGACTTTACTGCACCTTGCATTAAACTTATTTACTTAATCTGAATGAACGTATACATATATATTTATAAATTATATGGAGGGTAAAAACAGTTTTGTTTAAAAAGGGTCTTAAAGCAAATGATTTCAGAGCCATTTCCATTGGCGGTTCTGAAAGGGGTTGTGTTCCGATCTGTCAGTGACTGTTCTCAAGCCACAGTGTAAAGTCAAAACGAGTAAACATGTCGCTTACAGGACATCTCGCCCCAAGTACCAACTCGCCCCGGACATTTTGGGACAACTCGCCCCATATTATTATTGGTCTCAGGAAACAACTAACACTTATATCAAACACAAATTGTGTCAAGGACATAAAAGACATTCATTACAATATTTATAACTCTTATAAAATAATAGTACATAATATAAAATTCATAATTATAGTTGAATATCATGTATTAGCATGTCAGTTAATTAAATTCTTGCTTCACTGATTCTATCTCTAGTTTTAGTTTGTACTGGCCTTTTTTATGAAAATTGATCTCTATAGTATACCACATTCAAGAAGAAATTCTTAAGTTTACTTTTTGATACTGCTTCCCTTCATAAGTTGGCTGCAGGCATAAGTTGGCCGCCCTCACCACACCTTCACTGGGCTTTAACATGAGTGGCCTACTACACTCTGAAACAATGTATTATTAACTTATTACATGTAACAGTGTAATTGTACACTGTTGGTGTACAATAACCTATTTGTCTTTCTGGAGCCTGTAGATGAGCTACGGCCAACTTATAACCGTGGCCAATTTATGAAGGGAAGCAGTACATTTAAAATTTCAAATAAAATTTCTGTAAATTAAGTTTACTTATAAATCATTAAAATGAGTACAAAATTAGTACATATTGGACAAAAAATAATGTAACCATGCTTCCAATGCTCATAATATTGGCAATTCATGTCCGGCCTAGCCTCCATTTAAATTTGCAAGGGATTATTTGTCGGGTTCCACCCGATGTTGAGGCTGTTTATTATTCGTCGGGTCAGACCCGTAAATCAACTCGAGTACAATTCAAACTGGTATCCTAAACATCCAATGGAGTTAAGGAAATATGAGGCCATGATGGGGGTTTCTATGATTTAGAAACTGAAAATCTAGCAATATTTTACAAATAACAATATCAAATGCTAGTACTTACACAGTGCACACAAAGACTTAAGAAAGTATGAAGTCATGATTGAGTTCCTAACAATATTGTACAAACACTAGTCCAGACAACCAGCCTATTTTTCGTCTGCAAATGTGATTCATTTAATTAACCAGTGAAAACAATTGTTACTGAGTCCTCATTCGAAACAAACACTTTACTCATCGGTACATACAGACTTAAGGAAATATGAGGTCACAATTGGGTTTCCAGCCATATTTAACAAACAGAAGATCTATTTATTAAATTAATTAATGAAAACCATTGTTTTTTCTTCATATTTTGCGTGACCCGATAAAGAAAGAAATCCCTAATTAACGGGTCAGACCTGACGAATAATCACTTCATTTAAATTTTCAAATTGTAGTTCCACTGATGCAGCCCTTGTGGCACTAAAACTTGATATGGGGCGAGTTGTCTTTTTCTAAAATGGGGCAAGTTGGACATTGGGGCGAATTGTCTCGATACCAAGATGTCAATATAACTTTGGAAAATTTATAGTTCAATTAATGAATCCTACAACAATCAACTTAAACTTCCATGAAAGGATAATATGTATGGGAGAGCATATGTGTCTGTTCCCTGACATATAAAATTCTCTCTATGTGTCAGGCTCCATAGATACCTAAAAAGAAACAGTGTGTGTTGGGTCAGATGTTTATTCTTTTTGTCACAAAACATGACCATTGTTACTGTGACAGATGACTTTAAAACAGCATATTAGCACTATTGTGGTGAATTAAGTCCTAAATTTAAATGTCTTTCACAGGAAAAAACACTAATTCCTTTAAATAACCATAAACAGTTCTTGTCAGCTTGACTTCAAATACACAACTGACAAATGTGAGCTATTTCTGGGAAGTCACAGTAACTGCACATGCTTTCCTTATGTAAGGTTAAATGTATGTCAGTTACTATCAGCTGTGGCTCACTACACTGTTAATAGGACAATTATTAATTTTATAACTCACCACAACTCAGTCACCTTATATTTTCTATGCATGCATGAACATTTATGACTGTCACAAATCCATTTAAAATGGACAAGTTTTTGATCTCATACTAATTAAACAGGTTTATGTATAATGCTTTATTTCTAAGCATTATTTCAAAAAATTAAGGTATCGAGACAATTCGTCCAAGTCACCCCATATCAAGTTTTAGTGCCAAAAGCTAAGGCTCAGTGGAAGGGGCTGCATCAGTAGAATTACAATTTGGAAATTTAAAGGGAGGCTTGGTCAAACATGAATTGTTAATATTATAAGCAGTGGAATCATTATTGCATTTTTTGGTCCAATTTGTACTCATTTTAATGATTTATAAGTAAACTTAATTTCAGAAATTTTATTTGAAATTTTAAATGTATCAAAAAGTAAACTTAAGAATTTCTTCTTTAATGTGGTATACTATAGATACCATTTTTCAAAAAGAAAGGCCAGTATGAACTTCAACTAGAGATAGAATCAGTGGAAGCAAGAATTTAATTAACTGGCATGTTTTTTTTTTTTTTTTATAATTTTTATTGTTGCATACCGCCAGTTTCGTGTACAGAACAAAGTGATTCATGTATATGCATACATTAAAAAAATCATGCAATAACAATCTATTCAGCAGTCCAAAATTCAGTATTAACTTCTATTAGTAAAAATCCTCCAGACACATATAAGAACAAATTCGGTTAGATATAGATACCTTTTTTCAATTACCTACAAATGATAGAAATTTAATTTAATGTGTCACAAAGAAAAACTGGTTCCCACTTTTTCCATATTTTAAAAAACTTTTCTTCTTTATTATTTAAAAGGGCCACATACTTTTCTTCTTCATGTACTCGTTGTAACCTATGTTTTAATACATAAAAACTAAAGAACTTGTTTGTACTACAAGAGTCAAATATATATTTCTTTGTTACTAATAACAGTATGTTTATTGGCACCTTATTTTGATCAAAGTTCATATAACCAAATAATATACTGAAATTGCTGAAATTTAGGTGTAGGTGGATTTTATTGTAAACATATTCAGCTATTTCAGCCCAAAGTTCCTTTACATTGACACACTCAACAAACATATGCATTAATGTCTCAGTTTGATGACAGAAATTACATTTATCACTGTCTGTAATATTAAGCTTCATTGTATAACTTTTCGTACCTAAAACTCTGTATATTAACTTCAGTTGAAACCATTTCAGATTATTGTCACTAACAGTGTTGAAACAAAGGGTGAAAATTGTTTTCCATGCTTGATTATCAATATTAATTTCTAATTGTTTGTTCCATTTATTTTTCATGGAATGATCATTTACAAATGTTCCAGTGAGATTCTTATAGAAGCCTTTTACGCCTTTTAGGTTGGCACAAAGCATTTTTGTGTGAAATGGAACAAAGGGTCGATCTACTTTGCATAAATTGCCTATTTCCTTTTTCAGGAAAAGTTTTACAGTCTGTCTGACTCTCAGATAGTGTAAAGGGTTAATATTTTGGAAGGAATGAAATTGTTTTATTTCGTTCATTTCCATTGGAAAGCCTTGGTCATTAATTACATCTAAGACAAAATTAATGCCTTTATTTGACCAGGTTTGTAAATACATGTTGTTTGATATCTTTGGGTTGTACCACAGTGGACTTGTCAGCAGGTCTGCAGTATTTTGCAATTCCTGGTTATTGAACAAGGTGGACCATGCATCAAATACATTAATCCAAAACTTATTTTTTGTTCTATTCTTTAGAGATGTTTGGTATTGAGACCCATAAAGTATGAATTTACTTGCATTTGTATTAAGAGTCTCATTAAATAAAGTAATCCACTGAGCTTCGTATTTACCAAACAACAATCGCCTTATCCAAGAAACTTTTATTGATGCTAGAAAGGGTTTTATTTTGATCATACTTAAACCTCCGATCGACTTATCCATGATAAGGACTTTTCTGTTTATTTTATCAGGTTTTCCAGACCATATAAAACTGAATAATATGTGATTCAGTTCTTTTATGTCATTGCTGTCAGGATCTGGTAATGCTGTAAAAATATGAATGAGTTTTGATAAAACAAAGGTTTTGACAATTGTTATTTTGCCTAGTGGAGTTAAATACCTCTTGTTCCATTTACTAATTGTGTCTCTTAGCTCTATTATTTTTTCGTTTATATTCACTTTTGTGCATTGTTCTAATTGAGTGTTAAATATAATTCCTAACAATTTAAAATCTGAAGTGGTGTTCAAGCTGAAGTCACTAATTTTAACTCTTTCTTTACATCTTTTTTTCTTTCCTATCCAGACAATTTGAGTCTTATCTTTGTTAACCTCCAATCCAGACATCGACCCATATATTTCTAATGTGTTGAAGGCTGCTTGTAGGGACTGAGTTGTTCCATTTAATATTAAGGTTGTATCATCAGCAAACTGTGCCAGTTTAATCTTGATGTTTCCTATGGTAATACCTTTTATATCTTCATTATGTTTCAATAATAAGGTTAATATTTGACCTGCTATTATAAAAAGAATGGCTGATATTGGGTCACCTTGTCTACATCCCCTCTTTATATCAAACAAATCTGACAGAAAACCACTCTGAATTACTGTTGCCTTTATATTATTATTAAATAATTTGACCCATTGTATAAATGTTTCTGAAAAACCTAAATATTCTAATGTTTTATATATGAAAGACCATGAGATAGAGTCAAAGGCTTTTTCAAAATCAATGAGAACTAACATTCCTGGAATTTGTTTTTCTTCTGTATGCTTCATAATATCATAAACGAGTCTGGTACAATCCCCAATATACCTTCCTGGTACAAATCCACATTGACTGCTATCTATTATGTCATTCAAAAAAGGTTTAATTCTGTTTGCTATAGCAGCTGATGCTAATTTGTACACAACTGAAAGCATAGATAGAGGACGCCAGTTCTTTATATTGTCGCGGGTTTTTCCTTTTTTTGGCAGACAAGTTATAACACATTGTCTAAGAGACAATGGTAGTATCCCTTTATCAAAGCTTGTATTAATAGCATTAGTTATCGGATATTTTACATCCTTCCAAAATACTTTATAGAACTCAGAAGGGAGTCCATCTAATCCAGGTGTTTTGTTATGTTTTGTTTTCTGCAGTGCATTACTTACTTCATCAATTGTTAAATATCCTTCCATTGACTGAGCTTCTGCACTACTAAGTTTATTTGTATTAATTTGGCTTCATAACTTCCATGCATTACATTCATTGAGGTTAGTTTCATGATAACCAAAGAGATTGGAGTAAAAACATTTAATTTCATGCAATATCTCCTTTTGGTTTCGTATGTAGGAGTTATCTTCTCTTTGTAAACATTTGATTGTTTTATTAATATAGTTCCCATGTTCCACAGCACAGAAATACTTAGAAATACTTAGTGGGCCTTTCTCCATCTGTAAACTGGCATGTTAATACATTATATTCAACTATAATTATGAATTTTATATAATGTACTTTATCTTATAAAAATTGTAATGAATGTATTTTATGTCATTGACTTAATTTGTGTTTGATACAAGTGTGAGTTGTTTAATGAGACCAATACTGCCTTGCTACCAATTATCGCCGGATACCAATTACTGCCAGACAAAATTAAAATCAGAGTGTCTTCGGAACCGACCAGGATGGGTCACAATTCTTTTAATTTCAGAACCGTCACGTTCATATTATAACTATTTCATGTGTGGCTGTTGAATTTAAAGCATGCTGTCAATGAAAATAAATAAGGAAACCAGTCTACTTTTCATCTGCAAACGGGATTGATTTCATTAACCTATGAAATAATTTGTTACTGAAACCTCACTTGAGACTTTTTGTCTGCAAAATTTCATTAGGGCGATTTCATTAACCAATGAAATAATTTGTTACTGAAACCTCCCTTGAGACCAAGTATAACAAAGTCTGTATATTTTTCTACTAAATAGCTTCAAAACTAAAGATATTCTAAAATATCATGTTAGAATAGAAATTTTGCGGTTCCCATTTTGTTATGAAAACATAAAATACAGACGTATAAAATATATCAAGGGTGAAGACATTTTTCTTTAAAATGGGTCTTAAAGCAAATAATTTGTGTGCCATTTCCATTGGTGGTTCTGAAAGGGATTGTTTTCCGATCCGTCAGTGACTGTTCTGAAGCCACACTGAATTAAAATAGACATAACTTGACCAAAAATACATCCCAAGTGTAGCAAATGAGGTAGAAGCATTTCAACAATGAATAGAACAGATACCCAATGAAAAGCTTTCAAAATATATGACCATTATTGAAATATGGATGTTTTATTTTCCGGTGGCGATAGTTGGTACCCGGCGATAATTGGTAGCAAGGCAGTAATAATATAGGGCAACTTGTCCCAAAATTTCTGGGGCGAGATGTCCTGTAAGCAAAATTAAATAATGTTAGACAGTCTCACAGCACCTCATACTTTCAAAGCACACATGAATGTTAATGAGGTGCACAAGTCAATGTAAGGTATGGAGGACCCGATGCATAGTAATTTATTTATGTGTCAGGGACCTGATACATAGTCACTTCGAATATGTATTGTTTTGTAGGCCTCATGATTAACTTTGATATTGAATAAATTGAATATACCCTTCTTAAGGCTATTATACAGATTCTTTATACAAGAGTGATATGGGCCGATTTTGTTGGACATGGTTCCACAAGGGGCTGAGTTTGTTACAAAAAGAGGTCGAGTTTGTTTGGCCACAGGGACGAGTTTGCATAAAAACGGGTCAGAGTTGTCCTAGCCGGAGTTTGCAAAATGCCGAGTTGTCTGTGTATATCACTGTGGTACCAAATAAAGCATCTTACCTGTTTATATTTCCAAGCTAGTGCCTTCATCCAAAGAAATAGAACGAAAACAATATCCAAACATTTATGGGTACAGCAATACAGAGATTGTAATCTTCAGTTTGAAAATGCATTACAAGCCATGTACATCATACAAATGCCCAGAAACATATATAACACTCATTCCAAATGTCCTTTACAGTCCAATAGACAGAATCATAATGGCTACACATGCAAACCTGGTGACCCAATCATTTCAGACCCATGAGCATACAATCACCCCCCCCCTCCCCAGCCCCTTGGTCTGCAGGATGCCACAAACAAGGAGACAAACAAGTACATAAAAAATACCATTTTAGAGCAACTTGCCCCTTATCAATGGCTGCAATAACATTCTGTACCCACCCATTGTGGCATCCCAGACATGAAAAGCAAACATTCCAATAATAGAGATCTCCATATCTCCTGTGGAATGAGTGGTGTAGGGGGTCAACTTGTCTCACCACACTGACATAGATAGGTCATGAGGGGGAGCAGGGTGCTATGCCTTTTTACAAGTACAATGGTACAGGGGTAGCACACTCCCTTCTGCCCATTCAAGACCCAAACCAGTCATTGCATCTATCCTTTGTCTATCTGCACTGAGACGCAAACTTTTACCAAGAATTCAATAGTTTCTTCATTACAGTGCCATGCAATACACACTGGATACAAAACCTAATAATAACACAACATTGCCCAGCCCTGATGGCCTTATAAGTCACTGTTGAGTAGAAAGTTCAGTATGACTATAGTGTTACAACATTTTCAATATACATTGTAAAAGTACTTAAAGTAGTACTAGTATCCAATTTATCAAGTGTTGGTGTTATATACACAACTCAAAAGACATCAGATATAATCATGAAAATTAAAATAAGAAAGCCAACACCAGTTCAGCCTGAAGCACATCTCATTTCCTTTTACATTAACCTTAAAAAGACATTCTTTCAAAAGCAATCCATTTATGTCATCTGTATGCATGACTCAGGCATCAGGCTAGTCTCATTTTAGGCCACAAATAGTTGTCTTTCTCATAGTGACATGTAATATAAGGTAAACAGCCTAAACCCCACTGACACACAAGCGCACTAATATATACCTGGTAGGGCAAAAGCCCATTCAGACACAACCCCACTGAGATAAATTGGAAATGATGATAAAACCCAATCATTTTGTACAAAACAATCATTTTGTGTTACAACTTCTTATTGTGACACACCAATAAAGTCATGATACAAATAAGAATCCATGGAGCAGCCGTCACTAGAATGGCTCTGTGGAGAAAAGCCCTCAGGAGAAAACCCCTGAAATTTGGCCTGTGGAGAAAATCGCTCAGCCAATTTTGCAGGTTGTGGAGAAAAGGGTGTGCGGAAAAAATGCATCCCAGAATGCATCCCACCTCCTAGAAAATTGTCTCCTAGAAGGAATGCCTCCTGAATATTTTGTGACTAGGAAAAAATGCCTCCTAAGAAATTAATTTCGCATAACCCAAAGACTTTAAATGTGAACTTGTGGCCAGTTTTTAAAGAATTAAGGGCTCTGATGTTGATCGCTGAAACTAAAATTGTTGGTCATTGTCATGAAATCATATTGAGATAAGCTTATGGATTGCCAATGATTTTCATCCTGTTGAATTCCCCCTTCCTTGTACCAAGTGAAGAACCCCCATGGCACAAAACAGTTTTTGCACTAAAACAATATCATAAATTTTATAAGCTTTTCGGTTCAACAGTTACATACATTTTAGTAATATCCAACATATATTATTTACCTATTCTTTTTATGTACTAGCTCCCCCAACCCCTTTTGTGTTAATAATCTCTCAATGAAACAGATACAATAATCTGGTTATGCTGAAAGAAGCCATTTAGTGTTTATTTGGTAAACTACAAGGGGTACCTGATTGCAATTCACTTTTAAGGTTTCATCTTGAAATGACTTCTGTGATACCTAACAATCTTGTATATTAAGCTGGTAGGTCTATACTTTTATTACCAACATCATAGCTCTGAATGAGTTGACATTTAAAGTCTTTGGGTTATGTGAAAGTTATTTTTAGGAGGCATTTTCTCCATGCCTCACAATAATGCCTCACATGTGCCTTCTTAAAGTTAAATACTACATATAGTATACCAACTGAAAGGAGATTGAGATGTGGGTCAATTTTATTGGGTGCCTTTGTAGTTTCATATATGCTATTGTAATATACTACTGATATCAATACAACTATTACAAAGTCAGTTCACACAGAGATCCAAAATCTTGTAGCATTTCGGTCATGAGTGTTGGTGATATTTGAAGTAACAAACTTGCATATTTGAAGATAGTTTTATAAAACTGTAACACTCATCATGGGTTTGTACAAAATGCACTTTACATTGAGACTCTTCTTTTTGATCTTTCCATCCATTGCATACACCATTCATTTCATTGGAATCACTTTCCCAGTCATTATCATGTACAGAAATTTAAAGTCTTCTGCACAAATAAGGATCCTTCTTTCTTGGCCATTCATACCTTTTTTGCACTGCCCCTAGGGACTGATCTCATAAAAGTTAGGCAAACATAGGTTTGCCTTCTCCATTCCCCTTGTCCCTTTGTGAATAGGGTTAAAAAACAATGACTCACTGATGCTGTAAATAGGGTGCCTTGTACCTTCTGCACCCCCAACAACCCAAGACAAAACAAATACATGTACTAAAGCCAAGCATTGTTTCTGGGTCTCATTAACACAGATTCCCTCATTATTGTGTTTGTGTTAAACACTACTGATTACAAACATATGACACAACTTGCTTTCCATTATGCTGTGAGATGTACCAGTTCCCTTAGCACCACTTATCTGTCTGTTGATTCAGTATTTTGTGTCTGTGGATTTTTCATTTCTTGTTCATATTTTTACTGTGTAAATCATTGCAGTACATTTTCAGAGAATTTATTTCACAGAAAACTTGATCATTATACTGTGGGAAAAAGAGTTTCTTTTACTGGAGATTTTATCATCACATTGTGGAAAGTACAGTGTTTTGCTGCCCCTATTATCATACTGTGGAAGAGGAGTCTTCTGTCAACGAAGATTCCCACAAATGTAAGTACATTCAAACCTTTATCTTTTGAAAATTGCTTCTGAGATTCGTTTGCTCCTGAATTTGCACACAGGCAAACAACTGTTTACAGTTTACAGTTATAATTGATTACCAGATCATTCCCACAAAAACGGTTTCGCCCAAATATTATCCAGATGATTCACACAATTTTTTTTTCTTATAAATAGAAATGCTGCTTATTATTTACATAGTATTCGGCAAGGTTATATAGCAACATTTTACAAGATGAAATCCTCAAAGAAGATCAAATACTTTAAACTCCAGAACTCACGGCAGTAGCACCAACTCATTAATATTCATGAGAAGCTATGAGGTCACAGATTTCAGGTCTTTTTCTAACAATATTTTATAAAATGGAAGCTTCAATGAAGATCAAATACCTTAAACTCAAGAACACACATCAGTAGCACCAATTCATTAATATTCATGAGAAGATATGAGGTCATATATTTCCTGGGATTTTCTAACAATATTTTATAAAATGGAAGCTTCATTTTACAAAACGAAATCCTCAAAGAAGATCAAATACTTTAAACTTTAGAACTCACGGCAGTAGCACCAACTCATTAATATTCATGAGAACATATGAGGTCACACATTTCCCGGAAAACTGACATAAAAAATCAACCAATGAAATTATTTCCCGACATTAGCCAGTAATTTACATATTGGGATGTCCCATGATTTAACCACTGCGTTAAGTCTTTGATCTTTGTCGAGATGTCCATTTTATAAAATATTGTCAGGAAATGACAGGGGAAATCTGTGACCTCATATCTTCTTATGAATATTAATGACTTGGGTGGTATAGCCGTGAGTTCTGTAGTTTAAAGTATTTGATCCTCGTGCAGATGTCAGATGAAAAAATATACTGCTTTCCTAACAACATTTTATTTGTGCGAATCGACTGAAGATTTTTTGGGCGAACGCGTTTTTGTGTGAACGATCTGGTTACCCTTTAATTCAACAGCCACACACCAAATACTTATAATATGAACGTGACGGTTCTGAAATTTAAAGAATTATGACCCCTCCTTGTCGGTTCCGAAGACACTCTGTTCTCTTTAATCATTTATCAAAGACATAAGCCTTTAGTTTTTAACAGTACAATTGACAATTGGAATTAGAGATTACAGTATACAACATTATACTCTGGGATAAGATTCACCAATCATCCTATTAAATGCCTCGGAATTTACATAGGAACAGACTATAAGGCATGCGAAGATTTAAATTGGGGTAAAAAGTTAAAAGAGATTGAGGATTTAACTCTTCAATGGAGAAAGCGAAAGCTCACTTTACAAGGTAAAATTACTGTGATTAATAATCTCCTTATTCCTAAAATGATTTATCCAATGACAGTCCTATATACGCCTCCAGAGGTTACAAAAAGAATTGAAAACATTATTTACGCATTTTTATGGGAAAAATGTCATAGGGTGAAAAAAACAATTGTAACTCAGCAGAATATAAATGGAGGTTTAAACATGATAGACATACAGTCAAAATTGTATGCACTGAAAGCAACATGGATTCCAAAATTTCTAAACAATAGAAATAGAATAGCCAACATTGTTAACATGTATCTAACTTCTATAAATTTGAATATGTCACTAATCTTGAGAACAACATTTCGTAAAAGTGATTCCTTTGATATTATTAAAAAGATACCAATGTTCTATCAGCAAATCTTTATCTCCCTTAATGAATGTAAGACTATAAAACCAATAAACAATCTATCTAATTTTGAATTTTTGACACAACCTTTATGGGGAAACGAATATTTCAAATTTAAAAATAAACATTTATACTACAGAAATTGGATTGAGAGTAATATAATTTTTATCAAGGATCTATTTGACAAAAATGGTTTCTTTATTAGCGAAGAAAACCTATTAATTAAATTGAAAAACAAACAAAATTGGATGACAGAATATTTAACACTTAAAAAAACTAGAAATAGGCCGCCCTGTTGATAGTAGATGCGAATAGAAACAGGATAGCATAGAAGAACACACATTATCATGTGTAATGTCCACCCATGAACCTTTTGCCCAAATTGTACAGTAGTCTTACAAGACCCTGTTTCATTTGTAAAATATATCAATGATGCTTAAATATTTGATAGTGTAGATGTAATTTATTTCCGCTTCATGCCTTTTTGCATTGGTTGGGTTGAAAATTTTGACGAAATCACTCTATCTTGCACGGTTAAGAAGATAGAAGCCAATTCCTGTTTTTCTATTTTTGGCAAAAATTTGAAAATTCAAAATGGCCGCCATTATTGGGAAAAGGAAATTTTTTTGAAAATTGCCAAGAGTACATTTCTTAGATACCCTATGGGTCGAAAATTTCAACAAAATAACTCTATTTTGCACGGTTAAGGCCAGTTTGTGTTTTTCCATGTTGGGCAAAAATTCGAAAATTCAAAAGGGCTGCCATTTTTGGGGAGGGGAAAATTTTTTGAAAATTGCAAATATTACATTCCTTAGATACCCTGTGGGTCGAAAATTTCGACGAAATCGCTCTATCTGGCACAGTTAAGGAGATAGAAGCAAATTTGTGTTTTGCCATTTTTTGCAAAAATTCGAAAATTCAAAATGGCCGCCATTTTTGGGGAGGGGAAAATTTTTGGAAAATTGCAAAGATTGCATTCCTTAGATACCCTGTGGGTCGAAAATTTCGACGAAATCGCTCTATCTCGCACGGTTAAGGAGATAGAAGCAAATTTGTGTTTTGCCATTTTTGGCAAAAATTCGAAAATTCAAAATGGCCGCCATTTTTGGGGAGGGGAAAATTTTTGGAAAATTGCAAAGATTGCATTCCTTAGATACCCTGTGGGTCGAAAATTTCGACGAAATCGCTCTATCTCGCACGGTTAAGGAGATAGAAGCAAATTTGTGTTTTGCCATTTTGGGCAAAAATTCGAAAATTCAAAATGGTCGCCATTTTTGGGGAGGGGAAAATTTTTTGAAAATTGCAAAGATTGCATTCCTTAGATACCCTGTGGGTCGAAAATTTCGACGAAATCGCTCTATCTCGCACGGTTAAGGAGATAGAAGCAAATTTGTGTTTTGCCATTTTTGGCAAAAATTCGAAAATTCAAAATGGCCGCCATTTTTGGGGAGGGGAAATTTTTTTGAAAATTGCAAATATTACATTCCTTAGATACCCTGTGGGTCGAAAATTTCGACGAAATCGCTCTATCTCGCACGGTTAAGGAGATAGAAGCAAATTTGTGTTTTGCCATTTTTGGCAAAAATTCGAAAATTCAAAATGGCCGCCATTTTTGGGGAGGGGAAAATTTTTGGAAAATTGCAAATATTACATTCCTTAGATACCCTGTGGGTCGAAAATTTCGACGAAATCGCTCTATCTCGCACGGTTAAGGAGATAGAAGCAAATTTGTGTTTTGCCATTTTTGGCAAAAATTCGAAAATTCAAAATGGCCGCCATTTTTGGGGAGGGGAAAATTTTTTTGAAAATTGCAAATATTACATTCCTTAGATACCCTGTGGGTCGAAAATTTCGACGAAATCGCTCTATCTCGCACGGTTAAGGAGATAGAAGCAAATTTGTGTTTTGCCATTTTTGGCAAAAATTCGAAAATTCAAAATGGCCGCCATTTTTGGGGAGGGGAAAATTTTTGGAAAATTGCAAAGATTGCATTCCTTAGATACCCTGTGGGTCGAAAATTTCGACGAAATCGCTCTATCTCGCACGGTTAAGGAGATAGAAGCAAATTTGTGTTTTGCCATTTTTGGCAAAAATTCGAAAATTCAAAATGGCCGCCATTTTTGGGGAGGGGAAAATTTTTTGAAAATTGCAAATATTACATTCCTTAGATACCCTGTGGGTCGAAAATTTCGACGAAATCGCTCTATCTCGCACGGTTAAGGAGATAGAAGCAAATTTGTGTTTTGCCATTTTTGGCAAAAATTCGAAAATTCAAAATGGCCGCCATTTTTGGGGAGGGGAAAATATTTTGAAAATTGCAAAGATTGCATTGCTTAGATACCCTGTGTGTCGAAAATTTTGCCGAAATCGCTCTATCTCGCACGGTTAAGGAGATAGAAGCAAATTAGTGTTTTGCCATTTTTGGCAAAAATTCGAAAATTCAAAATGGCCGCCATTTTTGGGGAGGGGAAAATTTTTGGAAAATTGCAAAGATTGCATTCCTTAGATCCCCTGTGGGTCGAAAATTTTGCCGAAATCGCTCTATCTCGCACGGTTAAGGAGATAGAAGCAAATTTGTGTTTTGCCATTTTTGGCAAAAATTCGAAAATTCAAAATGGCCGCCATTTTTGGGGAGGGGAAATTTTTTTGAAAATTGCAAATATTACATTCCTTAGATACCCTGTGGGTCGAAAATTTCGACGAAATCGCTCTATCTCGCACGGTTAAGGAGATAGAAGCAAATTTGTGTTTTGCCATTTTTGGCAAAAATTCGAAAATTCAAAATGGCCGCCATTTTTGGGGAGGGGAAAATTTTTTGAAAATTGCAAATATTACATTCCTTAGATACCCTGTGGGTCGAAAATTTCGACGAAATCGCTCTATCTCGCACGGTTAAGGAGATAGAAGCAAATTTGTGTTTTGCCATTTTTGGCAAAAATTCGAAAATTCAAAATGGCCGCCATTTTTGGGGAGGGGAAAATTTTTGGAAAATTGCAAATATTACATTCCTTAGATACCCTGTGGGTCGAAAATTTCGACGAAATCGCTCTATCTCGCACGGTTAAGGAGATAGAAGCAAATTTGTGTTTTGCCATTTTTGGCAAAAATTCGAAAATTCAAAATGGCCGCCATTTTTGGGGAGGGGAAAATATTTTGAAAATTGCAAAGATTGCATTGCTTAGATACCCTGTGCGTCGAAAATTTTGCCGAAATCGCTCTATCTCGCACAGTTAAGGAGATAGAAGCAAATTAGTGTTTTGCCATTTTTGGCAAAAATTCGAAAATTCAAAATGGCCGCCATTTTTGGGGAGGGGAAAATTTTTTGAAAATTGCAAAGATTGCATTCCTTAGATCCCCTGTGGGTCGAAAATTTTGCCGAAATCGCTCTATCTCGCACGGTTAAGGAGATAGAAGCAAATTTGTGTTTTGCCATTTTTGGCAAAAATTCGAAAATTCAAAATGGCCGCCATTTTTGGGGAGGGGAAATTTTTTTGAAAATTGCAAATATTACATTCCTTAGATACCCTGTGGGTCGAAAATTTCGACGAAATCGCTCTATCTCGCACGGTTAAGGAGATAGAAGCAAATTTGTGTTTTGCCATTTTTGGCAAAAATTCGAAAATTCAAAATGGCCGCCATTTTTGGGGAGGGGAAAATTTTTTGAAAATTGCAAAGAGTACACTCCTCAGATACCCTGCGGGTCGAAAATTTTGCCGAAATCGCTCTATCTCGCACGGTTAAGGAGATAGAAGCAAATTACTCAAAAGTAGTACTGAAAATACACAATGAAGTACCTAAATGGCTATTACTCATGTACTGACAAAGCTATCAGTCCCAAATGCAATACCAAGCGAGCTATGGACATAACAATCTTGTATTCAAAATTGTAGTAAAATATCTTTAATTATTTTGGCTTAAATGCACGGAAACCAATGGGTACTGAAAATAGCTGTACTTAAGTATTACTCAGTAAGCAAAAGAGGTACAACAGCCAAAAGCAATCCCAAGCAAGCTACTGACCCAATAAGCCTGCATACCAAATTTGGTGACAATAGCTCTAATACTTTTCCTTTAAATGAGCGGAAACCATGCGTGACGCCGGACATCGGACGCCGGACGCCGGACGCCGGACATCGGACATCGGACATCGGACATCGGACGGCGAAAAAAGCAAAAATAATATATCCACCCCCCAGGGGGGTGGACATAATAATCAATAAACTAGCAAAACACAAATTTAATACCAAACAGGGCCAATTCATACAAACGTCTGCCTGTATGAAAACTAATTTCTGGGCAAAAGGAAATCTAATTCATCCAAAAAATATTAAAACAAAAGAAATTTATAATATTCTACTAAGTAAAAAATATGAAAAACCCTATGTTGAAAACATGTGGGAAAAACGACTTACAAACGAAGTTAATAATATTAACTGGGCAGAGGTGTATACCCAAAATTTTAAGTGTTTGAAATATAGTAAATTTACAGAGTTTAAGTTTAAAATTATACATAATGTTCTTCCATGTGGAAAGCAATTATGCCGTTGGAATAACAATTATAGTGGATTATGTGTTTATTGTGGTGAAGTGGAAAATATAACTCACCTTCTTTATGAGTGTTCTAGAATTAAAAATATTTGGCGTGTAGTCAGCAATTGTATGAAAACTAATATATTGTTAAAACATATTATAATTGGTTTTCAATTTAACAATGAAAACTATGTTTTGCAAAATAAAATTATTTGTATTGTAATAATATCCTATGCTATTTATAGTGTATGGTGTAAGTGCAATATAAACAATAAAAATTATAAAAATACTGATGTCAAAAGTAACATTAAGCAACAATTATCTTTTTATCTAGAGGTTTTTAAAAGCATCTTTGATAATCCAAGAAAGGAACACTTAAAATGTCTAGGAGAATGTATACTCTATCACTTGATTTGATCATTAATTTATTCAATGTGTATACATAATATGTGCTTGAATGTTTTAAAATATATAAAATGCATATATGTGTGGCCAAAAATATATAGATATTTTTCAGTTGATTTCTTATAAAGCATGCACACAAACCAGAGCATAAAAAATGAAAATGATTTTAGTGGATGGTATCTGTATTTGTACTAATCTCTCATTGTTTTCAATGTCACATCATACTGTGTATGATATGTTTGTTAGCAGTCTGATGGTGGGTTTGCTACCCTAGCCCACCCAGATGAAGCAGTTATTGTGAAAAAAGGGTAAATAAAATTATTTTGTAGCAAAAAAAAAAAAAAAAAAAAAAAAAATACAACATTTTGGATAGTAATTAGAAATCTTGAAACTAGCTTCTGATTATTCCCGAAGGGTCATCTCTTTGATTAGCAGGTTCAACAGAAAAAAGACTATAGATTTCAATTACAAATGTCACAATATAAGAGGCATTCTCTTTTATCAATCATCGAAGATGTAAGACATAAGCCCTACACTATTAACTGTTAAACAGTTTGAGGCTTAGGTGCAGGTTTGGAATCATTGCCTTTCATGATTCATCAAATACACAACAAATAAGTCTTACACAACACTATTAACTGTTCAATGTTCAACCCTGAGTAGCCAAATTCCTTCTGATCCTTTATCATATAAAGCCTGAGTACTTCCAACCCTGAGTAGGTCTTAGCCTTTTAATTATTATTTATAAAAGTTCACAGGAAAAAAGTGGAATAAACTTTTGGATTATTTATAAACTATTTAAGAAAATGAAGTATTTATGAAGTATATATATATGAATCCTACACTATCCCTATAGTTAATTCAATAGGTTTTTTTTATTATTGATAAACTACTTCAGAATATAAAGTAATTATGGAGTTTACTTATATCAAAATAAAATACAAACAGTTCTTTTTACCATTTTTCTATACTACTGAATTTTTAGGTTTTTGGGCTTTTCTCCACAGTCTCAGAGATTAGTGTAGGGCTTTTCAATAGGTGTTTTATCTTTTTCTTATACTACTGTATTTTCAGGGTTGTAGGGCTTTTCTCCACAGTCTAAGAAACTAGTGTAGGGCTTTTCCCCACGGTTTGCAAAAATGGTGTAGGGCTTTTCTCCACGGGCGTCAAAAAATGTAGGGCTTTTCTCCTATAGGTCTCTTCTCCCTAGGAATTTTCTCCGTACACCGCCCACAGGACATCTGCCCACAGAGCCCTCTGCCCACAGGGACATTTGCCCACATCAAATGTTATGGAGAGGACATCTGCCCACAAAGATTTCTTGTTTTTTATTATATTACATAATCAACCTCCACTTAATATAATGACAATAAAAAAATTTCTTTTATTCTTCAAATAACCTTCAAATCCACTTGTGGTTAGTATATTGACATTAAGACAATGCGATTACTAATTTTAAACAATACTGCAACACAAGTCCACTGCATTCAATGATTTGTTGTCAATGCTTTAATTGTACTTAAGTGTCATAGTGGCTGAAAAAGGATGCTAAAAACCGAAAACCAACTGTTGATTTAAGGATGTTTAACTTTCGTAAAATACATTTCATATTTCGGTTCTTTTAAAACTGAAAATTTTAAAACTGAAAACTTATATTTGTACCAGGTTAAATTTATTATTGTGGGCAGATGTCCTCCCATGACATTTGCTGTGGACAGATGTCCCTGTGTGCAGAGGTCCTGTAGGCAGAAAGCTGTGTGGGCAGACGTCCTGTGAGCAGATGTCCCAGATTCAGACATTCAGTATGGTGCACAGGCAAAATGTCAGTGGACCAAACACTGGTGGACAAAATACCCGTCACATTGGCAAAGGTGGGCAAATGCAGGTACCTTTTGTGGCACAGTGGACAAAATATCACTCTGTTATCAAACATTACAGATACCCCATAACAAAGAATTGTTTTCACAGTTACTCCCTCATGATATGACATAAAAAGTATATTTTCATAGAAAAAGAGTATAATAGGTCAATTACCACAGTATGGCATGCAAAAATGTGTTTTTATACAAGAATGGAGTACATCTTGGGGAAAAATATGACATGGAAAATGTGTCTTACTACAAATACAGTACACTAATTCCAGGGAAACAAATGTCAATATGTAACACATTAAAAGTAGCAAAAACATGTAAAGACATACAAGCACTGTTACACTTTAAGAGATATTGTTTACAGATGTATCAGATATATTCTTTAAAATATTTGGATAGAACATTTCACTGAAAACCCTGCCAGGTATTAGTAATGAAGGCCCACTGACATGCATGAGCAGGAATCCTCTCTTTTGTTCTCCCAAACCCCAGTGAATACCACCCCTTTGTAGAAAACCCATTATTATTCCTTCAATAAAATCTGCCCACAAAAGGATTGCAGGGGATCTTTATTTATTACATTTTGAATTTCGTCCAAACCCACATTACATTTCAAGCACAAGAAATTTTTCATGTGTTACATATTCACATGCCTTTATCCTAGAAGGAGTGAATTTGTAGTGAAACGCATTTCCCATGTCATATTTTTCCCAAGATATACTTCACTATTCCGTACAAACCACTTGCATGCCATACTGTAAGTCACATAATGTACTTTATCCATAAAAATATACTTCTCATGTCATACTGTGAAGGAATAGTAAAACTTTAATCTTTTTATGAAGTACCTCTAATGTTTGGAACAGGTGGGCATTTTGTCCACCCTGCCACAAAAGCGACTGGCATTGTCTGCATCCTTGCAAATTTGACCCGCGTTTTCTCCACCGGCGTTTCCTCCGGGATTCTAAAAGTATAGACCTACCAACCTCCAACGAGATGATAAGTATTTGTCTTCAAAGTCATTTCGAGATCAAACGTTAAACCTCAATTGCAGTCAGGTCCCCCTTTTAGTTTTCCAAATAAGCGCTACATAGGTTTTTGCTAGAACCCTCTCTATTTTGGGAAAAGCATTACTAATATGTAACCGCTGAACCAGGAAGCTTATAAATTCTGTTCTCTGCTTTTTTGGTATCTGCTTGGTCAATTTATAATGTTGATGTTATTGCACAAACTTCTTTGTAACATTACTGTACCATGGGTATTCTTCACTTGGTAGAGAAAAGGGGGCAGTTGAAGACGGGGCAATCATAGGCATATTTTTTCTGGTTTCATGACAATGTGCTGAAATCCAGTTTTATCAATCAACATCACAGCCCTAAATTCTTCTTTAAAAACTGCCCGAGTTCACATTTAAAGTCTTTGGGTTGTGTGAAATCTATGCAGAGGGGCCATTTCTTGTGAATGCAGCACAAAACGCCGGCGGACGAAATGGCGGTCAAATTTGCAGGGGCGGAGAAAACTTGGGTCAGTTTTGTGGCAGTGTGGACAAAAAACTGGTCTATTCCAAACATTAGAATTATTTCATGAAACGATTTTTATACCTTTATTCCACCGTAATATGACATGAACAATTTATTTGAATGCACAAGAGCATATTTTGTCACTTTTACTATGGCATACAAAAAAAAACCATTTTTTATATAAAATAATGAAATATATCTTGGAAAGAATATGACATACAAAATGTTAAAAATGTGCTTTAATAGAAACAGAGTACGCTACTCCCAGGAAATAATATGTCAATATGTAGCACATTAAAAATGTCTTGGGTTTCACATTTACTGTTTGAACCAAATTTTGAAAAACTTTAGAATGTATTTATAAAAACAATAAATAACAAATAAAGATTCCCTCCCATTCTTTTGTGGGCAGAATTATTCAAGGATTAGGAATGGGTTTGTGCGAATGGGGTCAACCTTGTGACACATGTTTATCTGTTTCACTAAGCGATTTACATGTTTCTGTTTAATTAGGCATTAAAACTTGCAGGTTAAAAGAATAGTTTTATAACCAAACAGTCTGTTACAATGGCATATCCATAATATGCCATTTCTAAGTGAAGTGGTTGAAGTGTCATAGGTATCTTTCTTTGCAGCCCCTTTCACTGCAAAAAACCAAAGGGGATTAACTGTGAAACAATACAGGGGATTCCAGAGAACACAGACAACAGCTTGAAATAAGTCCATAGAAAGGAGTAAATATAAATGTACACTCTCAGTAAAAGGCCCACCTGGGGCCAAGTAGTAATCATGGTTCTATTATAAGTAATGTGCCATTCATGTGTACTTACAGATAGCGACACAGACCACTCTGCATCCTAATAGAAAGTGAGCCTCAAGAAATTACTGGATACATCGTGCCTTTCAACACACACTCCAGATGCCATCTCCAAAGAGAGTCACCGGAGATTGTCAGTGAGACGAGTAGCGAGGACTCATGTTAGACCTTGGGGAGTGGGACTATTGGGATATTCCATTTATCCAGACTTATGTACATTTCATGTATAAAGTGTTGTTACTTAAAAGTACCATGGTGTACAAGTGTTTAAAGAAACATTGCCATTAAGACCAAAAAATAAATAAAAATAACAGAAAACAAACATTGCCTTTCAATGATGATGTCTTATATGCTTCTCATGAAAGACACTGTCATTTTGTCATGCCTGTGTTGCTGGTTATGTCTACTTGTGTATTCCATGGATTATAGCATTGACAAGATTTTAAACACACATTGTCTTACCAATTATAATGCATTACATGCTCATCATGAAAGGCAATATGTCACTTTCGCATGCCTTTCTTGGTAAATTGATTCAGTGTAGCTGTATACAGAACTATGATCGAAGAAGATCTTGTTCATTTACATATAAAAACATCTTTCAAACGACAGGTCAGTCACTTACTTTTCATGTTTCTGCATAGGATCACTATAGCAGAGAGACTTATGACTGAAAATCTAATAAAAAGGCATCTGTAATTTTCTTTTCTGCTCAACACTTACATCTGTCATTGGAGGCTTAACAAATGTAACAATGCGACATGGTGATTGCTACACTTCAATGACGTCTGTTTCCATACATTGTTCCATGGTAACACTTGCAGGTTGTACATGTTGTAACCTGTGCGGATGTCACATGCCAGCAAGTTTAATGCCGACGATGCTGGCAAAAACATTTAATGCTGGCAATGGTGGTGAAAAGATGTAAAATACTAACAATGGTGGTATGAAACTTTAATGCTGACAATGCGGGCGATGCCTGTGAAAATGGTTTATGCCGATAATGCTGGCAATGCCAGCCAAAATATGTAATGCTGGTAATTGTGGTGACAAATAGGTGAAATGCTGGCGATGGTGGTGAAAATATGTTTAATACTGACAATGCTGGCGAAAATATGTTTAATGTTGGCGATGGTGGCGAAAATATGTTTAATGCTGACAATGCTGGCAATGCTGGCGAAAATATATTTAATGCTGACAATGCTGGCGATGGTGGCGAAAATATGTTTAATGCTGGCGATGGTGGCAAAAATGTGTTTAATGCTGACAATGCCAGCGATGGTGGCGAAAATATGTTTAATGCTGACAATGCTGGCGAAAATATGTTTAATGCTGGCGATGGTGGCGAAAATATATTTAATGCTGGCGATGGTGGCGAAAATATATTTAATGCTGACAATGCTGGCAATGGTGGCGAAAATATGTTTAATGCTGGCGATGGTGGCAAAAATGTGTTAATGCTGACAATGCCGGCGATGGTGGCGAAAATATGTTTAATGCTGACAATGCTGGCGATGGTTGCGAAAATATGTTTAATGCTAACAATGCTGGCGATGGTGGCTAAAATATGTTTAATGATGACAATGCTGGCAATGGTGGCGAAAATATATTTAATGCTGGCGATGGTGGCGAAAATATGTTTAATGCTGGCAATGGTGGCTAGAATATGTTTAATGCTGGTGATGGTGGCAAAAATATGTTTAATGATGACAATGCTGGCAATGGTGGCGAAAATATATTTAATGCTGGCGATGGTGGCGAAAATATGTTTAATGCTCCCCTACTTGAAGGGAGGTTCTTATTGTCTCTGGGGTTTTCATCTTGAACGTCCCTGTGTTTAAAAAGGTGTTCAAGGTGTTCAGGTCTAGGATCGGTCTCCACCGGTTGTTGGGTTTGGGCACCAAAAATAGCCGGTTGTAAAACACCAGTGAGTTTGGATTTTCCACCGGTTCGACTGCATTTTTGTTTATCAGCTGATACAGTGCCTCTAAAAGGAAGGACTGTTTGGTTGGATTGTGGTAGTTGCTTATTACAGTCGGTGACCTTGTCAAGTGGGGTCTGAACCGGAAGGGGAGCGTGTAACCCTCCCTCAGAATGTTTACCACTTTTGGACTTGAACCCAGGGTTTCCCATTTCTCCCAACACTGCTGTAACCTGGCCCCTACAGGAGGATCTATAACAGCATGTTGGGCATTGGTGACAAGATTTACAGAACTCAAGTGACCTACACAAAAAACATTTTTGACATATTTTATTTTTGTGTACAATTGACATGCATTGGGATTTACGCCTTTCCTTTGTGGCAACCCGGTGACAATAGGAACACTTGCAACACAAGAGTCTACATTTAAAGTCACTTTGCTGTTCTTCTGGTCTGTCACTGGTGGTGGGTTCAAACCCTCCCATCTTGTCGGATACAATTACAGAGTCCTTCAATCCGACCACAATTGAAACACAATAATTGTCATTTATGCTTCTTAAATCCTTTGGCCGGCTCTTGGTTGAAGTTTGAGGCTTTACCTCCACCTTTCTGACCAGTTTGCTGGTCTCTGATTTTTTTCCAAGCCGGTGTAGTGGGCTTCCGGTCTGGCTGGTGTGATGGTCTGGTACTGGAGGGAACGTACGGATGAAAACGTCCGGGTTTCCTCTGCATGGTGCGCTGCATAGCTTGGGAAATTGACATGTTAAAGGTCACCAGATATTCAAGCTCTTCAACAGCCTACTGCGTTCTTTCAGCACTCTTGCCCTTTGATGAATCTGACCGGAGAGACTTCAGCTGGGTAACCATGGAATCCTGTACTTTAGTTAGGCATCTAGATAAACCAGCAGTGTGATTACACATCACGGATTGCTCCCTGAACGCCTTCTCCCACCTTCTAAGGGTATCCTGGCTGAACGTACGGGAAGCTGGAGCAGAAGGTAAACTTCTTCTTGCGACCCTAGAGAACATGCTATTCAGCTTTGCCGGTTCCGGAGACCAGTGGAATACAGCCTGGGTAGACCCGTCTCCCTTCTTAACTGCTTGCATATCATACCACTTGGAAGAGCGGGGAGTCCTTACAAACTGGTCACGTAGCAGTCCACTGGTTTCAGAATTTCTAGAAGGATAACCTTCAGCAATAGTTACATTCAGTTTCTCCAGTTTTTTGCAGAGCCATTCATCGACCGGCAATTTAACTGACACTTTACCGGTAGTCTTCACTCTGGAACCGACAAAAGGGTTATCATCCATAGAGGCAGCTGAGTTGTCATAATCCGGGATGTGATGCCAGCTCATGAAACTTCTCACCCCTCTAATAGTTTCCCTGTAACTGGCGTCTTCAGAGAGGTCCTGATCTGTAGCCGTGTCCGGTAAATCACGCTGGCAGTGAACACTAGCCGGTGATGCCGGTTCCCCATCCAACTCAGCCTCACTATCAGATTCCCTAGCAACCTCAGAGTTCTGGCCAATGGGAGGCGACTGGTTATGCACCGTAGTTTCAGTACCGGCAGGCAGAACCTCAGGACCCGCACCAGGAGCATGTGTAGGCTGGG
This sequence comes from Sabellastarte sp. h YS-2021, assembly GCA_964017235.1. NCBI lineage: Eukaryota > Metazoa > Annelida > Polychaeta > Sabellida > Sabellidae > Sabellastarte > Sabellastarte sp. h YS-2021. Next base: position 121,046,531 of record OZ024930.1, on the reverse strand, counting down.
TGGCCGTCCCTGCACCGGGAACCAGTAAAGGTTGGGTGGCTAACACTTCAGAGGTACCGGGGCCCTGAACAGGGTGGGTAGCACTCTCAACTCCATCTCTCCCAGCTTCAGTACCGGGAACCCCCAGTGGAGGTTGGGTAGCCGTCAACTGCGTAGCAACGTCACCAGTGCCCTCAGAAGACATAACACTTGTAGAAGCACCCGGATCAAAGAAAGGGTGTTCTCTGGGCACCACAGAGGCAGAGGTCACCGGTCTCACCGGAACAGCAAAGGACTGGTTTACCAGCATAGCTTCTAGACGTAAAAATCTCTCACTCCACTTGTCATCAAGGGACTTGAGGTCGTCTGAAGTAGGTTTGTTGCTGTGTTTCCGTTTACTAGACCTTGGGGAGCCATCAGAACGCTTCTTCTTGTGTTTCGGAGTAGAATCAACAGAGGGCGACTTGTCACAGCTAACCCGTCCCAACAGTGTAACTTCTGAAGGGTCCACTAGAGTGGGGTTCGTGCTTGCATTACCTTCAGTCTTCTTCTGCTCAGAGCGTTCCTTCCTTGCCTTGTAAGTCGGAGTTGCTAACTGATGGATCTGCGCAGGCGTAAACGCCTTACAGATCTGGCAATCCAGCTTTTTTACACAGGGGTCGTCTCCCACCCCCTTGTCACGACAACGCGCGCATTTCTGATGGTTGTCGAAAAGGGTCATAACGTGCCCGCAAGAACCTCGTTTCTGTCCAGGAGACGACATAATGATCAGTAAGGTTGTAGAAATACTCCGTACTAATAAAAAACACGAAACTTGGAAGAGTTCGTTGTAAAACTTCAAAAACGTATCTCTGAAGAAAAACTTCTGCACACTCTTTCGCGCCAAACGAAAAAGATGCTATGACGTCAAGAGGTGTAAACAGGAAATGAAGTACGATGTGCCACCTGGCGAATGCACACTCTGTGACCGGTCCTGCCAGTAGTATATACAGGACGTCTTTTTCTGACGTTTGGCGGGACCGGTCGCGCCGACCGGTAAAGCAATTGTCCATTGGATAGGATGTATTAACGCAATAAATTGCAAATTTAATAAGTAAATTAACTTTTTATACGTTAATACCCTATCCAATGGACAATTGCTTTACCAGTCGGCGCGACCGGTCTCGCCAAACGCCAGAAAAAGACGTCCTGTATATAATACCAGCAGGACCGGCCAGTAGTGTGCAGTACTTGCTTCCTGTCCAGACAGAGTGACGTCAGTTCATCTTTTTCGTTGTCTAAACAGATTTAGACCCCTAGTAAGCTGGTAGCGGGGTTGGTTGGGTGGGCCTTGCCTGTCCATTGGATAGGGTATTAACTAATAAAAATTTAATTTACTTATTAAATTTGCAATTTTATTGCGTTAATACATCCTATCCAATGGACAATTGCTGAATAACTACCGCTTGGTCGGAGGGTAAGTTACTAGGGACTTAGGTGAACTCATAAATGATAAGAAAATTCCCTCTGGCCTAGGTTAACTTTTCAGTCAGGAACCTGTAGGCCTTTGGTCGGATACCAGTGCCCGGTTGCCGGGGGGTATACCGACGTTGCCCCCCCCCCCCTTTTAACAGACCTGCTCTGAGGTAGGGGAAGAGAGGGATGAGTCCAGTCCCAGAAGGCAATAACCTCCCAAAGGAAGGAATGTAGTTAGCTCCAAGAACTATCAACACTACATATATACAAATCTCAAAATAAGGGCTAATTGTGGATCTGCTGAGCAGCCACAACTAGGCCCAAATGAAGGGTCTCTGAAACAGCCCAAGCCACATCCTTCAAATAGAACTGTGTGAAGGTGTTGTTACTTCAGTGGCCGGCTGAAAAATTGTTCTAAGGAGACTCCCAACTGGAATGCCCTAGAAGCAGCAAGAGGCCCTGACAACATGGGCTTTAACCTGATGTAGGGTCAGGGCCTCCCGATCAGACAGCTCATAACGTAGGATCACAGTTGCTTGATCCATGAGGAGATGGAGGCAGGTGAGATGTCTTGTCAAAACCTTTCTAAAGGGAGAAGACGAACTCATTGTTCTGTTTGAGATCCTGTCCCAAAAAGTAGCACAGTACTCTGAACAGACACAGGACCTATCAGCCTTGTGGGAGTGATCCAGAGTTAGGGCCAGGGTTGGTATAACCACTGGGGCCAAACTGTCCAGACTCTCCTTGGCCAGCTGGTTCTTGGAAAAAAAGGCTGGGTGCTGGGTACAAAGACCCCTTGCAACAGTCTGACTGGTGTCTGATGTGTTTCTTTACTAAGCATGAATCTCACTCCTGTTTTGGCAGAATCCAGGGTCAAGAGGAAAAACAGTCTTGAAGCTCAATGCTTCAAAGAGGCCTCTTTAAGGGGTTCTAATGGAGCCTTGCCAATTGGTGCAACACCAGGGGGAGGTTCCAGGAGGGGATGCCCCTCCAACCCGTAGGTCTGTCTCTGTAAACTGTCCCGAAAGATGAGCAAGATTCTCATTGTGATGAATTGATTGGTGAATTACCCAGTTGTCAGCAATGACTGATCTGGTTGATCCTCTTTGAGGTGCCTCAATTCCTACTGCCACTGCCTTAGAGGAAACCCTGCTCCTTGATTGCAGAGGCTCTAGGAGCAATGCATGCAGATCTAATTTTGACAGATTCCTGTGAGGAGTCTGATTAAATGGTTGAGAGAGCAGGTTGGACAGGTACCAAGGAATCGGACTTGACATGAACAAGGGATCCCGGAACCAGGCATGTTGGGCCACTTGGAGAAATCAGAATGGTTTCCCTGCATGGGCAGTCCTGCAACTTCTCCACCCCTTGGGAAGGCATATGGGTCCAGATCGTCCCATGGCAGACCGATTGTATCATTGTCCATATTGGGGGATCGATCACCAGTGATGAAAGTTGAGACAGTTGTTGAGCCAGGTGGCAACAAACAGGCCCACTTAGCCTTGGTGCCACCAGAAGCATATTGTTTGGAAAAACTGACAGGAGGGACCATTTTGTCTGCTCTGTTCAGTTGCGTGACACTGGATAGCTTGTGTGCTATGACATTCAGCCGCCTGGAATGTGTCAGGCTAGTCACCTGTTTCCTGGAAAACCAGGTCAGGATTCTCCACAGAAGGGCACAAAGAGGGCCTGACTTCATCCCCCTTCTCCCTTCATACAGGTAACCACTGTTGTCTTGTCTGTAGACATAACAGCAATATTGTTCAACAAGAGGTCTTGGAATTCTTAAGGGGCCAAATGACCATCTTAGTTCCAGATAGTAAAAGTGTAACTTGCTTCTGGAAGGGACCATGGTTCCCCTTGCAGTGTGTTCTCCTAAGTGAGAACCCCACCCTTCGTGATGCATCTGTAAGGATTGAAAGCATATATAGCGGGTGTAATGGTTGACCCTGAAGCACCTGGTCTTCCTGCAGCCACCATTTAAGATGGGGGCGGAGGGAACTGGAGTCACCTTTCTAGTGATTCTGGCACCCCCCAGCTGTACTTCTAGTGCCACTTAATCAGCCTCATGTGGAGGTGAGCTAGGTGCACTTGCTTCTCTGTGACTGCCAGTAACCCTATCAGGGCTAGCCCCTGGGCATGAATGTCCGAGGAGAAGCTTCTGGATAAGCATTCAAGGTCTACCAACGCTCTAGGGTGGGTATGACCTTACGCTCTTCCGAGCTAACTGGAAGCCTACTAAGTCGAAGACTTGCTTGAGGTCCAGTTCCAATTTTTCATGTTTACCATTCAAGCTTACTCTTGACACTGGGCTCCTTTAGAGAATGTGTATGCTGGAGACAGACTTGGTGGGAACTGGCTTGACCAACCAGTCGGACTGGTGGGTTGTGGTACTCTGTAATGCCATAGTTAGACCTCCTTCGCCACCACCGAGAGAAGACTCCCATTGTACTGTGTACAGACCCAGGGGAGTGACTGAACTGGTGGGGAAGACCCTGGACATGAAAAACTCTGGTACTTCCTTGTTGGTGGAAAGCGGTGAGGGAATAGGGAACCTTGAAGTTATCCACTCCCCTGCTGAAGAGAGGTTAATATAGTTCTTAAAGTTTCCCAAACTGAATTACTCAGGGTACTGGGCCACTTCTCCAACCTGGAGATCTGGCCAAGCCGGTCATCTCCGGAAGGTGAGGGTGTAGCCTTCCTGGGAGATTTCTTTCGAACTTCGGCTAGCCCCTAGGACGGCCCAAGTTTTGAGGAGGCATAGTTAGCCAAAATAGAGTCAACACTGGTAACAGACTAGACCTCACTCATCCCCATAGCCATTTATAACATCGGTGACCCCTGGTCAGATGAACAGATATTTTACCCACTGCTTGAGTTTTGAAACTGGCAAAACGGGTTATAATCTTGAGGGGAAGGCTGAGCTTACCAACTCAGAACCCCTTGAAGGCAGCTGACACTGGTCACAGGTTGAGTACAAGACAAACTGGATGGCCAGTCTACAAGGTGTGAGGTCTGATAAGGGGAGGTTGACTGGTAGTGGACAATTCCTGCTCGACAGTCTCCCTCTTATCTATAGCCACTGTCTGATAGCTTGACAGGCATTTGACTGGGACCAGTGACTGGTCAAAGAATTCCTCTGTAACCAGTTCCTTAGGCTGCCACTGGTTGGCCTAAACAGCTGTTTGGGCCTTTAAGGAACTTCTGCTGGTCTGTTAGTCAGTCCTGGAGACCTGCCCAGTACCAGGCCTTAAACGGTTATACGCGAGGCAATGCTCTGTAACCGGTTCCTGGTGGCTCCACAGTTCTGCATAAACTCACCGGAGTTGGCAGAACTGGGTGAACTACTTCTTAGCCAGGATAGGCTCATATGAAGTTGCCTTCTTCCTGTCCACAGTGGTGGTTCAGCAGCTTTTCTCTGCAATCAACAAGCTCTGTAACCGGTCAAACCGGTAGGCTCTGAGAGAAGGCTAACTGTTGAACCTGTTGTCAGCACTGAACTTGAAGCTGGTTCCTTGCCAGTAAGGATGGGAACAGCAGATTTCTTGTAACCAGCAGCACTACGGTTCCGGAACCAGCAACACTCCGGAACCGGCAATTCTCTGTAACTGGCAAACCTGTTGTCAGCACTGGATTTGAAGCTGGTTTCTTGCCTTTAAGGATGGGTACAGATTCCTCTGTAACCGGCAACACTCCGGAACCAGCAACACTCAGGAGCCGGTAATTCTCTGAACCATTAGCCCTGCTGTATGTCACCAGCAACTCTGTGTAACTGGTAATCCTGTTTAACCGGTAGCCCTTGCTGGATTTCTGTGACCACAACCGGCAGTCTGAACAGAACTGGTGCCGGTATCCCTCATCACTGGCTGGCTAGTGACCCTACCGGTAGCCTGAACAGGACCGGTACCGGTCTAAAATTCTACACAGGGAAGATAAGGATCTCAATGGTCACCGCGACTTCTGGTAGGTGAACCCTCTGAGCAGCCGCACCGGTGGTCTGAACAAGACTGGAACCGGTACCCCCAACAGTCACACCAGTGGAAAGGCCTCTGGTGGAGGTTCCAGTATCAAAACAGGGCTGATCACTGGTAACCACTGAAGGGGGGTTCCTTGACAGCTTCACAGGAACATGACTGGAACCGGTACCCCAACAGTCCCACCAGTGCAGAGGCCTCTGGTGGAGGTTCCAGGATCAAAAAGGGGTGATCACTGGCTACCACTGAAGGGGTTTCTACACAGGAACAGCACCCACCGGTAGTCTGTACAGACCGGAACCGGTACCCCCAACAGTCCCACCAGTGGAAAGGCCTCTGGTGAAGGTTCCAGTATCAACACAGGGCTGACCACTGGAACCACTGAAGGGGGGTTTCTTGACAGTTTCACAGGAACATGACTGGAACCGGTACCCCAACAGTCCCACCAGTGGAAAGGCCTCTGGTGGAGGTTCCAGGATCAAACAGGCTGATCACTGGCAACCACTGAAGGGGTTTCTTCACAGGAACAGCACCCACCGGTAGTCTGTACAGACTGGAACCGGTAAAACTCATCACTAGTGCTCCCCACCAGTAGTCTGACCAAAACTGGTACCGGTAAAACTCATCACTTCTTGTCAGCTGAACCAGTCACACTTGGGGATTTGCTTGCCGGTAGTTGAGTTGAGATCTGTGAAGTCACATGACCGGCACCGGCAAAAATTCTCAGAGTTCAATGACCATTTGTCATCTAACTTCTTCAGGCCAACAGATGAGTTGTTGGATTTCTTCTTGCCAGTTAAAAAGTGGGTGTAAAGCAATAAATACTCGTCTTTCCTTCTAAAACTTCTGTTGAAAACACGATTCCTCCATTGTTGAATGCGTATCACGTGACCAGGTCCGTGACAAGCATAAGCTGAAGTGATGACGTCAGACGATGCATTCTTCTTTCCTTCAAATATCATCTCGTTGACATACACTCCGTGTTACTCGATCAGGTAGAAATAAAAAGAGGGGGAATCGTGGAAACTACACGCTTCTAAACAGCAGAAGGAATGCTGCAGGGACGACACACGACCTCTCACCCACGACCTCGTCTTCGACGACAAGTACACAGAATTCTTCAAAACTGGCTAATAAAACACTGGATAATGCCTCGTTTAAGTCCTGGAGAGGCCTTGATATGTATGTAACACAATATATATATTTTCAGATGAAAATAAGCTTTAAATTCATAGAATAAACCGCCTTTTCTTCAAACTTGGAGATAACGTCAACACGCGTCTGCACACTACACGCGCCAAACGAAAAAGATGAACTGACGTCACTCTGTCTGGACAGGAAGAAAGTATTGATGCGCCACCTAGCGAATGCACACTACTGGCCGGTCCTGCTGGTATTATATACAGGACGTCTTTTTCTGGCGTTTGGCGGGACCGGTCGCGCTGACCGGTAAAGCAATTGTCCATTCGATAGGATGTATTAACGTAATACAAATGTAAAGTTTATTGCATTGTGTATGTTACTATATTTAACAAATTAAAGAACGACCACAGCTTCGCAGAAGTGAAATTGTAGGTGTGAAATTTACTTCTTAAAAGAATGTATGTCCGATGCGCGGAAAAAATGCCTCCTGGAAAAAATGCCTCCTAGAAAATATGTCTCCTAGGAAATATACCTCCTAGAAAGAAATTTAGAATGCCTCCTGAACATTTTGTGACCAGGAAAAATACCTCCTAAGGAAAAAAGTTCTTTCAAGTATCATAACACTACAGGTTCACATTACAACTTCAGAGGCATCTTCATTTTTCGACTTGAGTCTTATAGTCGCCAATGCCTGCCCAAAATTCACAGTCTTTTACCCATTTTGCTTAGCTGTACAAAGGTACGTAAGTTTCTCTAGTAAGGTTTTGCTGGTGCTTCTCACTCTTTTGGCTGGCTGTTCATCCCTGGTTTCAATTATGACAGGTGTTGTGTTTTTCTTGTAATTACATTTCTGCCCCTCCTAGTGCATCTAACTGCGATCAACTCCTTACAGAGGGGATAACCTATGTTGTAATTTGATAAGAATGCATATTGTAAGCCATAAAGGCCACAACTATTTCATCAAGAAACCTCACAGCCATAAATCCTGCTTTTAAACTGGTCCAGAGTACAGCTGAAGTGATACCCTTTCAAGAAGATATTTGTAATTTGTACTTCGTGATATTGTACGTTCTGGTTTTTACTGTACATATTTGAAATTAACATGTTTTTGATACTATATGTTGTAGGTTTCATATGTAACATGATTACAAGTTGAAATAACTTTTTTTTTCTCAGGAGCCTTTTTTTTCCTAGTCACAAAATATCCAGGAGGCATTTTTTTCTGTGAGGCATTTTGTTCAGGAGGCATTTTCCCCCCGGATTCTGTATATCCTACATTCTTTGGGAATGTTCTCGGAGAAGAGGTCTCAAGTGTAAGGGTACATTGAGCAGACATTTCTGTTCAAAATGTCATTGGTATCAGACTTAAGTATAAAACACTAATAGAATACAGTGGACTAAGATGCTTAAGAACTATTGTTTAAAATTACTGATTGTGCTTCAACTAAAAACTTAACAAAAACACTAATAAAATCCAGTGAACCAAAGTGCTTAAGACTTTTTGTTCAAAAGTTAATGATTTTGCTTCAGAGTTATTGCTCTAAATATTCCACTTTTTTGTTCCACTTTTGTTTCACACACACACACATATATATATATATATATCTATCTGTCATCTATGCCACAGAAAAACACTCTCTCCCTCCCTCCATCCACCCTTCCTACCCCCACTGAGGCCATTCTTTTTTTCACTTGCTTTTTATGTGCACTAAAGGGGAGTTGGGGGGGGGGTTCTTTCTGCATAGAAAGACTTTCCATGAATTTGATAGAGATCACACAAAAGCAAATACAGAGTTGGGGGGAGGAGAAGAAAAGGACAAGTCATTCCTTTCCACTCAGCTGGAGATACATAAAATGCTGTACAAGAAAATCTGTTTATGTGAGAAAGTGTTGTTTTTTTTAGTCATCTTATATTGTGAAAGAAGTCAGGTCTATACATTTGACCAATTTACATAGTACATGTGAACAAGTAGTTAGACCATCAACTCCTTCTGCAAAACAAAAGTTGAATCAATTGAAGCTTTTTTTTCAAAAAGGAAAAGTTATACCCCACAATTCCAAAAGAATGGAATCAGAAGAATGTGTTTTTTTAATCTGCCTAAAATTGGGAATTTATATTATGTGAACACTGATCAGTTGCAATATGTTAATAACCACATCAGTGCATCACAAATACCTCATTTTTTTCTTTGAAGATGTCATAACTTCATAAACAAGATAGCATAAATATTTTTTAAGTATACATATGCCAGGTGTGGTTATAAAAGTGTTAAAATAAATGAGGAGGGAGCAAGAAGTATATATTTATCATGTTAAGATGGCCAAAGCCTCTTAAGTACAGGAATTTTAAGTGAAGTGTTATACAAAATCTTACTTAAGTATAATCAATGTCAAGTTAAACTGATGATACTGAACAGTAAATCAGTTAGGGGCTGAAAACCCTCATTTTAATGTCAAGATGGTCATGACTGTACTTGTATTGGAACTCCAAGGTGGAAAGGAAATAAGAATGTCCTATTGTCATCTTTAAAAGTGTACAAAATTTAACTCAGCTCTGGTGAACAATACGATAGCTGGATATTAAAAACTCCACAATTTCACTGCAAGGTAACCATAACTTCATCCATATTGGGACTTTAAGGTGACCATATAATGAGAATGTCCCTTTTGTCATCCTTTATAAGTGTACAAAGTTTAGCTGAGGTCAGTTGAACAATAACATAGCTGGAGGCCGAAAACTTCCTTTTTTCACTAAAAGGTGACCATAACTTCATTCAGATTGGGACTTTAAGGTGACCATAAAATTAGAAAGTCCCTTTTCTCATCCTTTATAAGTGTACAAAGTTTAGCTCAGGTCAGTTGAACAATAAGATAGCTGGAGGTTGAAAACCTTTTTTCACTGAAAGGTGACCATAACTTCATTCATATTGGGACTTTAAGGTGACCATAAAATCTGAATGTCCTTTGTGCCAACCTTTATAAATGTCCCCAAGTTTTATTTGAAAAATGTACACATTGACTAAACTCAGGGCTGAAAAACTCTACATTTTAAGTTTAAGATGGCTTTAACATTATTACTATTTGAATCATAAGGTAGTAAGAGTGTTCTTTTGATGTACCTCAATATCAATATATGATAGATTTTTAAAAAGATGGAAAAATAAAGGGGCCAGACAGTTTTATTCCAATTTCATGACTTTAGGGGGGCCATAGCCCCAATAATATTAACAGTTTAAGGTCACCATAAAGTCAGGATAATCCTTTGGTAAATCTTAATATATATGCCAAGTTTGGTTGAAAAAAGTGGAAAACTAAGTGATCTGGAGGGTTAAAACCCCCGTTTTGGTCATTAAGGTGACCTTAAGTTTGCAGATACAGAGCTAAAACTTCAGCATGTGAAAGATTATCAAAAAGTAGCTGAATAAGTTATTCCAATAAAACGCCGAAATCCTGACCGTTTTTGAGATACAGATCAACTACCCATTTTTTAAAAATTTACAAAAATACAACGCCTCCAGTTCAGGCATTTATGGTCCGATTGATGAGAAAATCCTTTCCGACCTTGGAAATTTGGTCTAGAATGTACCTGATAAATTTTATAGCACAGGTGTGTGTGGTTTTTTCTGAAACACGATGACAGGGTATTTTTGAGTGATGCTTAAGGTTACCTTAAGTAAAGCTTAAGGTCTGCGCAAAGTATTCCAAAAATTTTTCCCACCCCTATAGTTTTTAAAAAAGATAAGGAAAAAAATTGAAACACCAAGAAGTTATTCAAGGGAGACCATAATCCGGCGGCGGCGGCGATCAGTCGAACTTCGGTGAAAACAAATAAGCGTCCCTGACGGGCCGCTTAATTACCTGTAAGTCTTCTGTATAAAACGTCAGCACGTTTCCCATATTCTAACACATTTATTTATTTCTCGTAAGCGACAGACGCTTACATTAACTGTTAGTTAGTTCATAGATGAAGACAGGAAATCTACAAATCTTAAGTGACTTACCGCTTGCAGTGTCACGTGACCAGTTTATTTTATTGTCACGTGATAAGTATTTGCTGGAGATGATGACTGTCATTTGAAGACGATGCATTCTCTGTAGATATGAAGGAAACTCACTTCTAAAATATTTTATATAGTGACGTGGCCAGAAAACACTAGTTCTTTGTAAATATCCACACAACACAAGCTTGCAGTATGCAATTAAACGCAGTACTCGTAGTACTGATGCCTTTCTCAACAAATACTTCACGGATGCGGGGGTCAAAGTTCGGTGTAAAATACCCACACGATCCGCAATCCTGGCCAGCAGAAGAAGACAAAACATGGTTCTATATATAATACTTAACACAATACTAATTTTCCGTTGTAAAATATTTTGTCTTGATAAAATAAAATCCACAAATAAATCTATGAAATTTCCAAGCGTTCAATCTGCTTCACGCCAAACAAAAAGAGGAAGTGTGCATGCGTACGCATGCGCAGTACACCGACAGGGAGGCTACACAGCCACCTGGCGAATGAAAAGGACACTACCGGTCACAGCCAGAGCCCAGCTCAGGACGTTTTTTTTCTAACGTTTGGCGAGACCGGCAGGGCGCCGGACAAATGCATCTGTCGACTAGGTAAGGTGTATTAACGCAATAAAAAACTAGACCTAGCGCATTGGAGAACCGATGCAAATTGTATCCACCGTAAAGACAATGCACCAAAACCTCTAGGACCAATAATAAGCGAGTTATAAGCACTTTTAAGTTTGGCTGTCCTCGTTTGACCTTGAAGGAGGGGCCCAAGGTCAAATCCGACCACGCCAGAAGATTCCCAGCGCATGATTTCCTATATGTTGGTTTACCATCAGAAAACATCTAGGACCAATAATAAGCGAGTTATAAGCACTTTTAAGTTTGGTCAAATGTGTGCAAGGTTGTAGAGGACATGTATATGTGTCATACATATCACCTATGAAGAGATTCAACCTTCTACCTATGAGGAACAGCCAGTAGAAAAATGTAGATTATTTTCAAAGAAATGCCCGTGGCGGCCATCTTGTTTTTCAGAATGAGGCTATTTTCCTTCCCAGAGAAGCTTACCCCCCAATGAAGATATCCCGCAAATTTGGTGAACCTAGCTGTTGTTGTTTTCCTCTTAGAGCGTTAACGCTGAAAATCTCTCTATGCACGGCGGCGTAGCGAACGCTAAACCAAAGTATCCACCGGATGCTTCCGGTGGATACAATAATTTTCTTTCCTTGCACTAAAAGGCACGGATTCCACTTTCGTGGCCAACTCGAAAAGAGGAAGTGGATGGCTACATCACTACTGGGGTCACCACGATTCCAAGGCATCCCGTCACTATTATGCGTCGATCTTTTTTGGAAGTTGCTGAATGCCTGAGGCCTCCTGAGTAAGCATTCAGTTCCACATGGTAAGCTTTGTAGCGCAATAAAATGGCCATTTAAAACTTTTGCAGGCTTTGGAAATAAAATTCCATGATTTTTCCCAAATATTAAAATTCCATGATTTTTCCATACCTGGAATTTTTTTTAATAGCTTTTTCCAGTGCCAGTGGCTACCCTGTGTGGAATGGTCATTTACATTTCAGAGATTGTGGGGAAATTTTACTCGCAGGTCTAACCAGCTACTTACAAGAGTAGCATTATACTTTGAGGACAGTGTCAATATCCATTACGTCACTGATAGCTTGGCTTATCTAGTCCAAATGTAGTATTTTAATACTAGATAATGCGTCTTGACGCAGTGTATCCCTGGATGGGACATGGTTGAAGTGTGACATACAGAGTATTATGTCAAATCTGACCCCACCAAAAGATTCGGGGTACATGATTTCCTATAAGTTGTCTTCACATCGAAAACCTCTTACCATCCCAAACCTCTACGACCAATAATAAGCGAGTTATAAGCACTTTTAAGTTTGGCTATCCTCGTTTGACCTTGAAGGAGGGGTCCAAGGTCAAGTCTGACCACACCAAAAGATTCCCAGCCCACGATTTCCTATAGGTTGGTTTACCATCCCAAACCTCTCAAACCAATAATAAGTGAGTTATAAGCACTTTTCATGACTGACAAAGAAACTCCCGTGGCGGCCATCTTGTTTTTCAAAATGAGGCCAAAAATATTCACAGTCAAGATTTTATAATGGGGAACATATCCTTCGATTTTGAGATCTCTACCTATAATATCTTTTGCTCTAGAAGGCCAACAAAAGTCCTTGCTGAAAGTTGAAAAAATGTCTGTGGCGGCCATCTTGTTTTTCAAAATGAGGCCAAAAATATTCCCAGGCAAGATTTTATGGTTATGAATATATCCTGTAAATTTGAGAAGGGTAGCTATAATATTTTTTCATTAAGTGTGAAAATATTTCCAAAAATGGCCTCGGTGAGGTACTTTGGTGGTCTGTGGATGACCTTCAATGAAGAGCTTCAAGGTCAAATTTCTGTATGCTTACAGAGGACATATATATGTTATATACCAGCCATAGGATGAGCTAACTTTCTGTATATGAGAACTATAAAATTATATACTATTTTAGTTCTGATGGTATTTCTGAAAAGTGAAATACAGAAATAGCTTCCACCAAATAGTACTTAAATTCAGAGTAAAGAGTAAATCTCTGACAATAAAATAAAGCACTCACAGTTTAAGTCTGACAAAAAATTATTTGACACTTTATTTTGTACAACAGGAGTGTGTTACTCTTTACTAATAACCATAAATGTCATCAGAGGCCAAAATAATTTTTTCTCGAACCAAGAAGTACAACTCTTTATTTACAATAAAAATGGCACTTTTTGATTCTCTATGCACAGTTTGTCTATTTTAAAAATAAGAGTTAAATGCATCTGTTGACACTTTAAATATGTGACTCTTGTGTCCACTAATATTTCATCTGTTCACTTCTTCTTCTTCTTTTTGGGGGAGTCATGACTCCTTTTTTTGGGAGTTTCACTGTCACTGCGGTGTCTTTTTCTGCTCTTCTCAGGAGACTTATGCTTGCTACTCGAGTGCTTGCTACTCGAGTGCTTGCTACTCGAATGCTTGCTACTCGAGTGCTTGCTACTCGAGTGCTTGCCACTGCTTGAATGCTTACTACTTGATGCGTGTTTGCTGCTCGAATGCTTATCCCTTGAATGCTTGTCACTGGATGAGTGTTTGCTGGAGTGTTTTTTCTGGCGAGAATCTTCCTGTTCACTTTCTTCTCCAGCATCAGCTACATAATGAACACCAGTAGTCTCATTACAAACATTTTGAAATTGAAAATTCACAAGAGTATAGTATTTATAAAGTAGTTGTTACAAGAATTTGTGGCTATTTGGACTGGATTCAAATGAAGGCTTGATGTAGAATACCACAATTTAAGTTTTGAACTTAACATTCATACTGTAGTATCTGTAGAAGTACAACCACCAACACCCAAATTTCAATCACAAAATACAGTGTTTTGTCAAAGATGGGACCTTCAAATTGGCTTTTCGTATAGATTAATCTGACTAAGGCCTACACTGTGTTTCTACTGACCTCTCCGTGCTTCCTCCTCCAGTTCGTCCCAGTCCTTCCCTGACTCCTCACTAGACCCTAACTCCTCTTCTGACCCTGACTCTTCATCTGACCAGTTGGACTCATCACTATCATAATCCTCGCTGTCTTCTGACATGTCAGACTCACTTCCTGATGGGTCGAAAGCATCATCTTCCTCATCAGAATCATCACTGTCTTTCTCAGACTGGAATAAATACAGTAGAATTGCAAATTTAATAAGTAAATTAAATTTTTATAAGTTAATACCCTATCCAATGGACAATTGCTTTACCGGTCGGTGCGACCGGTCCCGCCAAACGACAGAAAAAGTCATTCTGTATAAAATACCGGCAGGACCGGTCACAGAGTGTACATTCGCCAGGTGTCGCCTCGTGCATACTTCCTGTCTAGACAGAATGACGTCACGGCGTCTTTTTCGTTGTCTAAACCTATTAGACCCCTAGTAAGCTGATAGCGGGGCCGGTTGGGAGGGCCTTGTCTGTCCATTGGATAGGGTATTAACTTATAAAAATTTAATTTACTTATTAAATTTGCAATTTTATTGCGTTAATACATCCTATCCAATGGACAATTGCTGAATAACTACCGCTTGGTTGGCGGGTAAGTTACTAGGAAAAACTTGAGTGAACTCAAAACTAACAACGTTGAGGCCTGGGTAGTCCTGATTCAGGTAACCCACAGGACCTACGTCGGTATCCAGAACGCCAGTTACCCGGCTGGGTTAACAGACACTGCTCCCCCCCTCTTGTTAAGCATTACTGCTCTGAGTGGAGGGAAGAGAGGGATGAGTTCAAACCCAAGAAATAAACCTCCCAAAGGAAGCATGTCAAAGTTTTTTTTTTTTTTTTTTTTTTTTTGTGTGATTTATACTTATCTAAGTATGAGTATATACAATATGTACATATTTACAAGTATATCTCCTCATTATTGGCCTTGTTCGTGGATCTGCTGAGCAGCCACAACCGGCCCTAAATGGAAAAGCTCTGAGTCAGCCCAGGCCACATCCTTCAGATAGAATTGTGTGAAGGTATTGTGAGATTTCCAGTGGCAAGCTGACAAAATTTGGTCCAAAGAGGTTCCAGATTGGAAAGCTTTGGAAGCAGCAAAAGCCCTTACATCATGGGCTTTAACCTGATGTAGAGTGAGGGCTTGCTGGTCAGAGAGCTCATAACATAGGATCACAGTCTGTTTGATCCATGAGGAGATGGTGGCAGGTGAGATATCTTTGTCAAAACCTTTCTTGAAGGAGACAAAGACTAGTTCTTTGTTTTGCCTGAGATCTGAGGTCTTGTCCAAATAGTAACGCAAGGATCTAACTGGACATAGTGATCTGTCACCCTTGAGTGATCTATCCAGAGTAGGGGCCAGGGCTGGGACAACTACCGGGGCCACACTCTCTGGACCCTCCTTGGCCAGCTGATTCTTAGACAGAAAGCTGGGTGAGGGGTACAAGGACACCTTAGACCAGTCTGACTGGTGTCTGATGTTCCTGTGAAGCCAGGCATGGATCTCACTCCTGCGTTTACCCGAACCTAGGGCCATCAGAAAAACAGTCTTGAAGGTCAAGTGTTTTAGGGAGGCCTCCTTAAGGGGTTCAAATGGTGCTTTTGTCAGCTGGTGTAAGACCAGGGACAGGTTCCAGGAGGGTATACCCCTCCTACCCTTGGGTCTGTCTCTATGGAAACTATCCAGGAGACGGGTGAGATTTTCATCCTTGCTGACATTTACTGGTACATTACCCAATTTGTCAGCAATGGCTGATCTATAACCATCTATTGTGCCTGGTTGTAATTTCCTTTCCTGAAACAAGTACAGTAAGAAATCCGCTATAGCCTTTAGAGGTGGTGCTCTGAAGTCCACCTGATTACTGATGCACCACTTTGTAAAAATGGACCACTTTGCCTCATAGACAGATCTGGTTGATCCTCTTTGAGGAGCCTCAATTCGTGCTGCCACTGCCTCAGAGAACCCCTGTTCCTTGATTGCTGAGGCTCTAGGAGCCAGGCATGCAGGTTCAGATTCGACAGGTTCCTGTGAAGGACCTGGTTGAATGGCTGAGACACTAGGTTTGGTATGCTGGGCAGACACAGTGGGACCTGGCTTGACATTGTTATCAGGTCCCAAAACCAGGGCATGTTGGGCCACCCTGGAGCAATCAGAATTATTCTGTTGCAGGGGTAGTCCTGGAGCTTCACCACTTTGCCCAAGATGGCTGCTGGTGGAAAGGCGTAAGGGTCTAGTTCCTCCCAAGATAGACTGAGAGCATCCACTGCCCAAGCTTGGGGGTCTGGTACTGGGGAGACGAAGTGTGGCAGTTTGTTGTTGAACCTGGTGGCAAATAGGTCCACTTGGGGTCTGTGCCACCGGTCGCATATTGCCTTGAATATCTCTGGATTGAGGGACCATTCTGTTTGAATGGTCTGACCCAGCCTGGATAACTTGTCGGCTATCACATTTAGACGGCCGGGAATATGTCGAGCTTTGAGTATTACTTGATGTCTGGCACACCATGTTAGTATCCTCCACAAGAGGGCACACAGTGGGCCCGACTTCATTCCCCCTTCCTTGTTTATATATGCTACCACCGTGGTGTTGTCGGTAGCCATGAGAACCACTCTGTTTGCACAGAGGGTTTGAAATTCTTTTAAGGCCAGAAGGACTGCTTTTAACTCTAGGTAGTTTATGTGCAGCTTGCTCTCTGGTAGTGACCAACGTCCCCTTGCCATAAGTTCGTTTAAGTGAGCGCCCCACCCTTCTTTTGATGCGTCTGTAAAGATTTGCAGAGCATGTGCTAGAGGGTGTAGGGTTTGACCTTTGATAACATTGTCTTCCTCCAGCCACCATTTCAGATGTGGGTGAAGTGATCTTGGAATGGGAATGGTCTTGTCCAACGTTTCCGGTATCCTCCAATTGTTCTTGAGGTGCCACTGTATAGGCCTCATGTGTAATCTGCCCATATGAACCTGTTTTTCTGTGGCAGTGAGTAACCCGATCAGTGACATAAAGTTCCGGACCGGGCACACTGGAGAAGCTAATATCTCCCGTATCTTGACCTGTAGACCCTGCCAACGTTCTTGGGTGGGTCTGACCCTGCCTTGTTTCAGGTCGAACTGGTAGCCTACGAAATTGAAAATTTGTTTCGGTTCCAGCTCTGATTTTTCCTGATTCACTAACCATCCCAGGTCCTTGCAAAGTGTCACTAGGCTCTGTGTCTGTTGACGACAAACCTGGAGGGACCTGGCCCTGACCAACCAGTCGTCTAGGTACTGGTGGATCCTTATACCCTGTCTCATGGCTAGCCACTTGACCTCTTTGGCTATCACTGTGAACTCCAAAGGAGCTGTGGACAGACCAAATGGAAGTGCCTTGAATTGACAAGTCTTGCCTTGGATGTGAAAACGCATGTACTTCCTGGACTGACTGTTTATGGGTACATGGAAGTACGCGTCTTTGAAGTCTATGGAGGTCACCCACTCTCCTGTCTGGAGAGAGGTCCGTATTGTCTCTGGGGTCTCCATCTTGAAGGTTTTGGTTTTTAGAAAATTGTTTAATTTGCTCAGATCCAAGATGGGGCGCCACCGGTTGTTGGGTTTTGGTACAAGGAACAACCGGTTGTAAAACCCCAGGGATTGCGGATTTTGTACTAGTTCTACAGCATTCTTGTTTAGGAGTTGATGCAATGCCTCCAACAGGTAGCTGTTCCTGTGGGGATCTACATAACAGCTTGTTATTGTCGGTTCTCTTGTCAGATAAGGTCTGGACCGGAAGGGTAGGATATAGCCCTCTCTGAGGACTGAAACCACTTTGGGGTTGACGCCTAGGGCTGGCCATTTTTCCCAAAACTTGTGCAATCTTGACCCTACAGGAGGATGTGGTACAACAAGTGGGACATTTGTGACATTTTGTACAGAACTCAAGTGATTTACACAGGAAACACCTTTCACAGATTTTATTGATCTTTGACGTTCGGGAATTATGCCTTTCTTTTGCGGCAACCCTCCTGCAAAAGGTACATGAGAAACAACATGATAAGACACAGGTAAATGAGTTCTTGTCTTTGAAAAACAGTCCTTTCCGGTCACTTTTAACTTTTGATCTCTCATTACACTTGACACAGAAGCCCCTGTCTGACCGGCTTGACAAGGCATTAAAATTCCGGTCACAGGTTGAACACAGTAACTGTCATTTATATTGCTTCTGTGTCTTGGCAGGTCGTGGGACAAATGAAGAGGCACCCCTGCCCCGGTGGGATCTCTGACCACGCCTTCTGTTTCCCAGTTGTTTCCAAGCTGGTAGACCCTGTTTCCGGTCCGTATCTTGCTGTTGCCTCTGAGGCTGGGAGTACGGGTGGAAACGTTGGGGTTTCCTCTGAGAGGGGCCAGCAGTACGTTTGTCCTCGAAATGTCTGATTTCTTCCTCAGCTTTGGAGATAATGTGGTCGGGGAACAAAGCACTGAGATGAAGTGGGGCAGTTCTCAGAGAAGTTAAGGTATCTTGCTTAATGCCAATCTTGAGAAAATCCAGATAGCTGTCACGTCTCACAAGTGTCAAGTTGGCCACATTAACAAACACCCCCTCTGACACGAGTACGAGCCATTGCTTGTGTGATGCTGCGATTGAAAGTAACTAAGAAGTCCAATTCGTCAGCAGCTTGGGTGATCTTTGAAGCAGATTTCCCTTTGGAAGTTACACTTTGGATTAACTTTAACTGAGCCACCATATTGTCTTGAACCTTGGTGAGATACCGGCTAAAAGCTGCAGCTTGATTACACATATATGATTGATCACGTGCAGCACGTTCCCACTTCCTTAAACTGTCCTGGGATACGGGTCTAGAAGCCGGTGCAGAAGGCAGAGATCTGTTTGCTATTCTGGAAAAAGTACTGTTTAATCTGGCCGGTTCATTAGTCCAATTATAAACTTTTGACCGGGAAAAATCTTTCTTTTCACAATGCATGTTGTACCATCTCAGAGTCTTAGGTGGTTTAACAAACTGGTCTCTAGATAGTCCGGCATTTTCAGAAGTACGTGATGGGTATCCTTCTTGAACGGTTATGTTGAGCTTCTCCATTTTCCTGCATAGCCATTCATCGACCGGAACTTTCACAGATACCTTTCCGGTGTGAGAAACTTTTGACCCGGTAAAGGGGTTGTCATCCTGTGAGCCAGATGAGGAATCAAATTCCGGAATGTCATTCCAAGCCATGAATGACCTAACACCTCTCAATGTTTCCCTATAATTCTGCTCAGCAGTAAGCTCTTGATCCACCTCAGAGAAATCCTCATGATCTTGACCTGTAGAACCCAAGTCAGAAATTTCACCCTCATCAGCCAAACTGGACGGCCTGTCACTAAGGTGATCCGTAAGCATTTCCGGTTCCTCAAGGGGAACTGTAGTACCGGTTAAAGAGCTGGATTGTTGAGAGAGAGATGTAACCGGTTGAGCAGCAGGACCTGGGGGCTGGACCTCGGGTCTGTGCACTGCTGTAGGGAGATTAGACGTCTGCTCAGTCAGATGAACGGGTGCAGCACCAGGAGCCTCAACAGGCTGGGTGGCCAGCACAGCACCGGGGACCTCAACAGGTCGGGTGGCTGTCACAACATCTTTCTTGCTGGCTGCACCGGGAAGCTGCTTCTCACCGGTAACACTAGTAGACTGGTCAGGTGGAATGAAAGGCCTATCAGAAACCACTACTTCTGTACCCTTGACCGGTTCAACCGGAACTTGGAAGCTCTTTGCAAGGAATAACGCCTCAAGGCGAGCAAAACGCTCTGACCACTTATCGTCCATACATTTCAGGTCAGACTGGAAATCAACAGGCGTTTTGCTGGGTTTCTTCTTGGTAGGGGACTTGTGAGAGGACTTTTTGGCCTTTTTACTGGGAGTTTCGCCTCTATCACTAACGTCGCCCTTGCTCTCAACCTTCTGTATAACAGTAACGTCAGCTGGGTCTACGGATGGGAGGGAGAGCTAGATTTCTTCTGAAGTTCTTTTCTCACCCTGTAGGTAGGGGTGGCCAACTGTAGCTTCTGTTGTTCAGATAGATTGTCACAAATCTGGCACTGTTTCTTCTTAACACAAGGGTCGTCACCAATACCCTTATCACGGCAGCGTGCACATTTAAGATGTGAATCAAACAGAGCCATAACATGGCCACACGACCCTCTCTTTTGTCCAGGGGACGCCATAACAACTCCAGAAGCAATAAATATTCTTTATAGAGTAAAATAAAATGAAAGTTGGTAGTAGTCTTTAAAATTCTAACGTTACACACACACTGCAAAAAACACGTCCGTACACTCTCGCGCCAAACGAAAAAGACGCCGTGACGTCATTCTGTCTAGACAGGAAGTATGCACGAGGCGACACCTGGCGAATGTACACTCTGTGACCGGTCCTGCCGGTATTTTATACAGAATGACTTTTTCTGTCGTTTGGCGGGACCGGTCGCGCCGACCGGTAAAGCAATTGTCCATTGGATAGGATGTATTAACGCAATAAAATGGATGTTTAATTGTCCACTAATGCTCCAATCACACTACAGGCGGTAATACCTATGGCTAAAAAGGGCTTTTACCTGATGCACCGTTGCATACTGTGGCAAAAGTCCCTACTGTGTCCACCAACACAGAGAACTGTTCAAAATTTCTGTGTATATTTGGCATTAACATGACTCTTGGATGCTTATTAAAGTGATGTCCCCTGCAGTGTAATTAGGGCATAAAGAGGTCAACGACATATTATCTTTGAGTTGTAGCACTGAGATGTGATGTCATGAAAAAATGTTCATTGTTTGTCTGCTGAGATAGCTTATCAAAATGAGATATTCAAAAACAAAATTATATTTTTTAATCTCAGATTTTTCCATGCTTAGACAACTAAGAATATCTCAAAGTACATTAAAAGATACAATGATTTGGAAGTTATTTTTTATCCTGGACTATGATCTTTTTTGATTTTGTAACCAAATTTGGAGAAAAATTCCCCTTTTTTGCTACCACTGCCAACAAGTGTTATTCAAAACACTATCATGTTTCCCTACCCTGATCACAAGTATAATAACTCAGATAAAATCAATAGGAAAGTTAAACTCAAACAGCACTACTTTTTATTTCAAATATAAAGTGGGCAATTTAACAGTAATATACAGTGAGAGATTAGAATTTTGTCATGTATATAAAATTTGTAAAAATGATGAAAACTTATTAGCAATATTTAACCTTGCTTTCAACAGATGACTGAAAAGGTCACAACACGTGACAGTGGAGGATTGAGGAAAGCAGTGTGCACTAATTACCACATTAATTTGCGGTGGCCCCCTTGGGCCCTTCACTGGAAGGACTGGAATACTTGATGGGCGAACAGATAAATA
The DNA here is from genome assembly GCA_964017235.1 of Sabellastarte sp. h YS-2021. Lineage (NCBI taxonomy): Eukaryota > Metazoa > Annelida > Polychaeta > Sabellida > Sabellidae > Sabellastarte > Sabellastarte sp. h YS-2021. The sequence continues at coordinate 121,025,055 of OZ024930.1, read as the reverse complement.
TAATCAATCCACTAATTACCACATTAATTTGCGGTGGCCCCCTTGGGCCCTTCACTGGAAGGACTGGAATACTTGATGGGCGAACAGATAAATATAATCAATCCATAAACGTTATAAAACTCACCACATATAAATATATATATATAAATATTTAAAAAACATGCCTGAGAATTTGCAAATTTAATAAGTAAATTAAATTTTTATAAGTTAATACCCTATCCAATGGACAATTGCTTTACCGGTCGGCGCGACCGGTCCCGCCAAACGCCAGAAAAAGACGTCCTGTATATACTACCGGCAGGACCGGTCACAGAGTGTGCATTTGCCAGGTGGCATGTTGGGCCACCCTGGGGCAATCAGGATTATTCTGTTGCAGGGGTAGTCCTGGAGCTTCTCCACCACTTTGCCCAAGATGGCTGCCGGTGGGAAGGCGTATGGGTCCAGGTCCTCCCAGGAGAGACTGAGTGCATCCACTGCCCAAGCCTGGGGGTCTGGAACCGGTGACACAAACTGAGGCAGTTTGTTGTTGAACCTGGTGGCAAACAGGTCCACTTGTGGCTGGTGCCACCTTGCGCATACAGCTTGGAATACTGCTGGATGAAGTGACCACTCTGTTTGAATGGTCTGGCCAAGTCTGGATAGCTTGTCTGCTATCACGTTCAGCCGGCCGGGGATGTGACGTGCCCTGAGGGTTACCTGCTGTCTGGTGCACCAGGACAGGATTCTCCCCAGTAGGGCACACAGTGACCCTGACTTCATCCCCCCTTCTTTGTTGATATAGGCAACCACTGTCAACACAGCTATCAACACAGTCTTGTTGCAGACCAGGGTTCAAAACTCCTTTAGAGCTAGAAAAACTGTTTTTAGCTCTAAGTGGTTTATGTGCAACTTGCTTTCTGGAAGGGACCAGGTTCCCCTTGCAGTATGGTCGTCCAAGTGAGCGCCCCACCCTTCGTTTGATGCGTCTGTAAAGATCTGCAGAGCATGTTTTAGAGGGTGTAATGGTTGACCTAGCAGCACATTGCTTTCCTCCAGCCACCACCTTAGATGAGGGTGGAGGGACTTGGGGACCGGGATCACCTTTTCCAGTGACTCTGGGACCCTCCAATTGTTTTTCAAGTGCTACTGTATGGGTCTCATGTGGAGTCGCCCTAAGTGGACTTGTTTTTCTGTTGTTGTGAGGAGACCTATGAGGGACATGAATTTCCGGACCGGACAAACCGGATCCGACATCACTGATCTGATCTTGTGTGTCAAGGCCTGCCAACGTTCTTCTGTTGGTCTGACCTTGCCCTCTTTCAGGTCGAACTGGTAACCTACGAAGTTGAAGACCTGTTTGGGTGCCAGTTCTGACTTTTCCTTGTTCACCAGCCACCCTAGCTCCTGACAAAGTGTGACCAGGGTTTGAGTATGCTGGAGACAGGTGTGGAGGGTAGAGGCTCTCACCAGTCAGTCGTCTAGGTACTGGTGGATTCTTATACCCTGTCGTAAGGCCATGAGCTTGACCTCTTTGGCCACCACTGTGAACTCCATGGGTGCTGTGGAAAGACCAAAGGGCAGGGCCTTGAACTGGTAGGATTGGCCCTGAATGTGAAAACGCATGTACTTCCTGGACTGACTGTGAATTGGAATGTGGAAGTATGCGTCTTTGAAATCTATTGAGGTGACCCACTCCCCTACCTGTAGGGAGCTTCTTATGGTTTCTGGAGTCTCCATTTTGAACGACTCTGTGTTTAAAAAGATGTTCAAAGTGCTCAGGTCCAGGATAGGTCTCCACCGGTTGTTGGGTTTGGGAACCAAAAATAGCCGGTTGTAAAACCCTAGGGAGGTCTGATTTGTTACCGGTTCCACTGCATTTTTGTTTGTTAGCTGAGCCAGTGCCTCCAAAAGGAGGGACTGTCTTTGGGGGTTTACATATTTGCTGATGACCATTGGTGACCTGGTTAGGTTGGGTCTGAACCGGAAGGGAAGGGTGTAGCCCTCTCTCAGTATTCTGATAACTTTTGGACTCGAACCCAGAGTTTCCCACTTCTCCCAAAACTGCTGAAGCCTTGCCCCTACAGGAAGATTTGTGACAACAGTTGGGACAATTTTTTTACAAAACTCAAGTGATCTACACAGGAAACATCGTTCACATGGTTTATTTCTCTGATAGATTGACAATAAACGGGATTTACACCTTTCTTTTGCGGTGACCCGCTGGCAAAAGGAACACTTGCAACAAAAGAGTTTACATGTGATAACACAGTCTCGCTCTTGCTGGTCACTGGTGGTGGTGGGTTCAAGCCCTCCATCTTGTCGGATACATTTACAGAGTTCACCAATCCGACCACATTTGAAACACAGTGATTGTCATTTATGCTTTTTAAATCCCCTGGCCGGCTTCTGGCTGAAGTTTGAGGCTTTACCACCACCTTTCTGAGCAGTTTGCCGGTCTCTAATCTGCTTCCATGCCGGAGTAGTGGGCTTCCGGTCCGGCTGGTGAGGGGTTCGATTGGAGGGGACGTATGGATGAAAACGTCCAGGTTTCCTTGGTGTGGTACCAGCAGAACGCCTCTCTTCACTACATAAGATCTCCTCTTCAGCCTTGACCAGTAAGCTGTCCGGGAAGAGTGATAGTTGGTGAACTGGAGACGTACGTAAGGCAGACAAGGTGTCCGGTTTAATTCCACCTCGTATGAACTCTAAATAACTGTCCCGACGGGCCAGGGTGAGATTAGCCATGCTGATAAAGACTCCCTCTGAAAGATCCTGCATGGTACGCTGCATAGCCTGTGAAATTGACCGGTTAAATGTAACCAGATACTCCAGTTCCTCAACAGCCTGTTGTTGTTTCTCAGCACTTTTGCCCTTTGAGGAATCGAACCTGAGGGACTTTAACTGGGTGACCATGGAGTCCTGTACTTTGGTGAGGCATCTAGATAGGCCAGCAGCGTGATTACACATCACTGATTGCTCTCTGAAGGACCTCTCCCACCTTCTAAGGGTGTCCTGGCTGAAAGTCCGGGAAGCTGGAGCAGAAGGTAAACTGCGCCTTGCAACTCTAGAAAACATACTGTTAAGCTTTGCCGGTTCCGGAGACCAGTCACCAACAGCCTGGGTAGACGTATCCTTCTTAACAGCTTGCATGTCGTACCACTTTGAAGTACGGGGTGTCTTGACAAATTGATCACGCAGCAGACCACTGGTTTCTGTATTCCTGGAAGGATAACCATCAGCAATAGTTACATTTAGTTTCTCCAGCTTTTTACAAAGCCATTCATCCACCGGCAATTTAACTGACACTTTACCGGTAGTCTTCATTCTAGAACCGGCAAAGGGATTGTCATCCATAGATGCAGCTGAGGTGTCATAATCCGGGATTTGATGCCAGCCCATGAAACTCCTCACCCCTCTCAAGGTTTCCCGGTAATTGGCATCTTCAGAGAGGTCCTGGTCAGTGTTTGTTTCCGGTACATCACCCTGGTAGTGAACACTAGCCGGTGAAGCCGGTTCCGCATCCAACTCAGCCTCACTGTCAGATTCCCTAGCAACCTCAGTATTCTGGCCAATGGGAGGCGACTGGTTAGACAGCGTAGTTTCATAACCGGAAGGCAGAACCTCAGGACCCGCACCGGGAGCCTGTGGAGGCTGGGTGGCAGTCCCTGCACCGGGAACCAGTAAAGGTTGGGTGGCAACAGTCTCAGAGGTACCGGGGCCCTGAACAGGGTGGGTAGCACTCTCAGTCACTTCCTTCACAGCTTGTGTACCGGGAACTCCCAGAGGAGGTTGGGTAGCCGTCAACTGCGTAGCAACGTCACCAGTGCCCTCAGAAAACATAACACTAGTAGAAGCACCCGGATCAAAGAAGGGGTGTTCTCTGGGCACCACAGAAGCAGAATTCACCGGTCTCACCGGAACAGCAAATGACTGGTTAATCAGCATAGCTTCCAGACGGGAAAATCTCTCACTCCACTTGTCATCAAGGGACTTGAGGTCGTCTGAAGTGGGCTTACTGCTGTGCTTCCGTTTACTAGACCTTGGGGAGCCATCAGAACGCTTCTTCTTCTGCTTGGGTGTAGAATCAACAGGAGACTGCGTCCCTGAATTGACAGGACCCAGCAGTGAAACCTCAGACGGATCAACAAGCTTGGAAGACGTACTTGTCAATTCTTCAGATTTCTTCTGGCTAGAGCGTTCTTTCCGTTCCTTGTAGGTCGGGGTTGCTAACTGGTGGATCTGAGCAGGCGTAAACGCCTTACAGATACTACAATCCAACTTCTTCACACAGGGGTCGTCTCCCACCCCCTTGTCACGACAACGCGCGCATTTCTTATGGTTGTCGAAAAGGGCCATAACGTGCCCGCAAGAACCTCGCTTCTGTCCAGGAGACGACATAATGATCAGTAACGTTGTAGAATTACTCCGTACTAATAAAAAACAAGAAACTTGGAAGAGTTCGTTGTAAAACTTCAAAAACGTATCTCTGAAGAAAATCTTCTGCACACTCTTTCGCGCCAAATGAAAAAGATGCTATGACGTCAATAGGTAAACAGGAAATGAAGTACGATGCGCCACCTGGCGAATGCACACTCTGTGACCGGTCCTGCCGGTAGTATATACAGGACGTCTTTTTCTGGCGTTTGGCGGGACCGGTCGTGCCGACCGGTAAAGCAATTGTCCATTGGATAGGATGTATTAACGCAATAAAAATTACAAAATATATAGTGTATTTAATTAAACAATCCATGTCTAAAATCCCTGTATTTGACTTTATAAAATAAATATATTAGCTCACATGTGGACTGCCAATCAAAAGTACTGTACCTGTCAAATTCATGCTCAGCCAATCAAAACCCTATAACCTTATCTGTACAGGGAATTCCCACTTCTATAACATGTTTATAGCATACATTTTTGCAATGGTTAAAATTATGCACTTTTTGTGAAATAGAAGAAAATGAAGTGAAATATGTACAAAAAGTCCTTTAACAATCTGGAAATCCCTTTTTGTTGGAAAGGGTGGGTGCGTCCACGGATAATTTTGGTAGTTACAATTTTGCAAAGTAAATCATCAGGCATAACCAGTACAGTACTAACTCTACCACTGTAAGATTACATTTAAGATTTGAACCCACAATCTCTGAATAGATGCAAGAAAACTCCCAAATGCCAATTATTCTACATTCAATACACTAGACCAAGCATAAGACATGGCTTACCCCTGACTCTGGATCCAGAAACGTCCAGCCTCCATTGTCAAAGAATCCCTCAGGATCGTCCACAATGGTCTTCATGATCTTGGCCCAGTTTAAGCTTTGGATTCCCTCTGTGTATCGGATATCACAGGAGCTACAGAACAGATGGCAGAAATATGAAAGTCTTGTTAAGTTTGATTGATAGATATGGGTTTGTGAACTAAGGTTGACACCATTAGCTTTATTTGGACATGAAGTGGCTGCGTGTTTTAGCCATCCACTAACCAGTAAACAGTTTCCAATCAATAGATTATTTGAAGATATATTGAAAATGTCAGATGCAAATTTAAACGTTAGAAACAATATCGTGGATTTTGAGGTGGTAGAAAAAGCAGAAAATTCACAGCTAGTGTAACTTGCAACTAAATGTCATATTTTTAATGTATTGGTAAACTGCTTTAAATTAGCTGAAATAGTTGAAAATTTTAAAACTAATCCAGTACTGTGACAAAATTAACTCCAACATGGAAGATATGTAATTGGATGGTGTGTGTTTGTGTTTGAAAAATAACTCAAAAAGTTATGGACAGATATCTTGAAGGTATGCGCTCCTGAGTGCTTTTTTGTAATAAAGAATATAATTCTTTTGAAAGAACATGATCGGCATTATTGAAAGTTCTAAAATGGTAGGCTGCGCAGTGAACACGTCTTTTGCGCAATGCTGGAATCGCCAATATAGAATGGTAAATAAAACAACGCTGTTGAATTCTGTGTGCATCATCCCTTTGCGTACAAATGTAAACAACTAGCAGCAAAATAAAACGTAAATTATGTGCAGCAAATATGAAGTTAAATAATTCAGTGGGGATTTTTATCAATATTTCATTTAAAGATCAACTACTCATTAATATTTATGACATCACAGAATTCTGTTGGAGATTTTCTAACAATATTTTAACCAAAAGGCTGTTTGCACATCCATCACTATGCATGTTTAGTTAATGGAACAGCCAACATGGCATTGGATTTGTTTTGATTTTTGCGTAAGATTTACCCCTTATTTTGAACAAAATGTCAATGTAACCATTTTAGAATAGGAATAAAAGACAAATTGTCTTGCTTTATGATGGTTTTAAACTATTGATCTGCTGTATTAAAGCACTCAGCCCTTCGGGCTTCGTGGCTTTAATATTCAGCCGATCGATAGTTTAAAACCGTCATAAAGCACTCGAATATGTCTGTTATTCCTATAACAAAATACTGCACTAAAATATTCTAGAAATTCATAGGAAAAGTACAACACCAAAAACCTAAGTATTTTTCACGTATAATACTCAACTGTATTCAAAATCTGATTAAAAGTTTTTTAGGGTTTACACTTGTTTCAACATTTGTTATGTTATAAAGCATGACACATTGATATTATCAAACACAACAAAAGTGACCAGCATTTGACACCAATATCAACCTACTTTAGCCATTCTTTGACATTATCCAGCTGGTTCATGGGAATGGCATTGATCATGGCGGTTTTCTGAGAGTAGTCCTTGAAGATGAAGACCATATCAAAGTTCTTGAGGTGAAAAGACACACGCTCAAAGTGAACCAACTCTACCTCTTCCATGGTCACCACAAAGGGGGGCTGTATAATTACATATCATTTAAATGGTGTACACAAGTAACTACAGAGACAGACTAATGCTTTCTACACCTGTACAATGTGCTAAACCAAAAACAAGTAAATGGCTATGGACTTACAGTCAGTAGTAATCAAGAATATTAGTTAAAAGACAAAATTTTGATTCATGTTAAGAATCTTATGCACTGCTTTGCATGCGCAACATCTATCCCGCAATGGGTGCACTAGTTTAAAAAAAAGGGCTAGTTTTTACTTTACCGGTACGAGATTTGGGCGATAATATAATTAACGTTTTTACCGATCCCATCCTTTTATTTTTATTGTAATACACAGGAACACTATTTATGAGGGTTGGGGGCTTGCCCCCATTTATAACTCTATTAATTTAATTTCACATTTCCTTGACAATTTCCTGCAATTATCAAATATGGTGGATCCCGTACCGGTAAAGTAAAATGCGCCCCCCAAAAATATTGTTCAAAAGCATAGTGGGTATGGTCTAGGTCAGTAATCCAGGAGAAGGAAGAAGTTAAGAAATAAAATACTGTTCTTAAAATGTAACATGTTCTATTTATATTGGCATATGAACTCTACTTCTACCTATTAATGAAAGATTCTTATTTAATGTGTGTGCAAATCAGAAGTGTCGGATAATATCTTGGTTTAATGCACAAAACTTATCTAAAAATCTCAGGTCAATGAGCAACAGATAAAGAAACGACTGAAAATCCTACTTTATTAACGGCATTTCCAACACCAAACAGAAGCCTGGCACCACAAAAATGATTGTACTACTTTTAAAACACAAAGTTTCAACAATAAACACTGGAAGAGCATAAAATAAATGAATATAAAGACACTTAAAGTAGTCAATGATCTTACCCATTCAGTGAGACTGACGAGGGAGCCACTGGTGGGCTGTAACAGGACTGTGCTCCTGAAAGGTGCACCATTGAAGCCCAGCTCTCGGAAAGGTGTGTCAAACTCCAGTTCTCCTCTGGTTAAAGTCTCCACCTGTAGTAATAACAACAGTCAAAGGGAAAGTGTACACTTTACAGAATATTTGGTCAAAATTTCAACCTAAAGCTACAATAGATTTGAAAATTTTAATTACTTAAATGTAGCTTTTATAAGCTACAAGCTTACCATGTGGAACTGAATGCTGAGCTCGGGAGGCCGCAGGCCCTGGTCAATGTCCAAGAAAAATAGACGTTTAGTGTTGACCGAAGCCTCAGGTTGTCCTCTTGTGGTGTTCTTCCTAACTCTTCCTCCTTTTCTCGTAATTTTGAACCATACCTCCTCCTCAGCTGTAATACAGCGGGGAGGGAGGGTGGGACTCTCTTCAGTTCCACATGGTAAGCTAAGTAATTAAAATTTTCAATTTTATTGTGCTACTATAGCTTACCATGTGGAACTGAATGCTGAATCCAACCGCTCTGTGGAGGGATTACAGCTGAGACTGGAAGAAGTAGTCAATTTTTCTTGGATTTTGAAGTAGTAGAATAGAAAGAATGTTTAGAAATATCAGTCTGAGTCCTGTTTACAGAGCTCAGTCCCGGAGAATGAGCCTGTAATAAGCCGAAAACCGGAAAGAATTAATGACAGTGCTAAACCTCTCAGGATGTTTTGAATGGAGGAGAGAAGTGCAGCCTATGCTCACTTGAGGAGGAAAAAGCCCGTAGGGCTTAGCCACGGTGAAAACAAGCCCTAGGCCTGAGTATCATAAATTAAAGCCACTCTAAAATGAGATTAAATGACAACCTTAATAAGTCATTAAACATTATACAAATACACATTAACAAGGATAAAGACCTTACCCAACATCCTTAGGAGGTAAACATATACCTAGACCCTGGGATTAGACTCCTGAAGACTTGGTTGTGGCAGATGTGCCCCCCCCCCCCCCCCCCCCCCCCTCTTTCCGAGGATAACTAGTCTGAGGGGAAGGGTCTAGGACTTGTTGTGCCGCTACTACTGGTCCCAGATACATATTGTTATCGTTGTCTGACCAAGTAAGGTCTTTTAGGTAAAAATTTGTAAATGTGTTGGGAGCTTTCCAGTGACAGGCTTGCATGGTTTGGTCCACCGATACCCCACCGTAAAAGGCCTTACAGGCCACGAAGGCCCTAATGTCATGTGCTTTAACTTGCACCAAGTCCAAGGCTTGTTGGTCTGCTTGTTTATAACAAAGTAGGATAGTTTGTTTAAGCCAAGAAGAGAGAGTAGCGGGTCTGATGTCTGAGGTATGTCCTTTCTTGAAGGAGATAAAGAGAAGGCATTGAGATCCTCTTAGGTCTTTGGTTCGATCCAAATAGTACCTCAGGGCCCGTACCGGACACAAGGTCCTGTCTTCTTTGAATTGTCTATCTACAATGGTAGTTAGAGCAGGTATAGTCACCGGAGACACACTTTGAGAACCTTCTCTTGCTAGTTGGTTTTTGGCTATGAAAACTGAGGAGGGAAACAAGGCAACCTTTTCCCCTAGATTCAATACTTTGTTTGCAACCCAGGCATGGATTTCGCTGCGGCGTTTGCTGGAGGAAAAGGTTGCAAGAAAGCAGTTTTGAGTGTAAGATGTTTGAGGTCTGTGTCTTTCATAGGCTCAAAGGGTGTTTTTGTGAGCTCATTAAGTACAACAGAGAGGTTCCATTTTGGAAGATTCCTGGAACTTTTGGGACGATCCCTGTGAAAACTGGAGAGTAACCTGTTCAGGTCTGAGCTTGGGAGATATGGTGCCCAGCTGGGCCCAGGGTGTCAACAATAGCAGTCCTATAACCATCAATGGTCGAAGGGCGCCTATTACGTCTTGGTACAGGTACATGAAAAAATCTGACACTTGTTTCACAGAGGGAGTGTAGAAATCCACCGAATTTTCTCTGCACCATTTTTTAAATAGGGCCCACTTTGATTTACAGATTGTTCTTGTTGATGACCTCTGAGGGGCAGCAATTCTCTCTGCCACCTCCACAGAGAAGCCTTGTTTTTGGAGTTATCCACTCCTAGATACCAGGCATGGAGGTTGAGATGTTGTAGATTGCTGTGAAACACATAGTTGTGGGACTGTTTGAGAAGAGTTGTTGACACTGGTAGCTGAAGTGGGATCTCTGTTGAGAGCTTCACTAGGTCCCAAAACCAGGGCATCCCTGGCCAGCCTGGGGCTATTACAATGATCAGGCAATTGCATTGTCTGATTGTTTTAATCACCCTGTGAAGGAGAGCAGTTGAAGGGTAAGCATAAGCTGTGAGACCTGACCAGTTTATGTTCAGAGGATCTATGTCCCAAGCATTTTGATCTGGGGCTGGAGCCAGGTACAGAGGCAGTTTGTGGTTCAAATGAGTGGCAAATAGATCTACACGAGGGGTGAACCACTTGTGACAGATCTGTTTGAATACCTGCGGATGCAGTGACCATTCTGTTGATTGGACTTGGTTTGACCTGGACAGTAGGTCTGCCATCACATTCAGACACTGTGGAATGTGTCTGGCTTTTAATGTTATCTTATAATGATGGCACCAGGTCATGATTTTCCACAGGAGAGGGCACATCTCCACCGAGTGGGTTCCTCCTTGTTTGTTTATGTAGGCTACTACTGTTGAGTTGTCCGTAGCAACCAGCACTGTTTGGTTTTGACACTGGTCCTTGAACCTTTGAAGTGCCAGAGAAACCGCCCTCAGCTCTAAACATTAATATGTAGCCTTTTTCCCCTGTCTGACCACAGACCCTTTGAGGAGGTTTGCTCTAAGTGAGTGCCCCAGCCTTCGTTTGAGGCGTCTGTAAAGAGTTGGATACTGTGGTCTTTGAGATGAAGGTCTGCACCTTTCATCACGTTTGTGGGATTTTGCCACCACTCTAGGTGTGCTGAAATGGTTTCTGTGCAAGAAAGGAGGTTGTCCAACGACTGAGGATAACTCCAGTGCTCCTTGAGGTGAAACTGAAAGGGCCTCATGTGAAGGCGTCCCTCTGAGACCATCTTCTCCGTTGAGGCGAGTAACCTAATTAGCGACATCAAACATCTTGCAGTCACAACATGTTTTGACTTGAGACGTAGGATCAAATTCTGAAGTTTGAGCCATCTCTCTTGAGTGGGTTTTACTGGGGCTGAATCTAGATGATATTCGTAGCCCACAAATGAAAACAGTTGAGCAAGTTTTAGTTTGGATTTCTCTTGATCTATTATCCACCCTAAGGACTGAGTCAGGTCTACCACTGTCTGAGTGTTCACTTGGGCTTCTTCCTGAGTCTGGGCCCTGTTCAGCCAGTCGTCCAGGTACTGGTGAAGCCTGATGCCCCTTGTGAGGGCCATCAGCTTCACTTCCTTTACAATCGTTGTAAAGACCTGTGGGGCTGTGGCCAGTCCAAAAGTAAGGGAGGTGAACTGGAACACCTGTGACCTGTGGCAAAACCTTACGTACTTCCTTGAGTTTGGGTGGATGGGGATGTGAAGGTAAGCATCTGATAAGTCTATCAACGACATCCATTCCCCTGGAATCAGAGAGGCCCTGATGGACTCTGGTGTTTTCATATTGAACCTTTCTACAAGTAAGAAGGTGTTGAGCCTGCTTAGGTCTATCACTGGTCTCCACCTTTGGTGAGGCTTGGGGACTAGAAACAGGTGACTGTAAAACCTGAGAGATTTTACATTTTCAACCCTTTCTATTGTGTTCTCTGACAGAAGAGACTGGATGCAAGGGGCCAGAGCTTGTTATTTGTGAAGGGCCTTGTAGCCTGATTGAATCAGGGGAGCTCTGACCAAATTTGGTTTTGAGATGAATGGAAGAACGTAGTCATTGGGGGGATGGGTTTCCACACCCTCATCCCCTGGGGTTAGTGGTGTCATCGTCTGGGTAAATGAATTCTCGATACCGTGAACAAAACAGTGAGCAATATCGCGGTGTCATCGTTTCACAAATTAAACCTAAATTTGCTCTTTAAATAATGTGCATTGACAACTAATACTGAAATAAAATAGATTTTCTGTTTCATTATGCTGTCAATTGTTAATATGGTGGATATTTGTAGCAATTAAAAGTAAACAAAAGTTACGTTTTTTCACTTCAATCCTGTAGGAAGTGGAAAGGGTCATCACCATAGTTACATCACAAATCAAAACGAAACCACATAAAAGTAGAAATTAGATGAATATTTCACCATATTTTTATTAAATCCCTTCGAAAATAAGCTAAAGTTAATGGTTGAATATGTTTATGAGATGCATTGCGGATGATCATTAATCCTCGATTATCGTCCATTTTTTTCATCACCGGTGAATCTGTGATATCGCCACTCGTGATGACACCACTACCTAGGGTGAGGTCGAAAACGACCCCTGGAGCCTCTGTTGTTCGGTTTCCCCCTGACTGAGGAAAACGATTGGTTACTGCTTTGGGAGGAGTTGCCCCCATAGGGGCATTTCCTGTAGGAACGTCTTTTCTTGTTGTGGGGACCACGAAAGGGCTTGTTTTGATAGGGTGAGAAACGCTGTGATTCTTTAGAGGTGCCTTTTTTGAGGAGGAAGTCTTCTCCCTCCTTTACTAGCTGAGACTTGAACAATGAGGAAGGCCAAAATGGTGAATTCCTCAGTTCTTGACGTCTCGTATCCCCTAAGTGTGGTTGTAAGAGGGTCATTTTGGCCTCGCACCTCAGCAGGCCAGTGTTGCCCATAGTATAGAGTTCCCTCTGGAGTATATGGGCCAGAGATTTACTTAGGCAGGCAAGAGCTCTTTGTTGAATAAGAATGGTCTTATTCAGAATCTCTAAATAGTCACAGGCATTGTCATAACCACGCCTGGCTGCTTTCTCAGGTTTGGCACCTTTTTGAATCTGAGTTTTGACCTTTTTAAAGCTCGATTTCAAACTGTGTTGACACTTCTTCATAGTGGTGTTACAAAAAGAAGAAGTATTAGCAAAAGCAGCTGTGAAACTGATGGTAGAGAGATTCTGCCTGGCCTCATGTTCCACTTCCTTAAGAACTGGTAGGGGAACTTTGCCCATAGGGGCTCCAGAGGGCTTGGGAGAGATACAGATTTTCGAAAAATCTGTGTTTAATTCTTGCATTTTATCTTCAAAGCAAGACTGTCCCACCTTGTACCACTTTGCAGTGGAGGGAGGGGGTTTTATGTACTTTCCCTCAGGTAAATTAGAGGCCAGGAAGTCTTGCTCAAATTTATCAAAAGCATCTTTGATATGAGAGCTAAGTGGGCGCATAGCTGAAGGGCCTCTTGGTCTAAGCTCATGTTGGCCTTTTTGGTCATCCAGGCCCTGAACCGAAGTGGAAGACCTAGGCATAGTTTCCCTGGGGTCAGGGAGATCTAAAATATGCCGGAAGGTCTCCACTTCTTCAGCATATTGAGAGGGTAAGTCAGTCATAGCTACTTCCCTAAAGAAGGGGGGATCTGGATCATGTTGAGGTTGGTTTAGTTCAGAAGGGGCCCTAGGGGGCTGAGTAGACCATACACGTCCAACTCCATGGCTTCATCTGTACGTTCGTAATGAAGAGTGTTAGCAGCAGTGTTCAGGGGCAAATTATCAGACTGTTTACTGGGGCCAGGCTTTGAAGCAGAGGTGGAGCTCTAATCCAACTCCACTTCTTTAGCAGACTTCTTCATAGACTGCATTTCGTCTCTGAGAGACTTCATTGCTTCAAGCATAGAAGCCTGGAAAGCCCCCATTTGTTGCCGAAGTTGGATGTTAAATGGAGTACCCAGGAATTTCTCAAGTTTAGACTCGATCTTTTGTTGTAAAGCCGTACTTGGGGTTGGTGGGACAGTTTTAGGTGGTGTTTTTAATGACAAAGCCTCAAAACGTAGGGGTTGGGGATGTGGGGGGGAAGCAAATAAGTTTTCAGCAGCAACCTCAAGGTCTGCGTGCGAGCCAGAAAAGGACTCCACGTCCTCATCTCCCAAAAGATCCAAATCGTCATCTTTGGATGTGTCTGTTACCTTCTGTTTTCCAACATACCTACGCCTGTTTTTAATCTTGAGTATTTGCTCTTTGGAGAAACCCTAACAGATTTCACACGGCTTTTCTAAAGTAACAAAGGGATTATCTCCCTTGTTTGCTTCTCTACAGGCAGGACAGTAATTGTGAGAATCAAAGGGTAAACAGAAATGACGACATTTGCTGGACCAGGGCTTGTCTTTGCTTGCTTGGTGGGAAGACATTTTTACAGCAATAAAAACCGTGGAAACTCACAAGTTTGAAAAGTTAAGAAATACTTATCCTGTCGAAGTCAGACTTTCACAGAATATTCTATAACATTAATTACAAAAACTGGCTAAATAAAAACATCCAACAATATGTATATACTGAGAAATAAAAGATTTTATGAATGCAAAAAGCAAACGCTTCCAAATCACGCGGCCAACGAGAAAAGGAGGAAGGGTTAGGAAGAACGCCACAAGAGGACAATCTGAGGCTTCGGTCAACACTAAATATCTATTTTTCGTGGACGTTGGCCGGGGCCTCCTGAGATCAGCATTCAGTTCCACATGGTAAGCTATTGTAGCGCAATAAAAACAGCCTTTCATGCTAAAAAGCTTCACCTATTATAATCTCACAAATGGGTATTTGAAGTATTTGAAAGTGAGCATTAACCTGCTTCATTATTTACCATTTCAAAGACTTTCAAACTTAAAGTGACAAACAACTGCCCAAAGTGAAAATTATGGGTATATTGTGTCCAAGTATTCTGTAGGATCTAAAATAAAATGGCTAAAGTTCCGACTATTGGTGAAATATTAGCAATTTAAACAAGCATTCTGACGCATGCATTTATCTCCCGCCGTATAAATTAGATGTACTAAAGATAGTGGAATATAAATTTTCTTGTGAGATGGAGGCACATGTAGAAGTGACAACAAGCAAGAGGCACTTTAAACCTCACTGTTGGTAGATCACCCAAAAGTAGGTGAATGACTTATTTAGAAGAAATTGTGTGCATGCAATACTTTTAGAGATAAAAGACATTTGCTCATTTTTGTATCTATTACTCAGCTATCCAAAGAGCTACAGTTCTGCAACTTTGCTATGTGGTAGATCATGCAAAAGTAGGTAAATGACTTATTTAGAAGAAATTGCCTATCTGTAATACTTTTAGAAATAAAAGACATTGCTTGTAAGGACAAAGTAGCTGAACAACATATTTGGAGAAAAACCTGTAAGTCCAATAGTTTTTGAGTTATGAGTCCTTTACTCAAAGTAGCTAAGATTGCTATTACTCACTTATCTTCAGGCCTAAGTCCATAAAACCAAAAATAATTTTCAAGGGTGTGAAAATTCATTGGGACAATTAATTTACAAAAAATGTGTAACTGTAGTAGTTTTGGAGAAATCTGCGTGACATACTAACGCACGCACGCACGCACACACAGGCATCATTTCATAATCTCCCTACCGGCGGGCGATAAAAACAAAAACCTGCTCAATATAATTTTGGAATAGGATTTCAATGCTTAGATTTCAATACTGGCATTTTTACAAAATGGCATGAATGAGGATTTAATTTTATGTCTGAGCTCTCTCTTTGCCTGCAGGCTGCTGTTATGTGAATGTGACCCTCTTACTCGCCTTTCTTTCATAAGAACTAGAATGTATTCCTAACTGACCCACCTTCTCACAAAAGGACTTGAAGGCGGACTTGAGCTTGTGCCTGAGCTCCCTCTCTGCCTGCTCTGCACGTAGGTCATCTCTGTCGTGCATATGCTGATGTTTGCCCAGGTCTGTTGTGATCTCACCCACCTCTGTGTAGAACTGCACATCAATATTCTTCCTCTTCCCAAACAGGATGGCGTGCTGAAAGAGAGATTTGGACATGGGGTTGATTTATCAAACTTTTAATATTTTTCATGCAGCATTTATTCATCAAATTAATTGATGTTTTTTGGGGGGGGGGGTAAATTTGCAAATTTTAATTAGTAAATTAAATTTTTATTAGTTAATACCTTACCTAACAGATGATAGCTATACTACGGCGCCAGCCGGTCCTGCCAAACGCCAGAAAATGTAACAAATTTTATTGTAATTTAACTTTTTACAAGTTAAATACTTACCTTATCCTCACAAGTGCTTGGTTTGGTTTTGTGGAGCAAAACGTATCGACCGACAAGAATTTTTTAAGGAATATTCTTGTCACAAGAGGTGACCCCTTTGTCTGCGCATGTCCGCGCTTGCGCAGTAGTCGTTGTCGACAGACGAATGTCGAGAGTTCTTCATTGTATTTTTGGTCCCCAGAAAACAAATTATGCGGGGAGGTAGGGTGGGTTTATCCTTGTGAGGATAAGGTAAGTATTTAACTTGTAAAAAGTTAAATTACAATAAAATTTGTT
Organism: Sabellastarte sp. h YS-2021; assembly: GCA_964017235.1. Taxonomy (NCBI): domain Eukaryota; kingdom Metazoa; phylum Annelida; class Polychaeta; order Sabellida; family Sabellidae; genus Sabellastarte; species Sabellastarte sp. h YS-2021. The sequence goes on along the minus strand of OZ024930.1, from coordinate 121,008,915 downwards.
ACATTTTATTGCGTAAAATAGCCTTACCTTATCCTCACAAGTGCTTGAATACAACCATAACAGGTGGAGGGAATTTGTTTTGGCCACACTGTTAGATGATTGTCAGACAAGGGGTCACCAAATAAAGCACTTGATAAGAGGATAAGATAAGCTTCCATTCGCCACATCTTAGGTTATATATATTACTTCTTCATCAGAGATAAGTAATTTGCTAACCTCAACAAGAGATCCATGATGTGGTCGTCATTGTTGCTGCTGTTGCTGTTGTAGACAATGTTACAACAAATCATATAGCAGTATTAACCATCACCCGGTATAGGCCGGAGATGTCTGCATGACTCCCGAAACAAGATGTCATCATCTGACAATGAGAATATCTCCAAGCAGGCAAACTGAACTGCATGAACTGCAGATATGGGGCCATATGTAAGTCAGGAAAGACATATGTCAGTGACACAACACTTGTGTAACTGGAGAGAACATAACTATGTGAGTCATATCAATAACATGTAAAAATACACAAAAATTGACTACATGCCGAGGTGAATCCACAAGGCCCAATTTGTTCATGGGCTGGTCATGGGATTGCCAAGCTACTTCTTCAAGTAGAATGTAGTAAAGAATTGTGGGTCTTCCAATAACAAGAGTTCCATATCTGCTCAGGTAAGACCCCACTCTTAAAAACTAAAGAGGCAGCCAAGTATGTAATATGTGCCTCAATGTATAGATTCTGGGAATCAGAATTAAAGGACTGGCAATCTAATCATGCATCCAGATTGATCCAGGAAGAGATACCAGAACTCAAGATATCTCCATCAAGCCTTCCTTAAAAGATATGAGCAAGAGATGCTTCACCTCCTTGAAGTACTTGTACTGTCTTGATAGTAACTAAGTACTGTAAGAGGGCAGAGTGTCACAACATCAGTCCAACGTCAGCTCAGGAAAGGTTTGTGAGCTGGAATGACCACTGGTTTGAGCCATCTGGAGCATCAGAAGCCAACTGGTTCTTGCTAAAAGGCAGGAGAAGGAGACTTTCCCTTTTCTCCAAGCAGTAGTCCTGTCCATGAAGGATGTAAGTGCTGTAGGAGGACAACGAAACATGTGTCCAGGCAATTTGAGTTCAGGAATGATCTAGAGCTGAAGTGACCACTGGAGCCAATCTAGACGAATTGAGGCTAATGGGTCCTTGTTGAAAAGGTAGGTAGGAGGGAGAAACTGTAACCTCCTTCCTATGAGGCTTGTGTCTGAAGGAGCCAAAGTCCCAGAATACACTTCCAATGCCATTGCAACAGTCTTGCAAGTCAAACTTTTTTAGACTGACCTCCTTTTAAAGGTTAATAAGGAGCCTTTTGTGAAAACCAACAGAAGCAAAGGCAAATCCCTTGATGCTGCACCTCTGTTAGCAGTGGGCTTCTCTCTATAACACTTGCAATAGGCCTATAAAGATGCAGGCTTTGGCTCAACTCCTGCACAAAAAGGTAAATGATCAGCTATGGCTGCTGCAAAGGCAACAATAGTGACAGGTTTCAGATTTTTGCAAGTAAATGGATCAAAAATCTGGTATATTTGAGACCGTAGGCTCTGAGATGGCCACCTTATTCTGTGGGTACCAGAGCTTCAAAATGGCCCATCATGACTCATACATTCCGAGATGAGGGTCCTTGAGATGCCCTAAATCTCTCTATCCCTTGCCCAGAGAATGATATAGGAGATTCTGAGTGGAGTTAAGGTGCCAAGCATGAAGGTGCCAATGCAAACAGATTTAGATGGTATTTCTGACTGAATGGCTGTTTCTGAGACCAGTGAAGTAGCTGTAATAGAGGTTTGGTTGAATGACTCACCAGACAACAAAGCCAATGCATCATGGGCCACCAAGGGGCCACTACAATCATTTTGCACCTGGTGCTCACTTGTTCAATGATTTTTTGGAATAAGTGGTATAGGAAAAAAGGCCTAGCAGTCCAGAACCTCCAACAAGATGTTTAATTCATCTATGTTCAGAGCATTTGCATCCGGGACTGGCAACATAGACAGGAAGCTTGTAACTCATATTGGTGGCAAACATCTGTACCATTGGTATTTGACAAACTATGTAAATCAAATAAAATATTAAAGATGAAGACTCTCCTGTCTGAATTATTTCGTTCTTTGTGGAGAGGCTGTCATGACATCTAGGCAACCCTGAATATATCTGGCTCATATGAGAATATTTCAGGTATTGCAGTAGGCCAAGATGCAGCATACCCGCATAAAACACCTATTGTTGATTTGTGCCAAACTTGCACGTTGTCTAGAACCATAAAGGGAGTAAGAATCATTCTGTACATATTACTTTTGTCCCTTCTGTAGGGATCATTGAGTATGACATTTAAGTAACCCCAGAATATTCTGTCTCTTAAGAGTATATTTCAAGGATTGTAGTAGGGCAGGATGCGCCAAACCTTTATCCCTTGTGGAGTTATGTTGAGTATGACCTTTAAGCAACCAAGAATATGTCTGTTATGAGTATATTTCAAGGATTGCAGTAGGCCAAGCTGCGCCAAACTAGGAGGTATACGCTCCCCCCCCCCCTGTTTGTTCAGATAACCGAACACAGTGGTGTTGTCTGATGCTATAAGAATTCTTTTGTGTGGAATTTGTCTTGAAGGCTTATAAGGGCTGAACACACTGCCTTCAGCTGTATGACATTGAAATGTAATATATACATTTTTAACTGTCCAAAGCCGCTAACTGTGATGCTTATAGATGGGATCATCAACCCTGGTTTAATGCATCTACGAAAATAAGGGAATTGTGCCCCCGTGTATAGAAAAGGCATCCTATTTCCCATTTTTTGGCATTTTCCACCACTGAATATGCTTTTTCAGAAGGATTTGAAACAGGAATTCTCACAACTAGTGACTGGAGAATTTGCCAGTTTTTTCTAGATACCACTGAAAAGCACACATACATAACTGACCCATTGGTATAGTCTTTTCCAAAGATGCTGGTATCCCTACCTGGGATATAAGCAACCTTGGGGTTGATTGTGATGAGATCGCCATGTCTTGAATAGATTCTCAGGTATTTAATTTATTTGAGGTATAAAGAAATTTCCTGGTACCAAAATGAAGTGGTAACCTAGGAAATCGATATCACGAAGCCCAGTTGATGAATAATTGGATGAGTGCTTTGGTTTGAACCCAATACTGGTGTCTTTTACGTACACTAAACAACCAGTAGTCTAGGTATAAGGTGAAAGAAATTTCCTGGTACCAAAATGCAGTGGTAACCTAGGAAATCGATATCACGAAGCCAGTTGTTGAATAATTGGATGAGTTCTTTGATCTGAACCCAATACTGGTGTCTTCTACATACACTTAACAACCAGTGGTCCAGGTATATGGTGAACTCCTATTCCGTGAGACTGAAGAATGAGATTTGCCTCTTTATTACGCGCATGATACTGTAGAGGGGTCGCTAACCCGAATTTCATAATGCTTTAAACTGATAGGTTTGACCGTGTACATTAAACTGAAGTAGATGTTGAGAGACCTGTGAATCGGTACATAAAAGAACGCATCTTTTGTAACCGAATTTTTAATAATTTCTGCTGTCTCCAGTTTAAATGATGCAACAAGCAGGTATTTATTGACACAGTAAACGAACTTCACTCGTGGGCCGTGACCGTTGAAGACGTAGCTAGATCAATTCAGGACACTGGGATGTATCAGAGGTCGTCATTAGTCGAGTTTCTATACAAGAAATAAACTGCCATAGAAACCTGGAGTTCTGCAATTGTAGAGTGGATGAATTGCTTTCTTTTGAAGGATTTCCAGCAATATTTCAGCGGTATATTTACTGTAGCCATGTTTTCCTGTCTGACGTCATCGCTTTGCATTGTGGGTAGTACAGGCATTGGCGAATTCGATTGGGGAGTAATTCGACAACTCCGTCTAAAGATTCGCACAACTCTGGGATGGCAATGAAAATCTCCCATCACTGCCAGTAACTCTGCAAGAAGAGCCTCCATGGTGACTTGCATTAATGTAGCCACGTTCTTCTGTATCCCCCTGACCTGGTAAACTAGGCAGAGTGGTACGACGATCTTTTGTGGTTAGTAGGGGAAATTACAGGACATAGCTCCTGTCCTGAATATACTGTGCAAAATACACTGTCAAAGTTGGAAGCAAGGACTTCAACATATAAAATAATAGAACATAAAATCTCATCTAGCCAGTTTGATCTTCGTTGAGTTTGCAGAAGAATTCTTCAACAGGGCTAAACAGACAAGCAGTACACATACTGCCCGAAAGATGTCTGTTGGATCTTCATCCAAATTTACAGCAAAGGAAGGTAATCTGTCCATATTTTCATGTCTTGAAAAGCAGGAAGTTCACTGTACCTGCTGGGAAAATAATAACTGCAAGGATCCGTGGATACGCTTCTGTAGTCGTTCTTTTGGAGGGAGACCTGTTACTGTAACAGAGTGGCGCTCCACCCACAGTAAAGAATCTACGACCTCCACTGCCAAGACAACTGCATTCTTTTTACTTTCCACAAGGAATATTCATGGTGTGCCATCAAAAGAACCATAAAGCAGTTTTCCACTGAAAACTTTACAGCAAAATCTTCTCGGCATCCCTTTCATCAACAAGGAGGTAGTTCCAGTCGAATAATGGGTGAGTACAGCCGAAGATATACACCGTCTTCCACTGAAGACTTTACAGCAACATCTTCTTGCACATCTTATTCTGACCCTTTTCAGGACAAGGGAGGCAGAATTATTGGTAGTACCAGTCGAATAATGGACAACTACAGGTAGGTGCACGCTTGCACGCTTCAAAACTTCATAGATCTTCATCCGTGAATGGACGATAATAAGGAAAAGTACGTGTTGCTCCCATCTCGACCAAAAATATAATGAAGAACTCTCGACATTCGTCTGTCGACAACGACTACTGCGCAAGCGCGGACATGCGCAGACAAAGGGGTCACCTCTTGTGACAAGAATATTCCTTAAAAAATTCTTGTCGGTCGATACGTTTTGCTCCACAAAACCAAACCAAGCACTTGTGAGGATAAGGTAAGGCTATTTTACGCAATAAAAAGACGTCTCCACTCGCCACTTATCAGCCTTCTTTTTCCCCGGTGAAAGCACCGGTATCTCATAAACCCCTGGCTGGAGCATTGGTGTGTGGAAATAGGCGTCGCTGAAATCCAGCAATGTCACCCATTCCCCTTGTTGCAAGCAGCCCGGAGGTGAAACTCGGGACGTCTTTTTCTGGTGTTTGGCGGGACCAGCTGGCGCCAAAGTATAGCTATCGTCTGTTTGGTAAGGTGTATTAACGCAATAAAATCTAAATGTTGAAAAGTTTTAAAGCAATGAACATTTTCACCCAACTGAGAAAGTATTTATGGAATTAAAACAAATAATGTACTAAAATAGAATAATACATTCTGGACAATTAATTAAACTAGAAAACTGGGATAATGCCCAACACTAATGCAGGAATTTTTAAAAATTTGGCAACATTTATATATTTTTAAATCCTTTTCTCGTTCCTGGCATTGCGTTAGCTCATCCATTTGGAACAGAACATGAATCAGTGAATATGTGGCATAAAAATTTTAATTTCGTTTTAGCTTTCATTGCTGCTAAAATGTTTTATGCAGACTCTTTTCTCTGCTGATGAGTGAAAGCCCTTCTAGTTGCTATGAGTTTATTTTGGTAGTAATTTATATTTCCAGTAGTCGGTGACAGTTTGTTTTAGTAGCTGAGTTTATTTTAATAGTCAAATTATTTTACTATCCATGTTTAATTGAGCAGCCAGTGAAATTAATTATTGAGTTTATTTAGTAAGCAGAGATTTATTTACGTAACCAGTTTATTTCAGATGTCTGTGCATTGCTGTAACAGTTCATTTTAGTTGTAAGTAGGTCTTTATAAGTCTGTGAGGTTAAATTGCGAGGATAATTTAATTTAGTATCCTGTGGGAGATCATGTTAGTAGCCCGTGAGACTGATATATCACTTACCTTTAAATGGAAATGCAGCAGTATGATCATCTCACCGTCGCAGGGTTGGAAAAAGGCACTCTTGATGTTGTTGTAGAGAATGTCCACCTTATCCCCACGAACTGATGTGAAACGGAAACCTGGAAAAATACACACAGAGTATAGGCTAATATCTGCATGGGCAAAGCTTGGTTGGATCTCAAGTCTCAACACCTAACTTTGTATCACGACAGGTCAATGATTCTCTGGAACAAGTGACCTATTTAGCTGTTGCCTATGTTTCGTTTCCATGGCAAAACATCAGTTTGAGATGCACAACAGATCTCATGTTTTCCAAAATCTGAACTCCCCACAGACTGTGCCCAGTGGCATGGGGAACAGCTTCTCACAATAGGCTAACAGCAGAAAGGTGTGTTGCTATGTGAACAAACCTGCACACTGGTTTTTTAAACAAATAAAAAATAATAAACACATGCTCAGCTTACCATTAACATGTGCCTCAAGGGATCCTGAGATTCGTTTGGACACAATGTTTGGGCGAATGTATAAATCCTTCAGTTTGGGGTTTCCTCTGTTTGGATTTATTTGCAGAGTGTCTTGTTTCACTATTCCCTGCATATACAATAATAAGACTAATGTTAGTTGAACCCCGTCACATCAAACCTCAAGGACAACTAAAATACTCCAACTCAACCAGGATTTCAAAATACCAGAAGACAACAACGGGAAAGGCCTTCAAAGTTACTATGTAATTAGATTACACATGACTAATATGTTGTCTCAAAAATATCTTTACATCATTTTTAAGAAATTGCAATTGCGTCTAAATATCAGAATGTACTTATCCTAGAGGACCAAGCCCTACAAAGTTTCCAAAATCTTTGAAGAGAATTATTCATACTTTTCCTACTTTAATTCATTAAAATGCAATTATTTTTAGCTATGTAACCATGGTGACCATGTAAACATAGACAATAAGACTTTTCTAAAATATTATTTTTTTTCACATCAAAGCTAAGTTTAAATACCACCTGATAGAAAACACACAGGACACCACAAATAATGATCTGTAGAAAGATTTTACGCCTTTAAAAATAGATTCCCCTACAAATTAATTACTGCATATTTTTGAAAATAATAAAGTAATACCCATATTTTGTTCTTATTTATCAAAGCATGGGGGGAATGGTCTACTGTTCCACTACAAATGGGATTCTTGTCATTTACTCATACTTTTTGTCACCATGGAAACACACTGACCTCTTTTTCCTTCTCCTCAGCCTCTCGTGTTTTGAAGCGTTTCTGGACCTCCTTGATAATTCTGAAGGCAGTGTTGAGGTTAGAGGACGGAGGGGACAACTCACCAGGCTCTTTTGTGTTGGAACTCCTGTACGTGCTGAAATGACAAAACTTAAATTTTCAGATAATTTATTTTTGTTTATAAATAGAGCTACTCATGAAACAAAGTCCACTTTGGTGTGTGTGTAACATATACCTTATCAGGTGACTTCAAAAGCCACTTTCTTTTTGATTTGGTAAGCTGTGAAAACTGAATTAAAGTGCCACAAACACAAACATTTTATTGCTGTTTATATTTTACAAATGATCAATATTCCTCAAAAGGTGGGAAGCAAAGTTCTTGTGAACCCTAAACAATGTTTGATTTTGCTCTGTACTTGTTGACAGATGTAGGGTTACCCAGATCTTTCAAGTTAGAACAGAGGTATGTCACAAAACGCCCAAATGTTCTAGTAATTTGTAATCCCCCCCCCCCCCCCCCCCCCCCCCCAGAAATATGACATGCTTAGCCATAGTAAGACTGTCCAAACTGGCAGTCGACATTTCTTGGAAACACCTGAAAGCAAAAAAAGTGTTTTGAACCATGAAAAATAATTTGTGATCAAAAAATGTTTTTGGCTTGCCTAGTCCTTTTTGCATTGTACCTGCGGGTGAATTTTTAGTCATTTTCATTTTCCATAAATAGCACTACTCGCAAAACATGATAAGGATCAAGTATACAAAATTTTAAGTCCCTGCTGTCTAAAGTCTTATCTGAAGATCTGGGGAAAAAAACTTGCTTGCAGTGTAAGCAAAGTGCATGCTATTTTCAGCTTTCAAACTACAAAACATGGAGTACTTAGAAAATCAGAAATCCTAGTTGTATTTCCTTATAATGAACAGGTTTTCTTACATTTCTTTGAGGAAGGTGGCCTCTGGATTGGGGAATGATCCTCCATCATTTCTTCCCAATGTAGAACCAGGGTGGAAAAAGTTGAGTCTGAGGTATGTGTAATCTCCTTCTACTGATGTGCTGATGTTCTGTGTATATATGCAAGAAACTACAGTGTGACTTTGACATCAGTTTAAATATGGTTGAATATCCTTGTGTAGATCACTGTTCAAACAGCATACAATTCAACTGAATTTCAGTTCAGCAAAACGTTTTGACGTGCCAGATAAACATTACGTGAATTAAAAGTGGGTGGAATAGTGCCTAGTTTTCCTCGTAGTTTATTTATTGGTTTTACTTCATTTATTTGGGTTTAATTTAGTGCTGCAAGCGAGCCCGAAAATCGCCCACGAAATAAACTGCTTCATATTTTGACATATCACGCCTTATAAAATTATTAAAATGCACACAACAGGAAAGAATGTTGATAATTCATTGAATTTTGGAATAAATACACATTTATAATGCAAAAAACAGGAACGTTTAACCATTTTAATATAGCGAGATTTGAGGCGTCTTCGAAATTTGTTATATTAAAATGCCATCTTATAGAAACATTGTTACGCGAAAATTTTAAGTTTGCAAATGCTTAAAATATAAAAACTGAAAACGGAAACACCTTATATTAGTAAAATATATAAATATGTTCATATTTTTGAAGAAAAATCTAATTCTGTAGTAGATTTTACGTGTATTTTTAGTTGTTTTCGAAGACCCGGTTCGCTTTTCTTGACTCGAGTATTAGACTGAATCGTTTCGTTTCCGAGTAACCGAAGAATCGTTGCAGCCTTAATTTAATTCAATGCATTGTGTGAGTCATATCATTTTAAGCCATCTCAACATTGCTGGATGAAACCATGCAAGAGTGAAACCATTTTTTTGTGAAATTATCAGAATCTTTTAAAGTATATTTTACAAGAAAGGGTTCAAGAATTGAAAACCAGATAGCAATTTTGTCTCGCCTTTATAGCAATGGTGTGGTATGGAGAGGGCTGACAATAGAATTAGGTTTCTTTCCTTTGATATATTCAGCCATGGTCTCATTTTTTACCTATGATATAACCTCATTTTGATGTATTTTATCCACAAGGTTACCTACTGGCTTCTGACATATTGTGGAGGCTCTAACATGGTTTTTAAATGAAAGTGTCCAGCGAGGGTCACATATCACCTTTATGGTACTTATTAAGGCTGTGACGAGTGGTTAAAATCCATCCCGGTACCCGAGCTACACAAATTCGTCTCGCAGTTCGGTATTCGCATGTTTTAGTATGCACGTTTTTCCTCTCCATAAACAAAATGGTGGTTTCCGGAAACGATGTCTTAGCATTAAAATAGTGGTGAAAGGTAATCAAAACTTATTATATTGTTACAAAATGAGGAGTATTATATAAAATTTCCCAATATACAAAGAATTCTGCCATTTTGCAGTGTTGTCATTCTTTGTCGTCCTAAAAAACGTGATAAAGTGGGCGACAATATAATATATTATAGTAGTTAACCACGATCGGGTGGACCAGAAAGCACTCGAGATCTTCTCAAATCGACTCCACTCGTGAATACCACCACCCGGTCGCAGCCTTAGTACTTATACCACTTTTTAAATCGGCATCACTGTCTAACAAAAAGATTTTCTAAGTACTATTTCTTTGATATTATAACATCCTGATCAACTAGGTCAGTCTCACCTTAATATTATTATCCCTTTATTCTTACCATTATTAGTTATTAATTCAAACCTGAATTGAGGATACTTCAAATAATGTGGTTCACCAAAAGCAGGTTGGAAGATTGTTTACTTTGATACACAAGGCACTGGTCTTCCTCCTTTGTTTCAAGCACAACTTTTGTTAACACTTCTCTTACCTTAATAGTAGCTATGTGGAATGGAGACGGCTGACCAAACACTGGCAGTATTACGGTTTCTTTGGTCCTGTCCACATAGATCTTCAGGTCTCGCACTTCCTTCTCATCAGGCATCTGAGACTGGTGCTTGTACGAGGTGTTGGTCTTTCTCACCCTGTCAAGTGGAGTGTAATTTATCTTAAAATACTGAAACTCATTGATAAAATTTTAATGTACCAAACATAACTAACATATGTACAATTGAAATTTGTTTAGTGCAATTACCACTAGTTTTGTCTACTTACATTCTTTCCATTCTGTCTACTTGCTTGCATGATGTCTTCGTTTTGCTCATGCCTTTCAGCTGTTTCTTGGCCTCTTAGTTTAGTTCCTCGCTGGACAATTTTGTTGTGTATAATTATTTTGAATCAATTTTATCAACTTGTTTGCCGAGTGTCTCTGTTGATCCAACTAGTTTCCCCTTTGAGGTATTTCCTTACCCACTGGTTCAGTTTCATGTGGGAGTTCTCTGTTTATTTTTCATACTTGACTGAAGTACTTGGTTTGATCCACTTACTTGCTGAATTACCTGTTTCAGCCAGATGCACTCTTCTATTTGGCCTACTAACTTAATATTTTATCTCCTTGTTTTCATGCATTTATTATGTTTTACCTTCTTACTTGCAGTTTATTTTGTCCACTTACTTGCTGGATTCTTCTGTTTTGTTCATGCCTTTGAGCCGTTCTTTCGCCTCTTGGTTCAGTTTGATTCCAAGCTCTTTCTGGTGCTTTAATCGCTTCTCCTCTGCAGACATCTGGTCCTGTGGACATTGACAAAACACTAAGCATTTGTGTTGCAATAAGTACTAACTTTTGTACTTCAGGACTCTGTCATCTTTATGCCACATTTGAACTAGAGTAAGAAATCTAAAATTCGCCACATATCTGAAATTTGCCACATGTGAAAATACAATAAAATAAATGAATTGTGGGGAGATTTGTTGACTGTATAGTAAATTAAGGCTTTTTGAACTGAAAAATACCAATTTTTAGACAAACACCTCATTTTCTTCTTAAAATTAACTAAGGTTTTAGAGGTGGCGAATTTTAGATTTCTTACTCTAGTACTTTTTCTCTTTCATGGCAACAACAGCAAGAATTTGCATAACTTTCTTTCACAAATTTATGGCAATTTTAAGTTATTGTAACACTTAAACAAGAATTGAAACAAACTGTTAATTTTAAAAACAGTACTCTTTTCTTAAATTATTCTCAAAATAACCCATTACACTATTGGGCACTGAAGTTTTCTTTATAGCCAGACTTAAACTCCATAAACTATGTGGAGAAAAATATATCGTAGGTGGTAGAGAAAAAGTAATAATGGCCTTGCTATATTAAATATTATTCTAACATGACATGGCTGTGTCCGTGATTCTGATTGGCTAATAACTAAAAAATTGCTCTGTAAAACCCCGCATAACCTTATGAGTTCTATTTTATCGCTCACAATGTTGCTCCGCAAAAAGAAAACTTGAATTAACAGCCTGGATTTTTTTTCATTAAATAGACAAATAATGGTAAATACAATATTCAAGGATTCCTACATTTGAACATAGAATATACTGATATGAATGTGCTAAAGTTTAACCATGGTTAACAAAGAAAAGAGTTGTCTTATTTTGTGGCTCTTCCAATAATTCAACTGCACCCTTTGATAAAAAATCTTTATTGAATATTTGTATATTTTTGTACAAATGGCTTCAAAACGAATTTTTTAAAGATATTTTAAAATGTCATGTTAGAATAGAAACAGACAACTCCGAGCTCGGGGTTATAGGAGATTTTACAACGATTAGCGTGTTAGAATCACTCAGGCTCCGCCTTTATGATCCTAATATCGCTAATCAATTACCGGTTACCAAATATTATTTGCGAATTTCGTTATTTTTGCCAGAAACGAACGAAAAACCGCATACCGGTTTATCGTTCACAACACTACCAAAAACGGATATATTTTTCTGGATAATAACAAACAATATAATGGATTGTGTGATTCTCGAAAAGTAAAACCTTCACCCAGATGGTTGGGTAATTAGCTAACATTAAATTTTTTTTACATTTTAAACATAAAATACAGATAATAAAAAGCGTTAATTTGATACATTTCAAGGTTATAACTTGAAATAGTCATAGCTTTAATGATTGCATAAAATCCCATATGGGGTGATATACAGAAGAAAACAGTTACCTGTTCATCAATATTAGCGTTGACAAGTGCACTGATAACCTAATAATCCATTAGTATGGTTAATTGTTTCAACCGTATCTTCAATTGGCGTCATAAAATGTAAATATAGGCATAAACAAGCAAACGGTATTTACTTATAAGAATTTTCACTTCCTCTTATCAAACAACAGAATTTCATAAAATTTACAAATATATTGTGTACAATAATGCACTGTATCAAATATATTTACTATAATGCAAAATGATTTGTAAAACTTTGAGCTCTTATATGAAACACCAAAAACATCTGAGATACACACATGTATTGCATTTAAGTCTACCAGCAAGTATTTATTGTACATAAAACACAAATTAAGAAGGTTTTTGCTAAGGCAAAAGCGAAGCACCCTATTAAAGCAAGCTGAAGGTTTTAAAAATGCCAAAAACATCTGAGATACACACATGTATTGCATTTAAGTCTATAAGCAAGTATTTACTGTACATAAAACACAAATTAAGAAGGTTTTTGCTAAGGCAAAAGCGAAGCACCCTATTAAAGCAAGCTGAAGGTTTTAAAAATGCCAAAAACATCTGAGATACACACATGTATTGTATTTAAGTCTATAAGCAAGTATTTACTGTACATAAAACACAAATTAAGAAGGTTTTTGCTAAGGCAAAAGCGAAGCACCCTATTAAAGCAAGCTGAAGGTTTTAAAAATGCCAAAAACATCCGAGATACACACATGTATTGCATTTAAGTCTATAAGCAAGTATTTACTGTACATAAAACACAAATTAAGAAGGTTTTTGCTAAGGCAAAAGCGAAGCACCCTATTAAAGCAAGCTTTAAAAATGCTAACCCCCCCCCGAAATTATGGCCCAGGGGTAAATTTTGTCAACTTTCTAGACTCTCTCTCAGTGAGGAAATTCAAACCAAAAACAATAGGCACTGTTTTTACGGATGCTTACATTTGAAAACTTTTCAGATTTAATGAATGCACTAGATTTGAAAAGATCACACTTTTAATTATTATTAAATCTACCTCATTGCAACAATTTTTTATTAAATATTCTCAAATTTTGCCCGATGTAGTCACGTTTCATGAAGGTGATATCACCTGTAGATAACAATGCCAAAGTCAAAAGCACACAAAATGTCAAAGCCTTAATAAACATGCTCATGCAATTTGACTTAATAGCAAAAAATACACATAAACAATTTTGCCGAAGACAAAGCTACAAGACTTGTTGTGATCCTTCTAGATTGTAGGGATAGCTCACAAATTTCTCGAAGTATAATCCAAAGAAATGAATATCCACAAAACAATTTTTCCCCATTTTTCTACATTCTTATGAATAATTTTTTTCAGGATTACCAAATTGTTCCATTTTATTTTACCAATTTAGACCACTAGAACCTTTATTATCCACACTAAATGCACCCAGTTCATTTTATGAACTTTGTTCTACTCTCCCTAAAATACTCTCATTTTTTTAAAATATTTATTCTTGCTACTAGTGTAAGGTTTATTATTATACCATAGTGTAGCAGTGTTACGGTAGATGGCATGTTATAGAACTGGTTCCCGGAGGCAGAAATTCAATGAAAAATCAGGTATGTTTGATTTAGCAAATGTTATGACATAAGTTATTAAATGTGTACACAATATATATCACACGTAAAGATAAAAAATAGCCTGCCTCAGCAGGCAAGAGCCCCAGCCCGCAGGTACAGCTAAATGGCCAACAACATTGAGATTTGGGAAAATCTTAGCAACAACTTCTGTTGTAAGAAGTATAGAGAACCCACGAGATGTTCTACAAAAGATTCACAGGCCATGATTTCTTACAAGTAGTTTTCATATTTTGAAGCCCTAGACACAATTATAAAGAATATATAAGGCCTTTTTGATATGATGACCCTCTTATTTGGCATTAAAGATGTGATATGGCAGCCATTTTGTTTCCAAAACAAAAACACAATTACTCTCAGGCAAGCTTTAAATCCATTTACATTTTGTGCAAATCTGATAAAGCTAGCTGCAATATTTTAGGTTACAGAAAACATTAAAGATTTAAGAAGAAACTTTAAGAACCGCAACATTTGCCGCTGGATACTCCCCAAAACCTAATCAGCTGTAGATCCCCTTGGGGTAAACATATACTGAAAATTTGGTGAAAATCCATACATGGGTTTAGGTTGTGGAATACCCACAAACTTTCAGACCTGAAAATCTTAAAAGTGTTGCCATGGGCAACAGTGGTAGCTGGATACCCCTGAAAACCTAACCAGCTTTAGATTGACTTGGGGTAAACATATCCTGAAAATTTGATGAAAATCCATGCAGGGGTTTAGGCTGTGGAACACCCACAAACTTTAAGATCCTAAAATCTTAAAAGTGTTGCCATGGTGACAGTGGTAGCCGGATACCCCCCAAAAACCTAATCAGCTCTAGATCCACTTGGGGTAAACATACCCTGAACATTTGGTGAAAATCTGTGCAGGGGTTTAGGCTGTGGAACACTGACAAGCTTTATGCCCGCCACCTGGACAGTGCAGGGGACGACTATAATCCTGCCCATAAAAATGACATGCTTTTTGAAGAGTGTTTTAACCAAATGGCTTATATCTAGAAAAATATAATATATAGTCTGAAATACTTGTATTTTTTTAGTTGAAAAATTGAGTAAACCATGTTAAACTAGTGAATATGTGAGAAAACGGCTTTAAGTTACATGCAAAGGGAAAGTAACTGAATCACTTTCAGTTGGCCAACAGGTTTCTGGTTTACCATTTAACACTCTTAAAAAGTAATGCATCAGTGTACGTTTTTGATGACTCATAATACATCACATACACGTGTATGTCACAGTATCTAAGTCATCAATTGGAAAATTTAATAAGTAAATTAAATTTTTATAAGTTAATATCTTACCTAGTGGACAGATGCATTTGTCCGGCGCACAGCCGGTCCCGCCAAACGTTAGAGAAAAACGCCTCGAGCTGGGCTCTGGCCCGGACCGGTAGTGTCCTGTTTACTCGCCAGGTGGCTGTATAGCCTCCCTGCCGGTGCACTGCGCGTGCGCGCGCATGCGTACTTCCTCCTTTTGTTTGCACCCTGTTTGAGTCCCCTGGGAATGTTTGTTGCGGGGAAGGCAGGGTGGGAATCCCTCTGTCCACTAGGTAAGATATTAACTTATAAAAATTTAATTTACTTATTAAATTTTCCATTTTATTGTGTTAATATATCTTACCTAGTGGACAGATGCAGAATAACTACCCATTGGATGGAGGGCAGCTAAACTCAACAGGGACTCTTGTCAGAACTCTGGGCCTCCGGCCCAAGGGTTAGGGATCCTTCCCATACCCTACACCATAGTTGGTTCCCCCCCCCTCTTTTTTGCCGTCTACCGAGCCACCTGGGCTAGGACTATAGGAGAGAGGAGGTAAGAGTTCAGTCCCAAGGATTCCGAAGGAAGCAGAACAGGATAAAATAGAAATAACTCATACCCCACACCAGCCCTTCCGGTTGAGAACTGCGCGCTGGGGTTACAAAACAAGATAACTAAAAAAGAAGGAGCCAACTAAAACAACCCACTACTCCTTCTAAACGCTTTACACTATATACAAGTTATCCTTTCAAGGATACCAGTTACTCGCGTATGTGCTGGGCTGCGACCACTGGTCCTAAATGGTACAGGTCAGCATCAGCCCATGCTACATCCTTCAAATAAAATTGGGTGAAGGTATTGTGCGACTTCCAGTGGCAGGCTGAGAGGATCTGGTCCAAGGACACACCTCCTTGAAAAGCCTTAGAAGCTGCAAAGGCCCGCACATCATGGGCTCTGACCTGATGTAATTGTTGTGCATCCTCATTGGACAATTGATAGCACAACAAGATGGTTTGTTTAATCCAAGAAGAAATCGTAGCAGGAGCGATGTCCTTATTGAAGTTCTTCTTGAAAGACACAAAGACCAACTGTTTGCCGGAACGGAGGTCTTTGGTCTTGTCCAGGTAATAGCGCAAAGCCCGAACTGGACATAAGGTTCTATCCTCCTTGAGAGACTTATCCAACGTAGGGGCCAAGGCCGGAATAATTACCGGAGCTACTGAAGAAGGCCCTTCTTTAGCCAACTGATTCTTGGACAAAAAACAAGGAGAAGGGAATAAAGAAACATTAGCCCAATCTTCCTGATGTCTAATGTTCCTGTGTACCCAGGCATGAATCTCACTCCTTCTTTTGCCCGAGCCCAAAGCCAGGAGAAACACCGTTTTGAAGGTAAGATGTTTCAGAGACGCCTTTCGAAGGGGTTCAAAGGGGGACTGGGTTAATTGATGCAAGACCAGAGACAGATTCCAGCTAGGGACTCCTCGAAGACCCTTGGGTTTATCTCTATGGAAACTGTCTAGCAAGCGGGTAAGGTTTTCGTCTTTACCAAAATTAACCTTGTCACAACCAATTTTGTCGGCTATAGCAGTTCTATAGCCATCTATGGTGCTAGGTTGAAGATTTTTCTCCTTGAAAAGGAATAGGAGAAATTCCGCTACCTGAGTTAAAGAAGGTGACCCGAAGTCCACCTTGTGTGACTCGCACCATTTGACAAATATGGACCACTTCGATTCATAGATGGCTCTGGTTGATTGTCTTTGAGGAGCCTCAATTCGCGTTGCCACTTCATTAGAGAATCCTTGTGCCTGTATGCTAGAGGCTCTAGGAGCCAGGCGTGGAGGTTGAGCCCTAGGAGATCTCTGTGGGGACACTGATTGAACGGTTGGGTCAGCAGGTTCTCCACGTTTGGAAGGGAGAGAGGAATCTGAACAGACATGCTGACTAGATCCCAGAACCACGGCATGTTGGGCCACCCTGGAGCAATCAGAACCAACCTGTGAACTCCCTGATCTAGGATCTTGGACACCACCTTGCCCAAAAGAGACACAGGAGGGAACGCGTAGGCATCCATATTCTCCCAATTCAGGCTGAGAGCATCTACTCTCCATGCCTGTGGATCGGGTACTGGGGACACAAACTTGGGTAGTTTGTGATTGTACCTTGTTGCAAAGAGATCCACCCGGGGAGTGTGCCACCTGGCACATAAGTGGTCGAAGACTTCCTGCAGGAGGGACCATTCTGTCTGAATAACCTGAGTGCTCCTGGACAATTTGTCTGCTATCACATTCAGCCTTCCCGGAATGTGCCTGGCCCTTAGAACTATCTGTCTGCGATTGCACCAGGAAAGCAGTCTCCAGAGGAGGGCACAAAGTGAGCCTGATCTCATACCCCCCTCCTTGTTGATGTATGAGACAACCGTTGTGTTGTCCGTGGCTATCAAAATGATCTGGCCCCAACACTGTTGCTCGAACTTCTTGAGGGCCAGAAGGACCGCCTTTAGCTCGAGAAAGTTTATGTGCAACTGGCTTTCTGAGTCCGACCAAACTCCTTTTGCCGTGTGGTCTCCTAAGTGCGCGCCCCAACCTTCGTTTGAGGCGTCGGTAAACAACTGCAGAGCATGTTGTAGAGGATGAAGAGGTTGGCCGCTGAGCACATTGTTTTCGTCCAACCACCACTGCAGATGAGGGTACAGAGATCTGGGAAGAGGAATCTCCTTCTCTAGTACCTCTGGCACGTGCCAGTGATTCTTCAAGTGCCACTGAATCGGTCTCATGTGAAGGCGCCCCGAAACCACCTGTTTCTCTGTGGCTGTCAACAAACCTATGAGAGACATGAACTCTCGGACCGAACAATGGTCCCTGTTCATTAGCATCTTTATTTTTTGAGTTAGGGTTTGCCACCTCTCCTGAGTCGGCTTCACTAGACCCTTGGAGAGGTCGAAATGATAACCGACAAAGTTGAACTCCTGTTGGGGAACAAGTTCCGACTTTTGCAAATTGACTAACCATCCCAACTGCTGACACAGAGCCATCAGGGTCCGCGTTTGGTTCACACAAGCCTCCCGAAAGGGCGCTCGAAGCAACCAGTCGTCTAGGTACTGGTGGATCCTTATACCCCTGGACTGGGCCATCAATTTCACCTCCTTCACCACCTTTGTGAATTCCAAAGGAGCCGTCGCTAGGCCGAACGGCAGAGCCCTGAACTGGAAGGTTTGACCGTGCAGGTGAAACCGGAGATACTTCCTCGACCTTGGGTTGATGGGAATGTGGAAATAGGCATCGCTGAAATCCAGCGATGTGACCCATTCGCCTTTTTGAAGGGACAGCCGGATGGTCTCCGGAGTTTCCATTTTGAAGGTTTCCGAGTGGAGGAAAAGATTGAGTTTGCTCAAATCCAAGATTGGACGCCATTTGTTGTTTGGTTTGGGAACTATGAACAGCCGGTTGTAAAAGGCCAGAGAAGCCCGAACCACTACTTTTTCTACGGCCTGTTTTGTAATCAGGGACTGCAACGCCTCCTTCAAAAACTTGTTTCTGCGAGGGTTGGCGTATCCGCTGATTATCAGAGGACACCTGGTCAATGGGGGCCTCATCTTGAAAGGGAGGTTGTAACCGTCCTTCAAGATGGAGACTACCCGAGGATTTGAACCCAGGTTGAGCCACGTTTCCCAGAACCTGTGCAACCTGCATCCTACAGGAGGATTTTCTGCAACATTGTGGACATTTGGTACATGAGGGACAGAACGACAAGGAGAGACAAAAGAAGCACTTTTGACATGTTTTATTTCTGTCTGACAAAGATCGGGACTTAGGCCTTTCTTTTGCGGCTGCCCGGGACCGACAACAATAGGAACAGGAATTACAGCAGTTCTTGAGTATACAGTCTTTGGAAAGTTTTGAGGGTTGATGTTTTGACCCACTATCTTTGGAATTATTTGGTTGTGTGGGTTTGTACAATGATTGTCATTTATAATTTTTGCCACCCCGGGCATACTTGGAAAAACGGTGGTTAGTAGAACCACGCCCACGGCCACGACCTCGTGACCCAAACTGTCGCCAAGGTTGTTGAGGAGCAGATGACGGCTGAACCATGGTCTTAGCCTCCTTCTTCTCATACGGTTTATAGCGATACTTGGTCTTCTGTTGGTGCTGGGGACCAACTCGAGACTGGACCGACACATGTTGTGTCTCAAACTTGTTGATATCTTGTTCCGCGACATTCAAGGCCGCGTCGGGAAATAACCCATATCCAAAAAGAGCAGCATTCCTCAGTTCATTCCAAGTGTCCATCTTCATACCGGGACGAACATGATCTAAATAAGAGTCCCGGCGCATCAGAATGAAGTTCCCCAGCTGCACAAAAAGGCTATCAGCCAGGTGCTGTAGAGCTGTCCCAAGAGAGACAGATACATTCTGGTGGAAAGCACATAAATCCCTTAACTCCTTAAGTGCTTCAGACACCTCCTTGGCTGACTTGCCCTTACTGAGATGAGTCTGTAGGAAAGTTATGTGATGTGCCATCTGATCTTGAATCTCGCTAGTGCATCTGCTGAAACCAGCTGCATGGTTCACTGTGTAAGTACCCTCTCGGGCGCACCTTTCCCATCTGCGTAGTACTTCTTGCGATATGGGATGAGACACGGGACCTGTTGCGAGATATGCAGCTGGTTTGACAATTCTTGAGAATTGAGCATTTAGTTTCGCCTCAGAACCATGCCAGTTGAACAGCTTTCTACCTGGTCGCTGGGGACCATCTGTCTTTAACTTATGCATGGGATACCATTTATCCTGTGGTTTAGGGGTGCGTATGAATTGGTCAGTACGCAAACCACCAGCTTCTTGACTTCGGGAAGGGTAACCCTCAGCTACAGTCAGATTAATCCTCTCCAGCTTCTGACAGAGCCAATCGTCTGCTGGCATGGCTACTGACACCTTTGAACTTGTCTTCGGATTTTTTCCACGCCACGGATTGTTGGACTTATCCGGGTCACTGTACTCAAACTCAAAGTCAGGGATAAAGTTCCAGCCCATAAAGGCCCTGATGGAACGAACTGTTTCCCTGTAACTCATTTCTTCATTCTTTTCTGGTTTATCAGTGTCTGATTCAGAAAGTTCACCATCCTCGCTATCCAAAACATCCGGTGATGTATGATCCCTATCCACAACATCTGTTGATGTATGATCCCCAAAGAGTGGTTCGTCTGAAGCCACAGGCAAGACATCTGTTAAGGGGTGTTCAACATTGGACATATTATCTGAGCCACCAGCAGAAGCAAGGTTTCTAATAAACGGCTCCCCAGCCGGTGCAGCCGGTTCCGGACCGGTAAAAGATCCATCCACAACCGGAACCGGTTCCTTGGGTACAAAGGTGTCAGTTTGGTATGCCCTGACCGGACCGGTCATCTCCCCGACCGGTACCGGTTTAGCTTGTTGAAGTGCAGTGTCAGAGGGCTTTTTCTGTACCGGACCGGTATTTTCCTCAACCGGAACCGGTTTTGTTTTGGAAGATTTATGATGAGAAGACTTGTGCTTCTTCTTTGAATCTTTCTTGCCATCTGATCCTGTACTAGCCTGTACTGCCGGAAACCGCACCGGACCGGTGGTTCGGGCAGAGGCAGGATCTATGAATGGCTGATCAGAAACCGGTGGGTTTGAAACCTGAACCGGTACTTTGGGGGTAGCAAATATATTGCCTCTTGATAAGAGTGCTTCAAACCGAGAGAATTTCTCATCTAGCTGGTCACTTAATTTGTCAAAATCTTTTTTGGAAACAAAATCTGAAGAACTTACATTATCGCTACCCCCAGGGAGGTCCTGCGCATGCGCACTGTCATCTTCAGAAATCGTCTGCTGAGCATGCGCAGTACTAGCTGGCTGTTGAGAAGAATTAACTGGAGACAGCCCAGTTACATCTCGTGGTGACACTAGCAAACCCGCTTTCTTGTCCTTGCGAATTTGATACTGTGGAGTGGCCAGCATATCACGTTGAATTGCTGTAAAATTGTCACAAATCTTGCATATCGCACCTCCCACAATGCAGGGATCTTTACCCAGACCTTTGTCTCGACAACGAGCACACTTCTCATGCATATCAAAGCCAGCCATCTTATGGCCGCACGATCCCCGCCTTTGTCCTGGTGAATCCATAGTTATTAAACAACACTTCTACACAAAGAATTTATCAAAATATATCCTGTAACAGATATAAATCAAAATAAAAGTTTCTCCAAAAAACAGACGACCTCTCGTCTTCGCGCCAAACAAAAGGAGGAAGTACGCATGCGCGCGCACGCGCAGTGCACCGGCAGGGAGGCTATACAGCCACCTGGCGAGTAAACAGGACACTACCGGTCCGGGCCAGAGCCCAGCTCGAGGCGTTTTTCTCTAACGTTTGGCGGGACCGGCTGTGCGCCGGACAAATGCATCTGTCCACTAGGTAAGATATATTAACACAATAAAAGCTCATTCTTAATTAGGGCTGAGAAAGGTCACTCGAGCCTCGATAGACGAGTTGGTTTTTGCTTGGACTCGAGTTTTGTATTATCGCTCGCAGAATGAAACGTTTGTGTAAAATATACTACATTTCTGCCACATAATATCAATTAAGGTTTACCATTAATTTGCAGATGACTTGGTAGATACTAAATCTCGCAAATAATTACTCGAATTCGGGTCGGTTGTCAGAGTTCGGGTACTCAGGGCTGTTTTTTAGCATCCGTCCCAGCACTATTTTTAATGAACATTAGTATTAATTATCAGCTCTAAACAATTATGTGCAAAGTACATATTTTTGTGTAAAATGGCACTTTTTTATCACAAAATTTCATCCAAATAAAAAGTTAGTGTTTCAGAGAAAACTTTTAATTTTAGAAAATTTTAAGGAGACACCATATCACACTGAGGACAATTTGTGTTCACTTTTCACAATCTATTTTAACCTATGAGTGTACAGCAAATTCAGGAAATTTGGTCTTAAAAATGAAAATATCAATTACAAGCACAATGGATGCCATGCAACAACTTAACGACATATATTAAGAGACATCAGCTAAACCAGAGTAAGAAATGAGAAATTTGCTACAACACGTTACCCTTTATCACTTCAAATGTCTAACAAAAAGAACCAAACTTCACTAAAATTCTCCTGTAGAGTAGATTAACTGCTTTAAAGTGTCACAACACCTGTATGTGTGGTGCAAATGTTCAATAATCGTATATAAAAATCAGTATAGTCTGAACAAGTTTTAAATTGAATAATGACATACTCTCTTTTGTTGTTATTATTATTAAACAAATATCCTTTTCAGTGTAAAAATAAACAAAATTAATAGTATTTACAGAATAAATTTACAGAATATTTGAGTGTTCGAAGCGGCCATTGGCCCGGTAGTCTGTCCAGATTTCATCTCACATTGCTAGCTTTTATTATTGCTCATTGCGACAACTATTCAAAACGTTTCTGCTGTTAAAATTTTTAAGCCGTCCAAATCAAAACTATTTTGTGTGAGGCTTCTGTTCCCATCTTTTTGATAAGATCCATTTCGGTGTATTTTACACTGTTTGACTACATTTTCTTATGTCATTAGTACAATTTAATACCCTGTCTGATATATCTTTGATAATGTTCTTGGGTAAACTATTGGATGAAGCAACAGAGGAATTTTGTTGGTTAATGTCTAAAAATAAGGGGGAAATGCTCTGACTGACAAATGACCAGGCCATTGATGAAGATTTCTTTTTTTTTTTTGTTTGCTTTTTTCTTATTTTTTCCTTTCTTTCCAATGATAAAGATGTTAAAAATGTGGCTCTGATTTTTAGTCAGATGGTGTCTGATTATTGCTCTTCTAATTTTACACCTCTTTCCCCTACAAGAATATTAAGAATTAAAAAAGTGGTTTTGCCCAATTATGTACTCTTTGATTTGTTCCTTACTCTATTTCATAACAAGTACCCCAGTTATCCCCTAAAAATCGATGGGCATTTCGTTGTGTTTCCACGGTGGTAAATTTTTTCATTTCTCACTCCAAAAGACAACATTTTTTTTTCTAAATATGAAACAAACTGCTCATACTGCTTCATTGCGCGATTTTGGTTTCCTTATCAATTGATATTGAGAAATACATCTTATGGTCAAAAATACACAGTCAAAGTTGTATAAGCAATTTTAACGTACTGCCAAGTCTGTTCCTTTTCCCTGTAAGAACAATCAAGTGTAAGAACAGAAACTGAGAATAAAAAAATCCAAAATACGGAACAGATTCAAATTAATATCTGATCCAACTTCCATTCATTTTTTTAAAATACAATTTTAGATATAATAAATAAATAAATATATCCAACATACATTTTCAAATTAAAAATAGGATGAATTTACAATCTGGATTTTATTTTGGAAAAAATACATTACTTAAAACTGTAAAATTTAGGTAAGAGACTTATGAAGTATTGATTTACTTCAAGCAGTGGTGGGCAGAACAACTTCTGCTGATGTAGCACAATCTATCATGCCAAGTGTTACATTTATATCTAAGCTTATAAATCAATTTCAAGGAAAAGTTTCTAGGTCTAAGAAAAGAGTATATCCAGCACAAGAAACAATGTTGATTTCCTGGCTGCTTGTGATACCTTAAATCTATCTCACAAAGTATAATTTGACAAAGATATTCTTTTTTAAACAGTAAATAAAGTGTGTATTCAAATTTCTGTTGTGCTACATTTAACTTACAAATTAGACTGAATGATGTTTGGAATGTTTATTATTATAGTGGGTTGTCGTAAAGTTGGGAAAAAAAACGCTGCATGAGATGCTGCATGTAAATCATTAGGCATTGGGAAACAACTTCAATTTTATTGCTTTACCAATTATTATAGTACTTCTGGCACCCTTTTAAAATAAAATCTTCTACACACCCAAGTGTTTTACTTTTCTCCCCTGCACATCCTCCTACCCTTGTCTTACTGTCAATCACTACAACCATGGCCCCACACCCCTGCATTTCGGGCACTTCATCCCTTCTTATCTTGATGTAAAACTCTTCAAAATCAGACCAGAATTAAGGAATTACTTACTTACTGTGCTTGGATTTACCCTTCTTTTGATGGTAATCATCTCTCAACTAAGTTCTCTACATTTTGGAAACAAGTTTCATTGCCTGGTCTTGCCCCATTTGCTTTCCCTGGTTTGTCCACTTGCTTACCCTTACGTTATCTACTTCTTACCCTTGATTACCCTGGCCTTGTCTTTCCAACACCGTAACAATAAGGGATTGTCATTTTTCTTTGCTGAACAGCATTAAGTCCCACATGGTAAGCTATTGTAGCGCAATAAAAGCTTACCCTTGCTTTTTCTAATTGCTAACCCTTGTCTTACCCCTTATAATGGTACCCAAAGCGAATCACTCTAGCATCTTGTGTTTTTTCTTTTCATAGCCTATAGTGTCTACTACTGCCTTACTTGCTTACCCGGGTCCCACTTGCTTAACCCAGTATCTGTAATACTGTATCTTACTGGCCATGATTCGTTTTCACTTGTTTATTTCAGTCATACTCGCTATAACTACTGTCCCACCCTGCACCCAGGCACTTGCTTCATGTGTTTTACTTGATTCCCCTCACTCGTTCTCTTACCCTGGTCTTACTGGCAATCACTGCACCCCTGGCTCCACGCCCCAGCATTTCAGGCACTTCATCCTTCTTATCCTCCTCTTCATCCTCCTCCTCCTCGTCCTTCAGAAAAATTCCAATGTGCTTCATCAGCTTCTTCATAGGTGTCAGCACCGTAGCTGGTGAACCCTAAAATGATGAATTGATTTGGGTTTGAAGTCATTATTTAAGGACATATCATGACAGGTAGTTCGGTGGATGGACCAAAGCAGTGTAGATTACTTGATCAAGAGTCTACACTGTAAATAATTGAGCATCAAACATGACTATGAAGTTTTACACTAATAGTTAAGAGATTTAAAAGAGACTAGAGTAAGAAATCTAAAATTCGCCACATATCTGAAATTCGCCACATGTTGAAATACTAATAAAATTAATTAATTGAGGTGAGATTTGTTGAATGTAGAGTAAATTAAGGCTTTTTGAACTGAAAAATACCATTTTTAAGGCAAAACATAATTTTTTTCATAAAATTAAATAAAGTTTTAGAGGTGGCGAATTTTAGATTCCTGGCGAATTTTAGATTTCTTACTCTAACTTATTTATACATATCAGAACTGCAGCTGGAAAACACAAAGGTGGACTGAAGGAACAAGAATAAAAGCTAGTAACTGGAAACTCGTTAAAATATTTTGCTTTTTTAAAACATGGTATTCAAATAGATTTGTCTTACATAATCATATTTATGACATAATCTCCTTTATTATCAGATATTTAATATTTTCAACATATTTTTTTAAATGTTTGAATGCTGTATCTATCTAACTGGTTGGTGCATACTGAAATACTAAATGTGGTTATTTGCTAAATAGATATCTGGCTTACCCTGACCCATACCCAAAACACACACATATACAACTAAACAGTGACCCATTTAAAAATATAGACTAAAACCGTATGGCTATTTTAAGGTATTATCTATATCATATTGACCTGCAGGAATTCTCTGTATATTACAATGTATTTATCTTGTCTGGCCATATGCTGGATCACGATGCAATGTCCCGATTCATTTTTAGCAAGTACCTGAGTACACAACTCAGGAATACTACATCAACTCACCTCATTAACAGCCACAGTGTCGCCTACAAAGAGTGCATACTTCTTACTGGCATCATCCTTGCCATTTTTGTTAGTTAGGCCCTGGAATCCAATACTGATGTTAAACACCATACCTACAAAAGAAAAGGATACTTACGACCTAAACACTGCTAAACTAATAAATATGTAGTCAAGGCAACAGTATGAAATGCAACAATTGGTATGCCTACAAGGTTAGAGACTTCTGTTTCCTGACAATGACCCACAACGTAGACAGTGACAGCCAAACAAAACACTAACTATGCGACCTTTGACGCCTGTAAAAAATTAAAGAATATCAAGATATATATCCCTGCCAAATTGGAAAATTTAATAAGTAAATTAAATTTTTATAAGTTAATACCTTACCTAGTGGACAGATGCATTTGTCCGGCGCCTTGCCGGTCACGCCAAACGTTAGAAAAAAACGTCCTGAGCTGGGCTCTGGCCGGGACCGGTAGCGTCCTGTTCACTCGCCAGGTGGCTGTATAGTCTCCCTGCCGGTGTACTGCGCACGCGCAGCGCATGCGCTCTTCCTCTTTTTGTTGCCTACCGTAGGAAATCCCCTAGGGCTAAAAATAGCGGGGACGGTAGGGAGGGACTCCCCCTGTCCACTAGGTAAGGTATTAACTTATAAAAATTTAATTTACTTATTAAATTTTCCATTTTATTGCGTTAATACATCTTACTAGTGGACAGATGCAGAATAACTACCCAGTGGAAGGAGGGTAGCCAATAGGGGAATTCCTCAGAACTCCAAACTATGTATAAGAAAAGGTGGATCCGGAATGATTAGAAGCCAGATACCTCGGATCACACCTACTGCCCCCCCCCCCCCCCCCCCCCCCTTTCTTTTCTCAAAGTCCAGTACTGACTCGCTAGGAGCACAACAGGACTGAGGAGGGTAAAAGTTCTGACTAACGAGGAAGAACAGGACCTATAACACTATCTCATCAAGCCCTTAGCCCCACTTTGGATCGCGGCAGACTAAGGACCGAGGATAGTGGAAGAAAGTTTTTTTTTTTTTTTATATAATACACAGTATATACATATGTACAAGCTCGAGGATAAAGGAGCTATTGTGTATCCTGAATCTGTTGGGCTGCCACCACCGGGCCCAAATGATACAACTCAGAATCCGCCCAGGCCAAGTCTTTCAGGTAAAACTGGGTAAATGTATTATGAGCCTTCCAGTGACAAGCGGAAAGGATCTGATCTAGAGAAATTCCACCCTGAAAGGCCCTAGAGGCTGCGAAAGCACGGACATCGTGGGCTCTGACTTGATGTAAATCCTGAGCTTTCTGGTCGGAGAGTTGATAACACAACAGTACCGTCTGTTTAACCCAGGAGGAAATGGTGGCAGGGACAATGTCCTTCTGAAAACCTGTCTTGAAAGACACAAAGACCAGCTCCTTTCCCTGACGGGAATCCTTGGTCCGGTCCAGGTAGTAACGTAAAGCCCGTACTGGGCACAGAGACCTGTCCCCAGACAAGGACTTATCCAACGTTGGAGCTAGAGCTGGGATGACTACTGGAGCCACTGAAGTTGGTCCATCTCGAGCCAGTTGGTTTTTGGAGAGGAAACTGGGAGATGGATACAAGGAAACTTTACTCCAGTCCTCTTGGTGCCTGATATTCTTAGCTAACCAGGCATGGATTTCGCTTCTTCTTTTGCCTGATCCCAGGGCCAAAAGGAAAACCATCTTAAAGGTCAGGTGCTTCAGCGAAGCCTTCCGTAGAGGCTCGAAGGGAGCCTTGGTAAGCTGATGGAGCACTAGCGAAAGGTTCCAGGAAGGGACCCCTCTTCGACCTTTCGGTTTGTCCCTATGAAAACTGTCTAACAGGCAGGTAAGATTTTCATCTGAGCTTATATTGAGTTTGTCATTACCCACCATATCTGCGATGGCTGTCCTATAACCATCAATGGTGCTGGGTTGCAGATTCCTCTCCTTGAAGAGGTAAAGGAGAAAATCCGCAATCTGATTCACAGAGGGTGACCTGAAGTCCACCTTGTTCGATTTACACCACTTGACAAATATGGTCCACTTTGACTTGTACACGGCTCTGGTTGAACCCCTCTGAGGAGCCTCAATTCGTGCTGCCACCTCTTCAGAGAAGCCGTGCTTCCTGATGGTAGAGCTTCTAGGAGCCAAGCATGAAGATTCAGATTCTGAAGGCTCCGGTGAACTAGCCCGTTGAAAGGCCGAGTCACTAGGTCCCTTGTTAGAGGAAGGGTGAAGGGGATCTGAACGGATAGGTCCACCAGGTCCCAAAACCAAGGCATGTTTGGCCAACCTGGGGCAATCAGAATCATCCTGTGACAACCCTGATCCCTTATCTTTGAAACTACCTGAGGGAGCAGGGAGACTGGAGGGAATGCATAAGCGTTCAGATGCTCCCAGGACAAGCTCAGGGCATCTACTGCCCAGGCTGCCTGATCCGGGACCGGTGACACAAACCGGGGCAATTTGTGATTGAACCTGGTCGCAAACAAGTCCACTAGCGGTGGGGGCCACCTGGAACACAACTGACTGAAAACCTGAGGGGAGAGAGACCATTCGGTCTGAATCACTTGATTGTGCCGAGAAAGCTTGTCGGCTATCACATTTAAGTGACCCGGAATGTGCCTTGCCCTTAACGTTATGCCTCTGTGATGGCACCAGGACAGGAGTCTCCAAAGGAGGGCACAGAGAGAGCCTGACCTCATACCCCCCTGTTTGTTTATGTAAGAGACCACTGTGGTATTGTCTGTTGCCACAAGAACAATCTGATCCTTGCACAGATGCTCTAACTGTCGTAAGGCCAGAAGGACTGCTTTCATCTCGAGAAAATTTATATGAAAGCGGCCTTCGAGAGGGGACCAAACGCCTCTTGCAGTGAAGTCTCCTAAGTGTGCGCCCCAACCTTCGTTTGAGGCGTCTGTAAATAGCTGAACGGCGTGCTGAAGAGGGTGCAGGGGTTGACCTTTCAGCACATTGGCTTCGTCCAACCACCAGTCCAAATGAGGATGGAGCGACTGGGGGACCGGAATAACTTTCTCTAGGACTTCCGGGACATGCCAGTGTTTCTTCAGATGCCACTGAATGGGCCTCATATGAAGGCGACCTGCACACACTTGTTTCTCGGTGGCCGTCAGGAGGCCTATCAAGGACATGAATTGTCGAACCGTACACTGGTGATGGTCTTTCATGAACCTCAATTTCCCCTGAAGGGTTTCCCACCGGTCCTGAGTGGGTAGAACCCAGCCGGTGATCAGGTCGAGCCGGTAACCTACAAAATTGAAGACCTGTTTGGGAACTAACTCTGACTTGGTCATATTTACTACCCAACCTAACTGCCGACATAGGGCCAAGAGGGTCTGGGTATGTTGTAGGCAGATTTCCGGGGAAGGGGCTCTCAGTAACCAGTCGTCTAGGTACTGGTGGATCCTGATACCCCTCGCTTGAGCCATGAGTTTCACTTCTTTGACCACCTTGGTAAACTCCAGGGGAGCTGTGGCCAGTCCGAATGGCAGGGCTGTGAACTGGAAAGTTTGATGAAACAGGAAGAACCTGAGATACTTTCTTGATCTTGGGGCTATGGGGATGTGGAAGTAAGCGTCGCTGAAGTCCAGCGAAGTGACCCACTCCCCCGTCTTCAAGGATAAGCGGATTGTTTCCGGAGTTTCCATCTTGAATGTGCCGGTGCTGAGAAAGAGATTCAAACGACTTAAGTCTAAGATTGGTCTCCATTTGCCATTTGGTTTGGGAACCAGGAACAGGCGGTTGTAAAAGGCCAGGGACGACTTGACCACTACCTTTTCTACTACCAACTTTCGCATGAGGCTTACAAGAGCCTCTTTGAGATGCATGTTTTTGGATGGGTTTGCATAACCACTTTGAACCACTGGGAACCTGGTTAGAACCGGTCTTTGTTTGAAGGGCAAAGTGTAACCCCTTTTTAGGATAGAGACTACCCGGGGATTTGAACCCATGGTTTGCCAAACTTGCCAAAATTCCTGAAGTCTGCCCCCTACATTGTGTTCGGAGACAGCACTGGGGACACTGGGAACAATAGGGGCAAAAACACAAGGATCTACACAAAAAACACTTTTGACAGACTTTATTTTGTTCAGACAATTGCCGGGGCTTACTCCTTTCTTTTGCGGATGCCCGTGTGAAAGAACAGAACGAACAGGACTGACAACAGGACAATACACAGCCCGACGACTCTCGGGTTTGAACAATGGAACCTTGTTTGAAGACACACTTTTGTCCTGACACTGAGGGTCCAACTGAATCTGATGTACTAACTTTACTGTTGGAACACCTAGATAATTGTCATTTATAGGGCTTAAAGGACTGCCCTTTAGAAAAACGGGGGTTAGATCTATTTCGGCCAAACTGTCTCCATGGCTGACTTTGCTGTTGAGAGGATTGGTCAGTGGAAGATGTTTGTTTCCTATCCTTACGGTCGTAAGGCTTATATCTTTGCGTACCCTTCCAGCTTGCGTGCTGAGTAGCACCCGGTCCGGGCCTCTGAGCAACGCTACTAGATTCAAATTTTTGGATATCCTGCTCCGCAGACATGATGGCTGCATCAGGGAAGAGACCGTATCCAAACAAGGGGGCGTTCCTCAGCAAGTTCATGGTATCCTGTTTAACGCCTTGTTTCACAAAATCAAGATATGAGTCTCTCCTTAAGAGAATCAGGTTGGCCATATTCACAAACAAACTGTCCGCCAAATGCTGAAGAGACGTGCCCATGGCCACCGACACCTTTTGATGAAAGGCCATGAGGTCACGCAGGTCATTCAAAGCATTGGCCACGTCCTGCGAACACTTTCCTTTGCCAAGACGAGAGGACAACAGAGAGATGTTCTGTGACATCTTCTCCTGAAGTTCGGTGGAACAGCGACTGAAGCCTGCCGCATGATTGATGATATAACTGTCTTCACGTGCGGCACGTTCCCACCTGCATAGGGATTCTTGGGCAATAGGCCTGGAGGGAGGGCCTGTGGACAGTAAGCAGAGGCACGAGTTATCCTTGGGAAATGAGAATTAACCTTGGCCTCAGTGTTTCTCCAGTTGAAAACAGAACGACCAGGACGATGTGGTCCGTCAGTTTTAATCAGGTGCATCTTGTACCATTTCTCCTGCGACTTTGGCACCTTGATGAACTGGTCACGTCGCAAACCTGCGGAATCTTGTGAGCGAGAGGGGTAACCCTCTGCGACAGTGAGATTCAACCTTTAAAACTTCTGGCACAACCAGTCGTCTGGGGGCATGGCCGGAATGTGGTGCCAACCCATAAACGCTCTCACAGAACGTACCGTCTCCCTGTAAGACATATCTTCAGTCTGCTCCGGTGGGTCTGCAACATCAGAAAAATGACCGTCCTCAGAACCGGAACCGGAAGCAGACCGGTCTAATTCATCGTCAGATACTTGTGCATACTGTTCTTGAGGAAATGTATAGGCACCAGCACCGGTGATATCAAGACTGGTATCCTGTTCCGGTGGAGCCCGTGGAGTGGAAGATGCAGACTGGAAGAGTGAACCGGATGACTGCTTCACATCCTGACTCTGGTTAGACCTGTCCCCTTTTGAAACACCCGACTGATGAGCAGACTCCGGTCCGGAGCTGGCACCAGGCAAAAGGGAAGAAGAGGGAGCTTTAGTTTTAGACTTTGACACCGGTGTAGGTGACCGGTCACGTCTCTTCTCCGGTTTGGAAACATCTTTGCTGCTCTTAGATTTAGATGAAGATTTGGCATCACTTTTATCAGAATGTTTGTCTTTTCTGGATTTGTGAGATTTCTTCTTATCCTTGGCATCTACCGGGGTAGCAGCAAGTGGAGCCTCAACAGCTACCGGTACCTTCACCGGACCGGTGGGACGGGTAGCTGGAGCTAAGAAGGGGTTATCAGAAATGAGATTCTGAGTGTCGACCGGCTTGACTGAAGATACAGGAGTGGAAAACACGTTACCTCTAGAAAGAAGTGCCTCCATCCTAGCAAACTGCTCTGACCATTTATCCGCAATGGCTGCCAACTGGTCTGAGGTAACAAAACTAGCCGGCTGTTGAGATGAAGAAGGTGGAGTAGCAGGGGGATTAACAGAAGACTGAGCCTGCTGGCCAGAAGGAGATTGAAAAGTTGGTTCACTATCCATACCTTCAACCGGCTGTAAAACAGTAACTTCTTTCGGGGAAACTAACAACCCTGCTTTTTTGTCTCTTCTAATTTTATAAATTGGAGTGGACAACATTTCCTTCTGAGCCGGAGTAAAGCCATCACAAATCTTACACGGCTTGTCCTTCACACAATTGTCTTCCCCTATAAGCTTTTCGCGGCACCGCGCACATTTTTCATGCAAGTCGAAAAGAACCCCTTCTTTGTCCCTTCTTATCTCCCGGAGATGCCATGACACTTGTTACACACAACTAACACAAATATTTGAAGCAATAAGCTTGAGAAGAAGTATATAAATTAATATTTTAAAGTTTCTTTTAAATCCCAAGCGTTCTTCACGCGCCAAACAAAAAGAGGAAGAGCGCATGCGCTGCGCGTGCGCAGTACACCGGCAGGGAGACTATACAGCCACCTGGCGAGTGAACAGGACGCTACCGGTCCCGGCCAGAGCCCAGCTCAGGACGTTTTTTTCTAACGTTTGGCGTGACCGGCAAGGCGCCGGACAAATGCATCTGTCCACTAGGTAAGATGTAGTAACGCAATAAAATAATAGTTGTACAGTACATGAAGGATAAAAATGGGAGGTTTCAAATGCCAAAGCAGAAACAACACCAGAATAACAGACATAAACAATGGAATGAGAATCTAATTTTGTGCTGCTTTTACCATTGATCTAATGTTGAACATTCACTCTTTGCAGTACACAAATAGCCAGAATGTGCCTGATTTGTTGTCAAATGATCTAAAATGACATCACCTGATGTTAATTTGTGGAGAAAGCTTGTGCAACTGTCAATAATATTAGTCCTTTTGGTAATTTTGTGCTCTGAATAATCTATTTTTGTATTTATTTATAGGTACTCAAGTATCCCCAACATACCCAACATTTTATTTCATCAAATTCTTACCCTTTTTGGCAGGTACTGAGCTTTTACCAGCAATCAATAAAGAACCTTCTCTGAATTCTATCCCCATGCCAAACCTGCAAAAACAAGTCATAAAAATATGAACATGAAAAAACAAAATAATTTTTTTCTCCACCCAAACAAGTAACATCAACTTTATCTTTCACCAAATCACAGGTTAAAATTTGAAACATTTACCAGATTTTGCACGAGACCTTTTCTCTCGTCTTGTTTGTGACAACAAAATAGTTAATAGACAATAATTTTAGCAAATTTTATGTGAGGTTTTTTTTCCATTTTACAGTTTTAAATTTAAGATGTGTCTCCAATGCATTAAATCACTATCCTTTGCTTAAATTGATAAAACTAGAAATAGGACGTACTGTTAGGAATAGCTGTAACAATTCAAAGTAATTGGATGGTGGATAAAAAAGAAAATGTCCAACACATGAATATGGTCTCAGAGTATGTTTGCTAAGTCTAAAATATTTGGCCTTTCCATTTGAACCAAAGCTTAACGCCCAAAATTTGCTCAAAATCATTCTATCTTATTTCATGCTTAAGACCACTTTTTTTTTTTTTTTTTTTTTTTTTTTTACAAAAATTGAGTTTGGTTCATGTGACTCTGGGAGAGACAAATATAGAAAATTTGGTCTTTGGCAACAGTTGTACAGAAAACCCTGTAGTGTTCCCAATACCTGCCACTGTGGCCTAGCGGGTAACACACTTGTCTAGGAACTCAGAGGATGTGGGTTCAATCCCGGGTACAGGCAGATACATAGTGGCTCGGATGACCACTTAAAATGGCGGTCCTCTGTCATTGGGTCCTATCCCCAGTGGCAGGTTAAAGAACCTCAAGGACGTTGATAAATGGTCATCCTTGAGCCTCTATCTTCCAGTTAGGGGAATGTCAGTTACTTGTGAGTTGGGGCTGTACCTGTACAGTCGGATTGGTTAAATAGCGCTTTGAGTCCTGTAGTATATGGAGATATTGCGCTGAGTATAAATACATAATAATAATAATAATAATAATCTTGCTCCATTTACGACTTGTCAGCCATTTTCCAAATATGTTGGAGATTATAAAAATCTTACATTTTCATACGAAGTGCAAAGTATAGATTCCAGAAAACTACTTTTTTGACTGAAGAAAAACGAAGTGGATGATGGACAAAATAATGAATGTGAATGTATGTTCACCTCTATATGTCCATCCCTATTATAAAAGAGTAAGATTCTGTTTGGACAATAAAAGGTCAAGGTCCCTAAGAAATAGGTTCCGTGTCCTTACTCATAAATCCCAAGTATCAAATTTGAAAGCTCTACTTTCTGACTTATCCCATTTGGAATAAATCTTTGTGATGGCATGACAAGTTTAAAATTAATATATCCCCGACTTTTGGCTTCGGAAACAAGAATGTGAAATAAAGGGATTTTACTGTCTGAGCCTCACTCACCCTGCACTTTTGGTAAGTTTATCGAGCAGATCTGGCTTTTCTTTCTTTACTTTTGATGAAGCTGCTTCAAACACGTCACACAACTTGGTACCTACAAATCAATTACATGTAATTGTACAAAATTATAAATATTTTTTATCATATTCCGAATAATCATATTCTGGCTTATGAAATCTATACAGACCGTCAAAAACACCACTGATGTAGGATCCAAAATAGAAAATCTTGCCTTTTCTTTATGTGGTATACTTTACTTGGATATTTCCCTTTAACATGTCATTGTTCAGGTATCATAGGGACTTTTGAATAAAGTCAACTACATTGGCTGTACACCTGTACTGTATAAGAACACCAGCCAATCAGCAAAGGAAATTTTAGCTAGTTTTCTAATTTGTTTAAAATTTTTTTTTACTGACAATGGTCTTTATGTTGGTACAAGAAATGAACTTTCATCAAAACATATCTTAGCTACACAGAATAGCAAAATAAGACACAAAATAATGGTAAATACTGTTGACAATTTCTAACACAATGAGTGACTTAACTCTTCTTCTTACTATGTTGCTACAAATTGAACACTGGTACTGGGCTTCAGTACCAAGCATTCTGCAGTTTGTAGGTTTTATAGTACTTACTGTGATGTAGTTTGTTAGCTATAGAATTTATCATGCTTTTCCCCCATCCAAAGTCTGTTGGCTTTAATAATCACTGCATCACATACTTAACCTTCTGCACTCACCCTGTTAAAGTTGGTTTAGCTTTAGTATACACCATGGTGCCAGAGCTTGTTGAACTTTACCACTCGCTGTGCTGGTGCTGAAGTTTGTTTACATTTATTACTCACCATGCACCAGTTTGTTGAGCACAACTTCTTCCACTTCAAGCAGAAACTCGTAGTTTTTCTGCATCTCCTCTGTGGGGTCAACCATCATGGTGCGTACCATGTTAGAACAGTAGGACTTGTACCGCACCCCAACCATGCAAATAATCGCACCAAAATGTAGAGCATTTTTGTCACTGAAATACAGAATGGAATATCACTGATATCTTACTAGTAAGCCATATAAGCCACAGCATATCCAGGGATGGCAGATGGTGTCCATCAGTCCAAACAGGCAATCAGGGACAGAACAAATTGGACACATATAGGGGTGTTGCAGTAGCGAACTGAACTTGTGGTTTGCAATAATATATATTCACTGTACCGACAATACCCCTAGTCACATATGTAGTGCTTGTTACAGAGTAAAATAACCTATTTTGCTCTCAACTACATATCGCGATCTGTACTAGTAATATGACCATCACCTAGTGTATGAAGTCTGAAGTTTTAATTCATATTGGTTTCCAACTGCAGAGGCAAGACAGCTCTAACACATAATGATTCAACTGGGATGATGATATTAGAGGATTACTGTGGCAAATGCTATTTTTTTAGTGATTTAAGTGATGACTGGATAATGAAATGATTCAATTGCTTATATTCCACAATCTAACTACATGAATTTGTATATTTGAAAAATGCTACAAATCAGAACAAGCAATCAGTGACCGATATGAATCTGTCACATATAGAGTTGGTACAGACCTTGGTGAGTGACAGGATAAGTCAGACAACAGAAAGGTCAAATCAAGGTCACACTCTGATGTTGCACACCTACACCCCCTAACCAATGTCTGTACCAAGTATCAACTTCCCACAACTTACGGTTTCAGAGATATAGCCCGGACAAGATTTTATAGGTCAACGTCACTATGGCAAGGTCAAAGGTCAAATCATGATGTTGCACACCTACACCCCCTAACCAATGTCCCCACCAAGTATCAACTTCCTACACCTTACGGTTTCCAAGATATAGCCCGGACAAGATTTTATAGGTCAAAGGTCAAATCAAGGTCACACTATGACGTTGCACACCTACACTGTCTAACCAATGCCCCTACCAAGTATCAACTTCATACACCTTACCGTTTCCAAGATATAGCCAGGACAAGATTTTATAGGTTAAGGTCACTACGACAAGGTCAAAGGTCAAATCAAGGTCACCCCATGACGTTGCACACATACAGCTAATAACCAATGTCCCTACCAAGTATCAACTTCCTACACCTTACGGTTTCTGAGATATAGCCGGGACAATACTTTATAGGCCAAGGCCACTAGGGCGGCAAGGTCAAATCAAGGTCACAATATGACGTTGCACACCTACACCCACTAACCGATGTCCCTACCAAGTATCAACTTCCTACACCTTACAGTTGCCAAGATATAGCCTAGACAAGATTTTATAGGTCAAGGTCACTATGGCAAGGTCAAAGGTCATATCAAGATCAGATCATGATGTTGCACACCTACACCCCCAAACCAATGCCCTGCCAAATATCAACTTCCTACACCTTATGGTTTCAGAGATATAGCCCGGACAAGATTTTATAGGTCGAAGTCACTACTGCAAGGTCAAATCAAGGTCACACCATGACTTTGCACACCTACGTCTCCTAACCAATGTCCCAACCAGATGTCAACTTCCTACACCTTACGGTACGGTAAAAAAACTGTAAAAACAATAGTTTTCAAGTTACAACTAATTTACTCAACATTAACCCTTTCGCTACCATGTGTGTCGACTAGCAGTCGACATCAATGTGTATTACAAGGGACCATGTCTGTCAACCAAGGGTCGTCGGCAATAATATATATTTCTCTTTTCCCTTCAGTGTACTGTCATACGTTTTCTTTGGTGTATCAGTATTAAACCGATATTTTAAGTATTTTACATGAAAGTTATGCTATATTTTTAAAAAAAAATTCACCATTTCACCTATTTTAACTGGTTTCTGTAGATATTGCCGTATTTACCACATATTGCTGCATATTGTTTACTCGTGGTTATTTTTATTTGGGGAATTCCCACAAATTTTCCCATTTGATTTTCATCAATTCCTAATGAAATATGCTGAAAAATACGGCAAATAAAGTGTATAAGGGAGTGACTTATTATTTTACTTCATTGGCGTTTCTGACGTGATATGACGTCGTATGGCTACAGTCCCTTGGAATAATGTTCCTTCAGTAGCGAAAGGGTTAATAACCTCAAAGTAGCTATTACTCAGCTATGCAATGAGCTACATGTCTGAAATTTTATTATGTTATAGCTGACCCAAAAGTAGCTGAATAACATATCTACACAAAATTCTCTAACCACAATAGTTTTCAAGTTACAAGTGATTTTACTAATTATGGAAGGTACTGAAAAGTCAGAAACTAGCTATTACTCACTTAGCTATAGAGATAGACTCCCAATTTACTAACCATGTTGTAGTTACAGAAAAAGTAGCTGAATAACATATTTTTACAAAATGCTCTAAATGCAATACTTTTCAAGTTATAAGTGATTTAAGGCATGATTTCTTGAATTTTAATGCATTAAAAATTATTTTAAAAATTCATAAAAAAAGTAAGAAAGATCCAGGCCTGACACTCACATAAGGGAATCTACTTGTGGCCTAGCACATATATGCAAGATATGAGAGAAGTCCCTGCAATAGTCAATGAGAAAACTGTGATAAAGTGTTGACATTTTCACACTTTTGGTGGGGGTACCTCACTTGTAATTGCTCTAGCAAACAGACGAAAAGACCGATTTGCATGCCTCGAACAATTTTTCATCGTCGATAGTTAAGGCATCTTTTTTTAAAAAAAAAAAAACAGAATGTCTCTGGGCCTTGTAGTTTTAGAGGAGAAGTTGTTCACGCTGACAGCCGATATAAAAATGGCCAAAAACTGACCTATAGAAGGCCACCAGTGACCTTGAAATTGAAGGTCATGGTCATAAAACAATAGCATTCGTGGCATTGCCCATATATACCCACATACCGAAATTGAAAGGTCTAACTAAAATATTTTTTTTAAGTTATCGTGTCCGAAAGAAAATCTTTGCAGCGGCGGCATGACCCTACTGAATCCTAAGTATCCCCGACTTTCGTCCGGGGATACAATAACCTGGAGACAAAATGCCCTGATCTCCTAAACTGGATTCAGGAAGGTCAAGTGACTTGCCCATGAGATTATGACAGGGATACAAAATTAGTTTTTGTGATTTTTTTATTTGGAGAAAATTCCAACTCTGGTAAACAGATATCTGAGTTATACATT
This sequence comes from Sabellastarte sp. h YS-2021, assembly GCA_964017235.1. Lineage (NCBI taxonomy): Eukaryota > Metazoa > Annelida > Polychaeta > Sabellida > Sabellidae > Sabellastarte > Sabellastarte sp. h YS-2021. Next base: position 120,970,288 of record OZ024930.1, on the reverse strand, counting down.
GTTAGTAAACATCAAATATTTACTTGTATATTTACCAGATGTTTCACTGGTTAAAATTATGTATTTACTCATATTTAGGGAGTATATTTATATTTACCTGACTACACTGAATTTCAGAGCATAGTTCCCCCCACTCTGTACAATTGCCGGGTAGCACATGTCTAGTTGTGAATTATCAAGTCCTGACACATACTTCTTGTTCTGCAAAGCCTCTTCCACCATGTCTGCTAGCTTGGAATGCTTTACCGTCTAAAAGAAAAGATATCATAACAATAAGATTATATCACATAAAACCAGACTAGATTTGATCTGTCAAGAGCCTTATTTGATCAAATAAAACTAGCAGATTACATCAAATCAGGTATGACCCAATTTGATAATAGAATTTTAGATTATCAAGGTTCTATTGCACTTCCAGAATTAAAATTGTCTATATGTTTTAGTAAATAAAATCCATCACTCAATCTCCTTTCAGTCACTCCATCAAAATCTCGCACCTTGTCTGAGTCAATTATTTCCATGATCTGTTCACGTAGAAATTTCTTGAACAAGTCCTGTGTAGCCTGGCAAGCTTTCTTCATGATTGTCAGTTCACTCTCATCTTTTGGAGCCATGATGTATGCAAACTCATTGCTCCAGTCAACCTGGATGAAGAAAGATTTCTTCAAGTGGAACAGAGCTAAGCATATTACAAGACACATTGAGCTTTTAAACTTTTCAATGTTGCACTTTCCTCCAACAATAAAATCTTTTCTTAAAATCTTCTGAAGATATGTAGTTATTTACTGTGTGTAGAGCTACGCATATTAGAAGATAGTGCTGGGAGATCGCTACCATTTTACCTGTCGATGTTCGTATCGGAAAAATGTGAACAAAATTCGATCATCGCCAATCATGGGATCAAAAGTGTAAATCAGACCACCAAAACATCAAATATTAAATAAAACAAAGAAATGACCATAAGTTTCCTTAAGTATAACCAAAATATAACCTAAAAGCTTTTCACAAACGCCTCCCTCACTCCATATCATGCTTTCTGTATCCTCACTTGTGATTGGCTAATTTTATGATCAACTTGACAACAGTGGGAAATCCCCAAGGTATTTTCATTTACTTTATAATTTTGCATTTACTGCGAATTTTGTGATTTTAACTTGGTGAATGTACAAAAATTATTACAAAATATGATTTTATTATGTCAAAAAGGCTACAAAGAAATGAGTTTGGCAACTATCGGCTGTAATTAAATTTTACCGATCATTGTTCGGCAATGTTCCAGTGAGCGATAATACCGAAGTTTGCGAATGTCATCCCAGCACTATTAGAAGATATAAAAATTTTTTCAAATACTGATCAATATTACACCCTCTTTCTTTTTACACCAAAATAACAAAATTTTATGATGCTAAGCAGTTGAGTTTCTACCTTTATGTAATAGTAAGCTTCTTACAAGACATATAAATGATAACATACCTTTTCTAAACCTGCACCTGCTAAAACTTTCCTCCAACCATCCAAGAAGTCCCCTGGAAATTTGTCTTTGCTAAATTCTCCAATCACTTTTCCCTACAACAACGACACAAACAGATATAAATAAAACTAGACCTACGAATCGGAGAACTGATGCAAATCTGTATCCACCGGAAAGACAACTCACCAAAGCCAGTGAACCATCGTTTGACCTTGAAGGAGGGGCCCAAGGTCAAATCTGACCACACCACAAGATTCCCATCCATTTCCTATAGGTTGGTTTACCAATAATAAGCGAGTTATAAGCACTTCTAAGTTTGGTTATCCTTGTTTGACCTTGAAGGAGGTGCCCAAGGTCAAATCAAACCACACCAAATGATTCCCAGCCCATGATTTCCTATAGGTTGGATTGCCATCCCAAACCTCTAGGACCAATAATAAGCGAGTTATAAGCACTTCTAAGTTTGGCTATCCTCGTTTGACCTTGAAGGAGGAGCCCAAGGTCAAATCTGACCACACCAAAAGATTCGCAGCCCATGATTTCCTATAGGTTGGTTTATCATCTCAACCCTCTACGACCAATAATAAGTTATAAACACTTTTAAGTTTGGCTATCCCCGTTCGACCTTGAAGGAGGGGGCCCAAGGTCAAATCCGTCCACACCAGAAGATTCCCAGCCCATGATTTCCTATGTGTTGGTTTACCATCTCAAACCTCTAGGAGCTATAATAATAGAGTTATAAGCACTTTTAAGTTTGGGTATCCTCGTTTGACCTTGAAGGAGGGGTCCAAGGTCAAATCCGACAACACCACAAGATTCGCAGCCCATGATTTCCTATAGGTTGGTTTACCATCCCAAACCTCTAGGACCAATAATAAGGGAGATATAGGCACTTTTAAAGTCCGCTATGTGGGTTACTTTGGCACTTCGTGGATCACCCTGAATTAGGAGCTTTAAGGTCAAATGTCTGCAAGGTTGTAGAGGACATATATATCTGTCATACATATCACATATGAAGAGATTCAACCTTCTACCTATGAGAAAGAGCCAGTAGAAAAATGTATATAATTTTCAAAGATGAAAAGATATAATTTTTTAAAATGAGGCTAATTTCAGTCCCAGAGAAGCTTACCCCCCAATGAAGATATCCTGCAAATTTGGTGAACCTAGCTGGTGTAGTTTTCCTCTGAGTGTTAACGCCGAAAATCTCTCTACGCCTCCGGTGGATACAATAAATTTATTTGAAACTTTTGCTGTAATAAAGTTATTTAACATAGCCATGTATATTCTCAGACTTTACCAGAGTGTGCAAAAGATGGAGAATTTAAAAGTACCCCACAGAAAATATGTACTTTCATGCTGGGCCCGTATTCACTAACATGGATCAAGCTGAGCGAAAAATCAGCTCAAGATCAGATCAGGATCAAGGAAAATGGCTCAGCTGATCTTTGGCTCAAGTCTGTATTCACAAAGGAAGGATCAGCTGAGCCAAAAATTTTGAAAAATTTCACATAGCAACATATAAGTTAATTACTTTTATACATTGTAAACAGCATTTTTATGCCTGAATTTCCACAAAATAAGCATTAAAATAAATTTGGTTCATTATTTTTTTCCCTGAAGAATTTTTAAATATTTGAGGTTTAATCCAAAAATTTAGGATACGCCCACTTTTGATCGGGAAAAAAACAACATAATCTAACCTATTTTACACATCAATATAAGCATACTTAAAACAGGTAAAAAGTATTAAAAACTTTTTAATTAACAATATAAAGGATTGAAGATTATTAACCAATGATTTATTTTTCATATGTTTGCTATTTTAGTTAATTATAAAGCCACAAACTTTGATCCAAAACTTAATCCACCAACCTAGCTGGATCAAAGTTAAGCCAAAATTTGAGCCAAAAATCAGCTCAAATTCTTTGTGAATACTAACTTGATCCTGATCCAGTTTTAAGCTTAACTTGAGCCAAAAATCCTGGGATATACCCTGGGATATACAAGTTACCACATAAATACTGTGTGTGAGGTGAACATTTGTTAATGCTGCATTTTGCTTTCCTTTATACATTTCAACTGTTTAAACAATTGAAGTTGGTAATCTTGAGTAAGCAAATGGGAGTAAACAGTGAAAGGCAAACTTCACATGTATTTTACCTTCTTGCTTTCCTTTATGGCCTCAATCAGCTTCTGGTAGTTGGCCTTATCTTTGTCTGCCTTGTCCCTGGGCAGCAGCTTGAGTGGGGGAACCCCATCAGCATCACCTCCCACATCCACCTGAGAAGAATTACAAACAAAATAATCAAGTGTGACACAGTCAAAGTTGGGGTTTTATGTCCCATTAAACAGCCAGGGTCATATTGGGCCAAGTCCTCAGCATTGCCAATTATGGGAGCTGAACCCACACTGAGGTGACTGCCGGTGATTAGATGCCAAACTTGCTAATCACTAGGCCACAGGGGACCTCTAAATAATCAAGTGTGATCCTAGGCTGTAACTTATAATATATAAAATGCTGTAAGTGTAGTACCCATACAATACACTTTAAAGTTATTCCTTTTAATGAACACATAACATAATTGCTATGTATAAAAATAGCATCAGAGATGCCCGTACCCCACAGCCTGGAGAAATAGTTTTCAACACCATGAGATATAGAAGTAGTGAAACAGTACACAGATTGGGATACTTTCAGAACAGTGTCAGTGTCCAAATAATGTTGAAGTAGAGAAAATATCAACTAAGAGAAAGAAACTGCATGTAAAGATTAAGTATTACAACAGGACAATTCAGTACACTAAAAATAGCATCAGAGATGCCCGTACCCGACAGCCTAGGGAAATATTTTTCAACACCACGAGATATAGAAGTAGTGAAACAGTACAAAGATCGGGATACTTTCAGAGCAGTGTCAGTTATATTAAGGTCTAAATGATGTTTAAGTAGAGAAAATAACATCTAAGAGAAATAAAATGTATGCAAAGATAAAGTACTAAAACAAGACAATTCAATAGCAAGATGACAGCATTAATCAGTAAACTAAAAACTAGGGTGCACACCTACAAGCCCTAAGCAATGTCCCTACCAACTATCAACTTCCTACACTTTACAGTTTCAGAGATATTGCCTGGACAAAATTTTACAGGTGAAGGTCACTAAAGTCTATGGCAAGGTCAAATGTCAAATCAAGGTCACACCATGACATTGCACACCTACAACCCCCAACCAATGTCTCTACAAAGTATCAACTTCTTACACCTTACGCTTTCTGAGATATAGTCTGGACAAGATTTTATTGGTGAAGGTCAATACAGCAAGGTCAAATCAAGGTCATACCATGACGTTGCACACCTACACCCCCTAACCAATTTCCCTACCAAGTATCAACTTCCTACACCTTACGGTTTCCGAGATACCGGCCGGACAAACTTCTACCCGCCACCCGCCAATCCGGACACCATGGGTGAAAACAATACCCCGACAGCCCTTAAGGGCTGTTGGGTAAAAAGAACTGCATACATTAGTTGGCAGAATTTTTTATAAAACCAACTAACTACTAGGGGTATCACGACTAACCGACAACGGTTAGAATAGTGCTATGTACCGGTTTCGTTTTTTAAAGTAAGAATAATCGCTCAATGTAGTAAAAGATGGCAGAAGGTCTAAATCCATAAAATATATTCATATTGTCACATAAAATAAGCTAAAATCCCCAAACAGCCACGTTTTCTGTACTGTTTATGCATTCACGTAAAACCGGAAGTGCCATATATCTCTTTTATCGCCCACTTCCGGTCTGAAATAAACGAAGCAGAAGTCGCAGGAAAACAGCAAATTTATTAATTTTTGCAGGTTATATACATATATTTTCATTTCATTATTTCACATATTTATGGTTTTCATTGCTTTTCACAATATGAAACTTAAGATTATTGGTTGTTTTATAAATTCGACGGTTATTCGGTGTCAGCATGAATAGTACTTACCGATTAGTCAACATGAAATATTTGGAGTTGTGACGTCCCTACTAACTACTGAATAAAGTATTTTACAAGAAGCGGGTGCTTTTGGTAAATCCTACATTTTGGAAACATGGATAACACCATTATATTTACTTGATATACACAATGATGAAAACTGGAGTAAAAATCGCCTATGGCTCGATTATTGGAAGGAAAAATTGGGCAATAATTGACAAAGAAAAGTGGAGGTGATTCCCAGCACTACAGGTAAGGGGGTTCGTTTGCACGGAGCACCTTCCAATAACACTTTCTGATTTTATAGTAAACTTTTGACTAGCAATAAATAAATCTTTCTCACCTTGCTTATAAATTCAAGTTTTTTCTTGCTGGCCAGAAATGTCACTTGGCGTTCAGTCAACACCATAATTGTGTCTGTAAGTTCATAGCCAAACAGCCATGTCTGAAAATTTAAAACTACCTTTAAAGAAGTTAGGTAAAACATATGAAAGGCCTGGAAGCTAGAAATAGCAAACATTTTAGTGAAAAAAAAGAGAAAGAGGTATTTTGCAAAGATTTCTTTCAATTTGATGCTAATTATCTGGGGTTTTCAACACATGCTTTTAAACTTATCTCCAAAAATCTAAAGACATGAAATCCTGGTCAAAGGAGGTTTATTTACCACTTTACATTTCGACAAAGAGAAAAAAAAAACACATGCTTTTAACAGGAAATGCACAAAATCAAATGCCTTCTAACCCTTTCATACTCCAGGCAATATAACCTGCAGCTATAGGTTTTTAGACATAACACCCCTGCCTTTCAACTAAGGCTGTGACAGGTTACCCGTTCATCTGAAAACGGTCTGAATTCTTTAAGAAACTGGGTACAAACTGGCAAACCGAAAAAAAATTAAATATAGTGTAAATCAATGAAATACAAACCTTAGTATTCTGTCAGATTTCCTTAACTGACATTAGTTTTTCACATAATATTCCTTATTTATACCGATATTTAACATTATTTTTCATAATGGTTTGTTTACATCATCCTCCATGTTTGTTTCTCTGCTACTTCCACTGGGTGACAACTAAAGCATGGTTACCCGAATTCGGATCGGTTCTTTCGAGGCGAATATCCAGTCACAGCCTTACTTTCAACTACTGTTTGATGTCCTTATATGAACTTGTGATACAGTGGAATGCTGTCGTATTCCTTGAGCGTTCTACTGAATTTTTAAAATGTTTAAAATTCCCACCTCTGAATTTCTCACTGTGACATTCTGCAAATAAATTTTTCATATGGTAACTGAAGGTGACATCTGCGGTTGATACAATACTTCTTTCACACTATAGGCGATATAACCCCCAGTTTTATGCATTAGACAAAAAGTCTGTGTTCTTCAACTACCCTCTGACACCTGTATACAAAAGTGTGATACTGTGACCCACTGTCCCATTCCTTAAGGGTGTTATGGAAGTTTTAAAATGTTTAAAATTTCCACCTCTGGAACCATGAGCATGTGCAGATAACTTTTTCATAAGGTAACTGAAGGTATGGTCCGCGGTTTTTTTAAGGTTGTGACTTAGTCATGTTTCAGTGTAACATGTTAGTGTGGTGGCAACATAAGGGTTGTGAAGGTACATGGAGGGTGTCTCTCGGTGACACACATACTACTCTCGTCCTGTTATTTACGGTTACAGATTGAGTCCAATCAGTGGCCGTGCACGCCATACCTTATGGATACATGGAAGATATGAGGTGTCCTGGGAGGCGGTTCTGCCGCAGAGTAAAACTACTAACCGCGAGGTATACCGTCCATAGTATGAATGGGGTATAAGATTGTGACTTGGTTGTGTTTCCAGGGTTTGTGAAGTACCTCTAAAATATGGAGTCCAACGGACCACATGACCTCCATAAAATGGAGTCCCAATTATTTATTTCTGAGTCCAGTGTTTGTGTTAGGGTTATGAAATGTGGGGTACCTTGTACCTTATGGCACATCAAAAATGGGGTACTATTGTGTAAAAATGGGATGCAAATAATTTTTTTCTCACTTATTTCTTGATACATTTAAATATATAGAAGCACTGTTCAATTTCCTTTCTACTGATAAATAATATGTATCTGTCGATAAATCAATTTTAAACATATTTTAAAAAGCTGAAGTTCAGTCAACAAACTTCATTTTAGTGCAATTTGAGTGAATTTTTTTGTATGATTATTTTATTTAAGTTACAAATATGGTATTTATACTGTTTGAAAGAAAAATATTTGTAGTTTCTGTTGCTTTTTGTGTGATAAAAAATCATTGGGTAGTTCCAGAAATAGTTCTTTTGTTGCATTCCCTATTGAATATTTCTTACAGCTTTTATTTTCCGATGGACTTTCCGGGGTTAAATATCAAGAGTTTCCGAGATTTAGTATAGTTCGTCTCCCATGAAAGTTCACCATCCTGGCTTGTTGTTTCGATTGTTTCCGTGCAGAGATCAGGCTTTCTTTCAATATATAACATTTTGAGTAGATTTGCTACTGTATGACAGCAGCACTCACTGGCTGTTTTGGAAGGATCTCGTCTCGCATGAAATCTCGCTTAACAATGGTGGACATAAATAACTTGCCAGGAATTCGCTCGAAACCATTTAATTTCAAAATATAAAGCTTGTCTTCAGTGTTGTATATATTGTATATATGTACATAAAAATCGCATCCTGACGGACGTACTGACAACCAAAATTTGAGTCCAAATCTGTAATACAGCGTGTTTGACGGTGTAATCACTAGTGCTGAAACGATTATTCGTACTAATCGATTAGTAGGTTATCAAAGCACTAGTCAACGCCAATATTATAAAATCGGTTAATTGTTTTCCTGTGTATATGACCACATTGCGGATTATATGCGATCGTTGGAACTATGAGTATCTCGAGTTAAGATCTTAAAACATATCAATTAAAGCATTTTATATGCATTTTTTTTTTTAAATATCAAAATATTACATTGTTGGCCAATTTACCGAATAATCTGGTGAATTCTTTGCTTTTCAGCATCTCGCGATCCGCCATTTTGTTTGTTTACATCCGGAACACATGTTTTTGGTATTTCTGATACATGCTAAACGTCAGAAACAATTGATTAGTCGACGGTTAATGCAAGCGACTATCCGGCTACCAAGTTTTCCTTATCGTTTCAGCACTAGGAATCGTGAACCCTGGTTTCGGTAGCACATGTTCATCCGACAGCTACCGAAGGTGAGTTGAGGCTAATTGACGGTTGCCTCTCGTTGACCAACGTTTGTACTACTGTCCTACTGTTATTCATGGTTACACACTGTGCCCCATCAGTGGTCATATGCATGATAACTTATGGGTACACAATATTTCCATCCTCGGAGGCAGTTCCATCGCCGAGTAAAACTTCTAACCACGGGGTATAAAGCCTGTAGTATGAATCGGGCATTGTTGACACTCTTTTGTATCTGAAAATTTGGCTGAAAATTCATAAAATATTTACATTGCATTAGCAAGATAGCATAATTTACCATAAAAAGTATAACTTTAACTTGTTTACCTGTAGTGATGTTGATTTAGAATACACCACATCTTCATCAATCCCAACGGACACCACCAACGCATCTGCTTTTCCAAGGTTTGATCCATCGGAGGATTTCTAAATAAGTCCAAACAACACAGCCATTTAATGTCTACTAGATTAATGTTTCTGTCTTAAACATAAACTTGATGATTGCTTGCAAAAAAAAGACAATGTTTTTGCACAGCAAAAACAGTGTCCCAAAAAGGATATAAAGGTGAGCGTTAAAGTAGTAAGAAAATGCTCTGCTTACAGCCTTTGGCCGCCATTTTGGGCGAGACAAAAACTTTGTGGGTCAAAAATCGAAATTGCTCTATCTAGCACTGTTTTCGAGATATAAGCATTTTTGTGTTTTGCAACTTTTGCGAAAAATTCAAAATGGCTCCCATTTTTGGAGAGACAAAATTTTTTTGAAAATACAGATGGCTACTCTAAGAGATACCATGCGAGTAAAAAATTTCGTCGAAATTGATCTATCTCACATGGTTTGGGAGATATTTTTGTGTTTTGCAATTTTTACGAAAAATTCAACAAGAGGAGAGTGCCCGTGAACGGCCACTGTGTCAGCTGACTGAGTGTTTTTGATTTGTGAAGGTGATTAGAGGACAGAATAATTATCAGGAAAAGGGCTGTACAGAAATACAGTAAATGGTAACTGAACAGCAAGTTCGAAAGAAATTCCAAAGCTGACAGAAGAAAAGGATAAAAAAGTTGTGCCCTGTAAATGGTATTATGAAGGAAAATAACAAGGTAATTGTTTAAGTGTAAAAAATAGGTTAAAACATATTTAAAGAAATACTACAAATGCAATATCCTCGTTCGACCTTGAAGAAGGGGTCCAAGGTCAAATCTAACCACACAAATACATTCCCAGCCCATGATTTCCTATGGTTTACCATTCCAAACCTCTAGGCCCAATTATAAATGAGTTATAAGCACTTTTAAGCTTGGCTGTCCTCATTTGACCTTGAAGGAGGGGTCCAAAGGTCAAATCTGACCATACCAAAAGATTCCGAGCCAATGATTTCCTATGGGATGGTTTACCATCCCAAATCTCTGTCACCAATAATAAGCGAGTTGTAGGCACTTTCAATTTTCGCTATCCTCATTTGACCTTGAAGGAGGGTTCCAAGGTCAAATCGGACCATATCAACAGATTCACAGCCCATGATTTCCTGTCTGTTTACCATCCCAAACCTCTGGGACCAATAATAAGCAAGTTATAAGCACTTTTAAGTTTGGCTATCCTTGTTTGACCTTGAAGGAGGGGTCATTGAAGGTCAAATCTGACCACACCAAAAGATTCCCACCCCATGATTTCCTACAGGTTGGTTTATCATCCCAAACCTCTAGGATCAATAATAAGGGAGATATAAGCACTTTTCATGACTGACAAAAAACACCTGTGGCGGCCATCTTGTTTCTCAAAATGAGGCCAAAAATATTCCCAGACAACATTTTATGGTTATTAATATATACTGCAAACTTAAGAAAGCTAGCTATTATATTTTTTTTCATCAGAGCAGTAATGGTGAAATCTCTCTCTACACACTGCGGCTATCCAGTGGATACAATGATTTACTCAACAGTGAGAACCTGAAAGTAGCTATTGCTCAGCTTTGCCATGACATAGAGGTCTGCAATTTCACTATGTTATAGCTGACCAAAAATTCTGTGAATAACATATTTAACAAATTACTCTAAATGTAATAGTTTGCAAGTTACAACTGAATTACTCAACAGTGAGAACCTCAAAGGAACTATTACTCAGCTATGCAATGAGCTACATGTCTGAAATTTTACTATGTTATAGCTAACCCAAAAGTAGGTGAACAACATATTTAAGCAAACTACTGTAAATGCAATAGTTTTCAAGCTACAACTGATTTACTCAATAGTGAGAACCTGAAAATAGCTATTGCTCCGCTATGCCATGAGCTATAGGTCTGTAATTTCACTATGTTATAGCTGACCCAAAAGTAGGTGAACAATATATTTTAACAAAATACTCCAAATGCAATATTTTTCAAGTTATAGCTGATTTACTCAACAGTCAGTACCTGAGAATAGCTATTGCTCAGTTGTGCCATGAGCTATAGGTCTATAATTTCACTATGTTATAGCTGACCCAAAAGTAGCTGAATAACATATTTGCACAAATTTCTGTAAATGCAATAGTTTTCCAATTATAAGTGATTTACTCAACAGTGAGAACTTCAAAGTAGCTATTACTCAGCTATGAAATGAGCCACAGGTCTGAAACTTCACTATGTTATAGCTGGCCCAAAAGTAGCTGAATAACATATTTATACGAAATTCTCTAAATGCAATAGTTTTTAAGTTACAAGTGATTTTACTCATGATGGAAGTTACTGAAAAGCCCAAAAGTAGCTATTACTCACTTAGCTATTGAGACAGACACCCAACTTACTCACCATATTGTAGCTATGTAAAAAGTAGCTGAATAACATATTTTAACAAAATGCTCTAAATGCAACACTTTTCAAGTTATAAGTGATTTACTCAACAGTGATAACCTAAAAGTAGCTATTACTCAGCTATGCCATGAGCTACAGGTTTGAAATTTTACTATGTTATAGCTGACCCAAAAGTAGCTGAATAACATATTTATACGAAATTCTCTAAATGTAATAGTTTTCAAGTTATAAGTGATTTACTCAACAGTGATAACCTAAAAGTAGCTATTACTCAGCTATGCCATGAGCTACAGGTCTGAAATTTCACTATGTTATAGTTGGCCCAAAAGTAGCTGAATAACATATTTATACGAAATTCTCTAAATGCAATAGTTTTTAAGTTACAAGTGATTTTACTCATAATGGAAGTTACTGAAAAGCCCAAAAGTAGCTATTACTCACTTAGTTATTGAGACAGACACCCAACTTACTCACCATATTGTAGCTATGAAAAAAGTAGCTGAACAACATATTTTCACAAAATGCTGTAAATGCAACACTTTTGAAGTTATAAGTGATTTAGTGCATGATTTCATGAATTTTAATGCATTAAAAATTATTTAAAAAATTTATTAAAAAAAAAGTAAGACAGATCCAGGTCTCATACTCACACAAGAGAATCTACCTCTGGCATAGTACATATATCCAAGATATGAGAGAAATCCCTGCAATAGTCACTGAGAAAATTGTGATAAAAAGTTGAAATTTTCACACTTTTGGTGGGGGTACCCCCCTTGTAATGTCTCTAGCAAACAGACGAACAGACAGATTTGCATGCCTTGAACAATTTTTCATCCTCGATAGATAAGGTATCTTTTAAAAAAAACAGCATGTCTCTAGGCCTTGTAGTTTTGGAGAAGAAGTTGTTCACGCGGACGCCCACGCCACAGAGTGATGACATAATGTCAGCTGACTGACAAGTCAGCTGACATAAAAATTTAAAATAGCATCAGAGATGCCCGTACCCCACAACCTAGGGAAATATTTTTTACACCATGAAGTATAGAAGTACTGTATCAGTACAAAGTTCAGGACACTTTCAGAGCACTGTCAGTAATATAAAGGTCCAAACAATGTTTAAATAGAGAAAATAATGTCTGAGAGAAAGATAATGCATGTACTTTACATCTGGCATAGCCGAATTATGGTTTAGATGTTTTGAATATTATCATGCATATAGAAATGGGAATACATTCAATGAATGCTTATGTGTGGTGTTGGAGCAAAATCTGTGGCTCACTTGATGAAATTCTATCTGTTACAATGGGAAGTTGTGAAAGTAAAATTCTTAATGAATTAATAATAATAGTAGGATTTATATAGCGCAAAATTGATACAAATCCTCAAATGCGCTTATGTCCAAGAAGGGAGAGTCCAGAGACAGGCATGGGTTGACATCTAAAAAGCGCCCGCCAGGGTATAACTAGGTGGGGGGTATGCCAGCCTAAACAAGTGTGTCTTTAACTGGCTTCTGAAACGATCTATTGTTTGCTCAGATCTGACAGTTTGTGGCAGCTTGTTCCATTCAGCTGGTGCAGCTAATGCAAAGCCTCGCCTGCCTATGTGCTTCTTAGGGTGGGTTGAGGAGACAGATAGCCTGTTGCCGCGAGTAAGACTGCTCGATCTTATTAAAGCTGAGAGATATGGGGGCTGTGAAAGGTTGATAACCTTGAATACCAGGAGATTATACTTAAAAAGGATACGATGTTGAATTGGAAGCCAGTGGAGTTTTTTCAAAAAGGGTGTAACATGACTCATTTTGTCAAGTCTGAAGATGATGCGGCAAAGAGCATTCTGGACTCTCTATAGCTTAGCTATGTTGGACTTGCTTACCCCATAAAGTAAAGAGTTACAGTAGTCCAGACGACTACTGACCATAGCATTTGCCAGAAGTATTGCAGTTTCATTACTTAGGAATTTGCGAATTCGTCGCAAATCGCGAAGATGATAGTAACATACTTGGCAAACCTTGGCAACATGACTGTCAAAGGAGTTGTCTGAGTCAAAGATAACACCCAGATTCTTTACTTCCACCGACGGAGAGATATTGTTTTGGAGGAGTGGAACAGGGAAATTTGGTGCAAGCGACTCTCTGGTGGCTTTTTGACCAATGATGATAAATTCGTTTTTTTCTGGGTTTAGTTTTACCTTAACACCAACCATCCACTCCTGTACTGACTTGAGACACTCGGTCAGCTCTTCCATGCTAGAATCAAAGTTCCTGGAGTCAACTGCTAAGTAGATCTGGGTGTCATCAGCATATTAGTGAAGGGACGATTAGACCAACGTTCGATTAATCGTCGGCATTATGGTACAATCACGTTCGGTAACTGACAACTTCTAGAAATCGATTAAATCTTACCCTTCCTTATGTGTCTCAATATCCACGTGTTTTTTTATATTTTAAGCAATTTCCTTAACTTTCCTTTGATAAATAATGAGATTTGTCACGAATTTGGGTTTGTTTATGTCTACCGCCATATTTACTGGAAGTGAGTGCTTTTGGTAGGTTCTAAATGTCGGAAACACTGTTATTCTTACCGGATTGACAAATACTTCATCCCGGAAAGTGTTTCATGATATATTTTCTTACAGTGGAGTAAAAAAGTCGATTATGGGTCGATCATCGGTCGGAAAATTGGACAAATAATCGACCACGAAAATTGAGGCGATTCCACTCACTACAGCATATAGGTGATGAGTAACATTGAATTTTGAAATAACTTGACTGAGGGGACTAGTGTAAAGGGTAAAAAGGAGAGGACCCAATACGGAGCCTTGGGGGACTCCAAAAGGGAGAATTACCGCCTCAGAGAAACTATCACCTATTTTAATTTTTTGTTTTCGGTTTGAAAGGTACGATTTGATCCACAACAAGACAGTGCCACCTAGACCAAACCAGTCATGCAAGCAATCATATAAAAGGGAATGGTCAATAGTGTCAAACGCCGCTGACAGGTCTAATAATGTCAGGGCCACTGCCTTTCCTGAGTCCACTGAGAAAGCTATATAGTTTTGAATCTTCAACAATGCGGTTTCAGTGGAGTGGGAACTCTTATAAGCAGACTGGTTGACATTTAAGAGACCCTCGTGTGAAATGAATTTGTTTAGCTGGTTTGCCACAACTTTCTCGATAAGCTTTGATATAAAACTAAGGTTTGACACTGGCCTAAAATTTTTGAGGCTATTTCTATCAAGGCTGGGCTTCTTATGGAGAGGGGGGGGTGTGTGTGTGTGTGTGTGTGTGTGTGTGTGTGTGTGTGTGTGTGTGTGTGACATGTGCCATCTTAAAACAGTTGGGAAAACTACCTTCTTTGATTGAATAATTTACAATTTTAGTGATGGGAGTGATGAGAATATCAGCACACTCCTTGACCAGTGACGTTGGGATTGGGTCCAGGCCACAAGATTGGATGGCGAGGACTTAAGAATTTTGAGTAGGCTTTCCTCGGACACAGGTGTGAAAGAGGACAGTGTATTTTTAGTGGAGTTGGGTCTAGTGACTGAAGATGGTGTTGATGACTGCAGTGTGGATCTTATTCTAATATGACTTTGACAGTGCTTAATCTGCATCAAAAGACAGACCCAAAGGTGTAAGAGATTTTAAAGGTCAAGGTCACTACGACAAGGTTAAAGGTCAAATCAAGGTCACACCATGATGTTGCACACCTACACCCCCTAACCAATATCCCTACCAAGTATCAACTTCCTACACCTTACAGTTTCTGAGATATAGCCCGGACAAGATTTTATAGGTCAAGGTCACTATAGCAAGGTCAAATCAAGGTCAGACCATGACACTGCACACCTACACTCCCTAACCAATGTCCCTACCACGTATCAACTTTCTACACCTTACAGTTTCCGAGAAAACAATACCACGACAACGCTTAAGGGCTGTGGGGTAAAAATGGTTGCTATTTTCAGCAAGACAAAAATATTTGGGAAAATGTGTTACTTAATCTGAAGAGACACTGTGGGTCAAAAATTTCGTCCAAATCGCTCTATCTAGCTCGAGATATAAGCATTTTTATGCTTTGCAAACTTTGCGAAAAATTTGAAGAAAATTCAAAATGACCACTATTTTTGGCGAGATAAATTTTTTTGTGAAAATCCAGATGGTTACTCTGCACAGATATTCTGTTGGTCAAAAAATTTGTTGAAATTGCTCTATCTTAATCTAGCAAGGTTTTCATAATATAAGCATTTTTCCAAAAAATTCAAAATGGCAACCATTTTTGGCAAGACAAAATTTTTTTGAAAATCGAAATGGCTTCTCTGCAGTGATACCCTTTCGATCCAAAATATCGTTGAAATTGTTCTATCTCACAATGTTTTCAAAATATAAGCACTTTTTGCAAAAAAATTTGAAAATTCAAAATGGCCGCCATTTTTGGCAAGACAAATTTTTTTTTTTTTTAAATCGGGATGCCTACTCCGCGAAGATACCCTGTGGGTCAAAAATTTAATTGAAATCGCTCTACCTAGCACGGTATATTCGAGATATAAGCATTTTTGTATTTTGCAATTTTTGCGAAAAATTCAAAATGGCCACCATTTTTGGCTAGTGAAATATTTGTTGAAACTTGGAAAGGCTAGTCTTCACTGATACCCTGTGGGTCAAAAATTTTGCCAATATCCCACTAGTAAATTTTTATTTTATGAAGAAAATGGCTTCAAAAAGTACTCATATATCACTTAGTATTGTTCTATATGTGTACCTTATTGGCCTATATTTCCAATTTTGTGTTTTGCATTTTTTGTCAAAAATTCTAAAGTTGAATATGACCCCTCTTTTTGGGGAGGAGAATTTTTTTTTTGTGGAAAATTGGAGATAGTAGTTTGTTAAGGATACCCTGTGGGTCGGAAATTTCAACGAAATCGCTCTATCTCACACGGTTAAGGAGTGTTTTACTTAAGAAAATTGTAAATGCTTAACTAATCATCAATAACTTCTACCTATCCCTGCCAAAATTTAATGTCGCCCAGATCTTTACAAGAGGAAGGTATTTGCTAAATTTCAGCTGGATAGATGAAATGCTTCGTAAGTTTTCATCCGGACAAGGACGCCCTTCCAAAAACCGCATTTTTGGTCACGTGACCTCTCCGATTGGAGAAAATGTCATCGCAGCATATTCAGAAAAATTTCCCAAGGCTACCACAGACACCTGCTAAATATGAAAAGAATCCACCTTATGGCTGCAAAGCTACTGTAAAAAGAAAATGCAGATCCAGCGGAGTGGCTTCTCCCTTATACAAACAAGCGTCCCCTGCGGGACACTTAATTAACTAGAGGATCGCTCGCAAAAAAAAAGATAATGTTTTTGCATAGCAAAAACAAAGCGTCCCGAAAAGGATATAAAGGTGAGTGCTAAAGTATTAAGAAAATGCTTCGTTTCTAGCCTTATACTGTTGTGGCAACCAAAGTCAGCGCAGTCTGCTCTATCTAGCACGGTTTTCAAGATATAAGCATTTTTGTGTTTTGCAAAAAATAAAAAAATTAAAAATATCCGCTATATTTGGCGAGACAAAAATATTTTGAAAATTGGCATGGCTACTCTGCAGAGATACCCAGCAGGTCCAAAATTTTGTTGAGTTCACTCCATATAGCACGGTTTTCGAGATATAAGGATTTTTGTGTTTTGCAAAAACTTTGAAAATTCAAAATGGCCACCATTTTTGGGGAGACTAAAATTTTTGTCAAGACCACTGCCGTGGTGTTGTATCTCCCGCCGAGCATTAAAGCAGAAGAAATAGCTTTTCCGAGATATTCACAATTTTTCATTTTCGTGTGTGAAAGGTCTTCCAAAAGTAGGTGAATGAGTTATTTGAGAAAAATTGGCTATCTGCAATACTATTAAGAGATAATTCACATTTACTCATTTTGAGTAGGTGAATAATTATCTATGGGTCTGAAACTTCACCAAGTGAAAGCTCTCCCAAAAGTAGGTGAATGAGTTTTTGAGAAAAATTGGCTATCTGCAATACTTTTAGAGATAATTCGCATTTACTCATTTTGAGTAGGTGAGTAATTAGCTATGATTCTGAAACTTCACCATGTGAAAGCTCTCCCACAAGTAGATGAATGAGTATTTGATAAAAATTGGGTATCCGCAATACTTTTACAGATAATTAGCATTTACTCATTTTGAGTAGGTGAATAAATAGCTATGGGTCTGAAACTTCACAGAGTGAAAGCTCTCCCAAAAGTAGGTGAATGAGTTATTTGAGAAAAATTGGCTATCTGCAATACTTTTAGAGATAATTCACATTTACTCATTTTGAGTAGGTGAATAATTAGCTATGGGTCTGAAACTTCACCAAGTGAAAGCTCTGCCAAAAGTAGGTGAATGAGTTATTTGAGAAAAATTGGCTATCTGCAATACTTTTAGAGATAATTCGGATTTACTCATTTTGAGTAGGTGAGTAATTTGCTATGGGTCTGAAACTTCACCAAGTGAAAGCTCTCCCAAAAGTAGGTGAATGAGTTATTTGAGAAAAATTGGCTATCTGCAATACTTTTAGAGATAATTCGCATTTACTCATTTTGAGTAGACGAGTAATTAGCTATAGGTCTGAAACTTCACCAAGTGAAAGCTCTCCCAAAAGTAGGTGAATGAGTTATTTGAGAAAAATTGGCTATCTGCAATACTTTTACAGATAATTCGCATTCACTCATTTTGAGTAGGTGAGTAAATTAGCTATGGGTCTGAAACTTCACCAAGTGAAAGCTCTCCCAAAAGTAGGTGAATGAGTTATTTGAGAAAAATTGGCTATCTGCAATACTTTTACAGATAATTCGCATTTACTCATTTTGAGTAGGTGAATAATTAGCTATGGGTCTGAAACTTCAAGTGAAAGCTCTCCCAAAAGTAGGTGAATGATTAATTTGAGAAAAATTGGCTATCTGCAATACTTTTAGAGATAATTCGCATTTACTCATTTTGAGTAGACGAGTAATTAGCTATGGGTCTGAAACTTCACCAAGTGAAAGCTCTCCCAAAAGTAGGTGAATGATTAATTTGAGAAAAATTGGCTATCTGCAATACTTTTAGAGATAATTTGCATTTACTCAATTTGAGTAGGTGAGTAATTAGCTATGGGTCTGAAACTTCACCAAGTGAAAGCTCTCCCAAAAGTAGGTGAATGAGTTATTTGAGAAAAATTGGCTATCTGCAATACTTTTAGAGATAATTCGCATTTACTCATTTTGAGTAGGTGAGTAATTAGCTATGGGTCTGAAACTTCACCATGTGAAAGCTCTCCCACAAGTAGATGAATGAGTATTTGATAAAAATTGGGTATCCGCAATACTTTTACAGATAATTAGCATTTACTCATTTTGAGTAGGTGAATAAATAGCTATGGGTCTGAAACTTCACAGAGTGAAAGCTCTCCCAAAAGTAGGTGAATGAGTTATTTGAGAAAAATTGGCTATCTGCAATACTTTTAGAGATAATTCATATTTACTCATTTTGAGTAGGTGAATAATTAGCTATGGGTCTGAAACTTCACCAAGTGAAAGCTCTGCCAAAAGTAGGTGAATGAGTTATTTGAGAAAAATTGGCTATCTGCAATACTTTTAGAGATAATTCGCATTTACTCATTTTGAGTAGGTGAGTAATTTGCTATGGGTCTGAAACTTCACCAAGTGAAAGCTCTCCCAAAAGTAGGTGAATGAGTTATTTGAGAAAAATTGGCTATCTGCAATACTTTTAGAGATAATTCGCATTTACTCATTTTGAGTAGACGAGTAATTAGCTATGGGTCTGAAACTTCACCAAGTGAAAGCTCTCCCAAAAGTAGGTGAATGATTAATTTGAGAAAAATTGGCTATCTGCAATACTTTTAGAGATAATTCGCATTCACTCATTTTGAGTAGGTGAGTAATTAGCTATGGGTCTGAAACTTCACCAAGTGAAAGCTCTCCCAAAAGTAGGTGAATGAGTTATTTGAGAAAAATTGGCTATCTGCAATACTTTTACAGATAATTAGCATTTACTCATTTTGAGTAGGTGAATAATTAGCTATGGGTCTGAAACTTCAAGTGAAAGCTCTCCCAAAAGTAGGTGAATGATTAATTTGAGAAAAACTGGCTATCTGCAATACTTTTAGAGATAATTCGCATTTACTCATTTTGAGTAGGTGAGTAATTAGCTATGGGTCTGAAACTTCACCAAGTGAAAGCTCTGCCAAAAGTAGGTGAATGAGTTATTTGAGAAAAATTGGCTATCTGCAATACTTTTAGAGATAATTCACATTTACTCATTTTCAGTAGGTGAGTAATTAGCTATGGGTCTGAAACTTCACCAAGTGAAAGCTCTGCCAAAAGTACGTGAATGAGTTATTTGAGAAAAATTGGCTATCTGCAATACTTTTAGAGATAATTCGTGTTTACTCATTTTGAGTAGGTGAGTAATTAGCTATGGGTCTGAAACTTCACCAAGTGAAAGCTCTGCCAAAAGTAGGTGAATGAGTTATTTGAGAAAAATTGGCTATCTGCAATACTTTTAGAGATAATTCTCATTTACTCATTTTGAGTAGGTGAGTAATTAGCTATGGGTCTGAAACTTCACCATGTGAAAGCTCTCCCACAAGTAGATGAATGAGTATTTGATAAAAATTGGGTATCCGCAATACTTTTACAGATAATTAGCATTTACTCATTTTGAGTAGGCGAATAAATAGCTATGGGTCTGAAACTTCACAGAGTGAAAGCTCTCCCAAAAGTAGGTGAATGAGTTATTTGAGAAAAATTGGCTATCTGCAATACTTTTAGAGATAATTCACATTTACTCATTTTGAGTAGGTGAATAATTAGCTATGGGTCTGAAACTTCACAGAGTGAAAGCTCTCCCAAAAGTAGGTGAATGAGTTATTTGAGAAAAATTGGCTATCTGCAATACTTTTAGAGATAATTCGCATTTACTCATTTTGAGTAGGTGAGTAATTAGCTATGGGTCTGAAACTTCAAGTGAAAGCTCTCCCAAAAGTAGGTGAATGAGTTATTTGAGAAAAATTGGCTATCTGCAATACTTTTAGAGATAATTCACATTTACTCATTTTCAGTAGGTGAGTAATTAGCTATGGGTCTGAAACTTCACAGAGTGAAAGCTCTCCCAAAAGTAGGTGAATGAGTTATTTGAGAAAAATTGGCTATCTGCAATACTTTTAGAGATAATTCGCATTTACTCATTTTGAGTATGTGAGTAATTAGCTATGGGTCTGAAACTTCACCAAGTGAAAGCTCTGCCAAAAGTAGGTGAATGAGTTATTTGAGAAAAATTGGCTATCTGCAATACTTTTAGAGATAATTCGCATTTACTCATTTTGAGTAGGTGAGTAATTAGCTATGGGTCTGAAACTTCACCATGTGAAAGCTCTCCCACAAGTAGATGAATGAGTATTTGATAAAAATTGGGTATCCGCAATACTTTTACAGATAATTAGCATTTACTCATTTTGAGTAGGTGAATAAATAGCTATGGGTCTGAAACTTCACAGAGTGAAAGCTCTCCCAAAAGTAGGTGAATGAGTTATTTGAGAAAAATTGGCTATCTGCAATACTTTTAGAGATAATTCACATTTACTCATTTTGAGTAGGTGAATAATTAGCTATGGGTCTGAAACTTCACCAAGTGAAAGCTCTGCCAAAAGTAGGTGAATGAGTTATTTGAGAAAATTTGGCTATCTGCAATACTTTTAGAGATAACTCACATTTACTCATTGTCAGTAGGTGAGTAATTAGCTATGGGTCTGAAACTTCACCAAGTGAAAGCTCTGCCAAAAGTAGGTGAATGAGTTATTTGAGAAAAATTGGCTATCCGCAATAGTTTTAGAGATAATTCGCATTTACTCATTTTGAGTAGGTGAGTAATTAGCTATGGGTCTGAAACTTCACCAAGTGAAAGCTCTCCCAAAAGTAGGTGAATGATTAATTTGACAAAAATTGGCTATCCGCAATACTTTTAGAGATAATTCGCATTTACTCATTTTGAGTAGGTGAGTAATTAGCTATGGGTCTGAAACTTCACCAAGTGAAAGCTCTCCCAAAAGTAGGTGAATGAGTTATTTGAGAAAAATTGGCTATCTGCAATACTTTTAGAGATAATTCGCATTTACTCATTTTGAGTAGGTGAGTAATTAGCTATGGGTCTGAAACTTCACCAAGTGAAAGCTCTCCCAAAAGTAGGTGAATGAGTTATTTGAGAAAAATTGGCTATCTGCAATACTTTTAGAGATAATTCGCATTTACTCATTTTGAGTAGGTGAGTAATTAGCTATGGGTCTGAAACTTCACCAAGTGAAAGCTCTGCCAAAAGTAGGTGAATCACTTATTTGAGAAAAATTGGCTATCTGCAATAGTTTTAGAGATAATTCGCATTTACTCATTTTGAGTAGGTGAGTAATTAGCTATGGGTCTGAAACTTCACCAAGTGAAAGCTCTCCCAAAAGTAGGTGAATGATTAATTTGACAAAAATTGGCTATCCGCAATACTTTTAGAGATAATTTGCATTTACTCATTTTGAGTAGGTGAGTAATTAGCTATGGGTCTGAAACTTCACCAAGTGAAAGCTCTCCCAAAAGTAGGTGAATGAGTTATTTGAGAAAAATTGGCTGTCTGCAATACTTTTACAGATAATTCGCATTTACTCATTTTGAGTAGGTGAATAATTAGCTATGGGTCTGAAACTTCACCAAGTGAAAGCTCTCCCAAAAGTAGGTGAATGATTAATTTGAGAAAAACTGGCTATCTGCAATACTTTTAGAGATAATTCGCATTTACTCATTTTGAGTAGGTGAGTAATTAGCTATGGGTCTGAAACTTCACCAAGTGAAAGCTCTGCCAAAAGTAGGTGAATGAGTTATTTGAGAAAAATTGGCTATCTGCAATACTTTTAGAGATAATTCGCATTTACTCATTTTGAGTAGGTGAGTAATTAGCTATGGGTCTGAAACTTCACCATGTGAAAGCTCTCCCACAAGTAGATGAATGAGTATTTGATAAAAATTGGGTATCCGCAATACTTTTACAGATAATTAGCATTTACTCATTTTGAGTAGGTGAATAAATAGCTATGGGTCTGAAACTTCACAGAGTGAAAGCTCTCCCAAAAGTAGGTGAATGAGTTATTTGAGAAAAATTGGCTATCTGCAATACTTTTAGAGATAATTCGCATTTACTCATTTTGAGTAGGTGAGTAATTAGCTATGGGTCTGAAACTTCAAGTGAAAGCTCTGCCAAAAGTAGGTGAATGAGTTATTTGAGAAAAATTGGCTATCTGCAATACTTTTAGAGATAATTCGCATTTACTCATTTTGAGTAGGTGAGTAATTAGCTATGGGTCTGAAACTTCACCAAGTGAAAGCTCTCCCAAAAGTAGGTGAATGATTAATTTGACAAAAATTGGCTATCCGCAATACTTTTAGAGATAATTCGCATTTACTCATTTTGAGTAGGTGAGTAATTAGCTATGGGTCTGAAACTTCACCAAGTGAAAGCTCTCCCAAAAGTAGGTGAATGAGTTATTTGAGAAAAATTGGCTATCTGCAATACTTTTAGAGATAATTCGCATTTACTCATTTTGAGTAGGTGAGTAATTAGCTATGGGTCTGAAACTTCACCAAGTGAAAGCTCTCCCAAAAGTAGGTGAATGAGTTATTTGAGAAAAATTGGCTATCTGCAATACTTTTAGAGATAATTCGCATTTACTCATTTTGAGTAGGTGAGTAATTAGCTATGGGTCTGAAACTTCACCAAGTGAAAGCTCTGCCAAAAGTAGGTGAATCAGTTATTTGAGAAAAATTGGCTATCTGCAATAGTTTTAGAGATAATTCGCATTTACTCATTTTGAGTAGGTGAGTAATTAGCTATGGGTCTGAAACTTCACCAAGTGAAAGCTCTCCCAAAAGTAGGTGAATGATTAATTTGACAAAAATTGGCTATCCGCAATACTTTTAGAGATAATTTGCATTTACTCATTTTGAGTAGGTGAGTAATTAGCTATGGGTCTGAAACTTCACCAAGTGAAAGCTCTCCCAAAAGTAGGTGAATGATTAATTTGAGAAAAACTGGCTATCTGCAATACTTTTAGAGATAATTCGCATTTACTCATTTTGAGTAGGTGAGTAATTAGCTATGGGTCTGAAACTTCACCAAGTGAAAGCTCTGCCAAAAGTAGGTGAATGAGTTATTTGAGAAAAATTGGCTATCTGCAATACTTTTAGAGATAATTCGCATTTACTCATTTTGAGTAGGTGAGTAATTAGCTATGGGTCTGAAACTTCACCATGTGAAAGCTCTCCCACAAGTAGATGAATGAGTATTTGATAAAAATTGGGTATCCGCAATACTTTTACAGATAATTAGCATTTACTCATTTTGAGTAGGTGAATAAATAGCTATGGGTCTGAAACTTCACAGAGTGAAAGCTCTCCCAAAAGTAGGTGAATGAGTTATTTGAGAAAAATTGGCTATCTGCAATACTTTTAGAGATAATTCGCATTTACTCATTTTGAGTAGGTGAGTAATTAGCTATGGGTCTGAAACTTCAAGTGAAAGCTCTGCCAAAAGTAGGTGAATGAGTTATTTGAGAAAAATTGGCTATCTGCAATACTTTTAGAGATAATTCGCATTTACTCATTTTGAGTAGGTGAGTAATTAGCTATGGGTCTGAAACTTCACCAAGTGAAAGCTCTCCCAAAAGTAGGTGAATGATTAATTTGACAAAAATTGGCTATCCGCAATACTTTTAGAGATAATTCGCATTTACTCATTTTGAGTAGGTGAGTAATTAGCTATGGGTCTGAAACTTCACCAAGTGAAAGCTCTCCCAAAAGTAGGTGAATGAGTTATTTGAGAAAAATTGGCTATCTGCAATACTTTTAGAGATAATTCGCATTTACTCATTTTGAGTAGGTGAGTAATTAGCTATGGGTCTGAAACTTCACCAAGTGAAAGCTCTCCCAAAAGTAGGTGAATGAGTTATTTGAGAAAAATTGGCTATCTGCAATACTTTTAGAGATAATTCGCATTTACTCATTTTGAGTAGGTGAGTAATTAGCTATGGGTCTGAAACTTCACCAAGTGAAAGCTCTGCCAAAAGTAGGTGAATCAGTTATTTGAGAAAAATTGGCTATCTGCAATAGTTTTAGAGATAATTCGCATTTACTCATTTTGAGTAGGTGAGTAATTAGCTATGGGTCTGAAACTTCACCAAGTGAAAGCTCTCCCAAAAGTAGGTGAATGATTAATTTGACAAAAATTGGCTATCCGCAATACTTTTAGAGATAATTTGCATTTACTCATTTTGAGTAGGTGAGTAATTAGCTATGGGTCTGAAACTTCACCAAGTGAAAGCTCTCCCAAAAGTAGGTGAATGAGTTATTTGAGAAAAATTGGCTGTCTGCAATACTTTTACAGATAATTCGCATTTACTCATTTTGAGTAGGTGAATAATTAGCTATGGGTCTGAAACTTCACCAAGTGAAAGCTCTCCCAAAAGTAGGTGAATGATTAATTTGAGAAAAACTGGCTATCTGCAATACTTTTAGAGATAATTCGCATTTACTCATTTTGAGTAGGTGAGTAATTAGCTATGGGTCTGAAACTTCACCAAGTGAAAGCTCTGCCAAAAGTAGGTGAATGAGTTATTTGAGAAAAATTGGCTATCTGCAATACTTTTAGAGATAATTCGCATTTACTCATTTTGAGTAGGTGAGTAATTAGCTATGGGTCTGAAACTTCACCATGTGAAAGCTCTCCCACAAGTAGATGAATGAGTATTTGATAAAAATTGGGTATCCGCAATACTTTTACAGATAATTAGCATTTACTCATTTTGAGTAGGTGAATAAATAGCTATGGGTCTGAAACTTCACAGAGTGAAAGCTCTCCCAAAAGTAGGTGAATGAGTTATTTGAGAAAAATTGGCTATCTGCAATACTTTTAGAGATAATTCGCATTTACTCATTTTGAGTAGGTGAGTAATTAGCTATGGGTCTGAAACTTCACCAAGTGAAAGCTCTGCCAAAAGTAGGTGAATGAGTTATTTGAGAAAAATTGGCTATCTGCAATACTTTTAGAGATAATTCGCATTTACTCATTTTGAGTAGGTGAGTAATTTGCTATGGGTCTGAAACTTCACCAAGTGAAAGCTCTCCCAAAAGTAGGTGAATGAGTTATTTGAGAAAAATTGGCTATCTGCAATACTTTTAGAGATAATTTGCATTTACTCATTTTGAGTAGACGAGTAATTAGCTATGGGTCTGAAACTTCACCAAGTGAAAGCTCTCCCAAAAGTAGTTGAATGATTAATTTGAGAAAAATTGGCTATCTGCAATACTTTTAGAGATAATTCGCATTCACTCATTTTGAGTAGGTGAGTAATTAGCTATGGGTCTGAAACTTCACCAAGTGAAAGCTCTCCCAAAAGTAGGTGAATGAGTTATTTGAGAAAAATTGGCTATCTGCAATACTTTTAGAGATAATTCACATTTACTCATTTTGAGTAGACGAGTAATTAGCTATGGGTCTGAAACTTCACCAAGTGAAAGCTCTCCCAAAAGTAGGTGAATAATTAATTTGAGAAAAATTGGCTATCTGCAATACTTTTAGAGATAATTCGCATTTACTCATTTTGAGTAGGTGAGTAATTAGCTATGGGTCTGAAACTTCACCAAGTGAAAGCTCTCCCAAAAGTAGGTGAATGAGTTATTTGAGAAAAATTGGCTATCTGCAATACTTTTACAGATAATTTGCATTTACTCATTTTGAGTAGGTGAATAATTAGCTATGGGTCTGAAACTTCAAGTGAAAGCTCTCCCAAAAGTAGGTGAATGATTAATTTGAGAAAAACTGGCTATCTGCAATACTTTTAGAGATAATTCACATTTACTCATTTTCAGTAGGTGAGTAATTAGCTATGGGTCTGAAACTTCACCAAGTGAAAGCTCTGCCAAAAGTAGGTGAATGAGTTATTTGAGAAAAATTGGCTATCTGCAATACTTTTAGAGATAATTCGCATTTACTCATTTTGAGTAGGTGAGTAATTAGCTATGGGTCTGAAACTTCACAGAGTGAAAGCTCTCCCAAAAGTAGGTGAATGAGTTATTTGAGAAAAATTGGCTATCTGCAATACTTTTAGAGATAATTCGCATTTACTCATTTTGAGTAGGTGAGTAATTAGCTATGGGTCTGAAACTTCACCAAGTGAAAGCTCTGCCAAAAGTAGGTGAATGAGTTATTTGAGAAAAATTGGCTATCTGCAATACTTTTAGAGATAATTCGCATTTACTCATTTTGAGTAGGTGAGTAATTAGCTATGGGTCTGAAACTTCACCATGTGAAAGCTCTCCCACAAGTAGATGAATGAGTATTTGATAAAAATTGAGTATCCGCAATACTTTTACAGATAATTAGCATTTACTCATTTTGAGTAGGTGAGTAATTAGCTATGGGTCTGAAACTTCAAGTGAAAGCTCTGCCAAAAGTAGGTGAATGAGTTATTTGAGAAAAATTGGCTATCTGCAATACTTTTAGAGATAATTCGCATTTACTCATTTTGAGTAGGTGAGTAATTAGCTATGGGTCTGAAACTTCACCAAGTGAAAGCTCTCCCAAAAGTAGGTGAATGATTAATTTGACAAAAATTGGCTATCCGCAATACTTTTAGAGATAATTCGCATTTACTCATTTTGAGTAGGTGAGTAATTAGCTATGGGTCTGAAACTTCACCAAGTGAAAGCTCTCCCAAAAGTAGGTGAATGAGTTATTTGAGAAAAATTGGCTATCTGCAATACTTTTAGAGATAATTCGCATTTACTCATTTTGAGTAGGTGAGTAATTAGCTATGGGTCTGAAACTTCACCAAGTGAAAGCTCTCCCAAAAGTAGGTGAATGAGTTATTTGAGAAAAATTGGCTATCTGCAATACTTTTAGAGATAATTCGCATTTACTCATTTTGAGTAGGTGAGTAATTAGCTATGGGTCTGAAACTTCACCAAGTGAAAGCTCTGCCAAAAGTAGGTGAATCAGTTATTTGAGAAAAATTGGCTATCTGCAATAGTTTTAGAGATAATTCGCATTTACTCATTTTGAGTAGGTGAGTAATTAGCTATGGGTCTGAAACTTCACCAAGTGAAAGCTCTCCCAAAAGTAGGTGAATGATTAATTTGACAAAAATTGGCTATCCGCAATACTTTTAGAGATAATTTGCATTTACTCATTTTGAGTAGGTGAGTAATTAGCTATGGGTCTGAAACTTCACCAAGTGAAAGCTCTCCCAAAAGTAGGTGAATGAGTTATTTGAGAAAAATTGGCTGTCTGCAATACTTTTACAGATAATTCGCATTTACTCATTTTGAGTAGGTGAATAATTAGCTATGGGTCTGAAACTTCACCAAGTGAAAGCTCTCCCAAAAGTAGGTGAATGATTAATTTGAGAAAAACTGGCTATCTGCAATACTTTTAGAGATAATTCGCATTTACTCATTTTGAGTAGGTGAGTAATTAGCTATGGGTCTGAAACTTCACCAAGTGAAAGCTCTGCCAAAAGTAGGTGAATGAGTTATTTGAGAAAAATTGGCTATCTGCAATACTTTTAGAGATAATTCGCATTTACTCATTTTGAGTAGGTGAGTAATTAGCTATGGGTCTGAAACTTCACCATGTGAAAGCTCTCCCACAAGTAGATGAATGAGTATTTGATAAAAATTGGGTATCCGCAATACTTTTACAGATAATTAGCATTTACTCATTTTGAGTAGGTGAATAAATAGCTATGGGTCTGAAACTTCACAGAGTGAAAGCTCTCCCAAAAGTAGGTGAATGAGTTATTTGAGAAAAATTGGCTATCTGCAATACTTTTAGAGATAATTCGCATTTACTCATTTTGAGTAGGTGAGTAATTAGCTATGGGTCTGAAACTTCACCAAGTGAAAGCTCTGCCAAAAGTAGGTGAATGAGTTATTTGAGAAAAATTGGCTATCTGCAATACTTTTAGAGATAATTCGCATTTACTCATTTTGAGTAGGTGAGTAATTTGCTATGGGTCTGAAACTTCACCAAGTGAAAGCTCTCCCAAAAGTAGGTGAATGAGTTATTTGAGAAAAATTGGCTATCTGCAATACTTTTAGAGATAATTTGCATTTACTCATTTTGAGTAGACGAGTAATTAGCTATGGGTCTGAAACTTCACCAAGTGAAAGCTCTCCCAAAAGTAGTTGAATGATTAATTTGAGAAAAATTGGCTATCTGCAATACTTTTAGAGATAATTCGCATTCACTCATTTTGAGTAGGTGAGTAATTAGCTATGGGTCTGAAACTTCACCAAGTGAAAGCTCTCCCAAAAGTAGGTGAATGAGTTATTTGAGAAAAATTGGCTATCTGCAATACTTTTAGAGATAATTCACATTTACTCATTTTGAGTAGACGAGTAATTAGCTATGGGTCTGAAACTTCACCAAGTGAAAGCTCTCCCAAAAGTAGGTGAATAATTAATTTGAGAAAAATTGGCTATCTGCAATACTTTTAGAGATAATTCGCATTTACTCATTTTGAGTAGGTGAGTAATTAGCTATGGGTCTGAAACTTCACCAAGTGAAAGCTCTCCCAAAAGTAGGTGAATGAGTTATTTGAGAAAAATTGGCTATCTGCAATACTTTTACAGATAATTTGCATTTACTCATTTTGAGTAGGTGAATAATTAGCTATGGGTCTGAAACTTCAAGTGAAAGCTCTCCCAAAAGTAGGTGAATGATTAATTTGAGAAAAACTGGCTATCTGCAATACTTTTAGAGATAATTCACATTTACTCATTTTCAGTAGGTGAGTAATTAGCTATGGGTCTGAAACTTCACCAAGTGAAAGCTCTGCCAAAAGTAGGTGAATGAGTTATTTGAGAAAAATTGGCTATCTGCAATACTTTTAGAGATAATTCGCATTTACTCATTTTGAGTAGGTGAGTAATTAGCTATGGGTCTGAAACTTCACAGAGTGAAAGCTCTCCCAAAAGTAGGTGAATGAGTTATTTGAGAAAAATTGGCTATCTGCAATACTTTTAGAGATAATTCGCATTTACTCATTTTGAGTAGGTGAGTAATTAGCTATGGGTCTGAAACTTCACCAAGTGAAAGCTCTGCCAAAAGTAGGTGAATGAGTTATTTGAGAAAAATTGGCTATCTGCAATACTTTTAGAGATAATTCGCATTTACTCATTTTGAGTAGGTGAGTAATTAGCTATGGGTCTGAAACTTCACCATGTGAAAGCTCTCCCACAAGTAGATGAATGAGTATTTGATAAAAATTGAGTATCCGCAATACTTTTACAGATAATTAGCATTTACTCATTTTGAGTAGGTGAATAAATAGCTATGGGTCTGAAACTTCACAGAGTGAAAGCTCTCCCAAAAGTAGGTGAATGAGTTATTTGAGAAAAATTGGCTATCTGCAATACTTTTAGAGATAATTCGCATTTACTCATTTTGAGTAGGTGAGTAATTAGCTATGGGTCTGAAACTTCACCAAGTGAAAGCTCTGCCAAAAGTAGGTGAATGAGTTATTTGAGAAAAATTGGCTATCTGCAATACTTTTAGAGATAATTCGCATTCACTCATTTTGAGTAGGTGAGTAATTTGCTATGGGTCTGAAACTTCACCAAGTGAAAGCTCTCCCAAAAGTAGGTGAATGAGTTATTTGAGAAAAATTGGCTATCTGCAATACTTTTAGAGATAATTTGCATTTACTCATTTTGAGTAGACGAGTAATTAGCTATGGGTCTGAAACTTCACCAAGTGAAAGCTCTCCCAAAAGTAGTTGAATGATTAATTTGAGAAAAATTGGCTATCTGCAATACTTTTAGAGATAATTCGCATTCACTCATTTTGAGTAGGTGAGTAATTAGCTATGGGTCTGAAACTTCACCAAGTGAAAGCTCTCCCAAAAGTAGGTGAATGAGTTATTTGAGAAAAATTGGCTATCTGCAATACTTTTAGAGATAATTCACATTTACTCATTTTGAGTAGACGAGTAATTAGCTATGGGTCTG
The DNA here is from genome assembly GCA_964017235.1 of Sabellastarte sp. h YS-2021. Taxonomy (NCBI): domain Eukaryota; kingdom Metazoa; phylum Annelida; class Polychaeta; order Sabellida; family Sabellidae; genus Sabellastarte; species Sabellastarte sp. h YS-2021. The sequence continues at coordinate 120,939,736 of OZ024930.1, read as the reverse complement.
AAACTTCACCAAGTGAAAGCTCTCCCAAAAGTAGGTGAATAATTAATTTGAGAAAAATTGGCTATCTGCAATACTTTTAGAGATAATTCGCATTTACTCATTTTGAGTAGGTGAGTAATTAGCTATGGGTCTGAAACTTCACCAAGTGAAAGCTCTCCCAAAAGTAGGTGAATGAGTTATTTGAGAAAAATTGGCTATCTGCAATACTTTTACAGATAATTTGCATTTACTCATTTTGAGTAGGTGAATAATTAGCTATGGGTCTGAAACTTCAAGTGAAAGCTCTCCCAAAAGTAGGTGAATGATTAATTTGAGAAAAACTGGCTATCTGCAATACTTTTAGAGATAATTCACATTTACTCATTTTCAGTAGGTGAGTAATTAGCTATGGGTCTGAAACTTCACCAAGTGAAAGCTCTGCCAAAAGTAGGTGAATGAGTTATTTGAGAAAAATTGGCTATCTGCAATACTTTTAGAGATAATTCGCATTTACTCATTTTGAGTAGGTGAGTAATTAGCTATGGGTCTGAAACTTCACAGAGTGAAAGCTCTCCCAAAAGTAGGTGAATGAGTTATTTGAGAAAAATTGGCTATCTGCAATACTTTTAGAGATAATTCGCATTTACTCATTTTGAGTAGGTGAGTAATTAGCTATGGGTCTGAAACTTCACCAAGTGAAAGCTCTGCCAAAAGTAGGTGAATGAGTTATTTGAGAAAAATTGGCTATCTGCAATACTTTTAGAGATAATTCGCATTTACTCATTTTGAGTAGGTGAGTAATTAGCTATGGGTCTGAAACTTCACCATGTGAAAGCTCTCCCACAAGTAGATGAATGAGTATTTGATAAAAATTGGGTATCCGCAATACTTTTACAGATAATTAGCATTTACTCATTTTGAGTAGGCGAATAAATAGCTATGGGTCTGAAACTTCACAGAGTGAAAGCTCTCCCAAAAGTAGGTGAATGAGTTATTTGAGAAAAATTGGCTATCTGCAATACTTTTAGAGATAATTCGCATTTACTCATTTTGAGTAGGTGAGTAATTAGCTATGGGTCTGAAACTTCACCAAGTGAAAGCTCTCCCAAAAGTAGGTGAATGATTAATTTGAGAAAAATTGGCTATCTGCAATACTTTTAGAGATAATTCGCATTCACTCATTTTGAGTAGGTGAGTAATTAGCTATGGGTCTGAAACTTCACCAAGTGAAAGCTCTCCCAAAAGTAGGTGAATGAGTTATTTGAGAAAAATTGGCTATCTGCAATACTTTTAGAGATAATTCGCATTTACTCATTTTGAGTAGGTGAGTAATTAGCTATGGGTCTGAAACTTCACCAAGTGAAAGCTCTCCCAAAAGTAGGTGAATGAGTTATTTGAGAAAAATTGGCTATCTGCAATACTTTTAGAGATAATTCACATTTACTCATTTTCAGTAGGTGAGTAATTAGCTATGGGTCTGAAACTTCACCAAGTGAAAGCTCTGCCAAAAGTAGGTGAATGAGTTATTTGAGAAAAATTGGCTATCTGCAATACTTTTAGAGATAATTCGCATTTACTCATTTTGAGTAGGTGAGTAATTAGCTATGGGTCTGAAACTTCACAGAGTGAAAGCTCTCCCAAAAGTAGGTGAATGAGTTATTTGAGAAAAATTGGCTATCTGCAATACTTTTAGAGATAATTCGCATTTACTCATTTTGAGTAGGTGAGTAATTAGCTATGGGTCTGAAACTTCACCAAGTGAAAGCTCTCCCAAAAGTAGGTGAATGAGTTATTTGAGAAAAATTGGCTATCTGCAATACTTTTAGAGATAATTCGCATTTACTCATTTTGAGTAATTAGCTATGGGTCTGAAACTTCACCATGTGAAAGCTCTCCCACAAGTAGATGAATGAGTATTTGATAAAAATTGGGTATCCGCAATACTTTTACAGATAATTAGCATTTACTCATTTTGAGTAGGTGAATAAATAGCTATGGGTCTGAAACTTCACAGAGTGAAAGCTCTCCCAAAAGTAGGTGAATGAGTTATTTGAGAAAAATTGGCTATCTGCAATACTTTTAGAGATAATTCACATTTACTCATTTTGAGTAGGTGAATAATTAGCTATGGGTCTGAAACTTCACCAAGTGAAAGCTCTGCCAAAAGTAGGTGAATGAGTTATTTGAGAAAAATTGGCTATCTGCAATACTTTTAGAGATAATTCACATTTACTCATTTTCAGTAGGTGAGTAATTAGCTATGGGTCTGAAACTTCACCAAGTGAAAGCTCTGCCAAAAGTAGGTGAATGAGTTATTTGAGAAAAATTGGCTATCCGCAATAGTTTTAGAGATAATTCGCATTTACTCATTTTGAGTAGGTGAGTAATTAGGTATGGGTCTGAAACTTCAAGTGAAAGCTCTCCCAAAAGTAGGTCAATGATTAATTTGACAAAAATTGGCTATCCGCAATACTTTTAGAGATAATTCGCATTTACTCATTTTGAGTAGGTGAGTAATTAGCTATGGGTCTGAAACTTCACCAAGTGAAAGCTCTCCCAAAAGTAGGTGAATGAGTTATTTGAGAAAAATTGGCTATCTGCAATACTTTTAGAGATAATTCGCATTTACTCATTTTGAGTAGGTGAGTAATTAGCTATGGGTCTGAAACTTCACCAAGTGAAAGCTCTCCCAAAAGTAGGTGAATGAGTTATTTGAGAAAAATTGGCTATCTGCAATACTTTTAGAGATAATTCGCATTTACTCATTTTCAGTAGGTGAGTAATTAGCTATGGGTCTGAAACTTCACCAAGTGAAAGCTCTGCCAAAAGTAGGTGAATGAGTTATTTGAGAAAAATTGGCTATCTGCAATAGTTTTAGAGATAATTCGCATTTACTCATTTTCAGTAGGTGAGTAATTAGCTATGGGTCTGAAACTTCAAGTGAAAGCTCTCCCAAAAGTAGGTGAATGATTAATTTGACAAAAATTGGCTATCCGCAATACTTTTAGAGATAATTCGCATTTACTCATTTTGAGTAGGTGAGTAATTAGCTATGGGTCTGAAACTTCACCAAGTGAAAGCTCTCCCAAAAGTAGGTGAATGAGTTATTTGAGAAAAATTGGCTATCTGCAATACTTTTAGAGATAATTCGCATTTACTCATTTTGAGTAGGTGAGTAATTAGCTATGGGTCTGAAACTTCAAGTGAAAGCTCTCCCAAAAGTAGGTGAATGAGTTATTTGAGAAAAATTGGCTATCTGCAATACTTTTAGAGATAATTCGCATTTACTCATTTTGAGTAGGTGAGTAATTAGCTATGGGTCTGAAACTTCAAGTGAACGCTCTGCCAAAAGTAGGTGAATGAGTTATTTGAGAAAAATTGGCTATCTGCAATAGTTTTAGAGATAATTCGCATTTACTCATTTTGAGTAGGTGAGTAATTAGCTATGGGTCTGAAACTTCACCAAGTGAAAGCTCTCCCAAAAGTAGGTGAATGATTAATTTGACAAAAATTGGCTATCCGCAATACTTTTAGAGATAATTCGCATTTACTCATTTTGAGTAGGTGAGTAATTAGCTATGGGTCTGAAACTTCACCAAGTGAAAGCTCTCCCAAAAGTAGGTGAATGAGTTATTTGAGAAAAATTGGCTATCTGCAATACTTTTAGAGATAATTCGCATTTACTCATTTTGAGTAGGTGAGTAATTAGCTATGGGTCTGAAACTTCACCAAGTGAAAGCTCTCCCAAAAGTAGGTGAATGATTAATTTGACAAAAATTGGCTATCCGCAATACTTTTAGAGATAATTCGCATTTACTCATTTTGAGTAGGTGAGTAATTAGCTATGGGTCTGAAACTTCACCAAGTGAAAGCTCTCCCAAAAGTAGGTGAATGAGTTATTTGAGAAAAATTGGCTATCTGCAATACTTTTAGAGATAATTCGCATTGACTCATTTTGAGTAGGTGAGTAATTAGCTATGGGTCTGAAACTTCACCAAGTGAAAGCTCTCCCAAAAGTAGGTGAATGATTAATTTGACAAAAATTGGCTATCCGCAATACTTTTAGAGATAATTCGCATTTACTCATTTTGAGTAGGTAAGTAATTAGCTATGGGTCTGAAACTTCACCATGTGAAAGCTCTCCCACAAGTAGATGAATGAGTATTTGATAAAAATTGGGTATCCGCAATACTTTTACAGATAATTAGCATTTACTCATTTTGAGTAGGCGAATAAATAGCTATGGGTCTGAAACTTCACAGAGTGAAAGCTCTCCCAAAAGTAGGTGAATGAGTTATTTGAGAAAAATTGGCTATCTGCAATACTTTTAGAGATAATTCACATTTACTCATTTTGAGTAGGTGAATAATTAGCTATGGGTCTGAAACTTCACCAAGTGAAAGCTCTGCCAAAAGTAGGTGAATGAGTTATTTGAGAAAAATTGGCTATCTGCAATACTTTTAGAGATAATTCGCATTTACTCATTTTGAGTAGGTGAGTAATTAGCTATGGGTCTGAAACTTCACCAAGTGAAAGCTCTCCCAAAAGTAGGTGAATGATTAATTTGAGAAAAATTGGCTATCTGCAATACTTTTAGAGATAATTCGCATTCACTCATTTTGAGTAGGTGAGTAATTAGCTATGGGTCTGAAACTTCACCAAGTGAAAGCTCTCCCAAAAGTAGGTGAATGAGTTATTTGAGAAAAATTGGCTATCTGCAATACTTTTAGAGATAATTCGCATTTACTCATTTTGAGTAGGTGAGTAATTAGCTATGGGTCTGAAACTTCACCAAGTGAAAGCTCTCCCAAAAGTAGGTGAATGAGTTATTTGAGAAAAATTGGCTATCTGCAATACTTTTAGAGATAATTCACATTTACTCATTTTCAGTAGGTGAGTAATTAGCTATGGGTCTGAAACTTCACCAAGTGAAAGCTCTGCCAAAAGTAGGTGAATGAGTTATTTGAGAAAAATTGGCTATCTGCAATACTTTTAGAGATAATTCGCATTTACTCATTTTGAGTAGGTGAGTAATTAGCTATGGGTCTGAAACTACACAGAGTGAAAGCTCTGCCAAAAGTAGGTGAATGAGTTATTTGAGAAAAATTGGCTATCTGCAATACTTTTAGAGATAATTCGCATTTACTCATTTTGAGTAGGTGAGTAATTAGCTATGGGTCTGAAACTTCACCAAGTGAAAGCTCTCCCAAAAGTAGGTGAATGAGTTATTTGAGAAAAATTGGCTATCTGCAATACTTTTAGAGATAATTCGCATTTACTCATTTTGAGTAATTAGCTATGGGTCTGAAACTTCACCATGTGAAAGCTCTCCCACAAGTAGATGAATGAGTATTTGATAAAAATTGGGTATCCGCAATACTTTTACAGATAATTAGCATTTACTCATTTTGAGTAGGTGAATAAATAGCTATGGGTCTGAAACTTCACAGAGTGAAAGCTCTCCCAAAAGTAGGTGAATGAGTTATTTGAGAAAAATTGGCTATCTGCAATACTTTTAGAGATAATTCACATTTACTCATTTTGAGTAGGTGAATAATTAGCTATGGGTCTGAAACTTCACCAAGTGAAAGCTCTGCCAAAAGTAGGTGAATGAGTTATTTGAGAAAAATTGGCTATCTGCAATACTTTTAGAGATAATTCACATTTACTCATTTTCAGTAGGTGAGTAATTAGCTATGGGTCTGAAACTTCACCAAGTGAAAGCTCTGCCAAAAGTAGGTGAATGAGTTATTTGAGAAAAATTGGCTATCCGCAATAGTTTTAGAGATAATTCGCATTTACTCATTTTGAGTAGGTGAGTAATTAGGTATGGGTCTGAAACTTCACCAAGTGAAAGCTCTCCCAAAAGTAGGTCAATGATTAATTTGACAAAAATTGGCTATCCGCAATACTTTTAGAGATAATTCGCATTTACTCATTTTGAGTAGGTGAGTAATTAGCTATGGGTCTGAAACTTCACCAAGTGAAAGCTCTCCCGAAAGTAGGTGAATGAGTTATTTGAGAAAAATTGGCTATCTGCAATACTTTTAGAGATAATTCGCATTTACTCATTTTGAGTAGGTGAGTAATTAGCTATGGGTCTGAAACTTCACCAAGTGAAAGCTCTCCCAAAAGTAGGTGAATGAGTTATTTGAGAAAAATTGGCTATCTGCAATACTTTTAGAGATAATTCGCATTTACTCATTTTCAGTAGGTGAGTAATTAGCTATGGGTCTGAAACTTCACCAAGTGAAAGCTCTGCCAAAAGTAGGTGAATGAGTTATTTGAGAAAAATTGGCTATCTGCAATAGTTTTAGAGATAATTCGCATTTACTCATTTTCAGTAGGTGAGTAATTAGCTATGGGTCTGAAACTTCAAGTGAAAGCTCTCCCAAAAGTAGGTGAATGATTAATTTGACAAAAATTGGCTATCCGCAATACTTTTAGAGATAATTCGCATTTACTCATTTTGAGTAGGTGAGTAATTAGCTATGGGTCTGAAACTTCACCAAGTGAAAGCTCTCCCAAAAGTAGGTGAACGAGTTATTTGAGAAAAATTGGCTATCTGCAATACTTTTAGAGATAATTCGCATTTACTCATTTTGAGTAGGTGAGTAATTAGCTATGGGTCTGAAACTTCACCAAGTGAAAGCTCTCCCAAAAGTAGGTGAATGAGTTATTTGAGAAAAATTGGCTATCTGCAATACTTTTAGAGATAATTCGCATTTACTCATTTTGAGTAGGTGAGTAATTAGCTATGGGTCTGAAACTTCACCAAGTGAACGCTCTGCCAAAAGTAGGTGAATGAGTTATTTGAGAAAAATTGGCTATCTGCAATAGTTTTAGAGATAATTCGCATTTACTCATTTTGAGTAGGTGAGTAATTAGCTATGGGTCTGAAACTTCACCAAGTGAAAGCTCTCCCAAAAGTAGGTGAATGATTAATTTGACAAAAATTGGCTATCCGCAATACTTTTAGAGATAATTCGCATTTACTCATTTTGAGTAGGTGAGTAATTAGCTATGGGTCTGAAACTTCACCAAGTGAAAGCTCTCCCAAAAGTAGGTGAATGAGTTATTTGAGAAAAATTGGCTATCTGCAATACTTTTAGAGATAATTCGCATTTACTCATTTTGAGTAGGTGAGTAATTAGCTATGGGTCTGAAACTTCACCAAGTGAAAGCTCTCCCAAAAGTAGGTGAATGATTAATTTGACAAAAATTGGCTATCCGCAATACTTTTAGAGATAATTCGCATTTACTCATTTTGAGTAGGTGAGTAATTAGCTATGGGTCTGAAACTTCACCAAGTGAAAGCTCTCCCAAAAGTAGGTGAATGAGTTATTTGAGAAAAATTGGCTATCTGCAATACTTTTAGAGATAATTCGCATTTACTCATTTTCAGTAGGTGAGTAATTAGCTATGGGTCTGAAACTTCACCAAGTGAAAGCTCTGCCAAAAGTAGGTGAATGAGTTATTTGAGAAAAATTGGCTATCTGCAATAGTTTTAGAGATAATTCGCATTTACTCATTTTCAGTAGGTGAGTAATTAGCTATGGGTCTGAAACTTCACCAAGTGAAAGCTCTCCCAAAAGTAGGTGAATGATTAATTTGACAAAAATTGGCTATCCGCAATACTTTTAGAGATAATTCGCATTTACTCATTTTGAGTAGGTGAGTAATTAGCTATGGGTCTGAAACTTCACCAAGTGAAAGCTCTCCCAAAAGTAGGTGAATGAGTTATTTGAGAAAAATTGGCTATCTGCAATACTTTTAGAGATAATTCGCATTTACTCATTTTGAGTAGGTGAGTAATTAGCTATGGGTCTGAAACTTCACCAAGTGAAAGCTCTCCCAAAAGTAGGTGAATGAGTTATTTGAGAAAAATTGGCTATCTGCAATACTTTTAGAGATAATTCGCATTTACTCATTTTGAGTAGGTGAGTAAATAGCTATGGGTCTGAAACTTCACAGAGTGAAAGCTCTCCCAAAAGTAGGTGAATGAGTTATTTGAGAAAAATTGGCTATCTGCAATACTTTTAGAGATAATTCACATTTACTCATTTTGAGTAGGTGAATAATTAGCTATGGGTCTGAAACTTCACCAAGTGAAAGCTCTGCCAAAAGTAGGTGAATGAGTTATTTGAGAAAAATTGGCTATCCGCAATAGTTTTAGAGATAATTCGCATTTACTCATTTTGAGTAGGTGAGTAATTAGCTATGGGTCTGAAACTTCACCAAGTGAAAGCTCTCCCAAAAGTAGGTCAATGATTAATTTGACAAAAATTGGCTATCCGCAATACTTTTAGAGATAATTCGCATTTACTCATTTTGAGTAGGTGAGTAATTAGCTATGGGTCTGAAACTTCACCAAGTGAAAGCTCTCCCAAAAGTAGGTGAATGAGTTATTTGAGAAAAATTGGCTATCTGCAATACTTTTAGAGATAATTCGCATTTACTCATTTTCAGTAGGTGAGTAATTAGCTATGGGTCTGAAACTTCACCAAGTGAAAGCTCTGCCAAAAGTAGGTGAATGAGTTATTTGAGAAAAATTGGCTATCTGCAATAGTTTTAGAGATAATTCGCATTTACTCATTTTCAGTAGGTGAGTAATTAGCTATGGGTCTGAAACTTCAAGTGAAAGCTCTCCCAAAAGTAGGTGAATGATTAATTTGACAAAAATTGGCTATCCGCAATACTTTTAGAGATAATTCGCATTTACTCATTTTGAGTAGGTGAGTAATTAGCTATGGGTCTGAAACTTCACCAAGTGAAAGCTCTCCCAAAAGTAGGTGAATGAGTTATTTGAGAAAAATTGGCTATCTGCAATACTTTTAGAGATAATTCGCATTTACTCATTTTGAGTAGGTGAGTAATTAGCTATGGGTCTGAAACTTCACCAAGTGAAAGCTCTCCCAAAAGTAGGTGAATGAGTTATTTGAGAAAAATTGGCTATCTGCAATACTTTTAGAGATAATTCGCATTTACTCATTTTGAGTAGGTGAGTAATTAGCTATGGGTCTGAAACTTCACCAAGTGAACGCTCTGCCAAAAGTAGGTGAATGAGTTATTTGAGAAAAATTGGCTATCTGCAATAGTTTTAGAGATAATTCGCATTTACTCATTTTGAGTAGGTGAGTAATTAGCTATGGGTCTGAAACTTCACCAAGTGAAAGCTCTCCCAAAAGTAGGTGAATGATTAATTTGACAAAAATTGGCTATCCGCAATACTTTTAGAGATAATTCGCATTTACTCATTTTGAGTAGGTGAGTAATTAGCTATGGGTCTGAAACTTCACCAAGTGAAAGCTCTCCCAAAAGTAGGTGAATGAGTTATTTGAGAAAAATTGGCTATCTGCAATACTTTTAGAGATAATTCGCATTTACTCATTTTGAGTAGGTGAGTAATTAGCTATGGGTCTGAAACTTCACCAAGTGAAAGCTCTCCCAAAAGTAGGTGAATGAGTTATTTGAGAAAAATTGGCTATCTGCAAATACTTTTAGAGATAATTCGCATTTACTCATTTTCAGTAGGTGAGTAATTAGCTATGGGTCTGAAACTTCACCAAGTGAAAGCTCTGCCAAAAGTAGGTGAATGAGTTATTTGAGAAAAATTGACTATCTGCAATAGTTTTAGAGATAATTCGCATTTACTCATTTTCAGTAGGTGAGTAATTAGCTATGGGTCTGAAACTTCACCAAGTGAAAGCTCTCCCAAAAGTAGGTGAATGATTAATTTGACAAAAATTGGCTATCCGCAATACTTTTCGAGATAATTCGCATTTACTCATTTTGAGTAGGTGAGTAATTAGCTATGGGTCTGAAACTTCACCGAGTGAAAGCTCTCTCAAAAGTAGGTGAATGATTAATTTGACAAAAATTGGCTATCCGCAATACTTTTAGAGATAATTCGCATTTACTCATTTTGAGTAGGTGAGTAATTAGCTATGGGTCTGAAACTTCACCAAGTGAAAGCTCTCCCAAAAGTAGGTGAATGAGTTATTTGAGAAAAATTGGCTATCTGCAATACTTTTAGAGATAATTCGCATTTACTCATTTTGAGTAGGTGAGTAATTAGCTATGGGTCTGAAACTTCACCAAGTGAAAGCTCTCCCAAAAGTAGGTGAATGAGTTATTTGAGAAAAATTGGCTATCTGCAATAGTTTTAGAGATAATTCGCATTTACTCATTTTGAGTAGGTGAGTAATTAGCTATGGGTCTGAAACTTCACCAAGTGAAAGCTCTCCCAAAAGTAGGTGAATGATTAATTTGACAAAAATTGGCTATCTGCAATACTTTTAGAGATAATTCGCATTTACTCATTTTGAGTAGGTGAGTAATTAGCTATGGGTCTGAAACTTCACCAAGTGAAAGCTCTCCCAAAAGTAGGTGAATGAGTTATTTGAGAAAAATTGGCTATCTGCAATACTTTTAGAGATAATTCGCATTTACTCATTTTGAGTAGGTGAGTAATTAGCTATGGGTCTGAAACTTCAAGTGAAAGCTCTCCCAAAAGTAGGTGAATGAGTTATTTGAGAAAAATTGGCTATCTGCAAATACTTTTAGAGATAATTCGCATTTACTCATTTTCAGTAGGTGAGTAATTAGCTATGGGTCTGAAACTTCACCAAGTGAAAGCTCTGCCAAAAGTAGGTCAATGAGTTATTTGAGAAAAATTGGCTATCTGCAATAGTTTTAGAGATAATTCGCATTTACTCATTTTCAGTAGGTGAGTAATTAGCTATGGGTCTGAAACTTCACCAAGTGAAAGCTCTCCCAAAAGTAGGTGAATGATTAATTTGACAAAAATTGGCTATCCGCAATACTTTTAGAGATAATTCGCATTTACTCATTTTGAGTAGGTGAGTAATTAGCTATGGGTCTGAAACTTCACCAAGTGAAAGCTCTCCCAAAAGTAGGTGAATGAGTTATTTGAGAAAAATTGGCTATCTGCAATACTTTTAGAGATAATTCGCATTTACTCATTTTGAGTAGGTGAGTAATTAGCTATGGGTCTGAAACTTCACCAAGTGAAAGCTCTCCCAAAAGTAGGTGAATGAGTTATTTGAGAAAAATTGGCTATCTGCAATACTTTTAGAGATAATTCGCATTTACTCATTTTGAGTAGGTGAGTAATTAGCTATGGGTCTGAAACTTCAAGTGAAAGCTCTCCCAAAAGTAGGTAAATGAGTTATTTGAGAAAAATTGGCTATCTGCAATACTTTTAGAGATAATTCGCATTTACTCATTTTGAGTAGGTGAGTAAATAGCTATGGGTCTGAAACTTCACAGAGTGAAAGCTATCCCAAAAGTAGGTGAATGAGTTATTTGAGAAAAATTGGCTATCTGCAATACTTTTAGAGATAATTCACATTTACTCATTTTGAGTAGGTGAATAATTAGCTATGGGTCTGAAACTTCACCAAGTGAAAGCTCTGCCAAAAGTAGGTGAATGTGTTATTTGAGAAAAATTGGCTATCTGCAATACTTTTAGAGATAATTCGCATTTACTCATTTTGAGTAGGTGAGTAATTTGCTATGGGTCTGAAACTTCACCAAGTGAAAGCTCTCCCAAAAGTAGGTGAATGAGTTATTTGAGAAAAATTGGCTATCTGCAATACTTTTAGAGATAATTCGCATTTACTCATTTTGAGTAGGTGAGTAATTAGCTATGGGTCTGAAACTTCACCAAGTGAAAGCTCTCCCAAAAGTAGGTGAATGATTAATTTGAGAAAAATTGGCTATCTGCAATACTTTTAGAGATAATTCGCATTCACTCATTTTGAGTAGGTGAGTAATTAGCTATGGGTCTGAAACTTCACCAAGTGAAAGCTCTCCCAAAAGTAGGTGAATGAGTTATTTGAGAAAAATTGGCTATCTGCAATACTTTTAGAGATAATTCGCATTTACTCATTTTGAGTAGGTGAGTAATTAGCTATGGGTCTGAAACTTCACAGAGTGAAAGCTCTCCCAAAAGTAGGTGAATGAGTTATTTGAGAAAAATTGGCTATCTGCAATACTTTTAGAGATAATTCGCATTTACTCATTTTGAGTAGGTGAGTAAATAGCTATGGGTCTGAAACTTCACCAAGTGAAAGCTCTCCCAAAAGTAGGTGAATGATTAATTTGACAAAAATTGGCTATCCGCAATACTTTTAGAGATAATTCGCATTTACTCATTTTGAGTAGGTGAGTAATTAGCTATGGGTCTGAAACTTCAAGTGAAAGCTCTCCCAAAAGTAGGTGAATGAGTTATTTGAGAAAAATTGGCTATCTGCAATACTTTTAGAGATAATTCGCATTTACTCATTTTGAGTAGGTGAGTAATTAGCTATGGGTCTGAAACTTCACAGAGTGAAAGCTCTCCCAAAAGTAGGTGAATGAGTTATTTGAGAAAAATTGGCTATCTGCAATACTTTTAGAGATAATTCGCATTTACTCATTTTGAGTAGGTGAGTAATTAGCTATGGGTCTGAAACTTCACCAAGTGAAAGCTCTCCCAAAAGTAGGTGAATGATTAATTTGACAAAAATTGGCTATCCGCAATACTTTTAGAGATAATTCGCATTTACTCATTTTGAGTAGGTGAGTAATTAGCTATGGGTCTGAAACTTCAAGTGAAAGCTCTCCCAAAAGTAGGTGAATGAGTTATTTGAGAAAAATTGGCTATCTGCAATACTTTTAGAGATAATTCGCATTTACTCATTTTGAGTAGGTGAGTAATTAGCTATGGGTCTGAAACTTCACCAAGTGAAAGCTCTCCCAAAAGTAGGTGAATGAGTTATTTGAGAAAAATTGGCTATCTGCAATACTTTTAGAGATAATTCGCATTTACTCATTTTGAGTAGGTGAGTAATTAGCTATGGGTCTGAAACTTCACCATGTGAAAGCTCTTTGGGATAGCTGCTCTGCAGAGATACCCTGAAGATAAAAAATTTCGTCGAAATCGCTCTATGTAGCATGGTTTTCGAAATATTAGCATTTTTGTGTTTTGCAATTTTTGAGCAAAAATTCGAAAATTCAAAATGGCCGCCATTTTTGGCAAGAGAAAATTTTTTTGAAAATTGGCATGGCTACTCTGCAGAGATACCCTGTGGGTCAAAAATTTCGTCGAAATCGCTCTATCTAGCACGGTTTTCGAGATATAAGGATTTTTGTGTTTTGCAATTTTGCGAAAAATTCGAAAATTCAAAATGGCCGCCATTTTTTGCGAGAAATTTTTTGTTTGAAAATTGGCATGGCTACTCTGCAGAGATACCCTGCGGGTCAAAAATTTCGTCGAAATCGCTCTATCTAGCAGGGTTTTTGAGATATAAGCATTTTTATGTTTTGCAATTTTTGCGAAAAATTCCAAAATTCAAAATGGCCGCCATTTTTGGCGAGATAAATTTTTTTTGAAAATTGGCATGGCTACTCTGCAGATATACCCTGTGGGTCAAAAATTTCGTCGAAATCGCTCTATCTAGCAGGGTTTTCGAGATATAAGCATTTTTATGTTTTGCAATTTTTGCGAAAAATTCGAAAATTCAAAATGGCCGCCATTTTTGGTGAGACAAAATTTTTTTCAAAATTGGGATAACTACTCTGCAGAGATACCCTGCGGGTCAAAAATTTCGTCGAAATCGCTCTATCTAGCACGGTTTTCGAGATATAAGCATTTTTGTGTTTTCCTTATTTGGAAAATTCGTAATGATTAATTAATCATTAATTACTCGGCCATTTCTTGACCAATCAATGCCAAAATCTAATGATTTCCAGATTTTAATAGAATGAATGTATTTGCCAAGTTTCAGGTGAATTGATAAAATTCCTTTCAAGTTATCATCCGGACAAGCTTCCCCATCGAAAAAAGACATTTTTGGTCATGTGACCTCTCTGATTGGTTGAAATGTCACTGCAGCATATTCAAAAAAATTCCCCAAGGCTACTGCCTAAACCTGCCAAATTTGAAAAGAATCCGCCTAATGGTTACAGAGTTATAAGGAAAACAAAATGCGGAGCCGGCGGAGCCGGAAGCTCTCCCATACACAAACAATGAGTAGTCCACAAATTCTTCTAGTAAAATATTGTTAAAAAATCCCATGAAATTGTCAATATTTTCTACGAATCTGAGCTGAGCTTTGTGGTCCATCTAGTATTTTATCTTAAAGCAGAAAATATTGTTAAGAAACCTCATTAATATTAATGAGTTGTCCATGAATTTTGATCTTCAAGTAAAATATTTTCTAGACATACATTGTTGGGAAACCCCACAGATACGTAGGGTCAGCACCGGCTTGCCTCTCCTGTTGTGGTAACAATCCAGTCTACTGTAAGTTTCGTTTTTCTTGCAGCCATTTTTTATGTAATCATCCACTTTCAGCTTAATTTTATATTTTTGGGTATAATATGTCCAAATACTGTCTGTACCTCATAATATATTGGAGTTTGTAAACGATCACGAAACCAAAATCGTCTACAGGCATTATTCGAAGAACGTTTCGACGGAAAAATCAAAACCTCGAGAAACTCTCGCTCCACGCATCGTTTCGATTTCTTTGATCTCTCGTCTTTTCGCTTCGTATATATATCCCGCATTGCCTTGTGCTGAATGCGTTCTTTTACAATCTTGTCCCCGCATACTTCGATGAAATCCGCGAGCAAAAGCAAATTAATGCGAGATATCGCAGAAAACGCATCCTAGAAGCAACTCTGCAATTACCATTTCTTAACCAATCAATGCCAAAATCTAATGATTTCTAGATTTTAATAGAATGAATGTATTTGCCAAGCTGCAGGTGAATAGATAAAATCCCTTTCAAGTCATCATCCAGACAAGCCTACCCATCGAAAAAAAGACATTTTTGGTCATGTGAGCTCTCTGAATGGTCGAAATGTCACTGCATTATATTCAAAACAAGAGGAGAGTGCCCGCTCAGCTGACTGAGTGTTTTTGATTTGTGAAGGTGATTAGAGGACAGAATAATTATCAGGAAAATGGCTGTACAGAAATACAGTAAATGGTAACTGAACAGCAAGTTCGAAAGAAATTCCGAAGCTGACAGAAGAAAAGGATAAAAAAGTTGTGCCCTGTAAATGGTATTATGAAGGAAAATAACAAGGTAATTGTTTAAGTGTAAAAAATAGGTTAAAACAGATTTAAAGAAATACTACAAATGCAATATCCTCGTTCGACCTTGAAGAAGGGGTCCAAGGTCAAATCTAACCACACAAATACATTCCCAGCCCATGATTTCCTATGGTTTACCATTCCAAACCTCTAGGACCAATTATAAATGAGTTATAAGCACTTTTAAGCTTGGCTGTCCTCATTTGACCTTGAAGGAGGGGTCCAAAGGTCAAATCTGACCATACCAAAAGATTCCGAGCCAATGATTTCCTATATCCCAAATCTCTGTCACCAATAATAAGCGAGTTGTAGGCACTTTCAATTTTCGCTATCCTCATTTGACCTTGAAGGAGGGTTCCAAGGTCAAATCGGACCATATCAACAGATTCACAGCCCATGATTTCCTGTCTGTTTACCATCCCAAACCTCTGGGACCAATAATAAGCGAGTTATAAGCACTTTTAAGTTTGGCTATCCTTGTTTGACCTTGAAGGAGGGGTCATTGAAGGTCAAATCTGACCACACCAAAAGATTCCCACCCCATGATTTCCTACAGGTTGGTTTATCATCCCAAACCTCTAGGATCAATAATAAGGGAGATATAAGCACTTTTCATGACTGACAAAAAACACCTGTGGCGGCCATCCTGTTTCTCAAAATGAGGCCAAAAATATTCCCAGACAACATTTTATGGTTATTAATATATACTGCAAACTTAAGAAAGTTAACTATAATATTGTTTTTCATCAGAGCAGTAATGGTGAAATCTCTCTACACACTGCGGCTATCCAGTGGATACAATGATTTACTCAACAGTGAGAACCTGAAAGTAGCTATTGCTCAGCTATGCCATGACATAGAGGTCTGCAATTTCACTATGTTATAGCTGACCAAAAATTCTGTGAATAACATATTTAACAAATTACTCTAAATGTAATAGTTTTCAAGTTACAACTGCTTTACTCAACAGTGAGAACCTCAAAGGAACTATTACTCAGCTATGCAATGAGCTGCATGTCTGAAATTTTACTATGTTATAGCTAACCCAAAAGTAGGTGAACAACATATTTAAGTAAACTACTGTAAATGCAATAGTTTTCAAGCTACAACTGATTTACTCAATAGTGAGAACCTGAAAATAGCTATTGCTCCGCTATGCCATGAGCTATAGGTCTGTAATTTCACTATGTTATAGCTGACCCAAAAGTAGGTGAACAATATATTTTAACAAAATACTCCAAATGCAATATTTTTCAAGTTATAGCTGATTTACTCAACAGTCAGTACCTGAGAATAGCTATTGCTCAGTTGTGCCATGAGCTATAGGTCTATAATTTCACTATGTTATAGCTGACCCAAAAGTAGCTGAATAACATATTTGCACAAATTTCTGTAAATGCAATAGTTTTCCAATTATAAGTGATTTACTCAACAGTGAGAACTTCAAAGTAGCTATTACTCAGCTATGAAATGAGCCACAGGTCTGAAACTTCACTATGTTATAGCTGACCCCAAAATAGGTGAATAACATATTGAAACAAAATACTCTAAAAGCAATAGTTTTCAAGTTATAAGTGATTTACTCAACAGTGATAACCTAAAAGTAGCTATTACTCAGCTATGCCATGAGCTACAGGTCTGAAATTTTACTATGTTATAGCTGGCCCAAAAGTAGCTGAATAACATATTTATACGAAATTCTCTAAATGCAATAGTTTTTAAGTTACAAGTGATTTTACTCATGATAGAAGTTACTGAAAAGCCCAAAAGTAGCTATTACTCACTTAGCTATTGAGACAGACACCCAACCTACTCACCATATTGTAGCTATGAAAAAAGTAGCTGAATAACATATTTTAACAAAATGCTCTAAATGCAACACTTTTCAAGTTATAAGTGATTTACTCAACAGTGATAACCTAAAAGTAGCTATTACTCAGCTATGCCATGAGCTACAGGTCTGAAATTTCTGTAAATGCAATAGTTTTCCAATTATAACTGATTTACTCAACAGTGAGAACTTCAAAGTAGCTATTACTCAGCTATGAAATGAGCCACAGGTCTGAAACTTCACCATGTTATAGCTGACCCCAAAATAGGTGAATAACATATTGAAACAAAATACTCTAAATGCAATAGTTTTCAAGTTATAAGTGATTTACTCAACAGTGATAACCTAAAAGTAGCTATTACTCAGCTATGCCATGAGCTACAGGTCTGAAATTTTACTATGCTATAGCTGGCCCAAAAGTAGATTTATTAAAAAAATTTATTAAAAAAAAAGTAAGACAGATCCAGGTCTCATACTCACACAAGAGAATCTACCTCTGGCCTAGTACATATATGCACGATATGAGAGAAATCCCTGCAATAGTCACTGAGAAAATTGTGATAAAAAGTTGAAATTTTCACACTTTTGGTGGGGGTACCCCCCTTGTAATGTCTCTAGCAAACAGACGAACAGACAGATTTGCATGCCTTGAACAATTTTTCATCCTCGATAGATAAGGTATCTTTTAAAAAAACAGCATGTCTCTAGGCCTTGTAGTTTTGGAGAAGAAGTTGTTCACGCGGACGCGTACGCCCACGCCGCAGAGTGATGACATAATGTCAGCTGACTGACAAGTCAGCTGACATAAAAACAGCAAATAAACAATGGTTACTACGCCAAGCAGTATAAATACCAATGCTAAAATGTGTTGCTATTACAATCACAAAACAAATTCTGCAATATTGTCTTTTTGTGACCCGACACTAACTAATGCTATTCAGTAAAGACGCAACATGTGATTTTGACATTATCAGTCATCTGCCGCTGAACATGTACATATGTATATCAATATCAAACCATATTTTTACCCAAGTCCTTGTATTTAAAAAATATGTACATCAACATCAATTATCAAACCATATTTTTACCTTTTGTATAAATCAATATTGAACTAGAAAGCGAAGCGATTGTTTTTCATGGCAAAAACAAAGCGTCCCAAAAGAAAGATGGTGTTGACTGCGTATAATAGAAAGAAGATCTTGCCTAGATACCCTGTCAATCTAAAATTATACCGAAAAAAAAATTGGAAAATTTAAAATGGTTTAGGAGATACAAGCAATTTTAAGTTTTACCATTTTTGTCAAAAATTCGAAATTCAAAATGGCCGCCATTTTTGGAAACGTGAAATTTTTTTTTTGAGAATTGAGCAGAGGATCTTGCATACATACTCTGTGGGCCAAAAATTTCACCGAAATCGCTCTATCTCGCACGCTTTTGGAGATACAAGCAATTTTAAGTTTTACCATTTTTGTCAAAAATTCGAAAATTCAAAATAGCTGCCACTTTTGGATAGAGGAATTTTTTTTTGAAAAATGTGCAGATTTCTTAGATACCCTGTGGGCCAAAAATTTTGCCGAAATAATTATTTGTGAATTACTTGTGATGAACACTACATCAGTGCATTGTGTTCCCACAAATCAGAGTGCAGACCTTTAAATTTTTGCCATTTTTGTCAAAAATTACAAAATTCAAAATGGCCGCCATTTTTGGAGAGAGGAAATTTTTTTGGAATTGAGCAGAGTCCTTAGCAAAGTTACCCTGTAGGTCAAAAGTTTCGTCGAAATCGCTCTATCTCGCACGGTTTAGAAGTTATTAAGGGATTTGTATTTTCCTCGTTAATATAAATTTTAATGCTTAATTAATTAGCCATTTTTAATGGAAGTCTACCAAAATCTAATGCCTTGCAGATCTTTAGACCTTGCACCCACATATCAAATTTCAGGCGAATATTTTAAACGCTTCTTAAGTTAACATCCAGACAAGCAAAATCAGATCACCAAATTCAGAAAATGTTCCCAGGCTACTAAATATATGTGCCAAGTTTGAAGAAATTCCATCCACAGTAAAGACGCTATAGGTAGGCAAACTTGCGGAGTCGGCGGACCCTTTCGCGAGAATTGCTCCCATGTGCAAACAGGGCACGAGATGCTTTCCTGGGGGAGACCTTCCAAACTCTTTCACGGGTGGTAGTGTCCAGAAACATAAATAAATATGTTCTGTTTTTGTGGTAAGTAACCGAAAATGATATGAAAAGATATATGAAACTTCATATTTTGTACTTTATGATAACAAAAGAGAGAATATCGATAAACAATACCAGCACTATGGCCAATTGCTTGCCAAGCAATTATGGCCATAGCAAAAATTATGGACACCCCAATGTTTCTTATACCGATACCTGATCTTATATCAAATTGTACATAGCTGCTGCATTGCAGTGGGATATATAAATTTACACAACAATAGAAATAAATATTTTGATACTGATATTCAACTTCAGAGCTGTACTAGTAGATTTGGAAATAAACTTAGAAAACGTGGGGTGAACATAATCGGTGAACTGGCAAGTAACTGCTTCTAGGCATAACTTGGCCACAGACATAAGTTGGCCGTCACTCCTCTGAATGTGTCAGACAAATGTGTAGTTGCACAGGGTTCAAAAGTGGTACTTATCAGAAATCTTCTCATAAGACCATTCAAGAATGGTACACGGGCTGTCACAATTCCGTGCATGTCATAATTCTGTGCGTCAATATTGAGCAAACTAATTGTGAAATCTATGCATTCATATGACAGTAAATAAAGAAATGGAGAATAAATAATGATCAATTAAGGGGCTATCAACGTAACGCATATTTTTACGGCCCAACGAAAGTGGTTTAAACACAGGAATGATTTTTTCAGGGATGGAAATTTCTGAGGCTTAAAGTCACAAATTATTGAGGAGAATATGTTTGTTTGTTCTGTCATATATTGAATAAGGGAAATAAAGTTATACAATAAAATGTCCTTGTTGTTTTAAAGTTATATATATACATATAAACAGCAAATAACAATGATAAATGTGAAATAAAGATGTTATATTTCTGGACATCTAAAACACAGGCATACCTTCCTGTTGTGACACAATTAGCACACAAAAAGAGAAACAACAACGGTTTTTTACACACTATTCCGAAGAAAAATGTCTCACACAAATTTTGAATGAATTAGATTTTTATTTAATTTCCGTATTTATTTGCAGAGATAAAAAACAAAGAAAAACAACATTTTATGTTTTCATTTTTTCATCACTATTTCACAGTACAGTCATTTAAAATGTCAAGAAACCACTATTTAAAATTATAAATCATTCAAATTAATCTTTATGATTTTGGAGGCTTGTGTATGTATTTAGATCTTTATATAGAACAGCATGGTTTATATATTGTGTCACAGTACAGAAGCCTCTCCCTTCTCTCTCAGCCAACTTTTACAGCCTCTCACCAGTAACTAAGGCGTAGTTATACAAAATATTTTATTTTTAATTTGGCTTCCTATATCTTAGTGTATATATCTCTAAATAAAAACAAATTTTCCTTACATGATATGTCTATATTTTTTATAAGTAAACTACTCCATTCTCATTGAATATATGTACATCTTCTGTTCCATCAGTGAGAATTATATTTCACAATGACAAATACTCTTTCAATGTAAGAAGTGCCTTGACTAATGTAAACATAGCTTTGTATTGTTACACTAAAAAAATTCATCAGAATAGCATAACACTAGATAAATTTATTATATTGACAATTAAGATGATACAAAAATAGATTCAGTGTGTGAAAAAAGATATGCTTCACTGTAAGTAAGCAGAAAGGCTATATACACACACGCATTGCATATTTTAAAAATGCTGGTTCATTTTCTCAGTGCAGAAAAGACATGCACACACAGTAGTAAACTGGCAAGATCTACAAGACCATTATTGATTTTTCCAAGTGAGCTTATATCTGTATGTATATAAGAAGTCAAGAGCATTGTTTACAAATGTAGCCCTATATGCAGTGTTTTATACTGATCTTTTTCAACTGCTGAAAGAAAGTGACGTAAATATCCCTCTCGTAAATAATAGTCCGTGCATAGCAACAGTGACTCTGTCTGCTGTACCAACTGGCGGGCGTTACGTAAACAACTTTTATGTACTTACGTTGATGGCCCCTTAAATAAAAATTCAATAAAATATCGCAGGCTGAAAACCACTGTATTGCTGGATAGATTTCTAAAGAAAAACCACACGGTATTATGACATGCACAGAATTGTGACAACCCGTGTACTGCTCAGCTACCCAAGTTCGTCGCCTACCCAAGTTCAGCACCCACCTTAAAAATTGTTAAGGAGAAGTAATATTGATACCAAAACAAATGGAATACATACTAATAATGATAATGTACAACTGTACAAGGAGAGATAATTGTGAAGAGGCTTTTATATTGTTAAAAAATGCAAGTGACAAACTTGGGTAGGCGACGAACTTGGGTAGCTGAGCAGGCCTTTAGATTTATAGAAATTTCAAAATATGATGATAGCGGCCAACTTATGTCCATGGCCAAGTTATGCCTAAAGACAGGGCGGTGATTCAGGCAGTACAGTAGTCCTGGTGTCCCCCGGTGAGGCACGTACGCAAAAAGGGGATATGTGCATATCGCACCCACTTCAAATCGCTACCGCTAACTTGCACCCACAAATCGCACCCATGACAATTCAGTTAGTTTTTAGCCATATTTTACAAACAGAAGATCTAGCCAACCAGTCTACTTTTTGTCTGCAAATGTGATTAATTTAATTAACCAATGAAAACAGTTGTTGCTGAAACCTCACTCAAGACACGTGGTATGGTCATCTGTGGTATTTTCGTGTCAATATAATGTTTTCGTACATCCCGTTTTTCGTGGGTTTTCAGTGTATATATACATATACAACAAAGAAAAATAGAATATCTGCTTATCCTTATCATATGTCAAGAACAGTGACTGCCAAGCAGCTTCTGAAAATTATCCTGCATAAAATGCTTCTTTGGGAACTAAACAGCTAGACATGTATTCATGGAATTTTCCTTCTATTTTTAACTCGAGACACTTTTCAAAGACATGCTATTTTCATTAATGAAATGGAAGAGTGACTTTTATTTTTTCTGGTCAATATTGATATTTTGTAATATATACTAGATTATATGAAACAGTCTGGCACAAGTGAACATGTATTTCAGCATTGTCACTCAAGTATATGCGTGTTAGATGGGGTCTGGAAAATGGGACTCTTATCTCAGGAATAATATGATAAAAATTTCTCAAAGCAGCGTATATATGACATAAATAGTTGTATATCATTGATACATGAATGGTGCAGTTATTTTATGTATTTAGCACTTGTATATGTTTCAGTACATGGGTGACCTGAGTTAAAACCTTCCCAAGTTAGCAACACAGGTGTACTGTTTTTATAACACATATCTTTTTTCTTTCCTAATTTTACTTCAAACTGAAAATATCTCCTAGCCTGGCCTTTCAGGCTGTCTGAACCATAATGTAAACATGAAATATTTTGCCATAATGCACACTGTATCAAAGGCCTTTCTCATCTGGGAGTCTCCTCAGCAAGCTAGCCTAAGTAAGTGTATGAGAACATTATGAAAAATACTCATAATGCAGTCAAACAGTTGTGCATTCTTTATACATATAAATGCCTGTGGCAAGGCTAAGTATCTCCCACCAGCTTCAATGAAGTCAGATATTCCTCACTCTTTCTCTTACTGTAAAGCATTTGTCTATTATTCTGTTAAATTTCTCTCATCCTGAAAACAATATTCCATGAATTTTCCTTTCTAAGCAGATCTTCATGATCTATTCATTTCATATAATTATAATTTCTTAGATACTGTAAAATTCTAAGTATGGCAATGTAGTAAACATTTCAGTTTTCTTATTCAACCAAATTTGTCAAAAATATTCATGGCAGACTGCTGAAGTATTACAGTAGTGTGATCTCTCTCCACTTGATTTATGGCCAAGGTTGTTATTCCCCATTTATAGTGAATATGCATGTTGTGTATGAAGCAGTGAAAGTTAAATCTAATTTAGGTTGAACTTAATTTATTGTATTAAAAGATCTTCTAAATACGTAAAAAAATTTTGAGTTTTAGTTGTAACCAACAGGAAGTAGATACCAGTCAAAGAAACCAAAAGAAAGATCATCGCTGACGGGAGGAATGCACAGCCGGCCTCGGGGCTCACTGTAACAATAAGAGTGTGAATTATTTCAAAATGAAAAGCTGGTTCCCAATCAAAACCAAAGAAACAACTTTATCCAGAAACACGCACCTAGTTCTTCTTTTATTTACACAGTGGGCCCATACTTCCTCATTTTATGACACAGTGGGCCTATACTGCCTCATTTACTTACACAGTGGGCACCACCCGCGCCATATACTGTACACAGACTGTCCAGCCTCAGTTCGTCTCTTATAGCACAGTGGGCCCATACCTCCTCATTTTATGACACAGTGGGCCTATACCCCCTCATTTACTTACACAGTGAGCACCACCTTTGGCATCTACTGTACTAGGACT
Source organism: Sabellastarte sp. h YS-2021 (assembly GCA_964017235.1). Classification (NCBI taxonomy): domain Eukaryota; kingdom Metazoa; phylum Annelida; class Polychaeta; order Sabellida; family Sabellidae; genus Sabellastarte; species Sabellastarte sp. h YS-2021. The sequence continues at coordinate 120,916,205 of OZ024930.1, read as the reverse complement.
GTCAAGCCTAATTAAGTTCCTCCTTTCCTTGTACAGTGGGCCTATATCTCCTAATTTATGACATGGTGGGCCTATACCAACTCATTTTCTTACACAGTGGACACCACACTCACCATCTACTGTACACAGATTGTCCAGCCTCAATTCCCCTATTACTTGCATAGTGGGCCCATACCTCCTCATTTATGACACAGTGGGCCTATACCCTCTCGTTTACTTTCACAGTGAGTACTAACCTCACCATCTATTGTACACAGACTGTCCAGCCTCAGTTCTTCCCTTACTGGCACAGTGGGACCATACCTCCTCATTTTATGCAACAGTGGGCCTATACCCCCTCATTTACTTACACAGTGGGCACCACCCTCACCATCTACTGTACCATCCCCCCCATCTCGTGGACACATACTGTCCACCCTAAGTTCCTCCCTTATTTGCACAGTGGGCCCATACCTCCTCATTTTATGACACAGTGGACCTATACCCCCTCATTTACTTACACAGTGGGCACCACCCTCGCCATCTACTGTACACAGACTGCCCAGCCTCATTTCCTCTATTACTTGCACAGTGGGCCCATACCTCCTCATTTTATGACACAGTGGGCCTATACCCCCTCATTTACTAACACAGTGGGCACCACCCGCGCCATCTACTGTACACAGACTGTCCAGCCTCATTTCCTCTATTACTTGCACAGTGGGCCCATACCTCCTCATTTTATGACACAGTGGGCCTATACCCCCTCATTTACTTACACAGTGAGCACCAACGTCACCATCTAATGAACACATACTGTCCAGTCTCTGTCTGTCTTTTACTTGCACAGTGGGCCCATACCTCCTCATTTCAGGACACATTGGGTCTATACCCCCTCATTTACTTACACAATGGACACCATCCTAGCCATCTACTGGACACAAACTGCCCAGTCTCAGTTCCACCATTACCTACACAATGGGCCCATACCTTCTCATTGTATAACTTATTGACCCCACTTAACCTTGAAACTGGAATCAAAGGTCAAATTCAATTCTTGCAAATTATTAACAGCCTATGATTTGCTATGATTGTTTTCACATTTCCAATAATAAGGAAGGTATGGGACCTTTTCAGTATGATGACCTCACCTGACCTTGAAATAAGGGTAAAAGGTTAAATTCAAGATGTGCTAAAGATTCAAAGGCTACGGTTTAGGTTGTTTTCACACTGGAGCTCTATTGAGACATAAAATACCGGTAGAATCAGATATGCAAGATCAAAGGTCAAATACAGATCACACCATGACGTTGCACACATATAACCCTTGACCAATGTCCCTACCACATATTAACTTCCTACACTTTACGGTTTCTGAGATATACCCTGGACAAGATTTTATAGGTCAAGGTCACTATGGCAAGATCAAAGGTCAAATCAAGGTCGAGCCATGACATTGCACACCTACAACCCTTGACCAATGTCCCTACCACATATCAACTTCCTACACCTTATGGTTGCTGAGATATAGCCCAAACAAAATTTTATAGGTCAAGGTCACTACGGCAAGGTCAAAGGTAAAATCAAGTTCAGACCATGACATTGCACACCTACACCTCATAACCAATGTTCCTACCAAGTATCAACTTCATACATCTTACGGTTGCCGAGATATAGCACAGACAACTTTTTATAGGTCAAGGTCACTACGGCAAGGTCAAAGGTCAAATCAGGGTCAGACCATGACGTTGCACACCTACACCCCCTAACCAATGTCCCTACCAAGTATCAACTTCCTACACCTTACAGTTTCTGAGTTACAGGTCGGACAAGCTTTTTACCACCGCCCATCCGCCCGCCCATCCAGACACCATGGGTGAATAACAATACCCGGACAGCCTTTAAGGGCTGTGGGGTAAAAATACTGCAGCATCAATGACGGTGGGGTAGGCTGTCTGAAAACAGGGGGTGAAACCAACAAGCTTCCACTTTCCAAGAGACACTTAATAACCACATTACATAATGTCCAAACACAGTGAGGTCACCTTACCACGAAGGAAGGAACTGAGAACTGTGTAAGTAAATGAGGGATATAGGTCCGCTGTGTCATAAAATGAGGAGGTATGGGCCCACTGTGCAAGTAAGGGAGCAAGTGAGGGTGGACAGTCTGTGTACAGTAGACGAATAGGGTGGTGCCCACTATGTAAGTAAATGAAGGAGTATAGGCCCACTTTGTCATAACATGAGAAGGTATGGGCCCACTGTGCAAGTAAGGGATTAAGTGAGGCTGGACAGTCTGTGTACAGTAGATGACGACGGTGGTGCCCACTATGTAAGTAATTGAAAGGGTATAGGCCCACTGTGTCATAAAATGAGGAGATATCGGCCCACTGTTCAAGTAGGGAGGAAATGAAGCTGGACAGTTTGTGTACAGTAGACGGCTTTGGTGGTGCACCCTGTATAAGTAAATGGGGGTATAGGCCCACTGTTGCATAAAATGAGGAGGTATGGGCCCACTGTGCAAGTAAGAGAGGAAATGAGGCTGGACAGTCTGTGCACAGTAGATGGTGAGGTTGGTACTCACTGTGTCAGAAGATGAGGGGGTATAGGCCCACTGTGTCATAAATGAGGAGGTATGGGCCCACTGTGTAAGTAAGGGAGGAATTGAGGCTGGACAGTCTGTGTACAGTAGATGGCGAGAGTGGTGGCCACTATGTAAGAAAATGAGGGGGTATAGGCCTACTGTGTCAAAAAATGAGGAGGTATGGGCCCACTGTGCAAATAAGGGAGGAACTGAGGCTGCACAATTTTTGCAAAGTAGATGGCGAGGGTGGTGCCAACTGTGTAAGTAAGTGAGGGGGTATAGGCCCACTGTGTCATAAAATAAGAAGGTATGGGCCCATTGTGTAAGTTAGGGGGGGGGGAATAAGTCTGCACGGTTTGTGTAAAGTAGATGGTGAGGGTGGTGCCCACTGTGTAAGTAGATGATGGGGTACAGGCCCACTGTGTCATAAAATGAGGGGTATAGGCCCACTGTGTCATACAATTAGAAGGTATGGGCCCATTGTGTAAGTAAGGGAGGAACTGAGGCTGCACAGTTTTTGCAAAGTAGATGGCGAGGGTGGTGCCAGCTGTGTAAGTAAATGAGGGGGTATAGGCCCACTGTGTAATAAAATAAGAAGGTATGGGCCCATTGTGTCATAAAATGAGGAGGTATGGGCCCATTGTGTAAGTAAGGGAGGAACTGAGGCTGCACAGTTTGTGTAAAGTAGATGGCGAGGGTTGTACCAACTGTGTAAGTAAATATGGGGGTATAGGCCCACTGTGTCATAATATGAGGAGGTATGGGCCCACTGTGTAAGTAAGGGAGGAACAGAGGTTGGACAGTTTGTGTAGTGCAGATGCCAATGGTGGTGCCCACTGTGTAAGTAGATGATGGGGTACAGGCCCACTGTGACATAAAATCACGGGGTATAGGCCCACTGTGCCATAAAATGAGGAGGAATGGGCCCATTGTGTAAGTAAGGGAGGAACTGAGGCTGCACAGTTTTTGCAAAATAGATGGTGAGGGTGATGCCAACTGTGTAAGTAAATTAGGGGTTATAGGCCCACTGTGACATAAAATGAGGAGGTATGGTCCCATTGTGTAAGGGAAGAACTGAGGCTGCATATTTTGTGTACAGTAGATGGCGAGGTTGGTACTCACTATGTAAGAAAATGAGGGGGTATAGGCCCAACGTGTCATAAGTGAGGTGGTATGGGCCCACTGTGCCAGTAAGGGAGTAAGTGAGGCTATACAGTTTGTGTACAGTAGATGGCGAGGGTAGTGCCGATTGGGTAAGTAAATGGAGTATAGGCCCACTGTGTCATAAACTGAGGAGGCATAGGCCCACTATACAAATAAGTCAGGAAGTGAGGCTGGACAGTCTGTGTACAGTAGATGGCGAGGGTGCTGCTCACTGTGTAAGTAAATGAGGGGGTACAGGCCCACTGTGTCATAAATTGAGGAGGTATGGACCCACTGTGCAAGTAAGGGAGGAACTGAGGCTGAACAGTCTGTGTCCATTAGATGTCGAGGGTGGTGCCCACTGTGTAAGTAAATGAGGAGGTATAGGCCCACTGTGTCATAAAATGAGGAGGTATGGGCCGACTGTGCAAGTAAGGGAGGAACTGGGGCTGGACAGTCTCTGTGTAGTAGATGGCGAGGGTGCTACTTACTGTGTAAGTAAATGAGGGGGTATAGGCCCACTGTGTAAGAAAATGAGGAGGTATATGGGCGCACTGTGCAAGTAAGAGACGAACTGAGGCTAGACAGTGTGTGTTCATTAGTTGGCGAGGTTGGTGCTCACTGTGTAAGTATAGGCCTACTGTGTCCTAAAATGAGGAGGTATGGAACCACTGTGGAAGTAAGGGGAGAAGTGAGGCTGGATAGTCTGTGTACAGTAGATGGCGAGGGTGGTGCCCACTGTATGAGAAAATGAGGGGGTATAGGCCCACTGATCAAAACATGAGGAGGTATTGAACCACTGTGGAAGTAAGGGAGGAAATGAGGCTGGACACTCTGTGTGCAGTAAATGGCGAGGGTGGTGCCCACTGTGTACGAAAATGAGGAGGTGTGGGCCCACTGTGCAAATAAGGGAGGAACTGAGGCTGGACAGTTTGTGTCCAGTAGACGGCTTGGGTGGTGCCCACTGTGTAAGTAAATGAGGGGGTATAGGCCTACTGTGTCATAAATGAGGAGGTATGGGCCCACTGTGCAAGTAAGGAAGAAATAAGGCTGGACTGTCTGTGTACAGTAGATGGCGAGGTTGGTACTCACTGTGTAAGAAAATGAGAGGGTATAGGCCCACTCTGTCATAAATGAGGAGGTATGGGCCCACTGGTGAAGTAAGGGAGGAAATGAGGCTATACAGTTTGTGTACAGTAGATGGCGAGGGTGGTACCCACTGGGTAAGTAAATGGAGTATAGGCCCACTGTGTCATAGAATGAGGAGGTATAGGCCCACTGTACAAGTAAGGGAAGAAGTGAGGCTGGACAGTCTGTGTACAGTAGATGGCGAGGGTGGTGGCCACCGTGTAGGAAAATGAGGAGGCATGGGCCCACTCTGCAAATAAGGGAGGAACTGAGGCTGGACAGTTTGTGTCCAGTAAATGACGAGGGTGGTGCCCACTGTGTAAGTAAATGAGGGGGTATAGACCTACTGTGTCATAAAATGAGGAGGTATGGGCCCACTGTGAAAGTAAGGCAGGAATTGAGGCTGGACAGTCTGTGTACAGTAGATGATAAGATTGGTGCTCACTCTGTAAGTAACTGAGGGGGTATAGGCCCACTTTGTCATAAATGAGTAGGGATGGGCCCACTGTACAAGTAAGGAAGGAACTGAGGCTGGAAAGTCTATGTACAGTAGATGGCGAGAGTGGTACTCACTCTGTAAGTAAATGAGGGGGTATAGGCCCACTGTGTCATAAATGAGGAGTGATGGGCCCACTGTATAAGTAAGGGAGGAACTGAGGCTGGACAGTCTATGTACAGTAGATGGCGAGGGTGGTACTTACTCTGTAAGTAAATGAGGAAGTATGGGCCCACTGTGGAAGTCTGTCTGTCTGTGTACAGTAGATGGCGAAGGTGGTGCTCACTGTGTAATTAAATGAAGGGGTATAAGCCCACTGTGTCATAAAATGGGGAGACAGAATAGATAGTGATAGTTATGCTTGCCATTTAATAATAAATTTATAATTTTATGAAAAACTGTATGCTCATTGAGTGGGTCCCACTACAACACTGCACAGTGGGCCCCGAGGCCGGCTGTGTTTGCCTCTCTTCAGCGCTGAACCCCCTTCTCAAAGAAACATGGCAGATAATGTAAACAAATGTTACGAAAATAAAATGTTTAATATCTGTAGAAAAAGGGAAAATTAGGTGGTTTATAAATCTTACTTTCGATTCACAATCGATTCTTAAAATGAGAATTGATTTTCTACATCGAAACTTTTAAATAGACGTCGAATCGATTTTCCGTCGAATCGTAGGACCACTAATATCTATGCTTTCAGTAAAAAATCTTGCGTCCTTTGGTGGATTTGGTAACTGAATAACCTGAATGCGCCTGCGTGACCTCGCGAACTCTTCACCTCTTGACCTTTTGATAGCACGCATGCGCAGTGACAAGTAAACAGCAGGAAATCGGCCATTTTTGTTTTGAAATTGGAATAAATAAAGAATTGCTTCATATATTGACGAAATATCGATATTTCTTTCTACAAATACTTCTGCGTCAGTCTGACCCCCTGGTAAATAATGTGCGTAAATCGCTTGATTTCGGCGTAAATTTACGCACATTTGTGCGTAAACGGAAACACTGAAAAATTACATTCCAGAGCACCAGCACACGAAAACTTCACAGTAAATATTTTTATCTGTCAATTATTCTGAAAATATTTTTGGCTTTAAAATATGTTTTAAAACTAAAAATATTTATTTCTATTCTGTAGCTACGAAATATATACAAATTTCTATTCATTAAATATGGTATATATTTGAAATTAATTTGTAAGAATGCTAACAGAACTCAGACATTTTTAATAGCATGACAAAAACTGCTTAACAGTTGCATAAAATATATCCGATATAGGTCACGAAAATCTGTGGGGGTTTCAAAATAAATGTATGTAGTGGTGGTGGACCAATTCACGCCCGGGTACCAAGTCACGCCCACCCCTAAATTTATCCCAAACATTCACAGTTAAACAATAAATTACAAATGTAAATGATCCATTAGATGATCATCTATGATGTGGTAAACATCCTCAATGAAAATTAATAAATCTTCAAGAAAATTGAGGGTGGGCGTGAATTGGTACCCGGGCGTGAATTGGTCCACCACTACTATACTGCTCAGCCAGTGAATTTCGTCACCCCAGTGAAGTTCGTCACCTGCTATAAAAGCGTTCAAGGACTAACAATATCCACATTTTAAAAAGTGGAATACTTGCCTTGGAGAGCAAGGTATCATTGTTTGCAGGAAGATCATAGTACGTAGTAAAAAAGTTTTAATATTGTCATAAAATACAAGTGACGAACTTCACTCGGGTGACGAAATTCACTGGCTGAGCAGTACAGTATAGTGGTGGTGGACCAGTTCACGCCCGGGTACCAATTCACGCCCACTCCTAAATTTATCCAAAACAATTACAGTTAAACAATAAATAACAAATGTATATGATCAATTTGATGATTATCTATGATGTGGTAAACATCTTCTCTATGAAAAATTATTACTCTTCAAGAAAATTGAGGGTGGGCGTGAATTGGTACCCGGGCGTGAACTGGTTCACCACCACTAGAAAATATTTTACTTGGAAGATCAAAATTCACGGACAACTCATTAATATTCATGAGGTCACGGTTTTCTGTTGGGTTTTCCAACATAGTTTAACTTATTTTATTTGCGTGAATCGATACCGCAATATACAGAAAAGATAAGACAAAGAAGAAAAGGATGAAGTACAAAAATGGGTGCGGTTTGTGGGTGCGAGTTAGCGATTCTTTGTGGGTGCGATATGCATGTAAATCCGCAAAAAGGTTCTTGAAAAAGGATCAGTGTTTAGTTTTGATGACAATCTCACACTAAAGAATTACAAGCAAACGCACCTTCCAAGCAGCATATACTCTTTTTATTCTTCTTTTAAACGCCTCCTTGTCAACAGTTAAGCTTGCCATTTTCTTTTTAACTGCTGAAATGGCAATTTCGCGGGAACCGAACTGTCATGCGGCTTTAAATCTACTGATAATTTACATTGTCAATAAATATTTTCCAGATAAATACTCTAACAATTTTGGTACGAAAAGGATTTTTATCCAACTCGACAGTGTGCTATTGCAAGTTGTTTAAATACACTGCAGTATCTATAGAAAAAGACCTTTTGAAGATACACTATAGATACAAAATATTTGCTGAATATTTCCTGTTCATGCACGTAATACAGAAAAGGATTAAGGGAAACAGAACAAAGTATTATTCTAATTGTAAATACTTGCTGAAAATGTTAGTTGTCCTATCATTTCAGGGATTTAAACAGAAGTCATAAATATTCTACCGATCATATGATTGTAATGGTATTGAACTATATGGTTAGCAGTTGTTTGGGCTACTTTAGTTTTTTGCTCTATCATAAAGCAAATGCATAACTATATCTGACTTAGGTTTTAGACATGAAAAAGTCATTCGATTTTAGAACAGACATTTTGGTGATTTAATGTTATCCTTTATTTAAAAGTATCCTGACATTGTATGCATTTACAAAACTAAATCTAAATTAGAATTCTGACAAGGAAAAAAAAAAACAATTTCAGGTCAAAACATTGTGGGAAAATATGTATGACTGGGGTATGTTGAGATTGCTTGCATTCATTGAGGGATGTCACTTTTTCAGGTGAGCATTAGTCAAGATGTAATGAATTGCTCTATTTATGGAGTTACCATAATTGGGAAGTTGAAGACAAGTTTTACAAGCTGTGTATCATAATTACAGAGTGTCAGATTATCAAATATGAAGTGGTTTTACAAGTATATTTCTAAACCAAGAGCACTGCCATGGTATTTTTATCTCCTGCTGAATATTAAGCAAAAATGAGCATATTTTGACCATGAAACAGGGTTTAAAGCCCGAAGAGCAATAATAAGAGAGATATCAAGTCTTTTCAATATGATGGCCTAACTGAACATCGAAGCAGGGCTCAAAGATCAAATTCCACACTTGCCAAACATTTGTAGGCCATGATTTCCTATAGGCTTATCTTCACATTCCAAAGCTGAAGAACCAATAATAAGTGATATACAAGGTCTGTTTAGTATGACAAGATCACTTGGCCTTGAAACAAGGGTCAAAGGTCAAATTCCACACTTTGCAAAAGATTTGCAGACTATGATTTCCAATAGCTTGTTTTCACATTTTGAAGATATAGAACTAATAATAAGGGAGATATTAGGATTTTTTTACTATTATGACCCTGCTTGATCATGAAGTAATTGTCAAAGGTCACATTCGACACTTGCTAAAAATTCACAGGACATGATTTGCTATGGGCTGGTTTTAACATCTCAATTTATTTTGGTTTATTTGGGTTTTAATGTCACTTTTAACACTGTATACAGGTCATATCAGGGTAGTTTTATGGGCGAAGGAAACCAGTACACATAGTTAGTCAAGGTTCTGAACTGTAAAATGCTGATCATCAATGAGAAACTACTAACCTTCTCACATAGGGTCCAGGGTATGAACCACCAATCTCAGAGGTGAGAGGTGTCACTGAAACCCTCTCTTTTAACATGTCAAAGTTGAAATACCAATAATAAGAGATATACAAGGCCTTTTCATGATGATGACCACACTTGACCTTGAAGCAGCGGTCAAAGGTTAAATTTGACACTTGCAAAAGATTCTCATGCAGGACACGATTTTCTTATCCCTAGGATCAATAATAAGGGAAATATCAGCCTTTTTAATATGATGACCCTATTTGACCTTAAAGATATGACATGTCAGCCATGTTGTTTTAAAAATAAGTCCAAATTTACTCAAGCCTTCCAAACCATACACCTTTTTTTGTAGATCAGATATAGGTAGCTGCGGTATTTTAAGCTTTAAAACATCATAATGATTTTCAAGCAATTGCCTATGGTAGCCATTTTATTTTTCAAAATGAGGCCAGACAATTTTTTATAGCAATAATCATTCTCTGCAAATTTGATGAAGATATCTTCATAAGTGAATGCCCTATAAAAGTTTGTGTGACAAATATATGCACTCATGCATGCATGCATTTATGGAAAGCATTTCATAACGTCCCAACTCCAATTGGGGTTTCTGACATTAGAACATCAAATCTTATAATGGAAGTCCAATTTTTTTTACTTTTATTTTATGTTTCTTTTTAATGATGAACAAGGCCCCTTTGATAAGGTTTCCCACAAAGTATTTTTAATCAAGTTAGTTAGCAACAATTATGTTTTTCCTGAGTATCAAAATCCTTTTCAATAGGCTTAAGTACCAACTTGGTATTCTTTTGTAATCAAGTAAATTAAGAATTGTAAGAAAAAGGTTGTGAAATGTTCAACAAAATGCCATATCAGCAATATCATTTGTTAGAATAAAATCTGAAATCATAACAACTTTTGTTTTAAAATGTTGGTTTTGTAAAGTTTTGTGCTTTTACTTGTGTTTTTATGAGTTTGATCTTGTGATAAATAACTGTGACAAAGATGTTTATTAAATGCCTCAGAGCAATCTCACTATAAAGGAAAAACAGAATTGGACTTTCTAATGGATTAAATTTTCTGATACATGAAAATCAGAAAGTCCAATCCATTTGAATTTGAAATTCTGATGTCAGAATTGAAAATCGTACCTCAGAGCAATTTTCTAATTAAATAACAGACTTTTGGACATCAGAACTTCTAATTGGAGTTTGTGATATCAGGATTAAAATTCTGATGGGTTTGAAAAATATGAAAATTGAACACAATGGGTGAACATCAATCCAGTTGGTTGCATTATTTGAGTATATATAGCATTCAAAAGGTAAGTTATTGTGGTTTCCTACAATTTTTACTTGAGAAAATTTGGTTGCATACAAATGATTATGTTATAATTGAAATATAATCATTTAGAAAAGCAAAAAGGAAAAAAAACTAAATATTCCTGCTAGATGGGCATCCATTTTAATTCCCGATTTGAAAAGAACAACCACATAAACTCTTGTAATTATTTTTTTTAAATATTTTAATTTTAAAATACTCAACTAGTAATGCATGGTTGGCCATTGAGTATTGCATACTGCATATTTATTATATCACACACATGAGAATCAGTTTGAACCAAACTCCATAGATTTTATCTCTCTGCCTTCCAATAATCACTTAACAACTGCAACTACATGTATTATTAGGGTTAAATTTGATCTCCTTTCTGAACCCTAATAAGACGAATTACTCCAGGATCGGAATTCTCCATAGTTAAGGAACAGATGTATTCCAGTCAAAAGAAGCATATAAATTTCTATCATTTTATTGGTAAAAAATTAATTCACACATCAGCAGCATAATACAATTTAAATACAAGTATTTTAAGACTTATTTCCAAACAAACATAAACCAAAATAATAATAAGTATTTCAAGTAATCCTTGCATTTTAGCAATATGTGTTGATCCAATCACGCTTAATTCTCTCTTACTGGTGCCCACGCTAGCACACCAGGTGGTTTATTGACTTATATGTGCCTTATTAGGCAAGTTCTGAGAACATCTTAACCCACCCCTCAGCCACGCCAATTACAGTCCTCCTGGAGGGCATATGTCACACCAATAATCACTGCTATACTGGATGTAATTCTAAAACCTATGCAATTAGATTTAGTATGCACCAGTTGATTTTCTGACCAAATTTCAGAATTATAAACCAATATTTGGTACTTGTTTGGGCTGATTTGCATCTAGTTTTGACCATTTGAAAGTAATATTCGAGTTCAATAATTTCTGTTCTGAAATGTAATGTTCCAAATGTGCTTAAAATATCCTTATTTATTTTTAAAACATGTCAAAATTAAATAAGAGCTTCAGATTCACCAGATTATGGTATATTTGACATACCCTCCTTTGAGGGGGAGCAGGCCAGCCCCACCCCCGGAACTGAAATCCTTAATATCGCCCTTGAGGTCTTGAGACCAATGCAATTTCATTCACTGCTTTAAACAGAGTATCCTGTGAAAATTTGAGCAAGATTGAACAACTTTAAAGGGGTGTTTTGGACTGATCTGCCATTTCACTATACCCTCGCCACCTGCGCTCCCAATACATGTATTTTGGAATTAATATGTATTTCCTAAACAACACACTGCTTAATTCTCTCATACTAGTGCCCACTCTAGCACACAAGGTGGTTTATTGACTTATATGTGCCTTATTTTACAAGTTCTGAGATCATCTTAACCCACCCCTCAACCACGCCAATTACAGTCCTCCTGGAGCCCATATGTCACACCAATAATCACTGCTATACTGGATGTAATTTTGAAACCTATGCAATTAGATTTAGTATGCACCAGTTGATTTTCTGGCCAAATTTCAGAATTATAGACCAATATTTGGTACTGGTTTGGGCTGATTTGCATCTATTTTTGACCATTTTACAACAATATTCGAGTTCAATAATTTCTGTTCTGAGATGTAATGCTCCAAATGTGCTTAAAATATCCTTATTTATTTTTAAAACATGCCAGAAATTCAATAAGGGCTTCAGATTCACCAGATTATGGTATATTTGACATACCCTCCTTTGAGGGGGAGCAGGCCAGCCCCACCCCCGGAACTGAAATCCTTAATATCGCCCTTGAGGTCTTGAGACCAATGCAATTTCATTCACTGCTTTAAACAGAGTATCCTGTGAAAATTTGAGCAAGATTGAACAACTTTAAAGGGGTGTTTTGGACTGATCTGCCATTTCACTATACCCTCACTACCTGCGCTCCCAATACATGTATTTTGGAATTAATATGTATTTCCTAAACAACACACTGCTTAATTCTCTCATACTGGTGCCCACTCTAGCACACAAGGTGGTTTATTGACTTATATGTGCCTTATTTTGCAAGTTCTGAGATCATCTTAACCCACCCCTCAACCACGCCAATTACAGTCCTCCTGGAGCCCATATGTCACACCAATAATCACTGCTATACTGGATGTAATTTTGAAACCTATGCAATTAGATTTAGTATGCACCAGTTGATTTTCTGGCCAAATTTCAGAATTATAGACCAATATTTCGTACTGGTTTGGGCTGATTTGCATCTATTTTTGACCATTTTACAACAATATTCGAGTTCAATAATTTCTGTTCTGAGATGTAATGCTCCAAATGTGCTTAAAATATCCTTATTTATTTTTAAAACATGCCAGAAATTCAATAAGGGCTTCAGATTCACCAGATTATGGTATATTTGACATACCCTCCTTTGAGGGGGAGCAGGCCAGCCCCACCCCCGGAACTGAAATCCTTAATATCGCCCTTGAGGTCTTGAGGCCAATGCAATTTCATTCACTGCTGTAAACTGCGTATCCTGTGAAAATTTGAGCAAGATTGAACAACTTTAAGGGGTGTTGTGGACTGATCTGCCATTTCACTATACCCTCGCCACCTGCACTCCCAATACATGTATTTTGGACTTAATATGAATTTACTGAGCAATACACTGCTTAATTCTCTCTTACTGGTACTCACTCTAGCACAACAGGTGGTTTATTGACTTATATGTGCCTTATTTTGCAAGTTCTGAGATCATCTTAACCAACCCCTCAACCACACCAATTACAGTCCTCCTGGAGCCCATATGTCACACTAATAATCACTGCTATACTGGATGTAACTCTGAAACCAATGCAATTAGATGTAGTATGCACCAGTTGATTTTCTGATCAAATTTCAGAATTATAGACCAATATTTGGTACTGGTTTGGGCTGATTTGCATCTATTTTTGACCATTTTACAACAATATTCGAGTTCAATAATTTCTGTTCTGAGATGTAATGCTCCAAATGTGCTTAATATATCCTTATTTATTTTTAAAACATGCCAGAAATTCAATAAGGGCTTCAGATTCACCAGATTATGGTATATTTGACATACCCTCCTTTGAGGGGGAGCAAGGTCCCCAGTGGCCTAGTGGTTAGCAAGTTTGGCATCTAATCATAGGCTGTCACCTCTGTGGGTTCGAGTCCCACAAGTGGCAATTCTGAGGACCTGTCCTAATATGACCCTGGCTGTTGAACAGGACGTAAAACCCCAACTTTGACCTTTGACCTTTGAGGGGGAGCAGGCCAGCCCCACCCCTGGAACTGAAATCCTTAATATCGCCCTTGAGGTCTTGAGACCAATGCAATTTCATTCACTGCTGTAAACTGCGTATCCTGTGAAAATTTGAGCAAGATTGAACAACTTTAAGGGGTGTTGTGGACTGATCTGCCATTTCACTATACCCTTGCCACCTGCACTCCCAATACATGTATTTTAGACTTAATATGTATTTACTGAGCAATACACTGCTTAATTCTCTCTTACTGGTACTCACTCTAGCACAACAGGTGGTTTATTGACTTATATGTGCCTTATTTTGCAAGTTCTGAGATCATCTTAACCAACCCCTCAACCACACCAATTACAGTCCTCCTGGAGCCCATATGTCACACCAATAATCACTGCTATACTGGATGTAACTCTGAAACCAATGCAATTAGATGTAGTATGCACCAGTTGATTTTCTGATCAAATTTCAGAATTATAGACCAATATTTGGTACTGGTTTGGGCTGATTTGCATCTATTTTTGACCATTTTACAACAATATTCGAGTTCAATAATTTCTGTTCTGAGATGTAATGCTCCAAATGTGCTTAAAATATCCTTATTTATTTTTAAAACATGCCAGAAATTCAATAAGGGCTTCAGATTCACCAGATTATGGTATATTTGACATACCCTCCTTTGAGGGGGAGCAGGGCAGCCCCACCCCCGGAACTGAAATCCTTAATATCGCCCTTGAGGTCTTGAGACCAATGCAATTTCATTCACTGCTGTAAACTGCGTATCCTGTGAAAATTTGAGCAAGATTGAACAACTTTAAGGGGTGTTGTGGACTGATCTGCCATTTCACTATACCCTCGCCACCTGCACTCCCAATACATGTGTTTTGGACTTAATATGTATTTACTGAGCAATACACTGCTTAATTCTCTCTTACTGGTACTCACTCTAGCACAACAGGTGGTTATTGACTTATATGTGCCTTATTTTGCAAGTTCTGAGATCATCTTAACCAACCCCTCAACCACACCAATTACAGTCCTCCTGGAGCCCATATGTCACACCAATAATCACTGCTATACTGGATGTAACTCTGAAACCAATGCAATTAGATGTAGTATGCACCAGTTGATTTTCTGATCAAATTTCAGAATTATAGACCAATATTTGGTACTGGTTTGGGCTGATTTGCATCTATTTTTGACCATTTTACAACAATATTCGAGTTCAATAATTTCTGTTCTGAGATGTAATGCTCCAAATGTGCTTAAAATATCCTTATTTATTTTTAAAACATGCCAGAAATTCAATAAGGGCTTCAGATTCACCAGATTATGGTATATTTGACATACCCTCCTTTGAGGGGGAGCAAGGTCACCAGTGGCCTAGTGGTTAGCAAGTTTGGCATCTAATCATAGGCTGTCACCTCTGTGGGTTCGAGTCCCACAAGTGGCAATTCTGAGGACCTGTCCTAATATGACCCTGGCTGTTGAACAGGACGTAAAACCCCAACTTTGACCTTTGACCTTTGAGGGGGAGCAGGCCAGCCCCACCCCCGGAACTGAAATCCTTAATATCGCCCTTGAGGTCTTGAGACCAATGCAATTTCATTCACTGCTGTAAACTGCGTATCCTGTGAAAATTTGAGCAAGATTGAACAACTTTAAGGGGTGTTGTGGACTGATCTGCCATTTCACTATACCCTTGCCATCTGCACTCCCAATACATGTATTTTAGACTTAATATGTATTTACTGAGCAATACACTGCTTAATTCTCTCTTACTGGTACTCACTCTAGCACAACAGGTGGTTTATTGACTTATATGTGCCTTATTTTGCAAGTTCTGAGATCATCTTAACCAACCCCTCAACCACACCAATTACAGTCCTCCTGGAGCCCATATGTCACACCAATAATCACTGCTATACTGGATGTAACTCTGAAACCAATGCAATTAGATGTAGTATGCACCAGTTGATTTTCTGATCAAATTTCAGAATTATAGACCAATATTTGGTACTGGTTTGGGCTGATTTGCATCTATTTTTGACCATTTTACAACAATATTCGAGTTCAATAATTTCTGTTCTGAGATGTAATGCTCCAAATGTGCTTAAAATATCCTTATTTATTTTTAAAACATGCCAGAAATTCAATAAGGGCTTCAGATTCACCAGATTATGGTATATTTGACATACCCTCCTTTGAGGGGGAGCAGGCCAGCCCCACCCCCGGAACTGAAATCCTTAATATCGCCCTTGAGGTCTTGAGACCAATGCAATTTCATTCACTGCTGTAAACTGCGTATCCTGTGAAAATTTGAGCAAGATTGAACAACTTTAAGGGGTGTTGTGGACTGATCTGCCATTTCACTATACCCTCGCCACCTGCACTCCCAATACATGTATTTTGGACTTAATATGTATTTACTGAGCAATACACTGCTTAATTCTCTCTTACTGGTACTCACTCTAGCACAACAGGTGGTTTATTGACTTATATGTGCCTTATTTTGCAAGTTCTGAGATCATCTTAACCAACCCCTCAACCACACCAATTACAGTCCTCCTGGAGCCCATATGTCACACCAATAATCACTGCTATACTGGATGTAACTCTGAAACCAATGCAATTAGATGTAGTATGCACCAGTTGATTTTCTGATCAAATTTCAGAATTATAGACCAATATTTGGTACTGGTTTGGGCTGATTTGCATCTATTTTTGACCATTTTACAACAATATTCGAGTTCAATAATTTCTGTTCTGAGATGTAATGCTCCAAATGTGCTTAAAATATCCTTATTTATTTTTAAAACATGCCAGAAATTCAATAAGGGCTTCAGATTCACCAGATTATGGTATATTTGACATACCCTCCTTTGAGGGGGAGCAAGATCACCAGTGGCCTAGTGGTTAGCAAGTTTGGCATCTAATCATAGGCTGTCACCTCTGTGGGTTCGAGTCCCACAAGTGGCAATTCTGAGGACCTGTCCTAATATGACCCTGGCTGTTGAACAGGACGTAAAACCCCAACTTTGACCTTTGACCTTTGAGGGGGAGCAGGCCAGCCCCACCCCCGGAACTGAAATCCTTAATATCGCCCTTGAGGTCTTGAGACCAATGCAATTTCATTCACTGCTGTAAACTGCGTATCCTGTGAAAATTTGAGCAAGATTGAACAACTTTAAGGGGTGTTGTGGACTGATCTGCCATTTCACTATACCCTTGCCACCTGCACTCCCAATACATGTATTTTAGACTTAATATGTATTTACTGAGCAATACACTGCTTAATTCTCTCTTACTGGTACTCACTCTAGCACAACAGGTGGTTTATTGACTTATATGTGCCTTATTTTGCAAGTTCTGAGATCATCTTAACCAACCCCTCAACCACACCAATTACAGTCCTCCTGGAGCCCATATGTCACACCAATAATCACTGCTATACTGGATGTAACTCTGAAACCAATGCAATTAGATGTAGTATGCACCAGTTGATTTTCTGATCAAATTTCAGAATTATAGACCAATATTTGGTACTGGTTTGGGCTGATTTGCATCTATTTTTGACCATTTTACAACAATATTCGAGTTCAATAATTTCTGTTCTGAGATGTAATGCTCCAAATGTGCTTAAAATATCCTTATTTATTTTTAAAACATGCCAGAAATTCAATAAGGGCTTCAGATTCACCAGATTATGGTATATTTGACATACCCTCCTTTGAGGGGGAGCAGGCCAGCCCCACCCCCGGAACTGAAATCCTTAATATCGCCCTTGAGGTCTTGAGACCAATGCAATTTCATTCACTGCTGTAAACTGCGTATCCTGTGAAAATTTGAGCAAGATTGAACAACTTTAAGGGGTGTTGTGGACTGATCTGCCATTTCACTATACCCTCGCCACCTGCACTCCCAATACATGTATTTTGGACTTAATATGTATTTACTGAGCAATACACTGCTTAATTCTCTCTTACTGGTACTCACTCTAGCACAACAGGTGGTTTATTGACTTATATGTGCCTTATTTTGCAAGTTCTGAGATTATCTTAACCAACCCCTCAACCACACCAATCACAGTCCTCCTGGAGCCCATATGTCACACCAATAATCACTGCTATACTGGATGTAACTCTGAAACCAATGCAATTAGATGTAGTATGCACCAGTTGATTTTCTGATCAAATTTCAGAATTATAGACCAATATTTGGTACTGGTTTGGGCTGATTTGCATCTATTTTTGACCATTTTACAACAATATTCGAGTTCAATAATTTCTGTTCTGAGATGTAATGCTCCAAATGTGCTTAAAATATCCTTATTTATTTTTAAAACATGCCAGAAATTCAATAAGGGCTTCAGATTCACCAGATTATGGTATATTTGACATACCCTCCTTTGAGGGGGAGCAAGGTCCCCAGTGGCCTAGTGGTTAGCAAGTTTGGCATCTAATCATAGGCTGTCACCTCTGTGGGTTCGAGTCCCACAAGTGGCAATTCTGAGGACCTGTCCTAATATGACCCTGGCTGTTGAACAGGACGTAAAACCCCAACTTTGACCTTTGACCTTTGAGGGGGAGCAGGCCAGCCCCACCCCCGGAACTGAAATCCTTAATATCGCCCTTGAGGTCTTGAGACCAATGCAATTTCATTCACTGCTGTAAACTGCGTATCCTGTGAAAATTTGAGCAAGATTGAACAACTTTAAGGGGTGTTGTGGACTGATCTGCCATTTCACTATACCCTCGCCACCTGCACTCCCAATACATGTATTTTGGACTTAATATGTATTTACTGAGCAATACACTGCTTAATTCTCTCTTACTGGTACTCACTCTAGCACAACAGGTGGTTTATTGACTTATATGTGCCTTATTTTGCAAGTTCTGAGATTATCTTAACCAACCCCTCAACCACACCAATTACAGTCCTCCTGGAGCCCATATGTCACACCAATAATCACTGCTATACTGGATGTAACTCTGAAACCAATGCAATTAGATGTAGTATGCACCAGTTGATTTTCTGATCAAATTTCAGAATTATAGACCAATATTTGGTACTGGTTTGGGCTGATTTGCATCTATTTTTGACCATTTTACAACAATATTCGAGTTCAATAATTTCTGTTCTGAGATGTAATGCTCCAAATGTGCTTAAAATATCCTTATTTATTTTTAAAACATGCCAGAAATTCAATAAGGGCTTCAGATTCACCAGATTATGGTATATTTGACATACCCTCCTTTGAGGGGGAGCAAGGTCCCCAGTGGCCTAGTGGTTAGCAAGTTTGGCATCTAATCATAGGCTGTCACCTCTGTGGGTTCGAGTCCCACAAGTGGCAATTCTGAGGACCTGTCCTAATATGACCCTGGCTGTTGAACAGGACGTAAAACCCCAACTTTGACCTTTGACCTTTGAGGGGGAGCAGGCCAGCCCCACCCCCGGAACTGAAATCCTTAATATCGCCCTTGAGGTCTTGAGACCAATGCAATTTCATTCACTGCTGTAAACTGCGTATCCTGTGAAAATTTGAGCAAGATTGAACAACTTTAAGGGGTGTTGTGGACTGATCTGCCATTTCACTATACCCTCGCCACCTGCACTCCCAATACATGTATTTTGGACTTAATATGTATTTACTGAGCAATACACTGCTTAATTCTCTCTTACTGGTACTCACTCTAGCACAACAGGTGGTTTATTGACTTATATGTGCCTTATTTTGCAAGTTCTGAGATTATCTTAACCAACCCCTCAACCACACCAATTACAGTCCTCCTGGAGCCCATATGTCACACCAATAATCACTGCTATACTGGATGTAACTCTGAAACCAATGCAATTAGATGTAGTATGCACCAGTTGATTTTCTGATCAAATTTCAGAATTATAGACCAATATTTGGTACTGGTTTGGGCTGATTTGCATCTATTTTTGACCATTTTACAACAATATTCGAGTTCAATAATTTCTGTTCTGAGATGTAATGCTCCAAATGTGCTTAAAATATCCTTATTTATTTTTAAAACATGCCAGAAATTCAATAAGGGCTTCAGATTCACCAGATTATGGTATATTTGACATACCCTCCTTTGAGGGGGAGCAAGGTCCCCAGTGGCCTAGTGGTTAGCAAGTTTGGCATCTAATCATAGGCTGTCACCTCTGTGGGTTCGAGTCCCACAAGTGGCAATTCTGAGGACCTGTCCTAATATGACCCTGGCTGTTGAACAGGACGTAAAACCCCAACTTTGACCTTTGACCTTTGAGGGGGAGCAGGCCAGCCCCACCCCCGGAACTGAAATCCTTAATATCGCCCTTGAGGTCTTGAGACCAATGCAATTTCATTCACTGCTGTAAACTGCGTATCCTGTGAAAATTTGAGCAAGATTGAACAACTTTAAGGGGTGTTGTGGACTGATCTGCCATTTCACTATACCCTCGCCACCTGCACTCCCAATACATGTATTTTGGACTTAATATGTATTTACTGAGCAATACACTGCTTAATTCTCTCTTACTGGTACTCACTCTAGCACAACAGGTGGTTTATTGACTTATATGTGCCTTATTTTGCAAGTTCTGAGATTATCTTAACCAACCCCTCAACCACACCAATTACAGTCCTCCTGGAGCCCATATGTCACACCAATAATCACTGCTATACTGGATGTAACTCTGAAACCAATGCAATTAGATGTAGTATGCACCAGTTGATTTTCTGATCAAATTTCAGAATTATAGACCAATATTTGGTACTGGTTTGGGCTGATTTGCATCTATTTTTGACCATTTTACAACAATATTCGAGTTCAATAATTTCTGTTCTGAGATGTAATGCTCCAAATGTGCTTAAAATATCCTTATTTATTTTTAAAACATGCCAGAAATTCAATAAGGGCTTCAGATTCACCAGATTATGGTATATTTGACATACCCTCCTTTGAGGGGGAGCAAGGTCCCCAGTGGCCTAGTGGTTAGCAAGTTTGGCATCTAATCATAGGCTGTCACCTCTGTGGGTTCGAGTCCCACAAGTGGCAATTCTGAGGACCTGTCCTAATATGACCCTGGCTGTTGAACAGGACGTAAAACCCCAACTTTGACCTTTGACCTTTGAGGGGGAGCAGGCCAGCCCCACCCCCGGAACTGAAATCCTTAATATCACCCTTGAGGTCTTGAGACCAATGCAATTTCATTCACTGCTGTAAACTGCGTATCCTGTGAAAATTTGAGCAAGATTGAACAACTTTAAGGGGTGTTGTGGACTGATCTGCCATTTCACTATACCCTTGCCACCTGCACTCCCAATACATGTATTTTAGACTTAATATGTATTTACTGAGCAATACACTGCTTAATTCTCTCTTACTGGTACTCACTCTAGCACAACAGGTGGTTTATTGACTTATATGTGCCTTATTTTGCAAGTTCTGAGATCATCTTAACCAACCCCTCAACCACACCAATTACAGTCCTCCTGGAGCCCATATGTCACACCAATAATCACTGCTATACTGGATGTAACTCTGAAACCAATGCAATTAGATGTAGTATGCACCAGTTGATTTTCTGATCAAATTTCAGAATTATAGACCAATATTTGGTACTGGTTTGGGCTGATTTGCATCTATTTTTGACCATTTTACAACAATATTCGAGTTCAATAATTTCTGTTCTGAGATGTAATGCTCCAAATGTGCTTAAAATATCCTTATTTATTTTTAAAACATGCCAGAAATTCAATAAGGGCTTCAGATTCACCAGATTATGGTATATTTGACATACCCTCCTTTGAGGGGGAGCAGGCCAGCCCCACCCCCGGAACTGAAATCCTTAATATCGCCCTTGAGGTCTTGAGACCAATGCAATTTCATTCACTGCTGTAAACTGCGTATCCTGTGAAAATTTGAGCAAGATTGAACAACTTTAAGGGGTGTTGTGGACTGATCTGCCATTTCACTATACCCTCGCCACCTGCACTCCCAATACATGTATTTTGGACTTAATATGTATTTACTGAGCAATACACTGCTTAATTCTCTCTTACTGGTACTCACTCTAGCACAACAGGTGGTTTATTGACTTATATGTGCCTTATTTTGCAAGTTCTGAGATTATCTTAACCAACCCCTCAACCACACCAATCACAGTCCTCCTGGAGCCCATATGTCACACCAATAATCACTGCTATACTGGATGTAACTCTGAAACCAATGCAATTAGATGTAGTATGCACCAGTTGATTTTCTGATCAAATTTCAGAATTATAGACCAATATTTGGTACTGGTTTGGGCTGATTTGCATCTATTTTTGACCATTTTACAACAATATTCGAGTTCAATAATTTCTGTTCTGAGATGTAATGCTCCAAATGTGCTTAAAATATCCTTATTTATTTTTAAAACATGCCAGAAATTCAATAAGGGCTTCAGATTCACCAGATTATGGTATATTTGACATACCCTCCTTTGAGGGGGAGCAAGGTCCCCAGTGGCCTAGTGGTTAGCAAGTTTGGCATCTAATCATAGGCTGTCACCTCTGTGGGATCGAGTCCCACAAGTGGCAATTCTGAGGACCTGTCCTAATATGACCCTGGCTGTTGAACAGGACGTAAAACCCCAACTTTGACCTTTGACCTTTGAGGGGGAGCAGGCCAGCCCCACCCCCGGAACTGAAATCCTTAATATCGCCCTTGAGGTCTTGAGACCAATGCAATTTCATTCACTGCTGTAAACTGCGTATCCTGTGAAAATTTGAGCAAGATTGAACAACTTTAAGGGGTGTTGTGGACTGATCTGCCATTTCACTATACCCTCGCCACCTGCACTCCCAATACATGTATTTTGGACTTAATATGTATTTACTGAGCAATACACTGCTTAATTCTCTCTTACTGGTACTCACTCTAGCACAACAGGTGGTTTATTGACTTATATGTGCCTTATTTTGCAAGTTCTGAGATTATCTTAACCAACCCCTCAACCACACCAATCACAGTCCTCCTGGAGCCCATATGTCACACCAATAATCACTGCTATACTGGATGTAACTCTGAAACCAATGCAATTAGATGTAGTATGCACCAGTTGATTTTCTGATCAAATTTCAGAATTATAGACCAATATTTGGTACTGGTTTGGGCTGATTTGCATCTATTTTTGACCATTTTACAACAATATTCGAGTTCAATAATTTCTGTTCTGAGATGTAATGCTCCAAATGTGCTTAAAATATCCTTATTTATTTTTAAAACATGCCAGAAATTCAATAAGGGCTTCAGATTCACCAGATTATGGTATATTTGACATACCCTCCTTTGAGGGGGAGCAAGGTCCCCAGTGGCCTAGTGGTTAGCAAGTTTGGCATCTAATCATAGGCTGTCACCTCTGTGGGTTCGAGTCCCACAAGTGGCAATTCTGAGGACCTGTCCTAATATGACCCTGGCTGTTGAACAGGACGTAAAACCCCAACTTTGACCTTTGACCTTTGAGGGGGAGCAGGCCAGCCCCACCCCCGGAACTGAAATCCTTAATATCGCCCTTGAGGTCTTGAGACCAATGCAATTTCATTCACTGCTGTAAACTGCGTATCCTGTGAAAATTTGAGCAAGATTGAACAACTTTAAGGGGTGTTGTGGACTGATCTGCCATTTCACTATACCCTCGCCACCTGCACTCCCAATACATGTATTTTGGACTTAATATGTATTTACTGAGCAATACACTGCTTAAT
This sequence comes from Sabellastarte sp. h YS-2021, assembly GCA_964017235.1. Lineage (NCBI taxonomy): Eukaryota > Metazoa > Annelida > Polychaeta > Sabellida > Sabellidae > Sabellastarte > Sabellastarte sp. h YS-2021. Next base: position 120,892,624 of record OZ024930.1, on the reverse strand, counting down.
TCTCTCTTACTGGTACTCACTCTAGCACAACAGGTGGTTTATTGACTTATATGTGCCTTATTTTGCAAGTTCTGAGATCATCTTAACCAACCCCTCAACCACACCAATTACAGTCCTCCTGGAGCCCATATGTCACACCAATAATCACTGCTATACTGGATGTAACTCTGAAACCAATGCAATTAGATGTAGTATGCACCAGTTGATTTTCTGATCAAATTTCAGAATTATAGACCAATATTTGGTACTGGTTTGGGCTGATTTGCATCTATTTTTGACCATTTTACAACAATATTCGAGTTCAATAATTTCTGTTCTGAGATGTAATGCTCCAAATGTGCTTAAAATATCCTTATTTATTTTTAAAACATGCCAGAAATTCAATAAGGGCTTCAGATTCACCAGATTATGGTATATTTGACATACCCTCCTTTGAGGGGGAGCAGGCCAGCCCCACCCCCGGAACTGAAATCCTTAATATCGCCCTTGAGGTCTTGAGACCAATGCAATTTCATTCACTGCTGTAAACTGCGTATCCTGTGAAAATTTGAGCAAGATTGAACAACTTTAAGGGGTGTTGTGGACTGATCTGCCATTTCACTATACCCTCGCCACCTGCACTCCCAATACATGTATTTTGGACTTAATATGTATTTACTGAGCAATACACTGCTTAATTCTCTCTTACTGGTACTCACTCTAGCACAACAGGTGGTTTATTGACTTATATGTGCCTTATTTTGCAAGTTCTGAGATTATCTTAACCAACCCCTCAACCACACCAATCACAGTCCTCCTGGAGCCCATATGTCACACCAATAATCACTGCTATACTGGATGTAACTCTGAAACCAATGCAATTAGATGTAGTATGCACCAGTTGATTTTCTGATCAAATTTCAGAATTATAGACCAATATTTGGTACTGGTTTGGGCTGATTTGCATCTATTTTTGACCATTTTACAACAATATTCGAGTTCAATAATTTCTGTTCTGAGATGTAATGCTCCAAATGTGCTTAAAATATCCTTATTTATTTTTAAAACATGCCAGAAATTCAATAAGGGCTTCAGATTCACCAGATTATGGTATATTTGACATACCCTCCTTTGAGGGGGAGCAAGGTCCCCAGTGGCCTAGTGGTTAGCAAGTTTGGCATCTAATCATAGGCTGTCACCTCTGTGGGATCGAGTCCCACAAGTGGCAATTCTGAGGACCTGTCCTAATATGACCCTGGCTGTTGAACAGGACGTAAAACCCCAACTTTGACCTTTGACCTTTGAGGGGGAGCAGGCCAGCCCCACCCCCGGAACTGAAATCCTTAATATCGCCCTTGAGGTCTTGAGACCAATGCAATTTCATTCACTGCTGTAAACTGCGTATCCTGTGAAAATTTGAGCAAGATTGAACAACTTTAAGGGGTGTTGTGGACTGATCTGCCATTTCACTATACCCTCGCCACCTGCACTCCCAATACATGTATTTTGGACTTAATATGTATTTACTGAGCAATACACTGCTTAATTCTCTCTTACTGGTACTCACTCTAGCACAACAGGTGGTTTATTGACTTATATGTGCCTTATTTTGCAAGTTCTGAGATTATCTTAACCAACCCCTCAACCACACCAATCACAGTCCTCCTGGAGCCCATATGTCACACCAATAATCACTGCTATACTGGATGTAACTCTGAAACCAATGCAATTAGATGTAGTATGCACCAGTTGATTTTCTGATCAAATTTCAGAATTATAGACCAATATTTGGTACTGGTTTGGGCTGATTTGCATCTATTTTTGACCATTTTACAACAATATTCGAGTTCAATAATTTCTGTTCTGAGATGTAATGCTCCAAATGTGCTTAAAATATCCTTATTTATTTTTAAAACATGCCAGAAATTCAATAAGGGCTTCAGATTCACCAGATTATGGTATATTTGACATACCCTCCTTTGAGGGGGAGCAAGGTCCCCAGTGGCCTAGTGGTTAGCAAGTTTGGCATCTAATCATAGGCTGTCACCTCTGTGGGTTCGAGTCCCACAAGTGGCAATTCTGAGGACCTGTCCTAATATGACCCTGGCTGTTGAACAGGACGTAAAACCCCAACTTTGACCTTTGACCTTTGAGGGGGAGCAGGCCAGCCCCACCCCCGGAACTGAAATCCTTAATATCGCCCTTGAGGTCTTGAGACCAATGCAATTTCATTCACTGCTGTAAACTGCGTATCCTGTGAAAATTTGAGCAAGATTGAACAACTTTAAGGGGTGTTGTGGACTGATCTGCCATTTCACTATACCCTCGCCACCTGCACTCCCAATACATGTATTTTGGACTTAATATGTATTTACTGAGCAATACACTGCTTAATTCTCTCTTACTGGTACTCACTCTAGCACAACAGGTGGTTTATTGACTTATATGTGCCTTATTTTGCAAGTTCTGAGATCATCTTAACCAACCCCTCAACCACACCAATTACAGTCCTCCTGGAGCCCATATGTCACACCAATAATCACTGCTATACTGGATGTAACTCTGAAACCAATGCAATTAGATGTAGTATGCACCAGTTGATTTTCTGATCAAATTTCAGAATTATAGACCAATATTTGGTACTGGTTTGGGCTGATTTGCATCTATTTTTGACCATTTTACAACAATATTCGAGTTCAATAATTTCTGTTCTGAGATGTAATGCTCCAAATGTGCTTAAAATATCCTTATTTATTTTTAAAACATGCCAGAAATTCAATAAGGGCTTCAGATTCACCAGATTATGGTATATTTGACATACCCTCCTTTGAGGGGGAGCAGGCCAGCCCCACCCCCGGAACTGAAATCCTTAATATCGCCCTTGAGGTCTTGAGACCAATGCAATTTCATTCACTGCTGTAAACTGCGTATCCTGTGAAAATTTGAGCAAGATTGAACAACTTTAAGGGGTGTTGTGGACTGATCTGCCATTTCACTATACCCTCGCCACCTGCACTCCCAATACATGTATTTTGGACTTAATATGTATTTACTGAGCAATACACTGCTTAATTCTCTCTTACTGGTACTCACTCTAGCACAACAGGTGGTTTATTGACTTATATGTGCCTTATTTTGCAAGTTCTGAGATTATCTTAACCAACCCCTCAACCACACCAATCACAGTCCTCCTGGAGCCCATATGTCACACCAATAATCACTGCTATACTGGATGTAACTCTGAAACCAATGCAATTAGATGTAGTATGCACCAGTTGATTTTCTGATCAAATTTCAGAATTATAGACCAATATTTGGTACTGGTTTGGGCTGATTTGCATCTATTTTTGACCATTTTACAACAATATTCGAGTTCAATAATTTCTGTTCTGAGATGTAATGCTCCAAATGTGCTTAAAATATCCTTATTTATTTTTAAAACATGCCAGAAATTCAATAAGGGCTTCAGATTCACCAGATTATGGTATATTTGACATACCCTCCTTTGAGGGGGAGCAAGGTCCCCAGTGGCCTAGTGGTTAGCAAGTTTGGCATCTAATCATAGGCTGTCACCTCTGTGGGTTCGAGTCCCACAAGTGGCAATTCTGAGGACCTGTCCTAATATGACCCTGGCTGTTGAACAGGACGTAAAACCCCAACTTTGACCTTTGACCTTTGAGGGGGAGCAGGCCAGCCCCACCCCCGGAACTGAAATCCTTAATATCGCCCTTGAGGTCTTGAGACCAATGCAATTTCATTCACTGCTGTAAACTGCGTATCCTGTGAAAATTTGAGCAAGATTGAACAACTTTAAGGGGTGTTGTGGACTGATCTGCCATTTCACTATACCCTCGCCACCTGCACTCCCAATACATGTATTTTGGACTTAATATGTATTTACTGAGCAATACACTGCTTAATTCTCTCTTACTGGTACTCACTCTAGCACAACAGGTGGTTTATTGACTTATATGTGCCTTATTTTGCAAGTTCTGAGATTATCTTAACCAACCCCTCAACCACACCAATTACAGTCCTCCTGGAGCCCATATGTCACACCAATAATCACTGCTATACTGGATGTAACTCTGAAACCAATGCAATTAGATGTAGTATGCACCAGTTGATTTTCTGATCAAATTTCAGAATTATAGACCAATATTTGGTACTGGTTTGGGCTGATTTGCATCTATTTTTGACCATTTTACAACAATATTCGAGTTCAATAATTTCTGTTCTGAGATGTAATGCTCCAAATGTGCTTAAAATATCCTTATTTATTTTTAAAACATGCCAGAAATTCAATAAGGGCTTCAGATTCACCAGATTATGGTATATTTGACATACCCTCCTTTGAGGGGGAGCAAGGTCCCCAGTGGCCTAGTGGTTAGCAAGTTTGGCATCTAATCATAGGCTGTCACCTCTGTGGGTTCGAGTCCCACAAGTGGCAATTCTGAGGACCTGTCCTAATATGACCCTGGCTGTTGAACAGGACGTAAAACCCCAACTTTGACCTTTGACCTTTGAGGGGGAGCAGGCCAGCCCCACCCCCGGAACTGAAATCCTTAATATCGCCCTTGAGGTCTTGAGACCAATGCAATTTCATTCACTGCTGTAAACTGCGTATCCTGTGAAAATTTGAGCAAGATTGAACAACTTTAAGGGGTGTTGTGGACTGATCTGCCATTTCACTATACCCTTGCCACCTGCACTCCCAATACATGTATTTTAGACTTAATATGTATTTACTGAGCAATACACTGCTTAATTCTCTCTTACTGGTACTCACTCTAGCACAACAGGTGGTTTATTGACTTATATGTGCCTTATTTTGCAAGTTCTGAGATCATCTTAACCAACCCCTCAACCACACCAATTACAGTCCTCCTGGAGCCCATATGTCACACCAATAATCACTGCTATACTGGATGTAACTCTGAAACCAATGCAATTAGATGTAGTATGCACCAGTTGATTTTCTGATCAAATTTCAGAATTATAGACCAATATTTGGTACTGGTTTGGGCTGATTTGCATCTATTTTTGACCATTTTACAACAATATTCGAGTTCAATAATTTCTGTTCTGAGATGTAATGCTCCAAATGTGCTTAAAATATCCTTATTTATTTTTAAAACATGCCAGAAATTCAATAAGGGCTTCAGATTCACCAGATTATGGTATATTTGACATACCCTCCTTTGAGGGGGAGCAGGCCAGCCCCACCCCCGGAACTGAAATCCTTAATATCGCCCTTGAGGTCTTGAGACCAATGCAATTTCATTCACTGCTGTAAACTGCGTATCCTGTGAAAATTTGAGCAAGATTGAACAACTTTAAGGGGTGTTGTGGACTGATCTGCCATTTCACTATACCCTCGCCACCTGCACTCCCAATACATGTATTTTGGACTTAATATGTATTTACTGAGCAATACACTGCTTAATTCTCTCTTACTGGTACTCACTCTAGCACAACAGGTGGTTTATTGACTTATATGTGCCTTATTTTGCAAGTTCTGAGATCATCTTAACCAACCCCTCAACCACACCAATTACAGTCCTCCTGGAGCCCATATGTCACACCAATAATCACTGCTATACTGGATGTAACTCTGAAACCAATGCAATTAGATGTAGTATGCACCAGTTGATTTTCTGATCAAATTTCAGAATTATAGACCAATATTTGGTACTGGTTTGGGCTGATTTGCATCTATTTTTGACCATTTTACAACAATATTCGAGTTCAATAATTTCTGTTCTGAGATGTAATGCTCCAAATGTGCTTAATATATCCTTATTTATTTTTCAAACATGCCAGAAATTCAATAAGGGCTTCAGATTCACCAGATTATGGTATATTTGACATACCCTCCTTTGAGGGGGAGCAAGGTCCCCAGTGGCCTAGTGGTTAGCAAGTTTGGCATCTAATCATAGGCTGTCACCTCTGTGGGTTCGAGTCCCACAAGTGGCAATTCTGAGGACCTGTCCTAATATGACCCTGGCTGTTGAACAGGACGTAAAACCCCAACTTTGACCTTTGACCTTTGAGGGGGAGCAGGCCAGCCCCACCCCCGGAACTGAAATCCTTAATATCGCCCTTGAGGTCTTGAGACCAATGCAATTTCATTCACTGCTGTAAACTGCGTATCCTGTGAAAATTTGAGCAAGATTGAACAACTTTAAGGGGTGTTGTGGACTGATCTGCCATTTCACTATACCCTTGCCACCTGCACTCCCAATACATGTATTTTAGACTTAATATGTATTTACTGAGCAATACACTGCTTAATTCTCTCTTACTGGTACTCACTCTAGCACAACAGGTGGTTTATTGACTTATATGTGCCTTATTTTGCAAGTTCTGAGATCATCTTAACCAACCCCTCAACCACACCAATTACAGTCCTCCTGGAGCCCATATGTCACACCAATAATCACTGCTATACTGAATGTAACTCTGAAACCAATGCAATTAGATGTAGTATGCACCAGTTGATTTTCTGATCAAATTTCAGAATTATAGACCAATATTTGGTACTGGTTTGGGCTGATTTGCATCTATTTTTGACCATTTTACAACAATATTCGAGTTCAATAATTTCTGTTCTGAGATGTAATGCTCCAAATGTGCTTAAAATATCCTTATTTATTTTTAAAACATGCCAGAAATTCAATAAGGGCTTCAGATTCACCAGATTATGGTATATTTGACATACCCTCCTTTGAGGGGGAGCAGGCCAGCCCCACCCCCGGAACTGAAATCCTTAATATCGCCCTTGAGGTCTTGAGACCAATGCAATTTCATTCACTGCTGTAAACTGCGTATCCTGTGAAAATTTGAGCAAGATTGAACAACTTTAAGGGGTGTTGTGGACTGATCTGCCATTTCACTATACCCTCGCCACCTGCACTCCCAATACATGTATTTTGGACTTAATATGTATTTACTGAGCAATACACTGCTTAATTCTCTCTTACTGGTACTCACTCTAGCACAACAGGTGGTTTATTGACTTATATGTGCCTTATTTTGCAAGTTCTGAGATCATCTTAACCAACCCCTCAACCACACCAATTACAGTCCTCCTGGAGCCCATATGTCACACCAATAATCACTGCTATACTGGATGTAACTCTGAAACCAATGCAATTAGATGTAGTATGCACCAGTTGATTTTCTGATCAAATTTCAGAATTATAGACCAATATTTGGTACTGGTTTGGGCTGATTTGCATCTATTTTTGACCATTTTACAACAATATTCGAGTTCAATAATTTCTGTTCTGAGATGTAATGCTCCAAATGTGCTTAATATATCCTTATTTATTTTTCAAACATGCCAGAAATTCAATAAGGGCTTCAGATTCACCAGATTATGGTATATTTGACATACCCTCCTTTGAGGGGGAGCAAGGTCCCCAGTGGCCTAGTGGTTAGCAAGTTTGGCATCTAATCATAGGCTGTCACCTCTGTGGGTTCGAGTCCCACAAGTGGCAATTCTGAGGACCTGTCCTAATATGACCCTGGCTGTTGAACAGGACGTAAAACCCCAACTTTGACCTTTGACCTTTGAGGGGGAGCAGGCCAGCCCCACCCCCGGAACTGAAATCCTTAATATCGCCCTTGAGGTCTTGAGACCAATGCAATTTCATTCACTGCTGTAAACTGCGTATCCTGTGAAAATTTGAGCAAGATTGAACAACTTTAAGGGGTGTTGTGGACTGATCTGCCATTTCACTATACCCTCGCCACCTGCACTCCCAATACATGTATTTTGGACTTAATATGTATTTACTGAGCAATACACTGCTTAATTCTCTCTTACTGGTACTCACTCTAGCACAACAGGTGGTTTATTGACTTATATGTGCCTTATTTTGCAAGTTCTGAGATCATCTTAACCAACCCCTCAACCACACCAATTACAGTCCTCCTGGAGCCCATATGTCACACCAATAATCACTGCTATACTGGATGTAACTCTGAAACCAATGCAATTAGATGTAGTATGCACCAGTTGATTTTCTGATCAAATTTCAGAATTATAGACCAATATTTGGTACTGGTTTGGGCTGATTTGCATCTATTTTTGACCATTTTACAACAATATTCGAGTTCAATAATTTCTGTTCTGAGATGTAATGCTCCAAATGTGCTTAATATATCCTTATTTATTTTTCAAACATGCCAGAAATTCAATAAGGGCTTCAGATTCACCAGATTATGGTATATTTGACATACCCTCCTTTGAGGGGGAGCAAGGTCCCCAGTGGCCTAGTGGTTAGCAAGTTTGGCATCTAATCATAGGCTGTCACCTCTGTGGGTTCGAGTCCCACAAGTGGCAATTCTGAGGACCTGTCCTAATATGACCCTGGCTGTTGAACAGGACGTAAAACCCCAACTTTGACCTTTGACCTTTGAGGGGGAGCAGGCCAGCCCCACCCCCGGAACTGAAATCCTTAATATCGCCCTTGAGGTCTTGAGACCAATGCAATTTCATTCACTGCTGTAAACTGCGTATCCTGTGAAAATTTGAGCAAGATTGAACAACTTTAAGGGGTGTTGTGGACTGATCTGCCATTTCACTATACCCTTGCCACCTGCACTCCCAATACATGTATTTTAGACTTAATATGTATTTACTGAGCAATACACTGCTTAATTCTCTCTTACTGGTACTCACTCTAGCACAACAGGTGGTTTATTGACTTATATGTGCCTTATTTTGCAAGTTCTGAGATCATCTTAACCAACCCCTCAAACCACACCAATTACAGTCCTCCTGGAGCCCATATGTCACACCAATAATCACTGCTATACTGGATGTAACTCTGAAACCAATGCAATTAGATGTAGTATGCACCAGTTGATTTTCTGATCAATTTCAGAATTATAGACCAATATTTGGTACTGGTTTGGGCTGATTTGCATCTATTTTTGACCATTTTACAACAATATTCGAGTTCAATAATTTCTGTTCTGAGATGTAATGCTCCAAATGTGCTTAAAATATCCTTATTTATTTTTAAAACATGCCAGAAATTCAATAAGGGCTTCAGATTCACCAGATTATGGTATATTTGACATACCCTCCTTTGAGGGGGAGCAGGCCAGCCCCACCCCCGGAACTGAAATCCTTAATATCGCCCTTGAGGTCTTGAGACCAATGCAATTTCATTCACTGCTGTAAACTGCGTATCCTGTGAAAATTTGAGCAAGATTGAACAACTTTAAGGGGTGTTGTGGACTGATCTGCCATTTCACTATACCCTCGCCACCTGCACTCCCAATACATGTATTTTGGACTTAATATGTATTTACTGAGCAATACACTGCTTAATTCTCTCTTACTGGTACTCACTCTAGCACAACAGGTGGTTTATTGACTTATATGTGCCTTATTTTGCAAGTTCTGAGATTATCTTAACCAACCCCTCAACCACACCAATTACAGTCCTCCTGGAGCCCATATGTCACACCAATAATCACTGCTATACTGGATGTAACTCTGAAACCAATGCAATTAGATGTAGTATGCACCAGTTGATTTTCTGATCAAATTTCAGAATTATAGACCAATATTTGGTACTGGTTTGGGCTGATTTGCATCTATTTTTGACCATTTTACAACAATATTCGAGTTCAATAATTTCTGTTCTGAGATGTAATGCTCCAAATGTGCTTAAAATATCCTTATTTATTTTTAAAACATGCCAGAAATTCAATAAGGGCTTCAGATTCACCAGATTATGGTATATTTGACATACCCTCCTTTGAGGGGGAGCAAGGTCCCCAGTGGCCTAGTGGTTAGCAAGTTTGGCATCTAATCATAGGCTGTCACCTCTGTGGGTTCGAGTCCCACAAGTGGCAATTCTGAGGACCTGTCCTAATATGACCCTGGCTGTTGAACAGGACGTAAAACCCCAACTTTGACCTTTGACCTTTGAGGGGGAGCAGGCCAGCCCCACCCCCGGAACTGAAATCCTTAATATCGCCCTTGAGGTCTTGAGACCAATGCAATTTCATTCACTGCTGTAAACTGCGTATCCTGTGAAAATTTGAGCAAGATTGAACAACTTTAAGGGGTGTTGTGGACTGATCTGCCATTTCACTATACCCTCGCCACCTGCACTCCCAATACATGTATTTTGGACTTAATATGTATTTACTGAGCAATACACTGCTTAATTCTCTCTTACTGGTACTCACTCTAGCACAACAGGTGGTTTATTGACTTATATGTGCCTTATTTTGCAAGTTCTGAGATTATCTTAACCAACCCCTCAACCACACCAATTACAGTCCTCCTGGAGCCCATATGTCACACCAATAATCACTGCTATACTGGATGTAACTCTGAAACCAATGCAATTAGATGTAGTATGCACCAGTTGATTTTCTGATCAAATTTCAGAATTATAGACCAATATTTGGTACTGGTTTGGGCTGATTTGCATCTATTTTTGACCATTTTACAACAATATTCGAGTTCAATAATTTCTGTTCTGAGATGTAATGCTCCAAATGTGCTTAAAATATCCTTATTTATTTTTAAAACATGCCAGAAATTCAATAAGGGCTTCAGATTCACCAGATTATGGTATATTTGACATACCCTCCTTTGAGGGGGAGCAAGGTCCCCAGTGGCCTAGTGGTTAGCAAGTTTGGCATCTAATCATAGGCTGTCACCTCTGTGGGTTCGAGTCCCACAAGTGGCAATTCTGAGGACCTGTCCTAATATGACCCTGGCTGTTGAACAGGACGTAAAACCCCAACTTTGACCTTTGACCTTTGAGGGGGAGCAGGCCAGCCCCACCCCCGGAACTGAAATCCTTAATATCGCCCTTGAGGTCTTGAGACCAATGCAATTTCATTCACTGCTGTAAACTGCGTATCCTGTGAAAATTTGAGCAAGATTGAACAACTTTAAGGGGTGTTGTGGACTGATCTGCCATTTCACTATACCCTTGCCACCTGCACTCCCAATACATGTATTTTAGACTTAATATGTATTTACTGAGCAATACACTGCTTAATTCTCTCTTACTGGTACTCACTCTAGCACAACAGGTGGTTTATTGACTTATATGTGCCTTATTTTGCAAGTTCTGAGATCATCTTAACCAACCCCTCAACCACACCAATTACAGTCCTCCTGGAGCCCATATGTCACACCAATAATCACTGCTATACTGGATGTAACTCTGAAACCAATGCAATTAGATGTAGTATGCACCAGTTGATTTTCTGATCAATTTCAGAATTATAGACCAATATTTGGTACTGGTTTGGGCTGATTTGCATCTATTTTTGACCATTTTACAACAATATTCGAGTTCAATAATTTCTGTTCTGAGATGTAATGCTCCAAATGTGCTTAAAATATCCTTATTTATTTTTAAAACATGCCAGAAATTCAATAAGGGCTTCAGATTCACCAGATTATGGTATATTTGACATACCCTCCTTTGAGGGGGAGCAGGCCAGCCCCACCCCCGGAACTGAAATCCTTAATATCGCCCTTGAGGTCTTGAGACTAATGCAATTTCATTCACTGCTGTAAACTGCGTATCCTGTGAAAATTTGAGCAAGATTGAACAACTTTAAGGGGTGTTGTGGACTGATCTGCCATTTCACTATACCCTCGCCACCTGCACTCCCAATACATGTATTTTGGACTTAATATGTATTTACTGAGCAATACACTGCTTAATTCTCTCTTACTGGTACTCACTCTAGCACAACAGGTGGTTTATTGACTTATATGTGCCTTATTTTGCAAGTTCTGAGATTATCTTAACCAACCCCTCAACCACACCAATTACAGTCCTCCTGGAGCCCATATGTCACACCAATAATCACTGCTATACTGGATGTAACTCTGAAACCAATGCAATTAGATGTAGTATGCACCAGTTGATTTTCTGATCAAATTTCAGAATTATAGACCAATATTTGGTACTGGTTTGGGCTGATTTGCATCTATTTTTGACCATTTTACAACAATATTCGAGTTCAATAATTTCTGTTCTGAGATTTAATGCTCCAAATGTGCTTAAAATATCCTTATTTATTTTTAAAACATGCCAGAAATTCAATAAGGGCTTCAGATTCACCAGATTATGGTATATTTGACATACCCTCCTTTGAGGGGGAGCAAGGTCCCCAGTGGCCTAGTGGTTAGCAAGTTTGGCATCTAATCATAGGCTGTCACCTCTGTGGGTTCGAGTCCCACAAGTGGCAATTCTGAGGACCTGTCCTAATATGACCCTGGCTGTTGAACAGGACGTAAAACCCCAACTTTGACCTTTGACCTTTGAGGGGGAGCAGGCCAGCCCCACCCCCGGAACTGAAATCCTTAATATCGCCCTTGAGGTCTTGAGACCAATGCAATTTCATTCACTGCTGTAAACTGCGTATCCTGTGAAAATTTGAGCAAGATTGAACAACTTTAAGGGGTGTTGTGGACTGATCTGCCATTTCACTATACCCTCGCCACCTGCACTCCCAATACATGTATTTTGGACTTAATATGTATTTACTGAGCAATACACTGCTTAATTCTCTCTTACTGGTACTCACTCTAGCACAACAGGTGGTTTATTGACTTATATGTGCCTTATTTTGCAAGTTCTGAGATTATCTTAACCAACCCCTCAACCACACCAATTACAGTCCTCCTGGAGCCCATATGTCACACCAATAATCACTGCTATACTGGATGTAACTCTGAAACCAATGCAATTAGATGTAGTATGCACCAGTTGATTTTCTGATCAAATTTCAGAATTATAGACCAATATTTGGTACTGGTTTGGGCTGATTTGCATCTATTTTTGACCATTTTACAACAATATTCGAGTTCAATAATTTCTGTTCTGAGATGTAATGCTCCAAATGTGCTTAAAATATCCTTATTTATTTTTAAAACATGCCAGAAATTCAATAAGGGCTTCAGATTCACCAGATTATGGTATATTTGACATACCCTCCTTTGAGGGGGAGCAAGGTCCCCAGTGGCCTAGTGGTTAGCAAGTTTGGCATCTAATCATAGGCTGTCACCTCTGTGGGTTCGAGTCCCACAAGTGGCAATTCTGAGGACCTGTCCTAATATGACCCTGGCTGTTGAACAGGACGTAAAACCCCAACTTTGACCTTTGACCTTTGAGGGGGAGCAGGCCAGCCCCACCCCCGGAACTGAAATCCTTAATATCGCCCTTGAGGTCTTGAGACCAATGCAATTTCATTCACTGCTGTAAACTGCGTATCCTGTGAAAATTTGAGCAAGATTGAACAACTTTAAGGGGTGTTGTGGACTGATCTGCCATTTCACTATACCCTTGCCACCTGCACTCCCAATACATGTATTTTAGACTTAATATGTATTTACTGAGCAATACACTGCTTAATTCTCTCTTACTGGTACTCACTCTAGCACAACAGGTGGTTTATTGACTTATATGTGCCTTATTTTGCAAGTTCTGAGATCATCTTAACCAACCCCTCAACCACACCAATTACAGTCCTCCTGGAGCCCATATGTCACACCAATAATCACTGCTATACTGGATGTAACTCTGAAACCAATGCAATTAGATGTAGTATGCACCAGTTGATTTTCTGATCAAATTTCAGAATTATAGACCAATATTTGGTACTGGTTTGGGCTGATTTGCATCTATTTTTGACCATTTTACAACAATATTCGAGTTCAATAATTTCTGTTCTGAGATGTAATGCTCCAAATGTGCTTAAAATATCCTTATTTATTTTTAAAACATGCCAGAAATTCAATAAGGGCTTCAGATTCACCAGATTATGGTATATTTGACATACCCTCCTTTGAGGGGGAGCAAGGTCCCCAGTGGCCTAGTGGTTAGCAAGTTTGGCATCTAATCATAGGCTGTCACCTCTGTGGGTTCGAGTCCCACAAGTGGCAATTCTGAGGACCTGTCCTAATATGACCCTGGCTGTTGAACAGGACGTAAAACCCCAACTTTGACCTTTGACCTTTGAGGGGGAGCAGGCCAGCCCCACCCCCAGAACTGAAATCCTTAATATCGCCCTTGAGGTCTTGAGACCAATGCAATTTCATTCACTGCTGTAAACTGCGTATCCTGTGAAAATTTGAGCAAGATTGAACAACTTTAAGGGGTGTTGTGGACTGATCTGCCATTTCACTATACCCTCGCCACCTGCACTCCCAATACATGTATTTTGGACTTAATATGTATTTACTGAGCAATACACTGCTTAATTCTCTCTTACTGGTACTCACTCTAGCACAACAGGTGGTTTATTGACTTATATGTGCCTTATTTTGCAAGTTCTGAGATCATCTTAACCAACCCCTCAACCACACCAATTACAGTCCTCCTGGAGCCCATATGTCACACCAATAATCACTGCTATACTGGATGTAACTCTGAAACCAATGCAATTAGATGTAGTATGCACCAGTTGATTTTCTGATCAAATTTCAGAATTATAGACCAATATTTGGTACTGGTTTGGGCTGATTTGCATCTATTTTTGACCATTTTACAACAATATTCGAGTTCAATAATTTCTGTTCTGAGATGTAATGCTCCAAATGTGCTTAAAATATCCTTATTTATTTTTAAAACATGCCAGAAATTCAATAAGGGCTTCAGATTCACCAGATTATGGTATATTTGACATACCCTCCTTTGAGGGGGAGCAAGGTCCCCAGTGGCCTAGTGGTTAGCAAGTTTGGCATCTAATCATAGGCTGTCACCTCTGTGGGTTCGAGTCCCACAAGTGGCAATTCTGAGGACCTGTCCTAATATGACCCTGGCTGTTGAACAGGACGTAAAACCCCAACTTTGACCTTTGACCTTTGAGGGGGAGCAGGCCAGCCCCACCCCCGGAACTGAAATCCTTAATATCGCCCTTGAGGTCTTGAGACCAATGCAATTTCATTCACTGCTGTAAACTGCGTATCCTGTGAAAATTTGAGCAAGATTGAACAACTTTAAGGGGTGTTGTGGACTGATCTGCCATTTCACTATACCCTTGCCACCTGCACTCCCAATACATGTATTTTAGACTTAATATGTATTTACTGAGCAATACACTGCTTAATTCTCTCTTACTGGTACTCACTCTAGCACAACAGGTGGTTTATTGACTTATATGTGCCTTATTTTGCAAGTTCTGAGATCATCTTAACCAACCCCTCAACCACACCAATTACAGTCCTCCTGGAGCCCATATGTCACACCAATAATCACTGCTATACTGGATGTAACTCTGAAACCAATGCAATTAGATGTAGTATGCACCAGTTGATTTTCTGATCAAATTTCAGAATTATAGACCAATATTTGGTACTGGTTTGGGCTGATTTGCATCTATTTTTGACCATTTTACAACAATATTCGAGTTCAATAATTTCTGTTCTGAGATGTAATGCTCCAAATGTGCTTAAAATATCCTTATTTATTTTTAAAACATGCCAGAAATTCAATAAGGGCTTCAGATTCACCAGATTATGGTATATTTGACATACCCTCCTTTGAGGGGGAGCAAGGTCCCCAGTGGCCTAGTGGTTAGCAAGTTTGGCATCTAATCATAGGCTGTCACCTCTGTGGGTTCGAGTCCCACAAGTGGCAATTCTGAGGACCTGTCCTAATATGACCCTGGCTGTTGAACAGGACGTAAAACCCCAACTTTGACCTTTGACCTTTGAGGGGGAGCAGGCCAGCCCCACCCCCGGAACTGAAATCCTTAATATCGCCCTTGAGGTCTTGAGACCAATGCAATTTCATTCACTGCTGTAAACTGCGTATCCTGTGAAAATTTGAGCAAGATTGAACAACTTTAAGGGGTGTTGTGGACTGATCTGCCATTTCACTATACCCTTGCCACCTGCACTCCCAATACATGTATTTTAGACTTAATATGTATTTACTGAGCAATACACTGCTTAATTCTCTCTTACTGGTACTCACTCTAGCACAACAGGTGGTTTATTGACTTATATGTGCCTTATTTTGCAAGTTCTGAGATCATCTTAACCAACCCCTCAACCACACCAATTACAGTCCTCCTGGAGCCCATATGTCACACCAATAATCACTGCTATACTGGATGTAACTCTGAAACCAATGCAATTAGATGTAGTATGCACCAGTTGATTTTCTGATCAAATTTCAGAATTATAGACCAATATTTGGTACTGGTTTGGGCTGATTTGCATCTATTTTTGACCATTTTACAACAATATTCGAGTTCAATAATTTCTGTTCTGAGATGTAATGCTCCAAATGTGCTTAAAATATCCTTATTTATTTTTAAAACATGCCAGAAATTCAATAAGGGCTTCAGATTCACCAGATTATGGTATATTTGACATACCCTCCTTTGAGGGGGAGCAGGCCAGCCCCACCCCCGGAACTGAAATCCTTAATATCGCCCTTGAGGTCTTGAGACCAATGCAATTTCATTCACTGCTGTAAACTGCGTATCCTGTGAAAATTTGAGCAAGATTGAACAACTTTAAGGGGTGTTGTGGACTGATCTGCCATTTCACTATACCCTCGCCACCTGCACTCCCAATACATGTATTTTGGACTTAATATGTATTTACTGAGCAATACACTGCTTAATTATCTCTTACTGGTACTCACTCTAGCACAACAGGTGGTTTATTGACTTATATGTGCCTTATTTTGCAAGTTCTGAGATCATCTTAACCAACCCCTCAACCACACCAATTACAGTCCTCCTGGAGCCCATATGTCACACCAATAATCACTGCTATACTGGATGTAACTCTGAAACCAATGCAATTAGATGTAGTATGCACCAGTTGATTTTCTGATCAAATTTCAGAATTATAGACCAATATTTGGTACTGGTTTGGGCTGATTTGCATCTATTTTTGACCATTTTACAACAATATTCGAGTTCAATAATTTCTGTTCTGAGATGTAATGCTCCAAATGTGCTTAATATATCCTTATTTATTTTTCAAACATGCCAGAAATTCAATAAGGGCTTCAGATTCACCAGATTATGGTATATTTGACATACCCTCCTTTGAGGGGGAGCAAGGTCCCCAGTGGCCTAGTGGTTAGCAAGTTTGGCATCTAATCATAGGCTGTCACCTCTGTGGGTTCGAGTCCCACAAGTGGCAATTCTGAGGACCTGTCCTAATATGACCCTGGCTGTTGAACAGGACGTAAAACCCCAACTTTGACCTTTGACCTTTGAGGGGGAGCAGGCCAGCCCCACCCCCGGAACTGAAATCCTTAATATCGCCCTTGAGGTCTTGAGACCAATGCAATTTCATTCACTGCTGTAAACTGCGTATCCTGTGAAAATTTGAGCAAGATTGAACAACTTTAAGGGGTGTTGTGGACTGATCTGCCATTTCACTATACCCTTGCCACCTGCACTCCCAATACATGTATTTTAGACTTAATATGTATTTACTGAGCAATACACTGCTTAATTCTCTCTTACTGGTACTCACTCTAGCACAACAGGTGGTTTATTGACTTATATGTGCCTTATTTTGCAAGTTCTGAGATCATCTTAACCAACCCCTCAACCACACCAATTACAGTCCTCCTGGAGCCCATATGTCACACCAATAATCACTGCTATACTGGATGTAACTCTGAAACCAATGCAATTAGATGTAGTATGCACCAGTTGATTTTCTGATCAAATTTCAGAATTATAGACCAATATTTGGTACTGGTTTGGGCTGATTTGCATCTATTTTTGACCATTTTACAACAATATTCGAGTTCAATAATTTCTGTTCTGAGATGTAATGCTCCAAATGTGCTTAAAATATCCTTATTTATTTTTAAAACATGCCAGAAATTCAATAAGGGCTTCAGATTCACCAGATTATGGTATATTTGACATACCCTCCTTTGAGGGGGAGCAGGCCAGCCCCACCCCCGGAACTGAAATCCTTAATATCGCCCTTGAGGTCTTGAGACCAATGCAATTTCATTCACTGCTGTAAACTGCGTATCCTGTGAAAATTTGAGCAAGATTGAACAACTTTAAGGGGTGTTGTGGACTGATCTGCCATTTCACTATACCCTTGCCACCTGCACTCCCAATACATGTATTTTGGACTTAATATGTATTTACTGAGCAATACACTGCTTAATTCTCTCTTACTGGTACTCACTCTAGCACAACAGGTGGTTTATTGACTTATATGTGCCTTATTTTGCAAGTTCTGAGATCATCTTAACCAACCCCTCAACCACACCAATTACAGTCCTCCTGGAGCCCATATGTCACACCAATAATCACTGCTATACTGGATGTAACTCTGAAACCAATGCAATTAGATGTAGTATGCACCAGTTGATTTTCTGATCAAATTTCAGAATTATAGACCAATATTTGGTACTGGTTTGGGCTGATTTGCATCTATTTTTGACCATTTTACAACAATATTCGAGTTCAATAATTTCTGTTCTGAGATGTAATGCTCCAAATGTGCTTAAAATATCCTTATTTATTTTTAAAACATGCCAGAAATTCAATAAGGGCTTCAGATTCACCAGATTATGGTATATTTGACATACCCTCCTTTGAGGGGGAGCAGGCCAGCCCCACCCCCGGAACTGAAATCCTTAATATCGCCCTTGAGGTCTTGAGACCAATGCAATTTCATTCACTGCTGTAAACTGCGTATCCTGTGAAAATTTGAGCAAGATTGAACAACTTTAAGGGGTGTTGTGGACTGATCTGCCATTTCACTATACCCTCGCCACCTGCACTCCCAATACATGTATTTTGGACTTAATATGTATTTACTGAGCAATACACTGCTTAATTCTCTCTTACTGGTACTCACTCTAGCACAACAGGTGGTTTATTGACTTATATGTGCCTTATTTTGCAAGTTCTGAGATTATCTTAACCAACCCCTCAACCACACCAATTACAGTCCTCCTGGAGCCCATATGTCACACCAATAATCACTGCTATACTGGATGTAACTCTGAAACCAATGCAATTAGATGTAGTATGCACCAGTTGATTTTCTGATCAAATTTCAGAATTATAGACCAATATTTGGTACTGGTTTGGGCTGATTTGCATCTATTTTTGACCATTTTACAACAATATTCGAGTTCAATAATTTCTGTTCTGAGATGTAATGCTCCAAATGTGCTTAAAATATCCTTATTTATTTTTAAAACATGCCAGAAATTCAATAAGGGCTTCAGATTCACCAGATTATGGTATATTTGACATACCCTCCTTTGAGGGGGAGCAAGGTCCCCAGTGGCCTAGTGGTTAGCAAGTTTGGCATCTAATCATAGGCTGTCACCTCTGTGGGTTCGAGTCCCACAAGTGGCAATTCTGAGGACCTGTCCTAATATGACCCTGGCTGTTGAACAGGACGTAAAACCCCAACTTTGACCTTTGACCTTTGAGGGGGAGCAGGCCAGCCCCACCCCCAGAACTGAAATCCTTAATATCGCCCTTGAGGTCTTGAGACCAATGCAATTTCATTCACTGCTGTAAACTGCGTATCCTGTGAAAATTTGAGCAAGATTGAACAACTTTAAGGGGTGTTGTGGACTGATCTGCCATTTCACTATACCCTCGCCACCTGCACTCCCAATACATGTATTTTGGACTTAATATGTATTTACTGAGCAATACACTGCTTAATTCTCTCTTACTGGTACTCACTCTAGCACAACAGGTGGTTTATTGACTTATATGTGCCTTATTTTGCAAGTTCTGAGATTATCTTAACCAACCCCTCAACCACACCAATTACAGTCCTCCTGGAGCCCATATGTCACACCAATAATCACTGCTATACTGGATGTAACTCTGAAACCAATGCAATTAGATGTAGTATGCACCAGTTGATTTTCTGATCAAATTTCAGAATTATAGACCAATATTTGGTACTGGTTTGGGCTGATTTGCATCTATTTTTGACCATTTTACAACAATATTCGAGTTCAATAATTTCTGTTCTGAGATGTAATGCTCCAAATGTGCTTAAAATATCCTTATTTATTTTTAAAACATGCCAGAAATTCAATAAGGGCTTCAGATTCACCAGATTATGGTATATTTGACATACCCTCCTTTGAGGGGGAGCAAGGTCCCCAGTGGCCTAGTGGTTAGCAAGTTTGGCATCTAATCATAGGCTGTCACCTCTGTGGGTTCGAGTCCCACAAGTGGCAATTCTGAGGACCTGTCCTAATATGACCCTGGCTGTTGAACAGGACGTAAAACCCCAACTTTGACCTTTGACCTTTGAGGGGGAGCAGGCCAGCCCCACCCCCGGAACTGAAATCCTTAATATCGCCCTTGAGGTCTTGAGACCAATGCAATTTCATTCACTGCTGTAAACTGCGTATCCTGTGAAAATTTGAGCAAGATTGAACAACTTTAAGGGGTGTTGTGGACTGATCTGCCATTTCACTATACCCTCGCCACCTGCACTCCCAATACATGTATTTTGGACTTAATATGTATTTACTGAGCAATACACTGCTTAATTCTCTCTTACTGGTACTCACTCTAGCACAACAGGTGGTTTATTGACTTATATGTGCCTTATTTTGCAAGTTCTGAGATTATCTTAACCAACCCCTCAACCACACCAATTACAGTCCTCCTGGAGCCCATATGTCACACCAATAATCACTGCTATACTGGATGTAACTCTGAAACCAATGCAATTAGATGTAGTATGCACCAGTTGATTTTCTGATCAAATTTCAGAATTATAGACCAATATTTGGTACTGGTTTGGGCTGATTTGCATCTATTTTTGACCATTTTACAACAATATTCGAGTTCAATAATTTCTGTTCTGAGATGTAATGCTCCAAATGTGCTTAAAATATCCTTATTTATTTTTCAAACATGCCAGAAATTCAATAAGGGCTTCAGATTCACCAGATTATGGTATATTTGACATACCCTCCTTTGAGGGGGAGCAGGCCAGCCCCACCCCCGGAACTGAAATCCTTAATATCGCCCTTGAGGTCTTGAGACCAATGCAATTTCATTCACTGCTGTAAACTGCGTATCCTGTGAAAATTTGAGCAAGATTGAACAACTTTAAGGGGTGTTTGGACTGATCTGCCATTTCACTATACCCTCGCCACCTGCACTCCCAATACATGTATTTTGGACTTAATATGTATTTACTGAGCAATACACTGCTTAATTCTCTCTTACTGGTACTCACTCTAGCACAACAGGTGGTTTATTGACTTATATGTGCCTTATTTTGCAAGTTCTGAGATTATCTTAACCAACCCCTCAACCACACCAATTACAGTCCTCCTGGAGCCCATATGTCACACCAATAATCACTGCTATACTGGATGTAACTCTGAAACCAATGCAATTAGATGTAGTATGCACCAGTTGATTTTCTGATCAAATTTCAGAATTATAGACCAATATTTGGTACTGGTTTGGGCTGATTTGCATCTATTTTTGACCATTTTACAACAATATTCGAGTTCAATAATTTCTGTTCTGAGATGTAATGCTCCAAATGTGCTTAAAATATCCTTATTTATTTTTAAAACATGCCAGAAATTCAATAAGGGCTTCAGATTCACCAGATTATGGTATATTTGACATACCCTCCTTTGAGGGGGAGCAAGGTCCCCAGTGGCCTAGTGGTTAGCAAGTTTGGCATCTAATCATAGGCTGTCACCTCTGTGGGTTCGAGTCCCACAAGTGGCAATTCTGAGGACCTGTCCTAATATGACCCTGGCTGTTGAACAGGACGTAAAACCCCAACTTTGACCTTTGACCTTTGAGGGGGAGCAGGCCAGCCCCACCCCCGGAACTGAAATCCTTAATATCGCCCTTGAGGTCTTGAGACCAATGCAATTTCATTCACTGCTGTAAACTGCGTATCCTGTGAAAATTTGAGCAAGATTGAACAACTTTAAGGGGTGTTGTGGACTGATCTGCCATTTCACTATACCCTCGCCACCTGCACTCCCAATACATGTATTTTGGACTTAATATGTATTTACTGAGCAATACACTGCTTAATTCTCTCTTACTGGTACTCACTCTAGCACAACAGGTGGTTTATTGACTTATATGTGCCTTATTTTGCAAGTTCTGAGATTATCTTAACCAACCCCTCAACCACACCAATTACAGTCCTCCTGGAGCCCATATGTCACACCAATAATCACTGCTATACTGGATGTAACTCTGAAACCAATGCAATTAGATGTAGTATGCACCAGTTGATTTTCTGATCAAATTTCAGAATTATAGACCAATATTTGGTACTGGTTTGGGCTGATTTGCATCTATTTTTGACCATTTTACAACAATATTCGAGTTCAATAATTTCTGTTCTGAGATGTAATGCTCCAAATGTGCTTAAAATATCCTTATTTATTTTTAAAACATGCCAGAAATTCAATAAGGGCTTCAGATTCACCAGATTATGGTATATTTGACATACCCTCCTTTGAGGGGGAGCAAGGTCCCCAGTGGCCTAGTGGTTAGCAAGTTTGGCATCTAATCATAGGCTGTCACCTCTGTGGGTTCGAGTCCCACAAGTGGCAATTCTGAGGACCTGTCCTAATATGACCCTGGCTGTTGAACAGGACGTAAAACCCCAACTTTGACCTTTGACCTTTGAGGGGGAGCAGGCCAGCCCCACCCCCGGAACTGAAATCCTTAATATCGCCCTTGAGGTCTTGAGACCAATGCAATTTCATTCACTGCTGTAAACTGCGTATCCTGTGAAAATTTGAGCAAGATTGAACAACTTTAAGGGGTGTTGTGGACTGATCTGCCATTTCACTATACCCTTGCCACCTGCACTCCCAATACATGTATTTTAGACTTAATATGTATTTACTGAGCAATACACTGCTTAATTCTCTCTTACTGGTACTCACTCTAGCACAACAGGTGGTTTATTGACTTATATGTGCCTTATTTTGCAAGTTCTGAGATCATCTTAACCAACCCCTCAACCACACCAATTACAGTCCTCCTGGAGCCCATATGTCACACCAATAATCACTGCTATACTGGATGTAACTCTGAAACCAATGCAATTAGATGTAGTATGCACCAGTTGATTTTCTGATCAAATTTCAGAATTATAGACCAATATTTGGTACTGGTTTGGGCTGATTTGCATCTATTTTTGACCATTTTACAACAATATTCGAGTTCAATAATTTCTGTTCTGAGATGTAATGCTCCAAATGTGCTTAAAATATCCTTATTTATTTTTAAAACATGCCAGAAATTCAATAAGGGCTTCAGATTCACCAGATTATGGTATATTTGACATACCCTCCTTTGAGGGGGAGCAAGGTCCCCAGTGGCCTAGTGGTTAGCAAGTTTGGCATCTAATCATAGGCTGTCACCTCTGTGGGTTCGAGTCCCACAAGTGGCAATTCTGAGGACCTGTCCTAATATGACCCTGGCTGTTGAACAGGACGTAAAACCCCAACTTTGACCTTTGACCTTTGAGGGGGAGCAGGCCAGCCCCACCCCCGGAACTGAAATCCTTAATATCGCCCTTGAGGTCTTGAGACCAATGCAATTTCATTCACTGCTGTAAACTGCGTATGCTGTGAAAATTTGAGCAAGATTGAACAACTTTAAGGGGTGTTGTGGACTGATCTGCCATTTCACTATACCCTTGCCACCTGCACTCCCAATACATGTATTTTAGACTTAATATGTATTTACTGAGCAATACACTGCTTAATTCTCTCTTACTGGCACTCACTCTAGCACAACAGGTGGTTTATTGACTTATATGTGCCTTATTTTGCAAGTTCTGAGATCATCTTAACCAACCCCTCAACCACACCAATTACAGTGCTCCTGGAGCCCATATGTCACACCAATAATCACTGCTATACTGGATGTAACTCTGAAACCAATGCAATTAGATGTAGTATGCACCAGTTGATTTTCTGATCAAATTTCAGAATTATAGACCAATATTTGGTACTGGTTTGGGCTGATTTGCATCTATTTTTGACCATTTTACAACAATATTCGAGTTCAATAATTTCTGTTCTGAGATGTAATGCTCCAAATGTGCTTAAAATATCCTTATTTATTTTTCAAACATGCCAGAAATTCAATAAGGGCTTCAGATTCACCAGATTATGGTATATTTGACATACCCTCCTTTGAGGGGGAGCAGGCCAGCCCCACCCCCGGAACTGAAATCCTTAATATCGCCCTTGAGGTCTTGAGACCAATGCAATTTCATTCACTGCTGTAAACTGCGTATCCTGTGAAAATTTGAGCAAGATTGAACAACTTTAAGGGGTGTTGTGGACTGATCTGCCATTTCACTATACCCTCGCCACCTGCACTCCCAATACATGTATTTTGGACTTAATATGTATTTACTGAGCAATACACTGCTTAATTCTCTCTTACTGGTACTCACTCTAGCACAACAGGTGGTTTATTGACTTATATGTGCCTTATTTTGCAAGTTCTGAGATCATCTTAACCAACCCCTCAACCACACCAATTACAGTCCTCCTGGAGCCCATATGTCACACCAATAATCACTGCTATACTGGATGTAACTCTGAAACCAATGCAATTAGATGTAGTATGCACCAGTTGATTTTCTGATCAAATTTCAGAATTATAGACCAATATTTGGTACTGGTTTGGGCTGATTTGCATCTATTTTTGACCATTTTACAACAATATTCGAGTTCAATAATTTCTGTTCTGAGATGTAATGCTCCAAATGTGCTTAATATATCCTTATTTATTTTTAAAACATGCCAGAAATTCAATAAGGGCTTCAGATTCACCAGATTATGGTATATTTGACATACCCTCCTTTGAGGGGGAGCAAGGTCCCCAGTGGCCTAGTGGTTAGCAAGTTTGGCATCTAATCATAGGCTGTCACCTCTGTGGGTTCGAGTCCCACAAGTGGCAATTCTGAGGACCTGTCCTAATATGACCCTGGCTGTTGAACAGGACGTAAAACCCCAACTTTGACCTTTGACCTTTGAGGGGGAGCAGGCCAGCCCCACCCCCGGAACTGAAATCCTTAATATCGCCCTTGAGGTCTTGAGACCAATGCAATTTCATTCACTGCTGTAAACTGCGTATGCTGTGAAAATTTGAGCAAGATTGAACAACTTTAAGGGGTGTTGTGGACTGATCTGCCATTTCACTATACCCTTGCCACCTGCACTCCCAATACATGTATTTTAGACTTAATATGTATTTACTGAGCAATACACTGCTTAATTCTCTCTTACTGGCACTCACTCTAGCACAACAGGTGGTTTATTGACTTATATGTGCCTTATTTTGCAAGTTCTGAGATCATCTTAACCAACCCCTCAACCACACCAATTACAGTGCTCCTGGAGCCCATATGTCACACCAATAATCACTGCTATACTGGATGTAACTCTGAAACCAATGCAATTAGATGTAGTATGCACCAGTTGATTTTCTGATCAAATTTCAGAATTATAGACCAATATTTGGTACTGGTTTGGGCTGATTTGCATCTATTTTTGACCATTTTACAACAATATTCGAGTTCAATAATTTCTGTTCTGAGATGTAATGCTCCAAATGTGCTTAAAATATCCTTATTTATTTTTCAAACATGCCAGAAATTCAATAAGGGCTTCAGATTCACCAGATTATGGTATATTTGACATACCCTCCTTTGAGGGGGAGCAGGCCAGCCCCACCCCCGGAACTGAAATCCTTAATATCGCCCTTGAGGTCTTGAGACCAATGCAATTTCATTCACTGCTGTAAACTGCGTATCCTGTGAAAATTTGAGCAAGATTGAACAACTTTAAGGGGTGTTGTGGACTGATCTGCCATTTCACTATACCCTCGCCACCTGCACTCCCAATACATGTATTTTGGACTTAATATGTATTTACTGAGCAATACACTGCTTAATTCTCTCTTACTGGTACTCACTCTAGCACAACAGGTGGTTTATTGACTTATATGTGCCTTATTTTGCAAGTTCTGAGATCATCTTAACCAACCCCTCAACCACACCAATTACAGTCCTCCTGGAGCCCATATGTCACACCAATAATCACTGCTATACTGGATGTAACTCTGAAACCAATGCAATTAGATGTAGTATGCACCAGTTGATTTTCTGATCAAATTTCAGAATTATAGACCAATATTTGGTACTGGTTTGGGCTGATTTGCATCTATTTTTGACCATTTTACAACAATATTCGAGTTCAATAATTTCTGTTCTGAGATGTAATGCTCCAAATGTGCTTAATATATCCTTATTTATTTTTAAAACATGCCAGAAATTCAATAAGGGCTTCAGATTCACCAGATTATGGTATATTTGACATACCCTCCTTTGAGGGGGAGCAAGGTCCCCAGTGGCCTAGTGGTTAGCAAGTTTGGCATCTAATCATAGGCTGTCACCTCTGTGGGTTCGAGTCCCACAAGTGGCAATTCTGAGGACCTGTCCTAATATGACCCTGGCTGTTGAACAGGACGTAAAACCCCAACTTTGACCTTTGACCTTTGAGGGGGAGCAGGCCAGCCCCACCCCCGGAACTGAAATCCTTAATATCGCCCTTGAGGTCTTGAGACCAATGCAATTTCATTCACTGCTGTAAACTGCGTATGCTGTGAAAATTTGAGCAAGATTGAACAACTTTAAGGGGTGTTGTGGACTGATCTGCCATTTCACTATACCCTTGCCACCTGCACTCCCAATACATGTATTTTAGACTTAATATGTATTTACTGAGCAATACACTGCTTAATTCTCTCTTACTGGCACTCACTCTAGCACAACAGGTGGTTTATTGACTTATATGTGCCTTATTTTGCAAGTTCTGAGATCATCTTAACCAACCCCTCAACCACACCAATTACAGTGCTCCTGGAGCCCATATGTCACACCAATAATCACTGCTATACTGGATGTAACTCTGAAACCAATGCAATTAGATGTAGTATGCACCAGTTGATTTTCTGATCAAATTTCAGAATTATAGACCAATATTTGGTACTGGTTTGGGCTGATTTGCATCTATTTTTGACCATTTTACAACAATATTCGAGTTCAATAATTTCTGTTCTGAGATGTAATGCTCCAAATGTGCTTAAAATATCCTTATTTATTTTTCAAACATGCCAGAAATTCAATAAGGGCTTCAGATTCACCAGATTATGGTATATTTGACATACCCTCCTTTGAGGGGGAGCAGGCCAGCCCCACCCCCGGAACTGAAATCCTTAATATCGCCCTTGAGGTCTTGAGACCAATGCAATTTCATTCACTGCTGTAAACTGCGTATCCTGTGAAAATTTGAGCAAGATTGAACAACTTTAAGGGGTGTTGTGGACTGATCTGCCATTTCACTATACCCTCGCCACCTGCACTCCCAATACATGTATTTTGGACTTAATATGTATTTACTGAGCAATACACTGCTTAATTCTCTCTTACTGGTACTCACTCTAGCACAACAGGTGGTTTATTGACTTATATGTGCCTTATTTTGCAAGTTCTGAGATCATCTTAACCAACCCCTCAACCACACCAATTACAGTCCTCCTGGAGCCCATATGTCACACCAATAATCACTGCTATACTGGATGTAACTCTGAAACCAATGCAATTAGATGTAGTATGCACCAGTTGATTTTCTGATCAAATTTCAGAATTATAGACCAATATTTGGTACTGGTTTGGGCTGATTTGCATCTATTTTTGACCATTTTACAACAATATTCGAGTTCAATAATTTCTGTTCTGAGATGTAATGCTCCAAATGTGCTTAATATATCCTTATTTATTTTTAAAACATGCCAGAAATTCAATAAGGGCTTCAGATTCACCAGATTATGGTATATTTGACATACCCTCCTTTGAGGGGGAGCAAGGTCCCCAGTGGCCTAGTGGTTAGCAAGTTTGGCATCTAATCATAGGCTGTCACCTCTGTGGGTTCGAGTCCCACAAGTGGCAATTCTGAGGACCTGTCCTAATATGACCCTGGCTGTTGAACAGGACGTAAAACCCCAACTTTGACCTTTGACCTTTGAGGGGGAGCAGGCCAGCCCCACCCCCGGAACTGAAATCCTTAATATCGCCCTTGAGGTCTTGAGACCAATGCAATTTCATTCACTGCTGTAAACTGCGTATGCTGTGAAAATTTGAGCAAGATTGAACAACTTTAAGGGGTGTTGTGGACTGATCTGCCATTTCACTATACCCTTGCCACCTGCACTCCCAATACATGTATTTTAGACTTAATATGTATTTACTGAGCAATACACTGCTTAATTCTCTCTTACTGGCACTCACTCTAGCACAACAGGTGGTTTATTGACTTATATGTGCCTTATTTTGCAAGTTCTGAGATCATCTTAACCAACCCCTCAACCACACCAATTACAGTCCTCCTGGAGCCCATATGTCACACCAATAATCACTGCTATACTGGATGTAACTCTGAAACCAATGCAATTAGATGTAGTATGCACCAGTTGATTTTCTGATCAAATTTCAGAATTATAGACCAATATTTGGTACTGGTTTGGGCTGATTTGCATCTATTTTTGACCATTTTACAACAATATTCGAGTTCAATAATTTCTGTTCTGAGATGTAATGCTCCAAATGTGCTTAAAATATCCTTATTTATTTTTAAAACATGCCAGAAATTCAATAAGGGCTTCAGATTCACCAGATTATGGTATATTTGACATACCCTCCTTTGAGGGGGAGCAGGCCAGCCCCACCCCCGGAACTGAAATCCTTAATATCGCCCTTGAGGTCTTGAGACCAATGCAATTTCATTCACTGCTGTAAACTGCGTATCCTGTGAAAATTTGAGCAAGATTGAACAACTTTAAGGGGTGTTGTGGACTGATCTGCCATTTCACTATACCCTTGCCACCTGCACTCCCAATACATGTATTTTGGACTTAATATGTATTTACTGAGCAATACACTGCTTAATTCTCTCTTACTGGTACTCACTCTAGCACAACAGGTGGTTTATTGACTTATATGTGCCTTATTTTGCAAGTTCTGAGATCATCTTAACCAACCCCTCAACCACACCAATTACAGTCCTCCTGGAGCCCATATGTCACACCAATAATCACTGCTATACTGGATGTAACTCTGAAACCAATGCAATTAGATGTAGTATGCACCAGTTGATTTTCTGATCAAATTTCAGAATTATAGACCAATATTTGGTACTGGTTTGGGCTGATTTGCATCTATTTTTGACCATTTTACAACAATATTCGAGTTCAATAATTTCTGTTCTGAGATGTAATGCTCCAAATGTGCTTAATATATCCTTATTTATTTTTAAAACATGCCAGAAATTCAATAAGGGCTTCAGATTCACCAGATTATGGTATATTTGACATACCCTCCTTTGAGGGGGAGCAAGGTCCCCAGTGGCCTAGTGGTTAGCAAGTTTGGCATCTAATCATAGGCTGTCACCTCTGTGGGTTCGAGTCCCACAAGTGGCAATTCTGAGGACCTGTCCTAATATGACCCTGGCTGTTGAACAGGACGTAAAACCCCAACTTTGACCTTTGACCTTTGAGGGGGAGCAGGCCAGCCCCACCCCCGGAACTGAAATCCTTAATATCGCCCTTGAGGTCTTGAGACCAATGCAATTTCATTCACTGCTGTAAACTGCGTATGCTGTGAAAATTTGAGCAAGATTGAACAACTTTAAGGGGTGTTGTGGACTGATCTGCCATTTCACTATACCCTTGCCACCTGCACTCCCAATACATGTATTTTAGACTTAATATGTATTTACTGAGCAATACACTGCTTAATTCTCTCTTACTGGCACTCACTCTAGCACAACAGGTGGTTTATTGACTTATATGTGCCTTATTTTGCAAGTTCTGAGATCATCTTAACCAACCCCTCAACCACACCAATTACAGTGCTCCTGGAGCCCATATGTCACACCAATAATCACTGCTATACTGGATGTAACTCTGAAACCAATGCAATTAGATGTAGTATGCACCAGTTGATTTTCTGATCAAATTTCAGAATTATAGACCAATATTTGGTACTGGTTTGGGCTGATTTGCATCTATTTTTGACCATTTTACAACAATATTCGAGTTCAATAATTTCTGTTCTGAGATGTAATGCTCCAAATGTGCTTAAAATATCCTTATTTATTTTTCAAACATGCCAGAAATTCAATAAGGGCTTCAGATTCACCAGATTATGGTATATTTGACATACCCTCCTTTGAGGGGGAGCAGGCCAGCCCCACCCCCGGAACTGAAATCCTTAATATCGCCCTTGAGGTCTTGAGACCAATGCAATTTCATTCACTGCTGTAAACTGCGTATCCTGTGAAAATTTGAGCAAGATTGAACAACTTTAAGGGGTGTTGTGGACTGATCTGCCATTTCACTATACCCTCGCCACCTGCACTCCCAATACATGTATTTTGGACTTAATATGTATTTACTGAGCAATACACTGCTTAATTCTCTCTTACTGGTACTCACTCTAGCACAACAGGTGGTTTATTGACTTATATGTGCCTTATTTTGCAAGTTCTGAGATCATCTTAACCAACCCCTCAACCACACCAATTACAGTCCTCCTGGAGCCCATATGTCACACCAATAATCACTGCTATACTGGATGTAACTCTGAAACCAATGCAATTAGATGTAGTATGCACCAGTTGATTTTCTGATCAAATTTCAGAATTATAGACCAATATTTGGTACTGGTTTGGGCTGATTTGCATCTATTTTTGACCATTTTACAACAATATTCGAGTTCAATAATTTCTGTTCTGAGATGTAATGCTCCAAATGTGCTTAATATATCCTTATTTATTTTTAAAACATGCCAGAAATTCAATAAGGGCTTCAGATTCACCAGATTATGGTATATTTGACATACCCTCCTTTGAGGGGGAGCAAGGTCCCCAGTGGCCTAGTGGTTAGCAAGTTTGGCATCTAATCATAGGCTGTCACCTCTGTGGGTTCGAGTCCCACAAGTGGCAATTCTGAGGACCTGTCCTAATATGACCCTGGCTGTTGAACAGGACGTAAAACCCCAACTTTGACCTTTGACCTTTGAGGGGGAGCAGGCCAGCCCCACCCCCGGAACTGAAATCCTTAATATCGCCCTTGAGGTCTTGAGACCAATGCAATTTCATTCACTGCTGTAAACTGCGTATGCTGTGAAAATTTGAGCAAGATTGAACAACTTTAAGGGGTGTTGTGGACTGATCTGCCATTTCACTATACCCTTGCCACCTGCACTCCCAATACATGTATTTTAGACTTAATATGTATTTACTGAGCAATACACTGCTTAATTCTCTCTTACTGGCACTCACTCTAGCACAACAGGTGGTTTATTGACTTATATGTGCCTTATTTTGCAAGTTCTGAGATCATCTTAACCAACCCCTCAACCACACCAATTACAGTCCTCCTGGAGCCCATATGTCACACCAATAATCACTGCTATACTGGATGTAACTCTGAAACCAATGCAATTAGATGTAGTATGCACCAGTTGATTTTCTGATCAAATTTCAGAATTATAGACCAATATTTGGTACTGGTTTGGGCTGATTTGCATCTATTTTTGACCATTTTACAACAATATTCGAGTTCAATAATTTCTGTTCTGAGATGTAATGCTCCAAATGTGCTTAAAATATCCTTATTTATTTTTAAAACATGCCAGAAATTCAATAAGGGCTTCAGATTCACCAGATTATGGTATATTTGACATACCCTCCTTTGAGGGGGAGCAGGCCAGCCCCACCCCCGGAACTGAAATCCTTAATATCGCCCTTGAGGTCTTGAGACCAATGCAATTTCATTCACTGCTGTAAACTGCGTATCCTGTGAAAATTTGAGCAAGATTGAACAACTTTAAGGGGTGTTGTGGACTGATCTGCCATTTCACTATACCCTTGCCACCTGCACTCCCAATACATGTATTTTGGACTTAATATGTATTTACTGAGCAATACACTGCTTAATTCTCTCTTACTGGTACTCACTCTAGCACAACAGGTGGTTTATTGACTTATATGTGCCTTATTTTGCAAGTTCTGAGATCATCTTAACCAACCCCTCAACCACACCAATTACAGTCCTCCTGGAGCCCATATGTCACACCAATAATCACTGCTATACTGGATGTAACTCTGAAACCAATGCAATTAGATGTAGTATGCACCAGTTGATTTTCTGATCAAATTTCAGAATTATAGACCAATATTTGGTACTGGTTTGGGCTGATTTGCATCTATTTTTGACCATTTTACAACAATATTCGAGTTCAATAATTTCTGTTCTGAGATGTAATGCTCCAAATGTGCTTAATATATCCTTATTTATTTTTAAAACATGCCAGAAATTCAATAAGGGCTTCAGATTCACCAGATTATGGTATATTTGACATACCCTCCTTTGAGGGGGAGCAAGGTCCCCAGTGGCCTAGTGGTTAGCAAGTTTGGCATCTAATCATAGGCTGTCACCTCTGTGGGTTCGAGTCCCACAAGTGGCAATTCTGAGGACCTGTCCTAATATGACCCTGGCTGTTGAACAGGACGTAAAACCCCAACTTTGACCTTTGACCTTTGAGGGGGAGCAGGCCAGCCCCACCCCCGGAACTGAAATCCTTAATATCGCCCTTGAGGTCTTGAGACCAATGCAATTTCATTCACTGCTGTAAACTGCGTATGCTGTGAAAATTTGAGCAAGATTGAACAACTTTAAGGGGTGTTGTGGACTGATCTGCCATTTCACTATACCCTTGCCACCTGCACTCCCAATACATGTATTTTAGACTTAATATGTATTTACTGAGCAATACACTGCTTAATTCTCTCTTACTGGCACTCACTCTAGCACAACAGGTGGTTTATTGACTTATATGTGCCTTATTTTGCAAGTTCTGAGATCATCTTAACCAACCCCTCAACCACACCAATTACAGTCCTCCTGGAGCCCATATGTCACACCAATAATCACTGCTATACTGGATGTAACTCTGAAACCAATGCAATTAGATGTAGTATGCACCAGTTGATTTTCTGATCAAATTTCAGAATTATAGACCAATATTTGGTACTGGTTTGGGCTGATTTGCATCTATTTTTGACCATTTTACAACAATATTCGAGTTCAATAATTTCTGTTCTGAGATGTAATGCTCCAAATGTGCTTAAAATATCCTTATTTATTTTTAAAACATGCCAGAAATTCAATAAGGGCTTCAGATTCACCAGATTATGGTATATTTGACATACCCTCCTTTGAGGGGGAGCAGGCCAGCCCCACCCCCGGAACTGAAATCCTTAATATCGCCCTTGAGGTCTTGAGACCAATGCAATTTCATTCACTGCTGTAAACTGCGTATCCTGTGAAAATTTGAGCAAGATTGAACAACTTTAAGGGGTGTTGTGGACTGATCTGCCATTTCACTATACCCTTGCCACCTGCACTCCCAATACATGTATTTTGGACTTAATATGTATTTACTGAGCAATACACTGCTTAATTCTCTCTTACTGGTACTCACTCTAGCACAACAGGTGGTTTATTGACTTATATGTGCCTTATTTTGCAAGTTCTGAGATCATCTTAACCAACCCCTCAACCACACCAATTACAGTCCTCCTGGAGCCCATATGTCACACCAATAATCACTGCTATACTGGATGTAACTCTGAAACCAATGCAATTAGATGTAGTATGCACCAGTTGATTTTCTGATCAAATTTCAGAATTATAGAACAATATTTGGTACTGGTTTGGGCTGATTTGCATCTATTTTTGACCATTTTACAACAATATTCGAGTTCAATAATTTCTGTTCTGAGATGTAATGCTCCAAATGTGCTTAAAATATCCTTATTTATTTTTCAAACATGCCAGAAATTCAATAAGGGCTTCAGATTCACCAGAGTATGGTATATTTGACATACCCTCCTTTGAGGGGGAGCAAGGTCCCCAGTGGCCTAGTGGTTAGCAAGTTTGGCATCTAATCATAGGCTGTCACCTCTGTGGGTTCGAGTCCCACAAGTGGCAATTCTGAGGACCTGTCCTAATATGACCCTGGCTGTTGAACAGGACGTAAAACCCCAACTTTGACCTTTGACCTTTGAGGGGGAGCAGGCCAGCCCCACCCCCGGAACTGAAATCCTTAATATCGCCCTTGAGGTCTTGAGACCAATGCAATTTCATTCACTGCTGTAAACTGCGTATCCTGTGAAAATTTGAGCAAGATTGAACAACTTTAAGGGGTGTTGTGGACTGATCTGCCATTTCACTATACCCTTGCCACCTGCACTCCCAATACATGTATTTTAGACTTAATATGTATTTACTGAGCAATACACTGCTTAATTCTCTCTTACTGGTACTCACTCTAGCACAACAGGTGGTTTATTGACTTATATGTGCCTTATTTTGCAAGTTCTGAGATCATCTTAACCAACCCCTCAACCACACCAATTACAGTCCTCCTGGAGCCCATATGTCACACCAATAATCACTGCTATACTGGATGTAACTCTGAAACCAATGCAATTAGATGTAGTATGCACCAGTTGATTTTCTGATCAAATTTCAGAATTATAGACCAATATTTGGTACTGGTTTGGGCTGATTTGCATCTATTTTTGACCATTTTACAACAATATTCGAGTTCAATAATTTCTGTTCTGAGATGTAATGCTCCAAATGTGCTTAAAATATCCTTATTTATTTTTCAAACATGCCAGAAATTCAATAAGGGCTTCAGATTCACCAGATTATGGTATATTTGACATACCCTCCTTTGAGGGGGAGCAGGCCAGCCCCACCCCCGGAACTGAAATCCTTAATATCGCCCTTGAGGTCTTGAGACCAATGCAATTTCATTCACTGCTGTAAACTGCGTATCCTGTGAAAATTTGAGCAAGATTGAACAACTTTAAGGGGTGTTGTGGACTGATCTGCCATTTCACTATACCCTCGCCACCTGCACTCCCAATACATGTATTTTGGACTTAATATGTATTTACTGAGCAATGCACTGCTTAATTCTCTCTTACTGGTACTCACTCTAGCACAACAGGTGGTTTATTGACTTATATGTGCCTTATTTTGCAAGTTCTGAGATCATCTTAACCAACCCCTCAACCACACCAATTACAGTCCTCCTGGAGCCCATATGTCACACCAATAATCACTGCTATACTGGATGTAACTCTGAAACCAATGCAATTAGATGTAGTATGCACCAGTTGATTTTCTGATCAAATTTCAGAATTATAGACCAATATTTGGTACTGGTTTGGGCTGATTTGCATCTATTTTTGACCATTTTACAACAATATTCGAGTTCAATAATTTCTGTTCTGAGATGTAATGCTCCAAATGTGCTTAATATATCCTTATTTATTTTTAAAACATGCCAGAAATTCAATAAGGGCTTCAGATTCACCAGATTATGGTATATTTGACATACCCTCCTTTGAGGGGGAGCAAGGTCCCCAGTGGCCTAGTGGTTAGCAAGTTTGGCATCTAATCATAGGCTGTCACCTCTGTGGGTTCGAGTCCCACAAGTGGCAATTCTGAGGACCTGTCCTAATATGACCCTGGCTGTTGAACAGGACGTAAAACCCCAACTTTGACCTTTGACCTTTGAGGGGGAGCAGGCCAGCCCCACCCCCGGAACTGAAATCCTTAATATCGCCCTTGAGGTCTTGAGACCAATGCAATTTCATTCACTGCTGTAAACTGCGTATGCTGTGAAAATTTGAGCAAGATTGAACAACTTTAAGGGGTGTTGTGGACTGATCTGCCATTTCACTATACCCTTGCCACCTGCACTCCCAATACATGTATTTTAGACTTAATATGTATTTACTGAGCAATACACTGCTTAATTCTCTCTTACTGGCACTCACTCTAGCACAACAGGTGGTTTATTGACTTATATGTGCCTTATTTTGCAAGTTCTGAGATCATCTTAACCAACCCCTCAACCACACCAATTACAGTCCTCCTGGAGCCCATATGTCACACCAATAATCACTGCTATACTGGATGTAACTCTGAAACCAATGCAATTAGATGTAGTATGCACCAGTTGATTTTCTGATCAAATTTCAGAATTATAGACCAATATTTGGTACTGGTTTGGGCTGATTTGCATCTATTTTTGACCATTTTACAACAATATTCGAGTTCAATAATTTCTGTTCTGAGATGTAATGCTCCAAATGTGCTTAAAATATCCTTATTTATTTTTAAAACATGCCAGAAATTCAATAAGGGCTTCAGATTCACCAGATTATGGTATATTTGACATACCCTCCTTTGAGGGGGAGCAGGCCAGCCCCACCCCCGGAACTGAAATCCTTAATATCGCCCTTGAGGTCTTGAGACCAATGCAATTTCATTCACTGCTGTAAACTGCGTATCCTGTGAAAATTTGAGCAAGATTGAACAACTTTAAGGGGTGTTGTGGACTGATCTGCCATTTCACTATACCCTTGCCACCTGCACTCCCAATACATGTATTTTGGACTTAATATGTATTTACTGAGCAATACACTGCTTAATTCTCTCTTACTGGTACTCACTCTAGCACAACAGGTGGTTTATTGACTTATATGTGCCTTATTTTGCAAGTTCTGAGATCATCTTAACCAACCCCTCAACCACACCAATTACAGTCCTCCTGGAGCCCATATGTCACACCAATAATCACTGCTATACTGGATGTAACTCTGAAACCAATGCAATTAGATGTAGTATGCACCAGTTGATTTTCTGATCAAATTTCAGAATTATAGAACAATATTTGGTACTGGTTTGGGCTGATTTGCATCTATTTTTGACCATTTTACAACAATATTCGAGTTCAATAATTTCTGTTCTGAGATGTAATGCTCCAAATGTGCTTAATATATCCTTATTTATTTTTAAAACATGCCAGAAATTCAATAAGGGCTTCAGATTCACCAGAGTATGGTATATTTGACATACCCTCCTTTGAGGGGGAGCAAGGTCCCCAGTGGCCTAGTGGTTAGCAAGTTTGGCATCTAATCATTCACTGTCACCTCTGTGGGTTCGAGTCCCACAAGTGGCAATTCTGAGGACCTGTCCTAATATGACCCTGGCTGTTGAACAGGACGTAAAACCCCAACTTTGACCTTTGACCTTTGAGGGGGAGCAGGCCAGCCCCACCCCCGGAACTGAAATCCTTAATATCGCCCTTGAGGTCTTGAGACCAATGCAATTTCATTCACTGCTGTAAACTGCGTATCCTGTGAAAATTTGAGCAAGATTGAACAACTTTAAGGGGTGTTGTGGACTGATCTGCCATTTCACTATACCCTTGCCACCTGCACTCCCTATACATGTATTTTAGACTTAATATGTATTTACTGAGCAATACACTGCTTAATTCTCTCTTACTGGCACTCACTCTAGCACAACAGGTGGTTTATTGACTTATATGTGCCTTATTTTGCAAGTTCTGAGATCATCTTAACCAACCCCTCAACCACACCAATTACAGTCCTCCTGGAGCCCATATGTCACACCAATAATCACTGCTATACTGGATGTAACTCTGAAACCAATGCAATTAGATGTAGTATGCACCAGTTGATTTTCTGATCAAATTTCAGAATTATAGACCAATATTTGGTACTGGTTTGGGCTGATTTGCATCTATTTTTGACCATTTTACAACAATATTCGAGTTCAATAATTTCTGTTCTGAGATGTAATGCTCCAAATGTGCTTAAAATATCCTTATTTATTTTTAAAACATGCCAGAAATTCAATAAGGGCTTCAGATTCACCAGATTATGGTATATTTGACATACCCTCCTTTGAGGGGGAGCAGGCCAGCCCCACCCCCGGAACTGAAATCCTTAATATCGCCCTTGAGGTCTTGAGACCAATGCAATTTCATTCACTGCTGTAAACTGCGTATCCTGTGAAAATTTGAGCAAGATTGAACAACTTTAAGGGGTGTTGTGGACTGATCTGCCATTTCACTATACCCTTGCCACCTGCACTCCCAATACATGTATTTTGGACTTAATATGTATTTACTGAGCAATACACTGCTTAATTCTCTCTTACTGGTACTCACTCTAGCACAACAGGTGGTTTATTGACTTATATGTGCCTTATTTTGCAAGTTCTGAGATCATCTTAACCAACCCCTCAACCACACCAATTACAGTCCTCCTGGAGCCCATATGTCACACCAATAATCACTGCTATACTGGATGTAACTCTGAAACCAATGCAATTAGATGTAGTATGCACCAGTTGATTTTCTGATCAAATTTCAGAATTATAGACCAATATTTGGTACTGGTTTGGGCTGATTTGCATCTATTTTTGACCATTTTACAACAATATTCGAGTTCAATAATTTCTGTTCTGAGATGTAATGCTCCAAATGTGCTTAATATATCCTTATTTATTTTTAAAACATGCCAGAAATTCAATAAGGGCTTCAGATTCACCAGATTATGGTATATTTGACATACCCTCCTTTGAGGGGGAGCAAGGTCCCCAGTGGCCTAGTGGTTAGCAAGTTTGGCATCTAATCATAGGCTGTCACCTCTGTGGGTTCGAGTCCCACAAGTGGCAATTCTGAGGACCTGTCCTAATATGACCCTGGCTGTTGAACAGGACGTAAAACCCCAACTTTGACCTTTGACCTTTGAGGGGGAGCAGGCCAGCCCCACCCCCGGAACTGAAATCCTTAATATCGCCCTTGAGGTCTTGAGACCAATGCAATTTCATTCACTGCTGTAAACTGCGTATCCTGTGAAAATTTGAGCAAGATTGAACAACTTTAAGGGGTGTTGTGGACTGATCTGCCATTTCACTATACCCTTGCCACCTGCACTCCCAATACATGTATTTTAGACTTAATATGTATTTACTGAGCAATACACTGCTTAATTCTCTCTTACTGGTACTCACTCTAGCACAACAGGTGGTTTATTGACTTATATGTGCCTTATTTTGCAAGTTCTGAGATCATCTTAACCAACCCCTCAACCACACCAATTACAGTCCTCCTGGAGCCCATATGTCACACCAATAATCACTGCTATACTGGATGTAACTCTGAAACCAATGCAATTAGATGTAGTATGCACCAGTTGATTTTCTGATCAAATTTCAGAATTATAGACCAATATTTGGTACTGGTTTGGGCTGATTTGCATCTATTTTTGACCATTTTACAACAATATTCGAGTTCAATAATTTCTGTTCTGAGATGTAATGCTCCAAATGTGCTTAAAATATCCTTATTTATTTTTCAAACATGCCAGAAATTCAATAAGGGCTTCAGATTCACCAGATTATGGTATATTTGACATACCCTCCTTTGAGGGGGAGCAGGCCAGCCCCACCCCCGGAACTGAAATCCTTAATATCACCCTTGAGGTCTTGAGACCAATGCAATTTCATTCACTGCTGTAAACTGCGTATCCTGTGAAAATTTGAGCAAGATTGAACAACTTTAAGGGGTGTTGTGGACTGATCTGCCATTTCACTATACCCTCGCCACCTGCACTCCCAATACATGTTTTTGGACTTAATATGTATTTACTGAGCAATACACTGCTTAATTCTCTCTTACTGGTACTCACTCTAGCACAACAGGTGGTTTATTGACTTATATGTGCCTTATTTTGCAAGTTCTGAGATCATCTTAACCAACCCCTCAACCACACCAATTACAGTCCTCCTGGAGCCCATATGTCACACCAATAATCACTGCTATACTGGATGTAACTCTGAAACCAATGCAATTAGATGTAGTATGCACCAGTTGATTTTCTGATCAAATTTCAGAATTATAGACCAATATTTGGTACTGGTTTGGGCTGATTTGCATCTATTTTTGACCATTTTACAACAATATTCGAGTTCAATAATTTCTGTTCTGAGATGTAATGCTCCAAATGTGCTTAAAATATCCTTATTTATTTTTAAAACATGCCAGAAATTCAATAAGGGCTTCAGATTCACCAGATTATGGTATATTTGACATACCCTCCTTTGAGGGGGAGCAAGGTCCCCAGTGGCCTAGTGGTTAGCAAGTTTGGCATCTAATCATAGGCTGTCACCTCTGTGGGTTCGAGTCCCACAAGTGGCAATTCTGAGGACCTGTCCTAATATGACCCTGGCTGTTGAACAGGACGTAAAACCCCAACTTTGACCTTTGACCTTTGAGGGGGAGCAGGCCAGCCCCACCCCCGGAACTGAAATCCTTAATATCGCCCTTGAGGTCTTGAGACCAATGCAATTTCATTCACTGCTGTAAACTGCGTATCCTGTGAAAATTTGAGCAAGATTGAACAACTTTAAGGGGTGTTGTGGACTGATCTGCCATTTCACTATACCCTTGCCACCTACACTCCCAATACATGTATTTTAGACTTAATATGTATTTACTGAGCAATACACTGCTTAATTCTCTCTTACTGGTACTCACTCTAGCACAACAGGTGGTTTATTGACTTATATGTGCCTTATTTTGCAAGTTCTGAGATCATCTTAACCAACCCCTCAACCACACCAATTACAGTCCTCCTGGAGCCCATATGTCACACCAATAATCACTGCTATACTGGATGTAACTCTGAAACCAATGCAATTAGATGTAGTATGCACCAGTTGATTTTCTGATCAAATTTCAGAATTATAGACCAATATTTGGTACTGGTTTGGGCTGATTTGCATCTATTTTTGACCATTTTACAACAATATTCGAGTTCAATAATTTCTGTTCTGAGATGTAATGCTCCAAATGTGCTTAAAATATCCTTATTTATTTTTAAAACATGCCAGAAATTCAATAAGGGCTTCAGATTCACCAGATTATGGTATATTTGACATACCCTCCTTTGAGGGGGAGCAGGCCAGCCCCACCCCCGGAACTGAAATCCTTAATATCGCCCTTGAGGTCTTGAGACCAACGCAATTTCATTCACTGCTGTAAACTGCGTATCCTGTGAAAATTTGAGCAAGATTGAACAACTTTAAGGGGTGTTGTGGACTGATCTGCCATTTCACTATACCCTCGCCACCTGCACTCCCAATACATGTATTTTGGACTTAATATGTATTTACTGAGCAATACACTGCTTAATTCTCTCTTACTGGTACTCACTCTAGCACAACAGGTGGTTTATTGACTTATATGTGCCTTATTTTGCAAGTTCTGAGATCATCTTAACCAACCCATCAACCACACCAATTACAGTCCTCCCGGAGCCCATATGTCACACCAATAATCACTGCTATACTGGATGTAACTCTGAAACCAATGCAATTAGATGTAGTATGCACCAGTTGATTTTCTGATCAAATTTCAGAATTATAGACCAATATTTGGTACTGGTTTGGGCTGATTTGCATCTATTTTTGACCATTTTACAACAATATTCGAGTTCAATAATTTCTGTTCTGAGATGTAATGCTCCAAATGTGCTTAAAATATCCTTATTTATTTTTAAAACATGCCAGAAATTCAATAAGGGCTTCAGATTCACCAGATTATGGTATATTTGACATACCCTCCTTTGAGGGGGAGCAAGGTCCCCAGTGGCCTAGTGGTTAGCAAGTTTGGCATCTAATCATAGGCTGTCACCTCTGTGGGTTCGAGTCCCACAAGTGGCAATTCTGAGGACCTGTCCTAATATGACCCTGGCTGTTGAACAGGACGTAAAACCCCAACTTTGACCTTTGACCTTTGAGGGGGAGCAGGCCAGCCCCACCCCCGGAACTGAAATCCTTAATATCGCCCTTGAGGTCTTGAGACCAATGCAATTTCATTCACTGCTGTAAACTGCGTATCCTGTGAAAATTTGAGCAAGATTGAACAACTTTAAGGGGTGTTGTGGACTGATCTGCCATTTCACTATACCCTTGCCACCTGCACTCCCAATACATGTATTTTAGACTTAATATGTATTTACTGAGCAATACACTGCTTAATTCTCTCTTACTGGTACTCACTCTAGCACAACAGGTGGTTTATTGACTTATATGTGCCTTATTTTGCAAGTTCTGAGATCATCTTAACCAACCCCTCAACCACACCAATTACAGTCCTCCCGGAGCCCATATGTCACACCAATAATCACTGCTATACTGGATGTAACTCTGAAACCAATGCAATTAGATGTAGTATGCACCAGTTGATTTTCTGATCAAATTTCAGAATTATAGACCAATATTTGGTACTGGTTTGGGCTGATTTGCATCTATTTTTGACCATTTTACAACAACATTCGAGTTCAATAATTTCTGTTCTGAGATGTAATGCTCCAAATGTGCTTAAAATATCCTTATTTATTTTTAAAACATGCCAGAAATTCAATAAGGGCTTCAGATTCACCAGATTATGGTATATTTGACATACCCTCCTTTGAGGGGGAGCAGGCCAGCCCCACCCCCGGA
The DNA here is from genome assembly GCA_964017235.1 of Sabellastarte sp. h YS-2021. Taxonomy (NCBI): domain Eukaryota; kingdom Metazoa; phylum Annelida; class Polychaeta; order Sabellida; family Sabellidae; genus Sabellastarte; species Sabellastarte sp. h YS-2021. Next base: position 120,850,111 of record OZ024930.1, on the reverse strand, counting down.
TCTGAAATCCTTAATATCGCCCTTGAGGTCTTGAGACCAACGCAATTTCATTCACTGCTGTAAACTGCGTATCCTGTGAAAATTTGAGCAAGATTGAACAACTTTAAGGGGTGTTGTGGACTGATCTGCCATTTCACTATACCCTCGCCACCTGCACTCCCAATACATGTATTTTGGACTTAATATGTATTTACTGAGCAATACACTGCTTAATTCTCTCTTACTGGTACTCACTCTAGCACAACAGGTGGTTTATTGACTTATATGTGCCTTATTTTGCAAGTTCTGAGATCATCTTAACCAACCCCTCAACCACACCAATTACAGTCCTCCTGGAGCCCATATGTCACACCAATAATCACTGCTATACTGGATGTAACTCTGAAACCAATGCAATTAGATGTAGTATGCACCAGTTGATTTTCTGATCAAATTTCAGAATTATAGACCAATATTTGGTACTGGTTTGGGCTGATTTGCATCTATTTTTGACCATTTTACAACAATATTCGAGTTCAATAATTTCTGTTCTGAGATGTAATGCTCCAAATGTGCTTAATATATCCTTATTTATTTTTCAAACATGCCAGAAATTCAATAAGGGCTTCAGATTCGCCAGATTATGGTATATTTGACATACCCTCCTTTGAGGGGGAGCAAGGTCCCCAGTGGCCTAGTGGTTAGCAAGTTTGGCATCTAATCATAGGCTGTCACCTCTGTGGGTTCGAGTCCCACAAGTGGCAATTCTGAGGACCTGTCCTAATATGACCCTGGCTGTTGAACAGGACGTAAAACCCCAACTTTGACCTTTGACCTTTGAGGGGGAGCAGGCCAGCCCCACCCCCGGAACTGAAATCCTTAATATCGCCCTTGAGGTCTTGAGACCAATGCAATTTCATTCACTGCTGTAAACTGCGTATCCTGTGAAAATTTGAGCAAGATTAAACAACTTTAAGGGGTGTTGTGGACTGATCTGCCATTTCACTATACCCTTGCCACCTGCACTCCCAATACATGTATTTTAGACTTAATATGTATTTACTGAGCAATACACTGCTTAATTCTCTCTTACTGGTACTCACTCTAGCACAACAGGTGGTTTATTGACTTATATGTGCCTTATTTTGCAAGTTCTGAGATCATCTTAACCAACCCCTCAACCACACCAATTACAGTCCTCCTGGAGCCCATATGTCACACCAATAATCACTGCTATACTGGATGTAACTCTGAAACCAATGCAATTAGATGTAGTATGCACCAGTTGATTTTCTGATCAAATTTCAGAATTATAGACCAATATTTGGTACTGGTTTGGGCTGATTTGCATCTATTTTTGACCATTTTACAACAATATTCGAGTTCAATAATTTCTGTTCTGAGATGTAATGCTCCAAATGTGCTTAAAATATCCTTATTTATTTTTAAAACATGCCAGAAATTCAATAAGGGCTTCAGATTCACCAGATTATGGTATATTTGACATACCCTCCTTTGAGGGGAAGCAGGCCAGCCCCACCCCCGGAACTGAAATCCTTAATATCGCCCTTGAGGTCTTGAGACCAATGCAATTTCATTCACTGCTGTAAACTGCGTATCCTGTGAAAATTTGAGCAAGATTGAACAACTTTAAGGGGTGTTGTGGACTGATCTGCCATTTCACTATACCCTCGCCACCTGCACTCCCAATACATGTATTTTGGACTTAATATGTATTTACTGAGCAATACACTGCTTAATTCTCTCTTACTGGTACTCACTCTAGCACAACAGGTGGTTTATTGACTTATATGTGCCTTATTTTGCAAGTTCTGAGATCATCTTAACCAACCCCTCAACCACACCAATTACAGTCCTCCTGGAGCCCATATGTCACACCAATAATCACTGCTATACTGGATGTAACTCTGAAACCAATGCAATTAGATGTAGTATGCACCAGTTGATTTTCTGATCAAATTTCAGAATTATAGACCAATATTTGGTACTGGTTTGGGCTGATTTGCATCTATTTTTGACCATTTTACAACAATATTCGAGTTCAATAATTTCTGTTCTGAGATGTAATGCTCCAAATGTGCTTAAAATATCCTTATTTATTTTTAAAACATGCCAGAAATTCAATAAGGGCTTCAGATTCACCAGATTATGGTATATTTGACATACCCTCCTTTGAGGGGGAGCAAGGTCCCCAGTGGCCTAGTGGTTAGCAAGTTTGGCATCTAATCATAGGCTGTCACCTCTGTGGGTTCGAGTCCCACAAGTGGCAATTCTGAGGACCTGTCCTAATATGACCCTGGCTGTTGAACAGGACGTAAAACCCCAACTTTGACCTTTGACCTTTGAGGGGGAGCAGGCCAGCCCCACCCCCGGAACTGAAATCCTTAATATCGCCCTTGAGGTCTTGAGACCAATGCAATTTCATTCACTGCTGTAAACTGCGTATCCTGTAAAAATTTGAGCAAGATTGAACAACTTTAAGGGGTGTTGTGGACTGATCTGCCATTTCACTATACCCTTGCCACCTGCACTCCCAATACATGTATTTTAGACTTAATATGTATTTACTGAGCAATACACTGCTTAATTCTCTCTTACTGGTACTCACTCTAGCACAACAGGTGGTTTATTGACTTATATGTGCCTTATTTTGCAAGTTCTGAGATCATCTTAACCAACCCCTCAACCACACCAATTACAGTCCTCCTGGAGCCCATATGTCACACCAATAATCACTGCTATACTGGATGTAACTCTGAAACCAATGCAATTAGATGTAGTATGCACCAGTTGATTTTCTAATCAAATTTCAGAATTATAGACCAATATTTGGTACTGGTTTGGGCTGATTTGCATCTATTTTTGACCATTTTACAACAATATTCGAGTTCAATAATTTCTGTTCTGAGATGTAATGCTCCAAATGTGCTTAAAATATCCTTATTTATTTTTCAAACATGCCAGAAATTCAATAAGGGCTTCAGATTCACCAGATTATGGTATATTTGACATACCCTCCTTTGAGGGGGAGCAGGCCAGCCCCACCCCCGGAACTGAAATCCTTAATATCGCCCTTGAGGTCTTGAGACCAATGCAATTTCATTCACTGCTGTAAACTGCGTATCCTGTGAAAATTTGAGCAAGATTGAACAACTTTAAGGGGTGTTGTGGACTGATCTGCCATTTCACTATACCCTCGCCACCTGCACTCCCAATACATGTATTTTGGACTTAATATGTATTTACTGAGCAATACACTGCTTAATTCTCTCTTACTGGTACTCACTCTAGCACAACAGGTGGTTTATTGACTTATATGTGCCTTATTTTGCAAGTTCTGAGATCATCTTAACCAACCCCTCAACCACACCAATTACAGTCCTCCTGGAGCCCATATGTCACACCAATAATCACTGCTATACTGGATGTAACTCTGAAACCAATGCAATTAGATGTAGTATGCACCAGTTGATTTTCTGATCAAATTTCAGAATTATAGACCAATATTTGGTACTGGTTTGGGCTGATTTGCATCTATTTTTGACCATTTTACAACAATATTCGAGTTCAATAATTTCTGTTCTGAGATGTAATGCTCCAAATGTGCTTAAAATATCCTTATTTATTTTTAAAACATGCCAGAAATTCAATAAGGGCTTCAGATTCACCAGATTATGGTATATTTGACATACCCTCCTTTGAGGGGGAGCAAGGTCCCCAGTGGCCTAGTGGTTAGCAAGTTTGGCATCTAATCATAGGCTGTCACCTCTGTGGGTTCCAATCCCACAAGTGGCAATTCTGAGGACCTGTCCTAATATGACCCTGGCTGTTGAACAGGACGTAAAACCCCAACTTTGACCTTTGACCTTTGAGGGGGAGCAGGCCAGCCCCACCCCCGGAACTGAAATCCTTAATATCGCCCTTGAGGTCTTGAGACCAATGCAATTTCATTCACTGCTGTAAACTGCGTATCCTGTAAAAATTTGAGCAAGATTGAACAACTTTAAGGGGTGTTGTGGACTGATCTGCCATTTCACTATACCCTTGCCACCTGCACTCCCAATACATGTATTTTAGACTTAATATGTATTTACTGAGCAATACACTGCTTAATTCTCTCTTACTGGTACTCACTCTAGCACAACAGGTGGTTTATTGACTTATATGTGCCTTATTTTGCAAGTTCTGAGATCATCTTAACCAACCCCTCAACCACACCAATTACAGTCCTCCTGGAGCCCATATGTCACACCAATAATCACTGCTATACTGGATGTAACTCTGAAACCAATGCAATTAGATGTAGTATGCACCAGTTGATTTTCTAATCAAATTTCAGAATTATAGACCAATATTTGGTACTGGTTTGGGCTGATTTGCATCTATTTTTGACCATTTTACAACAATATTCGAGTTCAATAATTTCTGTTCTGAGATGTAATGCTCCAAATGTGCTTAAAATATCCTTATTTATTTTTCAAACATGCCAGAAATTCAATAAGGGCTTCAGATTCACCAGATTATGGTATATTTGACATACCCTCCTTTGAGGGGGAGCAGGCCAGCCCCACCCCCGGAACTGAAATCCTTAATATCGCCCTTGAGGTCTTGAGACCAATGCAATTTCATTCACTGCTGTAAACTGCGTATCCTGTGAAAATTTGAGCAAGATTGAACAACTTTAAGGGGTGTTGTGGACTGATCTGCCATTTCACTATACCCTCGCCACCTGCACTCCCAATACATGTATTTTGGACTTAATATGTATTTACTGAGCAATACACTGCTTAATTCTCTCTTACTGGTACTCACTCTAGCACAACAGGTGGTTTATTGACTTATATGTGCCTTATTTTGCAAGTTCTGAGATCATCTTAACCAACCCCTCAACCACACCAATTACAGTCCTCCTGGAGCCCATATGTCACACCAATAATCACTGCTATACTGGATGTAACTCTGAAACCAATGCAATTAGATGTAGTATGCACCAGTTGATTTTCTGATCAAATTTCAGAATTATAGACCAATATTTGGTACTGGTTTGGGCTGATTTGCATCTATTTTTGACCATTTTACAACAATATTCGAGTTCAATAATTTCTGTTCTGAGATGTAATGCTCCAAATGTGCTTAAAATATCCTTATTTATTTTTAAAACATGCCAGAAATTCAATAAGGGCTACAGATTCACCAGATTATGGTATATTTGACATACCCTCCTTTGAGGGGGAGCAAGGTCCCCAGTGGCCTAGTGGTTAGCAAGTTTGGCATCTAATCATAGGCTGTCACCTCTGTGGGTTCCAATCCCACAAGTGGCAATTCTGAGGACCTGTCCTAATATGACCCTGGCTGTTGAACAGGACGTAAAACCCCAACTTTGACCTTTGACCTTTGAGGGGGAGCAGGCCAGCCCCACCCCCGGAACTGAAATCCTTAATATCGCCCTTGAGGTCTTGAGACCAATGCAATTTCATTCACTGCTGTAAACTGCGTATCCTGTGAAAATTTGAGCAAGATTGAACAACTTTAAGGGGTGTTGTGGACTGATCTGCCATTTCACTATACCCTTGCCACCTGCACTCCCAATACATGTATTTTAGACTTAATATGTATTTACTGAGCAATACACTGCTTAATTCTCTCTTACTGGTACTCACTCTAGCACAACAGGTGGTTTATTGACTTATATGTGCCTTATTTTGCAAGTTCTGAGATCATCTTAACCAACCCCTCAACCACACCAATTACAGTCCTCCTGGAGCCCATATGTCACACCAATAATCACTGCTATACTGGATGTAACTCTGAAACCAATGCAATTAGATGTAGTATGCACCAGTTGATTTTCTGATCAAATTTCAGTATTATAGACCAATATTTGGTACTGGTTTGGGCTGATTTGCATCTATTTTTGACCATTTTACAACAATATTCGAGTTCAATAATTTCTGTTCTGAGATGTAATGCTCCAAATGTGCTTAAAATATCCTTATTTATTTTTAAAACATGCCAGAAATTCAATAAGGGCTTCAGATTCACCAGATTATGGTATATTTGACATACCCTCCTTTGAGGGGGAGCAGGCCAGCCCCAACCCCGGAACTGAAATCCTTAATATCGCCCTTGAGGTCTTGAGACCAACGCAATTTCATTCACTGCTGTAAACTGCGTATCCTGTGAAAATTTGAGCAAGATTGAACAACTTTAAGGGGTGTTGTGGACTGATCTGCCATTTCACTATACCCTCGCCACCTGCACTCCCAATACATGTATTTTGGACTTAATATGTATTTACTGAGCAATACACTGCTTAATTCTCTCTTACTGGTACTCACTCTAGCACAACAGGTGGTTTATTGACTTATATGTGCCTTATTTTGCAAGTTCTGAGATCATCTTAACCAACCCCTCAACCACACCAATTACAGTCCTCCTGGAGCCCATATGTCACACCAATAATCACTGCTATACTGGATGTAACTCTGAAACCAATGCAATTAGATGTAGTATGCACCAGTTGATTTTCTGATCAAATTTCAGAATTATAGACCAATATTTGGTACTGGTTTGGGCTGATTTGCATCTATTTTTGACCATTTTACAACAATATTCGAGTTCAATAATTTCTGTTCTGAGATGTAATGCTCCAAATGTGCTTAATATATCCTTATTTATTTTTCAAACATGCCAGAAATTCAATAAGGGCTTCAGATTCGCCAGATTATGGTATATTTGACATACCCTCCTTTGAGGGGGAGCAAGGTCCCCAGTGGCCTAGTGGTTAGCAAGTTTGACATCTAATCATAGGCTGTCACCTCTGTGGGTTCGAGTCCCACAAGTGGCAATTCTGAGGACCTGTCCTAATATGACCCTGGCTGTTGAACAGGACGTAAAACCCCAACTTTGACCTTTGACCTTTGAGGGGGAGCAGGCCAGCCCCACCCCCGGAACTGAAATCCTTAATATCGCCCTTGAGGTCTTGAGACCAATGCAATTTCATTCACTGCTGTAAACTGCGTATCCTGTGAAAATTTGAGCAAGATTGAACAACTTTAAGGGGTGTTGTGGACTGATCTGCCATTTCACTATACCCTTGCCACCTGCACTCCCAATACATGTATTTTAGACTTAATATGTATTTACTGAGCAATACACTGCTTAATTCTCTCTTACTGGTACTCACTCTAGCACAACAGGTGGTTTATTGACTTATATGTGCCTTATTTTGCAAGTTCTGAGATCATCTTAACCAACCCCTCAACCACACCAATTACAGTCCTCCTGGAGCCCATATGTCACACCAATAATCACTGCTATACTGGATGTAACTCTGAAACCAATGCAATTAGATGTAGTATGCACCAGTTGATTTTCTGATCAAATTTCAGAATTATAGACCAATATTTGGTACTGGTTTGGGCTGATTTGCATCTATTTTTGACCATTTTACAACAATATTCGAGTTCAATAATTTCTGTTCTGAGATGTAATGCTCCAAATGTGCTTAAAATATCCTTATTTATTTTTAAAACATGCCAGAAATTCAATAAGGGCTTCAGATTCACCAGATTATGGTATATTTGACATACCCTCCTTTGAGGGGGAGCAGGCCAGCCCCACCCCCGGAACTGAAATCCTTAATATCGCCCTTGAGGTCTTGAGACCAATGCAATTTCATTCACTGCTGTAAACTGCGTATCCTGTGAAAATTTGAGCAAGATTGAACAACTTTAAGGGGTGTTGTGGACTGATCTGCCATTTCACTATACCCTCGCCACCTGCACTCCCAATACATGTGTTTTGGACTTAATATGTATTTACTGAGCAATACACTGCTTAATTCTCTCTTACTGGTACTCACTCTAGCACAACAGGTGGTTTATTGACTTATATGTGCCTTATTTTGCAAGTTCTGAGATCATCTTAACCAACCCCTCAACCACACCAATTACAGTCCTCCTGGAGCCCATATGTCACACCAATAATCACTGCTATACTGGATGTAACTCTGAAACCAATGCAATTAGATGTAGTATGCACCAGTTGATTTTCTGATCAAATTTCAGAATTATAGACCAATATTTGGTACTGGTTTGGGCTGATTTGCATCTATTTTTGACCATTTTACAACAATATTCGAGTTCAATAATTTCTGTTCTGAGATGTAATGCTCCTAATGTGCTTAATATATCCTTATTTATTTTTCAAACATGCCAGAAATTCAATAAGGGCTTCAGATTCACCAGATTATGGTATATTTGACATACCCTCCTTTGAGGGGGAGCAAGGCCCCCTGTGGCCTAGTGGTTAGCAAGTTTGGCATCTAATCATAGGCTGTCACCTCTGTGGGTTCGAGTCCCACAAGTGGCAATTCTGAGGACCTGTCCTAATATGACCCTGGCTGTTGAACAGGACGTAAAACCCCAACTTTGACCTTTGACCTTTGAGGGGGAGCAGGCCAGCCCCACCCCCGGAACTGAAATCCTTAATATCGCCCTTGAGGTCTTGAGACCAATGCAATTTCATTCACTGCTGTAAACTGCGTATCCTGTGAAAATTTGAGCAAGATTGAACAACTTTAAGGGGTGTTGTGGACTGATCTGCCATTTCACTATACCCTTGCCACCTGCACTCCCAATACATGTATTTTAGACTTAATATGTATTTACTGAGCAATACACTGCTTAATTCTCTCTTACTGGTACTCACTCTAGCACAACAGGTGGTTTATTGACTTATATGTGCCTTATTTTGCAAGTTCTGAGATCATCTTAACCAACCCCTCAACCACACCAATTACAGTCCTCCTGGAGCCCATATGTCACACCAATAATCACTGCTATACTGGATGTAACTCTGAAACCAATGCAATTAGATGTAGTATGCACCAGTTGATTTTCTGATCAAATTTCAGAATTATAGACCAATATTTGGTACTGGTTTGGGCTGATTTGCATCTATTTTTGACCATTTTACAACAATATTCGAGTTCAATAATTTCTGTTCTGAGATGTAATGCTCCAAATGTGCTTAAAATATCCTTATTTATTTTTAAAACATGCCAGAAATTCAATAAGGGCTTCAGATTCACCAGATTATGGTATATTTGACATACCCTCCTTTGAGGGGGAGCAGGCCAGCCCCACCCCCGGAACTGAAATCCTTAATATCGCCCTTGAGGTCTTGAGACCAATGCAATTTCATTCACTGCTGTAAACTGCGTATCCTGTGAAAATTTGAGCAAGATTGAACAACTTTAAGGGGTGTTGTGGACTGATCTGCCATTTCACTATACCCTCGTCACCTGCACTCCCAATACATGTATTTTGGACTTAATATGTATTTACTGAGCAATACACTGCTTAATTCTCTCTTACTGGTACTCACTCTAGCACAACAGGTGGTTTATTGACTTATATGTGCCTTATTTTGCAAGTTCTGAGATCATCTTAACCAACCACACCAATTACAGTCCTCCTGGAGCCCATATGTCACACCAATAATCACTGCTATACTGGATGTAACTCTGAAACCAATGCAATTAGATGTAGTATGCACCAGTTGATTTTCTGATCAAATTTCAGAATTATAGACCAATATTTGGTACTGGTTTGGGCTGATTTGCATCTATTTTTGACCATTTTACAACAATATTCGAGTTCAATAATTTCTGTTCTGAGATGTAATGCTCCAAATGTGCTTAATATATCCTTATTTATTTTTAAAACATGCCAGAAATTCAATAAGGGCTTCAGATTCACCAGATTATGGTATATTTGACATACCCTCCTTTGAGGGGGAGCAAGGTCCCCAGTGGCCTAGTGGTTAGCAAGTTTGGCATCTAATCATAGGCTGTCACCTCTGTGGGTTCGAGTCCCACAAGTGGCAATTCTGAGGACCTGTCCTAATATGACCCTGGCTGTTGAACAGGACGTAAAACCCCAACTTTGACCTTTGACCTTTGAGGGGGAGCAGGCCAGCCCCACCCCCGGAACTGAAATCCTTAATATCGCCCTTGAGGTCTTGAGACCAATGCAATTTCATTCACTGCTGTAAACTGCGTATTCTGTGAAAATTTGAGCAAGATTGAACAACTTTAAGGGGTGTTGTGGACTGATCTGCCATTTCACTATACCCTTGCCACCTGCACTCCCAATACATGTATTTTAGACTTAATATGTATTTACTGAGCAATACACTGCTTAATTCTCTCTTACTGGCACTCACTCTAGCACAACAGGTGGTTTATTGACTTATATGTGCCTTATTTTGCAAGTTCTGAGATCATCTTAACCAACCCCTCAACCACACCAATTACAGTCCTCCTGGAGCCCATATGTCACACCAATAATCACTGCTATACTGGATGTAACTCTGAAACCAATGCAATTAGATGTAGTATGCACCAGTTGATTTTCTGATCAAATTTCAGAATTATAGACCAATATTTGGTACTGGTTTGGGCTGATTTGCATCTATTTTTGACCATTTTACAACAATATTCGAGTTCAATAATTTCTGTTCTGAGATGTAATGCTCCAAATGTGCTTAAAATATCCTTATTTATTTTTAAAACATGCCAGAAATTCAATAAGGGCTTCAGATTCACCAGATTATGGTATATTTGACATACCCTCCTTTGAGGGGGAGCAGGCCAGCCCCACCCCCGGAACTGAAATCCTTAATATCGCCCTTGAGGTCTTGAGACCAATGCAATTTCATTCACTGCTGTAAACTGCGTATCCTGTGAAAATTTGAGCAAGATTGAACAACTTTAAGGGGTGTTGTGGACTGATCTGCCATTTCACTATACCCTTGCCACCTGCACTCCCAATACATGTATTTTGGACTTAATATGTATTTACTGAGCAATACACTGCTTAATTCTCTCTTACTGGTACTCACTCTAGCACAACAGGTGGTTTATTGACTTATATGTGCCTTATTTTGCAAGTTCTGAGATCATCTTAACCAACCCCTCAACCACACCAATTACAGTCCTCCTGGAGCCCATATGTCACACCAATAATCACTGCTATACTGGATGTAACTCTGAAACCAATGCAATTAGATGTAGTATGCACCAGTTGATTTTCTGATCAAATTTCAGAATTATAGACCAATATTTGGTACTGGTTTGGGCTGATTTGCATCTATTTTTGACCATTTTACAACAATATTCGAGTTCAATAATTTCTGTTCTGAGATGTAATGCTCCAAATGTGCTTAAAATATCCTTATTTATTTTTAAAACATGCCAGAAATTCAATAAGGGCTTCAGATTCACCAGATTATGGTATATTTGACATACCCTCCTTTGAGGGGGAGCAGGCCAGCCCCACCCCCGGAACTGAAATCCTTAATATCGCCCTTGAGGTCTTGAGACCAATGCAATTTCATTCACTGCTGTAAACTGCGTATCCTGTGAAAATTTGAGCAAGATTGAACAACTTTAAGGGGTGTTGTGGACTGATCTGCCATTTCACTATACCCTCGCCACCTGCACTCCCAATACATGTATTTTGGACTTAATATGTATTTACTGAGCAATACACTGCTTAATTCTCTCTTACTGGTACTCACTCTAGCACAACAGGTGGTTTATTGACTTATATGTGCCTTATTTTGCAAGTTCTGAGATCATCTTAACCAACCCCTCAACCACACCAATTACAGTCCTCCTGGAGCCCATATGTCACACCAATAATCACTGCTATACTGGATGTAACTCTGAAACCAATGCAATTAGATGTAGTATGCACCAGTTGATTTTCTGATCAAATTTCAGAATTATAGACCAATATTTGGTACTGGTTTGGGCTGATTTGCATCTATTTTTGACCATTTTACAACAATATTCGAGTTCAATAATTTCTGTTCTGAGATGTAATGCTCCAAATGTGCTTAATATATCCTTATTTATTTTTAAAACATGCCAGAAATTCAATAAGGGCTTCAGATTCACCAGATTATGGTATATTTGACATACCCTCCTTTAAGGGGGAGCAAGGTCCCCAGTGGCTTAGTGGTTAGCAAGTTTGGCATCTAATCATAGGCTGTCACCACTGTGGGTTCGAGTCCCACAAGTGGCAATTCTGAGGACCTGTCCTAATATGACCCTGGCTGTTGAACAGGACGTAAAACCCCAACTTTGACCTTTGACCTTTGAGGGGGAGCAGGCCAGCCCCACCCCCGGAACTGAAATCCTTAATATCGCCCTTGAGGTCTTGAGACCAATGCAATTTCATTCACTGCTGTAAACTGCGTATTCTGTGAAAATTTGAGCAAGATTGAACAACTTTAAGGGGTGTTGTGGACTGATCTGCCATTTCACTATACCCTTGCCACCTGCACTCCCAATACATGTATTTTAGACTTAATATGTATTTACTGAGCAATACACTGCTTAATTCTCTCTTACTGGCACTCACTCTAGTACACCAGGTGGTTTATTGACTTATATGTGCCTTATTTTGCAAGTTCTGAGATCATCTTAACCAACCCCTCAACCACACCAATTACAGTCCTCCTGGAGCCCATATGTCACACCAATAATCACTGCTATACTGGATGTAACTCTGAAACCAATGCAATTAGATGTAGTATGCACCAGTTGATTTTCTGATCAAATTTCAGAATTATAGACCAATATTTGGTACTGGTTTGGGCTGATTTGCATCTATTTTTGACCATTTTACAACAATATTCGAGTTCAATAATTTCTGTTCTGAGATGTAATGCTCCAAATGTGCTTAAAATATCCTTATTTATTTTTAAAACATGCCAGAAATTCAATAAGGGCTTCAGATTCACCAGATTATGGTATATTTGACATACCCTCCTTTGAGGGGGAGCAGGCCAGCCCCACCCCCGGAACTGAAATCCTTAATATCGCCCTTGAGGTCTTGAGACCAATGCAATTTCATTCACTGCTGTAAACTGCGTATCCTGTGAAAATTTGAGCAAGATTGAACAACTTTAAGGGGTGTTGTGGACTGATCTGCCATTTCACTATACCCTTGCCACCTGCACTCCCAATACATGTATTTTGGACTTAATATGTATTTACTGAGCAATACACTGCTTAATTCTCTTTTACTGGTACTCACTCTAGCACAACAGGTGGTTTATTGACTTATATGTGCCTTATTTTGCAAGTTCTGAGATCATCTTAACCAACCCCTCAACCACACCAATTACAGTCCTCCTGGAGCCCATATGTCACACCAATAATCACTGCTATACTGGATGTAACTCTGAAACCAATGCAATTAGATGTAGTATGCACCAGTTGATTTTCTGATCAAATTTCAGAATTATAGACCAATATTTGGTACTGGTTTGGGCTGATTTGCATCTATTTTTGACCATTTTACAACAATATTCGAGTTCAATAATTTCTGTTCTGAGATGTAATGCTCCAAATGTGCTTAAAATATCCTTATTTATTTTTAAAACATGCCAGAAATTCAATAAGGGCTTCAGATTCACCAGATTATGGTATATTTGACATACCCTCCTTTGAGGGGGAGCAGGCCAGCCCCACCCCCGGAACTGAAATCCTTAATATCGCCCTTGAGGTCTTGAGACCAATGCAATTTCATTCACTGCTGTAAACTGCGTATCCTGTGAAAATTTGAGCAAGATTGAACAACTTTAAGGGGTGTTGTGGACTGATCTGCCATTTCACTATACCCTCGCCACCTGCACTCCCAATACATGTGTTTTGGACTTAATATGTATTTACTGAGCAATACACTGCTTAATTCTCTCTTACTGGTACTCACTCTAGCACAACAGGTGGTTTATTGACTTATATGTGCCTTATTTTGCAAGTTCTGAGATCATCTTAACCAACCCCTCAACCACACCAATTACAGTCCTCCTGGAGCCCATATGTCACACCAATAATCACTGCTATACTGGATGTAACTCTGAAACCAATGCAATTAGATGTAGTATGCACCAGTTGATTTTCTGATCAAATTTCAGAATTATAGACCAATATTTGGTACTGGTTTGGGCTGATTTGCATCTATTTTTGACCATTTTACAACAATATTCGAGTTCAATAATTTCTGTTCTGAGATGTAATGCTCCTAATGTGCTTAATATATCCTTATTTATTTTTCAAACATGCCAGAAATTCAATAAGGGCTTCAGATTCACCAGATTATGGTATATTTGACATACCCTCCTTTGAGGGGGAGCAAGGTCCCCAGTGGCCTAGTGGTTAGCAAGTTTGGCATCTAATCATAGGCTGTCACCTCTGTGGGTTCGAGTCCCACAAGTGGCAATTCTGAGGACCTGTCCTAATATGACCCTGGCTGTTGAACAGGACGTAAAACCCCAACTTTGACCTTTGACCTTTGAGGGGGAGCAGGCCAGCCCCACCCCCTGAACTGAAATCCTTAATATCGCCCTTGAGGTCTTGAGACCAATGCAATTTCATTCACTGCTGTAAACTGCGTATCCTGTGAAAATTTGAGCAAGATTGAACAACTTTAAGGGGTGTTGTGGACTGATCTGCCATTTCACTATACCCTTGCCACCTGCACTCCCAATACATGTATTTTAGACTTAATATGTATTTACTGAGCAATACACTGCTTAATTCTCTCTTACTGGTACTCACTCTAGCACAACAGGTGGTTTATTGACTTATATGTGCCTTATTTTGCAAGTTCTGAGATCATCTTAACCAACCCCTCAACCACACCAATTACAGTCCTCCTGGAGCCCATATGTCACACCAATAATCACTGCTATACTGGATGTAACTCTGAAACCAATGCAATTAGATGTAGTATGCACCAGTTGATTTTCTGATCAAATTTCAGAATTATAGACCAATATTTGGTACTGGTTTGGGCTGATTTGCATCTATTTTTGACCATTTTACAACAATATTCGAGTTCAATAATTTATGTTCTGAGATGTAATGCTCCAAATGTGCTTAAAATATCCTTATTTATTTTTAAAACATGCCAGAAATTCAATAAGGGCTTCAGATTCACCAGATTATGGTATATTTGACATACCCTCCTTTGAGGGGGAGCAGGCCAGCCCCACCCCCGGAACTGAAATCCTTAATATCGCCCTTGAGGTCTTGAGACCAATGCAATTTCATTCACTGCTGTAAACTGCGTATCCTGTGAAAATTTGAGCAAGATTGAACAACTTTAAGGGGTGTTGTGGACTGATCTGCCATTTCACTATACCCTCGCCACCTGCACTCCCAATACATGTATTTTGGACTTAATATGTATTTACTGAGCAATACACTGCTTAATTCTCTCTTACTGGTACTCACTCTAGCACAACAGGTGGTTTATTGACTTATATGTGCCTTATTTTGCAAGTTCTGAGATCATCTTAACCAACCCCTCAACCACACCAATTACAGTCCTCCTGGAGCCCATATGTCACACCAATAATCACTGCTATACTGGATGTAACTCTGAAACCAATGCAATTAGATGTAGTATGCACCAGTTGATTTTCTGATCAAATTTCAGAATTATAGACCAATATTTGGTACTGGTTTGGGCTGATTTGCATCTATTTTTGACCATTTTACAACAATATTCGAGTTCAATAATTTCTGTTCTGAGATGTAATGCTCCAAATGTGCTTAATATATCCTTATTTATTTTTAAAACATGCCAGAAATTCAATAAGGGCTTCAGATTCACCAGATTATGGTATATTTGACATACCCTCCTTTGAGGGGGAGCAAGGTCCCCAGTGGCCTAGTGGTTAGCAAGTTTGGCATCTAATCATAGGCTGTCACCTCTGTGGGTTCGAGTCCCACAAGTGGCAATTCTGAGGACCTGTCCTAATATGACCCTGGCTGTTGAACAGGACGTAAAACCCCAACTTTGACCTTTGACCTTTGAGGGGGAGCAGGCCAGCCCCACCCCCGGAACTGAAATCCTTAATATCGCCCTTGAGGTCTTGAGACCAATGCAATTTCATTCACTGCTGTAAACTGCGTATCCTGTGAAAATTTGAGCAAGATTGAACAACTTTAAGGGGTGTTGTGGACTGATCTGCCATTTCACTATACCCTTGCCACCTGCACTCCCAATACATGTATTTTAGACTTAATATGTATTTACTGAGCAATACACTGCTTAATTCTCTCTTACTGGCACTCACTCTAGCACAACAGGTGGTTTATTGACTTATATGTGCCTTATTTTGCAAGTTCTGAGATCATCTTAACCAACCCCTCAACCACACCAATTACAGTCCTCCTGGAGCCCATATGTCACACCAATAATCACTGCTATACTGGATGTAACTCTGAAACCAATGCAATTAGATGTAGTATGCACCAGTTGATTTTCTGATCAAATTTCAGAATTATAGACCAATATTTGGTACTGGTTTGGGCTGATTTGCATCTATTTTTGACCATTTTACAACAATATTCGAGTTCAATAATTTCTGTTCTGAGATGTAATGCTCCAAATGTGCTTAAAATATCCTTATTTATTTTTAAAACATGCCAGAAATTCAATAAGGGCTTCAGATTCACCAGATTATGGTATATTTGACATACCCTCCTTTGAGGGGGAGCAGGCCAGCCCCACCCCCGGAACTGAAATCCTTAATATCGCCCTTGAGGTCTTGAGACCAATGCAATTTCATTCACTGCTGTAAACTGCGTATCCTGTGAAAATTTGAGCAAGATTGAACAACTTTAAGGGGTGTTGTGGACTGATCTGCCATTTCACTATACCCTTGCCACCTGCACTCCCAATACATGTATTTTGGACTTAATATGTATTTACTGAGCAATACACTGCTTAATTCTCTCTTACTGGTACTCACTCTAGCACAACAGGTGGTTTATTGACTTATATGTGCCTTATTTTGCAAGTTCTGAGATCATCTTAACCAACCCCTCAACCACACCAATTACAGTCCTCCTGGAGCCCATATGTCACACCAATAATCACTGCTATACTGGATGTAACTCTGAAACCAATGCAATTAGATGTAGTATGCACCAGTTGATTTTCTGATCAAATTTCAGAATTATAGACCAATATTTGGTACTGGTTTGGGCTGATTTGCATCTATTTTTGACCATTTTACAACAATATTCGAGTTCAATAATTTCTGTTCTGAGATGTAATGCTCCAAATGTGCTTAATATATCCTTATTTATTTTTAAAACATGCCAGAAATTCAATAAGGGCTTCAGATTCACCAGATTATGGTATATTTGACATACCCCTCCTTTGAGGGGGAGCAAGGTCCCCAGTGGCCTAGTGGTTAGCAAGTTTGGCATCTAATCATAGGCTGTCACCTCTGTGGGTTCGAGTCCCACAAGTGGCAATTCTGAGGACCTGTCCTAATATGACCCTGGCTGTTGAACAGGACGTAAAACCCCAACTTTGACCTTTGACCTTTGAGGGGGAGCAGGCCAGCCCCACCCCCGGAACTGAAATCCTTAATATCGCCCTTGAGGTCTTGAGACCAATGCAATTTCATTCACTGCTGTAAACTGCGTATCCTGTGAAAATTTGAGCAAGATTGAACAACTTTAAGGGGTGTTGTGGACTGATCTGCCATTTCACTATACCCTTGCCACCTGCACTCCCAATACATGTATTTTAGACTTAATATGTATTTACTGAGCAATACACTGCTTAATTCTCTCTTACTGGTACTCACTCTAGCACAACAGGTGGTTTATTGACTTATATGTGCCTTATTTTGCAAGTTCTGAGATCATCTTAACCAACCCCTCAACCACACCAATTACAGTCCTCCTGGAGCCCATATGTCACACCAATAATCACTGCTATACTGGATGTAACTCTGAAACCAATGCAATTAGATGTAGTATGCACCAGTTGATTTTCTGATCAAATTTCAGAATTATAGACCAATATTTGGTACTGGTTTGGGCTGATTTGCATCTATTTTTGACCATTTTACAACAATATTCGAGTTCAATAATTTCTGTTCTGAGATGTAATGCTCCAAATGTGCTTAAAATATCCTTATTTATTTTTAAAATATGCCAGAAATTCAATAAGGGCTTCAGATTCACCAGATTATGGTATATTTGACATACCCTCCTTTGAGGGGGAGCAGGCCAGCCCCACCCCCGGAACTGAAATCCTTAATATCGCCCTTGAGGTCTTGAGATTAATGCAATTTCATTCACTGTTGTAAACTGCGTATCCTGTGAAAATTTGAGCAAGATTGAACAACTTTAAGGGGTGTTGTGGACTGATCTGCCATTTCACTATACCCTCGCCACCTGCACTCCCAATACATGTATTTTGGACTTAATATGTATTTACTGAGCAATACACTGCTTAATTCTCTCTTACTGGTACTCACTCTAGCACAACAGGTGGTTTATTGACTTATATGTGCCTTATTTTGCAAGTTCTGAGATCATCTTAACCAACCCCTCAACCACACCAATTACAGTCCTCCTGGAGCCCATATGTCACACCAATAATCACTGCTATACTGGATGTAACTCTGAAACCAATGCAATTAGATGTAGTATGCACCAGTTGATTTTCTGATCAAATTTCAGAATTATAGACCAATATTTGGTACTGGTTTGGGCTGATTTGCATCTATTTTTGACCATTTTACAACAATATTCGAGTTCAATAATTTCTGTTCTGAGATGTAATGCTCCAAATGTGCTTAAAATATCCTTATTTATTTTTAAAACATGCCAGAAATTCAATAAGGGCTTCAGATTCACCAGATTATGGTATATTTGACATACCCTCCTTTGAGGGGGAGCAGGCCAGCCCCACCCCCGGAACTGAAATCCTTAATATCGCCCTTGAGGTCTTGAGACCAATGCAATTTCATTCACTGCTGTAGACTGCGTATCCTGTGAAAATTTGAGCAAGATTGAACAACTTTAAGGGGTGTTGTGGACTGATCTGCCATTTCACTATACCCTTGCCACCTGCACTCCCAATACATGTATTTTAGACTTAATATGTATTTACTGAGCAATACACTGCTTAATTCTCTCTTACTGGTACTCACTCTAGCACAACAGGTGGTTTATTGACTTATATGTGCCTTATTTTGCAAGTTCTGAGATCATCTTAACCAAGCCCTCAACCACACCAATTACAGTCCTCCTGGAGCCCATATGTCACACCAATAATCACTGCTATACTGGATGTAACTCTGAAACCAATGCAATTAGATGTAGTATGCACCAGTTGATTTTCTGATCAAATTTCAGAATTATAGACCAATATTTGGTACTGGTTTGGGCTGATTTGCATCTATTTTTGACCATTTTACAACAATATTCGAGTTCAATAATTTCTGTTCTGAGATGTAATGCTCCAAATGTGCTTAATATATCCTTATTTATTTTTAAAACATGCCAGAAATTCAATAAGGGCTTCAGATTCACCAGATTATGGTATATTTGACATACCCTCCTTTGAGGGGGAGCAAGGTCCCCAGTGGCCTAGTGGTTAGCAAGTTTGGCATCTAATCATAGGCTGTCACCTCTGTGGGTTCGAGTCCCACAAGTGGCAATTCTGAGGACCTGTCTTAATATGACCCTGGCTGTTGAACAGGACGTAAAACCCCAACTTTAACCTTTGACCTTTGAGGGGGAGCAGGCCAGCCCCACCCCCGGAACTGAAATCCTTAATATCGCCCTTGAGGTCTTGAGACCAATGCAATTTCATTCACTGCTGTAAACTGCGTATCCTGTGAAAATTTGAGCAAGATTGAACAACTTTAAGGGGTGTTGTGGACTGATCTGCCATTTCACTATACCCTTGCCACCTGCACTCCCAATACATGTATTTTAGACTTAATATGTATTTACTGAGCAATACACTGCTTAATTCTCTCTTACTGGCACTCACTCTAGCACAACAGGTGGTTTATTGACTTATATGTGCCTTATTTTGCAAGTTCTGAGATCATCTTAACCAACCCCTCACCCACACCAATTACAGTCCTCCTGGAGCCCATATGTCACACCAATAATCACTGCTATACTGGATGTAACTCTGAAACCAATGCAATTAGATGTAGTATGCACCAGTTGATTTTCTGATCAAATTTCAGAATTATAGACCAATATTTGGTACTGGTTTGGGCTGATTTGCATCTATTTTTGACCATTTTACAACAATATTCGAGTTCAATAATTTCTGTTCTGAGATGTAATGCTCCAAATGTGCTTAAAATATCCTTATTTATTTTTAAAACATGCCAGAAATTCAATAAGGGCTTCAGATTCACCAGATTATGGTATATTTGACATACCCTCCTTTGAGGGGGAGCAGGCCAGCCCCACCCCCGGAACTGAAATCCTTAATATCGCCCTTGAGGTCTTGAGACCAATGCAATTTCATTCACTGCTGTAGACTGCGTATCCTGTGAAAATTTGAGCAAGATTGAACAACTTTAAGGGGTGTTGTGGACTGATCTGCCATTTCACTATACCCTTGCCACCTGCACTCCCAATACATGTATTTTAGACTTAATATGTATTTACTGAGCAATACACTGCTTAATTCTCTCTTACTGGTACTCACTCTAGGACAACAGGTGGTTTATTGACTTATATGTGCCTTATTTTGCAAGTTCTGAGATCATCTTAACCAAGCCCTCAACCACACCAATTACAGTCCTCCTGGAGCCCATATGTCACACCAATAATCACTGCTATACTGGATGTAACTCTGAAACCAATGCAATTAGATGTAGTATGCACCAGTTGATTTTCTGATCAAATTTCAGAATTATAGACCAATATTTGGTACTGGTTTGGGCTGATTTGCATCTATTTTTGACCATTTTACAACAATATTCGAGTTCAATAATTTCTGTTCTGAGATGTAATGCTCCAAATGTGCTTAAAATATCCTTATTTATTTTTAAAACATGCCAGAAATTCAATAAGGGCTTCAGATTCACCAGATTATGGTATATTTGACATACCCTCCTTTGAGGGGGAGCAGGCCAGCCCCACCCCCGGAACTGAAATCCTTAATATCGCCCTTGAGGTCTTGAGACCAATGCAATTTCATTCACTGCTGTAAACTGCGTATCCTGTGAAAATTTGAGCAAGATTGAACAACTTTAAGGGGTGTTGTGGACTGATCTGCCATTTCACTATACCCTCGCCACCTGCACTCCCAATACATGTATTTTGGACTTAATATGTATTTACTGAGCAATACACTGCTTAATTCTCTCTTACTGGTACTCACTCTAGCACAACAGGTGGTTTATTGACTTATATGTGCCTTATTTTGCAAGTTCTGAGATCAACTTAACCAACCCCTCAACCACACCAATTACAGTCCTCCTGGAGCCCATATGTCACACCAATAATCACTGCTATACTGGATGTAACTCTGAAACCAATGCAATTAGATGTAGTATGCACCAGTTGATTTTCTGATCAAATTTCAGAATTATAGACCAATATTTGGTACTGGTTTGGGCTGATTTGCATCTATTTTTGACCATTTTACAACAATATTCGAGTTCAATAATTTCTGTTCTGAGATGCTCCAAATGTGCTTAAAATATCCTTATTTATTTTTAAAACATGCCAGAAATTCAATAAGGGCTTCAGATTCACCAGATTATGGTATATTTGACATACCCTCCTTTGAGGGGGAGCAAGGTCCCCAGTGGCCTAGTGGTTAGCAAGTTTGGCATCTAATCATAGGCTGTCACCTCTGTGGGTTCGAGTCCCACAAGTGGCAATTCTGAGGACCTGTCCTAATATGACCCTGGCTGTTGAACAGGACATAAAACCCCAACTTTGACCTTTGACCTTTGAGGGGGAGCAGGCCAGCCCCACCCCCGGAACTGAAATCCTTAATATCGCCCTTGAGGTCTTGAGACCAATGCAATTTCATTCACTGCTGTAAACTGCGTATCCTGTGAAAATTTGAGCAAGATTGAACAACTTTAAGGGGTGTTGTGGACTGATCTGCCATTTCACTATACCCTCGCCACCTGCACTCCCAATACATGTATTTTGGACTTAATATGTATTTACTGAGCAATACACTGCTTAATTCTCTCTTACTGGTACTCACTCTAGCACAACAGGTGGTTTATTGACTTATATGTGCCTTATTTTGCAAGTTCTGAGATCATCTTAACCAACCCCTCAACCACACCAATTACAGTCCTCCTGGAGCCCATATGTCACACCAATAATCACTGCTATACTGGATGTAACTCTGAAACCAATGCAATTAGATGTAGTATGCACCAGTTGATTTTCTGATCAAATTTCGGAATTATAGACCAATATTTGGTACTGGTTTGGGCTGATTTGCATCTATTTTTGACCATTTTACAACAATATTCGAGTTCAATAATTTCTGTTCTGAGATGTAATGCTCCAAATGTGCTTAATATATCCTTATTTATTTTTAAAACATGCCAGAAATTCAATAAGGGCTTCAGATTCACCAGATTATGGTATATTTGACATACCCTCCTTTGAGGGGGAGCAGGCCAGCCCCACCCCCGGAACTGAAATCCTTAATATCGCCCTTGAGGTCTTGAGACCAATGCAATTTCATTCACTGCTGTAAACTGCGTATCCTGTGAAAATTTGAGCAAGATTGAACAACTTTAAGGGGTGTTGTGGACTGATCTGCCATTTCACTATACCCTCGCCACCTGCACTCCCAATACATGTATTTTGGACTTAATATGTATTTACTGAGCAATACACTGCTTAATTCTCTCTTACTGGTACTCACTCTAGCACAACAGGTGGTTTATTGACTTATATGTGCCTTATTTTGCAAGTTCTGAGATCATCTTAACCAACCCCTCAACCACACCAATTACAGTCCTCCTGGAGCCCATATGTCACACCAATAATCACTGCTATACTGGATGTAACTCTGAAACCAATGCAATTAGATGTAGTATGCACCAGTTGATTTTCTGATCAAATTTCAGAATTATAGACCAATATTTGGTACTGGTTTGGGCTGATTTGCATCTATTTTTGACCATTTTACAACAATATTCGAGTTCAATAATTTCTGTTCTGAGATGTAATGCTCCAAATGTGCTTAATATATCCTTATTTATTTTTCAAACATGCCAGAAATTCAATAAGGGCTTCAGATTCACCAGATTATGGTATATTTGACATACCCTCCTTTGAGGGGGAGCAGGCCAGCCCCACCCCCGGAACTGAAATCCTTAATATCGCCCTTGAGGTCTTGAGACCAATGCAATTTCATTCACTGCTGTAGACTGTGTATCCTGTGAAAATTTGAGCAAGATTGAACAACTTTAAGGGGTGTTGTGGACTGATCTGCCATTTCACTATACCCTTGCCACCTGCACTCCCAATACATGTATTTTAGACTTAATATGTATTTACTGAGCAATACACTGCTTAATTCTCTCTTACTGGTACTCACTCTAGCACAACAGGTGGTTTATTGACTTATATGTGCCTTATTTTGCAAGTTCTGAGATCATCTTAACCAAGCCCTCAACCACACCAATTACAGTCCTCCTGGAGCCCATATGTCACACCAATAATCACTGCTATACTGGATGTAACTCTGAAACCAATGCAATTAGATGTAGTATGCACCAGTTGATTTTCTGATCAAATTTCAGAATTATAGACCAATATTTGGTACTGGTTTGGGCTGATTTGCATCTATTTTTGACCATTTTACAACAATATTCGAGTTCAATAATTTCTGTTCTGAGATGTAATGCTCCAAATGTGCTTAATATATCCTTATTTATTTTTAAAACATGCCAGAAATTCAATAAGGGCTTCAGATTCACCAGATTATGGTATATTTGACATACCCTCCTTTGAGGGGGAGCAAGGTCCCCAGTGGCCTAGTGGTTAGCAAGTTTGGCATCTAATCATAGGCTGTCACCTCTGTGGGTTCGAGTCCCACAAGTGGCAATTCTGAGGACCTGTCTTAATATGACCCTGGCTGTTGAACAGGACGTAAAACCCCAACTTTAACCTTTGACCTTTGAGGGGGAGCAGGCCAGCCCCACCCCCGGAACTGAAATCCTTAATATCGCCCTTGAGGTCTTGAGACCAATGCAATTTCATTCACTGCTGTAAACTGCGTATCCTGTGAAAATTTGAGCAAGATTGAACAACTTTAAGGGGTGTTGTGGACTGATCTGCCATTTCACTATACCCTTGCCACCTGCACTCCCAATACATGTATTTTAGACTTAATATGTATTTACTGAGCAATACACTGCTTAATTCTCTCTTACTGGCACTCACTCTAGCACAACAGGTGGTTTATTGACTTATATGTGCCTTATTTTGCAAGTTCTGAGATCATCTTAACCAACCCCTCACCCACACCAATTACAGTCCTCCTGGAGCCCATATGTCACACCAATAATCACTGCTATACTGGATGTAACTCTGAAACCAATGCAATTAGATGTAGTATGCACCAGTTGATTTTCTGATCAAATTTCAGAATTATAGACCAATATTTGGTACTGGTTTGGGCTGATTTGCATCTATTTTTGACCATTTTACAACAATATTCGAGTTCAATAATTTCTGTTCTGAGATGTAATGCTCCAAATGTGCTTAAAATATCCTTATTTATTTTTAAAACATGCCAGAAATTCAATAAGGGCTTCAGATTCACCAGATTATGGTATATTTGACATACCCTCCTTTGAGGGGGAGCAGGCCAGCCCCACCCCCGGAACTGAAATCCTTAATATCGCCCTTGAGGTCTTGAGACCAATGCAATTTCATTCACTGCTGTAGACTGCGTATCCTGTGAAAATTTGAGCAAGATTGAACAACTTTAAGGGGTGTTGTGGACTGATCTGCCATTTCACTATACCCTTGCCACCTGCACTCCCAATACATGTATTTTAGACTTAATATGTATTTACTGAGCAATACACTGCTTAATTCTCTCTTACTGGTACTCACTCTAGGACAACAGGTGGTTTATTGACTTATATGTGCCTTATTTTGCAAGTTCTGAGATCATCTTAACCAAGCCCTCAACCACACCAATTACAGTCCTCCTGGAGCCCATATGTCACACCAATAATCACTGCTATACTGGATGTAACTCTGAAACCAATGCAATTAGATGTAGTATGCACCAGTTGATTTTCTGATCAAATTTCAGAATTATAGACCAATATTTGGTACTGGTTTGGGCTGATTTGCATCTATTTTTGACCATTTTACAACAATATTCGAGTTCAATAATTTCTGTTCTGAGATGTAATGCTCCAAATGTGCTTAAAATATCCTTATTTATTTTTAAAACATGCCAGAAATTCAATAAGGGCTTCAGATTCACCAGATTATGGTATATTTGACATACCCTCCTTTGAGGGGGAGCAGGCCAGCCCCACCCCCGGAACTGAAATCCTTAATATCGCCCTTGAGGTCTTGAGACCAATGCAATTTCATTCACTGCTGTAAACTGCGTATCCTGTGAAAATTTGAGCAAGATTGAACAACTTTAAGGGGTGTTGTGGACTGATCTGCCATTTCACTATACCCTCGCCACCTGCACTCCCAATACATGTATTTTGGACTTAATATGTATTTACTGAGCAATACACTGCTTAATTCTCTCTTACTGGTACTCACTCTAGCACAACAGGTGGTTTATTGACTTATATGTGCCTTATTTTGCAAGTTCTGAGATCAACTTAACCAACCCCTCAACCACACCAATTACAGTCCTCCTGGAGCCCATATGTCACACCAATAATCACTGCTATACTGGATGTAACTCTGAAACCAATGCAATTAGATGTAGTATGCACCAGTTGATTTTCTGATCAAATTTCAGAATTATAGACCAATATTTGGTACTGGTTTGGGCTGATTTGCATCTATTTTTGACCATTTTACAACAATATTCGAGTTCAATAATTTCTGTTCTGAGATGCTCCAAATGTGCTTAAAATATCCTTATTTATTTTTAAAACATGCCAGAAATTCAATAAGGGCTTCAGATTCACCAGATTATGGTATATTTGACATACCCTCCTTTGAGGGGGAGCAAGGTCCCCAGTGGCCTAGTGGTTAGCAAGTTTGGCATCTAATCATAGGCTGTCACCTCTGTGGGTTCGAGTCCCACAAGTGGCAATTCTGAGGACCTGTCCTAATATGACCCTGGCTGTTGAACAGGACATAAAACCCCAACTTTGACCTTTGACCTTTGAGGGGGAGCAGGCCAGCCCCACCCCCGGAACTGAAATCCTTAATATCGCCCTTGAGGTCTTGAGACCAATGCAATTTCATTCACTGCTGTAAACTGCGTATCCTGTGAAAATTTGAGCAAGATTGAACAACTTTAAGGGGTGTTGTGGACTGATCTGCCATTTCACTATACCCTCGCCACCTGCACTCCCAATACATGTATTTTGGACTTAATATGTATTTACTGAGCAATACACTGCTTAATTCTCTCTTACTGGTACTCACTCTAGCACAACAGGTGGTTTATTGACTTATATGTGCCTTATTTTGCAAGTTCTGAGATCATCTTAACCAACCCCTCAACCACACCAATTACAGTCCTCCTGGAGCCCATATGTCACACCAATAATCACTGCTATACTGGATGTAACTCTGAAACCAATGCAATTAGATGTAGTATGCACCAGTTGATTTTCTGATCAAATTTCGGAATTATAGACCAATATTTGGTACTGGTTTGGGCTGATTTGCATCTATTTTTGACCATTTTACAACAATATTCGAGTTCAATAATTTCTGTTCTGAGATGTAATGCTCCAAATGTGCTTAATATATCCTTATTTATTTTTAAAACATGCCAGAAATTCAATAAGGGCTTCAGATTCACCAGATTATGGTATATTTGACATACCCTCCTTTGAGGGGGAGCAGGCCAGCCCCACCCCCGGAACTGAAATCCTTAATATCGCCCTTGAGGTCTTGAGACCAATGCAATTTCATTCACTGCTGTAAACTGCGTATCCTGTGAAAATTTGAGCAAGATTGAACAACTTTAAGGGGTGTTGTGGACTGATCTGCCATTTCACTATACCCTCGCCACCTGCACTCCCAATACATGTATTTTGGACTTAATATGTATTTACTGAGCAATACACTGCTTAATTCTCTCTTACTGGTACTCACTCTAGCACAACAGGTGGTTTATTGACTTATATGTGCCTTATTTTGCAAGTTCTGAGATCATCTTAACCAACCCCTCAACCACACCAATTACAGTCCTCCTGGAGCCCATATGTCACACCAATAATCACTGCTATACTGGATGTAACTCTGAAACCAATGCAATTAGATGTAGTATGCACCAGTTGATTTTCTGATCAAATTTCAGAATTATAGACCAATATTTGGTACTGGTTTGGGCTGATTTGCATCTATTTTTGACCATTTTACAACAATATTCGAGTTCAATAATTTCTGTTCTGAGATGTAATGCTCCAAATGTGCTTAATATATCCTTATTTATTTTTCAAACATGCCAGAAATTCAATAAGGGCTTCAGATTCACCAGATTATGGTATATTTGACATACCCTCCTTTGAGGGGGAGCAAGGTCCCCAGTGGCCTAGTGGTTAGCAAGTTTGGCATCTAATCATAGGCTGTCACCTCTGTGGGTTCGAGTCCCACAAGTGGCAATTCTGAGGACCTGTCCTAATATGACCCTGGCTGTTGAACAGGACGTAAAACCCCAACTTTGACCTTTGACCTTTGAGGGGGAGCAGGCCAGCCCCACCCCCGGAACTGAAATCCTTAATATCGCCCTTGAGGTCTTGAGACCAATGCAATTTCATTCACTGCTGTAAACTGCGTATCCTGTGAAAATTTGAGCAAGATTGAACAACTTTAAGGGGTGTTGTGGACTGATCTGCCATTTCACTATACCCTTGCCACCTGCACTCCCAATACATGTATTTTAGACTTAATATGTATTTACTGAGCAATACACTGCTTAATTCTCTCTTACTGGTACTCACTCTAGCACAACAGGTGGTTTATTGACTTA
The DNA here is from genome assembly GCA_964017235.1 of Sabellastarte sp. h YS-2021. Taxonomy (NCBI): domain Eukaryota; kingdom Metazoa; phylum Annelida; class Polychaeta; order Sabellida; family Sabellidae; genus Sabellastarte; species Sabellastarte sp. h YS-2021. The sequence continues at coordinate 120,822,059 of OZ024930.1, read as the reverse complement.
TATGTGCCTTATTTTGCAAGTTCTGAGATCATCTTAACCAACCCCTCAACCACACCAATTACAGTCCTCCTGGAGCCCATATGTCACACCAATAATCACTGCTATACTGGATGTAACTCTGAAACCAATGCAATTAGATGTAGTATGCACCAGTTGATTTTCTGATCAAATTTCAGAATTATAGACCAATATTTGGTACTGGTTTGGGCTGATTTGCATCTATTTTTGACCATTTTACAACAATATTCGAGTTCAATAATTTCTGTTCTGAGATGTAATGCTCCAAATGTGCTTAAAATATCCTTATTTATTTTTAAAACATGCCAGAAATTCAATAAGGGCTTCAGATTCACCAGAATATGGTATATTTGACATACCCTCCTTTGAGGGGGAGCAGGCCAGCCCCACCCCCGGAACTGAAATCCTTAATATCGCCCTTGAGGTCAATTAGATGTAGTATGCACCAGTTGATTTTCTGATCAAATTTCAGAATTATAGACCAATATTTGGTACTGGTTTGGGCTGATTTGCATCTATTTTTGACCATTTTACAACAATATTCGAGTTCAATAATTTCTGTTCTGAGATGTAATGCTCCAAATGTGCTTAAAATATCCTTATTTATTTTTAAAACATGCCAGAAATTCAATAAGGGCTTCAGATTCACCAGATTATGGTATATTTGACATACCCTCCTTTGAGGGGAAGCAGGCCAGCCCCACCCCCTGAACTGAAATCCTTAATATCGCCCTTGAGGTCTTGAGACCAATGCAATTTCATTCACTGCTGTAAACTGCGTATCCTGTGAAAATTTGAGCAAGATTGAACAACTTTAAGGGGTGTTGTGGACTGATCTGCCATTTCACTATACCCTTGCCACCTGCACTCCCAATACATGTATTTTAGACTTAATATGTATTTACTGAGCAATACACTGCTTAATTCTCTCTTACTGGTACTCACTCTAGCACAACAGGTGGTTTATTGACTTATATGTGCCTTATTTTGCAAGTTCTGAGATCATCTTAACCAACCCCTCAACCACACCAATTACAGTCCTCCTGGAGCCCATATGTCACACCAGTAATCACTGCTATACTGGATGTAACTCTGAAACCAATGCAATTAGATGTAGTATGCACCAGTTGATTTTCTGATCAAATTTCAGAATTATAGACCAATATTTGGTACTGGTTTGGGCTGATTTGCATCTATTTTTGACCATTTTACAACAATATTCGAGTTCAATAATTTCTGTTCTGAGATGTAATGCTCCAAATGTGCTTAATATATCCTTATTTATTTTTAAAACATGCCAGAAATTCAATAAGGGCTTCAGATTCACCAGATTATGGTATATTTGACATACCCTCCTTTGAGGGGGAGCAAGGTCCTCTGTGGCCTAGTGGTTAGCAAGTTTGGCATCTAATCATAGGCTGTCACCTCTGTGAGTTCGAGTCCCACAAGTGGCAATTCTGAGGACCTGTCCTAATATGACCCTGGCTGTTGAACAGGACGTAAAACCCCAACTTTGACCTTTGACCTTTGAGGGGGAGCAGGCCAGCCCCACCCCCGGAACTGAAATCCTTAATATCGCCCTTGAGGTCTTGAGACCAATGCAATTTCATTCACTGCTGTAAACTGCGTATCCTGTGAAAATTTGAGCAAGATTGAACAACTTTAAGGGGTGTTGTGGACTGATCTGCCATTTCACTATACCCTCGCCACCTGCACTCCCAATACATGTATTTTGGACTTAATATGTATTTACTGAGCAATACACTGCTTAATTCTCTCTTACTGGTACTGACTCTAGCACAACAGGTGGTTTATTGACTTATATGTGCCTTATTTTGCAAGTTCTGAGATCATCTTAACCAACCCCTCAACCACACCAATTACAGTCCTCCTGGAGCCCATATGTCACACCAGTAATCACTGCTATACTGGATGTAACTCTGAAACCAATGCAATTAGATGTAGTATGCACCAGTTGATTTTCTGATCAAATTTCAGAATTATAGACCAATATTTGGTACTGGTTTGGGCTGATTTGCATCTATTTTTGACCATTTTACAACAATATTCGAGTTCAATAATTTCTGTTCTGAGATGTAATGCTCCAAATGTGCTTAATATATCCTTATTTATTTTTAAAACATGCCAGAAATTCAATAAGGGCTTCAGATTCACCAGATTATGGTATATTTGACATACCCTCCTTTGAGGGGGAGCAAGGTCCTCAGTGGCCTAGTGGTTAGCAAGTTTCGCATCTAATCATAGGCTGTCACCTCTGTGAGTTCGAGTCCCACAAGTGGCAATTCTGAGGACCTGTCCTAATATGACCCTGGCTGTTGAACAGGACGTAAAACCCCAACTTTGACCTTTGACCTTTGAGGGGGAGCAGGCCAGCCCCACCCCCGGAACTGAAATCCTTAATATCGCCCTTGAGGTCTTGAGACCAATGCAATTTCATTCACTGCTGTAAACTGCGTATCCTGTGAAAATTTGAGCAAGATTGAACAACTTTAAGGGGTGTTGTGGACTGATCTGCCATTTCACTATACCCTTGCCACCTGCACTCCCAATACATGTATTTTAGACTTAATATGTATTTACTGAGCAATACACTGCTTAATTCTCTCTTACTGGTACTCACTCTAGCACAACAGGTGGTTTATTGACTTATATGTGCCTTATTTTGCAAGTTCTGAGATCATCTTAACCAACCCCTCAACCACACCAATTACAGTCCTCCTGGAGCCCATATGTCACACCAGTAATCACTGCTATACTGGATGTAACTCTGAAACCAATGCAATTAGATGTAGTATGCACCAGTTGATTTTCTGATCAAATTTCAGAATTATAGACCAATATTTGGTACTGGTTTGGGCTGATTTGCATCTATTTTTGACCATTTTACAACAATATTCGAGTTCAATAATTTCTGTTCTGAGATGTAATGCTCCAAATGTGCTTAATATATCCTTATTTATTTTTAAAACATGCCAGAAATTCAATAAGGGCTTCAGATTCACCAGATTATGGTATATTTGACATACCCTCCTTTGAGGGGGAGCAAGGTCCTCTGTGGCCTAGTGGTTAGCAAGTTTGGCATCTAATCATAGGCTGTCACCTCTGTGAGTTCGAGTCCCACAAGTGGCAATTCTGAGGACCTGTCCTAATATGACCCTGGCTGTTGAACAGGACGTAAAACCCCAACTTTGACCTTTGACCTTTGAGGGGGAGCAGGCCAGCCCCACCCCCGGAACTGAAATCCTTAATATCGCCCTTGAGGTCTTGAGACCAATGCAATTTCATTCACTGCTGTAAACTGCGTATCCTGTGAAAATTTGAGCAAGATTGAACAACTTTAAGGGGTGTTGTGGACTGATCTGCCATTTCACTATACCCTCGCCACCTGCACTCCCAATACATGTATTTTGGACTTAATATGTATTTACTGAGCAATACACTGCTTAATTCTCTCTTACTGGTACTAACTCTAGCACAACAGGTGGTTTATTGACTTATATGTGCCTTATTTTGCAAGTTCTGAGATCATCTTAACCAACCCCTCAACCACACCAATTACAGTCCTCCTGGAGCCCATATGTCACACCAGTAATCACTGCTATACTGGATGTAACTCTGAAACCAATGCAATTAGATGTAGTATGCACCAGTTGATTTTCTGATCAAATTTCAGAATTATAGACCAATATTTGGTACTGGTTTGGGCTGATTTGCATCTATTTTTGACCATTTTACAACAATATTCGAGTTCAATAATTTCTGTTCTGAGATGTAATGCTCCAAATGTGCTTAATATATCCTTATTTATTTTTAAAACATGCCAGAAATTCAATAAGGGCTTCAGATTCACCAGATTATGGTATATTTGACATACCCTCCTTTGAGGGGGAGCAAGGTCCTCAGTGGCCTAGTGGTTAGCAAGTTTCGCATCTAATCATAGGCTGTCACCTCTGTGAGTTCGAGTCCCACAAGTGGCAATTCTGAGGACCTGTCCTAATATGACCCTGGCTGTTGAACAGGACGTAAAACCCCAACTTTGACCTTTGACCTTTGAGGGGGAGCAGGCCAGCCCCACCCCCGGAACTGAAATCCTTAATATCGCCCTTGAGGTCTTGAGACCAATGCAATTTCATTCACTGCTGTAAACTGCGTATCCTGTGAAAATTTGAGCAAGATTGAACAACTTTAAGGGGTGTTGTGGACTGATCTGCCATTTCACTATACCCTTGCCACCTGCACTCCCAATACATGTATTTTAGACTTAATATGTATTTACTGAGCAATACACTGCTTAATTCTCTCTTACTGGTACTCACTCTAGCACAACAGGTGGTTTATTGACTTATATGTGCCTTATTTTGCAAGTTCTGAGATCATCTTAACCAACCCCTCAACCACACCAATTACAGTCCTCCTGGAGCCCATATGTCACACCAGTAATCACTGCTATACTGGATGTAACTCTGAAACCAATGCAATTAGATGTAGTATGCACCAGTTGATTTTCTGATCAAATTTCAGAATTATAGACCAATATTTGGTACTGGTTTGGGCTGATTTGCATCTATTTTTGACCATTTTACAACAATATTCGAGTTCAATAATTTCTGTTCTGAGATGTAATGCTCCAAATGTGCTTAATATATCCTTATTTATTTTTAAAACATGCCAGAAATTCAATAAGGGCTTCAGATTCACCAGATTATGGTATATTTGACATACCCTTCTTTGAGGGGGAGCAAGGTCCTCAGTGGCCTAGTGGTTAGCAAGTTTGGCATCTAATCATAGGCTGTCACCTCTGTGAGTTCGAGTCCCACAAGTGGCAATTCTGAGGACCTGTCCTAATATGACCCTGGCTGTTGAACAGGACGTAAAACCCCAACTTTGACCTTTGACCTTTGAGGGGGAGCAGGCCAGCCCCACCCCCGGAACTGAAATCCTTAATATCGCCCTTGAGGTCTTGAGACCAATGCAATTTCATTCACTGCTGTAAACTGCGTATCCTGTGAAAATTTGAGCAAGATTGAACAACTTTAAGGGGTGTTGTGGACTGATCTGCCATTTCACTATACCCTTGCCACCTGCACTCCCAATACATGTATTTTAGACTTAATATGTATTTACTGAGCAATACACTGCTTAATTCTCTCTTACTGGTACTCACTCTAGCACAACAGGTGGTTTATTGACTTATATGTGCCTTATTTTGCAAGTTCTGAGATCATCTTAACCAACCCCTCAACCACACCAATTACAGTCCTCCTGGAGCCCATATGTCACACCAGTAATCACTGCTATACTGGATGTAACTCTGAAACCAATGCAATTAGATGTAGTATGCACCAGTTGATTTTCTGATCAAATTTCAGAATTATAGACCAATATTTGGTACTGGTTTGGGCTGATTTGCATCTATTTTTGACCATTTTACAACAATATTCGAGTTCAATAATTTCTGTTCTGAGATGTAATGCTCCAAATGTGCTTAATATATCCTTATTTATTTTTAAAACATGCCAGAAATTCAATAAGGGCTTCAGATTCACCAGATTATGGTATATTTGACATACCCTCCTTTGAGGGGGAGCAAGGTCCTCTGTGGCCTAGTGGTTAGCAAGTTTGGCATCTAATCATAGGCTGTCACCTCTGTGAGTTTGAGTCCCACAAGTGGCAATTCTGAGGACCTGTCCTAATATGACCCTGGCTGTTGAACAGGACGTAAAACCCCAACTTTGACCTTTGACCTTTGAGGGGGAGCAGGCCAGCCCCACCCCCGGAACTGAAATCCTTAATATCGCCCTTGAGGTCTTGAGACCAATGCAATTTCATTCACTGCTGTAAACTGCGTATCCTGTGAAAATTTGAGCAAGATTGAACAACTTTAAGGGGTGTTGTGGACTGATCTGCCATTTCACTATACCCTCGCCACCTGCACTCCCAATACATGTATTTTGGACTTAATATGTATTTACTGAGCAATACACTGCTTAATTCTCTCTTACTGGTACTCACTCTAGCACAACAGGTGGTTTATTGACTTATATGTGCCTTATTTTGCAAGTTCTGAGATCATCTTAACCAACCCCTCAACCACACCAATTACAGTCCTCCTGGAGCCCATATGTCACACCAATAATCACTGCTATACTGGATGTAACTCTGAAACCAATGCAATTAGATGTAGTATGCACCAGTTGATTTTCTGATCAAATTTCAGAATTATAGACCAATATTTGGTACTGGTTTGGGCTGATTTGCATCTATTTTTGACCATTTTACAACAATATTCGAGTTCAATAATTTCTGTTCTGAGATGTAATGCTCCAAATGTGCTTAATATATCCTTATTTATTTTTAAAACATGCCAGAAATTCAATAAGGGCTTCAGATTCACCAGATTATGGTATATTTGACATACCCTCCTTTGAGGGGGAGCAGGCCAGCCCCACCCCCGGAACTGAAATCCTTAATATCGCCCTTGAGGTCAATTAGATGTAGTATGCACCAGTTGATTTTCTGATCAAATTTCAGAATTATAGACCAATATTTGGTACTGGTTTGGGCTGATTTGCATCTATTTTTGACCATTTTACAACAATATTCGAGTTCAATAATTTATGTTCTGAAATGTAATGCTCCAAATGTGCTTAAAATATCCTTATTTATTTTTAAAACATGCCAGAAATTCAATAAGGGCTTCAGATTCACCAGATTATGGTATATTTGACATACCCTCCTTTGAGGGGGAGCAGGCCAGCCCCACCCCCGGAACTGAAATCCTTAATATCGCCCTTGAGGTCTTGAGACCAATGCAATTTCATTCACTGCTGTAAACTGCGTATCCTGTGAAAATTTGAGCAAGATTGAACAACTTTAAGGGGTGTTGTGGACTGATCTGCCATTTCACTATACCCTTGCCACCTGCACTCCCAATACATGTATTTTAGACTTAATATGTATTTACTGAGCAATACACTGCTTAATTCTCTATTACTGGTACTCACTCTAGCACAACAGGTGGTTTATTGACTTATATGTGCCTTATTTTGCAAGTTCTGAGATCATCTTAACCAACCCCTCAACCACACCAATTACAGTCCTCCTGGAGCCCATATGTCACACCAGTAATCACTGCTATACTGGATGTAACTCTGAAACCAATGCAATTAGATGTAGTATGCACCAGTTGATTTTCTGATCAAATTTCAGAATTATAGACCAATATTTGGTACTGGTTTGGGCTGATTTGCATCTATTTTTGACCATTTTACAACAATATTCGAGTTCAATAATTTCTGTTCTGAGATGTAATGCTCCAAATGTGCTTAATATATCCTTATTTATTTTTAAAACATGCCAGAAATTCAATAAGGGCTTCAGATTCACCAGATTATGGTATATTTGACATACCCTCCTTTGAGGGGGAGCAAGGTCCTCAGTGGCCTAGTGGTTAGCAAGTTTGGCATCTAATCATAGGCTGTCACCTCTGTGAGTTCGAGTCCCACAAGTGGCAATTCTGAGGACCTGTCCTAATATGACCCTGGCTGTTGAACAGGACGTAAAACCCCAACTTTGACCTTTGACCTTTGAGGGGGAGCAGGCCAGCCCCACCCCCGGAACTGAAATCCTTAATATCGCCCTTGAGGTCTTGAGACCAATGCAATTTCATTCACTGCTGTAAACTGCGTATCCTGTGAAAATTTGAGCAAGATTGAACAACTTTAAGGGGTGTTGTGGACTGATCTGCCATTTCACTATACCCTTGCCACCTGCACTCCCAATACATGTATTTTAGACTTAATATGTATTTACTGAGCAATACACTGCTTAATTCTCTCTTACTGGTACTCACTCTAGCACAACAGGTGGTTTATTGACTTATATGTGCCTTATTTTGCAAGTTCTGAGATCATCTTAACCAACCCCTCAACCACACCAATTACAGTCCTCCTGGAGCCCATATGTCACACCAGTAATCACTGCTATACTGGATGTAACTCTGAAACCAATGCAATTAGATGTAGTATGCACCAGTTGATTTTCTGATCAAATTTCAGAATTATAGACCAATATTTGGTACTGGTTTGGGCTGATTTGCATCTATTTTTGACCATTTTACAACAATATTCGAGTTCAATAATTTCTGTTCTGAGATGTAATGCTCCAAATGTGCTTAATATATCCTTATTTATTTTTAAAACATGCCAGAAATTCAATAAGGGCTTCAGATTCACCAGATTATGGTATATTTGACATACCCTTCTTTGAGGGGGAGCAAGGTCCTCAGTGGCCTAGTGGTTAGCAAGTTTGGCATCTAATCATAGGCTGTCACCTCTGTGAGTTCGAGTCCCACAAGTGGCAATTCTGAGGACCTGTCCTAATATGACCCTGGCTGTTGAACAGGACGTAAAACCCCAACTTTGACCTTTGACCTTTGAGGGGGAGCAGGCCAGCCCCACCCCCGGAACTGAAATCCTTAATATCGCCCTTGAGGTCTTGAGACCAATGCAATTTCATTCACTGCTGTAAACTGCGTATCCTGTGAAAATTTGAGCAAGATTGAACAACTTTAAGGGGTGTTGTGGACTGATCTGCCATTTCACTATACCCTTGCCACCTGCACTCCCAATACATGTATTTTAGACTTAATATGTATTTACTGAGCAATACACTGCTTAATTCTCTCTTACTGGTACTCACTCTAGCACAACAGGTGGTTTATTGACTTATATGTGCCTTATTTTGCAAGTTCTGAGATCATCTTAACCAACCCCTCAACCACACCAATTACAGTCCTCCTGGAGCCCATATGTCACACCAGTAATCACTGCTATACTGGATGTAACTCTGAAACCAATGCAATTAGATGTAGTATGCACCAGTTGATTTTCTGATCAAATTTCAGAATTATAGACCAATATTTGGTACTGGTTTGGGCTGATTTGCATCTATTTTTGACCATTTTACAACAATATTCGAGTTCAATAATTTCTGTTCTGAGATGTAATGCTCCAAATGTGCTTAATATATCCTTATTTATTTTTAAAACATGCCAGAAATTCAATAAGGGCTTCAGATTCACCAGATTATGGTATATTTGACATACCCTCCTTTGAGGGGGAGCAAGGTCCTCTGTGGCCTAGTGGTTAGCAAGTTTGGCATCTAATCATAGGCTGTCACCTCTGTGAGTTTGAGTCCCACAAGTGGCAATTCTGAGGACCTGTCCTAATATGACCCTGGCTGTTGAACAGGACGTAAAACCCCAACTTTGACCTTTGACCTTTGAGGGGGAGCAGGCCAGCCCCACCCCCGGAACTGAAATCCTTAATATCGCCCTTGAGGTCTTGAGACCAATGCAATTTCATTCACTGCTGTAAACTGCGTATCCTGTGAAAATTTGAGCAAGATTGAACAACTTTAAGGGGTGTTGTGGACTGATCTGCCATTTCACTATACCCTCGCCACCTGCACTCCCAATACATGTATTTTGGACTTAATATGTATTTACTGAGCAATACACTGCTTAATTCTCTCTTACTGGTACTCACTCTAGCACAACAGGTGGTTTATTGACTTATATGTGCCTTATTTTGCAAGTTCTGAGATCATCTTAACCAACCCCTCAACCACACCAATTACAGTCCTCCTGGAGCCCATATGTCACACCAATAATCACTGCTATACTGGATGTAACTCTGAAACCAATGCAATTAGATGTAGTATGCACCAGTTGATTTTCTGATCAAATTTCAGAATTATAGACCAATATTTGGTACTGGTTTGGGCTGATTTGCATCTATTTTTGACCATTTTACAACAATATTCGAGTTCAATAATTTCTGTTCTGAGATGTAATGCTCCAAATGTGCTTAATATATCCTTATTTATTTTTAAAACATGCCAGAAATTCAATAAGGGCTTCAGATTCACCAGATTATGGTATATTTGACATACCCTCCTTTGAGGGGGAGCAGGCCAGCCCCACCCCCGGAACTGAAATCCTTAATATCGCCCTTGAGGTCAATTAGATGTAGTATGCACCAGTTGATTTTCTGATCAAATTTCAGAATTATAGACCAATATTTGGTACTGGTTTGGGCTGATTTGCATCTATTTTTGACCATTTTACAACAATATTCGAGTTCAATAATTTATGTTCTGAAATGTAATGCTCCAAATGTGCTTAAAATATCCTTATTTATTTTTAAAACATGCCAGAAATTCAATAAGGGCTTCAGATTCACCAGATTATGGTATATTTGACATACCCTCCTTTGAGGGGGAGCAGGCCAGCCCCACCCCCGGAACTGAAATCCTTAATATCGCCCTTGAGGTCTTGAGACCAATGCAATTTCATTCACTGCTGTAAACTGCGTATCCTGTGAAAATTTGAGCAAGATTGAACAACTTTAAGGGGTGTTGTGGACTGATCTGCCATTTCACTATACCCTTGCCACCTGCACTCCCAATACATGTATTTTAGACTTAATATGTATTTACTGAGCAATACACTGCTTAATTCTCTATTACTGGTACTCACTCTAGCACAACAGGTGGTTTATTGACTTATATGTGCCTTATTTTGCAAGTTCTGAGATCATCTTAACCAACCCCTCAACCACACCAATTACAGTCCTCCTGGAGCCCATATGTCACACCAGTAATCACTGCTATACTGGATGTAACTCTGAAACCAATGCAATTAGATGTAGTATGCACCAGTTGATTTTCTGATCAAATTTCAGAATTATAGACCAATATTTGGTACTGGTTTGGGCTGATTTGCATCTATTTTTGACCATTTTACAACAATATTCGAGTTCAATAATTTCTGTTCTGAGATGTAATGCTCCAAATGTGCTTAATATATCCTTATTTATTTTTAAAACATGCCAGAAATTCAATAAGGGCTTCAGATTCACCAGATTATGGTATATTTGACATACCCTCCTTTGAGGGGGAGCAAGGTCCTCAGTGGCCTAGTGGTTAGCAAGTTTGGCATCTAATCATAGGCTGTCACCTCTGTGAGTTCGAGTCCCACAAGTGGCAATTCTGAGGACCTGTCCTAATATGACCCTGGCTGTTGAACAGGACGTAAAACCCCAACTTTGACCTTTGACCTTTGAGGGGGAGCAGGCCAGCCCCACCCCCGGAACTGAAATCCTTAATATCGCCCTTGAGGTCTTGAGACCAATGCAATTTCATTCACTGCTGTAAACTGCGTATCCTGTGAAAATTTGAGCAAGATTGAACAACTTTAAGGGGTGTTGTGGACTGATCTGCCATTTCACTATACCCTCGCCACCTGCACTCCCAATACATGTATTTTGGACTTAATATGTATTTACTGAGCAATACACTGCTTAATTCTCTCTTACTGGTACTCACTCTAGCACAACAGGTGGTTTATTGACTTATATGTGCCTTATTTTGCAAGTTCTGAGATCATCTTAACCAACCCCTCAACCACACCAATTACAGTCCTCCTGGAGCCCATATGTCACACCAATAATCACTGCTATACTGGATGTAACTCTGAAACCAATGCAATTAGATGTAGTATGCACCAGTTGATTTTCTGATCAAATTTCAGAATTATAGACCAATATTTGGTACTGGTTTGGGCTGATTTGCATCTATTTTTGACCATTTTACAACAATATTCGAGTTCAATAATTTCTGTTCTGAGATGTAATGCTCCAAATGTGCTTAATATATCCTTATTTATTTTTCAAACATGCCAGAAATTCAATAAGGGCTTCAGATTCACCAGATTATGGTATATTTGACATACCCTCCTTTGAGGGGGAGCAGGCCAGCCCCACCCCCGGAACTGAAATCCTTAATATCGCCCTTGAGGTCAATTAGATGTAGTATGCACCAGTTGATTTTCTGATCAAATTTCAGAATTATAGACCAATATTTGGTACTGGTTTGGGCTGATTTGCATCTATTTTTGACCATTTTACAACAATATTCGAGTTCAATAATTTATGTTCTGAAATGTAATGCTCCAAATGTGCTTAAAATATCCTTATTTATTTTTAAAACATGCCAGAAATTCAATAAGGGCTTCAGATTCACCAGATTATGGTATATTTGACATACCCTCCTTTGAGGGGGAGCAGGCCAGCCCCACCCCCGGAACTGAAATCCTTATTATCGCCCTTGAGGTCTTGAGACCAATGCAATTTCATTCACTGCTGTAAACTGCGTATCCTGTGAAAATTTGAGCAAGATTGAACAACTTTAAGGGGTGTTGTGGACTGATCTGCCATTTCACTATACCCTTGCCACCTGCACTCCCAATACATGTATTTTAGACTTAATATGTATTTACTGAGCAATACACTGCTTAATTCTCTCTTACTGGTACTCACTCTAGCACAACAGGTGGTTTATTGACTTATATGTGCCTTATTTTGCAAGTTCTGAGATCATCTTAACCAACCCCTCAACCACACTAATTACAGTCCTCCTGGAGCCCATATGTCACACCAATAATCACTGCTATACTGGATGTAACTCTGAAACCTATGCAATTAGATGTAGTATGCACCAGTTGATTTTCTGATCAAATTTCAGAATTATAGACCAATATTTGGTACTGGTTTGGGCTGATTTGCATCTATTTTTGACCATTTTACAACAATATTCGAGTTCAATAATTTCTCTTCTGAGATGTAATGCTCCAAATGTGCTTAATATATCCTTATTTATTTTTAAAACATGCCAGAACTTCAATAAGGGCTTCAGATTCACCAGATTATGGTATATTTGACATACCCTCCTTTGAGGGGGAGCAAGGTCCTCAGTGGCCTAGTGGTTAGCAAGTTTGGCATCTAATCATAGGCTGTCACCTCTGTGGGTTCGAGTCCCACAAGTGGCAATTCTGAGGACCTGTCCTAATATGACCCTGGCTGTTGAACAGGACGTAAAACCCCAACTTTGACCTTTGACCTTTGAGGGGGAGCAGGCCAGCCCCACCCCCGGAACTGAAATCCTTAATATCACCCTTGAGGTCTTGAGACCAATGCAATTTCATTCACTGCTGTAAACTGCGTATCCTGTGAAAATTTGAGCAAGATTGAACAACTTTAAGGGGTGTTGTGGACTGATCTGCCATTTCACTATACCCTCGCCACCTGCACTCCCAATACATGTATTTTAGACTTAATATGTATTTACTGAGCAATACACTGCTTAATTCTCTCTTACTGGTACTCACTCTAGCACAACAGGTGGTTTATTGACTTATATGTGCCTTATTTTGCAAGTTCTGAGATCATCTTAACCAACCCCTCAACCACACCAATTACAGTCCTCCTGGAGCCCATATGTCACACCAATAATCACTGCTATACTGGATGTAACTCTGAAACCAATGCAATTAGATGTAGTATGCACCAGTTGATTTTCTGATCAAATTTCAGAATTATAGACCAATATTTGGTACTGGTTTGGGCTGATTTGCATCTATTTTTGACCATTTTACAACAATATTCGAGTTCAATAATTTCTGTTCTGAGATGTAATGCTCCAAATGTGCTTAATATATCCTTATTTATTTTTAAAACATGCCAGAAATTCAATAAGGGCTTCAGATTCACCAGATTATGGTATATTTGACATACCCTCCTTTGAGGGGGAGCAAGGTCCTCAGTGGCCTAGTGGTTAGCAAGTTTGGCATCTAATCATAGGCTGTCACCTCTGTGAGTTCGAGTCCCACAAGTGGCAATTCTGAGGACCTGTCGTAATATGACCCTGGCTGTTGAACAGGACGTAAAACCCCAACTTTGACCTTTGACCTTTGAGGGGGAGCAGGCCAGCCCCACCCCCGGAACTGAAATCCTTAATATCACCCTTGAGGTCTTGAGACCAATGCAATTTCATTCACTGCTGTAAACTGCGTATCCTGTGAAAATTTGAGCAAGATTGAACAACTTTAAGGGGTGTTGTGGACTGATCTGCCATTTCACTATACCCTCGCCACCTGCACTCCCAATACATGTATTTTAGACTTAATATGTATTTACTGAGCAATACACTGCTTAATTCTCTCTTACTGGTACTCACTCTAGCACAACAGGTGGTTTATTGACTTATATGTGCCTTATTTTGCAAGTTCTGAGATCATCTTAACCAACCCCTCAACCACACCAATTACAGTCCTCCTGGAGCCCATATGTCACACCAATAATCACTGCTATACTGGATGTAACTCTGAAACCAATGCAATTAGATGTAGTATGCACCAGTTGATTTTCTGATCAAATTTCAGAATTATAGACCAATATTTGGTACTGGTTTGGGCTGATTTGCATCTATTTTTGACCATTTTACAACAATATTCGAGTTCAATAATTTCTGTTCTGAGATGTAATGCTCCAAATGTGCTTAATATATCCTTATTTATTTTTCAAACATGCCAGAAATTCAATAAGGGCTTCAGATTCACCAGATTATGGTATATTTGACATACCCTCCTTTGAGGGGGAGCAGGCCAGCCCCACCCCCGGAACTGAAATCCTTAATATCGCCCTTGAGGTCAATTAGATGTAGTATGCACCAGTTGATTTTCTGATCAAATTTCAGAATTATAGACCAATATTTGGTACTGGTTTGGGCTGATTTGCATCTATTTTTGACCATTTTACAACAATATTCGAGTTCAATAATTTATGTTCTGAAATGTAATGCTCCAAATGTGCTTAAAATATCCTTATTTATTTTTAAAACATGCCAGAAATTCAATAAGGGCTTCAGATTCACCAGATTATGGTATATTTGACATACCCTCCTTTGAGGGGGAGCAGGCCAGCCCCACCCCCGGAACTGAAATCCTTATTATCGCCCTTGAGGTCTTGAGACCAATGCAATTTCATTCACTGCTGTAAACTGCGTATACTGTGAAAATTTGAGCAAGATTGAACAACTTTAAGGGGTGTTGTGGACTGATCTGCCATTTCACTATACCCTTGCCACCTGCACTCCCAATACATGTATTTTAGACTTAATATGTATTTACTGAGCAATACACTGCTTAATTCTCTCTTACTGGTACTCACTCTAGCACAACAGGTGGTTTATTGACTTATATGTGCCTTATTTTGCAAGTTCTGAGATCATCTTAACCAACCCCTCAACCACACCAATTACAGTCCTCCTGGAGCCCATATGTCACACCAATAATCACTGCTATACTGGATGTAACTCTGAAACCAATGCAATTAGATGTAGTATGCACCAGTTGATTTTCTGATCAAATTTCAGAATTATAGACCAATATTTGGTACTGGTTTGGGCTGATTTGCATCTATTTTTGACCATTTTACAACAATATTCGAGTTCAATAATTTCTCTTCTGAGATGTAATGCTCCAAATGTGCTTAATATATCCTTATTTATTTTTAAAACATGCCAGAACTTCAATAAGGGCTTCAGATTCACCAGATTATGGTATATTTGACATACCCTCCTTTGAGGGGGAGCAAGGTCCTCAGTGGCCTAGTGGTTAGCAAGTTTGGCATCTAATCATAGGCTGTCACCTCTGTGGGTTCGAGTCCCACAAGTGGCAATTCTGAGGACCTGTCCTAATATGACCCTGGCTGTTGAACAGGACGTAAAACCCCAACTTTGACCTTTGACCTTTGAGGGGGAGCAGGCCAGCCCCACCCCCGGAACTGAAATCCTTAATATCACCCTTGAGGTCTTGAGACCAATGCAATTTCATTCACTGCTGTAAACTGCGTATCCTGTGAAAATTTGAGCAAGATTGAACAACTTTAAGGGGTGTTGTGGACTGATCTGCCATTTCACTATACCCTCGCCACCTGCACTCCCAATACATGTATTTTAGACTTAATATGTATTTACTGAGCAATACACTGCTTAATTCTCTCTTACTGGTACTCACTCTAGCACAACAGGTGGTTTATTGACTTATATGTGCCTTATTTTGCAAGTTCTGAGATCATCTTAACCAACCCCTCAACCACACCAATTACAGTCCTCCTGGAGCCCATATGTCACACCAATAATCACTGCTATACTGGATGTAACTCTGAAACCAATGCAATTAGATGTAGTATGCACCAGTTGATTTTCTGATCAAATTTCAGAATTATAGACCAATATTTGGTACTGGTTTGGGCTGATTTGCATCTATTTTTGACCATTTTACAACAATATTCGAGTTCAATAATTTCTCTTCTGAGATGTAATGCTCCAAATGTGCTTAATATATCCTTATTTATTTTTAAAACATGCCAGAACTTCAATAAGGGCTTCAGATTCACCAGATTATGGTATATTTGACATACCCTCCTTTGAGGGGGAGCAAGGTCCTCAGTGGCCTAGTGGTTAGCAAGTTTGGCATCTAATCATAGGCTGTCACCTCTGTGGGTTCGAGTCCCACAAGTGGCAATTCTGAGGACCTGTCCTAATATGACCCTGGCTGTTGAACAGGACGTAAAACCCCAACTTTGACCTTTGACCTTTGAGGGGGAGCAGGCCAGCCCCATCCCCGGAACTGAAATCCTTAATATCACCCTTGAGGTCTTGAGACCAATGCAATTTCATTCACTGCTGTAAACTGCGTATCCTGTGAAAATTTGAGCAAGATTGAACAACTTTAAGGGGTGTTGTGGACTGATCTGCCATTTCACTATACCCTCGCCACCTGCACTCCCAATACATGTATTTTAGACTTAATATGTATTTACTGAGCAATACACTGCTTAATTCTCTCTTACTGGTACTCACTCTAGCACAACAGGTGGTTTATTGACTTATATGTGCCTTATTTTGCAAGTTCTGAGATCATCTTAACCAACCCCTCAACCACACCAATTACAGTCCTCCTGGAGCCCATATGTCACACCAGTAATCACTGCTATACTGGATGTAACTCTGAAACCAATGCAATTAGATGTAGTATGCACCAGTTGATTTTCTGATCAAATTTCAGAATTATAGACCAATATTTGGTACTGGTTTGGGCTGATTTGCATCTATTTTTGACCATTTTACAACAATATTCGAGTTCAATAATTTCTCTTCTGAGATGTAATGCTCCAAATGTGCTTAATATATCCTTATTTATTTTTAAAACATGCCAGAACTTCAATAAGGGCTTCAGATTCACCAGATTATGGTATATTTGACATACCCTCCTTTGATGGGGAGCAAGGTCCTCAGTGGCCTAGTGGTTAGCAAGTTTGGCATCTAATCATAGGCTGTCACCTCTGTGGGTTCGAGTCCCACAAGTGGCAATTCTGAGGACCTGTCCTAATATGACCCTGGCTGTTGAACAGGACGTAAAACCCCAACTTTGACCTTTGACCTTTGAGGGGGAGCAGGCCAGCCCCACCCCCGGAACTGAAATCCTTAATATCACCCTTGAGGTCTTGAGACCAATGCAATTTCATTCACTGCTGTAAACTGCGTATCCTGTGAAAATTTGAGCAAGATTGAACAACTTTAAGGGGTGTTGTGGACTGATCTGCCATTTCACTATACCCTCGCCACCTGCACTCCCAATACATGTATTTTAGACTTAATATGTATTTACTGAGCAATACACTGCTTAATTCTCTCTTACTGGTACTCACTCTAGCACAACAGGTGGTTTATTGACTTATATGTGCCTTATTTTGCAAGTTCTGAGATCATCTTAACCAACCCCTCAACCACACCAATTACAGTCCTCCTGGAGCCCATATGTCACACCAATAATCACTGCTATACTGGATGTAACTCTGAAACCAATGCAATTAGATGTAGTATGCACCAGTTGATTTTCTGATCAAATTTCAGAATTATAGACCAATATTTGGTACTGGTTTGGGCTGATTTGCATCTATTTTTGACCATTTTACAACAATATTCGAGTTCAATAATTTCTCTTCTGAGATGTAATGCTCCAAATGTGCTTAATATATCCTTATTTATTTTTAAAACATGCCAGAACTTCAATAAGGGCTTCAGATTCACCAGATTATGGTATATTTGACATACCCTCCTTTGAGGGGGAGCAAGGTCCTCAGTGGCCTAGTGGTTAGCAAGTTTGGCATCTAATCATAGGCTGTCACCTCTGTGGGTTCGAGTCCCACAAGTGGCAATTCTGAGGACCTGTCCTAATATGACCCTGGCTGTTGAACAGGACGTAAAACCCCAACTTAGACCTTTGACCTTTGAGGGGGAGCAGGCCAGCCCCATCCCCGGAACTGAAATCCTTAATATCACCCTTGAGGTCTTGAGACCAATGCAATTTCATTCACTGCTGTAAACTGCGTATCCTGTGAAAATTTGAGCAAGATTGAACAACTTTAAGGGGTGTTGTGGACTGATCTGCCATTTCACTATACCCTCGCCACCTGCACTCCCAATACATGTATTTTAGACTTAATATGTATTTACTGAGCAATACACTGCTTAATTCTCTCTTACTGGTACTCACTCTAGCACAACAGGTGGTTTATTGACTTATATGTGCCTTATTTTGCAAGTTCTGAGATCATCTTAACCAACCCCTCAACCACACCAATTACAGTCCTCCTGGAGCCCATATGTCACACCAGTAATCACTGCTATACTGGATGTAACTCTGAAACCAATGCAATTAGATGTAGTATGCACCAGTTGATTTTCTGATCAAATTTCAGAATTATAGACCAATATTTGGTACTGGTTTGGGCTGATTTGCATCTATTTTTGACCATTTTACAACAATATTCGAGTTCAATAATTTCTGTTCTGAGATGTAATGCTCCAAATGTGCTTAAAATATCCTTGTTTATTTTTAAAACATGCCAGAAATTCAATAAGGGCTTCAGATTCACCAGATTATGGTATATTTGACATACTCTCCTTTGAGGGGGAGCAAGGTCCTCTGTGGCCTAGTGGTTAGCAAGTTTGGCATCTAATCATAGGCTGTCACCTCTGTGAGTTCGAGTCCCAGAAGTGGCAATTCTGAGGACCTGTCCTAATATGACCCTGGCTGTTGAACAGGACGTAAAACCCCAACTTTGACCTTTGACCTTTGAGGGGGAGCAGGCCAGCCCCACCCCCGGAACTGAAATCCTTAATATCGCCCTTGAGGTCTTGAGACCAATGCAATTTCATTCACTGCTGTAAACTGCGTATCCTGTGAAAATTTGAGCAAGATTGAACAACTTTAAGGGGTGTTGTGGACTGATCTGCCATTTCACTATACCCTCGCCACCTGCACTCCCAATACATGTATTTTGGACTTAATATGTATTTACTGAGCAATACACTGCTTAATTCTCTCTTACTGGTACTCACTCTAGCACAACAGGTGGTTTATTGACTTATATGTGCCTTATTTTGCAAGTTCTGAGATCATCTTAACCAACCCCTCAACCACACCAATTACAGTCCTCCTGGAGCCCATATGTCACACCAATAATCACTGCTATACTGGATGTAACTCTGAAACCAATGCAATTAGATGTAGTATGCACCAGTTGATTTTCTGATCAAATTTCAGAATTATAGACCAATATTTGGTACTGGTTTGGGCTGATTTGCATCTATTTTTGACCATTTTACAACAATATTCGAGTTCAATAATTTCTCTTCTGAGATGTAATGCTCCAAATGTGCTTAATATATCCTTATTTATTTTTAAAACATGCCAGAACTTCAATAAGGGCTTCAGATTCACCAGATTATGGTATATTTGACATACCCTCCTTTGAGGGGGAGCAAGGTCCTCAGTGGCCTAGTGGTTAGCAAGTTTGGCATCTAATCATAGGCTGTCACCTCTGTGGGTTCAAGTCCCACAAGTGGCAATTCTGAGGACCTGTCCTAATATGACCCTGGCTGTTGAACAGGACGTAAAACCCCAACTTTGACCTTTGACCTTTGAGGGGGAGCAGGCCAGCCCCACCCCCGGAACTGAAATCCTTAATATCACCCTTGAGGTCTTGAGACCAATGCAATTTCATTCACTGCTGTAAACTGCGTATCCTGTGAAAATTTGAGCAAGATTGAACAACTTTAAGGGGTGTTGTGGACTGATCTGCCATTTCACTATACCCTCGCCACCTGCACTCCCAATACATGTATTTTAGACTTAATATGTATTTACTGAGCAATACACTGCTTAATTCTCTCTTACTGGTACTCACTCTAGCACAACAGGTGGTTTATTGACTTATATGTGCCTTATTTTGCAAGTTCTGAGATCATCTTAACCAACCCCTCAACCACACCAATTACAGTCCTCCTGGAGCCCATATCTCACACCAATAATCACTGCTATACTGGATGTAACTCTGAAACCAATGCAATTAGATGTAGTATGCACCAGTTGATTTTCTGATCAAATTTCAGAATTATAGACCAATATTTGGTACTGGTTTGGGCTGATTTGCATCTATTTTTGACCATTTTACAACAATATTCGAGTTCAATAATTTCTCTTCTGAGATGTAATGCTCCAAATGTGCTTAATATATCCTTATTTATTTTTAAAACATGCCAGAACTTCAATAAGGGCTTCAGATTCACCAGATTATGGTATATTTGACATACCCTCCTTTGAGGGGGAGCAAGGTCCTCAGTGGCCTAGTGGTTAGCAAGTTTGGCATCTAATCATAGGCTGTCACCTCTGTGGGTTCGAGTCCCACAAGTGGCAATTCTGAGGACCTGTCCTAATATGACCCTGGCTGTTGAACAGGACGTAAAACCCCAACTTTGACCTTTGACCTTTGAGGGGGAGCAGGCCAGCCCCATACCCGGAACTGAAATCCTTAATATCACCCTTGAGGTCTTGAGACCAATGCAATTTCATTCACTGCTGTAAACTGCGTATCCTGTGAAAATTTGAGCAAGATTGAACAACTTTAAGGGGTGTTGTGGACTGATCTGCCATTTCACTATACCCTCGCCACCTGCACTCCCAATACATGTATTTTAGACTTAATATGTATTTACTGAGCAATACACTGCTTAATTCTCTCTTACTGGTACTCACTCTAGCACAACAGGTGGTTTATTGACTTATATGTGCCTTATTTTGCAAGTTCTGAGATCATCTTAACCAACCCCTCAACCACACCAATTACAGTCCTCCTGGAGCCCATATGTCACACCAGTAATCACTGCTATACTGGATGTAACTCTGAAACCAATGCAATTAGATGTAGTATGCACCAGTTGATTTTCTGATCAAATTTCAGAATTATAGACCAATATTTGGTACTGGTTTGGGCTGATTTGCATCTATTTTTGACCATTTTACAACAATATTCGAGTTCAATAATTTCTGTTCTGAGATGTAATGCTCCAAATGTGCTTAAAATATCCTTGTTTATTTTTAAAACATGCCAGAAATTCAATAAGGGCTTCAGATTCACCAGATTATGGTATATTTGACATACTCTCCTTTGAGGGGGAGCAAGGTCCTCTGTGGCCTAGTGGTTAGCAAGTTTGGCATCTAATCATAGGCTGTCACCTCTGTGAGTTCGAGTCCCAGAAGTGGCAATTCTGAGGACCTGTCCTAATATGACCCTGGCTGTTGAACAGGACGTAAAACCCCAACTATGACCTTTGACCTTTGAGGGGGAGCAGGCCAGCCCCACCCCCGGAACTGAAATCCTTAATATCGCCCTTGAGGTCTTGAGACCAATGCAATTTCATTCACTGCTGTAAACTGCGTATCCTGTGAAAATTTGAGCAAGATTGAACAACTTTAAGGGGTGTTGTGGACTGATCTGCCATTTCACTATACCCTCGCCACCTGCACTCCCAATACATGTATTTTGGACTTAATATGTATTTACTGAGCAATACACTGCTTAATTCTCTCTTACTGGTACTCACTCTAGCACAACAGGTGGTTTATTGACTTATATGTGCCTTATTTTGCAAGTTCTGAGATCATCTTAACCAACCCCTCAACCACACCAATTACAGTCCTCCTGGAGCCCATATGTCACACCAATAATCACTGCTATACTGGATGTAACTCTGAAACCAATGCAATTAGATGTAGTATGCACCAGTTGATTTTCTGATCAAATTTCAGAATTATAGACCAATATTTGGTACTGGTTTGGGCTGATTTGCATCTATTTTTGACCATTTTACAACAATATTCGAGTTCAATAATTTCTGTTCTGAGATGTAATGCTCCAAATGTGCTTAATATATCCTTATTTATTTTTAAAACATGCCAGAAATTCAATAAGGGCTTCAGATTCACCAGATTATGGTATATTTGACATACCCTCCTTTGAGGGGGAGCAGGCCAGCCCCACCCCCGGAACTGAAATCCTTAATATCGCCCTTGAGGTCAATTAGATGTAGTATGCACCAGTTGATTTTCTGATCAAATTTCAGAATTATAGACCAATATTTGGTACTGGTTTGGGCTGATTTGCATCTATTTTTGACCATTTTACAACAATATTCGAGTTCAACAATTTATGTTCTGAAATGTAATGCTCCAAATGTGCTTAAAATATCCTTATTTATTTTTAAAACATGCCAGAAGTTCAATAAGGGCTTCAGATTCACCAGATTATGGTATATTTGACATACCCTCCTTTGAGGGGGAGCAGGCCAGCCCCACCCCCGGAACTGAAATCCTTAATATCGCCCTTGAGGTCTTGAGACCAATGCAATTTCATTCACTGCTGTAAACTGCGTATCCTGTGAAAATTTGAGCAAGATTGAACAACTTTAAGGGGTGTTGTGGACTGATCTGCCATTTCACTATACCCTTGCCACCTGCACTCCCAATACATGTATTTTAGACTTAATATGTATTTACTGAGCAATACACTGCTTAATTCTCTCTTACTGGTACTCACTCTAGCACAACAGGTGGTTTATTGACTTATATGTGCCTTATTTTGCAAGTTCTGAGATCATCTTAACCAACCCCTCAACCACACCAATTACAGTCCTCCTGGAGCCCATATGTCACACCAGTAATCACTGCTATACTGGATGTAACTCTGAAACCAATGCAATTAGATGTAGTATGCACCAGTTGATTTTCTGATCAAATTTCAGAATTATAGACCAATATTTGGTACTGGTTTGGGCTGATTTGCATCTATTTTTGACCATTTTACAACAATATTCGAGTTCAATAATTTCTGTTCTGAGATGTAATGCTCCAAATGTGCTTAATATATCCTTATTTATTTTTAAAACATGCCAGAAATTCAATAAGGGCTTCAGATTCACCAGATTATGGTATATTTGACATACCCTCCTTTGAGGGGGAGCAAGGTCCTCAGTGGCCTAGTGGTTAGCAAGTTTGGCATCTAATCATAGGCTGTCACCTCTGTGAGTTCGAGTCCCACAAGTGGCAATTCTGAGGACCTGTCCTAATATGACCCTGGCTGTTGAACAGGACGTAAAACCCCAACTTTGACCTTTGACCTTTGAGGGGGAGCAGGCCAGCCCCACCCCCGGAACTGAAATCCTTAATATCGCCCTTGAGGTCTTGAGACCAATGCAATTTCATTCACTGCTGTAAACTGCGTATCCTGTGAAAATTTGAGCAAGATTGAACAACTTTAAGGGGTGTTGTGGACTGATCTGCCATTTCACTATACCCTCGCCACCTGCACTCCCAATACATGTATTTTGGACTTAATATGTATTTACTGAGCAATACACTGCTTAATTCTCTCTTACTGGTACTCACTCTAGCACAACAGGTGGTTTATTGACTTATATGTGCCTTATTTTGCAAGTTCTGAGATCATCTTAACCAACCCCTCAACCACACCAATTACAGTCCTCCTGGAGCCCATATGTCACACCAATAATCACTGCTATACTGGATGTAACTCTGAAACCAATGCAATTAGATGTAGTATGCACCAGTTGATTTTCTGATCAAATTTCAGAATTATAGACCAATATTTGGTACTGGTTTGGGCTGATTTGCATCTATTTTTGACCATTTTACAACAATATTCGAGTTCAATAATTTCTGTTCTGAGATGTAATGCTCCAAATGTGCTTAATATATCCTTATTTATTTTTAAAACATGCCAGAAATTCAATAAGGGCTTCAGATTCACCAGATTATGGTATATTTGACATACCCTCCTTTGAGGGGGAGCAGGCCAGCCCCACCCCCGGAACTGAAATCCTTAATATCGCCCTTGAGGTCAATTAGATGTAGTATGCACCAGTTGATTTTCTGATCAAATTTCAGAATTATAGACCAATATTTGGTACTGGTTTGGGCTGATTTGCATCTATTTTTGACCATTTTACAACAATATTCGAGTTCAATAATTTATGTTCTGAAATGTAATGCTCCAAATGTGCTTAAAATATCCTTATTTATTTTTAAAACATGCCAGAAATTCAATAAGGGCTTCAGATTCACCAGATTATGGTATATTTGACATACCCTCCTTTGAGGGGGAGCAGGCCAGCCCCACCCCCGGAACTGAAATCCTTAATATCGCCCTTGAGGTCTTGAGACCAATGCAATTTCATTCACTGCTGTAAACTGCGTATCCTGTGAAAATTTGAGCAAGATTGAACAACTTTAAGGGGTGTTGTGGACTGATCTGCCATTTCACTATACCCTTGCCGCCTGCACTCCCAATACATGTATTTTAGACTTAATATGTATTTACTGAGCAATACACTGCTTAATTCTCTCTTACTGGTACTCACTCTAGCACAACAGGTGGTTTATTGACTTATATGTGCCTTATTTTGCAAGTTCTGAGATCATCTTAACCAACCCCTCAACCACACCAATTACAGTCCTCCTGGAGCCCATATGTCACACCAATAATCACTGCTATACTGGATGTAACTCTGAAACCAATGCAATTAGATGTAGTATGCACCAGTTGATTTTCTGATCAAATTTCAGAATTATAGACCAATATTTGGTACTGGTTTGGGCTGATTTGCATCTATTTTTGACCATTTTACAACAATATTCGAGTTCAATAATTTCTCTTCTGAGATGTAATGCTCCAAATGTGCTTAATATATCCTTATTTATTTTTAAAACATGCCAGAACTTCAATAAGGGCTTCAGATTCACCAGATTATGGTATATTTGACATACCCTCCTTTGAGGGGGAGCAAGGTCCTCAGTGGCCTAGTGGTTAGCAAGTTTGGCATCTAATCATAGGCTGTCACCTCTGTGGGTTCGAGTCCCACAAGTGGCAATTCTGAGGACCTGTCCTAATATGACCCTGGCTGTTGAACAGGACGTAAAACCCCAACTTTGACCTTTGACCTTTGAGGGGGAGCAGGCCAGCCCCACCCCCGGAACTGAAATCCTTAATATCACCCTTGAGGTCTTGAGACCAATGCAATTTCATTCACTGCTGTAAACTGCGTATCCTGTGAAAATTTGAGCAAGATTGAACAACTTTAAGGGGTGTTGTGGACTGATCTGCCATTTCACTATACCCTCGCCACCTGCACTCCCAATACATGTATTTTAGACTTAATATGTATTTACTGAGCAATACACTGCTTAATTCTCTCTTACTGGTACTCACTCTAGCACAACAGGTGGTTTATTGACTTATATGTGCCTTATTTTGCAAGTTCTGAGATCATCTTAACCAACCCCTCAACCACACCAATTACAGTCCTCCTGGAGCCCATATGTCACACCAATAATCACTGCTATACTGGATGTAACTCTGAAACCAATGCAATTAGATGTAGTATGCACCAGTTGATTTTCTGATCAAATTTCAGAATTATAGACCAATATTTGGTACTGGTTTGGGCTGATTTGCATCTATTTTTGACCATTTTACAACAATATTCGAGTTCAATAATTTCTCTTCTGAGATGTAATGCTCCAAATGTGCTTAATATATCCTTATTTATTTTTAAAACATGCCAGAACTTCAATAAGGGCTTCAGATTCACCAGATTATGGTATATTTGACATACCCTCCTTTGAGGGGGAGCAAGGTCCTCAGTGGCCTAGTGGTTAGCAAGTTTGGCATCTAATCATAGGCTGTCACCTCTGTGGGTTCGAGTCCCACAAGTGGCAATTCTGAGGACCTGTCCTAATATGACCCTGGCTGTTGAACAGGACGTAAAACCCCAACTTTGACCTTTGACCTTTGAGGGGGAGCAGGCCAGCCCCACCCCCGGAACTGAAATCCTTAATATCACCCTTGAGGTCTTGAGACCAATGCAATTTCATTCACTGCTGTAAACTGCGTATCCTGTGAAAATTTGAGCAAGATTGAACAACTTTAAGGGGTGTTGTGGACTGATCTGCCATTTCACTATACCCTCGCCACCTGCACTCCCAATACATGTATTTTAGACTTAATATGTATTTACTGAGCAATACACTGCTTAATTCTCTCTTACTGGTACTCACTCTAGCACAACAGGTGGTTTATTGACTTATATGTGCCTTATTTTGCAAGTTCTGAGATCATCTTAACCAACCCCTCAACCACACCAATTACAGTCCTCCTGGAGCCCATATGTCACACCAATAATCACTGCTATACTGGATGTAACTCTGAAACCAATGCAATTAGATGTAGTATGCACCAGTTGATTTTCTGATCAAATTTCAGAATTATAGACCAATATTTGGTACTGGTTTGGGCTGATTTGCATCTATTTTTGACCATTTTACAACAATATTCGAGTTCAATAATTTCTCTTCTGAGATGTAATGCTCCAAATGTGCTTAATATATCCTTATTTATTTTTAAAACATGCCAGAACTTCAATAAGGGCTTCAGATTCACCAGATTATGGTATATTTGACATACCCTCCTTTGAGGGGGAGCAAGGTCCTCAGTGGCCTAGTGGTTAGCAAGTTTGGCATCTAATCATAGGCTGTCACCTCTGTGGGTTCGAGTCCCACAAGTGGCAATTCTGAGGACCTGTCCTAATATGACCCTGGCTGTTGAACAGGACGTAAAACCCCAACTTTGACCTTTGACCTTTGAGGGGGAGCAGGCCAGCCCCATCCCCGGAACTGAAATCCTTAATATCACCCTTGAGGTCTTGAGACCAATGCAATTTCATTCACTGCTGTAAACTGCGTATCCTGTGAAAATTTGAGCAAGATTGAACAACTTTAAGGGGTGTTGTGGACTGATCTGCCATTTCACTATACCCTCGCCACCTGCACTCCCAATACATGTATTTTAGACTTAATATGTATTTACTGAGCAATACACTGCTTAATTCTCTCTTACTGGTACTCACTCTAGCACAACAGGTGGTTTATTGACTTATATGTGCCTTATTTTGCAAGTTCTGAGATCATCTTAACCAACCCCTCAACCACACCAATTACAGTCCTCCTGGAGCCCATATGTCACACCAGTAATCACTGCTATACTGGATGTAACTCTGAAACCAATGCAATTAGATGTAGTATGCACCAGTTGATTTTCTGATCAAATTTCAGAATTATAGACCAATATTTGGTACTGGTTTGGGCTGATTTGCATCTATTTTTGACCATTTTACAACAATATTCGAGTTCAATAATTTCTGTTCTGAGATGTAATGCTCCAAATGTGCTTAAAATATCCTTGTTTATTTTTAAAACATGCCAGAAATTCAATAAGGGCTTCAGATTCACCAGATTATGGTATATTTGACATACTCTCCTTTGAGGGGGAGCAAGGTCCTCTGTGGCCTAGTGGTTAGCAAGTTTGGCATCTAATCATAGGCTGTCACCTCTGTGAGTTCGAGTCCCAGAAGTGGCAATTCTGAGGACCTGTCCTAATATGACCCTGGCTGTTGAACAGGACGTAAAACCCCAACTTTGACCTTTGACCTTTGAGGGGGAGCAGGCCAGCCCCACCCCCGGAACTGAAATCCTTAATATCGCCCTTGAGGTCTTGAGACCAATGCAATTTCATTCACTGCTGTAAACTGCGTATCCTGTGAAAATTTGAGCAAGATTGAACAACTTTAAGGGGTGTTGTGGACTGATCTGCCATTTCACTATACCCTCGCCACCTGCACTCCCAATACATGTATTTTGGACTTAATATGTATTTACTGAGCAATACACTGCTTAATTCTCTCTTACTGGTACTCACTCTAGCACAACAGGTGGTTTATTGACTTATATGTGCCTTATTTTGCAAGTTCTGAGATCATCTTAACCAACCCCTCAACCACACCAATTACAGTCCTCCTGGAGCCCATATGTCACACCAATAATCACTGCTATACTGGATGTAACTCTGAAACCAATGCAATTAGATGTAGTATGCACCAGTTGATTTTCTGATCAAATTTCAGAATTATAGACCAATATTTGGTACTGGTTTGGGCTGATTTGCATCTATTTTTGACCATTTTACAACAATATTCGAGTTCAATAATTTCTGTTCTGAGATGTAATGCTCCAAATGTGCTTAATATATCCTTATTTATTTTTAAAACATGCCAGAAATTCAATAAGGGCTTCAGATTCACCAGATTATGGTATATTTGACATACCCTCCTTTGAGGGGGAGCAGGCCAGCCCCACCCCCGGAACTGAAATCCTTAATATCGCCCTTGAGGTCAATTAGATGTAGTATGCACCAGTTGATTTTCTGATCAAATTTCAGAATTATAGACCAATATTTGGTACTGGTTTGGGCTGATTTGCATCTATTTTTGACCATTTTACAACAATATTCGAGTTCAACAATTTATGTTCTGAAATGTAATGCTCCAAATGTGCTTAAAATATCCTTATTTATTTTTAAAACATGCCAGAAGTTCAATAAGGGCTTCAGATTCACCAGATTATGGTATATTTGACATACCCTCCTTTGAGGGGGAGCAGGCCAGCCCCACCCCCGGAACTGAAATCCTTAATATCGCCCTTGAGGTCAATTAGATGTAGTATGCACCAGTTGATTTTCTGATCAAATTTCAGAATTATAGACCAATATTTGGTACTGGTTTGGGCTGATTTGCATCTATTTTTGACCATTTTACAACAATATTCGAGTTCAATAATTTCTCTTCTGAGATGTAATGCTCCAAATGTGCTTAATATATCCTTATTTATTTTTAAAACATGCCAGAACTTCAATAAGGGCTTCAGATTCACCAGATTATGGTATATTTGACATACCCTCCTTTGAGGGGGAGCAAGGTCCTCAGTGGCCTAGTGGTTAGCAAGTTTGGCATCTAATCATAGGCTGTCACCTCTGTGGGTTCGAGTCCCACAAGTGGCAATTCTGAGGACCTGTCCTAATATGACCCTGGCTGTTGAACAGGACGTAAAACCCCAACTTTGACCTTTGACCTTTGAGGGGGAGCAGGCCAGCCCCACCCCCGGAACTGAAATCCTTAATATCACCCTTGAGGTCTTGAGACCAATGCAATTTCATTCACTGCTGTAAACTGCGTATCCTGTGAAAATTTGAGCAAGATTGAACAACTTTAAGGGGTGTTGTGGACTGATCTGCCATTTCACTATACCCTCGCCACCTGCACTCCCAATACATGTATTTTAGACTTAATATGTATTTACTGAGCAATACACTGCTTAATTCTCTCTTACTGGTACTCACTCTAGCACAACAGGTGGTTTATTGACTTATATGTGCCTTATTTTGCAAGTTCTGAGATCATCTTAACCAACCCCTCAACCACACCAATTACAGTCCTCCTGGAGCCCATATGTCACACCAATAATCACTGCTATACTGGATGTAACTCTGAAACCAATGCAATTAGATGTAGTATGCACCAGTTGATTTTCTGATCAAATTTCAGAATTATAGACCAATATTTGGTACTGGTTTGGGCTGATTTGCATCTATTTTTGACCATTTTACAACAATATTCGAGTTCAATAATTTCTCTTCTGAGATGTAATGCTCCAAATGTGCTTAATATATCCTTATTTATTTTTAAAACATGCCAGAACTTCAATAAGGGCTTCAGATTCACCAGATTATGGTATATTTGACATACCCTCCTTTGAGGGGGAGCAAGGTCCTCAGTGGCCTAGTGGTTAGCAAGTTTGGCATCTAATCATAGGCTGTCACCTCTGTGGGTTCGAGTCCCACAAGTGGCAATTCTGAGGACCTGTCCTAATATGACCCTGGCTGTTGAACAGGACGTAAAACCCCAACTTTGACCTTTGACCTTTGAGGGGGAGCAGGCCAGCCCCATCCCCGGAACTGAAATCCTTAATATCACCCTTGAGGTCTTGAGACCAATGCAATTTCATTCACTGCTGTAAACTGCGTATCCTGTGAAAATTTGAGCAAGATTGAACAACTTTAAGGGGTGTTGTGGACTGATCTGCCATTTCACTATACCCTCGCCACCTGCACTCCCAATACATGTATTTTAGACTTAATATGTATTTACTGAGCAATACACTGCTTAATTCTCTCTTACTGGTACTCACTCTAGCACAACAGGTGGTTTATTGACTTATATGTGCCTTATTTTGCAAGTTCTGAGATCATCTTAACCAACCCCTCAACCACACCAATTACAGTCCTCCTGGAGCCCATATGTCACACCAGTAATCACTGCTATACTGGATGTAACTCTGAAACCAATGCAATTAGATGTAGTATGCACCAGTTGATTTTCTGATCAAATTTCAGAATTATAGACCAATATTTGGTACTGGTTTGGGCTGATTTGCATCTATTTTTGACCATTTTACAACAATATTCGAGTTCAATAATTTCTGTTCTGAGATGTAATGCTCCAAATGTGCTTAAAATATCCTTGTTTATTTTTAAAACATGCCAGAAATTCAATAAGGGCTTCAGATTCACCAGATTATGGTATATTTGACATACTCTCCTTTGAGGGGGAGCAAGGTCCTCTGTGGCCTAGTGGTTAGCAAGTTTGGCATCTAATCATAGGCTGTCACCTCTGTGAGTTCGAGTCCCAGAAGTGGCAATTCTGAGGACCTGTCCTAATATGACCCTGGCTGTTGAACAGGACGTAAAACCCCAACTTTGACCTTTGACCTTTGAGGGGGAGCAGGCCAGCCCCACCCCCGGAACTGAAATCCTTAATATCGCCCTTGAGGTCTTGAGACCAATGCAATTTCATTCACTGCTGTAAACTGCGTATCCTGTGAAAATTTGAGCAAGATTGAACAACTTTAAGGGGTGTTGTGGACTGATCTGCCATTTCACTATACCCTCGCCACCTGCACTCCCAATACATGTATTTTGGACTTAATATGTATTTACTGAGCAATACACTGCTTAATTCTCTCTTACTGGTACTCACTCTAGCACAACAGGTGGTTTATTGACTTATATGTGCCTTATTTTGCAAGTTCTGAGATCATCTTAACCAACCCCTCAACCACACCAATTACAGTCCTCCTGGAGCCCATATGTCACACCAATAATCACTGCTATACTGGATGTAACTCTGAAACCAATGCAATTAGATGTAGTATGCACCAGTTGATTTTCTGATCAAATTTCAGAATTATAGACCAATATTTGGTACTGGTTTGGGCTGATTTGCATCTATTTTTGACCATTTTACAACAATATTCGAGTTCAATAATTTCTGTTCTGAGATGTAATGCTCCAAATGTGCTTAATATATCCTTATTTATTTTTAAAACATGCCAGAAATTCAATAAGGGCTTCAGATTCACCAGATTATGGTATATTTGACATACCCTCCTTTGAGGGGGAGCAGGCCAGCCCCACCCCCGGAACTGAAATCCTTAATATCGCCCTTGAGGTCAATTAGATGTAGTATGCACCAGTTGATTTTCTGATCAAATTTCAGAATTATAGACCAATATTTGGTACTGGTTTGGGCTGATTTGCATCTATTTTTGACCATTTTACAACAATATTCGAGTTCAACAATTTATGTTCTGAAATGTAATGCTCCAAATGTGCTTAAAATATCCTTATTTATTTTTAAAACATGCCAGAAGTTCAATAAGGGCTTCAGATTCACCAGATTATGGTATATTTGACATACCCTCCTTTGAGGGGGAGCAGGCCAGCCCCACCCCCGGAACTGAAATCCTTAATATCGCCCTTGAGGTCAATTAGATGTAGTATGCACCAGTTGATTTTCTGATCAAATTTCAGAATTATAGACCAATATTTGGTACTGGTTTGGGCTGATTTGCATCTATTTTTGACCATTTTACAACAATATTCGAGTTCAACAATTTATGTTCTGAAATGTAATGCTCCAAATGTGCTTAAAATATCCTTATTTATTTTTAAAACATGCCAGAAGTTCAATAAGGGCTTCAGATTCACCAGATTATGGTATATTTGACATACCCTCCTTTGAGGGGGAGCAGGCCAGCCCCACCCCCGGAACTGAAATCCTTAATATCGCCCTTGAGGTCTTGAGACCAATGCAATTTCATTCACTGCTGTAAACTGCGTATCCTGTGAAAATTTGAGCAAGATTGAACAACTTTAAGGGGTGTTGTGGACTGATCTGCCATTTCACTATACCCTTGCCACCTGCACTCCCAATACATGTATTTTAGACTTAATATGTATTTACTGAGCAATACACTGCTTAATTCTCTCTTACTGGTACTCACTCTAGCACAACAGGTGGTTTATTGACTTATATGTGCCTTATTTTGCAAGTTCTGAGATCATCTTAACCAACCCCTCAACCACACCAATTACAGTCCTCCTGGAGCCCATATGTCACACCAGTAATCACTGCTATACTGGATGTAACTCTGAAACCAATGCAATTAGATGTAGTATGCACCAGTTGATTTTCTGATCAAATTTCAGAATTATAGACCAATATTTGGTACTGGTTTGGGCTGATTTGCATCTATTTTTGACCATTTTACAACAATATTCGAGTTCAATAATTTCTGTTCTGAGATGTAATGCTCCAAATGTGCTTAATATATCCTTATTTATTTTTAAAACATGCCAGAAATTCAATAAGGGCTTCAGATTCACCAGATTATGGTATATTTGACATACCCTCCTTTGAGGGGGAGCAAGGTCCTCAGTGGCCTAGTGGTTAGCAAGTTTGGCATCTAATCATAGGCTGTCACCTCTGTGAGTTCGAGTCCCACAAGTGGCAATTCTGAGGACCTGTCCTAATATGACCCTGGCTGTTGAACAGGACGTAAAACCCCAACTTTGACCTTTGACCTTTGAGGGGGAGCAGGCCAGCCCCACCCCCGGAACTGAAATCCTTAATATCGCCCTTGAGGTCTTGAGACCAATGCAATTTCATTCACTGCTGTAAACTGCGTATCCTGTGAAAATTTGAGCAAGATTGAACAACTTTAAGGGGTGTTGTGGACTGATCTGCCATTTCACTATACCCTCGCCACCTGCACTCCCAATACATGTATTTTGGACTTAATATGTATTTACTGAGCAATACACTGCTTAATTCTCTCTTACTGGTACTCACTCTAGCACAACAGGTGGTTTATTGACTTATATGTGCCTTATTTTGCAAGTTCTGAGATCATCTTAACCAACCCCTCAACCACACCAATTACAGTCCTCCTGGAGCCCATATGTCACACCAATAATCACTGCTATACTGGATGTAACTCTGAAACCAATGCAATTAGATGTAGTATGCACCAGTTGATTTTCTGATCAAATTTCAGAATTATAGACCAATATTTGGTACTGGTTTGGGCTGATTTGCATCTATTTTTGACCATTTTACAACAATATTCGAGTTCAATAATTTCTGTTCTGAGATGTAATGCTCCAAATGTGCTTAATATATCCTTATTTATTTTTAAAACATGCCAGAAATTCAATAAGGGCTTCAGATTCACCAGATTATGGTATATTTGACATACCCTCCTTTGAGGGGGAGCAGGCCATCCCCACCCCCGGAACTGAAATCCTTAATATCGCCCTTGAGGTCAATTAGATGTAGTATGCACCAGTTGATTTTCTGATCAAATTTCAGAATTATAGACCAATATTTGGTACTGGTTTGGGCTGATTTGCATCTATTTTTGACCATTTTACAACAATATTCGAGTTCAATAATTTATGTTCTGAAATGTAATGCTCCAAATGTGCTTAAAATATCCTTATTTATTTTTAAAACATGCCAGAAATTCAATAAGGGCTTCAGATTCACCAGATTATGGTATATTTGACATACCCTCCTTTGAGGGGGAGCAGGCCAGCCCCACCCCCGGAACTGAAATCCTTAATATCGCCCTTGAGGTCTTGAGACCAATGCAATTTCATTCACTGCTGTAAACTGCGTATCCTGTGAAAATTTGAGCAAGATTGAACAACTTTAAGGGGTGTTGTGGACTGATCTGCCATTTCACTATACCCTTGCCACCTGCACTCCCAATACATGTATTTTAGACTTAATATGTATTTACTGAGCAATACACTGCTTAATTCTCTCTTACTGGTACTCACTCTAGCACAACAGGTGGTTTATTGACTTATATGTGCCTTATTTTGCAAGTTCTGAGATCATCTTAACCAACCCCTCAACCACACCAATTACAGTCCTCCTGGAGCCCATATGTCACACCAATAATCACTGCTATACTGGATGTAACTCTGAAACCAATGCAATTAGATGTAGTATGCACCAGTTGATTTTCTGATCAAATTTCAGAATTATAGACCAATATTTGGTACTGGTTTGGGCTGATTTGCATCTATTTTTGACCATTTTACAACAATATTCGAGTTCAATAATTTCTCTTCTGAGATGTAATGCTCCAAATGTGCTTAATATATCCTTATTTATTTTTAAAACATGCCAGAACTTCAATAAGGGCTTCAGATTCACCAGATTATGGTATATTTGACATACCCTCCTTTGAGGGGGAGCAAGGTCCTCAGTGGCCTAGTGGTTAGCAAGTTTGGCATCTAATCATAGGCTGTCACCTCTGTGGGTTCGAGTCCCACAAGTGGCAATTCTGAGGACCTGTCCTAATATGACCCTGGCTGTTGAACAGGACGTAAAACCCCAACTTTGACCTTTGACCTTTGAGGGGGAGCAGGCCAGCCCCACCCCCGGAACTGAAATCCTTAATATCACCCTTGAGGTCTTGAGACCAATGCAATTTCATTCACTGCTGTAAACTGCGTATCCTGTGAAAATTTGAGCAAGATTGAACAACTTTAAGGGGTGTTGTGGACTGATCTGCCATTTCACTATACCCTCGCCACCTGCACTCCCAATACATGTATTTTAGACTTAATATGTATTTACTGAGCAATACACTGCTTAATTCTCTCTTACTGGTACTCACTTTAGCACAACAGGTGGTTTATTGACTTATATGTGCCTTATTTTGCAAGTTCTGAGATCATCTTAACCAACCCCTCAACCACACCAATTACAGTCCTCCTGGAGCCCATATGTCACACCAATAATCATTGCTATACTGGATGTAACTCTGAAACCAATGCAATTAGATGTAGTATGCACCAGTTGATTTTCTGATCAAATTTCAGAATTATAGACCAATATTTGGTACTGGTTTGGGCTGATTTGCATCTATTTTTGACCATTTTACAACAATATTCGAGTTCAACAATTTATGTTCTGAAATGTAATGCTCCAAATGTGCTTAAAATATCCTTATTTATTTTTAAAACATGCCAGAAGTTCAATAAGGGCTTCAGATTCACCAGATTATGGTATATTTGACATACCCTCCTTTGAGGGGGAGCAGGCCAGCCCCACCCCCGGAACTGAAATCCTTAATATCGCCCTTGAGGTCTTGAGACCAATGCAATTTCATTCACTGCTGTAAACTGCGTATCCTGTGAAAATTTGAGCAAGATTGAACAACTTTAAGGGGTGTTTTGGACTGATCTGCCATTTCACTATACCCTTGCCACCTGCACTCCCAATACATGTATTTTAGACTTAATATGTATTTACTGAGCAATACACTGCTTAATTCTCTCTTACTGGTACTCACTCTAGCACAACAGGTGGTTTATTGACTTATATGTGCCTTATTTTGCAAGTTCTGAGATCATCTTAACCAACCCCTCAACCACACCAATTACAGTCCTCCTGGAGCCCATATGTCACACCAGTAATCACTGCTATACTGGATGTAACTCTGAAACCAATGCAATTAGATGTAGTATGCACCAGTTGATTTTCTGATCAAATTTCAGAATTATAGACCAATATTTGGTACTGGTTTGGGCTGATTTGCATCTATTTTTGACCATTTTACAACAATATTCGAGTTCAATAATTTCTGTTCTGAGATGTAATGCTCCAAATGTGCTTAATATATCCTTATTTATTTTTAAAACATGCCAGAAATTCAATAAGGGCTTCAGATTCACCAGATTATGGTATATTTGACATACCCTCCTTTGAGGGGGAGCAAGGTCCTCAGTGGCCTAGTGGTTAGCAAGTTTGGCATCTAATCATAGGCTGTCACCTCTGTGAGTTCGAGTCCCACAAGTGGCAATTCTGAGGACCTGTCCTAATATGACCCTGGCTGTTGAACAGGACGTAAAACCCCAACTTTGACCTTTGACCTTTGAGGGGGAGCAGGCCAGCCCCACCCCCGGAACTGAAATCCTTAATATCGCCCTTGAGGTCTTGAGACCAATGCAATTTCATTCACTGCTGTAAACTGCGTATCCTGTGAAAATTTGAGCAAGATTGAACAACTTTAAGGGGTGTTGTGGACTGATCTGCCATTTCACTATACCCTCGCCACCTGCACTCCCAATACATGTATTTTGGACTTAATATGTATTTACTGAGCAATACACTGCTTAATTCTCTCTTACTGGTACTCACTCTAGCACAACAGGTGGTTTATTGACTTATATGTGCCTTATTTTGCAAGTTCTGAGATCATCTTAACCAACCCCTCAACCACACCAATTACAGTCCTCCTGGAGCCCATATGTCACACCAATAATCACTGCTATACTGGATGTAACTCTGAAACCAATGCAATTAGATGTAGTATGCACCAGTTGATTTTCTGATCAAATTTCAGAATTATAGACCAATATTTGGTACTGGTTTGGGCTGATTTGCATCTATTTTTGACCATTTTACAACAATATTCGAGTTCAATAATTTCTGTTCTGAGATGTAATGCTCCAAATGTGCTTAATATATCCTTATTTATTTTTAAAACATGCCAGAAATTCAATAAGGGCTTCAGATTCACCAGATTATGGTATATTTGACATACCCTCCTTTGAGGGGGAGCAGGCCAGCCCCACCCCCGGAACTGAAATCCTTAATATCGCCCTTGAGGTCAATTAGATGTAGTATGCACCAGTTGATTTTCTGATCAAATTTCAGAATTATAGACCAATATTTGGTACTGGTTTGGGCTGATTTGCATCTATTTTTGACCATTTTACAACAATATTCGAGTTCAATAATTTATGTTCTGAAATGTAATGCTCCAAATGTGCTTAAAATATCCTTATTTATTTTTAAAACATGCCAGAAATTCAATAAGGGCTTCAGATTCACCAGATTATGGTATATTTGACATACCCTCCTTTGAGGGGGAGCAGGCCAGCCCCACCCCCGGAACTGAAATCCTTAATATCGCCCTTGAGGTCTTGAGACCAATGCAATTTCATTCACTGCTGTAAACTGCGTATCCTGTGAAAATTTGAGCAAGATTGAACAACTTTAAGGGGTGTTGTGGACTGATCTGCCATTTCACTATACCCTTGCCACCTGCACTCCCAATACATGTATTTTAGACTTAATATGTATTTACTGAGCAATACACTGCTTAATTCTCTCTTACTGGTACTCACTCTAGCACAACAGGTGGTTTATTGACTTATATGTGCCTTATTTTGCAAGTTCTGAGATCATCTTAACCAACCCCTCAACCACACCAATTACAGTCCTCCTGGAGCCCATATGTCACACCAGTAATCACTGCTATACTGGATGTAACTCTGAAACCAATGCAATTAGATGTAGTATGCACCAGTTGATTTTCTGATCAAATTTCAGAATTATAGACCAATATTTGGTACTGGTTTGGGCTGATTTGCATCTATTTTTGACCATTTTACAACAATATTCGAGTTCAATAATTTCTGTTCTGAGATGTAATGCTCCAAATGTGCTTAATATATCCTTATTTATTTTTAAAACATGCCAGAAATTCAATAAGGGCTTCAGATTCACCAGATTATGGTATATTTGACATACCCTCCTTTGAGGGGGAGCAAGGTCCTCAGTGGCCTAGTGGTTAGCAAGTTTGGCATCTAATCATAGGCTGTCACCTCTGTGAGTTCGAGTCCCACAAGTGGCAATTCTGAGGACCTGTCCTAATATGACCCTGGCTGTTGAACAGGACGTAAAACCCCAACTTTGACCTTTGACCTTTGAGGGGGAGCAGGCCAGCCCCACCCCCGGAACTGAAATCCTTAATATCGCCCTTGAGGTCTTGAGACCAATGCAATTTCATTCACTGCTGTAAACTGCGTATCCTGTGAAAATTTGAGCAAGATTGAACAACTTTAAGGGGTGTTGTGGACTGATCTGCCATTTCACTATACCCTCGCCACCTGCACTCCCAATACATGTATTTTGGACTTAATATGTATTTACTGAGCAATACACTGCTTAATTCTCTCTTACTGGTACTCACTCTAGCACAACAGGTGGTTTATTGACTTATATGTGCCTTATTTTGCAAGTTCTGAGATCATCTTAACCAACCCCTCAACCACACCAATTACAGTCCTCCTGGAGCCCATATGTCACACCAATAATCACTGCTATACTGGATGTAACTCTGAAACCAATGCAATTAGATGTAGTATGCACCAGTTGATTTTCTGATCAAATTTCAGAATTATAGACCAATATTTGGTACTGGTTTGGGCTGATTTGCATCTATTTTTGACCATTTTACAACAATATTCGAGTTCAATAATTTCTGTTCTGAGATGTAATGCTCCAAATGTGCTTAATATATCCTTATTTATTTTTAAAACATGCCAGAAATTCAATAAGGGCTTCAGATTCACCAGATTATGGTATATTTGACATACCCTCCTTTGAGGGGGAGCAGGCCAGCCCCACCCCCGGAACTGAAATCCTTAATATCGCCCTTGAGGTCAATTAGATGTAGTATGCACCAGTTGATTTTCTGATCAAATTTCAGAATTATAGACCAATATTTGGTACTGGTTTGGGCTGATTTGCATCTATTTTTGACCATTTTACAACAATATTCGAGTTCAATAATTTATGTTCTGAAATGTAATGCTCCAAATGTGCTTAAAATATCCTTATTTATTTTTAAAACATGCCAGAAATTCAATAAGGGCTTCAGATTCACCAGATTATGGTATATTTGACATACCCTCCTTTGAGGGGGAGCAGGCCAGCCCCACCCCCGGAACTGAAATCCTTAATATCGCCCTTGAGGTCTTGAGACCAATGCAATTTCATTCACTGCTGTAAACTGCGTATCCTGTGAAAATTTGAGCAAGATTGAACAACTTTAAGGGGTGTTGTGGACTGATCTGCCATTTCACTATACCCTTGCCACCTGCACTCCCAATACATGTATTTTAGACTTAATATGTATTTACTGAGCAATACACTGCTTAATTCTCTCTTACTGGTACTCACTCTAGCACAACAGGTGGTTTATTGACTTATATGTGCCTTATTTTGCAAGTTCTGAGATCATCTTAACCAACCCCTCAACCACACCAATTACAGTCCTCCTGGAGCCCATATGTCACACCAATAATCACTGCTATACTGGATGTAACTCTGAAACCAATGCAATTAGATGTAGTATGCACCAGTTGATTTTCTGATCAAATTTCAGAATTATAGACCAATATTTGGTACTGGTTTGGGCTGATTTGCATCTATTTTTGACCATTTTACAACAATATTCGAGTTCAATAATTTCTCTTCTGAGATGTAATGCTCCAAATGTGCTTAATATATCCTTATTTATTTTTAAAACATGCCAGAACTTCAATAAGGGCTTCAGATTCACCAGATTATGGTATATTTGACATACCCTCCTTTGAGGGGGAGCAAGGTCCTCAGTGGCCTAGTGGTTAGCAAGTTTGGCATCTAATCATAGGCTGTCACCTCTGTGGGTTCGAGTCCCACAAGTGGCAATTCTGAGGACCTGTCCTAATATGACCCTGGCTGTTGAACAGGACGTAAAACCCCAACTTTGACCTTTGACCTTTGAGGGGGAGCAGGCCAGCCCCACCCCCGGAACTGAAATCCTTAATATCACCCTTGAGGTCTTGAGACCAATGCAATTTCATTCACTGCTGTAAACTGCGTATCCTGTGAAAATTTGAGCAAGATTGAACAACTTTAAGGGGTGTTGTGGACTGATCTGCCATTTCACTATACCCTCGCCACCTGCACTCCCAATACATGTATTTTAGACTTAATATGTATTTACTGAGCAATACACTGCTTAATTCTCTCTTACTGGTACTCACTCTAGCACAACAGGTGGTTTATTGACTTATATGTGCCTTATTTTGCAAGTTCTGAGATCATCTTAACCAACCCCTCAACCACACCAATTACAGTCCTCCTGGAGCCCATATGTCACACCAATATTCACTGCTATACTGGATGTAACTCTGAAACCAATGCAATTAGATGTAGTATGCACCAGTTGATTTTCTGATCAAATTTCAGAATTATAGACCAATATTTGGTACTGGTTTGGGCTGATTTGCATCTATTTTTGACCATTTTACAACAATATTCGAGTTCAACAATTTATGTTCTGAAATGTAATGCTCCAAATGTGCTTAAAATATCCTTATTTATTTTTAAAACATGCCAGAAGTTCAATAAGGGCTTCAGATTCACCAGATTATGGTATATTTGACATACCCTCCTTTGAGGGGGAGCAGGCCAGCCCCACCCCCGGAACTGAAATCCTTAATATCGCCCTTGAGGTCTTGAGACCAATGCAATTTCATTCACTGCTGTAAACTGCGTATCCTGTGAAAATTTGAGCAAGATTGAACAACTTTAAGGGGTGTTGTGGACTGATCTGCCATTTCACTATACCCTTGCCACCTGCACTCCCAATACATGTATTTTAGACTTAATATGTATTTACTGAGCAATACACTGCTTAATTCTCTCTTACTGGTACTCACTCTAGCACAACAGGTGGTTTATTGACTTATATGTGCCTTATTTTGCAAGTTCTGAGATCATC
The DNA here is from genome assembly GCA_964017235.1 of Sabellastarte sp. h YS-2021. Lineage (NCBI taxonomy): Eukaryota > Metazoa > Annelida > Polychaeta > Sabellida > Sabellidae > Sabellastarte > Sabellastarte sp. h YS-2021. The sequence goes on along the minus strand of OZ024930.1, from coordinate 120,780,832 downwards.
TTAACCAACCCCTCAACCACACCAATTACAGTCCTCCTGGAGCCCATATGTCACACCAGTAATCACTGCTATACTGGATGTAACTCTGAAACCAATGCAATTAGATGTAGTATGCACCAGTTGATTTTCTGATCAAATTTCAGAATTATAGACCAATATTTGGTACTGGTTTGGGCTGATTTGCATCTATTTTTGACCATTTTACAACAATATTCGAGTTCAATAATTTCTGTTCTGAGATGTAATGCTCCAAATGTGCTTAATATATCCTTATTTATTTTTAAAACATGCCAGAAATTCAATAAGGGCTTCAGATTCACCAGATTATGGTATATTTGACATACCCTCCTTTGAGGGGGAGCAAGGTCCTCAGTGGCCTAGTGGTTAGCAAGTTTGGCATCTAATCATAGGCTGTCACCTCTGTGAGTTCGAGTCCCACAAGTGGCAATTCTGAGGACCTGTCCTAATATGACCCTGGCTGTTGAACAGGACGTAAAACCCCAACTTTGACCTTTGACCTTTGAGGGGGAGCAGGCCAGCCCCACCCCCGGAACTGAAATCCTTAATATCGCCCTTGAGGTCTTGAGACCAATGCAATTTCATTCACTGCTGTAAACTGCGTATCCTGTGAAAATTTGAGCAAGATTGAACAACTTTAAGGGGTGTTGTGGACTGATCTGCCATTTCACTATACCCTCGCCACCTGCACTCCCAATACATGTATTTTGGACTTAATATGTATTTACTGAGCAATACACTGCTTAATTCTCTCTTACTGGTACTCACTCTAGCACAACAGGTGGTTTATTGACTTATATGTGCCTTATTTTGCAAGTTCTGAGATCATCTTAACCAACCCCTCAACCACACCAATTACAGTCCTCCTGGAGCCCATATGTCACACCAATAATCACTGCTATACTGGATGTAACTCTGAAACCAATGCAATTAGATGTAGTATGCACCAGTTGATTTTCTGATCAAATTTCAGAATTATAGACCAATATTTGGTACTGGTTTGGGCTGATTTGCATCTATTTTTGACCATTTTACAACAATATTCGAGTTCAATAATTTCTGTTCTGAGATGTAATGCTCCAAATGTGCTTAATATATCCTTATTTATTTTTAAAACATGCCAGAAATTCAATAAGGGCTTCAGATTCACCAGATTATGGTATATTTGACATACCCTCCTTTGAGGGGGAGCAGGCCAGCCCCACCCCCGGAACTGAAATCCTTAATATCGCCCTTGAGGTCAATTAGATGTAGTATGCACCAGTTGATTTTCTGATCAAATTTCAGAATTATAGACCAATATTTGGTACTGGTTTGGGCTGATTTGCATCTATTTTTGACCATTTTACAACAATATTCGAGTTCAATAATTTATGTTCTGAAATGTAATGCTCCAAATGTGCTTAAAATATCCTTATTTATTTTTAAAACATGCCAGAAATTCAATAAGGGCTTCAGATTCACCAGATTATGGTATATTTGACATACCCTCCTTTGAGGGGGAGCAGGCCAGCCCCACCCCCGGAACTGAAATCCTTAATATCGCCCTTGAGGTCTTGAGACCAATGCAATTTCATTCACTGCTGTAAACTGCGTATCCTGTGAAAATTTGAGCAAGATTGAACAACTTTAAGGGGTGTTGTGGACTGATCTGCCATTTCACTATACCCTTGCCACCTGCACTCCCAATACATGTATTTAGACTTAATATGTATTTACTGAGCAATACACTGCTTAATTCTCTCTTACTGGTACTCACTCTAGCACAACAGGTGGTTTATTGACTTATATGTGCCTTATTTTGCAAGTTCTGAGATCATCTTAACCAACCCCTCAACCACACCAATTACAGTCCTCCTGGAGCCCATATGTCACACCAATAATCACTGCTATACTGGATGTAACTCTGAAACCAATGCAATTAGATGTAGTATGCACCAGTTGATTTTCTGATCAAATTTCAGAATTATAGACCAATATTTGGTACTGGTTTGGGCTGATTTGCATCTATTTTTGACCATTTTACAACAATATTCGAGTTCAATAATTTCTGTTCTGAGATGTAATGCTCCAAATGTGCTTAATATATCCTTATTTATTTTTAAAACATGCCAGAAATTCAATAAGGGCTTCAGATTCACCAGATTATGGTATATTTGACATACCCTCCTTTGAGGGGGAGCAAGGTCCTCAGTGGCCTAGTGGTTAGCAAGTTTGGCATCTAATCATAGGCTGTCACCTCTGTGAGTTCGAGTCCCACAAGTGGCAATTCTGAGGACCTGTCCTAATATGACCCTGGCTGTTGAACAGGACGTAAAACCCCAACTTTGACCTTTGACCTTTGAGGGGGAGCAGGCCAGCCCCACCCCCGGAACTGAAATCCTTAATATCGCCCTTGAGGTCTTGAGACCAATGCAATTTCATTCACTGCTGTAAACTGCGTATCCTGTGAAAATTTGAGCAAGATTGAACAACTTTAAGGGGTGTTGTGGACTGATCTGCCATTTCACTATACCCTCGCCACCTGCACTCCCAATACATGTATTTTGGACTTAATATGTATTTACTGAGCAATACACTGCTTAATTCTCTCTTACTGGTACTCACTCTAGCACAACAGGTGGTTTATTGACTTATATGTGCCTTATTTTGCAAGTTCTGAGATCATCTTAACCAACCCCTCAACCACACCAATTACAGTCCTCCTGGAGCCCATATGTCACACCAATAATCACTGCTATACTGGATGTAACTCTGAAACCAATGCAATTAGATGTAGTATGCACCAGTTGATTTTCTGATCAAATTTCAGAATTATAGACCAATATTTGGTACTGGTTTGGGCTGATTTGCATCTATTTTTGACCATTTTACAACAATATTCGAGTTCAATAATTTCTGTTCTGAGATGTAATGCTCCAAATGTGCTTAATATATCCTTATTTATTTTTAAAACATGCCAGAAATTCAATAAGGGCTTCAGATTCACCAGATTATGGTATATTTGACATACCCTCCTTTGAGGGGGAGCAGGCCAGCCCCACCCCCGGAACTGAAATCCTTAATATCGCCCTTGAGGTCAATTAGATGTAGTATGCACCAGTTGATTTTCTGATCAAATTTCAGAATTATAGACCAATATTTGGTACTGGTTTGGGCTGATTTGCATCTATTTTTGACCATTTTACAACAATATTCGAGTTCAATAATTTATGTTCTGAAATGTAATGCTCCAAATGTGCTTAAAATATCCTTATTTATTTTTAAAACATGCCAGAAATTCAATAAGGGCTTCAGATTCACCAGATTATGGTATATTTGACATACCCTCCTTTGAGGGGGAGCAGGCCAGCCCCACCCCCGGAACTGAAATCCTTAATATCGCCCTTGAGGTCTTGAGACCAATGCAATTTCATTCACTGCTGTAAACTGCGTATCCTGTGAAAATTTGAGCAAGATTGAACAACTTTAAGGGGTGTTGTGGACTGATCTGCCATTTCACTATACCCTTGCCACCTGCACTCCCAATACATGTATTTTAGACTTAATATGTATTTACTGAGCAATACACTGCTTAATTCTCTCTTACTGGTACTCACTCTAGCACAACAGGTGGTTTATTGACTTATATGTGCCTTATTTTGCAAGTTCTGAGATCATCTTAACCAACCCCTCAACCACACCAATTACAGTCCTCCTGGAGCCCATATGTCACACCAATAATCACTGCTATACTGGATGTAACTCTGAAACCAATGCAATTAGATGTAGTATGCACCAGTTGATTTTCTGATCAAATTTCAGAATTATAGACCAATATTTGGTACTGGTTTGGGCTGATTTGCATCTATTTTTGACCATTTTACAACAATATTCGAGTTCAATAATTTCTCTTCTGAGATGTAATGCTCCAAATGTGCTTAATATATCCTTATTTATTTTTAAAACATGCCAGAACTTCAATAAGGGCTTCAGATTCACCAGATTATGGTATATTTGACATACCCTCCTTTGAGGGGGAGCAAGGTCCTCAGTGGCCTAGTGGTTAGCAAGTTTGGCATCTAATCATAGGCTGTCACCTCTGTGGGTTCGAGTCCCACAAGTGGCAATTCTGAGGACCTGTCCTAATATGACCCTGGCTGTTGAACAGGACGTAAAACCCCAACTTTGACCTTTGACCTTTGAGGGGGAGCAGGCCAGCCCCACCCCCGGAACTGAAATCCTTAATATCACCCTTGAGGTCTTGAGACCAATGCAATTTCATTCACTGCTGTAAACTGCGTATCCTGTGAAAATTTGAGCAAGATTGAACAACTTTAAGGGGTGTTGTGGACTGATCTGCCATTTCACTATACCCTCGCCACCTGCACTCCCAATACATGTATTTTAGACTTAATATGTATTTACTGAGCAATACACTGCTTAATTCTCTCTTACTGGTACTCACTCTAGCACAACAGGTGGTTTATTGACTTATATGTGCCTTATTTTGCAAGTTCTGAGATCATCTTAACCAACCCCTCAACCACACCAATTACAGTCCTCCTGGAGCCCATATGTCACACCAATAATCACTGCTATACTGGATGTAACTCTGAAACCAATGCAATTAGATGTAGTATGCACCAGTTGATTTTCTGATCAAATTTCAGAATTATAGACCAATATTTGGTACTGGTTTGGGCTGATTTGCATCTATTTTTGACCATTTTACAACAATATTCGAGTTCAATAATTTCTGTTCTGAGATGTAATGCTCCAAATGTGCTTAATATATCCTTATTTATTTTTAAAACATGCCAGAAATTCAATAAGGGCTTCAGATTCACCAGATTATGGTATATTTGACATACCCTCCTTTGAGGGGGAGCAAGGTCCTCAGTGGCCTAGTGGTTAGCAAGTTTGGCATCTAATCATAGGCTGTCACCTCTGTGGGTTCGAGTCCCACAAGTGGCAATTCTGAGGACCTGTCCTAATATGACCCTGGCTGTTGAACAGGACGTAAAACCCCAAATTTGACCTTTGACCTTTGAGGGGGAGCAGGCCAGCCCCACCCCCGGAACTGAAATCCTTAATATCCCCCTTGAGGTCTTGAGACCAATGCAATTTCATTCATTGCTGTAAACTGCGTATCCTGTGAAAATTTGAGCAAGATTGAACAACTTTAAGGGGTGTTGTGGACTGATCTGCCATTTCACTATACCCTTGCCACCTGCACTCCCAATACATGTATTTTAGACTTAATATGTATTTACTGAGCAATACACTGCTTAATTCTCTCTTACTGGTACTCACTCTAGCACAACAGGTGGTTTATTGACTTATATGTGCCTTATTTTGCAAGTTCTGAGATCATCTTAACCAACCCCTCAACCACACCAATTACAGTCCTCCTGGAGCCCATATGTCACACCAATAATCACTGCTATACTGGATGTAACTCTGAAACCAATGCAATTAGATGTAGTATGCACCAGTTGATTTTCTGATCAAATTTCAGAATTATAGACCAATATTTGGTACTGGTTTGGGCTGATTTGCATCTATTTTTGACCATTTTACAACAATATTCGAGTTCAATAATTTCTGTTCTGAGATGTAATGCTCCAAATGTGCTTAATATATCCTTATTTATTTTTAAAACATGCCAGAAATTCAATAAGGGCTTCAGATTCACCAGATTATGGCATATTTGACATACCCTCCTTTGAGGGGGAGCAAGGTCCTCAGTGGCCTAGTGGTTAGCAAGTTTGGCATCTAATCATAGGCTGTCACCTCTGTGAGTTCGAGTCCCACAAGTGGCAATTCTGAGGACCTGTCCTAATATGACCCTGGCTGTTGAACAGGACGTAAAACCCCAACTTTGACCTTTGACCTTTGAGGGGGAGCAGGCCAGCCCCACCCCCGGAACTGAAATCCTTAATATCGCCCTTGAGGTCTTGAGACCAATGCAATTTCATTCACTGCTGTAAACTGCGTATCCTGTGAAAATTTGAGCAAGATTGAACAACTTTAAGGGGTGTTGTGGACTGATCTGCCATTTCACTATACCCTTGCCACCTGCACTCCCAATACATGTATTTTGGACTTAATATGTATTTACTGAGCAATACACTGCTTAATTCTCTCTTACTGATACTCACTCTAGCACAACAGGTGGTTTATTGACTTATATGTGCCTTATTTTGCAAGTTCTGAGATCATCTTAACCAACCCCTCAACCACACCAATTACAGTCCTCCTGGAGCCCATATGTCACACCAATAATCACTGCTATACTGGATGTAACTCTGAAACCAATGCCATTAGATGTAGTATGCACCAGTTGATTTTCTGATCAAATTTCAGAATTATAGACCAATATTTGGTACTGGTTTGGGCTGATTTGCATCTATTTTTGACCATTTTACAACAATATTCGAGTTCAATAATTTCTGTTCTGAGATGTAATGCTCCAAATGTGCTTAAAATATCCTTATTTATTTTTAAAACATGCCAGAACTTCAATAAGGGCTTCAGATTCACCAGATTATGGTATATTTGACATACCCTCCTTTGAGGGGGAGCAAGGTCCTCAGTGGCATAGTGGTTAGCAAGTTTGGCATCTAATCATAGGCTGTCACCTCTGTGGGTTCGAGTCCCACAAGTGGCAATTCTGAGGACCTGTCCTAATATGACCCTGGCTGTTGAACAGGACGTAAAACCCCAACTTTGACCTTTGACCTTTGAGGGGGAGCAGGTCAGCCCCACCCCCGGAACTGAAATCCTTAATATCGCCCTTGAGGTCTTGAGACCAATGCAATTTCATTCACTGCTGTAAACTGCGTATCCTGTGAAAATTTGAGCAAGATTGAACAACTTTAAGGGGTGTTGTGGACTGATCTGCCATTTCACTATACCCTTGCCACCTGCACTCCCAATACATGTATTTTAGACTTAATATGTATTTACTGAGCAATACACTGCTTAATTCTCTCTTACTGATACTCACTCTAGCACAACAGGTGGTTTATTGACTTATATGTGCCTTATTTTGCAAGTTCTGAGATCATCTTAACCAACCCCTCAACCACACCAATTACAGTCCTCCTGGAGCCCATATGTCACACCAATAATCACTGCTATACTGGATGTAACTCTGAAACCAATGCCATTAGATGTAGTATGCACCAGTTGATTTTCTGATCAAATTTCAGAATTATAGACCAATATTTGGTACTGGTTTGGGCTGATTTGCATCTATTTTTGACCATTTTACAACAATATTCGAGTTCAATAATTTCTGTTCTGAGATGTAATGCTCCAAATGTGCTTAAAATATCCTTATTTATTTTTAAAACATGCCAGAAATTCAATAAGGGCTTCAGATTCACCAGATTATGGTATATTTGACATACCCTCCTTTGAGGGGGAGCAGGCCAGCCCCACCCCCGGAACTGAAATCCTTAATATCGCCCTTGAGGTCTTGAGACCAATGCAATTTCATTCACTGCTGTAAACTGCGTATCCTGTGAAAATTTGAGCAAGATTGAACAACTTTAAGGGGTGTTGTGGACTGATCTGCCATTTCACTATACCCTTGCCACCTGCACTCCCAATACATGTATTTTGGACTTAATATGTATTTACTGAGCAATACACTGCTTAATTCTCTCTTACTGGTACTCACTCTAGCACAACAGGTGGTTTATTGACTTATATGTGCCTTATTTTGCAAGTTCTGAGATCATCTTAACCAACCCCTCAACCACACCAATTACAGTCCTCCTGGAGCCCATATGTCACACCAATAATCACTGCTATACTGGATGTAACTCTGAAACCAATGCAATTAGATGTAGTATGCACCAGTTGATTTTCTGATCAAATTTCAGAATTATAGACCAATATTTGGTACTGGTTTGGGCTGATTTGCATCTATTTTTGACCATTTTACAACAATATTCGAGTTCAATAATTTCTGTTCTGAGATGTAATGCTCCAAATGTGCTTAATATATCCTTATTTATTTTTAAAACATGCCAGAAATTCAATAAGGGCTTCAGATTCACCAGATTATGGTATATTTGACATACCCTCCTTTGAGGGGGAGCAAGGTCCCCAGTGGCCTAGTGGTTAGCAAGTTTGGCATCTAATCATAGGCTGTCACCTCTGTGGATTCGAGTCCCACAAGTGGCAATTCTGAGGACCTGTCCTAATATGACCCTGGCTGTTGAACAGGACGTAAAACCCCAACTTTGACCTTTGACCTTTGAGGGGGAGCAGGCCAGCCCCACCCCCGGAACTGAAATCCTTAATATCGCCCTTGAGGTCTTGAGACCAATGCAATTTCATTCACTGCTGTAAACTGCGTATCCTGTGAAAATTTGAGCAAGATTGAACAACTTTAAGGGGTGTTGTGGACTGATCTGCCATTTCACTATACCCTTGCCACCTGCACTCCCAATACATGTATTTTAGACTTAATATGTATTTACTGGGCAATACACTGCTTAATTCTCTCTTACTGGCACTCACTCTAGCACAACAGGTGGTTTATTGACTTATATGTGCCTTATTTTGCAAGTTCTGAGATCATCTTAACCAACCCCTCAACCACACCAATTACAGTCCTCCTGGAGCCCATATGTCACACCAATAATCACTGCTATACTGGATGTAACTCTGAAACCAATGCCATTAGATGTAGTATGCACCAGTTGATTTTCTGATCAAATTTCAGAATTATAGACCAATATTTGGTACTGGTTTGGGCTGATTTGCATCTATTTTTGACCATTTTACAACAATATTCGAGTTCAATAATTTCTGTTCTGAGATGTAATGCTCCAAATGTGCTTAAAATATCCTTATTTATTTTTAAAACATGCCAGAAATTCAATAAGGGCTTCAGATTCACCAGATTATGGTATATTTGACATACCCTCCTTTGAGGGGGAGCAGGCCAGCCCCACCCCCGGAACTGAAATCCTTAATATCGCCCTTGAGGTCTTGAGACCAATGCAATTTCATTCACTGCTGTAAACTGCGTATCCTGTGAAAATTTGAGCAAGATTGAACAACTTTAAGGGGTGTTGTGGACTGATCTGCCATTTCACTATACCCTTGCCACCTGCACTCCCAATACATGTATTTTGGACTTAATATGTATTTACTGAGCAATACACTGCTTAATTCTCTCTTACTGGTACTCACTCTAGCACAACAGGTGGTTTATTGACTTATATGTGCCTTATTTTGCAAGTTCTGAGATCATCTTAACCAACCCCTCAACCACACCAATTACAGTCCTCCTGGAGCCCATATGTCACACCAATAATCACTGCTATACTGGATGTAACTCTGAAACCAATGCAATTAGATGTAGTATGCACCAGTTGATTTTCTGATCAAATTTCAGAATTATAGACCAATATTTGGTACTGGTTTGGGCTGATTTGCATCTATTTTTGACCATTTTACAACAATATTCGAGTTCAATAATTTCTGTTCTGAGATGTAATGCTCCAAATGTGCTTAATATATCCTTATTTATTTTTAAAACATGCCAGAAATTCAATAAGGGCTTCAGATTCACCAGATTATGGTATATTTGACATACCCTCCTTTGAGGGGGAGCAAGGTCCCCAGTGGCCTAGTGGTTAGCAAGTTTGGCATCTAATCATAGGCTGTCACCTCTGTGGATTCGAGTCCCACAAGTGGCAATTCTGAGGACCTGTCCTAATATGACCCTGGCTGTTGAACAGGACGTAAAACCCCAACTTTGACCTTTGACCTTTGAGGGGGAGCAGGCCAGCCCCACCCCCGGAACTGAAATCCTTAATATCGCCCTTGAGGTCTTGAGACCAATGCAATTTCATTCACTGCTGTAAACTGCGTATCCTGTGAAAATTTGAGCAAGATTGAACAACTTTAAGGGGTGTTGTGGACTGATCTGCCATTTCACTATACCCTTGCCACCTGCACTCCCAATACATGTATTTTAGACTTAATATGTATTTACTGGGCAATACACTGCTTAATTCTCTCTTACTGGCACTCACTCTAGCACAACAGGTGGTTTATTGACTTATATGTGCCTTATTTTGCAAGTTCTGAGATCATCTTAACCAACCCCTCAACCACACCAATTACAGTCCTCCTGGAGCCCATATGTCACACCAATAATCACTGCTATACTGGATGTAACTCTGAAACCAATGCAATTAGATGTAGTATGCACCAGTTGATTTTCTGATCAAATTTCAGAATTATAGACCAATATTTGGTACTGGTTTGGGCTGATTTGCATCTATTTTTGACCATTTTACAACAATATTCGAGTTCAATAATTTCTGTTCTGAGATGTAATGCTCCAAATGTGCTTAAAATATCCTTATTTATTTTTAAAACATGCCAGAAATTCAATAAGGGCTTCAGATTCACCAGATTATGGTATATTTGACATACCCTCCTTTGAGGGGGAGCAGGCCAGCCCCACCCCCGGAACTGAAATCCTTAATATCGCCCTTGAGGTCTTGAGACCAATGCAATTTCATTCACTGCTGTAAACTGCGTATCCTGTGAAAATTTGAGCAAGATTGAACAACTTTAAGGGGTGTTGTGGACTGATCTGCCATTTCACTATACCCTCGCCACCTGCACTCCCAATACATGTATTTTGGACTTAATATGTATTTACTGAGCAATACACTGCTTAATTCTCTCTTACTGGTACTCACTCTAGCACAACAGGTGGTTTATTGACTTATATGTGCCTTATTTTGCAAGTTCTGAGATCATCTTAACCAACCCCTCAACCACACCAATTACAGTCCTCCTGGAGCCCATATGTCACACCAATAATCACTGCTATACTGGATGTAACTCTGAAACCAATGCAATTAGATGTAGTATGCACCAGTTGATTTTCTGATCAAATTTCAGAATTATAGACCAATATTTGGTACTGGTTTGGGCTGATTTGCATCTATTTTTGACCATTTTACAACAATATTCGAGTTCAATAATTTCTGTTCTGAGATGTAATGCTCCAAATGTGCTTAATATATCCTTATTTATTTTTAAAACATGCCAGAAATTCAATAAGGGCTTCAGATTCACCAGATTATGGTATATTTGACATACCCTCCTTTGAGCGGGAGCAAGGTCCCCAGTGGCCTAGTGGTTAGCAAGTTTGGCATCTAATCATAGGCTGTCACCTCTGTGGGTTCGAGTCCCACAAGTGGCAATTCTGAGGACCTGTCCTAATATGACCCTGGCTGTTGAACAGGACGTAAAACCCCAACTTTGACCTTTGACCTTTGAGGGGGAGCAGGCCAGCCCCACCCCCGGAACTGAAATCCTTAATATCGCCCTTGAGGTCTTGAGACCAATGCAATTTCATTCACTGCTGTAAACTGCGTATCCTGTGAAAATTTGAGCAAGATTGAACAACTTTAAGGGGTGTTGTGGACTGATCTGCCATTTCACTATACCCTTGCCACCTGCACTCCCAATACATGTATTTTAGACTTAATATGTATTTACTGAGCAATACACTGCTTAATTCTCTCTTACTGGCACTCACTCTAGCACAACAGGTGGTTTATTGACTTATATGTGCCTTATTTTGCAAGTTCTGAGATCATCTTAACCAACCCCTCAACCACACCAATTACAGTCCTCCTGGAGCCCATATGTCACACCAATAATCACTGCTATACTGGATGTAACTCTGAAACCAATGCAATTAGATGTAGTATGCACCAGTTGATTTTCTGATCAAATTTCAGAATTATAGACCAATATTTGGTACTGGTTTGGGCTGATTTGCATCTATTTTTGACCATTTTACAACAATATTCGAGTTCAATAATTTCTGTTCTGAGATGTAATGCTCCAAATGTGCTTAAAATATCCTTATTTATTTTTAAAACATGCCAGAAATTCAATAAGGGCTTCAGATTCACCAGATTATGGTATATTTGACATACCCTCCTTTGAGGGGGAGCAGGCCAGCCCCACCCCCGGAACTGAAATCCTTAATATCGCCCTTGAGGTCTTGAGACCAATGCAATTTCATTTACTGCTGTAAACTGCGTATCCTGTGAAAATTTGAGCAAGATTGAACAACTTTAAGGGGTGTTGTGGACTGATCTGCCATTTCACTATACCCTCGCCACCTGCACTCCCAATACATGTATTTTAGACTTAATATGTATTTACTGAGCAATACACTGCTTAATTCTCTCTTACTGGTACTCACTCTAGCACAACAGGTGGTTTATTGACTTATATGTGCCTTATTTTGCAAGTTCTGAGATCATCTTAACCAACCCCTCAACCACACCAATTACAGTCCTCCTGGAGCCCATATGTCACACCAATAATCACTGCTATACTGGATGTAACTCTGAAACCAATGCAATTAGATGTAGTATGCACCAGTTGATTTTCTGATCAAATTTCAGAATTATAGACCAATATTTGGTACTGGTTTGGGCTGATTTGCATCTATTTTTGACCATTTTACAACAATATTCGAGTTCAATAATTTCTGTTCTGAGATGTAATGCTCCAAATGTGCTTAAAATATCCTTATTTATTTTTAAAACATGCCAGAAATTCAATAAGGGCTTCAGATTCACCAGATTATGGTATATTTGACATACCCTCCTTTGAGGGGGAGCAAGGTCCTCAGTGGCCTAGTGGTTAGCAAGTTTGGCATCTAATCATAGGCTGTCACCTCTGTGGGTTCGAGTCCCACAAGTGGCAATTCTGAGGACCTGTCCTAATATGACCCTGGCTGTTGAACAGGACGTAAAACCCCAACTTTGACCTTTGACCTTTGAGGGGGAGCAGGCCAGCCCCACCCCCGGAACTGAAATCCTTAATATCGCCCTTGAGGTCTTGAGACCAATGCAATTTCATTCACTGCTGTAAACTGCGTATCCTGTGAAAATTTGAGCAAGATTGAACAACTTTAAGGGGTGTTGTGGACTGATCTGCCATTTCACTATACCCTTGCCACCTGCACTCCCAATACATGTATTTTAGACTTAATATGTATTTACTGAGCAATACACTGCTTAATTCTCTCTTACTGGTACTCACTCTAGCACAACAGGTGGTTTATTGACTTATATGTGCCTTATTTTGCAAGTTCTGAGATCATCTTAACCAACCCCTCAACCACACCAATTACAGTCCTCCTGGAGCCCATATGTCACACCAATAATCACTGCTATACTGGATGTAACTCTGAAACCAATGCAATTAGATGTAGTATGCACCAGTTGATTTTCTGATCAAATTTCAGAATTATAGACCAATATTTGGTACTGGTTTGGGCTGATTTGCATCTATTTTTGACCATTTTACAACAATATTCGAGTTCAATAATTTCTGTTCTGAGATGTAATGCTCCAAATGTGCTTAAAATATCCTTATTTATTTTTAAAACATGCCAGAAATTCAATAAGGGCTTCAGATTCACCAGATTATGGTATATTTGACATACCCTCCTTTGAGGGGGAGCAGGCCAGCCCCACCCCCGGAACTGAAATCCTTAATATCGCCCTTGAGGTCTTGAGACCAATGCAATTTCATTCACTGCTGTAAACTGCGTATCCTGTGAAAATTTGAGGAAGATTGAACAACTTGAAGGGGTGTTTTGGACTGATCTGCCATTTCACTATACCCTTGCCACCTGCACTCCCAATACATGTATTTTGGACTTAATATGTATTTACTGAGCAATACACTGCTTAATTCTCTCTTACTGGTACTCACTCTAGCACAACAGGTGGTTTATTGACTTATATGTGCCTTATTTTGCAAGTTCTGAGATCATCTTAACCAACCCCTCAACCACACCAATTACAGTCCTCCTGGAGCCCATATGTCACACCAATAATCACTGCTATACTGGATGTAACTCTGAAACCAATGCAATTAGATGTAGTATGCACCAGTTGATTTTCTGATCAAATTTCAGAATTATAGACCAATATTTGGTACTGGTTTGGGCTGATTTGCATCTATTTTTGACCATTTTACAATATTCGAGTTCAATAATTTCTGTTCTGAAATGTAATGCTCCAAATGTGCTTAAAATATCCTTATTTATTTTTAAAACGTGCCAGAAATTCAATAAGGGCTTCAGATTCACCAGATTATGGTATATTTGACATACCCTCCTTTGAGGGGGAGCAGGCCAGCCCCACCCCCGGAACTGAAATCCTTAATATCGCCCTCGAGGTCTTGAGACCAATGCAATTTCATTCACTGCTGTAAACTGCGTATCCTGTGAAAATTTGAGCAAGATTGAACAACTTTAAGGGGTGTTGTGGACTGATCTGCCATTTCACTATACCCTTGCCACCTGCACTCCCAATACATGTATTTTAGACTTAATATGTATTTACTGAGCAATACACTGCTTAATTCTCTCTTACTGGTACTCACTCTAGCACAACAGGTGGTTTATTGACTTATATGTGCCTTATTTTGCAAGTTCTGAGATCATCTTAACCAACCCCTCAACCACACCAATTACAGTCCTCCTGGAGCCCATATGTCACACCAATAATCACTGCTATACTGGATGTAACTCTGAAACCAATGCAATTAGATGTAGTATGCACCAGTTGATTTTCTGATCAAATTTCAGAATTATAGACCAATATTTGGTACTGGTTTGGGCTGATTTGCATCTATTTTTGACCATTTTACAACAATATTCGAGTTCAATAATTTCTGTTCTGAGATGTAATGCTCCAAATGTGCTTAAAATATCCTTATTTATTTTTAAAACATGCCAGAAATTCAATAAGGGCTTCAGATTCACCAGATTATGGTATATTTGACATACCCTCCTTTGAGGGGGAGCAGGCCAGCCCCACCCCCGGAACTGAAATCCTTAATATCGCCCTTGAGGTCTTGAGACCAATGCAATTTCATTCACTGCTGTAAACTGCGTATCCTGTGAAAATTTGAGCAAGATTGAACAACTTTAAGGGGTGTTGTGGACTGATCTGCCATTTCACTATACCCTTGCCACCTGCACTCCCAATACATGTATTTTAGACTTAATATGTATTTACTGAGCAATACACTGCTTAATTCTCTCTTACTGGTACTCACTCTAGCACAACAGGTGGTTTATTGACTTATATGTGCCTTATTTTGCAAGTTCTGAGATCATCTTAACCAACCCCTCAACCACACCAATTACAGTCCTCCTGGAGCCCATATGTCACACCAATAATCATTGCTATACTGGATGTAACTCTGAAACCAATGCAATTAGATGTAGTATGCACCAGTTGATTTTCTGATCAAATTTCAGAATTATAGACCAATATTTGGTACTGGTTTGGGCTGATTTGCATCTATTTTTGACCATTTTACAACAATATTCGAGTTCAATAATTTCTGTTCTGAGATGTAATGCTCCAAATGTGCTTAAAATATCCTTATTTATTTTTAAAACATGCCAGAAATTCAATAAGGGCTTCAGATTCACCAGATTATGGTATATTTGACATACCCTCCTTTGAGGGGGAGCAGGCCAGCCCCACCCCCGGAACTGAAATCCTTAATATCGCCCTTGAGGTCTTGAGACCAATGCAATTTCATTCACTGCTGTAAACTGCGTATCCTGTGAAAATTTGAGCAAGATTGAACAACTTTAAGGGGTGTTGTGGACTGATCTGCCATTTCACTATACCCTTGCCACCTGCACTCCCAATACATGTATTTTGGACTTAATATGTATTTACTGAGCAATACACTGCTTAATTCTCTCTTACTGGTACTCACTCTAGCACAACAGGTGGTTTATTGACTTATATGTGCCTTATTTTGCAAGTTCTGAGATCATCTTAACCAACCCCTCAACCACACCAATTACAGTCCTCCTGGAGCCCATATGTCACACCAATAATCATTGCTATACTGGATGTAACTCTGAAACCAATGCAATTAGATGTAGTATGCACCAGTTGATTTTCTCATCAAATTTCAGAATTATAGACCAATATTTGGTACTGGTTTGGGCTGATTTGCATCTATTTTTGACCATTTTACAACAATATTCGAGTTCAATAATTTCTGTTCTGAGATGTAATGCTCCAAATGTGCTTAAAATATCCTTATTTATTTTTAAAACATGCCAGAAATTCAATAAGGGCTTCAGATTCACCAGATTATGGTATATTTGACATACCCTCCTTTGAGTGGGAGCAAGGTCCTCAGTGGCCTAGTGGTTAGCAAGTTTGGCATCTAATCATAGGCTGTCACCTCTGTGGGTTCGAGTCCCACAAGTGGCAATTCTGAGGACCTGTCCTAATATGACCCTGGCTGTTGAACAGGACGTAAAACCCCAACTTTGACCTTTGACCTTTGAGGGGGAGCAGGCCAGCCCCACCCCCGTAACTGAAATCCTTAATATCGCCCTTGAGGTCTTGAGACCAATGCAATTTCATTCACTGCTGTAAACTGCGTATCCTGTGAAAATTTGAGCAAGATTGAACAACTTTAAGGGGTGTTGTGGACTGATCTGCCATTTCACTATACCCTTGCCACCTGCACTCCCAATACATGTATTTTAGACTTAATATGTATTTACTGAGCAATACACTGCTTAATTCTCTCTTACTGGTACTCACTCTAGCACAACAGGTGGTTTATTGACTTATATGTGCCTTATTTTGCAAGTTCTGAGATCATCTTAACCAACCCCTCAACCACACCAATTACAGTCCTCCTGGAGCCCATATGTCACACCAATAATCACTGCTATACTGGATGTAACTCTGAAACCAATGCAATTAGATGTAGTATGCACCAGTTGATTTTCTGATCAAATTTCAGAATTATAGACCAATATTTGGTACTGGTTTGGGCTGATTTGCATCTATTTTTGACCATTTTACAACAATATTCGAGTTCAATAATTTCTGTTCTGAGATGTAATGCTCCAAATGTGCTTAAAATATCCTTATTTATTTTTAAAACATGCCAGAAATTCAATAAGGGCTTCAGATTCACCAGATTATGGTATATTTGACATACCCTCCTTTGAGGGGGAGCAAGGTCCTCAGTGGCCTAGTGGTTAGCAAGTTTGGCATCTAATCATAGGCTGTCACCTCTGTGGGTTCGAGTCCCACAAGTGGCAATTCTGAGGACCTGTCCTAATATGACCCTGGCTGTTGAACAGGACGTAAAACCCCAACTTTGACCTTTGACCTTTGAGGGGGAGCAGGCCAGCCCCACCCCCGGAACTGAAATCCTTAATATCGCCCTTGAGGTCTTGAGACCAATGCAATTTCATTCACTGCTGTAAACTGCGTATCCTGTGAAAATTTGAGCAAGATTGAACAACTTTAAGGGGTGTTGTGGACTGATCTGCCATTTCACTATACCCTTGCCACCTGCACTCCCAATACATGTATTTTAGACTTAATATGTATTTACTGAGCAATACACTGCTTAATTCTCTCTTACTGGTACTCACTCTAGCACAACAGGTGGTTTATTGACTTATATGTGCCTTATTTTGCAAGTTCTGAGATCATCTTAACCAACCCCTCAACCACACCAATTACAGTCCTCCTGGAGCCCATATGTCACACCAATAATCACTGCTATACTGGATGTAACTCTGAAACCAATGCAATTAGATGTAGTATGCACCAGTTGATTTTCTGATCAAATTTCAGAATTATAGACCAATATTTGGTACTGGTTTGGGCTGATTTGCATCTATTTTTGACCATTTTACAACAATATTCGAGTTCAATAATTTCTGTTCTGAGATGTAATGCTCCAAATGTGCTTAAAATATCCTTATTTATTTTTAAAACATGCCAGAAATTCAATAAGGGCTTCAGATTCACCAGATTATGGTATATTTGACATACCCTCCTTTGAGGGGGAGCAGGCCAGCCCCACCCCCGGAACTGAAATCCTTAATATCGCCCTTGAGGTCTTGAGACCAATGCAATTTCATTCACTGCTGTAAACTGCGTATCCTGTGAAAATTTGAGGAAGATTGAACAACTTGAAGGGGTGTTTTGGACTGATCTGCCATTTCACTATACCCTTGCCACCTGCACTCCCAATACATGTATTTTGGACTTAATATGTATTTACTGAGCAATACACTGCTTAATTCTCTCTTACTGGTACTCACTCTAGCACAACAGGTGGTTTATTGACTTATATGTGCCTTATTTTGCAAGTTCTGAGATCATCTTAACCAACCCCTCAACCACACCAATTACAGTCCTCCTGGAGCCCATATGTCACACCAATAATCACTGCTATACTGGATGTAACTCTGAAACCAATGCAATTAGATGTAGTATGCACCAGTTGATTTTCTGATCAAATTTCAGAATTATAGACCAATATTTGGTACTGGTTTGGGCTGATTTGCATCTATTTTTGACCATTTTACAACAATATTCGAGTTCAATAATTTCTGTTCTGAAATGTAATGCTCCAAATGTGCTTAAAATATCCTTATTTATTTTTAAAACGTGCCAGAAATTCAATAAGGGCTTCAGATTCACCAGATTATGGTATATTTGACATACCCTCCTTTGAGGGGGAGCAGGCCAGCCCCACCCCCGGAACTGAAATCCTTAATATCGCCCTTGAGGTCTTGAGACCAATGCAATTTCATTCACTGCTGTAAACTGCGTATCCTGTGAAAATTTGAGCAAGATTGAACAACTTTAAGGGGTGTTGTGGACTGATCTGCCATTTCACTATACCCTTGCCACCTGCACTCCCAATACATGTATTTTAGACTTAATATGTATTTACTGAGCAATACACTGCTTAATTCTCTCTTACTGGTACTCACTCTAGCACAACAGGTGGTTTATTGACTTATATGTGCCTTATTTTGCAAGTTCTGAGATCATCTTAACCAACCCCTCAACCACACCAATTACAGTCCTCCTGGAGCCCATATGTCACACCAATAATCACTGCTATACTGGATGTAACTCTGAAACCAATGCAATTAGATGTAGTATGCACCAGTTGATTTTCTGATCAAATTTCAGAATTATAGACCAATATTTGGTACTGGTTTGGGCTGATTTGCATCTATTTTTGACCATTTTACAACAATATTCGAGTTCAATAATTTCTGTTCTGAGATGTAATGCTCCAAATGTGCTTAAAATATCCTTATTTATTTTTTAAACATGCCAGAAATTCAATAAGGGCTTCAGATTCACCAGATTATGGTATATTTGACATACCCTCCTTTGAGGGGGAGCAGGCCAGCCCCACCCCCGGAACTGAAATCCTTAATATCGCCCTTGAGGTCTTGAGACCAATGCAATTTCATTCACTGCTGTAAACTGCGTATCCTGTGAAAATTTGAGCAAGATTGAACAACTTTAAGGGGTGTTGTGGACTGATCTGCCATTTCACTATACCCTTGCCACCTGCACTCCCAATACATGTATTTTAGACTTAATATGTATTTACTGAGCAATACACTGCTTAATTCTCTCTTACTGGTACTCACTCTAGCACAACAGGTGGTTTATTGACTTATATGTGCCTTATTTTGCAAGTTCTGAGATCATCTTAACCAACCCCTCAACCACACCAATTACAGTCCTCCTGGAGCCCATATGTCACACCAATAATCACTGCTATACTGGATGTAACTCTGAAACCAATGCAATTAGATGTAGTATGCACCAGTTGATTTTCTGATCAAATTTCAGAATTATAGACCAATATTTGGTACTGGTTTGGGCTGATTTGCATCTATTTTTGACCATTTTACAACAATATTCGAGTTCAATAATTTCTGTTCTGAGATGTAGTGCTCCAAATGTGCTTAAAATATCCTTATTTATTTTTAAAACATGCCAGAAATTCAATAAGGGCTTCAGATTCACCAGATTATGGTATATTTGACATACCCTCCTTTGAGGGGGAGCAAGGTCCTCAGTGGCCTAGTGGTTAGCAAGTTTGGCATCTAATCATAGGCTGTCACCTCTGTGGGTTCGAGTCCCACAAGTGGCAATTCTGAGGACCTGTCCTAATATGACCCTGGCTGTTGAACAGGACGTAAAACCCCAACTTTGACCTTTGACCTTTGAGGGGGAGCAGGCCAGCCCCACCCCCGGAACTGAAATCCTTAATATCGCCCTTGAGGTCTTGAGACCAATGCAATTTCATTCACTGCTGTAAACTGCGTATCCTGTGAAAATTTGAGCAAGATTGAACAACTTTAAGGGGTGTTGTGGACTGATCTGCCATTTCACTATACCCTTGCCACCTGCACTCCCAATACATGTATTTTAGACTTAATATGTATTTACTGAGCAATACACTGCTTAATTCTCTCTTACTGGTACTCACTCTAGCACAACAGGTGGTTTATTGACTTATATGTCCCTTATTTTCCAAGTTCTGAGATCATCTTAACCAACCCCTCAACCACACCAATTACAGTCCTCCTGGAGCCCATATGTCACACCAATAATCACTGCTATACTGGATGTAACTCTGAAACCAATGCAATTAGATGTAGTATGCACCAGTTGATTTTCTGATCAAATTTCAGAATTATAGACCAATATTTGGTACTGGTTTGGGCTGATTTGCATCTATTTTTGACCATTTTACAACAATATTCGAGTTCAATAATTTCTGTTCTGAGATGTAATGCTCCAAATGTGCTTAAAATATCCTTATTTATTTTTAAAACATGCCAGAAATTCAATAAGGGCTTCAGATTCACCAGATTATGGTATATTTGACATACCCTCCTTTGAGGGGGAGCAGGCCAGCCCCACCCCCGGAACTGAAATCCTTAATATCGCCCTTGAGGTCTTGAGACCAATGCAATTTCATTCACTGCTGTAAACTGCGTATCCTGTGAAAATTTGAGGAAGATTGAACAACTTGAAGGGGTGTTTTGGACTGATCTGCCATTTCACTATACCCTTGCCACCTGCACTCCCAATACATGTATTTTGGACTTAATATGTATTTACTGAGCAATACACTGCTTAATTCTCTCTTACTGGTACTCACTCTAGCACAACAGGTGGTTTATTGACTTATATGTGCCTTATTTTGCAAGTTCTGAGATCATCTTAACCAACCCCTCAACCACACCAATTACAGTCCTCCTGGAGCCCATATGTCACACCAATAATCACTGCTATACTGGATGTAACTCTGAAACCAATGCAATTAGATGTAGTATGCACCAGTTGATTTTCTGATCAAATTTCAGAATTATAGACCAATATTTGGTACTGGTTTGGGCTGATTTGCATCTATTTTTGACCATTTTACAACAATATTCGAGTTCAATAATTTCTGTTCTGAAATGTAATGCTCCAAATGTGCTTAAAATATCCTTATTTATTTTTAAAACGTGCCAGAAATTCAATAAGGGCTTCAGATTCACCAGATTATGGTATATTTGACATACCCTCCTTTGAGGGGGAGCAGGCCAGCCCCACCCCCGGAACTGAAATCCTTAATATCGCCCTTGAGGTCTTGAGACCAATGCAATTTCATTCACTGCTGTAAACTGCGTATCCTGTGAAAATTTGAGCAAGATTGAACAACTTTAAGGGGTGTTGTGGACTGATCTGCCATTTCACTATACCCTTGCCACCTGCACTCCCAATACATGTATTTTAGACTTAATATGTATTTACTGAGCAATACACTGCTTAATTCTCTGTTACTGGTACTCACTCTAGCACAACAGGTGGTTTATTGACTTATATGTGCCTTATTTTGCAAGTTCTGAGATCATCTTAACCAACCCCTCAACCACACCAATTACAGTCCTCCTGGAGCCCATATGTCACACCAATAATCACTGCTATACTGGATGTAACTCTGAAACCAATGCAATTAGATGTAGTATGCACCAGTTGATTTTCTGATCAAATTTCAGAATTATAGACCAATATTTGGTACTGGTTTGGGCTGATTTGCATCTATTTTTGACCATTTTACAACAATATTCGAGTTCAATAATTTCTGTTCTGAGATGTAATGCTCCAAATGTGCTTAAAATATCCTTATTTATTTTTAAAACATGCCAGAAATTCAATAAGGGCTTCAGATTCACCAGATTATGGTATATTTGACATACCCTCCTTTGAGGGGGAGCAAGGTCCTCAGTGGGCTAGTGGTTAGCAAGTTTGGCATCTAATCATAGGCTGTCACCTCTGTGGGTTCGAGTCCCACAAGTGGCAATTCTGAGGACCTGTCCTAATATGACCCTGGCTGTTGAACAGGACGTAAAACCCCAACTTTGACCTTTGACCTTTGAGGGGGAGCAGGCCAGCCCCACCCCCGGAACTGAAATCCTTAATATCGCCCTTGAGGTCTTGAGACCAATGCAATTTCATTCACTGCTGTAAACTGCGTATCCTGTGAAAATTTGAGCAAGATTGAACAACTTTAAGGGGTGTTGTGGACTGATCTGCCATTTCACTATACCCTTGCCACCTGCACTCCCAATACATGTATTTTAGACTTAATATGTATTTACTGAGCAATACACTGCTTAATTCTCTCTTACTGGTACTCACTCTAGCACAACAGGTGGTTTATTGACTTATATGTGCCTTATTTTGCAAGTTCTGAGATCATCTTAACCAACCCCTCAACCACACCAATTACAGTCCTCCTGGAGCCCATATGTCACACCAATAATCACTGCTATACTGGATGTAACTCTGAAACCAATGCAATTAGATGTAGTATGCACCAGTTGATTTTCTGATCAAATTTCAGAATTATAGACCAATATTTGGTACTGGTTTGGGCTGATTTGCATCTATTTTTGACCATTTTACAACAATATTCGAGTTCAATAATTTCTGTTCTGAAATGTAATGCTCCAAATGTGCTTAAAATATCCTTATTTATTTTTAAAACGTGCCAGAAATTCAATAAGGGCTTCAGATTCACCAGATTATGGTATATTTGACATACCCTCCTTTGAGGGGGAGCAGGCCAGCCCCACCCCCGGAACTGAAATCCTTAATATCGCCCTTGAGGTCTTGAGACCAATGCAATTTCATTCACTGCTGTAAACTGCGTATCCTGTGAAAATTTGAGCAAGATTGAACAACTTTAAGGGGTGTTGTGGACTGATCTGCCATTTCACTATACCCTTGCCACCTGCACTCCCAATACATGTATTTTAGACTTAATATGTATTTACTGAGCAATACACTGCTTAATTCTCTCTTACTGGTACTCACTCTAGCACAACAGGTGGTTTATTGACTTATATGTGCCTTATTTTGCAAGTTCTGAGATCATCTTAACCAACCCCTCAACCACACCAATTACAGTCCTCCTGGAGCCCATATGTCACACCAATAATCACTGCTATACTGGATGTAACTCTGAAACCAATGCAATTAGATGTAGTATGCACCAGTTGATTTTCTGATCAAATTTCAGAATTATAGACCAATATTTGGTACTGGTTTGGGCTGATTTGCATCTATTTTTGACCATTTTACAACAATATTCGAGTTCAATAATTTCTGTTCTGAGATGTAATGCTCCAAATGTGCTTAAAATATCCTTATTTATTTTTAAAACATGCCAGAAATTCAATAAGGGCTTCAGATTCACCAGATTATGGTATATTTGACATACCCTCCTTTGAGGGGGAGCAAGGTCCTCAGTGGGCTAGTGGTTAGCAAGTTTGGCATCTAATCATAGGCTGTCACCTCTGTGGGTTCGAGTCCCACAAGTGGCAATTCTGAGGACCTGTCCTAATATGACCCTGGCTGTTGAACAGGACGTAAAACCCCAACTTTGACCTTTGACCTTTGAGGGGGAGCAGGCCAGCCCCACCCCCGGAACTGAAATCCTTAATATCGCCCTTGAGGTCTTGAGACCAATGCAATTTCATTCACTGCTGTAAACTGCGTATCCTGTGAAAATTTGAGCAAGATTGAACAACTTTAAGGGGTGTTGTGGACTGATCTGCCATTTCACTATACCCTTGCCACCTGCACTCCCAATACATGTATTTTAGACTTAATATGTATTTACTGAGCAATACACTGCTTAATTCTCTCTTACTGGTACTCACTCTAGCACAACAGGTGGTTTATTGACTTATATGTGCCTTATTTTGCAAGTTCTGAGATCATCTTAACCAACCCCTCAACCACACCAATTACAGTCCTCCTGGAGCCCATATGTCACACCAATAATCACTGCTATACTGGATGTAACTCTGAAACCAATGCAATTAGATGTAGTATGCACCAGTTGATTTTCTGATCAAATTTCAGAATTATAGACCAATATTTGGTACTGGTTTGGGCTGATTTGCATCTATTTTTGACCATTTTACAACAATATTCGAGTTCAATAATTTCTGTTCTGAGATGTAATGCTCCAAATGTGCTTAAAATATCCTTATTTATTTTTAAAACATGCCAGAAATTCAATAAGGGCTTCAGATTCACCAGATTATGGTATATTTGACATACCCTCCTTTGAGGGGGAGCAGGCCAGCCCCACCCCCGGAACTGAAATCCTTAATATCGCCCTTGAGGTCTTGAGACCAATGCAATTTCATTCACTGCTGTAAACTGCGTATCCTGTGAAAATTTGAGGAAGATTGAACAACTTGAAGGGGGTGTTTTGGACTGATCTGCCATTTCACTATACCCTTGCCACCTGCACTCCCAATACATGTATTTTGGACTTAATATGTATTTACTGAGCAATACACTGCTTAATTCTCTCTTACTGGTACTCACTCTAGCACAACAGGTGGTTTATTGACTTATATGTGCCTTATTTTGCAAGTTCTGAGATCATCTTAACCAACCCCTCAACCACACCAATTACAGTCCTCCTGGAGCCCATATGTCACACCAATAATCACTGCTATACTGGATGTAACTCTGAAACCAATGCAATTAGATGTAGTATGCACCAGTTGATTTTCTGATCAAATTTCAGAATTATAGACCAATATTTGGTACTGGTTTGGGCTGATTTGCATCTATTTTTGACCATTTTACAACAATATTCGAGTTCAATAATTTCTGTTCTGAAATGTAATGCTCCAAATGTGCTTAAAATATCCTTATTTATTTTTAAAACGTGCCAGAAATTCAATAAGGGTTTCAGATTCACCAGATTATGGTATATTTGACATACCCTCCTTTGAGGGGGAGCAGGCCAGCCCCACCCCCGGAACTGAAATCCTTAATATCGCCCTTGAGGTCTTGAGACCAATGCAATTTCATTCACTGCTGTAAACTGCGTATCCTGTGAAAATTTGAGCAAGATTGAACAACTTTAAGGGGTGTTGTGGACTGATCTGCCATTTCACTATACCCTTGCCACCTGCACTCCCAATACATGTATTTTAGACTTAATAGGTATTTACTGAGCAATACACTGCTTAATTCTCTCTTACTGGTACTCACTCTAGCACAACAGGTGGTTTATTGACTTATATGTGCCTTATTTTGCAAGTTCTGAGATCATCTTAACCAACCCCTCAACCACGCCAATTACAGTCCTCCTGGAGCCCATATGTCACACCAATAATCACTGCTATACTGGATGTAACTCTGAAACCAATGCAATTAGATGTAGTATTCACCAGTTGATTTTCTGATCAAATTTCAGAATTATAGACCAATATTTGGTACTGGTTTGGGCTGATTTGCATCTATTTTTGACCATTTTACAACAATATTCGAGTTCAATAATTTCTGTTCTGAGATGTAATGCTCCAAATGTGCTTAAAATATCCTTATTTATTTTTAAAACATGCCAGAAATTCAATAAGGGCTTCAGATTCACCAGATTATGGTATATTTGACATACCCTCCTTTGAGGGGGAGCAGGCCAGCCCCACCCCCAGAACTGAAATCCTTAATATCGCCCTTGAGGTCTTGAGACCAATGCAATTTCATTCACTGCTGTAAACTGCGTATCCTGTGAAAATTTGAGGAAGATTGAACAACTTGAAGGGGTGTTTTGGACTGATCTGCCATTTCACTATACCCTTGCCACCTGCACTCCCAATACATGTATTTTGGACTTAATATGTATTTACTGAGCAATACACTGCTTAATTCTCTCTTACTGGTACTCACTCTAGCACAACAGGTGGTTTATTGACTTATGTGTGCCTTATTTTGCAAGTTCTGAGATCATCTTAACCAACCCCTCAACCACACCAATTACAGTCCTCCTGGAGCCCATATGTCACACCAATAATCACTGCTATACTGGATGTAACTCTGAAACCAATGCAATTAGATGTAGTATGCACCAGTTGATTTTCTGATCAAATTTCAGAATTATAGACCAATATTTGGTACTGGTTTGGGCTGATTTGCATCTATTTTTGACCATTTTACAACAATATTCGAGTTCAATAATTTCTGTTCTGAGATGTAATGCTCCAAATGTGCTTAAAATATCCTTATTTATTTTTAAAACATGCCAGAAATTCAATAAGGGCTTCAGATTCACCAGATTATGGTATATTTGACATACCCTCCTTTGAGGGGGAGCAGGCCAGCCCCAGCCCCAGAACTGAAATCCTTAATATCACCCTTGAGGTCTTGAGACCAATGCAATTTCATTCACTGCTGTAAACTGCGTATCCTGTGAAAATTTGAGGAAGATTGAACAACTTGAAGGGGTGTTTTGGACTGATCTGCCATTTCACTATACCCTTGCCACCTGCACTCCCAATACATGTATTTTGGACTTAATATGTATTTACTGAGCAATACACTGCTTAATTCTCTCTTACTGGTACTCACTCTAGCACAACAGGTGGTTTATTGACTTATATGTGCCTTATTTTGCAAGTTCTGAGATCATCTTAACCAACCCCTCAACCACACCAATTACAGTCCTCCTGGAGCCCATATGTCACACCAATAATCACTGCTATACTGGATGTAACTCTGAAACCAATGCAATTAGATGTAGTATGCACCAGTTGATTTTCTGATCAAATTTCAGAATTATAGACCAATATTTGGTACTGGTTTGGGCTGATTTGCATCTATTTTTGACCATTTTACAACAATATTCGAGTTCAATAATTTCTGTTCTGAGATGTAATGCTCCAAATGTGCTTAAAATATCCTTATTTATTTTTAAAACATGCCAGAAATTCAATAAGGGCTTCAGATTCACCAGATTATGGTATATTTGACATACCCTCCTTTGAGGGGGAGCAGGCCAGCCCCACCCCCAGAACTGAAATCCTTAATATCGCCCTTGAGGTCTTGAGACCAATGCAATTTCATTCACTGCTGTAAACTGCGTATCCTGTGAAAATTTGAGGAAGATTGAACAACTTGAAGGGGTGTTTTGGACTGATCTGCCATTTCACTATACCCTTGCCACCTGCACTCCCAATACATGTATTTTGGACTTAATATGTATTTACTGAGCAATACACTGCTTAATTCTCTCTTACTGGTACTCACTCTAGCACAACAGGTGGTTTATTGACTTATATGTGCCTTATTTTGCAAGTTCTGAGATCATCTTAACCAACCCCTCAACCACACCAATTACAGTCCTCCTGGAGCCCATATGTCACACCAATAATCACTGCTATACTGGATGTAACTCTGAAACCAATGCAATTAGATGTAGTATGCACCAGTTGATTTTCTGATCAAATTTCAGAATTATAGACCAATATTTGGTACTGGTTTGGGCTGATTTGCATCTATTTTTGACCATTTTACAACAATATTCGAGTTCAATAATTTCTGTTCTGAAATGTAATGCTCCAAATGTGCTTAAAATATCCTTATTTATTTTTAAAACGTGCCAGAAATTCAATAAGGGCTTCAGATTCACCAGATTATGGTATATTTGACATACCCTCCTTTGAGGGGGAGCAGGCCAGCCCCACCCCCGGAACTGAAATCCTTAATATCGCCCTTGAGGTCTTGAGACCAATGCAATTTCATTCACTGCTGTAAACTGCGTATCCTGTGAAAATTTGAGCAAGATTGAACAACTTTAAGGGGTGTTGTGGACTGATCTGCCATTTCACTATACCCTTGCCACCTGCACTCCCAATACATGTATTTTAGACTTAATAGGTATTTACTGAGCAATACACTGCTTAATTCTCTCTTACTGGTACTCACTCTAGCACAACAGGTGGTTTATTGACTTATGTGTGCCTTATTTTGCAAGTTCTGAGATCATCTTAACCAACCCCTCAACCACACCAATTACAGTCCTCCTGGAGCCCATATGTCACACCAATAATCACTGCTATACTGGATGTAACTCTGAAACCAATGCAATTAGATGTAGTATGCACCAGTTGATTTTCTGATCAAATTTCAGAATTATAGACCAATATTTGGTACTGGTTTGGGCTGATTTGCATCTATTTTTGACCATTTTACAACAATATTCGAGTTCAATAATTTCTGTTCTGAGATGTAATGCTCCAAATGTGCTTAAAATATCCTTATTTATTTTTAAAACATGCCAGAAATTCAATAAGGGCTTCAGATTCACCAGATTATGGTATATTTGACATACCCTCCTTTGAGGGGGAGCAGGCCAGCCCCAGCCCCAGAACTGAAATCCTTAATATCACCCTTGAGGTCTTGAGACCAATGCAATTTCATTCACTGCTGTAAACTGCGTATCCTGTGAAAATTTGAGGAAGATTGAACAACTTGAAGGGGTGTTTTGGACTGATCTGCCATTTCACTATACCCTTGCCACCTGCACTCCCAATACATGTATTTTGGACTTAATATGTATTTACTGAGCAATACACTGCTTAATTCTCTCTTACTGGTACTCACTCTAGCACAACAGGTGGTTTATTGACTTATATGTGCCTTATTTTGCAAGTTCTGAGATCATCTTAACCAACCCCTCAACCACACCAATTACAGTCCTCCTGGAGCCCATATGTCACACCAATAATCACTGCTATACTGGATGTAACTCTGAAACCAATGCAATTAGATGTAGTATGCACCAGTTGATTTTCTGATCAAATTTCAGAATTATAGACCAATATTTGGTACTGGTTTGGGCTGATTTGCATCTATTTTTGACCATTTTACAACAATATTCGAGTTCAATAATTTCTGTTCTGAAATGTAATGCTCCAAATGTGCTTAAAATATCCTTATTTATTTTTAAAACATGCCAGAAATTCAATAAGGGCTTCAGATTCACCAGATTATGGTATATTTGACATACCCTCCTTTGAGGGGGAGCAGGCCAGCCCCACCCCCGGAACTGAAATCCTTAATATCGCCCTTGAGGTCTTGAGACCAATGCAATTTCATTCACTGCTGTAAACTGCGTATCCTGTGAAAATTTGAGCAAGATTGAACAACTTTAAGGGGTGTTGTGGACTGATCTGCCATTTCACTATACCCTTGCCACCTGCACTCCCAATACATGTATTTTAGACTTAATATGTATTTACTGAGCAATACACTGCTTAATTCTCTCTTACTGGTACTCACTCTAGCACAACAGGTGGTTTATTGACTTATATGTGCCTTATTTTGCAAGTTCTGAGATCATCTTAACCAACCCCTCAACCACACCAATTACAGTCCTCCTGGAGCCCATATGTCACACCAATAATCACTGCTATACTGGATGTAACTCTGAAACCAATGCAATTAGATGTAGTATGCACCAGTTGATTTTCTGATCAAATTTCAGAATTATAGACCAATATTTGGTACTGGTTTGGGCTGATTTGCATCTATTTTTGACCATTTTACAACAATATTCGAGTTCAATAATTTCTGTTCTGAGATGTAATGCTCCAAATGTGCTTAAAATATCCTTATTTATTTTTAAAACATGCCAGAAATTCAATAAGGGCTTCAGATTCACCAGATTATGGTATATTTGACATACCCTCCTTTGAGGGGGAGCAAGGTCCTCAGTGGCCTAGTGGTTAGCAAGTTTGGCATCTAATCATAGGCTGTCACCTCTGTGGGTTCGAGTCCCACAAGTGGCAATTCTGAGGACCTGTCCTAATATGACCCTGGCTGTTGAACAGGACGTAAAACCCCAACTTTGACCTTTGACCTTTGAGGGGGAGCAGGCCAGCCCCACCCCCGGAACTGAAATCCTTAATATCGCCCTTGAGGTCTTGAGACCAATGCAATTTCATTCACTGCTGTAAACTGCGTATCCTGTGAAAATTTGAGCAAGATTGAACAACTTTAAGGGGTGTTGTGGACTGATCTGCCATTTCACTATACCCTTGCCACCTGCACTCCCAATACATGTATTTTAGACTTAATATGTATTTACTGAGCAATACACTGCTTAATTCTCTCTTACTGGTACTCACTCTAGCACAACAGGTGGTTTATTGACTTATATGTGCCTTATTTTGCAAGTTCTGAGATCATCTTAACCAACCCCTCAACCACACCAATTACAGTCCTCCTGGAGCCCATATGTCACACCAATAATCACTGCTATACTGGATGTAACTCTGAAACCAATGCAATTAGATTTAGTATGCACCAGTTGATTTTCTGATCAAATTTCAGAATTATAGACCAATATTTGGTACTGGTTTGGGCTGATTTGCATCTATTTTTGACCATTTTACAACAATATTCGAGTTCAATAATTTCTGTTCTGAGATGTAATGCTCCAAATGTGCTTAAAATATCCTTATTTATTTTTAAAACATGCCAGAACTTCAATAAGGGCTTCAGATTCACCAGATTATGGTATATTTGACATACCCTCCTTTGAGGGGGAGCAAGGTCCTCAGTGGCCTAGTGGTTAGCAAGTTTGGCATCTAATCATAGGCTGTCACCTCTGTGGGTTCGAGTCCCACAAGTGGCAATTCTGAGGACCTGTCCTAATATGACCCTGGCTGTTGAACAGGACGTAAAACCCCAACTTTGACCTTTGACCTTTGAGGGGGAGCAGGCCAGCCCCACCCCCGGAACTGAAATCCTTAATATCGCCCTTGAGGTCTTGAGACCAATGCAATTTCATTCACTGCTGTAAACTGCGTATCCTGTGAAAATTTGAGCAAGATTGAACAACTTTTAAGGGGTGTTTTGGACTGATCTGCCATTTCACTATACCCTTGCCACCTGCACTCCCAATACATGTATTTTGGACTTAATATGTATTTACTGAGCAATACACTGCTTAATTCTCTCTTACTGGTACTCACTCTAGCACAACAGGTGGTTTATTGACTTATATGTGCCTTCTTTTGCAAGTTCTGAGATCATCTTAACCAACCCCTCAACCACACCAATTACAGTCCTCCTGGAGCCCATATGTCACACCAATAATCACTGCTATACTGGATGTAACTCTGAAACCAATGCCATTAGATGTAGTATGCACCAGTTGATTTTCTGATCAAATTTCAGAATTATAGACCAATATTTGGTACTGGTTTGGGCTGATTTGCATCTATTTTTGACCATTTTACAACAATATTCGAGTTCAATAATTTCTGTTCTGAGATGTAATGCTCCAAATGTGCTTAAAATATCCTTATTTATTTTTAAAACATGCCAGAAATTCAATAAGGGCTTCAGATTCACCAGATTATGGTATATTTGACATACCCTCCTTTGAGGGGGAGCAGGCCAGCCCCACCCCCGGAACTGAAATCCTTAATATCGCCCTTGAGGTCTTGAGACCAATGCAATTTCATTCACTGCTGTAAACTGCGTATCCTGTGAAAATTTGAGGAAGATTGAACAACTTGAAGGGGTGTTTTGGACTGATCTGCCATTTCACTATACCCTTGCCACCTGCACTCCCAATACATGTATTTTGGACTTAATATGTATTTACTGAGCAATACACTGCTTAATTCTCTCTTACTGGTACTCACTCTAGCACAACAGGTGGTTTATTGACTTATATGTGCCTTATTTTGCAAGTTCTGAGATCATCTTAACCAACCCCTCAACCACACCAATTACAGTCCTCCTGGAGCCCATATGTCACACCAATAATCACTGCTATACTGGATGTAACTCTGAAACCAATGCAATTAGATTTAGTATGCACCAGTTGATTTTCTGATCAAATTTCAGAATTATAGACCAATATTTGGTACTGGTTTGGGCTGATTTGCATCTATTTTTGACCATTTTACAACAATATTCGAGTTCAATAATTTCTGTTCTGAGATGTAATGCTCCAAATGTGCTTAAAATATCCTTATTTATTTTTAAAACATGCCAGAACTTCAATAAGGGCTTCAGATTCACCAGATTATGGTATATTTGACATACCCTCCTTTGAGGGGGAGCAAGGTCCTCAGTGGCCTAGTGGTTAGCAAGTTTGGCATCTAATCATAGGCTGTCACCTCTGTGGGTTCGAGTCCCACAAGTGGGAATTCTGAGGACCTGTCCTAATATGACCCTGGCTGTTGAACAGGACGTAAAACCCCAACTTTGACCTTTGACCTTTGAGGGGGAGCAGGCCAGCCCCACCCCCGGAACTGAAATCCTTAATATCGCCCTTGAGGTCTTGAGACCAATGCAATTTCATTCACTGCTGTAAACTGCGTATCCTGTGAAAATTTGAGCAAGATTGAACAACTTTTAAGGGGTGTTTTGGACTGATCTGCCATTTCACTATACCCTTGCCACCTGCACTCCCAATACATGTATTTTGGACTTAATATGTATTTACTGAGCAATACACTGCTTAATTCTCTCTTACTGGTACTCACTCTAGCACAACAGGTGGTTTATTGACTTATATGTGCCTTATTTTGCAAGTTCTGAGATCATCTTAACCAACCCCTCAACCACACCAATTACAGTCCTCCTGGAGCCCATATGTCACACCAATAATCACTGCTATACTGGATGTAACTCTGAAACCAATGCAATTAGATTTAGTATGCACCAGTTGATTTTCTGATCAAATTTCAGAATTATAGACCAATATTTGGTACTGGTTTGGGCTGATTTGCATCTATTTTTGACCATTTTACAACAATATTCGAGTTCAATAATTTCTGTTCTGAGATGTAATGCTCCAAATGTGCTTAAAATATCCTTATTTATTTTTAAAACATGCCAGAACTTCAATAAGGGCTTCAGATTCACCAGATTATGGTATATTTGACATACCCTCCTTTGAGGGGGAGCAAGGTCCTCAGTGGCCTAGTGGTTAGCAAGTTTGGCATCTAATCATAGGCTGTCACCTCTGTGGGTTCGAGTCCCACAAGTGGCAATTCTGAGGACCTGTCCTAATATGACCCTGGCTGTTGAACAGGACGTAAAACCCCAACTTTGACCTTTGACCTTTGAGGGGGAGCAGGCCAGCCCCACCCCCGGAACTGAAATCCTTAATATCGCCCTTGAGGTCTTGAGACCAATGCAATTTCATTCACTGCTGTAAACTGCGTATCCTGTGAAAATTTGAGCAAGATTGAACAACTTTTAAGGGGTGTTTTGGACTGATCTGCCATTTCACTATACCCTTGCCACCTGCACTCCCAATACATGTATTTTGGACTTAATATGTATTTACTGAGCAATACACTGCTTAATTCTCTCTTACTGGTACTCACTCTAGCACAACAGGTGGTTTATTGACTTATATGTGCCTTATTTTGCAAGTTCTGAGATCATCTTAACCAACCCCTCAACCACACCAATTACAGTCCTCCTGGAGCCCATATGTCACACCAATAATCACTGCTATACTGGATGTAACTCTGAAACCAATGCCATTAGATGTAGTATGCACCAGTTGATTTTCTGATCAAATTTCAGAATTATAGACCAATATTTGGTACTGGTTTGGGCTGATTTGCATCTATTTTTGACCATTTTACAACAATATTCGAGTTCAATAATTTCTGTTCTGAAATGTAATGCTCCAAATGTGCTTAAAATATCCTTATTTATTTTTAAAACATGCCAGAAATTCAATAAGGGCTTCAGATTCACCAGATTATGGTATATTTGACATACCCTCCTTTGAGGGGGAGCAGGCCAGCCCCACCCCCGGAACTGAAATCCTTAATATCGCCCTTGAGGTCTTGAGACCAATGCAATTTCATTCACTGCTGTAAACTGCGTATCCTGTGAAAATTTGAGCAAGATTGAACAACTTTAAGGGGTGTTGTGGACTGATCTGCCATTTCACTATACCCTTGCCACCTGCACTCCCAATACATGTATTTTAGACTTAATATGTATTTACTGAGCAATACACTGCTTAATTCTCTCTTACTGGTACTCACTCTAGCACAACAGGTGGTTTATTGACTTATATGTGCCTTATTTTGCAAGTTCTGAGATCATCTTAACCAACCCCTCAACCACACCAATTACAGTCCTCCTGGAGCCCATATGTCACACCAATAATCACTGCTATACTGGATGTAACTCTGAAACCAATGCAATTAGATGTAGTATGCACCAGTTGATTTTCTGATCAAATTTCAGAATTATAGACCAATATTTGGTACTGGTTTGGGCTGATTTGCATCTATTTTTGACCATTTTACAACAATATTCGAGTTCAATAATTTCTGTTCTGAGTTGTCATGCTCCAAATGTGCTTAAAATATCCTTATTTATTTTTAAAACATGCCAGAAATTCAATAAGGGCTTCAGATTCACCAGATTATGGTATATTTGACATACCCTCCTTTGAGGGGGAGCAGGCCAGCCCCACCCCCTGAACTGAAATCCTTAATATCGCCCTTGAGGTCTTGAGACCAATGCAATTTCATTCACTGCTGTAAGCTGAGTATCCTGTGAAAATTTGAGCAAGATTGAACAACTTTAAGGGGTGTTGTGGACTGATCTGCCATTTCACTATACCCTCGCCACCTGCACTCCCAATACATGTATTTTGGACTTAATATGTATTTACTGAGCAATACACTGCTTAATTCTCTCTTACTGGTGCCCACTCTAGCACACCAGGTGGTTTATTGACTTATATGTGCCTTATTTTGCAAGTTCTGAGATCATCTTAACCAACCCCTCAACCACACCAATTACAGTCCTCCTGGAGCCCATATGTCACACCAATAATCACTGCTATACTGGATGTAACTCTGAAACCAATGCAATTAGATGTAGTATGCACCAGTTGATTTTCTGATCAAATTTCAGAATTATAGACCAATATTTGCTACTGGTTTGGGCTGATTTGCATCTATTTTTGACCATTTTACAACAATATTCGAGTTCAATAATTTCTGTTCTGAGATGTAATGCTCCAAATGTGCTTAAAATATCCTTATTTATTTTTAAAACATGCCAGAAATTCAATAAGGGCTTCAGATTCACCAGATTATGGTATATTTGACATACCCTCCTTTGAGGGGGAGCAGGCCAGCCCCACCCCCGGAACTGAAATCCTTAATATCGCCCTTGAGGTCTTGAGACCAATGCAATTTCATTCACTGCTGTAAACTGCGTATCCTGTGAAAATTTGAGCAAGATTGAACAACTTTAAGGGGTGTTGTGGACTGATCTGCCATTTCACTATACCCTTGCCACCTGCACTCCCAATACATGTATTTTAGACTTAATATGTATTTACTGAGCAATACACTGCTTAATTCTCTCTTACTGGTACTCACTCTAGCACAACAGGTGGTTTATTGACTTATATGTGCCTTATTTTGCAAGTTCTGAGATCATCTTAACCAACCCCTCAACCACACCAATTACAGTCCTCCTGGAGCCCATATGTCACACCAATAATCACTGCTATACTGGATGTAACTCTGAAACCAATGCAATTAGATGTAGTATGCACCAGTTGATTTTCTGATCAAATTTCAGAATTATAGACCAATATTTGGTACTGGTTTGGGCTGATTTGCATCTATTTTTGACCATTTTACAACAATATTCGAGTTCAATAATTTCTGTTCTGAGTTGTCATGCTCCAAATGTGCTTAAAATATCCTTATTTATTTTTAAAACATGCCAGAAATTCAATAAGGGCTTCAGATTCACCAGATTATGGTATATTTGACATACCCTCCTTTGAGGGGGAGCAGGCCAGCCCCACCCCCTGAACTGAAATCCTTAATATCGCCCTTGAGGTCTTGAGACCAATGCAATTTCATTCACTGCTGTAAGCTGAGTATCCTGTGAAAATTTGAGCAAGATTGAACAACTTTAAGGGGTGTTGTGGACTGATCTGCCATTTCACTATACCCTCGCCACCTGCACTCCCAATACATGTATTTTGGACTTAATATGTATTTACTGAGCAATACACTGCTTAATTCTCTCTTACTGGTGCCCACTCTAGCACACCAGGTGGTTTATTGACTTATATGTGCCTTATTTTGCAAGTTCTGAGATCATCTTAACCAACCCCTCAACCACACCAATTACAGTCCTCCTGGAGCCCATATGTCACACCAATAATCACTGCTATACTGGATGTAACTCTGAAACCAATGCAATTAGATGTAGTATGCACCAGTTGATTTTCTGATCAAATTTCAGAATTATAGACCAATATTTGCTACTGGTTTGGGCTGATTTGCATCTATTTTTGACCATTTTACAACAATATTCGAGTTCAATAATTTCTGTTCTGAGATGTAATGCTCCAAATGTGCTTAAAATATCCTTATTTATTTTTAAAACATGCCAGAAATTCAATAAGGGCTTCAGATTCACCAGATTATGGTATATTTGACATACCCTCCTTTGAGGGGGAGCAGGCCAGCCCCACCCCCGGAACTGAAATCCTTAATATCGCCCTTGAGGTCTTGAGACCAATGCAATTTCATTCACTGCTGTAAACTGCGTATCCTGTGAAAATTTGAGCAAGATTGAACAACTTTAAGGGGTGTTGTGGACTGATCTGCCATTTCACTATACCCTTGCCACCTGCACTCCCAATACATGTATTTTAGACTTAATATGTATTTACTGAGCAATACACTGCTTAATTCTCTCTTACTGGTACTCACTCTAGCACAACAGGTGGTTTATTGACTTATATGTGCCTTATTTTGCAAGTTCTGAGATCATCTTAACCAACCCCTCAACCACACCAATTACAGTCCTCCTGGAGCCCATATGTCACACCAATAATCACTGCTATACTGGATGTAACTCTGAAACCAATGCAATTAGATGTAGTATGCACCAGTTGATTTTCTGATCAAATTTCAGAATTATAGACCAATATTTGGTACTGGTTTGGGCTGATTTGCATCTATTTTTGACCATTTTACAACAATATTCGAGTTCAATAATTTCTGTTCTGAGTTGTAATGCTCCAAATGTGCTTAAAATATCCTTATTTATTTTTAAAACATGCCAGAAATTCAATAAGGGCTTCAGATTCACCAGAGCCCCACCCCCTGAACTGAAATCCTTAATATCGCCCTTGAGGTCTTGAGACCAATGCAATTTCATTCACTGCTGTAAGCTGAGTATCCTGTGAAAATTTGAGCAAGATTGAACAACTTTAAGGGGTGTTGTGGACTGATCTGCCATTTCACTATACCCTCGCCACCTGCACTCCCAATACATGTATTTTGGACTTAATATGTATTTACTGAGCAATACACTGCTTAATTCTCTCTTACTGGTGCCCACTCTAGCACACCAGGTGGTTTATTGACTTATATGTGCCTTATTTTGCAAGTTCTGAGATCATCTTAACCAACCCCTCAACCACACCAATTACAGTCCTCCTGGAGCCCATATGTCACACCAATAATCACTGCTATACTGGATGTAACTCTGAAACCAATGCAATTAGATGTAGTATGCACCAGTTGATTTTCTGATCAAATTTCAGAATTATAGACCAATATTTGCTACTGGTTTGGGCTGATTTGCATCTATTTTTGACCATTTTACAACAATATTCGAGTTCAATAATTTCTGTTCTGAGATGTAATGCTCCAAATGTGCTTAAAATATCCTTATTTATTTTTAAAACATGCCAGAAATTCAATAAGGGCTTCAGATTCACCAGATTATGGTATATTTGACATACCCTCCTTTGAGGGGGAGCAGGCCAGCCCCACCCCCGGAACTGAAATCCTTAATATCGCCCTTGAGGTCTTGAGACCAATGCAATTTCATTCACTGCTGTAAACTGCGTATCCTGTGAAAATTTGAGCAAGATTGAACAACTTTAAGGGGTGTTGTGGACTGATCTGCCATTTCACTATACCCTTGCCACCTGCACTCCCAATACATGTATTTTGGACTTAATATGTATTTACTGAGCAATACACTGCTTAATTCTCTCTTACTGGTACTCACTGTAGCACAACAGGTGGTTTATTGACTTATATGTGCCTTATTTTGCAAGTTCTGAGATCATCTTAACCAACCCCTCAACCACACCAATTACAGTCCTCCTGGAGCCCATATGTCACACCAATAATCACTGCTATACTGGATGTAACTCTGAAACCAATGCAATTAGATGTAGTATGCACCAGTTGATTTTCTGATCAAATTTCAGAATTATAGACCAATATTTGGTACTGGTTTGGGCTGATTTGCATCTATTTTTGACCATTTTACAACAATATTCGAGTTCAATAATTTCTGTTCTGAGATGTAATGCTCCAAATGTGCTTAAAATATCCTTATTTATTTTTAAAACATGCCAGAAATTCAATAAGGGCTTCAGATTCACCAGATTATGGTATATTTGACATACCCTCCTTTGAGGGGGAGCAGGCCAGCACCACCCCCGGAACTGAAATCCTTAATATCGCCCTTGAGGTCCTGAGACCAATGCAATTTCATTCACTGCTGTAAACTGCGTATCCTGTGAAAATTTGAGGAAGATTGAACAACTTTAAGGGGTGTTTTGGACTGATCTGCCATTTCACTATACCCTTGCCACCTGCACTCCCAATACATGTATTTTGGACTTAATATGTATTTACTGAGCAATACACTGCTTAATTCTCTCTTACTGGTACTCACTCTAGCACAACAGGTGGTTTATTGACTTATATGTGCCTTATTTTGCAAGTTCTGAGATCATCTTAACCAACCTCTCAACCACACCAATTACAGTCCTCCTGGAGCCCATATGTCACACCAATAATCACTGCTATACTGGATGTAACTCTGAAACCAATGCAATTAGATTTAGTATGCACCAGTTGATTTTCTGATCAAATTTCAGAATTATAGACCAATATTTGGTACTGGTTTGGGCTGATTTGCATCTATTTTTGACCATTTTACAACAATATTCGAGTTCAATAATTTCTGTTCTGAGATGTAATGCTCCAAATGTGCTTAAAATATCCTTATTTATTTTTAAAACATGCCAGAAATTCAATAAGGGCTTCAGATTCACCAGATTATGGTATATTTGACATACCCTCCTTTGAGGGGGAGCAGGCCAGCACCACCCCCTGAACTGAAATCCTTAATATCGCCCTTGAGGTCTTGAGACCAATGCAATTTCATTCACTGCTGTAAACTGCGTATCCTGTGAAAATTTGAGGAAGATTGAACAACTTTAAGGGGTGTTTTGGACTGATCTGCCATTTCACTATACCCTTGCCACCTGCACTCCCAATACATGTATTTTGGACTTAATATGTATTTACTGAGCAATACACTGCTTAATTCTCTCTTACTGGTACTCACTCTAGCACAACAGGTGGTTTATTGACTTATATGTGCCTTATTTTGCAAGTTCTGAGATCATCTTAACCAACCCCTCAACCACACCAATTACAGTCCTCCTGGAGCCCATATGTCACACCAATAATCACTGCTATACTGGATGTAACTCTGAAACCAATGCAATTAGATGTAGTATGCACCAGTTGATTTTCTGATCAAATTTCAGAATTATAGACCAATATTTGGTACTGGTTTGGGCTGATTTGCATCTATTTTTGACCATTTTACAACAATATTCGAGTTCAATAATTTCTGTTCTGAGATGTAATGCTCCAAATGTGCTTAAAATATCCTTATTTATTTTTAAAACATGCCAGAAATTCAATAAGGGCTTCAGATTCACCAGATTATGGTATATTTGACATACCCTCCTTTGAGGGGGAGCAGGCCAGCCCCACCCCCGGAACTGAAATCCTTAATATCGCCCTTGAGGTCTTGAGACCAATGCAATTTCATTCACTGCTGTAAACTGAGTATCCTGTGAAAATTTGAGCAAGATTGAACAACTTTAAGGGGTGTTGTGGATTGATCTGCCATTTCACTATAGCCTTGCCACCTGCACTCCCAATACATGTATTTTGGACTTAATATGTATTTACTGAGCAATATACTGCTTAATTCTCTCTTACTGGTACTCACTCTAGCACAACAGGTGGTTTATTGACTTATATGTGCCTTATTTTGCAAGTTCTGAGATCATCTTAACCAACCCCTCAACGACACCAATTACAGTCCTCCTGGAGCCCATATGTCACACCAATAATCACTGCTATACTGGATGTAACTCTGAAACCAATGCAATTAGATGTAGTATGCACCAGTTGATTTTCTGATCAAATTTCAGAATTATAGACCAATATTTGGTACTGGTTTGGGCTGATTTGCATCTATTTTTGACCATTTTACAACAATATTCGAGTTCAATAATTTCTGTTCTGAGATGTAATGCTCCAAATGTGCTTAATATATCCTTATTTATTTTTAAAACATGCCAGAAATTCAATAAGGGCTTCAGATTCACCAGATTATGGTATATTTGACATACCCTCCTTTGAGGGGGAGCAAGGTCGTCAGTGGCCTAGTGGTTAGCAAGTTTGGCATCTAATCATAGGCTGTCACCTCTGTGGGTTCGAGTCCCACAAGTGGCAATTCTGAGGACCTGTCCTAATATGACCCTGGCTGTTGAACAGGACGTAAAA
Source organism: Sabellastarte sp. h YS-2021 (assembly GCA_964017235.1). Taxonomy (NCBI): domain Eukaryota; kingdom Metazoa; phylum Annelida; class Polychaeta; order Sabellida; family Sabellidae; genus Sabellastarte; species Sabellastarte sp. h YS-2021. Next base: position 120,739,908 of record OZ024930.1, on the reverse strand, counting down.
CCCCAACTTTGACCTTTGACCTTTGAGGGGGAGCAGGCCAGCCCCACCCCCGGAACTGAAATCCTTAATATCGCCCTTGAGGTCTTGAGACCAATGCAATTTCATTCACTGCTGTAAACTGCGTATCCTGTGAAAATTTGAGCAAGATTGAACAACTTTAAGGGGTGTTGTGGACTGATCTGCCATTTCGCTATACCCTTGCCACCTGCACTCCCAATACATGTATTTTAGACTTAATATGTATTTACTGAGCAATACACTGCTTAATTCTCTCTTACTGGTACTCACTCTAGCACAACAGGTGGTTTATTGACTTATATGTGCCTTATTTTGCAAGTTCTGAGATCATCTTAACCAACCCCTCAACCACACCAATTACAGTCCTCCTGGAGCCCATATGTCACACCAATAATCACTGCTATACTGGATGTAACTCTGAAACCAATGCAATTAGATGTAGTATGCACCAGTTGATTTTCTGATCAAATTTCAGAATTATAGACCAATATTTGGTACTGGTTTGGGCTGATTTGCATCTATTTTTGACCATTTTACAACAATATTCGAGTTCAATAATTTCTGTTCTGAGATGTAATGCTCCAAATGTGCTTAAAATATCCTTATTTATTTTTAAAACATGCCAGAAATTCAATAAGGGCTTCAGATTCACCAGATTATGGTATATTTGACATACCCTCCTTTGAGGGGGAGCAGGCCAGCCCCACCCCCTGAACTGAAATCCTTAATATCGCCCTTGAGGTCTTGAGACCAATGCAATTTCATTCACTGCTGTAAGCTGAGTATCCTGTGAAAATTGGAGCAAGATTGAACAACTTTAAGGGGTGTTGTGGACTGATCTGCCATTTCACTATACCCTCGCCACCTGCACTCCCAATACATGTATTTTGGACTTAATATGTATTTACTGAGCAATACACTGCTTAATTCTCTCTTACTGGTGCCCACTCTAGCACACCAGGTGGTTTATTGACTTATATGTGCCTTATTTTGCAAGTTCTGAGATCATCTTAACCAACCCCTCAACCACACCAATTACAGTCCTCCTGGAGCCCATATGTCACACCAATAATCACTGCTATACTGGATGTAACTCTGCAACCAATGCAATTAGATGTAGTATGCACCAGTTGATTTTCTGATCAAATTTCAGAATTATAGACCAATATTTGGTACTGGTTTGGGCTGATTTGCATCTATTTTTGACCATTTTACAACAATATTCGAGTTCAATAATTTCTGTTCTGAGATGTAATGCTCCAAATGTGCTTAAAATATCCTTATTTATTTTTAAAACATGCCAGAAATTCAATAAGGGCTTCAGATTCACCAGATTATGGTATATTTGACATACCCTCCTTTGAGGGGGAGCAGGCCAGCCCCACCCCCGGAACTGAAATCCTTAATATCGCCCTTGAGGTCTTGAGACCAATGCAATTTTATTCACTGCTGTAAACTGCGTATCCTGTGAAAATTTGAGCAAGATTGAACAACTTTAAGGGGTGTTTTGGACTGATCTGCCATTTCACTATACCCTTGCCACCTGCACTCCCAATACATGTATTTTGGACTTAATATGTATTTACTGAGCAATACACTGCTTAATTCTCTCTTACTGGTACTCACTCTAGCACAACAGGTGGTTTATTGACTTATATGTGCCTTATTTTGCAAGTTCTGAGATCATCTTAACCAACCCCTCAACCACGCCAATTACAGTCCTCCTGGAGCCCATATGTCACACCAATAATCACTGCTATACTGGATGTAACTCTGAAACCAATGCAATTAGATTTAGTATGCACCAGTTGATTTTCTGATCAAATTTCAGAATTATAGACCAATATTTGGTACTGGTTTGGGCTGATTTGCATCTATTTTTGACCATTTTACAACAATATTCGAGTTCAATAATTTCTGTTCTGAGATGTAATGCTCCAAATGTGCTTAAAATATCCTTATTTATTTTTAAAACATGCCAGAAATTCAATAAGGGCTTCAGATTCACCAGATTATGGTATATTTGACATACCCTCCTTTGAGGGGGAGCAGGCCAACCCCAACCCCGGAACTGAAATCGTTAATATCGCCCTTGAGGTCTTGAGACCAATGCAATTTCATTCACTGCTGTAAACTGCGTATCCTGTGAAAATTTGAGGAAGATGGAACAACTTTAAGGGGTGATTTGGACTGATCTGCCATTTCACTATACCCTTGCCACCTGCACTCCCAATACATGTATTTTGGACTTAATATGTATTTACTGAGCAATACACTGCTTAATTCTCTCTTACTGGTACTCACTCTAGCACAACAGGTGGTTTATTGACTTATATGTGCCTTATTTTGCAAGTTCTGAGATCATCTTAACCAACCCCTCAACCACGCCAATTACAGTCCTCCTGGAGCCCATATGTCACACCAATAATCACTGCTATAGTGGATGTAACTCTGAAACCAATGCAATTAGATTTAGTATGCACCAGTTGATTTTCTGATCAAATTTCAGAATTATAGACCAATATTTGGTACTGGTTTGCGCTGATTTGCATCTATTTTTGACCATTTTACAACAATATTCGAGTTCAATAATTTCTGTTCTGAGATGTAATGCTCCAAATGTGCTTAAAATATCCTTATTTATTTTTAAAACATGCCAGAAATTCAATAAGGGCTTCAGATTCACCAGATTATGGTATATTTGACATACCCTCCTTTGAGGGGGAGCAGGCCAGCCCCACCCCCTGAACTGAAATCCTTAATATCGCCCTTGAGGTCTTGAGACCAATGCAATTTCATTCACTGCTGTAAACTGAGTATCCTGTGAAAATTTGAGCAAGATTGAACAACTTTAAGGGGTGTTGTGGATTGATCTGCCATTTCACTATAGCCTTGCCACCTGCACTCCCAATACATGTATTTTGGACTTAATATGTATTTACTGAGCAATATACTGCTTAATTCTCTCTTACTGGTACTCACTCTAGCACAACAGGTGGTTTATTGACTTATATGTGCCTTATTTTGCAAGTTCTGAGATCATCTTAACCAACCCCTCAACGACACCAATTACAGTCCTCCTGGAGCCCATATGTCACACCAATAATCACTGCTATACTGGATGTAACTCTGAAACCAATGCAATTAGATGTAGTATGCACCAGTTGATTTTCTGATCAAATTTCAGAATTATAGACCAATATTTGGTACTGGTTTGGGCTGATTTGCATCTATTTTTGACCATTTTACAACAATATTCGAGTTCAATAATTTCTGTTCTGAGATGTAATGCTCCAAATGTGCTTAATATATCCTTATTTATTTTTAAAACATGCCAGAAATTCAATAAGGGCTTCAGATTCACCAGATTATGGTATATTTGACATACCCTCCTTTGAGGGGGAGCAAGGTCGTCAGTGGCCTAGTGGTTAGCAAGTTTGGCATCTAATCATAGGCTGTCACCTCTGTGGGTTCGAGTCCCACAAGTGGCAATTCTGAGGACCTGTCCTAATATGACCCTGGCTGTTGAACAGGACGTAAAACCCCAACTTTGACCTTTGACCTTTGAGGGGGAGCAGGCCAGCCCCACCCCCGGAACTGAAATCCTTAATATCGCCCTTGAGGTCTTGAGACCAATGCAATTTCATTCACTGCTGTAAACTGCGTATCCTGTGAAAATTTGAGCAAGATTGAACAACTTTAAGGGGTGTTGTGGACTGATCTGCCATTTCGCTATACCCTTGCCACCTGCACTCCCAATACATGTATTTTAGACTTAATATGTATTTACTGAGCAATACACTGCTTAATTCTCTCTTACTGGTACTCACTCTAGCACAACAGGTGGTTTATTGACTTATATGTGCCTTATTTTGCAAGTTCTGAGATCATCTTAACCAACCCCTCAACCACACCAATTACAGTCCTCCTGGAGCCCATATGTCACACCAATAATCACTGCTATACTGGATGTAACTCTGAAACCAATGCAATTAGATGTAGTATGCACCAGTTGATTTTCTGATCAAATTTCAGAATTATAGACCAATATTTGGTACTGGTTTGGGCTGATTTGCATCTATTTTTGACCATTTTACAACAATATTCGAGTTCAATAATTTCTGTTCTGAGATGTAATGCTCCAAATGTGCTTAAAATATCCTTATTTATTTTTAAAACATGCCAGAAATTCAATAAGGGCTTCAGATTCACCAGATTATGGTATATTTGACATACCCTCCTTTGAGGGGGAGCAGGCAAGCCCCACCCCCTGAACTGAAATCCTTAATATCGCCCTTGAGGTCTTGAGACCAATGCAATTTCATTCACTGCTGTAAGCTGAGTATCCTGTGAAAATTGGAGCAAGATTGAACAACTTTAAGGAGTGTTGTGGACTGATCTGCCATTTCACTATACCCTCGCCACCTGCACTCCCAATACATGTATTTTGGACTTAATATGTATTTACTGAGCAATACACTGCTTAATTCTCTCTTACTGGTGCCCACTCTAGCACACCAGGTGGTTTATTGACTTATATGTGCCTTATTTTGCAAGTTCTGAGATCATCTTAACCAACCCCTCAACCACACCAATTACAGTCCTCCTGGAGCCCATATGTCACACCAATAATCACTGCTATACTGGATGTAACTCTGCAACCAATGCAATTAGATGTAGTATGCACCAGTTGATTTTCTGATCAAATTTCAGAATTATAGACCAATATTTGGTACTGGTTTGGGCTGATTTGCATCTATTTTTGACCATTTTACAACAATATTCGAGTTCAATAATTTCTGTTCTGAGATGTAATGCTCCAAATGTGCTTAAAATATCCTTATTTATTTTTAAAACATGCCAGAAATTCAATAAGGGCTTCAGATTCACCAGATTATGGTATATTTGACATACCCTCCTTTGAGGGGGAGCAGGCCAGCCCCACCCCCGGAACTGAAATCCTTAATATCGCCCTTGAGGTCTTGAGACCAATGCAATTTTATTCACTGCTGTAAACTGCGTATCCTGTGAAAATTTGAGCAAGATTGAACAACTTTAAGGGGTGTTTTGGACTGATCTGCCATTTCACTATACCCTTGCCACCTGCACTCCCAATACATGTATTTTGGACTTAATATGTATTTACTGAGCAATACACTGCTTAATTCTCTCTTACTGGTACTCACTCTAGCACAACAGGTGGTTTATTGACTTATATGTGCCTTATTTTGCAAGTTCTGAGATCATCTTAACCAACCCCTCAACCACGCCAATTACAGTCCTCCTGGAGCCCATATGTCACACCAATAATCACTGCTATACTGGATGTAACTCTGAAACCAATGCAATTAGATTTAGTATGCACCAGTTGATTTTCTGATCAAATTTCAGAATTATAGACCAATATTTGGTACTGGTTTGGGCTGATTTGCATCTATTTTTGACCATTTTACAACAATATTCGAGTTCAATAATTTCTGTTCTGAGATGTAATGCTCCAAATGTGCTTAAAATATCCTTATTTATTTTTAAAACATGCCAGAAATTCAATAAGGGCTTCAGATTCACCAGATTATGGTATATTTGACATACCCTCCTTTGAGGGGGAGCAGGCCAACCCCAACCCCGGAACTGAAATCGTTAATATCGCCCTTGAGGTCTTGAGACCAATGCAATTTCATTCACTGCTGTAAACTGCGTATCCTGTGAAAATTTGAGGAAGATTGAACAACTTTAAGGGGTGTTTTGGACTGATCTGCCATTTCACTATACCCTTGCCACCTGCACTCCCAATACATGTATTTTGGACTTAATATGTATTTACTGAGCAATACACTGCTTAATTCTCTCTTACTGGTACTCACTCTAGCACAACAGGTGGTTTATTGACTTATATGTGCCTTATTTTGCAAGTTCTGAGATCATCTTAACCAACCCCTCAACCACGCCAATTACAGTCCTCCTGGAGCCCATATGTCACACCAATAATCACTGCTATAGTGGATGTAACTCTGAAACCAATGCAATTAGATTTAGTATGCACCAGTTGATTTTCTGATCAAATTTCAGAATTATAGACCAATATTTGGTACTGGTTTGCGCTGATTTGCATCTATTTTTGACCATTTTACAACAATATTCGAGTTCAATAATTTCTGTTCTGAGATGTAATGCTCCAAATGTGCTTAAAATATCCTTATTTATTTTTAAAACATGCCAGAAATTCAATAAGGGCTTCAGATTCACCAGATTATGGTATATTTGACATACCCTCCTTTGAGGGGGAGCAGGCCAGCCCCACCCCCTGAACTGAAATCCTTAATATCGCCCTTGAGGTCTTGAGACCAATGCAATTTCATTCACTGCTGTAAGCTGAGTATCCTGTGAAAATTGGAGCAAGATTGAACAACTTTAAGGGGTGTTGTGGACTGATCTGCCATTTCACTATACCCTCGCCACCTGCACTCCCAATACATGTATTTTGGACTTAATATGTATTTACTGAGCAATACACTGCTTAATTCTCTCTTACTGGTGCCCACTCTAGCACACCAGGTGGTTTATTGACTTATATGTGCCTTATTTTGCAAGTTCTGAGATCATCTTAACCAACCCCTCAACCACACCAATTACAGTCCTCCTGGAGCCCATATGTCACACCAATAATCACTGCTATACTGGATGTAACTCTGCAACCAATGCAATTAGATGTAGTATGCACCAGTTGATTTTCTGATCAAATTTCAGAATTATAGACCAATATTTGGTACTGGTTTGGGCTGATTTGCATCTATTTTTGACCATTTTACAACAATATTCGAGTTCAATAATTTCTGTTCTGAGATGTAATGCTCCAAATGTGCTTAAAATATCCTTATTTATTTTTAAAACATGCCAGAAATTCAATAAGGGCTTCAGATTCACCAGATTATGGTATATTTGACATACCCTCCTTTGAGGGGGAGCAGGCCAGCCCCACCCCCGGAACTGAAATCCTTAATATCGCCCTTGAGGTCTTGAGACCAATGCAATTTCATTCACTGCTGTAAACTGCGTATCCTGTGAAAATTTGAGCAAGATTGAACAACTTTAAGGGGTGTTGTGGACTGATCTGCCATTTCACTATACCCTTGCCACCTGCACTCCCAATACATGTATTTTGGACTTAATATGTATTTACTGAGCAATACACTGCTTAATTCTCTCTTACTGGTACTCACTCTAGCACAACAGGTGGTTTATTGACTTATATGTGCCTTATTTTGCAAGTTCTGAGATCATCTTAACCAACCCCTCAACCACACCAATTACAGTCCTCCTGGAGCCCATATGTCACACCAATAATCACTGCTATACTGGATGTAACTCTGAAACCAATGCAATTAGATGTAGTATGCACCAGTTGATTTTCTGATCAAATTTCAGAATTATAGACCAATATTTGGTACTGGTTTGGGCTGATTTGCATCTATTTTTGACCATTTTACAACAATATTCGAGTTCAATAATTTCTGTTCTGAGATGTAATGCTCCAAATGTGCTTAAAATATCCTTATTTATTTTTAAAACATGCCAGAAATTCAATAAGGGCTTCAGATTCACCAGATTATGGTATATTTGACATACCCTCCTTTGAGGGGGAGCAGGCCAGCCTCACCCCCGGAACTGAAATCCTTAATATCGCCCTTGAGGTCTTGAGACCAATGCAATTTTATTCACTGCTGTAAACTGCGTATCCTGTGAAAATTTGAGCAAGATTGAACAACTTTAAGGGGTGTTGTGGACTGATCTGCCATTTCACTATACCCTTGCCACCTGCACTCCCAATACATGTATTTTGGACTTAATATGTATTTACTGAGCAATACACTGCTTAATTCTCTCTTACTGGTACTCACTCTAGCACAACAGGTGGTTTATTGACTTATATGTGCCTTATTTTGCAAGTTCTGAGATCATCTTAACCAACCCCTCAACCACACCAATTACAGTCCTCCTGGAGCCCATATGTCACACCAATAATCACTGCTATACTGGATGTAACTCTGAAACCAATGCAATTAGATTTAGTATGCACCAGTTGATTTTCTGATCAAATTTCAGAATTATAGACCAATATTTGGTACTGGTTTGGGCTGATTTGCATCTATTTTTTACCATTTTACAACAATATTCGAGTTCAATAATTTCTGTTCTGAGATGTAATGCTCCAAATGTGCTTAAAATATCCTTATTTATTTTTAAAACATGCCAGAAATTCAATAAGGGCTTCACATTCACCAGATTATGGTATATTTGACATACCCTCCTTTGAGGGGGAGCAGGCCAGCCCCATCCCCGGAACTGAAATCCTTAATATCGCCCTTGAGGTCTTGAGACCAATGCAATTTCATTCACTGCTGTAAACTGCGTATCCTGTGAAAATTTGAGGAAGATTGAACAACTTTAAGGGGTGTTTTGGACTGATCTGCCATTTCACTATACCCTTGCCACCTGCACTCCCAATACATGTATTTTGGACTTAATATGTATTTACTGAGCAATACACTGCTTAATTCTCTCTTACTGGTACTCACTCTAGCACAACAGGTGGTTTATTGACTTATATGTGCCTTATTTTGCAAGTTCTGAGATCATCTTAACCAACCCCTCAACCACGCCAATTACAGTCCTCCTGGAGCCCATATGTCACACCAATAATCACTGCTATACTGGATGTAACTCTGAAACCAATGCAATTAGATTTAGTATGCACCAGTTGATTTTCTGATCAAATTTCAGAATTATAGACCAATATTTGGTACTGGTTTGGGCTGATTTGCATCTATTTTTGACCATTTTACAACAATATTCGAGTTCAATAATTTCTGTTCTGAGATGTAATGCTCCAAATGTGCTTAAAATATCCTTATTTATTTTTAAAACATGCCAGAAATTCAATAAGGGCTTCAGATTCACCAGATTATGGTATATTTGACATACCCTCCTTTGAGGGGGAGCAGGCCAACCCCAACCCCGGAACTGAAATCCTTAATATCGCCCTTGAGGTCTTGAGACCAATGCAATTTCATTCACTGCTGTAAACTGCGTATCCTGTGAAAATTTGAGGAAGATTGAACAACTTTAAGGGGTGTTTTGGACTGATCTGCCATTTCACTATACCCTTGCCACCTGCACTCCCAATACATGTATTTTGGACTTAATATGTATTTACTGAGCAATACACTGCTTAATTCTCTCTTACTGGTACTCACTCTAGCACAACAGGTGGTTTATTGACTTATATGTGCCTTATTTTGCAAGTTCTGAGATCATCTTAACCAACCCCTCAACCACGCCAATTACAGTCCTCCTGGAGCCCATATGTCACACCAATAATCACTGCTATACTGGATGTAACTCTGAAACCAATGCAATTAGATTTAGTATGCACCAGTTGATTTTCTGATCAAATTTCAGAATTATAGACCAATATTTGGTACTGGTTTGCGCTGATTTGCATCTATTTTTGACCATTTTACAACAATATTCGAGTTCAATAATTTCTGTTCTGAGATGTAATGCTCCAAATGTGCTTAAAATATCCTTATTTATTTTTAAAACATGCCAGAAATTCAATAAGGGCTTCAGATTCACCAGATTATGGTATATTTGACATACCCTCCTTTGAGGGGGAGCAGGCCAGCCCCACCCCCTGAACTGAAATCCTTAATATCGCCCTTGAGGTCTTGAGACCAATGCAATTTCATTCACTGCTGTAAGCTGAGTATCCTGTGAAAATTGGAGCAAGATTGAACAACTTTAAGGGGTGTTGTGGACTGATCTGCCATTTCACTATACCCTCGCCACCTGCACTCCCAATACATGTATTTTGGACTTAATATGTATTTACTGAGCAATACACTGCTTAATTCTCTCTTACTGGTGCCCACTCTAGCACACCAGGTGGTTTATTGACTTATATGTGCCTTATTGTGCAAGTTCTGAGATCATCTTAACCAACCCCTCAACCACACCAATTACAGTCCTCCTGGAGCCCATATGTCACACCAATAATCACTGCTATACTGGATGTAACTCTGAAACCAATGCAATTAGATGTAGTATGCACCAGTTGATTTTCTGATCAAATTTCAGAATTATAGACCAATATTTGGTACTGGTTTGGGCTGATTTGCATCTATTTTTGACCATTTTACAACAATATTCGAGTTCAATAATTTCTGTTCTGAGATGTAATGCTCCAAATGTGCTTAAAATATCCTTATTTATTTTTAAAACATGCCAGAAATTCAATAAGGGCTTCAGATTCACCAGATTATGGTATATTTGACATACCCTCCTTTGAGGGGGAGCAGACCAGCCTCACCCCCGGAACTGAAATCCTTAATATCGCCCTTGAGGTCTTGAGACCAATGCAATTTTATTCACTGCTGTAAACTGCGTATCCTGTGAAAATTTGAGCAAGATTGAACAACTTTAAGGGGTGTTGTGGACTGATCTGCCATTTCACTATACCCTTGCCACCTGCACTCCCAATACATGTATTTTGGACTTAATATGTATTTACTGAGCAATACACTGCTTAATTCTCTCTTACTGGTACTCACTCTAGCACAACAGGTGGTTTATTGACTTATATGTGCCTTATTTTGCAAGTTCTGAGATCATCTTAACCAACCCCTCAACCACACCAATTACAGTCCTCCTGGAGCCCATATGTCACACCAATAATCACTGCTATACTGGATGTAACTCTGAAACCAATGCAATTAGATTTAGTATGCACCAGTTGATTTTCTGATCAAATTTCAGAATTATAGACCAATATTTGGTACTGGTTTGGGCTGATTTGCATCTATTTTTGACCATTTTACAACAATATTCGAGTTCAATAATTTCTGTTCTGAGATGTAATGCTCCAAATGTGCTTAAAATATCCTTATTTATTTTTAAAACATGCCAGAAATTCAATAAGGGCTTCAGATTCACCAGATTATGGTATATTTGACATACCCTCCTTTGAGGGGGAGCAGGCCAGCCCCATCCCCGGAACTGAAATCCTTAATATCGCCCTTGAGGTCTTGAGACCAATGCAATTTCATTCACTGCTGTAAACTGCGTATCCTGTGAAAATTTGAGGAAGATTGAACAACTTTAAGGGGTGTTTTGGACTGATCTGCCATTTCACTATACCCTTGCCACCTGCACTCCCAATACATGTATTTTGGACTTAATATGTATTTACTGAGCAATACACTGCTTAATTCTCTCTTACTGGTACTCACTCTAGCACAACAGGTGGTTTATTGACTTATATGTGCCTTATTTTGCAAGTTCTGAGATCATCTTAACCAACCCCTCAACCACGCCAATTACAGTCCTCCTGGAGCCCATATGTCACACCAATAATCACTGCTATACTGGATGTAACTCTGAAACCAATGCAATTAGATTTAGTATGCACCAGTTGATTTTCTGATCAAATTTCAGAATTATAGACCAATATTTGGTACTGGTTTGGGCTGATTTGCATCTATTTTTGACCATTTTACAACAATATTCGAGTTCAATAATTTCTGTTCTGAGATGTAATGCTCCAAATGTGCTTAAAATATCCTTATTTATTTTTAAAACATGCCAGAAATTCAATAAGGGCTTCAGATTCACCAGATTATGGTATATTTGACATACCCTCCTTTGAGGGGGAGCAGGCCAACCCCAACCCCGGAACTGAAATCCTTAATATCGCCCTTGAGGTCTTGAGACCAATGCAATTTCATTCACTGCTGTAAACTGCGTATCCTGTGAAAATTTGAGAAAGATTGAACAACTTTAAGGGGTGTTTTGGACTGATCTGCCATTTCACTATACCCTTGCCACCTGCACTCCCAATACATGTATTTTGGACTTAATATGTATTTACTGAGCAATACACTGCTTAATTCTCTCTTACTGGTACTCACTCTAGCACAACAGGTGGTTTATTGACTTATATGTGCCTTATTTTGCAAGTTCTGAGATCATCTTAACCAACCCCTCAACCACGCCAATTACAGTCCTCCTGGAGCCCATATGTCACACCAATAATCACTGCTATACTGGATGTAACTCTGAAACCAATGCAATTAGATTTAGTATGCACCAGTTGATTTTCTGATCAAATTTCAGAATTATAGACCAATATTTGGTACTGGTTTGCGCTGATTTGCATCTATTTTTGACCATTTTACAACAATATTCGAGTTCAATAATTTCTGTTCTGAGATGTAATGCTCCAAATGTGCTTAAAATATCCTTATTTATTTTTAAAACATGCCAGAAATTCAATAAGGGCTTCAGATTCACCAGATTATGGTATATTTGACATACCCTCCTTTGAGGGGGAGCAGGCCAGCCCCACCCCCTGAACTGAAATCCTTAATATCGCCCTTGAGGTCTTGAGACCAATGCAATTTCATTCACTGCTGTAAGCTGAGTATCCTGTGAAAATTGGAGCAAGATTGAACAACTTTAAGGGGTGTTGTGGACTGATCTGCCATTTCACTATACCCTCGCCACCTGCACTCCCAATACATGTATTTTGGACTTAATATGTATTTACTGAGCAATACACTGCTTAATTCTCTCTTACTGGTGCCCACTCTAGCACACCAGGTGGTTTATTGACTTATATGTGCCTTATTGTGCAAGTTCTGAGATCATCTTAACCAACCCCTCAACCACACCAATTACAGTCCTCCTGGAGCCCATATGTCACACCAATAATCACTGCTATACTGGATGTAACTCTGAAACCAATGCAATTAGATGTAGTATGCACCAGTTGATTTTCTGATCAAATTTCAGAATTATAGACCAATATTTGGTACTGGTTTGGGCTGATTTGCATCTATTTTTGACCATTTTACAACAATATTCGAGTTCAATAATTTCTGTTCTGAGATGTAATGCTCCAAATGTGCTTAAAATATCCTTATTTATTTTTAAAACATGCCAGAAATTCAATAAGGGCTTCAGATTCACCAGATTATGGTATATTTGACATACCCTCCTTTGAGGGGGAGCAGGCCAGCCTCACCCCCGGAACTGAAATCCTTAATATCGCCCTTGAGGTCTTGAGACCAATGCAATTTTATTCACTGCTGTAAACTGCGTATCCTGTGAAAATTTGAGCAAGATTGAACAACTTTAAGGGGTGTTGTGGACTAATCTGCCATTTCACTATACCCTTGCCACCTGCACTCCCAATACATGTATTTTGGACTTAATATGTATTTACTGAGCAATACACTGCTTAATTCTCTCTTACTGGTACTCACTCTAGCACAACAGGTGGTTTATTGACTTATATGTGCCTTATTTTGCAAGTTCTGAGATCATCTTAACCAACCCCTCAACCACGCCAATTACAGTCCTCCTGGAGCCCATATGTCACACCAATAATCACTGCTATACTGGATGTAACTCTGAAACCAATGCAATTAGATTTAGTATGCACCAGTTGATTTTCTGATCAAATTTCAGAATTATAGACCAATATTTGGTACTGGTTTGGGCTGATTTGCATCTATTTTTGACCATTTTACAACAATATTCGAGTTCAATAATTTCTGTTCTGAGATGTAATCCTCCAAATGTGCTTAAAATATCCTTATTTATTTTTAAAACATGCCAGAAATTCAATAAGGGCTTCAGATTCACCAGATTATGGTATATTTGACATACCCTCCTTTGAGGGGGAGCAGGCCAGCCCCATCCCCGGAACTGAAATCCTTAATATCGCCCTTGAGGTCTTGAGACCAATGCAATTTCATTCACTGCTGTAAACTGCGTATCCTGTGAAAATTTGAGGAAGATTGAACAACTTTAAGGGGTGTTTTGGACTGATCTGCCATTTCACTATACCCTTGCCACCTGCACTCCCAATACATGTATTTTGGACTTAATATGTATTTACTGAGCAATACACTGCTTAATTCTCTCTTACTGGTACTCACTCTAGCACAACAGGTGGTTTATTGACTTATATGTGCCTTATTTTGCAAGTTCTGAGATCATCTTAACCAACCCCTCAACCACGCCAATTACAGTCCTCCTGGAGCCCATATGTCACACCAATAATCACTGCTATACTGGATGTAACTCTGAAACCAATGCAATTAGATTTAGTATGCACCAGTTGATTTTCTGATCAAATTTCAGAATTATAGACCAATATTTGGTACTGGTTTGGGCTGATTTGCATCTATTTTTGACCATTTTACAACAATATTCGAGTTCAATAATTTCTGTTCTGAGATGTAATGCTCCAAATGTGCTTAAAATATCCTTATTTATTTTTAAAACATGCCAGAAATTCAATAAGGGCTTCAGATTCACCAGATTATGGTATATTTGACATACCCTCCTTTGAGGGGGAGCAGGCCAACCCCAACCCCCGGAACTGAAATCCTTAATATCGCCCTTGAGGTCTTGAGACCAATGCAATTTCATTCACTGCTGTAAACTGCGTATCCTGTGAAAATTTGAGGAAGATTGAACAACTTTAAGGGGTGTTTTGGACTGATCTGCCATTTCACTATACCCTTGCCACCTGCACTCCCAATACATGTATTTTGGACTTAATATGTATTTACTGAGCAATACACTGCTTAATTCTCTCTTACTGGTACTCACTCTAGCACAACAGGTGGTTTATTGACTTATATGTGCCTTATTTTGCAAGTTCTGAGATCATCTTAACCAACCCCTCAACCACGCCAATTACAGTCCTCCTGGAGCCCATATGTCACACCAATAATCACTGCTATACTGGATGTAACTCTGAAACCAATGCAATTAGATTTAGTATGCACCAGTTGATTTTCTGATCAAATTTCAGAATTATAGACCAATATTTGGTACTGGTTTGCGCTGATTTGCATCTATTTTTGACCATTTTACAACAATATTCGAGTTCAATAATTTCTGTTCTGAGATGTAATGCTCCAAATGTGCTGAAAATATCCTTATTTATTTTTAAAACATGCCAGAAATTCAATAAGGGCTTCAGATTCACCAGATTATGGTATATTTGACATACCCTCCTTTGAGGGGGAGCAGGCCAGCCCCACCCCCTGAACTGAAATCCTTAATATCGCCCTTGAGGTCTTGAGACCAATGCAATTTCATTCACTGCTGTAAGCTGAGTATCCTGTGAAAATTGGAGCAAGATTGAACAACTTTAAGGGGTGTTGTGGATTGATCTGCCATTTCACTATACCCTCGCCACCTGCACTCCCAATACATGTATTTTGGACTTAATATGTATTTACTGAGCAATACACTGCTTAATTCTCTCTTACTGGTGCCCACTCTAGCACACCAGGTGGTTTATTGACTTATATGTGCCTTATTGTGCAAGTTCTGAGATCATCTTAACCAACCCCTCAACCACACCAATTACAGTCCTCCTGGAGCCCATATGTCACACCAATAATCACTGCTATACTGGATGTAACTCTGAAACCAATGCAATTAGATGTAGTATGCACCAGTTGATTTTCTGATCAAATTTCAGAATTATATACCAATATTTGGTACTGGTTTGGGCTGATTTGCATCTATTTTTGACCATTTTACAACAATATTCGAGTTTAATAATTTCTGTTCTGAGATGTAATGCTCCAAATGTGCTTAAAATATCCTTATTTATTTTTAAAACATGCCAGAAATTCAATAAGGGCTTCAGATTCACCAGATTATGGTATATTTGACATACCCTCCTTTGAGGGGGAGCAGGCCAGCCCCACCCCCGGAACTGAAATCCTTAATATCGCCCTTGAGGTCTTGAGACCAATGCAATTTCATTCACTGCTGTAAACTGCGTATCCTGTGAAAATTTGAGCAAGATTGAACAACTTTAAGGGGTGTTGTGGACTGATCTGCCATTTCACTATACCCTTGCCACCTGCACTCCCAATACATGTATTTTGGACTTAATATGTATTTACTGAGCAATACACTGCTTAATTCTCTCTTACTGGTACTCACTCTAGCACAACAGGTGGTTTATTGACTTATATGTGCCTTATTTTGCAAGTTCTGAGATCATCTTAACCAACCCCTCAACCACACCAATTACAGTCCTCCTGGAGCCCATATGTCACACCAATAATCACTGCTATACTGGATGTAACTCTGAAACCAATGCAATTAGATGTAGTATGCACCAGTTGATTTTCTGATCAAATTTCAGAATTATAGACCAATATTTGGTACTGGTTTGGGCTGATTTGCATCTATTTTTGACCATTTTACAACAATATTCGAGTTCAATAATTTCTGTTCTGAGATGTAATGCTCCAAATGTGCTTAAAATATCCTTATTTATTTTTAAAACATGCCAGAAATTCAATAAGGGCTTCAGATTCACCAGATTATGGTATATTTGACATACCCTCCTTTGAGGGGGAGCAGGCCAGCCCCACCCCCGGAACTGAAATCCTTAATATCGCCCTTGAGGTCTTGAGACCAATGCAATTTTATTCACTGCTGTAAACTGCGTATCCTGTGAAAATTTGAGCAAGATTGAACAACTTTAAGGGGTGTTGTGGACTGATCTGCCATTTCACTATACCCTTGCCACCTGCACTCCCAATACATGTATTTTGGACTTAATATGTATTTACTGAGCAATACACTGCTTAATTCTCTCTTACTGGTACTCACTCTAGCACAACAGGTGGTTTATTGACTTATATGTGCCTTATTTTGCAAGTTCTGAGATCATCTTAACCAACCCCTCAACCACACCAATTACAGTCCTCCTGGAGCCCATATGTCACACCAATAATCACTGCTATACTGGATGTAACTCTGAAACCAATGCAATTAGATTTAGTATGCACCAGTTGATTTTCTGATCAAATTTCAGAATTATAGACCAATATTTGGTACTGGTTTGGGCTGATTTGCATCTATTTTTGACCATTTTACAACAATATTCGAGTTCAATAATTTCTGTTCTGAGATGTAATGCTCCAAATGTGCTTAAAATATCCTTATTTATTTTTAAAACATGCCAGAAATTCAATAAGGGCTTCAGATTCACCAGATTATGGTATATTTGACATACCCTCCTTTGAGGGGGAGCAGGCCAGCCCCATCCCCGGAACTGAAATCCTTAATATCGCCCTTGAGGTCTTGAGACCAATGCAATTTCATTCACTGCTGTAAACTGCGTATCCTGTGAAAATTTGAGGAAGATTGAACAACTTTAAGGGGTGTTTTGGACTGATCTGCCATTTCACTATACCCTTGCCACCTGCACTCCCAATACATGTATTTTGGACTTAATATGTATTTACTGAGCAATACACTGCTTAATTCTCTCTTACTGGTACTCACTCTAGCACAACAGGTGGTTTATTGACTTATATGTGCCTTATTTTGCAAGTTCTGAGATCATCTTAACCAACCCCTCAACCACGCCAATTACAGTCCTCCTGGAGCCCATATGTCACACCAATAATCACTGCTATACTGGATGTAACTCTGAAACCAATGCAATTAGATTTAGTATGCACCAGTTGATTTTCTGATCAAATTTCAGAATTATAGACCAATATTTGGTACTGGTTTGCGCTGATTTGCATCTATTTTTGACCATTTTACAACAATATTCGAGTTCAATAATTTCTGTTCTGAGATGTAATGCTCCAAATGTGCTTAAAATATCCTTATTTATTTTTAAAACATGCCAGAAATTCAATAAGGGCTTCAGATTCACCAGATTATGGTATATTTGACATACCCTCCTTTGAGGGGGAGCAGGCCAGCCCCACCCCCTGAACTGAAATCCTTAATATCGCCCTTGAGGTCTTGAGACCAATGCAATTTCATTCACTGCTGTAAGCTGAGTATCCTGTGAAAATTGGAGCAAGATTGAACAACTTTAAGGGGTGTTGTGGACTGATCTGCCATTTCACTATACCCTCGCCACCTGCACTCCCAATACATGTATTTTGGACTTAATATGTATTTACTGAGCAATACACTGCTTAATTCTCTCTTACTGGTGCCCACTCTAGCACACCAGGTGGTTTATTGACTTATATGTGCCTTATTGTGCAAGTTCTGAGATCATCTTAACCAACCCCTCAACCACACCAATTACAGTCCTCCTGGAGCCCATATGTCACACCAATAATCACTGCTATACTGGATGTAACTCTGAAACCAATGCAATTAGATGTAGTATGCACCAGTTGATTTTCTGATCAAATTTCAGAATTATATACCAATATTTGGTACTGGTTTGGGCTGATTTGCATCTATTTTTGACCATTTTACAACAATATTCGAGTTTAATAATTTCTGTTCTGAGATGTAATGCTCCAAATGTGCTTAAAATATCCTTATTTATTTTTAAAACATGCCAGAAATTCAATAAGGGCTTCAGATTCACCAGATTATGGTATATTTGACATACCCTCCTTTGAGGGGGAGCAGGCCAGCCCCACCCCCGGAACTGAAATCCTTAATATCGCCCTTGAGGTCTTGAGACCAATGCAATTTCATTCACTGCTGTAAACTGCGTATCCTGTGAAAATTTGAGCAAGATTGAACAACTTTAAGGGGTGTTGTGGACTGATCTGCCATTTCACTATACCCTTGCCACCTGCACTCCCAATACATGTATTTTGGACTTAATATGTATTTACTGAGCAATACACTGCTTAATTCTCTCTTACTGGTACTCACTCTAGCACAACAGGTGGTTTATTGACTTATATGTGCCTTATTTTGCAAGTTCTGAGATCATCTTAACCAACCCCTCAACCACACCAATTACAGTCCTCCTGGAGCCCATATGTCACACCAATAATCACTGCTATACTGGATGTAACTCTGAAACCAATGCAATTAGATGTAGTATGCACCAGTTGATTTTCTGATCAAATTTCAGAATTATAGACCAATATTTGGTACTGGTTTGGGCTGATTTGCATCTATTTTTGACCATTTTACAACAATATTCGAGTTCAATAATTTCTGTTCTGAGATGTAATGCTCCAAATGTGCTTAAAATATCCTTATTTATTTTTAAAACATGCCAGAAATTCAATAAGGGCTTCAGATTCACCAGATTATGGTATATTTGACATACCCTCCTTTGAGGGGGAGCAGGCCAGCCCCACCCCCGGAACTGAAATCCTTAATATCGCCCTTGAGGTCTTGAGACCAATGCAATTTTATTCACTGCTGTAAACTGCGTATCCTGTGAAAATTTGAGCAAGATTGAACAACTTTAAGGGGTGTTGTGGACTGATCTGCCATTTCACTATACCCTTGCCACCTGCACTCCCAATACATGTATTTTGGACTTAATATGTATTTACTGAGCAATACACTGCTTAATTCTCTCTTACTGGTACTCACTCTAGCACAACAGGTGGTTTATTGACTTATATGTGCCTTATTTTGCAAGTTCTGAGATCATCTTAACCAACCCCTCAACCACACCAATTACAGTCCTCCTGGAGCCCATATGTCACACCAATAATCACTGCTATACTGGATGTAACTCTGAAACCAATGCAATTAGATTTAGTATGCACCAGTTGATTTTCTGATCAAATTTCAGAATTATAGACCAATATTTGGTACTGGTTTGGGCTGATTTGCATCTATTTTTGACCATTTTACAACAATATTCGAGTTCAATAATTTCTGTTCTGAGATGTAATGCTCCAAATGTGCTTAAAATATCCTTATTTATTTTTAAAACATGCCAGAAATTCAATAAGGGCTTCAGATTCACCAGATTATGGTATATTTGACATACCCTCCTTTGAGGGGGAGCAGGCCAGCCCCATCCCCGGAACTGAAATCCTTAATATCGCCCTTGAGGTCTTGAGACCAATGCAATTTCATTCACTGCTGTAAACTGCGTATCCTGTGAAAATTTGAGGAAGATTGAACAACTTTAAGGGGTGTTTTGGACTGATCTGCCATTTCACTATACCCTTGCCACCTGCACTCCCAATACATGTATTTTGGACTTAATATGTATTTACTGAGCAATACACTGCTTAATTCTCTCTTACTGGTACTCACTCTAGCACAACAGGTGGTTTATTGACTTATATGTGCCTTATTTTGCAAGTTCTGAGATCATCTTAACCAACCCCTCAACCACGCCAATTACAGTCCTCCTGGAGCCCATATGTCACACCAATAATCACTGCTATACTGGATGTAACTCTGAAACCAATGCAATTAGATTTAGTATGCACCAGTTGATTTTCTGATCAAATTTCAGAATTATAGACCAATATTTGGTACTGGTTTGGGCTGATTTGCATCTATTTTTGACCATTTTACAACAATATTCGAGTTCAATAATTTCTGTTCTGAGATGTAATGCTCCAAATGTGCTTAAAATATCCTTATTTATTTTTAAAACATGCCAGAAATTCAATAAGGGCTTCAGATTCACCAGATTATGGTATATTTGACATACCCTCCTTTGAGGGGGAGCAGGCCAACCCCAACCCCGGAACTGAAATCCTTAATATCTCCCTTGAGGTCTTGAGACCAATGCAATTTCATTCACTGCTGTAAACTGCGTATCCTGTGAAAATTTGAGGAAGATTGAACAACTTTAAGGGGTGTTTTGGACTGATCTGCCATTTCACTATACCCTTGCCACCTGCACTCCCAATACATGTATTTTGGACTTAATATGTATTTACTGAGCAATACACTGCTTAATTCTCTCTTACTGGTACTCACTCTAGCACAACAGGTGGTTTATTGACTTATATGTGCCTTATTTTGCAAGTTCTGAGATCATCTTAACCAACCCCTCAACCACGCCAATTACAGTCCTCCTGGAGCCCATATGTCACACCAATAATCACTGCTATACTGGATGTAACTCTGAAACCAATGCAATTAGATTTAGTATGCACCAGTTGATTTTCTGATCAAATTTCAGAATTATAGACCAATATTTGGTACTGGTTTGCGCTGATTTGCATCTATTTTTGACCATTTTACAACAATATTCGAGTTCAATAATTTCTGTTCTGAGATGTAATGCTCCAAATGTGCTTAAAATATCCTTATTTATTTTTAAAACATGCCAGAAATTCAATAAGGGCTTCAGATTCACCAGATTATGGTATATTTGACATACCCTCCTTTGAGGGGGAGCAGGCCAGCCCCACCCCCTGAACTGAAATCCTTAATATCGCCCTTGAGGTCTTGAGACCAATGCAATTTCATTCACTGCTGTAAGCTGAGTATCCTGTGAAAATTGGAGCAAGATTGAACAACTTTAAGGGGTGTTGTGGACTGATCTGCCATTTCACTATACCCTCGCCACCTGCACTCCCAATACATGTATTTTGGACTTAATATGTATTTACTGAGCAATACACTGCTTAATTCTCTCTTACTGGTGCCCACTCTAGCACACCAGGTGGTTTATTGACTTATATGTGCCTTATTGTGCAAGTTCTGAGATCATCTTAACCAACCCCTCAACCACACCAATTACAGTCCTCCTGGAGCCCATATGTCACACCAATAATCACTGCTATACTGGATGTAACTCTGAAACCAATGCAATTAGATGTAGTATGCACCAGTTGATTTTCTGATCAAATTTCAGAATTATATACCAATATTTGGTACTGGTTTGGGCTGATTTGCATCTATTTTTGACCATTTTACAACAATATTCGAGTTTAATAATTTCTGTTCTGAGATGTAATGCTCCAAATGTGCTTAAAATATCCTTATTTATTTTTAAAACATGCCAGAAATTCAATAAGGGCTTCAGATTCACCAGATTATGGTATATTTGACATACCCTCCTTTGAGGGGGAGCAGGCCAGCCCCACCCCCGGAACTGAAATCCTTAATATCGCCCTTGAGGTCTTGAGACCAATGCAATTTCATTCACTGCTGTAAACTGCGTATCCTGTGAAAATTTGAGCAAGATTGAACAACTTTAAGGGGTGTTGTGGACTGATCTGCCATTTCACTATACCCTTGCCACCTGCACTCCCAATACATGTATTTTGGACTTAATATGTATTTACTGAGCAATACACTGCTTAATTCTCTCTTTTTTTTTTTTTTTATATTTTTATTTCTTTAAGAAAAACATATACAATAAGGTTAAAAAAAAACATTGGCACGGTATTCAAAGCATAAGTTTTTATATATTACATATATATTACATACAACTCTCTATACATTTCTCTATACATTTGCGTGAACTCTAGTTTGTTTTTTAATAATATTACTTCCATATCTATACATTTTCACTGTTTCACCTACTGGTTCTTGTAGGGTCATGTTTTTTTGTTGTTTTTTTAAAAAAAAAAAAAAAAAAAAAAAAAAAAAGAAAAAAAACCTAATGGTTTCCTGATTCATATTGCTATGTAAATAAATTTTGCCACACTTCCCATCGTTTGTTAAATCTTATTTCAGTCTGGTTTATAATGGCTAAAGTTTTTTGTTCTTTAAATTTGCTTTCCAACCTTTTTTGGAGAAAATATATATTTATTTTAAAATTATATTTGGAACACCAAAATATATAATTTCTAACATTGGTAAGTATAAAATTTAGTGGCCAGAAATGTGTATCATAATCTTCATAACCTAGTATTTTTCTAGAATCAAGGAGATCAATATGTATTGACAATTTATTTCTGATCCAACTATTTAAGTTCTGCCACAAGTCTTGTACTTCTTTACATTGTGCAAATAAGTGTAAGATTGTTTCTGGACATTCCCCACATAATCTACATAGATTGGAATTAGAGATTTTAATTTTGTACAGATACTCATTAGTATCCAATATATTAAACAGGATTTTGTATTGAAACCAGACAAGGTCATTATCAATGACTGATTTTATACAAGCTTTAAAGATGTTTTGCCAAATTTTCTCATTTATATAAAAATTAATTTTTTTGGACCATATTTCTTTACATATAGGCTCAGCAGCTTCATACTGCATGAATATTTTGTAAAAATCTTTACTTCCACTTGGTGACTGAAATATAGTTCTTACATGAAATGGCAAGAAAGGCCTTGACATTGTAAAAATATTGTTTGTTTTATATTTATTGATAAAGCTCTTGATCATAAGTTTTACTCTATGATAATCAAATACACTTATTGCTAAATTATACATTTTACACATTTCTGTATGAGTAATGATAGATCCATTTGAATTTACTATATCTCCAACACATCGAATTCCTTTGTTGTTCCAGGTACGTAGAAATAAGGGATAGCTTGATAGTTGAAAATTGTACCAAAGACAGGAGTTTAATATGTGTATATTTGAGGTTGGCTGTTGTTTTTCACAAAAGTTTTTCCAGTAATCGAACACCTTGTTCCAAAATTTGTTTTCTTGTAGTCTTGAGTAGAAAGGGTAACTTCCTCCCATTATGGGTATGCTATTTATGTTATAACCATTGTCTATTAGAAGTGACTTCCAATGTGAATTTGTTTGCTGAACTATTTTACGTATCCAACTTAATTTTAGGGCCTTCTCAAAGTTAAAAATGTCAGTCATTCTCAACCCTCCATTTGAGTATTCAGCACAAATGGTTTTCCTTTTGACCTTGTCTGGTTTGGAATCCCATAAAAATTCATACATAAGACTGTTGATTTCTTTTAATAAAGCATTTGGTACTGGTAATGACATAAACAAATGGGTCAGTTTAGGTAAGAATAAAGTCTTTATCAGTGTTATCCTACCAAAGGGGGTCAATAATCTACTTTTCCAATTCCCCATTTCTTTTTTGATTTTTTGCAATGTCTCTGTAAAATTAATATGTGGAATATCCTTTAGATTTGTGGAAAAATGCAGTCCTAGCATGGAAAATTCTGTATTGCCCCATTCAAGTTTAAATTTTATATTTAATTTTTCCTTACAAAAACGTTTTCGACCTATCCAAATAACCTTTGTTTTCTCCATGTTCATTTTCAGTCCTGAGTAATCTCCAAAAATTTCTAAAGTGTTAAGTGCTGATTCTAGAGAGTGCTGTGATCCATCTAGAATAAGAGTGGTGTCATCCGCAAACTGTGTTAATTTTATGTTTTCTTCTCCTATTATGACGCCTGTTATATTTGGGTCCATATTAATGAGCATTGAAAGAACTTCTGCCCCTATCAGAAATAAGTATGGGGATAATGGGTCACCTTGTCTACACCCTCTGTTGACTGAAATTTCGTCAGACAAAAAACCACATTGTAGTATATATGCTTTTATATCTGTGTTAAACATTTTCACCCATTTTATGAAATTTTTATCAAAGCCAAACATTTCAAGAATTTTGTATAAAAATTTCCATGACAAAGAATCAAATGCTTTCTCAAAATCGATTAGCATTAATAGGGCTGATTGTTTATTTACTTCAGTTTTATACATAATGTCATATATTAGCCTGGTACTGTCACTTATATGTCTACCTGGTACAAAGCCATTTTGACATTTCGAAATAATGGTATCCAAAACATCTTTTAATCTTTTTGCTATTACTCCTGAGGCCAATTTGTATATTACTGATAATAGGGAAATTGGTCTCCAATTTTTTATTAAACTACGGTCTTTATTTGGTTTTGGTAAACATACTATGATGCACTGGCGTAATGAAGTAGACATTTTTTCTTTCTTAAAACAGCAGTTAAGTGCTTTTAGTACATAATTTTTCAGACTTCCCCAAAACACTTTTAAAAACTCAACCGTGATACCATCAATTCCGGGAGTCTTGTTATGCTTCATGTTCTTTAATACAGAATTTAGCTCTTCTAATTGGATCGGATTACCTAAAGTTTTGTCTGAAACTTGTTTTAACTGTAGGCGGTTTAATAAATTAAAAACATTCAGATTAGAGTATTTATCCTTTTTTTCAAACAGATTTGAGTAATAACTCTTTGTGTGGTGTAGCAATTCTTTTTGGTCATAAATATATTGGTCATTTGCTATTTGCAACTTTCTGATAGTTTTTTCAATATAGTTTCGAGTTTCTAATTTACAAAATGTTTTTGAAGCTTTTTCTCCCTCAATTAGCCATTGAATACGAGATCTTATTTGTTCTCCCTTAATTTTATTTTCTCTCAAAGTTTCAAGTTCAGCTCTTTTATCCGATAGTAAATCTGAAATTCTGCCACTTTGGTCCAACTCATTTTCAAGAAATTCAATATCTTTTTTAAGAGCCTTTTCCATGGATTCATTTTTCTTCTTTATGAAACTTGCAAATTTTACAGTTTCTCCTCTTATACGTAACAAAAGCATTTCCAAAAATGTATCATAGTCAATTGTGAATTCAACTTCTTTATAATGATCTTCAAGATAGGATAAGTTGTAGACAGGTAGGGCATACATCAAAGCTTCTGCCTTTATTACTCCATTAATCAACTTCACGTAGTCAGTATTTTTTAACAGGCTGTTATTAAATTTCCATATGCCCTTCCCTATTTTAAACTTGTGTGTTTTTATTTCCAGTTCTATACTGGAGTGATCTGACCTATATGCTGGTTTAATTTCACTATTGCTAACTGTATCTAAAAGTGTCTCCGAGATTAGGAAATAATCAAGACGGGCTTGTTTTTGTGGGGTTTTTTTTCTCCACGTATATCTACGAATATTTGGATGTTGTTGTCTGTATATATCTAATAATCTCAGATCATCTATCATTTTTAGAGTTGCCAGTCTTGCTTTTGGATTATTTATATGCCTATAACCATTTGTGTCTTTAAGTGGGTCTAGAACTAAGTTAAAATCTCCACATATTATATTATTTTCACAGATACTTTCTTGCATTATTTTTTGTATTTCTGAAAAGAAAGAAGGGTTATCCTTATTTGGAGCATATATTGTCATTAGGTTTACAGTCATAGAACTAAGCTTTAAAGTAAGACTAATATAATTTCCCTCCGCATCTTTTTGAAATGACTTTACCTCATATTCGAAATCTTTTTTCAAAAGAATTGCCACACCTCTTGCATTTGTTTTTGATCCGTTTATATAGCATTCACCATCCCACAAACTTTTGATGTACTTTAAATCCTTTTCAACCCAATGTGTGTCTTGAAGACATATTATATTGGCATCTGTTTCTCTAAAATACCCTAAAACGTCAGCCCTTTTCTGTTTGCTCTGTAGACCCTGACAGTTTGCGGATATCACCTTGAGTTTATTCCTGGACACTGTATTCTATTTGATATTTTGCACTCTCTATAAATGGATATGATTTATTGCAATTGTATCTTTCTTTTGCATATACAAAACAAACCGTGATAATATGCAAACTGAAACAATGGAAAGGTGGCATATTTGCTAAGATTGCTGACATAAATTGCAAGGTTGGTCTTGACCCTTTACAAAACTGCATTGCACTTTGGTAACACATAATGATTAATAATAAAGGAAGACACAAACATAAAGAAAAATGCAAAAAAGAAACTATCATAACTATAGTGTGGGTTCAAAACAAGGTCACATTGAACTATAGTGATTAGATAATACGCTTGGTTCTCTTAAACTCCTTGTTAAACAACATAACTGATACTGTTTAAGTGTATATCTTAACTGATACAGATGACTGGGGAAGGGTGTATTTACATTTCTTCATTTGGCTAAATACTGTAATACCTTGCTTATAAACTAAAGTCTTTCTCATTAGGGTACCCATCTTGTTCTTTATATTTACAATATTGTCCAGTAAAATTTCAAGTTAGATACCAGCACTTGGTATCAAAGTTGTTTGGAGGAACTATTTTTTACTATAAGAATATGTAATAAATAAAGTTTAGATAACCTTACTATTTTCTTTCATAATACAGCTAATTTAATAAAGGGTGTGCTTAGATTTATTCAATTTGACTGACTGCTATAATGCAAATGCAATTACATAACGAAAAAAAAACTTTGTCGTCTAGGTGTCTACCTTTTTATTCAATTTTACTAGTTCTTTTTTGCAGGTGCTAATTTTTTACTGCAAAACCTATTCACAATACAGTTGGATGTAATAAAGAAAGTTTAGATAGGATTGCAATCTTTTTTATAGTACAATTTTATGTGAAAAAGCCTTAATTAATGTAAAAGAATACATAATATTACCCCACTGCAAATAAGGAATTTATTGCATCAAACCATTATCAAATCGAGTAATATATATACTAGACCTGTCAATTATACTATTGTTATCAATGTATATATCTTGCTGTTGGGCTTTCAATGATGTCGACTTACGTATACAAAGATTTTTTTACCTTTACCCTATACAATGATGACGTTCAAAGTGTTATAATTTTACATTAAGTCCAATTAACATTTGTTATCACAAAATCTTTAAAGAATCTTTAATCTATTCTTTAGAAAACAAGTGTGGCTGAACATTTATTCAAAAATATGGATGGATACTACTTAATAAAACAAATGATATTATTTCATGAGTAAACTTGATCGTAGATTTAATAGAGGTGATTGCTTAAATACAGATACTGTAATGACACCACAGACGACTACAACCCAAATGGGTATTACCTGGTATATCACATTTGTGTGAAGAAACAGTAGATAAAAAATAAGCTTAATATATAGGCTTAAAATATATCCTAAATTTAAAAGAACTGCAATTACAAACAAGTATCAAATGGTAATTATTTAATAAAATCTGACCAATCTCCTGTTAATAGTACTGAAAAGCAATAAGTTAACCACTTATGCAGTGTGTTATACCTCAAAATGATGTGTTATAAGAATTTTACTTGTGACGTTAGTGTTATTTTATTACAGAGTAAAATAATAATTCACCTTTTTAATATCTCTGGTCTAAAATCACGATCTGTTCATGCATGTATACCAACATGCTGCCTTTGTTTGTATCTTTGCATACACCTATACTTTCAACAAAGTACATGGCACAGTGTAGGTGTTTGATTAGTAATAGATTACCAGTATTCTTGGCAAAAAAATCATGCCATGCATTTTCCATCTAAGAATTAATTTCATCTTTTAATAAAAATTTAAAAAAACATCTGTATACTACTCCCTGCCATAAAAATACATAGTTTGGGAAACACACTTGCAAACCATGTATTCATGGTACAATTACTTATAAAAATGAAAACTTGGGATATATGTGAACAAATTCCCAAATATTACAGCTTTCACATGTAATTAAAAGACACTGCCTTGGTACCTTTCCAAATACTTGTCGAAAAACAAAACCAATGTTTTATAACCAAATAACCTATACATACATGATACTGTCCACATGTATTACCAAATTTATTATATCACCTCTATTATCAAAGCTTGATAATGTTTATGCTAGAAACAGGCAAGTCTATTATTTAGTTTTATATACATGTATTAGTGGGCTTTCCTAATATGATGTTATTTGTATCTATTAACTTTTACTGGCATTTTTGTTCTACTAACTTTTAAGATTATGAGCTTAATATAACATTATATTTATCTAATGACCTTTAACTTCAATACACATATTTGTATTCTGTTATTTGTTGGTACACTTCTGTATGATTTAATTTTTATACTTCTGCACTGAATTATAACTTGTATTTGTGTTATCATTCTTTACATCCATACCAGTGTATAAACTGTACAATTTATTTGAATTTTTATATATTACACCGTCAAGTTATTTCTCTCTTACTGGTACTCACTCTAGCACAACAGGTGGTTTATTGACTTATATGTGCCTTATTTTGCAAGTTCTGAGATCATCTTAACCAACCCCTCAACCACACCAATTACAGTCCTCCTGGAGCCCATATGTCACACCAATAATCACTGCTATACTGGATGTAACTCTGAAACCAATGCAATTAGATGTAGTATGCACCAGTTGATTTTCTGATCAAATTTCAGAATTATAGACCAATATTTGGTACTGGTTTGGGCTGATTTGCATCTATTTTTGACCATTTTACAACAATATTCGAGTTCAATAATTTCTGTTCTGAGATGTAATGCTCCAAATGTGCTTAAAATATCCTTATTTATTTTTAAAACATGCCAGAAATTCAATAAGGGCTTCAGATTCACCAGATTATGGTATATTTGACATACCCTCCTTTGAGGGGGAGCAGGCCAGCCCCACCCCCGGAACTGAAATCCTTAATATCGCCCTTGAGGTCTTGAGACCAATGCAATTTTATTCACTGCTGTAAACTGCGTATCCTGTGAAAATTTGAGCAAGATTGAACAACTTTAAGGGGTGTTTTGGACTGATCTGCCATTTCACTATACCCTTGCCACCTGCACTCCCAATACATGTATTTTGGACTTAATATGTATTTACTGAGCAATACACTGCTTAATTCTCTCTTACTGGTACTCACTCTAGCACAACAGGTGGTTTATTGACTTATATGTGCCTTATTTTGCAAGTTCTGAGATCATCTTAACCAACCCCTCAACCACGCCAATTACAGTCCTCCTGGAGCCCATATGTCACACCAATAATCACTGCTATACTGGATGTAACTCTGAAACCAATGCAATTAGATTTAGTATGCACCAGTTGATTTTCTGATCAAATTTCAGAATTATAGACCAATATTTGGTACTGGTTTGGGCTGATTTGCATCTATTTTTGACCATTTTACAACAATATTCGAGTTCAATAATTTCTGTTCTGAGATGTAATGCTCCAAATGTGCTTAAAATATCCTTATTTATTTTTAAAACATGCCAGAAATTCAATAAGGGCTTCAGATTCACCAGATTATGGTATATTTGACATACCCTCCTTTGAGGGGGAGCAGGCCAGCCCCATCCCCGGAACTGAAATCCTTAATATCGCCCTTGAGGTCTTGAGACCAATGCAATTTCATTCACTGCTGTAAACTGCGTATCCTGTGAAAATTTGAGGAAGATTGAACAACTTTAAGAGGTGTTTTGGACTGATCTGCCATTTCACTATACCCTTGCCACCTGCACTCCCAATACATGTATTTTGGACTTAATATGTATTTACTGAGCAATACACTGCTTAATTCTCTCTTACTGGTACTCACTCTAGCACAACAGGTGGTTTATTGACTTATATGTGCCTTATTTTGCAAGTTCTGAGATCATCTTAACCAACCCCTCAACCACGCCAATTACAGTCCTCCTGGAGCCCATATGTCACACCAATGATCACTGCTATACTGGATGTAACTCTGAAACCAATGCAATTAGATTTAGTATGCACCAGTTGATTTTCTGATCAAATTTCAGAATTATAGACCAATATTTGGTACTGGTTTGGGCTGATTTGCATCTATTTTTGACCATTTTACAACAATATTCGAGTTCAATAATTTCTGTTCTGAGATGTAATGCTCCAAATGTGCTTAAAATATCCTTATTTATTTTTAAAACATGCCAGAAATTCAATAAGGGCTTCAGATTCACCAGATTATGGTATATTTGACATACCCTCCTTTGAGGGGGAGCAGGCCAACCCCAACCCCGGAACTGAAATCCTTAATATCGCCCTTGAGGTCTTGAGACCAATGCAATTTCATTCACTGCTGTAAACTGCGTATCCTGTGAAAATTTGAGGAAGATTGAACAACTTTAAGGGGTGTTGTGGACTGATCTGCCATTTCACTATACCCTTGCCACCTGCACTCCCAATACATGTATTTTGGACTTAATATGTATTTACTGAGCAATACACTGCTTAATTCTCTCTTACTGGTACTCACTCTAGCACAACAGGTGGTTTATTGACTTATATGTGCCTTATTTTGCAAGTTCTGAGATCATCTTAACCAACCCCTCAACCACGCCAATTACAGTCCTCCTGGAGCCCATATGTCACACCAATAATCACTGCTATACTGGATGTAACTCTGAAACCAATGCAATTAGATTTAGTATGCACCAGTTGATTTTCTGATCAAATTTCAGAATTATAGACCAATATTTGGTACTGGTTTGCGCTGATTTGCATCTATTTTTGACCATTTTACAACAATATTCGAGTTCAATAATTTCTGTTCTGAGATGTAATGCTCCAAATGTGCTTAAAATATCCTTATTTATTTTTAAAACATGCCAGAAATTCAATAAGGGCTTCAGATTCACCAGATTATGGTATATTTGACATACCCTCCTTTGAGGGGGAGCAGGCCAGCCCCACCCCCTGAACTGAAATCCTTAATATCGCCCTTGAGGTCTTGAGACCAATGCAATTTCATTCACTGCTGTAAGCTGAGTATCCTGTGAAAATTGGAGCAAGATTGAACAACTTTAAGGGGTGTTGTGGACTGATCTGCCATTTCACTATACCCTCGCCACCTGCACTCCCAATACATGTATTTTGGACTTAATATGTATTTACTGAGCAATACACTGCTTAATTCTCTCTTACTGGTGCCCACTCTAGCACACCAGGTGGTTTATTGACTTATATGTGCCTTATTGTGCAAGTTCTGAGATCATCTTAACCAACCCCTCAACCACACCAATTACAGTCCTCCTGGAGCCCATATGTCACACCAATAATCACTGCTATACTGGATGTAACTCTGAAACCAATGCAATTAGATGTAGTATGCACCAGTTGATTTTCTGATCAAATTTCAGAATTATATACCAATATTTGGTACTGGTTTGGGCTGATTTGCATCTATTTTTGACCATTTTACAACAATATTCGAGTTTAATAATTTCTGTTCTGAGATGTAATGCTCCAAATGTGCTTAAAATATCCTTATTTATTTTTAAAACATGCCAGAAATTCAATAAGGGCTTCAGATTCACCAGATTATGGTATATTTGACATACCCTCCTTTGAGGGGGAGCAGGCCAGCCCCACCCCCGGAACTGAAATCCTTAATATCGCCCTTGAGGTCTTGAGACCAATGCAATTTCATTCACTGCTGTAAACTGCGTATCCTGTGAAAATTTGAGCAAGATTGAACAACTTTAAGGGGTGTTGTGGACTGATCTGCCATTTCACTATACCCTTGCCACCTGCACTCCCAATACATGTATTTTGGACTTAATATGTATTTACTGAGCAATACACTGCTTAATTCTCTCTTACTGGTACTCACTCTAGCACAACAGGTGGTTTATTGACTTATATGTGCCTTATTTTGCAAGTTCTGAGATCATCTTAACCAACCCCTCAACCACACCAATTACAGTCCTCCTGGAGCCCATATGTCACACCAATAATCACTGCTATACTGGATGTAACTCTGAAACCAATGCAATTAGATGTAGTATGCACCAGTTGATTTTCTGATCAAATTTCAGAATTATAGACCAATATTTGGTACTGGTTTGGGCTGATTTGCATCTATTTTTGACCATTTTACAACAATATTCGAGTTCAATAATTTCTGTTCTGAGATGTAATGCTCCAAATGTGCTTAAAATATCCTTATTTATTTTTAAAACATGCCAGAAATTCAATAAGGGCTTCAGATTCACCAGATTATGGTATATTTGACATACCCTCGTTTGAGGGGGAGCAGGCCAACCCCAACCCCGGAACTGAAATCCTTAATATCGCCCTTGAGGTCTTGAGACCAATGCAATTTCATTCACTGCTGTAAACTGCGTATCCTGTGAAAATTTGAGGAAGATTGAACAACTTTAAGGGGTGTTGTGGACTGATCTGCCATTTCACTATACCCTTGCCACCTGCACTCCCAATACATGTATTTTGGACTTAATATGTATTTACTGAGCAATACACTGCTTAATTCTCTCTTACTGGTACTCACTCTAGCACAACAGGTGGTTTATTGACTTATATGTGCCTTATTTTGCAAGTTCTGAGATCATCTTAACCAACCCCTCAACCACACCAATTACAGTCCTCCTGGAGCCCATATGTCACACCAATAATCACTGCTATACTGGATGTAACTCTGAAACCAATGCAATTAGATGTAGTATGCACCAGTTGATTTTCTGATCAAATTTCAGAATTATAGACCAATATTTGGTACTGGTTTGGGCTGATTTGCATCTATTTTTGACCATTTTACAACAATATTCGAGTTCAATAATTTCTGTTCTGAGATGTAATGCTCCAAATGTGCTTAAAATATCCTTATTTATTTTTAAAACATGCCAGAAATTCAATAAGGGCTTCAGATTCACCAGATTATGGTATATTTGACATACCCTCGTTTGAGGGGGAGCAGGCCAACCCCAACCCCGGAACTGAAATCCTTAATATCGCCCTTGAGGTCTTGAGACCAATGCAATTTCATTCACTGCTGTAAACTGCGTATCCTGTGAAAATTTGAGGAAGATTGAACAACTTTAAGGGGTGTTTTGGACTGATCTGCCATTTCACTATACCCTTGCCACCTGCACTCCCAATACATGTATTTTGGACTTAATATGTATTTACTGAGCAATACACTGCTTAATTCTCTCTTACTGGTACTCACTCTAGCACAACAGGTGGTTTATTGACTTATATGTGCCTTATTTTGCAAGTTCTGAGATCATCTTAACCAACCCCTCAACCACGCCAATTACAGTCCTCCTGGAGCCCATATGTCACACCAATAATCACTGCTATACTGGATGTAACTCTGAAACCAATGCAATTAGATTTAGTATGCACCAGTTGATTTTCTGATCAAATTTCAGAATTATAGACCAATATTTGGTACTGGTTTGCGCTGATTTGCATCTATTTTTGACCATTTTACAACAATATTCGAGTTCAATAATTTCTGTTCTGAGATGTAATGCTCCAAATGTGCTTAAAATATCCTTATTTATTTTTAAAACATGCCAGAAATTCAATAAGGGCTTCAGATTCACCAGATTATGGTATATTTGACATACCCTCCTTTGAGGGGGAGCAGGCCAGCCCCACCCCCTGAACTGAAATCCTTAATATCGCCCTTGAGGTCTTGAGACCAATGCAATTTCATTCACTGCTGTAAGCTGAGTATCCTGTGAAAATTGGAGCAAGATTGAACAACTTTAAGGGGTGTTGTGGACTGATCTGCCATTTCACTATACCCTCGCCACCTGCACTCCCAATACATGTATTTTGGACTTAATATGTATTTACTGAGCAATACACTGCTTAATTCTCTCTTACTGGTGCCCACTCTAGCACACCAGGTGGTTTATTGACTTATATGTGCCTTATTGTGCAAGTTCTGAGATCATCTTAACCAACCCCTCAACCACACCAATTACAGTCCTCCTGGAGCCCATATGTCACACCAATAATCACTGCTATACTGGATGTAACTCTGAAACCAATGCAATTAGATGTAGTATGCACCAGTTGATTTTCTGATCAAATTTCAGAATTATAGACCAATATTTGGTACTGGTTTGGGCTGATTTGCATCTATTTTTGACCATTTTACAACAATATTCGAGTTCAATAATTTCTGTTCTGAGATGTAATGCTCCAAATGTGCTTAAAATATCCTTATTTATTTTTAAAACATGCCAGAAATTCAATAAGGGCTTCAGATTCACCAGATTATGGTATATTTGACATACCCTCCTTTGAGGGGGAGCAGGCCAGCCCCATCCCCGGAACTGAAATCCTTAATATCGCCCTTGAGGTCTTGAGACCAATGCAATTTCATTCACTGCTGTAAACTGCGTATCCTGTGAAAATTTGAGGAAGATTGAACAACTTTAAGGGGTGTTTTGGACTGATCTGCCATTTCACTATACCCTTGCCACCTGCACTCCCAATACATGTATTTTGGACTTAATATGTATTTACTGAGCAATACACTGCTTAATTCTCTCTTACTGGTACTCACTCTAGCACAACAGGTGGTTTATTGACTTATATGTGCCTTATTTTGCAAGTTCTGAGATCATCTTAACAAACCCCTCAACCACGCCAATTACAGTCCTCCTGGAGCCCATATGTCACACCAATAATCACTGCTATACTGGATGTAACTCTGAAACCAATGCAATTAGATTTAGTATGCACCAGTTGATTTTCTGATCAAATTTCAGAAATATAGACCAATATTTGGTACTGGTTTGGGCTGATTTGCATCTATTTTTGACCATTTTACAACAATATTCGAGTTCAATAATTTCTGTTCTGAGATGTAATGCTCCAAATGTGCTTAAAATATCCTTATTTATTTTTAAAACATGCCAGAAATTCAATAAGGGCTTCAGATTCACCAGATTATGGTATATTTGACATACCCTCCTTTGAGGGGGAGCAGGCCAACCCCAACCCCGGAACTGAAATCCTTAATATCGCCCTTGAGGTCTTGAGACCAATGCAATTTCATTCACTGCTGTAAACTGCGTATCCTGTGAAAATTTGAGGAAGATTGAACAACTTTAAGGGGTGTTGTGGACTGATCTGCCATTTCACTATACCCTTGCCACCTGCACTCCCAATACATGTATTTTGGACTTAATATGTATTTACTGAGCAATACACTGCTTAATTCTCTCTTACTGGTACTCACTCTAGCACAACAGGTGGTTTATTGACTTATATGTGCCTTATTTTGCAAGTTCTGAGATCATCTTAACCAACCCCTCAACCACGCCAATTACAGTCCTCCTGGAGCCCATATGTCACACCAATAATCACTGCTATACTGGATGTAACTCTGAAACCAATGCAATTAGATTTAGTATGCACCAGTTGATTTTCTGATCAAATTTCAGAATTATAGACCAATATTTGGTACTGGTTTGCGCTGATTTGCATCTATTTTTGACCATTTTACAACAATATTCGAGTTCAATAATTTCTGTTCTGAGATGTAATGCTCCAAATGTGCTTAAAATATCCTTATTTATTTTTAAAACATGCCAGAAATTCAATAAGGGCTTCAGATTCACCAGATTATGGTATATTTGACATACCCTCCTTTGAGGGGGAGCAGGCCAGCCCCACCCCCGGAACTGAAATCCTTAATATCGCCCTTGAGGTCTTGAGACCAATGCAATTTCATTCACTGCTGTAAACTGCGTATCCTGTGAAAATTTGAGCAAGATTGAACAACTTTAAGGGGTGTTGTGGACTGATCTGCCATTTCACTATACCCTTGCCACCTGCACTCCCAATACATGTATTTTGGACTTAATATGTATTTACTGAGCAATACACTGCTTAATTCTCTCTTACTGGTACTCACTCTAGCACAACAGGTGGTTTATTGACTTATATGTGCCTTATTTTGCAAGTTCTGAGATCATCTTAACCAACCCCTCAACCACACCAGTTACAGTCCTCCTGGAGCCCATATGTCACACCAATAATCACTGCTATACTGGATGTAACTCTGAAACCAATGCAATTAGATGTAGTATGCACCAGTTGATTTTCTGATCAAATTTCAGAATTATAGACCAATATTTGGTACTGGTTTGGGCTGATTTGCATCTATTTTTGACCATTTTACAACAATATTCGAGTTCAATAATTTCTGTTCTGAGATGTAATGCTCCAAATGTGCTTAAAATATCCTTATTTATTTTTAAAACATGCCAGAAATTCAATAAGGGCTTCAGATTCACCAGATTATGGTATATTTGACATACCCTCCTTTGAGGGGGAGCAGGCCAACCCCAACCCCGGAACTGAAATCCTTAATATCGCCCTTGAGGTCTTGAGACCAATGCAATTTCATTCACTGCTGTAAACTGCGTATCCTGTGAAAATTTGAGGAAGATTGAACAACTTTAAGGGGTGTTTTGGACTGATCTGCCATTTCACTATACCCTTGCCACCTGCACTCCCAATACATGTATTTTGGACTTAATATGTATTTACTGAGCAATACACTGCTTAATTCTCTCTTACTGGTACTCACTCTAGCACAACAGGTGGTTTATTGACTTATATGTGCCTTATTTTGCAAGTTCTGAGATCATCTTAACCAACCCCTCAACCACGCCAATTACAGTCCTCCTGGAGCCCATATGTCACACCAATAATCACTGCTATACTGGATGTAACTCTGAAACCAATGCAATTAGATTTAGTATGCACCAGTTGATTTTCTGATCAAATTTCAGAATTATAGACCAATATTTGGTACTGGTTTGCGCTGATTTGCATCTATTTTTGACCATTTTACAACAATATTCGAGTTCAATAATTTCTGTTCTGAGATGTAATGCTCCAAATGTGCTTAAAATATCCTTATTTATTTTTAAAACATGCCAGAAATTCAATAAGGGCTTCAGATTCACCAGATTATGGTATATTTGACATACCCTCCTTTGAGGGGGAGCAGGCCAGCCCCACCCCCTGAACTGAAATCCTTAATATCGCCCTTGAGGTCTTGAGACCAATGCAATTTCATTCACTGCTGTAAGCTGAGTATCCTGTGAAAATTGGAGCAAGATTGAACAACTTTAAGGGGTGTTGTGGACTGATCTGCCATTTCACTATACCCTCGCCACCTGCACTCCCAATACATGTATTTTGGACTTAATATGTATTTACTGAGCAATACACTGCTTAATTCTCTCTTACTGGTGCCCACTCTAGCACACCAGGTGGTTTATTGACTTATATGTGCCTTATTGTGCAAGTTCTGAGATCATCTTAACCAACCCCTCAACCACACCAATTACAGTCCTCCTGGAGCCCATATGTCACACCAATAATCACTGCTATACTGGATGTAACTCTGAAACCAATGCAATTAGATGTAGTATGCACCAGTTGATTTTCTGATCAAATTTCAGAATTATATACCAATATTTGGTACTGGTTTGGGCTGATTTGCATCTATTTTTGACCATTTTACAACAATATTCGAGTTTAATAATTTCTGTTCTGAGATGTAATGCTCCAAATGTGCTTAAAATATCCTTATTTATTTTTAAAACATGCCAGAAATTCAATAAGGGCTTCAGATTCACCAGATTATGGTATATTTGACATACCCTCCTTTGAGGGGGAGCAGGCCAGCCCCACCCCCGGAACTGAAATCCTTAATATCGCCCTTGAGGTCTTGAGACCAATGCAATTTCATTCACTGCTGTAAACTGCGTATCCTGTGAAAATTTGAGCAAGATTGAACAACTTTAAGGGGTGTTGTGGACTGATCTGCCATTTCACTATACCCTTGCCACCTGCACTCCCAATACATGTATTTTGGACTTAATATGTATTTACTGAGCAATACACTGCTTAATTCTCTCTTACTGGTACTCACTCTAGCACAACAGGTGGTTTATTGACTTATATGTGCCTTATTTTGCAAGTTCTGAGATCATCTTAACCAACCCCTCAACCACACCAATTACAGTCCTCCTGGAGCCCATATGTCACACCAATAATCACTGCTATACTGGATGTAACTCTGAAACCAATGCAATTAGATGTAGTATGCACCAGTTGATTTTCTGATCAAATTTCAGAATTATAGACCAATATTTGGTACTGGTTTGGGCTGATTTGCATCTATTTTTGACCATTTTACAACAATATTCGAGTTCAATAATTTCTGTTCTGAGATGTAATGCTCCAAATGTGCTTAAAATATCCTTATTTATTTTTAAAACATGCCAGAAATTCAATAAGGGCTTCAGATTCACCAGATTATGGTATATTTGACATACCCTCCTTTGAGGGGGAGCAGGCCAACCCCAACCCCGGAACTGAAATCCTTAATATCGCCCTTGAGGTCTTGAGACCAATGCAATTTCATTCACTGCTGTAAACTGCGTATCCTGTGAAAATTTGAGCAAGATTGAACAACTTTAAGGGGTGTTTTGGACTGATCTGCCATTTCACTATACCCTTGCCACCTGCACTCCCAATACATGTATTTTGGACTTAATATGTATTTACTGAGCAATACACTGCTTAATTCTCTCTTACTGGTACTCACTCTAGCACAACAGGTGGTTTATTGACTTATATGTGCCTTATTTTGCAAGTTCTGAGATCATCTTAACCAACCCCTCAACCACGCCAATTACAGTCCTCCTGGAGCCCATATGTCACACCAATAATCACTGCTATACTGGATGTAACTCTGAAACCAATGCAATTAGATTTAGTATGCACCAGTTGATTTTCTGATCAAATTTCAGAATTATAGACCAATATTTGGTACTGGTTTGCGCTGATTTGCATCTATTTTTGACCATTTTACAACAATATTCGAGTTCAATAATTTCTGTTCTGAGATGTAATGCTCCAAATGTGCTTAAAATATCCTTATTTATTTTTAAAACATGCCAGAAATTCAATAAGGGCTTCAGATTCACCAGATTATGGTATATTTGACATACCCTCCTTTGAGGGGGAGCAGGCCAGCCCCACCCCCTGAACTGAAATCCTTAATATCGCCCTTGAGGTCTTGAGACCAATGCAATTTCATTCACTGCTGTAAGCTGAGTATCCTGTGAAAATTGGAGCAAGATTGAACAACTTTAAGGGGTGTTGTGGACTGATCTGCCATTTCACTATACCCTCGCCACCTGCACTCCCAATACATGTATTTTGGACTTAATATGTATTTACTGAGCAATACACTGCTTAATTCTCTCTTACTGGTGCCCACTCTAGCACACCAGGTGGTTTATTGACTTATATGTGCCTTATTGTGCAAGTTCTGAGATCATCTTAACCAACCCCTCAACCACACCAATTACAGTCCTCCTGGAGCCCATATGTCACACCAATAATCACTGCTATACTGGATGTAACTCTGAAACCAATGCAATTAGATGTAGTATGCACCAGTTGATTTTCTGATCAAATTTCAGAATTATATACCAATATTTGGTACTGGTTTGGGCTGATTTGCATCTATTTTTGACCATTTTACAACAATATTCGAGTTTAATAATTTCTGTTCTGAGATGTAATGCTCCAAATGTGCTTAAAATATCCTTATTTATTTTTAAAACATGCCAGAAATTCAATAAGGGCTTCAGATTCACCAGATTATGGTATATTTGACATACCCTCCTTTGAGGGGGAGCAGGCCAGCCCCACCCCCGGAACTGAAATCCTTAATATCGCCCTTGAGGTCTTGAGACCAATGCAATTTCATTCACTGCTGTAAACTGCGTATCCTGTGAAAATTTGAGCAAGATTGAACAACTTTAAGGGGTGTTGTGGACTGATCTGCCATTTCACTATACCCTTGCCACCTGCACTCCCAATACATGTATTTTGGACTTAATATGTATTTACTGAGCAATACACTGCTTAATTCTCTCTTACTGGTACTCACTCTAGCACAACAGGTGGTTTATTGACTTATATGTGCCTTATTTTGCAAGTTCTGAGATCATCTTAACCAACCCCTCAACCACACCAATTACAGTCCTCCTGGAGCCCATATGTCACACCAATAATCACTGCTATACTGGATGTAACTCTGAAACCAATGCAATTAGATGTAGTATGCACCAGTTGATTTTCTGATCAAATTTCAGAATTATAGACCAATATTTGGTACTGGTTTGGGCTGATTTGCATCTATTTTTGACCATTTTACAACAATATTCGAGTTCAATAATTTCTGTTCTGAGATGTAATGCTCCAAATGTGCTTAAAATATCCTTATTTATTTTTAAAACATGCCAGAAATTCAATAAGGGCTTCAGATTCACCAGATTATGGTATATTTGACATACCCTCCTTTGAGGGGGAGCAGGTCAGCCCCACCCCCGGAACTGAAATCCTTAATATCGCCCTTGAGGTCTTGAGACCAATGCAATTTTATTCACTGCTGTAAACTGCGTATCCTGTGAAAATTTGAGCAAGATTGAACAACTTTAAGGGGTGTTGTGGACTGATCTGCCATTTCACTATACCCTTGCCACCTGCACTCCCAATACATGTATTTTGGACTTAATATGTATTTACTGAGCAATACACTGCTTAATTCTCTCTTACTGGTACTCACTCTAGCACAACAGGTGGTTTATTGACTTATATGTGCCTTATTTTGCAAGTTCTGAGATCATCTTAACCAACCCCTCAACCACACCAATTACAGTCCTCCTGGAGCCCATATGTCACACCAATAATCACTGCTATACTGGATGTAACTCTGAAACCAATGCAATTAGATTTAGTATGCACCAGTTGATTTTCTGATCAAATTTCAGAATTATAGACCAATATTTGGTACTGGTTTGGGCTGATTTGCATCTATTTTTGACCATTTTACAACAATATTCGAGTTCAATAATTTCTGTTCTGAGATGTAATGCTCCAAATGTGCTTAAAATATCCTTATTTATTTTTAAAACATGCCAGAAATTCAATAAGGGCTTCAGATTCACCAGATTATGGTATATTTGACATACCCTCCTTTGAGGGGGAGCAGGCCAGCCCCATCCCCGGAACTGAAATCCTTAATATCGCCCTTGAGGTCTTGAGACCAATGCAATTTCATTCACTGCTGTAAACTGCGTATCCTGTGAAAATTTGAGGAAGATTGAACAACTTTAAGGGGTGTTTTGGACTGATCTGCCATTTCACTATACCCTTGCCACCTGCACTCCCAATACATGTATTTTGGACTTAATATGTATTTACTGAGCAATACACTGCTTAATTCTCTCTTACTGGTACTCACTCTAGCACAACAGGTGGTTTATTGACTTATATGTGCCTTATTTTGCAAGTTCTGAGATCATCTTAACCAACCCCTCAACCACGCCAATTACAGTCCTCCTGGAGCCCATATGTCACACCAATAATCACTGCTATACTGGATGTAACTCTGAAACCAATGCAATTAGATTTAGTATGCACCAGTTGATTTTCTGATCAAATTTCAGAATTATAGACCAATATTTGGTACTGGTTTGCGCTGATTTGCATCTATTTTTGACCATTTTACAACAATATTCGAGTTCAATAATTTCTGTTCTGAGATGTAATGCTCCAAATGTGCTTAAAATATCCTTATTTATTTTTAAAACATGCCAGAAATTCAATAAGGGCTTCAGATTCACCAGATTATGGTATATTTGACATACCCTCCTTTGAGGGGGAGCAGGCCAGCCCCACCCCCTGAACTGAAATCCTTAATATCGCCCTTGAGGTCTTGAGACCAATGCAATTTCATTCACTGCTGTAAGCTGAGTATCCTGTGAAAATTGGAGCAAGATTGAACAACTTTAAGGGGTGTTGTGGACTGATCTGCCATTTCACTATACCCTCGCCACCTGCACTCCCAATACATGTATTTTGGACTTAATATGTATTTACTGAGCAATACACTGCTTAATTCTCTCTTACTGGTGCCCACTCTAGCACACCAGGTGGTTTATTGACTTATATGTGCCTTATTGTGCAAGTTCTGAGATCATCTTAACCAACCCCTCAACCACACCAATTACAGTCCTCCTGGAGCCCATATGTCACACCAATAATCACTGCTATACTGGATGTAACTCTGAAACCAATGCAATTAGATGTAGTATGCACCAGTTGATTTTCTGATCAAATTTCAGAATTATATACCAATATTTGGTACTGGTTTGGGCTGATTTGCATCTATTTTTGACCATTTTACAACAATATTCGAGTTTAATAATTTCTGTTCTGAGATGTAATGCTCCAAATGTGCTTAAAATATCCTTATTTATTTTTAAAACATGCCAGAAATTCAATAAGGGCTTCAGATTCACCAGATTATGGTATATTTGACATACCCTCCTTTGAGGGGGAGCAGGCCAGCCCCACCCCCGGAACTGAAATCCTTAATATCGCCCTTGAGGTCTTGAGACCAATGCAATTTCATTCACTGCTGTAAACTGCGTATCCTGTGAAAATTTGAGCAAGATTGAACAACTTTAAGGGGTGTTGTGGACTGATCTGCCATTTCACTATACCCTTGCCACCTGCACTCCCAATACATGTATTTTGGACTTAATATGTATTTACTGAGCAATACACTGCTTAATTCTCTCTTACTGGTACTCACTCTAGCACAACAGGTGGTTTATTGACTTATATGTGCCTTATTTTGCAAGTTCTGAGATCATCTTAACCAACCCCTCAACCACACCAATTACAGTCCTCCTGTAGCCCATATGTCACACCAATAATCACTGCTATACTGGATGTAACTCTGAAACCAATGCAATTAGATGTAGTATGCACCAGTTGATTTTCTGATCAAATTTCAGAATTATAGACCAATATTTGGTACTGGTTTGGGCTGATTTGCATCTATTTTTGACCATTTTACAACAATATTCGAGTTCAATAATTTCTGTTCTGAGATGTAATGCTCCAAATGTGCTTAAAATATCCTTATTTATTTTTAAAACATGCCAGAAATTCAATAAGGGCTTCAGATTCACCAGATTATGGTATATTTGACATACCCTCCTTTGAGGGGGAGCAGGCCAGCCCCACCCCCGGAACTGAAATCCTTAATATCGCCCTTGAGGTCTTGAGACCAATGCAATTTTATTCACTGCTGTAAACTGCGTATCCTGTGAAAATTTGAGCAAGATTGAACAACTTTAAGGGGTGTTGTGGACTGATCTGCCATTTCACTATACCCTTGCCACCTGCACTCCCAATACATGTATTTTGGACTTAATATGTATTTACTGAGCAATACACTGCTTAATTCTCT
This sequence comes from Sabellastarte sp. h YS-2021, assembly GCA_964017235.1. NCBI lineage: Eukaryota > Metazoa > Annelida > Polychaeta > Sabellida > Sabellidae > Sabellastarte > Sabellastarte sp. h YS-2021. The sequence continues at coordinate 120,696,279 of OZ024930.1, read as the reverse complement.
CTTACTGGTACTCACTCTAGCACAACAGGTGGTTTATTGACTTATATGTGCCTTATTTTGCAAGTTCTGAGATCATCTTAACCAACCCCTCAACCACACCAATTACAGTCCTCCTGGAGCCCATATGTCACACCAATAATCACTGCTATACTGGATGTAACTCTGAAACCAATGCAATTAGATTTAGTATGCACCAGTTGATTTTCTGATCAAATTTCAGAATTATAGACCAATATTTGGTACTGGTTTGGGCTGATTTGCATCTATTTTTGACCATTTTACAACAATATTCGAGTTCAATAATTTCTGTTCTGAGATGTAATGCTCCAAATGTGCTTAAAATATCCTTATTTATTTTTAAAACATGCCAGAAATTCAATAAGGGCTTCAGATTCACCAGATTATGGTATATTTGACATACCCTCCTTTGAGGGGGAGCAGGCCAGCCCCATCCCCGGAACTGAAATCCTTAATATCGCCCTTGAGGTCTTGAGACCAATGCAATTTCATTCACTGCTGTAAACTGCGTATCCTGTGAAAATTTGAGGAAGATTGAACAACTTTAAGGGGTGTTTTGGACTGATCTGCCATTTCACTATACCCTTGCCACCTGCACTCCCAATACATGTATTTTGGACTTAATATGTATTTACTGAGCAATACACTGCTTAATTCTCTCTTACTGGTACTCACTCTAGCACAACAGGTGGTTTATTGACTTATATGTGCCTTATTTTGCAAGTTCTGAGATCATCTTAACCAACCCCTCAACCACGCCAATTACAGTCCTCCTGGAGCCCATATGTCACACCAATAATCACTGCTATACTGGATGTAACTCTGAAACCAATGCAATTAGATTTAGTATGCACCAGTTGATTTTCTGATCAAATTTCAGAATTATAGACCAATATTTGGTACTGGTTTGGGCTGATTTGCATCTATTTTTGACCATTTTACAACAATATTCGAGTTCAATAATTTCTGTTCTGAGATGTAATGCTCCAAATGTGCTTAAAATATCCTTATTTATTTTTAAAACATGCCAGAAATTCAATAAGGGCTTCAGATTCACCAGATTATGGTATATTTGACATACCCTCCTTTGAGGGGGAGCAGGCCAACCCCAACCCCGGAACTGAAATCCTTAATATCGCCCTTGAGGTCTTGAGACCAATGCAATTTCATTCACTGCTGTAAACTGCGTATCCTGTGAAAATTTGAGGAAGATTGAACAACTTTAAGGGGTGTTTTGGACTGATCTGCCATTTCACTATACCCTTGCCACCTGCACTCCCAATACATGTATTTTGGACTTAATATGTATTTACTGAGCAATACACTGCTTAATTCTCTCTTACTGGTACTCACTCTAGCACAACAGGTGGTTTATTGACTTATATGTGCCTTATTTTGCAAGTTCTGAGATCATCTTAACCAACCCCTCAACCACGCCAATTACAGTCCTCCTGGAGCCCATATGTCACACCAATAATCACTGCTATACTGGATGTAACTCTGAAACCAATGCAATTAGATTTAGTATGCACCAGTTGATTTTCTGATCAAATTTCAGAATTATAGACCAATATTTGGTACTGGTTTGCGCTGATTTGCATCTATTTTTGACCATTTTACAACAATATTCGAGTTCAATAATTTCTGTTCTGAGATGTAATGCTCCAAATGTGCTTAAAATATCCTTATTTATTTTTAAAACATGCCAGAAATTCAATAAGGGCTTCAGATTCACCAGATTATGGTATATTTGACATACCCTCCTTTGAGGGGGAGCAGGCCAGCCCCACCCCCTGAACTGAAATCCTTAATATCGCCCTTGAGGTCTTGAGACCAATGCAATTTCATTCACTGCTGTAAGCTGAGTATCCTGTGAAAATTGGAGCAAGATTGAACAACTTTAAGGGGTGTTGTGGACTGATCTGCCATTTCACTACACCCTCGCCACCTGCACTCCCAATACATGTATTTTGGACTTAATATGTATTTACTGAGCAATACACTGCTTAATTCTCTCTTACTGGTGCCCACTCTAGCACACCAGGTGGTTTATTGACTTATATGTGCCTTATTTTGCAAGTTCTGAGATCATCTTAACCAACCCCTCAACCACACCAATTACAGTCCTCCTGGAGCCCATATGTCACACCAATAATCACTGCTATACTGGATGTAACTCTGCAACCAATGCAATTAGATGTAGTATGCACCAGTTGATTTTCTGATCAAATTTCAGAATTATAGACCAATATTTGGTACTGGTTTGGGCTGATTTGCATCTATTTTTGACCATTTTACAACAATATTCGAGTTCAATAATTTCTGTTCTGAGATGTAATGCTCCAAATGTGCTTAAAATATCCTTATTTATTTTTAAAACATGCCAGAAATTCAATAAGGGCTTCAGATTCACCAGATTATGGTATATTTGACATACCCTCCTTTGAGGGGGAGCAGGCCAGCCCCACCCCCGGAACTGAAATCCTTAATATCGCCCTTGAGGTCTTGAGACCAATGCAATTTCATTCACTGCTGTAAACTGCGTATCCTGTGAAAATTTGAGCAAGATTGAACAACTTTAAGGGGTGTTGTGGACTGATCTGCCATTTCACTATACCCTTGCCACCTGCACTCCCAATACATGTATTTTGGACTTAATATGTATTTACTGAGCAATACACTGCTTAATTCTCTCTTACTGGTACTCACTCTAGCACAACAGGTGGTTTATTGACTTATATGTGCCTTATTTTGCAAGTTCTGAGATCATCTTAACCAACCCCTCAACCACACCAATTACAGTCCTCCTGGAGCCCATATGTCACACCAATAATCACTGCTATACTGGATGTAACTCTGAAACCAATGCAATTAGATGTAGTATGCACCAGTTGATTTTCTGATCAAATTTCAGAATTATATACCAATATTTGGTACTGGTTTGGGCTGATTTGCATCTATTTTTGACCATTTTACAACAATATTCGAGTTTAATAATTTCTGTTCTGAGATGTAATGCTCCAAATGTGCTTAAAATATCCTTATTTATTTTTAAAACATGCCAGAAATTCAATAAGGGCTTCAGATTCACCAGATTATGGTATATTTGACATACCCTCCTTTGAGGGGGAGCAGGCCAGCCCCACCCCCGGAACTGAAATCCTTAATATCGCCCTTGAGGTCTTGAGACCAATGCAATTTCATTCACTGCTGTAAACTGCGTATCCTGTGAAAATTTGAGCAAGATTGAACAACTTTAAGGGGTGTTGTGGACTGATCTGCCATTTCACTATACCCTTGCCACCTGCACTCCCAATACATGTATTTTGGACTTAATATGTATTTACTGAGCAATACACTGCTTAATTCTCTCTTACTGGTACTCACTCTAGCACAACAGGTGGTTTATTGACTTATATGTGCCTTATTTTGCAAGTTCTGAGATCATCTTAACCAACCCCTCAACCACACCAATTACAGTCCTCCTGGAGCCCATATGTCACACCAATAATCACTGCTATACTGGATGTAACTCTGAAACCAATGCAATTAGATGTAGTATGCACCAGTTGATTTTCTGATCAAATTTCAGAATTATAGACCAATATTTGGTACTGGTTTGGGCTGATTTGCATCTATTTTTGACCATTTTACAACAATATTCGAGTTCAATAATTTCTGTTCTGAGATGTAATGCTCCAAATGTGCTTAAAATATCCTTATTTATTTTTAAAACATGCCAGAAATTCAATAAGGGCTTCAGATTCACCAGATTATGGTATATTTGACATACCCTCCTTTGAGGGGGAGCAGGCCAGCCCCACCCCCGGAACTGAAATCCTTAATATCGCCCTTGAGGTCTTGAGACCAATGCAATTTTATTCACTGCTGTAAACTGCGTATCCTGTGAAAATTTGAGCAAGATTGAACAACTTTAAGGGGTGTTGTGGACTGATCTGCCATTTCACTATACCCTTGCCACCTGCACTCCCAATACATGTATTTTGGACTTAATATGTATTTACTGAGCAATACACTGCTTAATTCTCTCTTACTGGTACTCACTCTAGCACAACAGGTGGTTTATTGACTTATATGTGCCTTATTTTGCAAGTTCTGAGATCATCTTAACCAACCCCTCAACCACACCAATTACAGTCCTCCTGGAGCCCATATGTCACACCAATAATCACTGCTATACTGGATGTAACTCTGAAACCAATGCAATTAGATTTAGTATGCACCAGTTGATTTTCTGATCAAATTTCAGAATTATAGACCAATATTTGGTACTGGTTTGGGCTGATTTGCATCTATTTTTGACCATTTTACAACAATATTCGAGTTCAATAATTTCTGTTCTGAGATGTAATGCTCCAAATGTGCTTAAAATATCCTTATTTATTTTTAAAACATGCCAGAAATTCAATAAGGGCTTCAGATTCACCAGATTATGGTATATTTGACATACCCTCCTTTGAGGGGGAGCAGGCCAGCCCCATCCCCGGAACTGAAATCCTTAATATCGCCCTTGAGGTCTTGAGACCAATGCAATTTCATTCACTGCTGTAAACTGCGTATCCTGTGAAAATTTGAGGAAGATTGAACAACTTTAAGGGGTGTTTTGGACTGATCTGCCATTTCACTATACCCTTGCCACCTGCACTCCCAATACATGTATTTTGGACTTAATATGTATTTACTGAGCAATACACTGCTTAATTCTCTCTTACTGGTACTCACTCTAGCACAACAGGTGGTTTATTGACTTATATGTGCCTTATTTTGCAAGTTCTGAGATCATCTTAACCAACCCCTCAACCACGCCAATTACAGTCCTCCTGGAGCCCATATGTCACACCAATAATCACTGCTATACTGGATGTAACTCTGAAACCAATGCAATTAGATTTAGTATGCACCAGTTGATTTTCTGATCAAATTTCAGAATTATAGACCAATATTTGGTACTGGTTTGGGCTGATTTGCATCTATTTTTGACCATTTTACAACAATATTCGAGTTCAATAATTTCTGTTCTGAGATGTAATGCTCCAAATGTGCTTAAAATATCCTTATTTATTTTTAAAACATGCCAGAAATTCAATAAGGGCTTCAGATTCACCAGATTATGGTATATTTGACATACCCTCCTTTGAGGGGGAGCAGGCCAACCCCAACCCCGGAACTGAAATCCTTAATATCGCCCTTGAGGTCTTGAGACCAATGCAATTTCATTCACTGCTGTAAACTGCGTATCCTGTGAAAATTTGAGGAAGATTGAACAACTTTAAGGGGTGTTTTGGACTGATCTGCCATTTCACTATACCCTTGCCACCTGCACTCCCAATACATGTATTTTGGACTTAATATGTATTTACTGAGCAATACACTGCTTAATTCTCTCTTACTGGTACTCACTCTAGCACAACAGGTGGTTTATTGACTTATATGTGCCTTATTTTGCAAGTTCTGAGATCATCTTAACCAACCCCTCAACCACGCCAATTACAGTCCTCCTGGAGCCCATATGTCACACCAATAATCACTGCTATACTGGATGTAACTCTGAAACCAATGCAATTAGATTTAGTATGCACCAGTTGATTTTCTGATCAAATTTCAGAATTATAGACCAATATTTGGTACTGGTTTGCGCTGATTTGCATCTATTTTTGACCATTTTACAACAATATTCGAGTTCAATAATTTCTGTTCTGAGATGTAATGCTCCAAATGTGCTTAAAATATCCTTATTTATTTTTAAAACATGCCAGAAATTCAATAAGGGCTTCAGATTCACCAGATTATGGTATATTTGACATACCCTCCTTTGAGGGGGAGCAGGCCAGCCCCACCCCCTGAACTGAAATCCTTAATATCGCCCTTGAGGTCTTGAGACCAATGCAATTTCATTCACTGCTGTAAGCTGAGTATCCTGTGAAAATTGGAGCAAGATTGAACAACTTTAAGGGGTGTTGTGGACTGATCTGCCATTTCACTATACCCTCGCCACCTGCACTCCCAATACATGTATTTTGGACTTAATATGTATTTACTGAGCAATACACTGCTTAATTCTCTCTTACTGGTGCCCACTCTAGCACACCAGGTGGTTTATTGACTTATATGTGCCTTATTTTGCAAGTTCTGAGATCATCTTAACCAACCCCTCAACCACACCAATTACAGTCCTCCTGGAGCCCATATGTCACACCAATAATCACTGCTATACTGGATGTAACTCTGAAACCAATGCAATTAGATTTAGTATGCACCAGTTGATTTTCTGATCAAATTTCAGAATTATAGACCAATATTTGGTACTGGTTTGGGCTGATTTGCATCTATTTTTGACCATTTTACAACAATATTCGAGTTCAATAATTTCTGTTCTGAGATGTAATGCTCCAAATGTGCTTAAAATATCCTTATTTATTTTTAAAACATGCCAGAAATTCAATAAGGGCTTCAGATTCACCAGATTATGGTATATTTGACATACCCTCCTTTGAGGGGGAGCAGACCAGCCTCACCCCCGGAACTGAAATCCTTAATATCGCCCTTGAGGTCTTGAGACCAATGCAATTTTATTCACTGCTGTAAACTGCGTATCCTGTGAAAATTTGAGCAAGATTGAACAACTTTAAGGGGTGTTGTGGACTGATCTGCCATTTCACTATACCCTTGCCACCTGCACTCCCAATACATGTATTTTGGACTTAATATGTATTTACTGAGCAATACACTGCTTAATTCTCTCTTACTGGTACTCACTCTAGCACAACAGGTGGTTTATTGACTTATATGTGCCTTATTTTGCAAGTTCTGAGATCATCTTAACCAACCCCTCAACCACACCAATTACAGTCCTCCTGGAGCCCATATGTCACACCAATAATCACTGCTATACTGGATGTAACTCTGAAACCAATGCAATTAGATTTAGTATGCACCAGTTGATTTTCTGATCAAATTTCAGAATTATAGACCAATATTTGGTACTGGTTTGGGCTGATTTGCATCTATTTTTGACCATTTTACAACAATATTCGAGTTCAATAATTTCTGTTCTGAGATGTAATGCTCCAAATGTGCTTAAAATATCCTTATTTATTTTTAAAACATGCCAGAAATTCAATAAGGGCTTCAGATTCACCAGATTATGGTATATTTGACATACCCTCCTTTGAGGGGGAGCAGGCCAGCCCCATCCCCGGAACTGAAATCCTTAATATCGCCCTTGAGGTCTTGAGACCAATGCAATTTCATTCACTGCTGTAAACTGCGTATCCTGTGAAAATTTGAGGAAGATTGAACAACTTTAAGGGGTGTTTTGGACTGATCTGCCATTTCACTATACCCTTGCCACCTGCACTCCCAATACATGTATTTTGGACTTAATATGTATTTACTGAGCAATACACTGCTTAATTCTCTCTTACTGGTACTCACTCTAGCACAACAGGTGGTTTATTGACTTATATGTGCCTTATTTTGCAAGTTCTGAGATCATCTTAACCAACCCCTCAACCACGCCAATTACAGTCCTCCTGGAGCCCATATGTCACACCAATAATCACTGCTATACTGGATGTAACTCTGAAACCAATGCAATTAGATTTAGTATGCACCAGTTGATTTTCTGATCAAATTTCAGAATTATAGACCAATATTTGGTACTGGTTTGGGCTGATTTGCATCTATTTTTGACCATTTTACAACAATATTCGAGTTCAATAATTTCTGTTCTGAGATGTAATGCTCCAAATGTGCTTAAAATATCCTTATTTATTTTTAAAACATGCCAGAAATTCAATAAGGGCTTCAGATTCACCAGATTATGGTATATTTGACATACCCTCCTTTGAGGGGGAGCAGGCCAACCCCAACCCCGGAACTGAAATCCTTAATATCGCCCTTGAGGTCTTGAGACCAATGCAATTTCATTCACTGCTGTAAACTGCGTATCCTGTGAAAATTTGAGGAAGATTGAACAACTTTAAGGGGTGTTTTGGACTGATCTGCCATTTCACTATACCCTTGCCACCTGCACTCCCAATACATGTATTTTGGACTTAATATGTATTTACTGAGCAATACACTGCTTAATTCTCTCTTACTGGTACTCACTCTAGCACAACAGGTGGTTTATTGACTTATATGTGCCTTATTTTGCAAGTTCTGAGATCATCTTAACCAACCCCTCAACCACGCCAATTACAGTCCTCCTGGAGCCCATATGTCACACCAATAATCACTGCTATACTGGATGTAACTCTGAAACCAATGCAATTAGATTTAGTATGCACCAGTTGATTTTCTGATCAAATTTCAGAATTATAGACCAATATTTGGTACTGGTTTGCGCTGATTTGCATCTATTTTTGACCATTTTACAACAATATTCGAGTTCAATAATTTCTGTTCTGAGATGTAATGCTCCAAATGTGCTTAAAATATCCTTATTTATTTTTAAAACATGCCAGAAATTCAATAAGGGCTTCAGATTCACCAGATTATGGTATATTTGACATACCCTCCTTTGAGGGGGAGCAGGCCAGCCCCACCCCCTGAACTGAAATCCTTAATATCGCCCTTGAGGTCTTGAGACCAATGCAATTTCATTCACTGCTGTAAGCTGAGTATCCTGTGAAAATTGGAGCAAGATTGAACAACTTTAAGGGGTGTTGTGGACTGATCTGCCATTTCACTACACCCTCGCCACCTGCACTCCCAATACATGTATTTTGGACTTAATATGTATTTACTGAGCAATACACTGCTTAATTCTCTCTTACTGGTGCCCACTCTAGCACACCAGGTGGTTTATTGACTTATATGTGCCTTATTTTGCAAGTTCTGAGATCATCTTAACCAACCCCTCAACCACACCAATTACAGTCCTCCTGGAGCCCATATGTCACACCAATAATCACTGCTATACTGGATGTAACTCTGCAACCAATGCAATTAGATGTAGTATGCACCAGTTGATTTTCTGATCAAATTTCAGAATTATAGACCAATATTTGGTACTGGTTTGGGCTGATTTGCATCTATTTTTGACCATTTTACAACAATATTCGAGTTCAATAATTTCTGTTCTGAGATGTAATGCTCCAAATGTGCTTAAAATATCCTTATTTATTTTTAAAACATGCCAGAAATTCAATAAGGGCTTCAGATTCACCAGATTATGGTATATTTGACATACCCTCCTTTGAGGGGGAGCAGGCCAGCCCCACCCCCGGAACTGAAATCCTTAATATCGCCCTTGAGGTCTTGAGACCAATGCAATTTCATTCACTGCTGTAAACTGCGTATCCTGTGAAAATTTGAGCAAGATTGAACAACTTTAAGGGGTGTTGTGGACTGATCTGCCATTTCACTATACCCTTGCCACCTGCACTCCCAATACATGTATTTTGGACTTAATATGTATTTACTGAGCAATACACTGCTTAATTCTCTCTTACTGGTACTCACTCTAGCACAACAGGTGGTTTATTGACTTATATGTGCCTTATTTTGCAAGTTCTGAGATCATCTTAACCAACCCCTCAACCACACCAATTACAGTCCTCCTGGAGCCCATATGTCACACCAATAATCACTGCTATACTGGATGTAACTCTGAAACCAATGCAATTAGATGTAGTATGCACCAGTTGATTTTCTGATCAAATTTCAGAATTATATACCAATATTTGGTACTGGTTTGGGCTGATTTGCATCTATTTTTGACCATTTTACAACAATATTCGAGTTTAATAATTTCTGTTCTGAGATGTAATGCTCCAAATGTGCTTAAAATATCCTTATTTATTTTTAAAACATGCCAGAAATTCAATAAGGGCTTCAGATTCACCAGATTATGGTATATTTGACATACCCTCCTTTGAGGGGGAGCAGGCCAGCCCCACCCCCGGAACTGAAATCCTTAATATCGCCCTTGTGGTCTTGAGACCAATGCAATTTCATTCACTGCTGTAAACTGCGTATCCTGTGAAAATTTGAGGAAGATTGAACAACTTTAAGGGGTGTTTTGGACTGATCTGCCATTTCACTATACCCTTGCCACCTGCACTCCCAATACATGTATTTTGGACTTAATATGTATTTACTGAGCAATACACTGCTTAATTCTCTCTTACTGGTACTCACTCTAGCACAACAGGTGGTTTATTGACTTATATGTGCCTTATTTTGCAAGTTCTGAGATCATCTTAACCAACCCCTCAACCACGCCAATTACAGTCCTCCTGGAGCCCATATGTCACACCAATAATCACTGCTATACTGGATGTAACTCTGAAACCAATGCAATTAGATTTAGTATGCACCAGTTGATTTTCTGATCAAATTTCAGAATTATAGACCAATATTTGGTACTGGTTTGGGCTGATTTGCATCTATTTTTGACCATTTTACAACAATATTCGAGTTCAATAATTTCTGTTCTGAGATGTAATGCTCCAAATGTGCTTAAAATATCCTTATTTATTTTTAAAACATGCCAGAAATTCAATAAGGGCTTCAGATTCACCAGATTATGGTATATTTGACATACCCTCCTTTGAGGGGGAGCAGGCCAACCCCAACCCCCGGAACTGAAATCCTTAATATCGCCCTTGAGGTCTTGAGACCAATGCAATTTCACTCACTGCTGTAAACTGCGTATCCTGTGAAAATTTGAGGAAGATTGAACAACTTTAAGGGGTGTTTTGGACTGATCTGCCATTTCACTATACCCTTGCCACCTGCACTCCCAATACATGTATTTTGGACTTAATATGTATTTACTGAGCAATACACTGCTTAATTCTCTCTTACTGGTACTCACTCTAGCACAACAGGTGGTTTATTGACTTATATGTGCCTTATTTTGCAAGTTCTGAGATCATCTTAACCAACCCCTCAACCACGCCAATTACAGTCCTCCTGGAGCCCATATGTCACACCAATAATCACTGCTATACTGGATGTAACTCTGAAACCAATGCAATTAGATTTAGTATGCACCAGTTGATTTTCTGATCAAATTTCAGAATTATAGACCAATATTTGGTACTGGTTTGCGCTGATTTGCATCTATTTTTGACCATTTTACAACAATATTCGAGTTCAATAATTTCTGTTCTGAGATGTAATGCTCCAAATGTGCTTAAAATATCCTTATTTATTTTTAAAACATGCCAGAAATTCAATAAGGGCTTCAGATTCACCAGATTATGGTATATTTGACATACCCTCCTTTGAGGGGGAGCAGGCCAGCCCCACCCCCTGAACTGAAATCCTTAATATCGCCCTTGAGGTCTTGAGACCAATGCAATTTCATTCACTGCTGTAAGCTGAGTATCCTGTGAAAATTGGAGCAAGATTGAACAACTTTAAGGGGTGTTGTGGACTGATCTGCCATTTCACTATACCCTCGCCACCTGCACTCCCAATACATGTATTTTGGACTTAATATGTATTTACTGAGCAATACACTGCTTAATTCTCTCTTACTGGTGCCCACTCTAGCACACCAGGTGGTTTATTGACTTATATGTGCCTTATTTTGCAAGTTCTGAGATCATCTTAACCAACCCCTCAACCACACCAATTACAGTCCTCCTGGAGCCCATATGTCACACCAATAATCACTGCTATACTGGATGTAACTCTACAACCAATGCAATTAGATGTAGTATGCACCAGTTGATTTTCTGATCAAATTTCAGAATTATAGACCAATATTTGGTACTGGTTTGGGCTGATTTGCATCTATTTTTGACCATTTTACAACAATATTCGAGTTCAATAATTTCTGTTCTGAGATGTAATGCTCCAAATGTGCTTAAAATATCCTTATTTATTTTTAAAACATGCTAGAAATTCAATAAGGGCTTCAGATTCACCAGATTATGGTATATTTGACATACCCTCCTTTGAGGGGGAGCAGGCCAGCCCCACCCCCGGAACTGAAATCCTTAATATCGCCCTTGAGGTCTTGAGACCAATGCAATTTCATTCACTGCTGTAAACTGCGTATCCTGTAAAAATTTGAGCAAGATTGAACAACTTTAAGGGGTGTTGTGGACTGATCTGCCATTTCACTATACCCTTGCCACCTGCACTCCCAATACATGTATTTTGGACTTAATATGTATTTACTGAGCAATACACTGCTTAATTCTCTCTTACTGGTACTCACTCTAGCACAACAGGTGGTTTATTGACTTATATGTGCCTTATTTTGCAAGTTCTGAGATCATCTTAACCAACCCCTCAACCACGCCAATTACAGTCCTCCTGGAGCCCATATGTCACACCAATAATCACTGCTATACTGGATGTAACTCTGAAACCAATGCAATTAGATTTAGTATGCACCAGTTGATTTTCTGATCAAATTTCAGAATTATAGACCAATATTTGGTACTGGTTTGGGCTGATTTGCATCTATTTTTGACCATTTTACAACAATATTCGAGTTCAATAATTTCTGTTCTGAGATGTAATGCTCCAAATGTGCTTAAAATATCCTTATTTATTTTTAAAACATGCCAGAAATTCAATAAGGGCTTCAGATTCACCAGATTATGGTATATTTGACATACCCTCCTTTGAGGGGGAGCAGGCCAACCCCAACCCCCGGAACTGAAATCCTTAATATCGCCCTTGAGGTCTTGAGACCAATGCAATTTCATTCACTGCTGTAAACTGCGTATCCTGTGAAAATTTGAGGAAGATTGAACAACTTTAAGGGGTGTTTTGGACTGATCTGCCATTTCACTATACCCTTGCCACCTGCACTCCCAATACATGTATTTTGGACTTAATATGTATTTACTGAGCAATACACTGCTTAATTCTCTCTTACTGGTACTCACTCTAGCACAACAGGTGGTTTATTGACTTATATGTGCCTTATTTTGCAAGTTCTGAGATCATCTTAACCAACCCCTCAACCACGCCAATTACAGTCCTCCTGGAGCCCATATGTCACACCAATAATCACTGCTATACTGGATGTAACTCTGAAACCAATGCAATTAGATTTAGTATGCACCAGTTGATTTTCTGATCAAATTTCAGAATTATAGACCAATATTTGGTACTGGTTTGCGCTGATTTGCATCTATTTTTGACCATTTTACAACAATATTCGAGTTCAATAATTTCTGTTCTGAGATGTAATGCTCCAAATGTGCTTAAAATATCCTTATTTATTTTTAAAACATGCCAGAAATTCAATAAGGGCTTCAGATTCACCAGATTATGGTATATTTGACATACCCTCCTTTGAGGGGGAGCAGGCCAGCCCCACCCCCTGAACTGAAATCCTTAATATCGCCCTTGAGGTCTTGAGACCAATGCAATTTCATTCACTGCTGTAAGCTGAGTATCCTGTGAAAATTGGAGCAAGATTGAACAACTTTAAGGGGTGTTGTGGACTGATCTGCCATTTCACTATACCCTCGCCACCTGCACTCCCAATACATGTATTTTGGACTTAATATGTATTTACTGAGCAATACACTGCTTAATTCTCTCTTACTGGTGCCCACTCTAGCACACCAGGTGGTTTATTGACTTATATGTGCCTTATTTTGCAAGTTCTGAGATCATCTTAACCAACCCCTCAACCACACCAATTACAGTCCTCCTGGAGCCCATATGTCACACCAATAATCACTGCTATACTGGATGTAACTCTGCAACCAATGCAATTAGATGTAGTATGCACCAGTTGATTTTCTGATCAAATTTCAGAATTATAGACCAATATTTGGTACTGGTTTGGGCTGATTTGCATCTATTTTTGACCATTTTACAACAATATTCGAGTTCAATAATTTCTGTTCTGAGATGTAATGCTCCAAATGTGCTTAAAATATCCTTATTTATTTTTAAAACATGCTAGAAATTCAATAAGGGCTTCAGATTCACCAGATTATGGTATATTTGACATACCCTCCTTTGAGGGGGAGCAGGCCAGCCCCACCCCCGGAACTGAAATCCTTAATATCGCCCTTGAGGTCTTGAGACCAATGCAATTTCATTCACTGCTGTAAACTGCGTATCCTGTGAAAATTTGAGCAAGATTGAACAACTTTAAGGGGTGTTGTGGACTGATCTGCCATTTCACTATACCCTTGCCACCTGCACTCCCAATACATGTATTTTGGACTTAATATGTATTTACTGAGCAATACACTGCTTAATTCTCTCTTACTGGTACTCACTCTAGCACAACAGGTGGTTTATTGACTTATATGTGCCTTATTTTGCAAGTTCTGAGATCATCTTAACCAACCCCTCAACCACGCCAATTACAGTCCTCCTGGAGCCCATATGTCACACCAATAATAACTGCTATACTGGATGTAACTCTGAAACCAATGCAATTAGATTTAGTATGCACCAGTTGATTTTCTGATCAAATTTCAGAATTATAGACCAATATTTGGTACTGGTTTGCGCTGATTTGCATCTATTTTTGACCATTTTACAACAATATTCGAGTTCAATAATTTCTGTTCTGAGATGTAATGCTCCAAATGTGCTTAAAATATCCTTATTTATTTTTAAAACATGCCAGAAATTCAATAAGGGCTTCAGATTCACCAGATTATGGTATATTTGACATACCCTCCTTTGAGGGGGAGCAGGCCAGCCCCACCCCCTGAACTGAAATCCTTAATATCGCCCTTGAGGTCTTGAGACCAATGCAATTTCATTCACTGCTGTAAGCTGAGTATCCTGTGAAAATTGGAGCAAGATTGAACAACTTTAAGGGGTGTTGTGGACTGATCTGCCATTTCACTATACCCTCGCCACCTGCACTCCCAATACATGTATTTTGGACTTAATATGTATTTACTGAGCAATACACTGCTTAATTCTCTCTTACTGGTGCCCACTCTAGCACACCAGGTGGTTTATTGACTTATATGTGCCTTATTTTGCAAGTTCTGAGATCATCTTAACCAACCCCTCAACCACACCAATTACAGTCCTCCTGGAGCCCATATGTCACACCAATAATCACTGCTATACTGGATGTAACTCTGCAACCAATGCAATTAGATGTAGTATGCACCAGTTGATTTTCTGATCAAATTTCAGAATTATAGACCAATATTTGGTACTGGTTTGGGCTGATTTGCATCTATTTTTGACCATTTTACAACAATATTCGAGTTCAATAATTTCTGTTCTGAGATGTAATGCTCCAAATGTGCTTAAAATATCCTTATTTATTTTTAAAACATGCTAGAAATTCAATAAGGGCTTCAGATTCACCAGATTATGGTATATTTGACATACCCTCCTTTGAGGGGGAGCAGGCCAGCCCCACCCCCGGAACTGAAATCCTTAATATCGCCCTTGAGGTCTTGAGACCAATGCAATTTCATTCACTGCTGTAAACTGCGTATCCTGTGAAAATTAGAGCAAGATTGAACAACTTTAAGGGGTGTTGTGGACTGATCTGCCATTTCACTATACCCTTGCCACCTGCACTCCCAATACATGTATTTTGGACTTAATATGTATTTACTGAGCAATACACTGCTTAATTCTCTCTTACTGGTACTCACTCTAGCACAACAGGTGGTTTATTGACTTATATGTGCCTTATTTTGCAAGTTCTGAGATCATCTTAACCAACCCCTCAACCACGCCAATTACAGTCCTCCTGGAGCCCATATGTCACACCAATAATCACTGCTATACTGGATGTAACTCTGAAACCAATGCAATTAGATTTAGTATGCACCAGTTGATTTTCTGATCAAATTTCAGAATTATAGACCAATATTTGGTACTGGTTTGCGCTGATTTGCATCTATTTTTGACCATTTTACAACAATATTCGAGTTCAATAATTTCTGTTCTGAGATGTAATGCTCCAAATGTGCTTAAAATATCCTTATTTATTTTTAAAACATGCCAGAAATTCAATAAGGGCTTCAGATTCACCAGATTATGGTATATTTGACATACCCTCCTTTGAGGGGGAGCAGGCCAACCCCAACCCCCGGAACTGAAATCCTTAATATCGCCCTTGAGGTCTTGAGACCAATGCAATTTCATTCACTGCTGTAAACTGCGTATCCTGTGAAAATTTGAGGAAGATTGAACAACTTTAAGGGGTGTTTTGGACTGATCTGCCATTTCACTATACCCTTGCCACCTGCACTCCCAATACATGTATTTTGGACTTAATATGTATTTACTGAGCAATACACTGCTTAATTCTCTCTTACTGGTACTCACTCTAGCACAACAGGTGGTTTATTGACTTATATGTGCCTTATTTTGCAAGTTCTGAGATCATCTTAACCAACCCCTCAACCACGCCAATTACAGTCCTCCTGGAGCCCATATGTCACACCAATAATCACTGCTATACTGGATGTAACTCTGAAACCAATGCAATTAGATTTAGTATGCACCAGTTGATTTTCTGATCAAATTTCAGAATTATAGACCAATATTTGGTACTGGTTTGCGCTGATTTGCATCTATTTTTGACCATTTTACAACAATATTCGAGTTCAATAATTTCTGTTCTGAGATGTAATGCTCCAAATGTGCTTAAAATATCCTTATTTATTTTTAAAACATGCCAGAAATTCAATAAGGGCTTCAGATTCACCAGATTATGGTATATTTGACATACCCTCCTTTGAGGGGGAGCAGGCCAGCCCCACCCCCTGAACTGAAATCCTTAATATCGCCCTTGAGGTCTTGAGACCAATGCAATTTCATTCACTGCTGTAAGCTGAGTATCCTGTGAAAATTGGAGCAAGATTGAACAACTTTAAGGGGTGTTGTGGACTGATCTGCCATTTCACTATACCCTCGCCACCTGCACTCCCAATACATGTATTTTGGACTTAATATGTATTTACTGAGCAATACACTGCTTAATTCTCTCTTACTGGTGCCCACTCTAGCACACCAGGTGGTTTATTGACTTATATGTGCCTTATTTTGCAAGTTCTGAGATCATCTTAACCAACCCCTCAACCACACCAATTACAGTCCTCCTGGAGCCCATATGTCACACCAATAATCACTGCTATACTGGATGTAACTCTGCAACCAATGCAATTAGATGTAGTATGCACCAGTTGATTTTCTGATCAAATTTCAGAATTATAGACCAATATTTGGTACTGGTTTGGGCTGATTTGCATCTATTTTTGACCATTTTACAACAATATTCGAGTTCAATAATTTCTGTTCTGAGATGTAATGCTCCAAATGTGCTTAAAATATCCTTATTTATTTTTAAAACATGCTAGAAATTCAATAAGGGCTTCAGATTCACCAGATTATGGTATATTTGACATACCCTCCTTTGAGGGGGAGCAGGCCAGCCCCACCCCCGGAACTGAAATCCTTAATATCGCCCTTGAGGTCTTGAGACCAATGCAATTTCATTCACTGCTGTAAACTGCGTATCCTGTGAAAATTTGAGCAAGATTGAACAACTTTAAGGGGTGTTGTGGACTGATCTGCCATTTCACTATACCCTTGCCACCTGCACTCCCAATACATGTATTTTGGACTTAATATGTATTTACTGAGCAATACACTGCTTAATTCTCTCTTACTGGTACTCACTCTAGCACAACAGGTGGTTTATTGACTTATATGTGCCTTATTTTGCAAGTTCTGAGATCATCTTAACCAACCCCTCAACCACGCCAATTACAGTCCTCCTGGAGCCCATATGTCACACCAATAATCACTGCTATACTGGATGTAACTCTGAAACCAATGCAATTAGATTTAGTATGCACCAGTTGATTTTCTGATCAAATTTCAGAATTATAGACCAATATTTGGTACTGGTTTGCGCTGATTTGCATCTATTTTTGACCATTTTACAACAATATTCGAGTTCAATAATTTCTGTTCTGAGATGTAATGCTCCAAATGTGCTTAAAATATCCTTATTTATTTTTAAAACATGCCAGAAATTCAATAAGGGCTTCAGATTCACCAGATTATGGTATATTTGACATACCCTCCTTTGAGGGGGAGCATGCCAGCCCCACCCCCGGAACTGAAATCCTTAATATCGCCCTTGAGGTCTTGAGACCAATGCAATTTCATTCACTGCTGTAAACTGCGTATCCTGTAAAAATTTGAGCAAGATTGAACAACTTTAAGGGGTGTTTTGGACTGATCTGCCATTTCACTATACCCTTGCCACCTGCACTCCCAATACATGTATTTTGGACTTAATATGTATTTACTGAGCAATACACTGCTTAATTCTCTCTTACTGGTGCCCACTCTAGCACACCAGGTGGTTTATTGACTTATATGTGCCTTATTTTGCAAGTTCTGAGATCATCTTAACCAACCCCTCAACCACACCAATTACAGTCCTCCTGGAGCCCATATGTCACACCAATAATCACTGCTATACTGGATGTAACTCTGAAACCAATGCAATTAGATTTAGTATGCACCAGTTGATTTTCTGATCAAATTTCAGAATTATAGACCAATATTTGGTACTGGTTTGGGCTGATTTGCATCTATTTTTGACCATTTTACAACAATATTCGAGTTCAATAATTTCTGTTCTGAGATGTAATGCTCCAAATGTGCTTAAAATATCCTTATTTATTTTTAAAACATGCCAGAAATTCAATAAGGGCTTCAGATTCACCAGATTATGGTATATTTGACATACCCTCCTTTGAGGGGGAGCAGGCCAGCCCCAACCCCGGAACTGAAATCCTTAATATCGCCCTTGAGGTCTTGAGACCAATGCAATTTCATTCACTGCTGTAAACTGCGTATCCTGTGAAAATTTGAGGAAGATTGAACAACTTTAAGGGGTGTTTTGGACTGATCTGCCATTTCACTATACCCTTGCCACCTGCACTCCCAATACATGTATTTTGGACTTAATATGTATTTACTGAGCAATACACTGCTTAATTCTCTCTTACTGGTACTCACTCTAGCACAACAGGTGGTTTATTGACTTATATGTGCCTTATTTTGCAAGTTCTGAGATCATCTTAACCAACCCCTCAACCACGCCAATTACAGTCCTCCTGGAGCCCATATGTCACACCAATAATCACTGCTATACTGGATGTAACTCTGAAACCAATGCAATTAGATTTAGTATGCACCAGTTGATTTTCTGATCAAATTTCAGAATTATAGACCAATATTTGGTACTGGTTTGGGCTGATTTGCATCTATTTTTGACCATTTTACAACAATATTCGAGTTCAATAATTTCTGTTCTGAGATGTAATGCTCCAAATGTGCTTAAAATATCCTTATTTATTTTTAAAACATGCCAGAAATTCAATAAGGGCTTCAGATTCACCAGATTATGGTATATTTGACATACCCTCCTTTGAGGGGGAGCAGGCCAGCCCCAACCCCGAAACTGAAATCCTTAATATCGCCCTTGAGGTCTTGAGACCAATGCAATTTCATTCACTGCTGTAAACTGCGTATCCTGTGAAAATTTGAGGAAGATTGAACAACTTTAAGGGGTGTTTTGGACTGATCTGCCATTTCACTATACCCTTGCCACCTGCACTCCCAATACATGTATTTTGGACTTAATATGTATTTACTGAGCAATACACTGCTTAATTCTCTCTTACTGGTACTCACTCTAGCACAACAGGTGGTTTATTGACTTATATGTGCCTTATTTTGCAAGTTCTGAGATCATCTTAACCAACCCCTCAACCACGCCAATTACAGTCCTCCTGGAGCCCATATGTCACACCAATAATCACTGCTATACTGGATGTAACTCTGAAACCAATGCAATTAGATTTAGTATGCACCAGTTGATTTTCTGATCAAATTTCAGAATTATAGACCAATATTTGGTACTGGTTTGGGCTGATTTGCATCTATTTTTGACCATTTTACAACAATATTCGAGTTCAATAATTTCTGTTCTGAGATGTAATGCTCCAAATGTGCTTAAAATATCCTTATTTATTTTTAAAACATGCTAGAAATTCAATAAGGGCTTCAGATTCACCAGATTATGGTATATTTGACATACCCTCCTTTGAGGGGGAGCAGGCCAGCCCCACCCCCGGAACTGAAATCCTTAATATCGCCCTTGAGGTCTTGAGACCAATGCAATTTCATTCACTGCTGTAAACTGCGTATCCTGTGAAAATTTGAGCAAGATTGAACAACTTTAAGGGGTGTTGTGGACTGATCTGCCATTTCACTATACCCTTGCCACCTGCACTCCCAATACATGTATTTTGGACTTAATATGTATTTACTGAGCAATACACTGCTTAATTCTCTCTTACTGGTACTCACTCTAGCACAACAGGTGGTTTATTGACTTATATGTGCCTTATTTTGCAAGTTCTGAGATCATCTTAACCAACCCCTCAACCACGCCAATTACAGTCCTCCTGGAGCCCATATGTCACACCAATAATCACTGCTATACTGGATGTAACTCTGAAACCAATGCAATTAGATTTAGTATGCACCAGTTGATTTTCTGATCAAATTTCAGAATTATAGACCAATATTTGGTACTGGTTTGCGCTGATTTGCATCTATTTTTGACCATTTTACAACAATATTCGAGTTCAATAATTTCTGTTCTGAGATGTAATGCTCCAAATGTGCTTAAAATATCCTTATTTATTTTTAAAACATGCCAGAAATTCAATAAGGGCTTCAGATTCACCAGATTATGGTATATTTGACATACCCTCCTTTGAGGGGGAGCATGCCAGCCCCACCCCCGGAACTGAAATCCTTAATATCGCCCTTGAGGTCTTGAGACCAATGCAATTTCATTCACTGCTGTAAACTGCGTATCCTGTAAAAATTTGAGCAAGATTGAACAACTTTAAGGGGTGTTTTGGACTGATCTGCCATTTCACTATACCCTTGCCACCTGCACTCCCAATACATGTATTTTGGACTTAATATGTATTTACTGAGCAATACACTGCTTAATTCTCTCTTACTGGTGCCCACTCTAGCACACCAGGTGGTTTATTGACTTATATGTGCCTTATTTTGCAAGTTCTGAGATCATCTTAACCAACCCCTCAACCACACCAATTACAGTCCTCCTGGAGCCCATATGTCACACCAATAATCACTGCTATACTGGATGTAACTCTGAAACCAATGCAATTAGATTTAGTATGCACCAGTTGATTTTCTGATCAAATTTCAGAATTATAGACCAATATTTGGTACTGGTTTGGGCTGATTTGCATCTATTTTTGACCATTTTACAACAATATTCGAGTTCAATAATTTCTGTTCTGAGATGTAATGCTCCAAATGTGCTTAAAATATCCTTATTTATTTTTAAAACATGCCAGAAATTCAATAAGGGCTTCAGATTCACCAGATTATGGTATATTTGACATACCCTCCTTTGAGGGGGAGCAGGCCAGCCCCAACCCCGGAACTGAAATCCTTAATATCGCCCTTGAGGTCTTGAGACCAATGCAATTTCATTCACTGCTGTAAACTGCGTATCCTGTGAAAATTTGAGGAAGATTGAACAACTTTAAGGGGTGTTTTGGACTGATCTGCCATTTCACTAT
Organism: Sabellastarte sp. h YS-2021; assembly: GCA_964017235.1. Classification (NCBI taxonomy): domain Eukaryota; kingdom Metazoa; phylum Annelida; class Polychaeta; order Sabellida; family Sabellidae; genus Sabellastarte; species Sabellastarte sp. h YS-2021. Next base: position 120,674,659 of record OZ024930.1, on the reverse strand, counting down.
ACCCTTGCCACCTGCACTCCCAATACATGTATTTTGGACTTAATATGTATTTACTGAGCAATACACTGCTTAATTCTCTCTTACTGGTACTCACTCTAGCACAACAGGTGGTTTATTGACTTATATGTGCCTTATTTTGCAAGTTCTGAGATCATCTTAACCAACCCCTCAACCACGCCAATTACAGTCCTCCTGGAGCCCATATGTCACACCAATAATCACTGCTATACTGGATGTAACTCTGAAACCAATGCAATTAGATTTAGTATGCACCAGTTGATTTTCTGATCAAATTTCAGAATTATAGACCAATATTTGGTACTGGTTTGCGCTGATTTGCATCTATTTTTGACCATTTTACAACAATATTCGAGTTCAATAATTTCTGTTCTGAGATGTAATGCTCCAAATGTGCTTAAAATATCCTTATTTATTTTTAAAACATGCCAGAAATTCAATAAGGGCTTCAGATTCACCAGATTATGGTATATTTGACATACCCTCCTTTGAGGGGGAGCAGGCCAGCCCCACCCCCTGAACTGAAATCCTTAATATCGCCCTTGAGGTCTTGAGACCAATGCAATTTCATTCACTGCTGTAAGCTGAGTATCCTGTGAAAATTAGAGCAAGATTGAACAACTTTAAGGGGTGTTGTGGACTGATCTGCCATTTCACTATACCCTCGCCACCTGCACTCCCAATACATGTATTTTGGACTTAATATGTATTTACTGAGCAATACACTGCTTAATTCTCTCTTACTGGTGCCCACTCTAGCACACCAGGTGGTTTATTGACTTATATGTGCCTTATTTTGCAAGTTCTGAGATCATCTTAACCAACCCCTCATCACACCAATTACAGTCCTCCTGGAGCCCATATGTCACACCAATAATCACTGCTATACTGGATGTCACTCTGCAACCAATGCAATTAGATGTAGTATGCACCAGTTGATTTTCTGATCAAATTTCAGAATTATAGACCAATATTTGGTACTGGTTTGGGCTGATTTGCATCTATTTTTGACCATTTTACAACAATATTCGAGTTCAATAATTTCTGTTCTGAGATGTAATGCTCCAAATGTGCTTAAAATATCCTTATTTATTTTTAAAACATGCCAGAAATTCAATAAGGGCTTCAGATTCACCAGATTATGGTATATTTGACATACCCTCCTTTGAGGGGGAGCAGGCCAGCCCCACCCCCGGAACTGAAATCCTTAATATCGCCCTTGAGGTCTTGAGACCAATGCAATTTCATTCACTGCTGTAAACTGCGTATCCTGTGAAAATTTGAGGAAGATTGAACAACTTTAAGGGGTGTTGTGGACTGATCTGCCATTTCACTATACCCTTGCCACCTGCACTCCCAATACATGTATTTTGGACTTAATATGTATTTACTGAGCAATACACTGCTTAATTCTCTCTTACTGGTACTCACTCTAGCACAACAGGTGGTTTATTGACTTATATGTGCCTTATTTTGCAAGTTCTGAGATCATCTTAACCAACCCCTCAACCACACCAATTACAGTCCTCCTGGAGCCCATATGTCACACCAATAATCACTGCTATACTGGATGTAACTCTGAAACCAATGCAATTAGATGTAGTATGCACCAGTTGATTTTCTGATCAAATTTCAGAATTATATACCAATATTTGGTACTGGTTTGGGCTGATTTGCATCTATTTTTGACCATTTTACAACAATATTCGAGTTTAATAATTTCTGTTCTGAGATGTAATGCTCCAAATGTGCTTAAAATATCCTTATTTATTTTTAAAACATGCCAGAAATTCAATAAGGGCTTCAGATTCACCAGATTATGGTATATTTGACATACCCTCCTTTGAGGGGGAGCAGGCCAGCCCCACCCCCGGAACTGAAATCCTTAATATCGCCCTTGAGGTCTTGAGACCAATGCAATTTCATTCACTGCTGTAAACTGCGTATCCTGTGAAAATTTGAGCAAGATTGAACAACTTTAAGGGGTGTTGTGGACTGATCTGCCATTTCACTATACCCTTGCCACCTGCACTCCCAATACATGTATTTTGGACTTAATATGTATTTACTGAGCAATACACTGCTTAATTCTCTCTTACTGGTACTCACTCTAGCACAACAGGTGGTTTATTGACTTATATGTGCCTTATTTTGCAAGTTCTGAGATCATCTTAACCAACCCCTCAACCACACCAATTACAGTCCTCCTGGAGCCCATATGTCACACCAATAATCACTGCTATACTGGATGTAACTCTGAAACCAATGCAATTAGATGTAGTATGCACCAGTTGATTTTCTGATCAAATTTCAGAATTATAGACCAATATTTGGTACTGGTTTGGGCTGATTTGCATCTATTTTTGACCATTTTACAACAATATTCGAGTTCAATAATTTCTGTTCTGAGATGTAATGCTCCAAATGTGCTTAAAATATCCTTATTTATTTTTAAAACATGCCAGAAATTCAATAAGGGCTTCAGATTCACCAGATTATGGTATATTTGACATACCCTCCTTTGAGGGGGAGCAGGCCAGCACCACCCCCGGAACTGAAATCCTTAATATCGCCCTTGAGGTCTTGAGACCAATGCAATTTCATTCACTGCTGTAAACTGCGTATCCTGTGAAAATTTGAGGAAGATTGAACAACTTTAAGGGGTGTTTTGGACTGATCTGCCATTTCACTATACCCTTGCCACCTGCACTCCCAATACATGTATTTTGGACTTAATATGTATTTACTGAGCAATACACTGCTTAATTCTCTCTTACTGGTACTCACTCTAGCACAACAGGTGGTTTATTGACTTATATGTGCCTTATTTTGCAAGTTCTGAGATCATCTTAACCAACCCCTCAACCACACCAATTACAGTCCTCCTGGAGCCCATATGTCACACCAATAATCACTGCTATACTGGATGTAACTCTGAAACCAATGCAATTAGATTTAGTATGCACCAGTTGATTTTCTGATCAAATTTCAGAATTATAGACCAATATTTGGTACTGGTTTGGGCTGATTTGCATCTATTTTTGACCATTTTACAACAATATTCGAGTTCAATAATTTCTGTTCTGAGATGTAATGCTCCAAATGTGCTTAAAATATCCTTATTTATTTTTAAAACATGCCAGAAATTCAATAAGGGCTTCAGATTCACCAGATTATGGTATATTTGACATACCCTCCTTTGAGGGGGAGCAGGCCAGCCCCAACCCCGGAACTGAAATCCTTAATATCGCCCTTGAGGTCTTGAGACCAATGCAATTTCATTCACTGCTGTAAACTGCGTATCCTGTGAAAATTTGAGGAAGATTGAACAACTTTAAGGGGTGTTGTGGACTGATCTGCCATTTCACTATACCCTTGCCACCTGCACTCCCAATACATGTATTTTGGACTTAATATGTATTTACTGAGCAATACACTGCTTAATTCTCTCTTACTGGTACTCACTCTAGCACAACAGGTGGTTTATTGACTTATATGTGCCTTATTTTGCAAGTTCTGAGATCATCTTAACCAACCCCTCAACCACGCCAATTACAGTCCTCCTGGAGCCCATATGTCACACCAATAATCACTGCTATACTGGATGTAACTCTGAAACCAATGCAATTAGATTTAGTATGCACCAGTTGATTTTCTGATCAAATTTCAGAATTATAGACCAATATTTGGTACTGGTTTGCGCTGATTTGCATCTATTTTTGACCATTTTACAACAATATTCGAGTTCAATAATTTCTGTTCTGAGATGTAATGCTCCAAATGTGCTTAAAATATCCTTATTTATTTTTAAAACATGCCAGAAATTCAATAAGGGCTTCAGATTCACCAGATTATGATATATTTGACATACCCTCCTTTGAGGGTGAGCATGCCAGCCCCACCCCCGGAACTGAAATCCTTAATATCGCCCTTGAGGTCTTGAGACCAATGCAATTTCATTCACTGCTGTAAACTGCGTATCCTGTAAAAATTTGAGCAAGATTGAACAACTTTAAGGGGTGTTTTGGACTGATCTGCCATTTCACTATACCCTTGCCACCTGCACTCCCAATACATGTATTTTGGACTTAATATGTATTTACTGAGCAATACACTGCTTAATTCTCTCTTACTGGTGCCCACTCTAGCACACCAGGTGGTTTATTGACTTATATGTGCCTTATTTTGCAAGTTCTGAGATCATCTTAACCAACCCCTCAACCACACTAATTACAGTCCTCCTGGAGCCCATATGTCACACCAATAATCACTGCTATACTGGATGTAACTCTGAAACCAATGCAATTAGATTTAGTATGCACCAGTTGATTTTCTGATCAAATTTCAGAATTATAGACCAATATTTGGTACTGGTTTGGGCTGATTTGCATCTATTTTTGACCATTTTACAACAATATTCGAGTTCAATAATTTCTGTTCTGAGATGTAATGCTCCAAATGTGCTTAAAATATCCTTATTTTTTTTAAAACATGCCAGAAATTCAATAAGGGCTTCAGATTCACCAGATTATGGTATATTTGACATACTCTCCTTTGAGGGGGAGCAGGCCAGCCCCAACCCCGGAACTGAAATCCTTAATATCGCCCTTGAGGTCTTGAGACCAATGCAATTTCATTCACTGCTGTAAACTGCGTATCCTGTGAAAATTTGAGGAAGATTGAACAACTTTAAGGGGTGTTGTGGACTGATCTGCCATTTCACTATACCCTTGCCACCTGCACTCCCAATACATGTATTTTGGACTTAATATGTATTTACTGAGCAATACACTGCTTAATTCTCTCTTACTGGTACTCACTCTAGCACAACAGGTGGTTTATTGACTCATATGTGCCTTATTTTGCAAGTTCTGAGATCATCTTAACCAACCCCTCAACCACGCCAATTACAGTCCTCCTGGAGCCCATATGTCACACCAATAATCACTGCTATACTGGATGTAACTCTGAAACCAATGCAATTAGATTTAGTATGCACCAGTTGATTTTCTGATCAAATTTCAGAATTATAGACCAATATTTGGTACTGGTTTGCGCTGATTTGCATCTATTTTTGACCATTTTACAACAATATTCGAGTTCAATAATTTCTGTTCTGAGATGTAATGCTCCAAATGTGCTTAAAATATCCTTATTTATTTTTAAAACATGCCAGAAATTCAATAAGGGCTTCAGATTCACCAGATTATGGTATATTTGACATACCCTCCTTTGAGGGGGAGCATGCCAGCCCCACCGCCGGAACTGAAATCCTTAATATCGCCCTTGAGGTCTTGAGACCAATGCAATTTCATTCACTGCTGTAAACTGCGTATCCTGTAAAAATTTGAGCAAGATTGAACAACTTTAAGGGGTGTTTTGGACTGATCTGCCATTTCACTATACCCTTGCCACCTGCACTCCCAATACATGTATTTTGGACTTAATATGTATTTACTGAGCAATACACTGCTTAATTCTCTCTTACTGGTGCCCACTCTAGCACACCAGGTGGTTTATTGACTTATATGTGCCTTATTTTGCAAGTTCTGAGATCATCTTAACCAACCCCTCAACCACACCAATTACAGTCCTCCTGGAGCCCATATGTCACACCAATAATCACTGCTATACTGGATGTAACTCTGAAACCAATGCAATTAGATTTAGTATGCACCAGTTGATTTTCTGATCAAATTTCAGAATTATAGACCAATATTTGGTACTGGTTTGAGCTGATTTGCATCTATTTTTGACCATTTTACAACAATATTCGAGTTCAATAATTTCTGTTCTGAGATGTAATGCTCCAAATGTGCTTAAAATATCCTTATTTATTTTTAAAACATGCCAGAAATTCAATAAGGGCTTCAGATTCACCAGATTATGGTATATTTGACATACCCTCCTTTGAGGGGGAGCAGGCCAGCCCCAACCCCGGAACTGAAATCCTTAATATCGCCCTTGAGGTCTTGAGACCAATGCAATTTCATTCACTGCTGTAAACTGCGTATCCTGTGAAAATTTGAGGAAGATTGAACAACTTTAAGGGGTGTTTTGGACTGATCTGCCATTTCACTATACCCTTGCCACCTGCACTCCCAATACATGTATTTTGGACTTAATATGTATTTACTGAGCAATACACTGCTTAATTCTCTCTTACTGGTACTCACTCTAGCACAACAGGTGGTTTATTGACTTATATGTGCCTTATTTTGCAAGTTCTGAGATCATCTTAACCAACCCCTCAACCACGCCAATTACAGTCCTCCTGGAGCCCATATGTCACACCAATAATCACTGCTATACTGGATGTAACTCTGAAACCAATGCAATTAGATTTAGTATGCACCAGTTGATTTTCTGATCAAATTTCAGAATTATAGACCAATATTTGGTACTGGTTTGCGCTGATTTGCATCTATTTTTGACCATTTTACAACAATATTCGAGTTCAATAATTTCTGTTCTGAGATGTAATGCTCCAAATGTGCTTAAAATATCCTTATTTATTTTTAAAACATGCCAGAAATTCAATAAGGGCTTCAGATTCACCAGATTATGGTATATTTGACATACCCTCCTTTGAGGGGGAGCATGCCAGCCCCACCCCCAGAACTGAAATCCTTAATATCGCCCTTGAGGTCTTGAGACCAATGCAATTTCATTCACTGCTGTAAACTGCGTATCCTGTGAAAATTTGAGCAAGATTGAACAACTTTAAGGGGTGTTTTGGACTGATCTGCCATTTCACTATACCCTTGCCACCTGCACTCCCAATACATGTATTTTGGACTTAATATGTATTTACTGAGCAATACACTGCTTAATTCTCTCTTACTGGTACTCACTCTAGCACAACAGGTGGTTTATTGACTTATATGTGCCTTATTTTGCAAGTTCTGAGATCATCTTAACCAACCCCTCAATCACGCCAATTACAGTCCTCCTGGAGCCCATATGTCACACCAATAATCACTGCTATACTGGATGTAATTCTGAAACCTATGCAATTAGATTTAGTATGCACCAGTTGATTTTCTGACCAAATTTCAGAATTATAGACCAATATTTGGTACTGGTTTGCGCTGATTTGCATCTATTTTTGACCATTTTACAACAATATTCGAGTTCAATAATTTCTGTTCTGAGATGTAATGCTCCAAATGTGCTTAAAATATCCTTATTTATTTTTAAAACATGCCAGAAATTCAATAAGGGCTTCAGATTCACTAGATTATGGTATATTTGACATACCCTCCTTTGAGGGGGAGCATGCCAGCCCCACCCCCAGAACTGAAATCCTTAATATCGCCCTTGAGGTCTTGAGACCAATGCAATTTCATTCACTGCTGTAAACTGCGTATCCTGTGAAAATTTGAGCAAGATTGAACAACTTTAAGGGGTGTTTTGGACTGATCTGCCATTTCACTATACCCTTGCCACCTGCACTCCCAATACATGTATTTTGGACTTAATATGTATTTACTGAGCAATACACTGCTTAATTCTCTCTTACTGGTACTCACTCTAGCACAACAGGTGGTTTATTGACTTATATGTGCCTTATTTTGCAAGTTCTGAGATCATCTTAACCAACCCCTCAACCACGCCAATTACAGTCCTCCTGGAGCCCATATGTCACACCAATAATCACTGCTATACTGGATGTAATTCTGAAACCTATGCAATTAGATTTAGTATGCACCAGTTGATTTTCTGACCAAATTTCAGAATTATAGACCAATATTTGGTTCTGGTTTGGGCTGATTTGCATCTAGTTTTGACCATTTTACAACAATATTCGAGTTCAATAATTTCTGTTCTGAGATGTAAAGCTCCAAATGTGCTTAAAATATCCTTATTTATTTTTAAAACATGCCAGAATTAAATAAGGGCTTCAGATTCACCAGATTATGGTATATTTGACATACCCTCATTTGAGGGGGAGCAGGCCAGCCCCACCCCCAGAACTGAAATCCTTAATATCGCACTTGAGGTCTTGAGACCAATGCAATTTCATTCACTGCTGTAAACTGAGTATCCTGTGAAAATTTGAGCAAGATTGAACAACTTTAAGGGGTGTTGTGGACTGATCTGCCATTTCACTATACCCTCGCCACCTGCACTCCCAATACATGTATTTTGGACTTAATATGTATTTACTGAGCAATACACTGCTTAATTCTCTCTTACTGGTGCCCACTCTAGCACACCAGGTGGTTTATTGACTTATATGTGCCTTATTTTGCAAGTTCTGAGATCATCTTAACCAACCCCTCAACCACGCCAATTACAGTCCTCCTGGAGCCCATATGTCACACCAACAGTCACTGCTATACTGGATGTAATTCTGAAACCAATGCAATTAGATTTAGTATGCACCAGTTGATTTTCCGATCAAATTTCAGAATTATAGACCAATATTTGGTACTGGTTTGGGCTGATTTGCATCTATTTTTGACCATTTTACAACAATATTCGAGTTCAATAATTTCTGTTCTGAGATGTAAAGCTCCAAATGTGCTTAAAATATCCTTATTTATTTTTAAAACATGCCAGAATTAAATAAGGGCTTCAGATTCACCAGATTATGGTATATTTGACATACCCTCCTTTGAGGGGGAGCAGGCCAGCCCCACCCCCGGAACTGAAATCCTTAATATCGCCCTTGAGGTCTTGAGACCAATGCAATTTCATTCACTGCTGTAAACTGCGTATCCTGTGAAAATTTGAGCAAGATTGAACAACTTTAAGGGGTGTTGTGGACTGATCTGCCATTTCACTATACCCTCGCCACCTGCACTCCCAATACATGTATTTTGGACTTAATATGTATTTACTGAGCAATACACTGCTTAATTCTCTCTTACTGGTGCCCACTCTAGCACACCAGGTGGTTTATTGACTTATATGTGCTTTTTTTGCAAGTTCTGAGATCATCTTAACCAACCCCTCAACCACGCCAATTACAGTCCTCCTGGAGCCCATATGTCACACCAACAGTCACTGCTATACTGGATGTAATTCTGAAACCTATGCAATTAGATTTAGTATGCACCAGTTGATTTTCTGACCAAATTTCAGAATTATAGACCAATATTTGGTTCTGGTTTGGGCTGATTTGCATCTAGTTTTGACCATTTTACAACAATATTCGAGTTCAATAATTTCTGTTCTGAGATGTAAAGCTCCAAATGTGCTTAAAATATCCTTATTTATTTTTAAAACATGCCAGAATTAAATAAGGGCTTCAGATTAACCAGATTATGGTATATTTGACATACCCTCCTTTGAGGGGGAGCAGGCCAGCCCCACCCCCAGAACTGAAATCCTTAATATCGCCCTTGAGGTCTTGAGACCAATGCAATTTCATTCACTGCTGTTAACTGCGTATCCTGTGAAAATTTGAGCAAGATTGAACAACTTTAAGGGGTGTTGTGGACTGATCTGCCATTTCACTATACCCTCGCCACCTGCACTCCCAATACATGTATTTTGGACTTAATATGTATTTACTGAGCAATACACTGCTTAATTCTCTCTTACTGGTGCCCACTCTAGCACACCAGGTGGTTTATTGACTTATATGTGCCTTATTTTGCAAGTTCTGAGATCATCTTAACCAACCCCTCAACCACGCCAATTACAGTCCTCCTGGAGCCCATATGTCACACCAACAGTCACTGCTATACTGGATGTAATTCTGAAACCAATGCAATTAGATTTAGTATGCACCAGTTGATTTTCTGATCAAATTTCAGAATTATAGACCAATATTTGGTACTGGTTTGGGCTGATTTGCATCTATTTTTGACCATTTTACAACAATATTCGAGTTCAATAATTTCTGTTCTGAGATGTAATGCTCCAAATGTGCTTAAAATATCCTTATTTATTTTTAAAACATGCCAGAAATTAAATAAGGGCTTCAGATTCACCAGATTATGGTATATTTGACATACCCTCCTTTGTGGGGGAGCAGCCCAGCCTCACCCCCGGAACTGAAATCCTTAATATCGCCCTTGAGGTCTTGAGACCAATGCAATTTCATTCATTGCTGTAAACTGAGTATCCTGTGAAAATTTGAACAAGATTGAACAACTTTAAGGGGTGTTGTGGACTGATCTGCCATTTCACTATACCCTCGCCACCTGCACTCCCAATACATGTATTTTGGACTTAATATGTATTTACTGAGCAATACACTGCTTAATTCTCTCTTACTGGTGCCCACTCTAGCACACCAGGTGGTTTATTGACTTATATGTGCTTTTTTTTGCAAATTCTGAGATCATCTTAACCAACCCCTCAACCACGCCAATTACAGTCCTCCTGGAGCCCATATGTCACACCAACAGTCACTGCTATACTGGATGTAATTCTGAAACCTATGCAATTAGATTTAGTATGCACCAGTTGATTTTCTGATTAAATTTCAGAATTATAGACCAATATTTGGTTCTGGTTTGGGCTGATTTGCATCTAGTTTTGACCATTTTACAACAATATTCGAGTTCAATAATTTCTGTTCTGAGATGTAAAGCTCCAAATGTGCTTAAAATATCCTTATTTATTTTTAAAACATGCCAGAAATTCAATAAGGGCTTCAGATTCACCAGATTATGGTATATTTGACATACCCTCCTTTGAGGGGGAGCAGGCCAGCCCCAACCCCGGAACTGAAATCCTTAATATCGCCCTTGAGGTCTTGAGACCAATGCAATTTCATTCACTGCTGTAAACTGCGTATCCTGTGAAAATTTGAGGAAGATTGAACAACTTTAAGGGGTGTTTTGGACTGATCTGCCATTTCACTATACCCTTGCCACCTGCACTCCCAATACATGTATTTTGGACTTAATATGTATTTACTGAGCAATACACTGCTTAATTCTCTCTTACTGGTACTCACTCTAGCACAACAGGTGGTTTATTGACTTATATGTGCCTTATTTTGCAAGTTCTGAGATCATCTTAACCAACCCCTCAACCACGCCAATTACAGTCCTCCTGGAGCCCATATGTCACACCAATAATCACTGCTATACTGGATGTAACTCTGAAACCAATGCAATTAGATTTAGTATGCACCAGTTGATTTTCTGATCAAATTTCAGAATTATAGACCAATATTTGGTACTGGTTTGCGCTGATTTGCATCTATTTTTGACCATTTTACAACAATATTCGAGTTCAATAATTTCTGTTCTGAGATGTAATGCTCCAAATGTGCTTAAAATATCCTTATTTATTTTTAAAACATGCCAGAAATTCAATAAGGGCTTCAGATTCACCAGATTATGGTATATTTGACATACCCTCCTTTGAGGGGGAGCATGCCAGCCCCACCCCCAGAACTGAAATCCTTAATATCGCCCTTGAGGTCTTGAGACCAATGCAATTTCATTCACTGCTGTAAACTGCGTATCCTGTGAAAATTTGAGCAAGATTGAACAACTTTAAGGGGTGTTTTGGACTGATCTGCCATTTCACTATACCCTTGCCACCTGCACTCCCAATACATGTATTTTGGACTTAATATGTATTTACTGAGCAATACACTGCTTAATTCTCTCTTACTGGTACTCACTCTAGCACAACAGGTGGTTTATTGACTTATATGTGCCTTATTTTGCAAGTTCTGAGATCATCTTAACCAACCCCTCAACCACGCCAATTACAGTCCTCCTGGAGCCCATATGTCACACCAATAATCACTGCTATACTGGATGTAATTCTGAAACCTATGCAATTAGATTTAGTATGCACCAGTTGATTTTCTGACCAAATTTCAGAATTATAGACCAATATTTGGTTCTGGTTTGGGCTGATTTGCATCTAGTTTTGACCATTTTACAACAATATTCGAGTTCAATAATTTCTGTTCTGAGATGTAAAGCTCCAAATGTGCTTAAAATATCCTTATTTATTTTTAAAACATGCCAGAATTAAATAAGGGCTTCAGATTCACCAGATTATGGTATATTTGACATACCCTCATTTGAGGGGGAGCAGGCCAGCCCCACCCCCGGAACTGAAATCCTTAATATCGCACTTGAGGTCTTGAGACCAATGCAATTTCATTCACTGCTGTAAACTGAGTATCCTGTGAAAATTTGAGCAAGATTGAACAACTTTAAGGGGTGTTGTGGACTGATCTGCCATTTCACTATACCCTCGCCACCTGCACTCCCAATACATGTATTTTGGACTTAATATGTATTTACTGAGCAATACACTGCTTAATTCTCTCTTACTGGTGCCCACTCTAGCACACCAGGTGGTTTATTGACTTATATGTGCCTTATTTTGCAAGTTCTGAGATCATCTTAACCAACCCCTCAACCACGCCAATTACAGTCCTCCTGGAGACCATATGTCACACCAACAGTCACTGCTATACTGGATGTAATTCTGAAACCTATGCAAATAGATTTAGTATGCACCAGTTGATTTCTGACCAAATTTCAGAATTATAGACCAATATTTGGTTCTGGTTTGGGCTGATTTGCATCTAGTTTTGACCATTTTACAACAATATTCGAGTTCAATAATTTCTGTTCTGAGATGTAATGCTCCAAATGTGATTAAAATATCCTTATTTATTTTTAAAACATGCCAGAATTAAATAAGGGCTTCAGATTCACCAGATTATGGTATATTTGACATACCCTCCTTTGAGGGGGAGCAGGCCAGCCCCACCCCCGGAACTGAAATCCTTAATATCGCCCTTGAGGTCTTGAGACCAATGAAATTTCATCCACTACTGTAAACTGAGTATCCTGTGAAAATTTGAGCAAGATTGAACAACTTTAAGGGGTGTTGTGGACTGATCTGCCATTTCACTATACCCTCGCCACCTGCACTCCCAATACATGTATTTTGGACTTAATATGTATTTACTGAGCAATACACTGCTTAATTCTCTCTTACTGGTGCCCACTCTAGCACACCAGGTGGTTTATTGACTTATATGTGCCTTATTTTGCAAGTTCTGAGATCATCTTAACCAACCCCTCAACCACGCCAATTACAGTCCTCCTGGAGCCCATATGTCACACCAACAGTCACTGCTATACTGGATGTAATTCTGAAACCAATGCAATTAGATTTAGTATGCACCAGTTGATTTTCCGATCAAATTTCAGAATTATAGACCAATATTTGGTACTGGTTTGGGCTGATTTGCATCTATTTTTGACCATTTTACAACAATATTCGAGTTCAATAATTTCTGTTCTGAGATGTAATGCTCCAAATGTGCTTAAAATATCCTTATTTATTTTTAAAACATGCCAGAAATTAAATAAGGGCTTCAGATTCACCAGATTATGGTATATTTGACATACCCTCCTTTGTGGGGGAGCAGCCCAGCCTCACCCCCGGAACTGAAATCCTTAATATCGCCCTTGAGGTCTTGAGACCAATGCAATTTCATTCATTGCTGTAAACTGAGTATCCTGTGAAAATTTGAGCAAGATTGAACAACTTTAAGGGGTGTTGTGGACTGATCTGCCATTTCACTATACCCTCGCCACCTGCACTCCCAATACATGTATTTTGGACTTAATATGTATTTACTGAGCAATACACTGCTTAATTCTCTCTTACTGGTGCCCACTCTAGCACACCAGGTGGTTTATTGACTTATATGTGCCTTATTTTGCAAGTTCTGAGATCATCTTAACCAACCCCTCAACCACGCCAATTACAGTCCTCCTGGAGCCCATATGTCACACCAACAGTCACTGCTATACTGGATGTAATTCTGAAACCAATGCAATTAGATTTAGTATGCACCAGTTGATTTTCTGATCAAATTTCAGAATTATAGACCAATATTTGGTACTGGTTTGGGCTGATTTGCATCTATTTTTGACCATTTTACAACAATATTCGAGTTCAATAATTTCTGTTCTGAGATGTAATGCTCCAAATGTGCTTAAAATATCCTTATTTATTTTTAAAACATGCCAGAAATTAAATAAGGGCTTCAGATTCACCAGATTATGGTATATTTGACATACCCTCCTTTGTGGGGGAGCAGCCCAGCCTCACCCCCGGAACTGAAATCCTTAATATCGCCCTTGAGGTCTTGAGACCAATGCAATTTCATTCACTGCTGTAAACTGAGTATCCTGTGAAAGCTTGAGCAAGATTGAACAACTTTAAGGGGTGTTGTGGACTGATCTGCCATTTCACTATACCCTCGCCACCTGCACTCCCAATACATGTATTTTGGACTTAATATGTATTTACTGAGCAATACACTGCTTAATTCTCTCTTACTGGTGCCCACTCTAGCACACCAGGTGGTTTATTGACTTATATGTGCTTTTTTTTGCAAGTTCTGAGATCATCTTAACCAACCCCTCAACCACGCCAATTACAGTCCTCCTGGAGCCCATATGTCACACCAACAGTCAGTGCTATACTGGATGTAATTCTGAAACCTATGCAATTAGATTTAGTATGCACCAGTTGATTTTCTGACCAAATTTCAGAATTATAGACCAATATTTGGTTCTGGTTTGGGCTGATTTGCATCTAGTTTTGACCATTTTACAACAATATTCGAGTTCAATAATTTCTGTTCTGAGATGTAAAGCTCCAAATGTGCTTAAAATATCCTTATTTATTTTTAAAACATGCCAGAATTAAATAAGGGCTTCAGATTCACCAGATTATGGTATATTTGACATACCCTCCTTTGAGGGGGAGCAGGCCAGCCCCACCCCCGGAAATGAAATCCTTAATATCGCCCTTGAGGTCTTGAGACCAATGCAATTTCATTCACTGCTGTGAACTGAGTATCCTGTGAAAATTTGAGCAAGATTGAACAACTTTAAGGTGTGTTGTGGACTGATCTGCCATTTCACTATACCCTCGCCACCTGCACTCCCAATACATGTATTTTGGACTTAATATGTATTTACTGAGCAATACACTGCTTAATTCTCTCTTACTAGTGCCCACTCTAGCACACCAGGTGGTTTATTGACTTATATGTGCCTTATTTTGCAAGTTTTGAGATCATCTTAACCAACCCCTCAACCACGCCAATTACAGTCCTCCTGGAGACCATATGTCACACCAACAGTGACTGCTATACTGGATGTAATTCTGAAACCAATGCAATTAGATTTAGTATGCACCAGTTGATTTTCTGATCAAATTTCAGAATTATAGACCAATATTTGCTACTGGTTTGGGCTGATTTGCATCTATTTTTGACCATTTTACAACAATATTCGAGTTCAATAATTTCTGTTCTGAGATGTAATGCTCCAAATGTGCTTAAAATATCCTTATTTATTTTTAAAACATGCCAGAAATTAAATAAGGGCTTCAGATTCACCAGATTATGGTATATTTGACATACCCTCCTTTGTGGGGGAGTAGCCCAGCCTCACCCCCAGAACTGAAATCCTTAATATCGCCCTTGAGGTCTTGAGACCAATGCAATTTCATTCACTGCTGTAAGCTGAGTATCCTGTGAAAATTTGAGCAAGATTGAACAACTTTAAGGGGTGTTGTGGACTGATCTGCCATTTCACTATACCCTCGCCACCTGCACTCCCAATACATGTATTTTGGACTTAATATGTATTTACTGAGCAATACACTGCTTAATTCTCTCTTACTGGTGCCCACTCTAGCACACCAGGTGGTTTATTGACTTATATGTGCTTTTTTTGCAAGTTCTGAGATCATCTTAACCAACCCCTCAACCACGCCAATTACAGTCCTCCTGGAGCCCATATGTCACACCAACAGTCACTGCTATACTGGATGTAATTCTGAAACCTATGCAATTAGATTTAGTATGCACCAGTTGATTTTCTGACCAAATTTCAGAATTATAGACCAATATTAGGTTCTGGTTTGGGCTGATTTGCATCTAGTTTTGACCATTTTACAACAATATTCGAGTTCAATAATTTCTGTTCTGCGATGTAAAGCTCCAAATGTGCTTAAAATATCCTTATTTATTTTTAAAACATGCCAGAATTAAATAAGGGCTTCAGATTCACCAGATTATGGTATATTTGACATACCCTCCTTTGAGGGGGAGCAGGCCAGCCCCACCCCCGGAACTGAAATCCTTAATATCGCCCGTGAGGTCTTGAGACCAATGCAATTTCATTCATTGCTGTAAACTGAGTATCCTGTGAAAATTTGAGCAAGATTGAACAACTTTAAGGGGTGTTGTGGACTGATCTGCCATTTCACTATACCCTCGCCACCTGCACTCCCAATACATGTATTTTGGACTTAATATGTATTTACTGAGCAATACACTGCTTAATTCTCTCTTACTGGTGCCCACTCTAGCACACCAGGTGGTTTATTGACTTATATGTGCCTTATTTTGCAAGTTCTGAGATCATCTTAACCAACCCCTCAACCACGCCAATTACAGTCCTCCTGGAGACCATATGTCACACCAACAGTCACTGCTATACTGGATGTAACTCTGAAACCAATGCAATTAGATTTAGTATGCACCAGTTGATTTTCTGATCAAATTTCAGAATTATAGACCAATATTTGCTACTGGTTTGGGCTGATTTGCATCTATTTTTGACCATTTTACAACAATATTCGAGTTCAATAATTTCTGTTCTGAGATGTAATGCTCCAAATGTGCTTAAAATATCCTTATTTATTTTTAAAACATGCCAGAAATTAAATAAGGGCTTCAGATTCACCAGATTATGGTATATTTGACATACCCTCCTTTGAGGGGGAGCAGCCCAGCCCCACCCCCGGAACTGAAATCCTTAATATCGCCCTTGAGGTCTTGAGACCAATGCAATTTCATTCACTGCTGTAAGCTGAGTATCCTGTGAAAATTTGAGCAGGATTGAACAACTTTAAGGGGTGTTGTGGACTGATCTGCCATTTCACTATACCCTCGCCACCTGCACTCCCAATACATGTATTTTGGACTTAATATGTATTTACTGAGCAATACACTGCTTAATTCTCTCTTACTGGTGCCCACTCTGGCACACCAGGTGGTTTATTGACTTATATGTGCTTTTTTTGCAAGTTCTGAGATCATCTTAACCAACCCCTCAACCACGCCAATTACAGTCCTCCTGGAGCCCATATGTCACACCAACAGTCACTGCTATACTGGATGTAATTCTGAAACCTATGCAATTAGATTTAGTATGCACCAGTTGATTTTCTGACCAAATTTCAGAATTATAGACCAATATTTGGTTCTGGTTTGGGCTGATTTGCATCTAGTTTTGACCATTTTACAACAATATTCGAGTTCAATAATTTCTGTTCTGAGATGTGATGCTCCAAATGTGCTTAAAATATCCTTATTTATTTTTAAAACATGCCAGAATTAAATAAGGGCTTCATATTCACCAGATTATGGTATATTTGACATACCCTCCTTTGAGGGGGAGCAGGCCAGCCCCACCCCCGGAACTGAAATCCTTAATATCGCCCTTGAGGTCTTGAGACCAATGCAATTTCATTCACTGCTGTAAACTGAGTATCCTGTGAAAGTTTGAGCAAGATTGAACAACTTTAAGGGGTGTTGTGGACTGATCTGCCATTTCACTATACCCTCGCCACCTGCACTCCCAATACATGTATTTTGGACTTAATATGTATTTACTGAGCAATACACTGCTTAATTCTCTCTTACTGGTGCCCACTCTAGCACACCAGGTGGTTTATTGACTTATATGTGCTTTTTTTTGCAAGTTCTGAGATCATCTTAACCAACCCCTCAACCACGCCAATTACAGTCCTCCTGGAGCCCATATGTCACACCAACAGTCACTGCTATACTGGATGTAATTCTGAAACCTATGCAATTAGATTTAGTATGCAGCAGTTGATTTTCTGACCAAATTTCAGAATTATAGACCAATATTTGGTTCTGGTTTGGGCTGATTTGCATCTAGTTTTGACCATTTTACAACAATATTCGAGTTCAATAATTTCTGTTCTGAGATGTAAAGCTCCAAATGTGCTTAAAATATCCTTATTTATTTTTAAAACATGCCAGAATTAAATAAGGGCTTCAGATTCACCAGATTATGGTATATTTGACATACCCTCCTTTGAGGGGGAGCAGGCCAGCCCCACCCCCGGAACTGAAATCCTTAATATCGCCCTTGAGGCCTTGAGACCAATGCAATTTCATTCACTGCTGTAAACTGAGTATCCTGTGAAAATTTGAGCAAGATTGAACAACTTTAAGGGGTGTTGTGGACTGATCTGCCATTTCACTATACCCTCACCACCTGCACTCCCAATACATGTATTTTGGACTTAATATGTATTTACTGAGCAATACACTGCTTAATTCTCTCTTACTGGTACCCACTCTAGCACACCAGGTGGTTTATTGACTTATATGTGCCTTATTTTGCAAGTTCTGAGATCATCTTAACCAACCCCTCAACCACGCCAATTACAGTCCTCCTGGAGCCAATATGTCACACCAACAGTCACTGCTATACTGGATGTAATTCTGAAACCAATGCAATTAGATTTAGTATGCACCAGTTGATTTTCTGATCAAATTTCAGAATTATAGACCAATATTTGGTACTGGTTTGGGCTGATTTGCATCTATTTTTGACCATTTTACAACAATATTCGAGTTCAATAATTTCTGTTCTGAGATGTAATGCTCCAAATGTGCTTAAAATATCCTTATTTATTTTTAAAACATGCCAGAAATTAAATAAGGGCTTCAGATTCACCAGATTATGGTATATTTGACATACCCTCCTTTGTGGGGGAGCAGCCCAGCCTCACCCCCGGAACTGAAATCCTTAATATCGCCCTTGAGGTCTTGAGACCAATGCAATTTCATTCACTGCTGTAAACTGAGTATCCTGTGAAAGCTTGAGCAAGATTGAACAACTTTAAGGGGTGTTGTGGACTGATCTGCCATTTCACTATACCCTCGCCACATGCACTCCCAATACATGTATTTTGGACTTAATATGTATTTACTGAGCAATACACTGCTTAATTCTCTCTTACTGGTGCCCACTCTAGCACACCAGGTGGTTTATTGACTTATATGTGCTTTTTTTTGCAAGTTCTGAGATCATCTTAACCAACCCCTCAACCACGCCAATTACAGTCCTCCTGGAGCCCATATGTCACACCAACAGTCACTGCTATACTGGATGTAATTCTGAAACCTATGCAATTAGATTTAGTATGCACCAGTTGATTTTCTGACCAAATTTCAGAATTATAGACCAATATTTGGTTCTGGTTTGGGCTGATTTGCATCTAGTTTTGACCATTTTACAACAATATTCGAGTTCAATAATTTCTGTTCTGAGATGTAAAGCTCCAAATGTGCTTAAAATATCCTTATTTATTTTTAAAACATGCCAGAATTAAATAAGGGCTTCAGATTCACCAGATTATGGTATATTTGACATACCCTCCTTTGAGGGGGAGCAGGCCAGCCCCACCCCCGGAACTGAAATCCTTAATATCGCCCTTGAGGTCTTGAGACCAATGCAATTTCATTCACTGCTGTAAACTGAGTATCCTGTGAAAATTTGAGCAAGATTGAACAACTTTAAGGGGTGTTGTGGACTGATCTGCCATTTCACTATACCCTCGCCACCTGCACTCCCAATACATGTATTTTGGACTTAATATGTATTTACTGAGCAATACACTGCTTAATTCTCTCTTACTGGTGCCCACTCTAGCACACCAGGTGGTTTATTGACTTATATGTGCCTTATTTTGCAAGTTCTGAGATCATCTTAACCAACCCCTCAACCACGCCAATTACAGTCCTCCTGGAGCCCATATGTCACACCAACAGTCACTGCTATACTGGATGTAATTCTGAAACCAATGCAATTAGATTTAGTATGCACCAGTTGATTTTCTGATCAAATTTCAGAATTATAGACCAATATTTGGTACTGGTTTGGGCTGATTTGCATCTATTTTTGACCATTTTACAACAATATTCGAGTTCAATAATTTCTGTTCTGAGATGTAATGCTCCAAATGTGCTTAAAATATCCTTATTTATTTTTAAAACATGCCAGAAATTAAATAAGGGCTTCAGATTCACCAGATTATGGTATATTTGACATACCCTCCTTTGTGGGGGAGCAGCCCAGCCTCACCCCCTGAACTGAAATCCTTAATATCGCCCTTGAGGTCTTGAGACTAATGCAATTTCATTCACTGCTGTAAACTGAGTATCCTGTGAAAGCTTGAGCAAGATTGAACAACTTTAAGGGGTGTTGTGGACTGATCTGCCATTTCACTATACCCTCGCCACCTGCACTCCCAATACATGTATTTTGGACTTAATATGTATTTACTGAGCAATACACTGCTTAATTCTCTCTTACTGGTGCCCACTCTAGCACACCAGGTGGTTTATTGACTTATATGTGCTTTTTTTTGCAAGTTCTGAGATCATCTTAACCAACCCCTCAACCACGCCAAATACAGTCCTCCTAGAGCCCATATGTCACACCAACAGTCACTGCTATACTGGATGTAATTCTGAAACCTATGCAATTAGATTTAGTATGCACCAGTTGATTTTCTGACCAAATTTCAAAATTATAGACCAATATTTGGTTCTGGTTTGGGCTGATTTGCATCTAGTTTTGACCATTTTACAACAATATTCGAGTTCAATAATTTCTGTTCTGAGATGTAAAGCTCCAAATGTGCTTAAAATATCCTTATTTATTTTTAAAACATGCCAGAATTAAATAAGGGCTTCAGATTCACCAGATTATGGTATATTTGACATACCCTCCTTTGAGGGGGAGCAGGCCAGCCCCACCCCCGGAACTGAAATCCTTAATATCGCCCTTGAGGTCTTGAGACCAATGCAATTTCATTCACTGCTGTAAACTGAGTATCCTGTGAAAATTTGAGCAAGATTGAACAACTTTAAGGGGTGTTGTGGACTGATCTGCCATTTCACTATACCCTCGCCACCTGCACTCCCAATACATGTATTTTGGACTTAATATGTATTTACTGAGCAATACACTGCTTAATTCTCTCTTACTGGTGCCCACTCTAGCACACCAGGTGGTTTATTGACTTATATGTGCCTTATTTTGCAAGTTCTGAGATCATCTTAACCAACCCCTCAACCACGCCAATTACAGTCCTCCTGGAGACCATATGTCACACCAACAGTCACTGCTATACTGGATGTAATTCTGAAACCAATGCAATTAGATTTAGTATGCACCAGTTGATTTTCTGATCAAATTTCAGAATTATAGACCAATATTTGCTACTGGTTTGGGCTGATTTGCATCTATTTTTGACCATTTTACAACAATATTCGAGTTCAATAATTTCTGTTCTGAGATGTAATGCTCCAAATGTGCTTAAAATATCCTTATTTATTTTTAAAACATGCCAGAAATTCAATAAGGGCTTCAGATTCACCAGATTATGGTATATTTGACATACCCTCCTTTGAGGGGGAGCAGGCCAGCCTCACCGCCGGAACTGAAATCCTTAATATCGCCCTTGAGGTCTTGAGACCAATGCAATTTCATTCACTGCTGTAAGCTGAGTATCCTGTGAAAATTTGAGCAAGATTGAACAACTTTAAGGGGTGTTGTGGACTGATCTGCCATTTCACTATACCCTCGCCACCTGCACTCCCAATACATGTATTTTGGACTTAATATGTATTTACTGAGCAATACACTGCTTAATTCTCTCTTACTGGTGCCCACTCTAGCACACCAGGTGGTTTATTGACTTATATGTGCTTTTTTTGCAAGTTCTGAGATCATCTTAACCAACCCCTCAACCACGCCAATTACAGTCCTCCTGGAGCCCATATGTCACACCAACAGTCACTGCTATACTGGATGTAATTCTGAAACCTATGCAATTAGATTTAGTATGCACCAGTTGATTTTCTGACCAAATTTCAGAATTATAGACCAATATTTGGTTCTGGTTTGGGCTGATTTGCATCTAGTTTTGACCATTTTACAACAATATTCGAGTTCAATAATTTCTGTTCTGAGATGTAAAGCTCCAAATGTGCTTAAAATATCCTTATTTATTTTTAAAACATGCCAGAATTAAATAAGGGCTTCAGATTCACCAGATTATGGTATATTTGACATACCCTCCTTTGAGGGGGAGCAGGCCAGCCCCACCCCCGGAACTGAAATCCTTAATATCGCCCTTGAGGTCTTGAGACCAATGCAATTTCATTCACTGCTGTAAACTGAGTATCCTGTGAAAATTTGAGCAAGATTGAACAACTTTAAGGGGTGTTGTGGACTGATCTGCCATTTCACTATACCCTCGCCACCTGCACTCCCAATACATGTATTTTGGACTTAATATGTATTTACTGAGCAATACACTGCTTAATTCTCTCTTACTGGTGCCCACTCTAGCACACCAGGTGGTTTATTGACTTATATGTGCCTTATTTTGCAAGTTCTGAGATCATCTTAACCAACCCCTCAACCACGCCAATTACAGTCCTCCTGGAGCCCATATGTCACACCAACAGTCACTGCTATACTGGATGTAATTCTGAAACCAATGCAATTAGATTTAGTATGCACCAGTTGATTTTCTGATCAAATTTCAGAATTATAGACCAATATTTGGTACTGGTTTGGGCTGATTTGCATCTATTTTTGACCATTTTACAACAATATTCGAGTTCAATAATTTCTGTTCTGAGATGTAATGCTCCAAATGTGCTTAAAATATCCTTATTTATTTTTAAAACATGCCAGAAATTAAATAAGGGCTTCAGATTCACCAGATTATGGTATATTTGACATACCCTCCTTTGTGGGGGAGCAGCCCAGCCTCACCCCCTGAACTGAAATCCTTAATATCGCCCTTGAGGTCTTGAGACTAATGCAATTTCATTCACTGCTGTAAACTGAGTATCCTGTGAAAGCTTGAGCAAGATTGAACAACTTTAAGGGGTGTTGTGGACTGATCTGCCATTTCACTATACCCTCGCCACCTGCACTCCCAATACATGTATTTTGGACTTAATATGTATTTACTGAGCAATACACTGCTTAATTCTCTCTTACTGGTGCCCACTCTAGCACACCAGGTGGTTTATTGACTTATATGTGCTTTTTTTTGCAAGTTCTGAGATCATCTTAACCAACCCCTCAACCACGCCAAATACAGTCCTCCTAGAGCCCATATGTCACACCAACAGTCACTGCTATACTGGATGTAATTCTGAAACCTATGCAATTAGATTTAGTATGCACCAGTTGATTTTCTGACCAAATTTCAAAATTATAGACCAATATTTGGTTCTGGTTTGGGCTGATTTGCATCTAGTTTTGACCATTTTACAACAATATTCGAGTTCAATAATTTCTGTTCTGAGATGTAAAGCTCCAAATGTGCTTAAAATATCCTTATTTATTTTTAAAACATGCCAGAATTAAATAAGGGCTTCAGATTCACCAGATTATGGTATATTTGACATACCCTCCTTTGAGGGGGAGCAGGCCAGCCCCACCCCCGGAACTGAAATCCTTAATATCGCCCTTGAGGTCTTGAGACCAATGCAATTTCATTCACTGCTGTAAACTGAGTATCCTGTGAAAATTTGAGCAAGATTGAACAACTTTAAGGGGTGTTGTGGACTGATCTGCCATTTCACTATACCCTCGCCACCTGCACTCCCAATACATGTATTTTGGACTTAATATGTATTTACTGAGCAATACACTGCTTAATTCTCTCTTACTGGTGCCCACTCTAGCACACCAGGTGGTTTATTGACTTATATGTGCCTTATTTTGCAAGTTCTGAGATCATCTTAACCAACCCCTCAACCACGCCAATTACAGTCCTCCTGGAGACCATATGTCACACCAACAGTCACTGCTATACTGGATGTAATTCTGAAACCAATGCAATTAGATTTAGTATGCACCAGTTGATTTTCTGATCAAATTTCAGAATTATAGACCAATATTTGCTACTGGTTTGGGCTGATTTGCATCTATTTTTGACCATTTTACAACAATATTCGAGTTCAATAATTTCTGTTCTGAGATGTAATGCTCCAAATGTGCTTAAAATATCCTTATTTATTTTTAAAACATGCCAGAAATTCAATAAGGGCTTCAGATTCACCAGATTATGGTATATTTGACATACCCTCCTTTGAGGGGGAGCAGGCCAGCCTCACCGCCGGAACTGAAATCCTTAATATCGCCCTTGAGGTCTTGAGACCAATGCAATTTCATTCACTGCTGTAAGCTGAGTATCCTGTGAAAATTTGAGCAAGATTGAACAACTTTAAGGGGTGTTGTGGACTGATCTGCCATTTCACTATACCCTCGCCACCTGCACTCCCAATACATGTATTTTGGACTTAATATGTATTTACTGAGCAATACACTGCTTAATTCTCTCTTACTGGTGCCCACTCTAGCACACCAGGTGGTTTATTGACTTATATGTGCTTTTTTTGCAAGTTCTGAGATCATCTTAACCAACCCCTCAACCACGCCAATTACAGTCCTCCTGGAGCCCATATGTCACACCAACAGTCACTGCTATACTGGATGTAATTCTGAAACCTATGCAATTAGATTTAGTATGCACCAGTTGATTTTCTGACCAAATTTCAGAATTATAGACCAATATTTGGTTCTGGTTTGGGCTGATTTGCATCTAGTTTTGACCATTTTACAACAATATTCGAGTTCAATAATTTCTGTTCTGCGATGTAAAGCTCCAAATGTGCTTAAAATATCCTTATTTATTTTTAAAACATGCCAGAATTAAATAAGGGCTTCAGATTCACCAGATTATGGTATATTTGACATACCCTCCTTTGAGGGGGAGCAGGCCAGCCCCACCCCCGGAACTGAAATCCTTAATATCGCCCGTGAGGTCTTGAGACCAATGCAATTTCATTCACTGCTGTAAACTGAGTATCCTGTGAAAATTTGAGCAAGATTGAACAACTTTAAGGGGTGTTGTGGACTGATCTGCCATTTCACTATACCCTCGCCACCTGCATTCCCAATACATGTATTTTGGACTTAATATGTATTTACTGAGCAATACACTGCTTAATTCTCTCTTACTGGTGCCCACTCTAGCACACCAGGTGGTTTATTGACTTATATGTGCCTTATTTTGCAAGTTCTGAGATCATCTTAACCAACCCCTCAACCACGCCAATTACAGTCCTCCTGGAGCCCATATGTCACACCAACAGTCACTGCTATACTGGATGTAACTCTGAAACCAATGCAATTAGATTTAGTATGCACCAGTTGATTTTCTGATCAAATTTCAGAATTATAGACCAATATTTGCTACTGGTTTGGGCTGATTTGCATCTATTTTTGACCATTTTACAACAATATTCGAGTTCAATAATTTCTGTTCTGAGATGTAATGCTCCAAATGTGCTTAAAATATCCTTATTTATTTTTAAAACATGCCAGAATTAAATAAGGGCTTCAGATTCACCAGATTATGGTATATTTGACATACCCTCCTTTGAGGGGGAGCAGGCCAGCCCCACCCCCGGAACTGAAATCCTTAATATCGCCCGTGAGGTCTTGAGACCAATGCAATTTCATTCACTGCTGTAAACTGAGTATCCTGTGAAAATTTGAGCAAGATTGAACAACTTTAAGGGGTGTTGTGGACTGATCTGCCATTTCACTATACCCTCGCCACCTGCATTCCCAATACATG
The DNA here is from genome assembly GCA_964017235.1 of Sabellastarte sp. h YS-2021. Classification (NCBI taxonomy): domain Eukaryota; kingdom Metazoa; phylum Annelida; class Polychaeta; order Sabellida; family Sabellidae; genus Sabellastarte; species Sabellastarte sp. h YS-2021. Next base: position 120,648,889 of record OZ024930.1, on the reverse strand, counting down.
TATTTTGGACTTAATATGTATTTACTGAGCAATACACTGCTTAATTCTCTCTTACTGGTGCCCACTCTAGCACACCAGGTGGTTTATTGACTTATATGTGCCTTATTTTGCAAGTTCTGAGATCATCTTAACCAACCCCTCAACCACGCCAATTACAGTCCTCCTGGAGCCCATATGTCACACCAACAGTCACTGCTATACTGGATGTAACTCTGAAACCAATGCAATTAGATTTAGTATGCACCAGTTGATTTTCTGATCAAATTTCAGAATTATAGACCAATATTTGCTACTGGTTTGGGCTGATTTGCATCTATTTTTGACCATTTTACAACAATATTCGAGTTCAATAATTTCTGTTCTGAGATGTAATGCTCCAAATGTGCTTAAAATATCCTTATTTATTTTTAAAACATGCCAGAAATTAAATAAGGGCTTCAGATTCACCAGATTATGGTATATTTGACATACCCTCCTTTGAGGGGGAGCAGCCCAGCCCCACCCCCGGAACTGAAATCCTTAATATCGCCCTTGAGGTCTTGAGACCAATGCAATTTCATTCACTGCTGTAAGCTGAGTATCCTGTGAAAATTTGAGCAGGATTGAACAACTTTAAGGGGTGTTGTGGACTGATCTGCCATTTCACTATACCCTCGCCACCTGCACTCCCAATACATGTATTTTGGACTTAATATGTATTTACTGAGCAATACACTGCTTAATTCTCTCTTACTGGTGCCCACTCTGGCACACCAGGTGGTTTATTGACTTATATGTGCTTTTTTTTGCAAGTTCTGAGATCATCTTAACCAACCCCTCAACCACGCCAATTACAGTCCTCCTGGAGCCCATATGTCACACCAACAGTCACTGCTATACTGGATGTAATTCTGAAACCTATGCAATTAGATTTAGTATGCACCAGTTGATTTTCTGACCAAATTTCAGAATTATAGACCAATATTTGGTTCTGGTTTGGGCTGATTTGCATCTAGTTTTGACCATTTTACAACAATATTCGAGTTCAATAATTTCTGTTCTGAGATGTGATGCTCCAAATGTGCTTAAAATATCCTTATTTATTTTTAAAACATGCCAGAATTAAATAAGGGCTTCATATTCACCAGATTATGGTATATTTGACATACCCTCCTTTGAGGGGGAGCAGGCCAGCCCCACCCCCGGAACTGAAATCCTTAATATCGCCCTTGAGGTCTTGAGACCAATGCAATTTCATTCACTGCTGTAAACTGAGTATCCTGTGAAAATTTGAGCAAGATTGAACAACTTTAAGGGGTGTTGTGGACTGATCTGCCCTTTCACTATACCCTCGCCACCTGCACTCCCAATACATGTATTTTGGACTTAATATGTATTTACTGAGCAATACACTGCTTAATTCTCTCTTACTGGTGCCCACTCTAGCACACCAGGTGGTTTATTGACTTATATGTGCTTTTTTTTGCAAGTTCTGAGATCATCTTAACCAACCCCTCAACCACGCCAATTACAGTTCTCCTGGAGCCCATATGTCACACCAACAGTCACTGCTATACTGGATGTAATTCTGAAACCTATGCAATTAGATTTAGTATGCACCAGTTGATTTTCTGACCAAATTTCAGAATTATAGACCAATATTTGGTTCTGGTTTGGGCTGATTTGCATCTAGTTTTGACCATTTTACAACAATATTCGAGTTCAATAATTTCTGTTCTGAGATGTAAAGCTCCAAATGTGCTTAAAATATCCTTATTTATTTTTAAAACATGCCAGAATTAAATAAGGGCTTCAGATTCACCAGATTATGGTATATTTGACATACCCTCCTTTGAGGGGGAGCAGGCCAGCCCCACCCCCGGAACTGAAATCCTTAATATCGCCCTTGAGGTCTTGAGACCAATGCAATTTCATTCACTGCTGTAAACTGAGTATCCTGTGAAAATTTGAGCAAGATTGAACAACTTTAAGGGGTGTTGTGGACTGATCTGCCATTTCACTATACCCTCGCCACCTGCACTCCCAATACATGTATTTTGGACTTAATATGTATTTACTGAGCAATACACTGCTTAATTCTCTCTTACTGGTGCCCACTCTAGCACACCAGGTGGTTTATTGACTTATATGTGCCTTATTTTGCAAGTTCTGAGATCATCTTAACCAACCCCTCAACCACGCCAATTACAGTCCTCCTGGAGACCATATGTCACACCAACAGTCATTGCTATACTGGATGTAACTCTGAAACCAATGCAATTAGATTTAGTATGCACCAGTTGATTTTCTGATCAAATTTCAGAATTATAGACCAATATTTGCTACTGGTTTGGGCTGATTTGCATCTATTTTTGACCATTTTACAACAATATTCGAGTTCAATAATTTCTGTTCTGAGATGTAATGCTCCAAATGTGCTTAAAATATCCTTATTTATTTTTAAAACATGCCAGAAATTAAATAAGGGCTTCAGATTCACCAGATTATGGTATATTTGACATACCCTCCTTTGAGGGGGAGCAGCCCAGCCCCACCCCCGGAACTGAAATCCTTAATATCGCCCTTGAGGTCTTGAGACCAATGCAATTTCATTCACTGCTGTAAGCTGAGTATCCTGTGAAAATTTGAGCAGGATTGAACAACTTTAAGGGGTGTTGTGGACTGATCTGCCATTTCACTATACCCTCGCCACCTGCACTCCCAATACATGTATTTTGGACTTAATATGTATTTACTGAGCAATACACTGCTTAATTCTCTCTTACTGGTGCCCACTCTGGCACACCAGGTGGTTTATTGACTTATATGTGCTTTTTTTTGCAAGTTCTGAGATCATCTTAACCAACCCCTCAACCACGCCAATTACAGTCCTCCTGGAGCCCATATGTCACACCAACAGTCACTGCTATACTGGATGTAATTCTGAAACCTATGCAATTAGATTTAGTATGCACCAGTTGATTTTCTGACCAAATTTCAGAATTATAGACCAATATTTGGTTCTGGTTTGGGCTGATTTGCATCTAGTTTTGACCATTTTACAACAATATTCGAGTTCAATAATTTCTGTTCTGAGATGTGATGCTCCAAATGTGCTTAAAATATCCTTATTTATTTTTAAAACATGCCAGAATTAAATAAGGGCTTCATATTCACCAGATTATGGTATATTTGACATACCCTCCTTTGAGGGGGAGCAGGCCAGCCCCACCCCCGGAACTGAAATCCTTAATATCGCCCTTGAGGTCTTGAGACCAATGCAATTTCATTCACTGCTGTAAACTGAGTATCCTGTGAAAATTTGAGCAAGATTGAACAACTTTAAGGGGTGTTGTGGACTGATCTGCCCTTTCACTATACCCTCGCCACCTGCACTCCCAATACATGTATTTTGGACTTAATATGTATTTACTGAGCAATACACTGCTTAATTCTCTCTTACTGGTGCCCACTCTAGCACACCAGGTGGTTTATTGACTTATATGTGCTTTTTTTTGCAAGTTCTGAGATCATCTTAACCAACCCCTCAACCACGCCAATTACAGTTCTCCTGGAGCCCATATGTCACACCAACAGTCACTGCTATACTGGATGTAATTCTGAAACCTATGCAATTAGATTTAGTATGCACCAGTTGATTTTCTGATCAAATTTCAGAATTATAGACCAATATTTGGTTCTGGTTTGGGCTGATTTGCATCTAGTTTTGACCATTTTACAACAATATTCGAGTTCAATAATTTCTGTTCTGAGATGTAAAGCTCCAAATGTGCTTAAAATATCCTTATTTATTTTTAAAACATGCCAGAATTAAATAAGGGCTTCAGATTCACCAGATTATGGTATATTTGACATACCCTCCTTTGAGGGGGAGCAGGCCAGCCCCACCCCCGAACTGAAATCCTTAATATCGCCCTTGAGGTCTTGAGACCAATGCAATTTCATTCACTGCTGTAAACTGAGTATCCTGTGAAAATTTGAGCAAGATTGAACAACTTTAAGGGGTGTTGTGGACTGATCTGCCATTTCACTATACCCTCGCCACCTGCACTCCCAATACATGTATTTTGGACTTAATATGTATTTACTGAGCAATACACTGCTTAATTCTCTCTTACTGGTGCCCACTCTAGCACACCAGGTGGTTTATTGACTTATATGTGCCTTATTTTGCAAGTTCTGAGATCATCTTAACCAACCCCTCAACCACGCCAATTACAGTCCTCCTGGAGACCATATGTCACACCAACAGTCACTGCTATACTGGATGTAATTCTGAAACCAATGCAATTAGATTTAGTATGCACCAGTTGATTTTCTGATCAAATTTCAGAATTATAGACCAATATTTGCTACTGGTTTGGGATGATTTGCATCTATTTTTGACCATTTTACAACAATATTCGAGTTCAATAATTTCTGTTCTGAGATGTAATGCTCCAAATGTGCTTAAAATATCCTTATTTATTTTTAAAACATGCCAGAAATTAAATAAGGGCTTCAGATTCACCAGATTATGGTATATTTGACATACCCTCCTTTGTGGGGGAGCAGCCCAGCCTCACCCCCGGAACTGAAATCCTTAATATCGCCCTTGAGGTCTTGAGACTAATGCTATTTCATTCACTGCTGTAAGCTGAGTATCCTGTGAAAATTTGAGCAAGATTGAACAACTTTAAGGGGTGTTGTGGACTGATCTGCCATTTCAATATACCCTCGCCACCTGCACTCCCAATACATGTATTTTGGACTTAATATGTATTTACTGAGCAATACACTGCTTAATTCTCTCTTACTGGTGCCCACTCTAGCACACCAGGTGGTTTATTGACTTATATGTGCTTTTTTTTGCAAGTTCTGAGATCATCTTAACCAACCCCTCAACCACGCCAATTACAGTCCTCCTGGAGCCCATATGTCACACCAACAGTCAATGCTATACTGGATGTAATTCTGAAACCTATGCAATTAGATTTAGTATGCACCAGTTGATTTTCTGACCAAATTTCAGAATTATAGACCAATATTTGGTTCTGGTTTGGGCTGATTTGCATCTAGTTTTGACCATTTTACAACAATATTCGAGTTCAATAATTTCTGTTCTGAGATGTAAAGCTCCAAATGTGCTTAAAATATCCTTATTTATTTTTAAAACATGCCAGAATTAAATAAGGGCTTCAGATTCACCAGATTATGGTATATTTGACATACCCTCCTTTGAGGGGGAGCAGGCCAGCCCCACCCCCGGAACTGAAATCCTTAATATCGCCCTTGAGGTCTTGAGACCAATGCAATTTCATTCACTGCTGTAAACTGAGTATCCTGTGAAAATTTGAGCAAGATTGAACAACTTTAAGGGGTGTTGTGGACTGATCTGCCATTTCACTATACCCTCGCCACCTGCACTCCCAATACATGTATTTTGGACTTAATATGTATTTACTGAGCAATACACTGCTTAATTCTCTCTTACTGGTGCCCACTCTAGCACACCAGGTGGTTTATTGACTTATATGTGCCTTATTTTGCAAGTTCTGAGATCATCTTAACCAACCCCTCAACCACGCCAATTACAGTCCTCCTGGAGACCATATGTCACACCAACAGTCACTGCTATACTGGATGTAATTCTGAAACCAATGCAATTAGATTTAGTATGCACCAGTTGATTTTCTGATCAAATTTCAGAATTATAGACCAATATTTGCTACTGGTTTGGGCTGATTTGCATCTATTTTTGACCATTTTACAACAATATTCGAGTTCAATAATTTCTGTTCTTAGATGTAATGCTCAAAATGTGCTTAAAATATCCTTATTTATTTTTAAAACATGCCAGAAATTAAATAAGGGCTTCAGATTCACCAGATTATGGTATATTTGACATACCCTCCTTTGAGGGGGAGCAGCCCAGCCCCACCCCCGGAACTGAAATCCTTAATATCGCCCTTGAGGTCTTGAGACCAATGCAATTTCATTCACTGCTGTAAGCTGAGTATCCTGTGAAAATTTGAGCAAGATTGAACAACTTTAAGGGGTGTTGTGGACTGATCTGCCATTTCACTATACCCTCGCCACCTGCACTCCCAATACATGTATTTTGGACTTAATCTGTATTTACTGAGCAATACACTGCTTAATTCTCTCTTACTGGTGCCCACTCTAGCACACCAGGTGGTTTATTGACTTATATGTGCCTTATTTTGCAAGTTCTGAGATCATCTTAACCAACCCCTCAACCACGCCAATTACAGTCCTCCTGGAGACCATATGTCACACCAACAGTCACTGCTATACTGGATGTAATTCTGAAACCAATGCAATTAGATTTAGTATGCACCAGTTGATTTTCTGATCAAATTTCAGAATTATAGACCAATATTTGCTACTGGTTTGGGCTGATTTGCATCTATTTTTGACCATTTTACAACAATATTCGAGTTCAATAATTTCTGTTCTGAGATGTAATGCTCCAAATGTGCTTAAAATATCCTTATTTATTTTTAAAACATGCCAGAAATTAAATAAGGGCTTCAGATTCACCAGATTATGGTATATTTGACATACCCTCCTTTGAGGGGGAGCAGCCCAGCCCCACCCCCAGAACTGAAATCCTTAATATCGCCCTTGAGGTCTTGAGACCAATGCAATTTCATTCACTGCTGTAAGCTGAGTATCCTGTGAAAATTTGAGCAAGATTGAACAACTTTAAGGGGTGTTGTGGACTGATCTGCCATTTCACTATACCCTCGCCACCTGCACTCCCAATACATGTATTTTGGACTTAATATGTATTTACTGAGCAATACACTGCTTAATTCTCTCTTACTGGTGCCCACTCTGGCACACCAGGTGGTTTATTGACTTATATGTGCTTTTTTTGCAAGTTCTGAGATCATCTTAACCAACCCCTCAACCACGCCAATTACAGTCCTCCTGGAGCCCATATGTCACACCAACAGTCACTGCTATACTGGATGTAATTCTGAAACCTATGCAATTAGATTTAGTATGCACCAGTTGATTTTCTGACCAAATTTCAGAATTATAGACCAATATTTGGTTCTGGTTTGGGCTGATTTGCATCTAGTTTTGACCATTTTACAACAATATTCGAGTTCAATAATTTCTGTTCTGAGATGTGATGCTCCAAATGTGCTTAAAATATCCTTATTTATTTTTAAAACATGCCAGAATTAAATAAGGGCCTCAGATTCACCAGATTAAGGTATATTTGACATACCCTCCTTTGAGGGGGAGCAGGCCAGCCCCACCCCCGGAACTGAAATCCTTAATATCGCCCTTGAGGTCTTGAGACCAATGCAATTTCATTCACTGCTGTAAACTGAGTATCCTGTGAAAATTTGAGCAAGATTGAACAACTTTAAGGGGTGTTGTGGACTGATCTGCCATTTCACTATACCCTCGCCACCTGCACTCCCAATACATGTATTTTGGACTTAATATGTATTTACTGAGCAATACACTGCTTAATTCTCTCTTACTGGTGCCCACTCTAGCACACCATGTGGTTTATTGACTTATATGTGCCTTATTTTGCAAGTTCTGAGATCATCTTAACCAACCCCTCAACCACGCCAATTACAGTCCTCCTGGAGCCCATATGTCACACCAACAGTCACTGCTATACTGGATGTAATTCTGAAACCTATGCAATTAGATTTAGTATGCACCAGTTGATTTTCTGACCAAATTTCAGAATTATAGACCGATATTTGGTTCTAGTTTGGGCTGATTTGCATCTAGTTTTGACCATTTTACAACAATATTCGAGTTCAATAATTTCTGTTCTGAGATGTAATGCTCCAAATGTGCTTAAAATATCCTTATTTATTTTTAAAACATGCCAGAATTAAATAAGGGCTTCAGATTCACCAGATTATGGTATATTTGACATACCCTCCTTTGAGGGGGAGCAGGCCAGCCCCACCCCCGGAACTGAAATCCTTAATATCGCCCTTGAGGTCTTGAGACCAATGCAATTTCATTCACTGCTGTAAACTGCGTATCCTGTGAAAATTTGAGCAAGATTGAACAACTTTAAGGGGTGTTGTGGACTGATCTGCCATTTCACTATACCCTCGCCACCTGCACTCCCAATACATGTATTTTGGACTTAATATGTATTTACTGAGCAATACACTGCTTAATTCTCTCTTACTGGTGCCCACTCTAGCACACCAGGTGGTTTATTGACTTATATGTGCCTTATTTTGCAAGTTCTGAGATCATCTTAACCAACCCCTCAACCACGCCAATTACAGTCCTCCTGGAGACCATATGTCACACCAACAGTCACTGCTATACTGGATGTAATTCTGAAACCAATGCAATTAGATTTAGTATGCACCAGTTGATTTTCTGATCAAATTTCAGAATTATAGACCAATATTTGGTTCTGGTTTGGGCTGATTTGCATCTAGTTTTGACCATTTTACAACAATATTCGAGTTCAATAATTTCTGTTCTGAGATGTGATGCTCCAAATGTGCTTAAAATATCCTTATTTATTTTTAAAACATGCCAGAATTAAATAAGGGCTTCAGATTCACCAGATTATGGTATATTTGACATACCCTCCTTTGAGGGGGAGCAGGCCAGCCCCACCCCCGGAACTGAAATCCTTAATATCGCCCTTGAGGTCTTGAGACCAATGCAATTTCATTCACTGCTGTAAACTGCGTATCCTGTGAAAATTTGAGCAAGATTGAACAACTTTAAGGGGTGTTGTGGACTGATCTGCCATTTCACTATACCCTCGCCACCTGCACTCCCAATACATGTATTTTGGACTTAATATGTATTTACTGAGCAATACACTGCTTAATTCTCTTACTGGTGCCCACTCTAGCACACCAGGTGGTTTATTGACTTATATGTGCCTTATTTTGCAAGTTCTGAGATCATCTTAACCAACCCCTCAACCACGCCAATTACAGTCCTCCTGGAGACCATATGTCACACCAACAGTCACTGCTATACTGGATGTAATTCTGAAACCAATGCAATTAGATTTAGTATGCACCAGTTGATTTTCTGATCAAATTTCAGAATTATAGACCAATATTTGCTACAGGTTTGGGCTGATTTGCATCTATTTTTGACCATTTTACAACAATATTCGAGTTCAATAATTTCTGTTCTGAGATGTAATGCTCCAAATGTGCTTAAAATATCCTTATTTATTTTTAAAACATGCCAGAAATTCAATAAGGGCTTCAGATTCACCAGATTATGGTATATTTGACATACCCTCCTTTGAGGGGGAGCAGGCCAGCACCACCCCCGGAACTGAAATCCTTAATATCGCCCTTGAGGTCTTGAGACCAATGCAATTTCATTCACTGCTGTAAACTGCGTATCCTGTGAAAATTTGAGGAAGATTGAACAACTTTAAGGGGTGTTTTGGACTGATTTGCCATTTCACTATACCCTTGCCACCTGCACTCCCAATACATGTATTTTGGACTTAATATGTATTTACTGAGCAATACACTGCTTAATTCTCTCTTACTGGTACTCACTCTAGCACAACAGGTGGTTTATTGACTTATATGTGCCTTATTTTGCAAGTTCTGAGATCATCTTAACCAACCCCTCAACCACACCAATTACAGTCCTCCTGGAGCCCATATGTCACACCAATAATCACTGCTATACTGGATGTAACTCTAAAACCAATGCAATTAGATTTAGTATGCACCAGTTGATTTTCTGATCAAATTTCAGAATTATAGACCAATATTTGGTTCTGGTTTGGGCTGATTTGCATCTATTTTTGACCATTTTACAACAATATTCGAGTTCAATAATTTCTGTTCTGAGATGTAATGCTCCAAATGTGCTTAAAATATCCTTATTTATTTTTAAAACATGCCAGAAATTCAATAAGGGCTTCAGATTCACCAGATTATGGTATATTTGACATACCCTTCTTTGAGGGGGAGCAGGCCAGCACCACCCCCGGAACTGAAATCCTTAATATCGCCCTTGAGGTCTTGAGACCAATGCAATTTCATTCACTGCTGTAAACTGCGTATCCTGTGAAAATTTGAGGAAGATTGAACAACTTTAAGGGGTGTTTTGGACTGATCTGCCATTTCACTATACCCTTGCCACCTGCACCCCCAATACATGTATTTTGGACTTAATATGTATTTACTGAGCAATACACTGCTTAATTCTCTCTTACTGGTACCCACTCTAGCACAACAGGTGGTTTATTGACTTATATGTGCCTTATTTTGCAAGTTCTGAGATCATCTTAACCAACCCCTCAACCACACCAATTACAGTCCTCCTGGAGCCCATATGTCACACCAATAATCACTGCTATACTGGATGTAACTCTGAAACCAATGCAATTAGATGTAGTATGCACCAGTTGATTTTCTGATCAAATTTCAGAATTATAGACCAATATTTGGTACTCGTTTGGGCTGATTTGCATCAATTTTTGACCATTTTACAACAATATTCGAGTTCAATAATTTCTGTTCTGAGATGTAATGCTCCAAATGTGCTTAAAATATCCTTATTTATTTTTAAAACATGCCAGAAATTCAATAAGGGCTTCAGATTCACCAGATTATGGTATATTTGACATACCCTCCTTTGAGGGGGAGCAGGCCAGCACCACCCCCAGAACTGAAATCCTTAATATCGCCCTTGAGGTCTTGAGACCAATGCAATTTCATTCACTGCTGTAAACTGAGTATCCTGTGAAAATTTGAGGAAGATTGAACAACTTTAAGGGGTGTTTTGGACTGATCTGCCATTTCACTATACCCTTGCCACCTGCACTCCCAATACATGTATTTTGGACTTAATATGTATTTACTGAGCAATACACTGCTTAATTCTCTCTTACTGGTACTCACTCTAGCACAACAGGTGGTTTATTGACTTATATGTGCCTTATTTTGCAAGTTCTGAGATCATCTTAACCAACCCCTCAACCACACCAATTACAGTCCTCCTGGAGCCCATATGTCACACCAATAATCACTGCTATACTGGATGTAACTCTGAAACCAATGCAATTAGATTTAGTATGCACCAGTTGATTTTCTGATCAAATTTCAGAATTATAGACCAATATTTGGTACTGGTTTGGGCTGATTTGCATCTATTTTTGACCATTTTACAACAATATTCGAGTTCAATAATTTCTGTTCTGAGATGTAATGCTCCAAATGTGCTTAAAATATCCTTATTTATTTTTAAAACATGCCAGAAATTCAATAAGGGCTTCAGATTCACCAGATTATGGTATATTTGACATACCCTCCTTTGAGGGGGAGCAGGCCAGCCCCACCCCCAGAACTGAAATCCTTAATATCGCCCTTGAGGTCTTGAGACCAATGCAATTTCATTCACTGCTGTAAACTGCGTATCCTGTGAAAATTTGAGGAAGATTGAACAACTTTAAGGGGTGTTTTGGACTGATCTGCCATTTCACTATACCCTTGCCACCTGCACTCCCAATACATGTATTTTGGACTTAATATGTATTTACTGAGCAATACACTGCTTAATTCTCCCTTACTGGTACTCACTCTAGCACAACAGGTGGTTTATTGACTTATATGTGCCTTATTTTGCAAGTTCTGAGATCATCTTAACCAACCCCTCAACCACACCAATTACAGTCCTCCTGGAGCCCATATGTCACACCAATAATCACTGCTATACTGGATGTAACTCTGAAACCAATGCAATTAGATTTAGTATGCACCAGTTGATTTTCTGATCAAATTTCAGAATTATAGACCAATATTTGCTACTGGTTTGGGCTGATTTGCATCTATTTTTGACCATTTTACAACAATATTCGAGTTCAATAATTTCTGTTCTGAGATGTAATGCTCCAAATGTGCTTAAAATATCCTTATTTATTTTTAAAACATGCCAGAAATTCAATAAAGGCTTCAGATTCACCAGATTATGGTATATTTGACATACCCTTCTTTGAGGGGGAGCAGGCCAGCACCACCCCCGGAACTGAAATCCTTAATATCGCCCTTGAGGTCTTGAGACCAATGCAATTTCATTCACTGCTGTAAACTGCGTATCCTGTGAAAATTTGAGGAAGATTGAACAACTTTAAGGGGTGTTTTGGACTGATCTGCCATTTCACTATACCCTTGCCACCTGCACTCCCAATACATGTATTTTGGACTTAATATGTATTTACTGAGCAATACACTGCTTAATTCTCTCTTACTGGTACTCACTCTAGCACAACAGGTGGTTTATTGACTTATATGTGCCTTATTTTGCAAGTTCTGAGATCATCTTAACCAACCCCTCAACCACACCAATTACAGTCCTCCTGGAGCCCATATGTCACACCAATAATCACTGCTATACTGGATGTAACTCTGAAACCAATGCAATTAGATGTAGTATGCACCAGTTGATTTTCTGATCAAATTTCAGAATTATAGACCAATATTTGGTACTGGTTTGGGCTGATTTGCATCTATTTTTGACCATTTTACAACAATATTCGAGTTCAATAATTTCTGTTCTGAGATGTAATGCTCCAAATGTGCTTAAAATATCCTTATTTATTTTTAAAACATGCCAGAAATTCAATAAGGGCTTCAGATTCACCAGATTATGGTATATTTGACATACCCTCCTTTGAGGGGGAGCAGGCCAGCCCCACCCCCAGAACTGAAATCCTTAATATCGCCCTTGAGGTCTTGAGACCAATGCAATTTCATTCACTGCTGTTAACTGCGTATCCTGTGAAAATTTGAGCAAGATTGAACAACTTTAAGGGGTGTTGTGGACTGATCTGCCATTTCACTATACCCTTGCCACCTGCACTCCCAATACATGTATTTTGGACTTAATATGTATTTACTGAGCAATACACTGCTTAATTCTCTCTTACTGGTACTCAATCTAGCACAACAGGTGGTTTATTGACTTATATGTGCATTATTTTGCAAGTTCTGAGATCATCTTAACCAACCCCTCAACCACACCAATTACAGTCCTCCTGGAGCCCATATGTCACACCAATAATCACTGCTATACTGGATGTAACTCTGAAACCAATGCATTTAGATGTAGTATGCACCAGTTGATTTTCTGATCAAATTTCAGAATTATAGACCAATATTTGGTACTGGTTTGGGCTGATTTGCATCTATTTTTGACCATTTTACAACAATATTCGAGTTCAATAATTTCTGTTCTGAGATGTAATGCTCCAAATGTGCTTAAAATATCCTTATTTATTTTTAAAACATGCCAGAAATTCAATAAGGGCTTCAGATTCACCAGATTATGGTATATTTGACATACCCTCCTTTGAGGGGGAGCAGGCCAGCACCACCCCCGGAACTGAAATCCTTAATATCGCCCTTGAGGTCTTGAGACCAATGCAATTTCATTCACTGCTGTAAACTGCGTATCCTGTGAAAATTTGAGGAAGATTGAACAACTTTAAGGGGTGTTTTGGACTGATCTGCCATTTCACTATACCCTTGCCACCTGCACTCCCAATACATGTATTTTGGACTTAATATGTATTTACTGAGCAATACACTGCTTAATTCTCTCTTACTGGTACTCACTCTAGCACAACAGGTGGTTTATTGACTTATATGTGCCTTATTTTGCAAGTTCTGAGATCATCTTAACCAACCCCTCAACCACACCAATTACAGTCCTCCTGGAGCCCATATGTCACACCAATAATCACTGCTATACTGGATGTAACTCTGAAACCAATGCAATTAGATTTAGTATGCACCAGTTGATTTTCTGATCAAATTTCAGAATTATAGACCAATATTTGCTACTGGTTTGGGCTGATTTGCATCTATTTTTGACCATTTTACAACAATATTCGAGTTCAATAATTTCTGTTCTGAGATGTAATGCTCCAAATGTGCTTAAAATATCCTTATTTATTTTTAAAACATGCCAGAAATTCAATAAGGGCTTCAGATTCACCAGATTATGGTATATTTGACATACCCTTCTTTGAGGGGGAGCAGGCCAGCACCACCCCCGGAACTGAAATCCTTAATATCGCCCTTGAGGTCTTGAGACCAATGCAATTTCATTCACTGCTGTAAACTGCGTATCCTGTGAAAATTTGAGGAAGATTGAACAACTTTAAGGGGTGTTTTGGACTGATCTGCCATTTCACTATACCCTTGCCACCTGCACTCCCAATACATGTATTTTGGACTTAATATGTATTTACTGAGCAATACACTGCTTAATTCTCTCTTACTGGTACTCACTCTAGCACAACAGGTGGTTTATTGACTTATATGTGCCTTATTTTGCAAGTTCTGAGATCATCTTAACCAACCCCTCAACCACACCAATTACAGTCCTCCTGGAGCCCATATGTCACACCAATAATCACTGCTATACTGGATGTAACTCTGAAACCAATGCAATTAGATGTAGTATGCACCAGTTGATTTTCTGATCAAATTTCAGAATTATAGACCAATATTTGGTACTCGTTTGGGCTGATTTGCATCTATTTTTGACCATTTTACAACAATATTCGAGTTCAATAATTTCTGTTCTGAGATGTAATGCTCCAAATGTGCTTAAAATATCCTTATTTATTTTTAAAACATGCCAGAAATTCAATAAGGGCTTCAGATTCACCAGATTATGGTATATTTGACATACCCTCCTTTGAGGGGGAGCAGGCCAGCACCACCCCCCAGAACTGAAATCCTTAATATCGCCCTTGAGGTCTTGAGACCAATGCAATTTCATTCACTGCTGTAAACTGCGTATCCTGTGAAAATTTGAGGAAGATTGAACAACTTTAAGGGGTGTTTTGGACTGATCTGCCATTTCACTATACCCTTGCCACCTGCACTCCCAATACATGTATTTTGGACTTAATATGTATTTACTGAGCAATACACTGCTTAATTCTCTCTTACTGGTACTCACTCTAGCACAACAGGTGGTTTATTGACTTATATGTACCTTATTTTGCAAGTTCTGAGATCATCTTAACCAACCCCTCAACCACACCAATTACAGTCCTCCTGGAGCCCATATGTCACACCAATAATCACTGCTATACTGGATGTAACTCTGAAACCAATGCAATTAGATTTAGTATGCACCAGTTGATTTTCTGATCAAATTTCAGAATTATAGACCAATATTTGCTACTGGTTTGGGCTGATTTGCATCTATTTTTGACCATTTTACAACAATATTCGAGTTCAATAATTTCTGTTCTGAGATGTAATGCTCCAAATGTGCTTAAAATATCCTTATTTATTTTTAAAACATGCCAGAAATTCAATAAGGGCTTCAGATTCACCAGATTATGGTATATTTGACATACCCTCCTTTGAGGGGGAGCAGGCCAGCCCCACCCCCGGAACTGAAATCCTTAATATCGCCCTTGAGGTCTTGAGACCAATGCAATTTCATTCACTGCTGTAAACTGCGTATCCTGTGAAAATTTGAGGAAGATTGAACAACTTTAAGGGGTGTTTTGGACTGATCTGCCATTTCACTATACCCTTGCCACCTGCACTCCCAATACATGTATTTTGGACTTAATATGTATTTACTGAGCAATACACTGCTTAATTCTCTCTTACTGGTACTCACTCTAGCACAACAGGTGGTTTATTGACTTATATGTGCCTTATTTTGCAAGTTCTGAGATCATCTTAACCAACCCCTCAACCACGCCAATTACAGTCCTCCTGGAGCCCATATGTCACACCAATAATCACTGCTATACTGGATGTAACTCTGAAACCAATGCAATTAGATTTAATATGCACCAGTTGATTTTCTGATCAAATTTCAGAATTATAGACCAATATTTGCTACTGGTTTGGGCTGATTTGCATCTATTTTTGACCATTTTACAACAATATTCGAGTTCAATAATTTCTGTTCTGAGATGTAATGCTCCAAATGTGCTTAAAATATCCTTATTTATTTTTAAAACATGCCAGAAATTCAATAAGGGCTTCAGATTCACCAGATTATGGTATATTTGACATACCCTCCTTTGAGGGGGAGCATGCCAGCACCACCCCCGGAACTGAAATCCTTAATATCGCCCTTGAGGTCTTGAGACCAATGCAATTTCATTCACTGCTGTAAACTGAGTATCCTGTGAAAATTTGAGGAAGATTGAACAACTTTAAGGGGTGTTTTGGACTGATCTGCCATTTCACTATACCCTTGCCACCTGCACTCCCAATACATGTATTTTGGACTTAATATGTATTTACTGAGCAATACACTGCTTAATTCTCTCTTACTGGTACTCACTCTAGCACAACAGGTGGTTTATTGACTTATATGTGCCTTATTTTGCAAGTTCTGAGATCATCTTAACCAACCCCTCAACCACACCAATTACAGTCCTCCTGGAGCCCATATGTCACACCAATAATCACTGCTATACTGGATGTAACTCTGAAACCAATGCAATTAGATTTAGTATGCACCAGTTGATTTTCTGATCAAATTTCAGAATTATAGACCAATATTTGGTACTGGTTTGGGCTGATTTGCATCTATTTTTGACCATTTTACAACAATATTCGAGTTCAATAATTTCTGTTCTGAGATGTAATGCTCCAAATGTGCTTAAAATATCCTTATTTATTTTTAAAACATGCCAGAAATTCAATAAGGGCTTCAGATTCACCAGATTATGGTATATTTGACATACCCTCCTTTGAGGGGGAGCAGGCCAGCCCCACCCCCGGAACTGAAATCCTTAATATCGCCCTTGAGGTCTTGAGACCAATGCAATTTCATTCACTGCTGTAAACTGCGTATCCTGTGAAAATTTGAGGAAGATTGAACAACTTTAAGGGGTGTTTTGGACTGATCTGCCATTTCACTATACCCTTGCCACCTGCACTCCCAATACATGTATTTTGGACTTAATATGTATTTACTGAGCAATACACTGCTTAATTCTCTCTTACTGGTACTCACTCTAGCACAACAGGTGGTTTATTGACTTATATGTGCCTTATTTTGCAAGTTCTGAGATCATCTTAACCAACCCCTCAACCACACCAATTACAGTCCTCCTGGAGCCCATATGTCACACCAATAATCACTGCTATACTGGATGTAACTCTGAAACCAATGCAATTAGATTTAGTATGCACCAGTTGATTTTCTGATCAAATTTCAGAATTATAGACCAATATTTGGTACTGGTTTGGGCTGATTTGCATCTATTTTTGACCATTTTACAACAATATTCGAGTTCAATAATTTCTGTTCTGAGATGTAATGCTCCAAATGTGCTTAAAATATCCTTATTTATTTTTAAAACATGCCAGAAATTCAATAAGGGCTTCAGATTCACCAGATTATGGTATATTTGACATACCCTCCTTTGAGGGGGAGCAGGCCAGCACCACCCCGGAACTGAAATCCTTAATATCGCCCTTGAGGTCTTGAGACCAATGCAATTTCATTCACTGCTGTAAACTGAGTATCCTGTGAAAATTTGAGGAAGATTGAACAACTTTAAGGGGTGTTTTGGACTGATCTGCCATTTCACTATACCCTTGCCACCTGCACTCCCAATACATGTATTTTGGACTTAATATGTATTTACTGAGCAATACACTGCTTAATTCTCTCTTACTGGTACTCACTCTAGCACAACAGGTGGTTTATTGACTTATATGTGCCTTATTTTGCAAGTTCTGAGATCATTTTAACCAACCCCTCAACCACACCAATTACAGTCCTCCTGGAGCCCATATGTCACACCAATAATCACTGCTATACTGGATGTAACTCTGAAACCAATGCAATTAGATTTAGTATGCACCAGTTGATTTTCTGATCAAATTTCAGAATTATAGACCAATATTTGGTACTGGTTTGGGCTGATTTGCATCTATTTTTGACCATTTTACAACAATATTCGAGTTCAATAATTTCTGTTCTGAGATGTAATGCTCCAAATGTGCTTAAAATATCCTTATTTATTTTTAAAACATGCCAGAAATTCAATAAGGGCTTCAGATTCACCAGATTATGGTATATTTGACATACCCTCCTTTGAGGGGGAGCAGGCCAGCACCACCCCCGGAACTGAAATCCTTAATATCGCCCTTGAGGTCTTGAGACCAATGCAATTTCATTCACTGCTGTAAACTGAGTATCCTGTGAAAATTTGAGGAAGATTGAACAACTTTAAGGGGTGTTTTGGACTGATCTGCCATTTCACTATACCCTTGCCACCTGCACTCCCAATACATGTATTTTGGACTTAATATGTATTTACTGAGCAATACACTGCTTAATTCTCTCTTACTGGTACTCACTCTAGCACAACAGGTGGTTTATTGACTTATATGTGCCTTATTTTGCAAGTTCTGAGATCATCTTAACCAACCCCTCAACCACACCAATTACAGTCCTCCTGGAGCCCATATGTCACACCAATAATCACTGCTATACTGGATGTAACTCTGAAACCAATGCAATTAGATTTAGTATGCACCAGTTGATTTTCTGATCAAATTTCAGAATTATAGACCAATATTTGGTACTGGTTTGGGCTGATTTGCATCTATTTTTGACCATTTTACAACAATATTCGAGTTCAATAATTTCTGTTCTGAGATGTAATGCTCCAAATGTGCTTAAAATATCCTTATTTATTTTTAAAACATGCCAGAAATTCAATAAGGGCTTCAGATTCACCAGATTATGGTATATTTGACATACCCTCCTTTGAGGGGGAGCAGGCCAGCACCACCCCCGGAACTGAAATCCTTAATATCGCCCTTGAGGTCTTGAGACCAATGCAATTTCATTCACTGCTGTAAACTGAGTATCCTGTGAAAATTTGAGGAAGATTGAACAACTTTAAGGGGTGTTTTGGACTGATCTGCCATTTCACTATACCCTTGCCACCTGCACTCCCAATACATGTATTTTGGACTTAATATGTATTTACTGAGCAATACACTGCTTAATTCTCTCTTACTGGTACTCACTCTAGCACAACAGGTGGTTTATTGACTTATATGTGCCTTATTTTGCAAGTTCTGAGATCATTTTAACCAACCCCTCAACCACACCAATTACAGTCCTCCTGGAGCCCATATGTCACACCAATAATCACTGCTATACTGGATGTAACTCTGAAACCAATGCAATTAGATTTAGTATGCACCAGTTGATTTTCTGATCAAATTTCAGAATTATAGACCAATATTTGGTACTGGTTTGGGCTGATTTGCATCTATTTTTGACCATTTTACAACAATATTCGAGTTCAATAATTTCTGTTCTGAGATGTAATGCTCCAAATGTGCTTAAAATATCCTTATTTATTTTTAAAACATGCCAGAAATTCAATAAGGGCTTCAGATTCACCAGATTATGGTATATTTGACATACCCTCCTTTGAGGGGGAGCAGGCCAGCCCCACCCCCGGAACTGAAATCCTTAATATCGCCCTTGAGGTCTTGAGACCAATGCAATTTCATTCACTGCTGTAAACTGCGTATCCTGTGAAAATTTGAGGAAGATTGAACAACTTTAAGGGGTGTTTTGGACTGATCTGCCATTTCACTATACCCTTGCCACCTGCACTCCCAATACATGTATTTTGGACTTAATATGTATTTACTGAGCAATACACTGCTTAATTCTCTCTTACTGGTACTCACTCTAGCACAACAGGTGGTTTATTGACTTATATGTGCCTTATTTTGCAAGTTCTGAGATCATCTTAACCAACCCCTCAACCACACCAATTACAGTCCTCCTGGAGCCCATATGTCACACCAATAATCACTGCTATACTGGATGTAACTCTGAAACCAATGCAATTAGATTTAGTATGCACCAGTTGATTTTCTGATCAAATTTCAGAATTATAGACCAATATTTGGTACTGGTTTGGGCTGATTTGCATCTATTTTTGACCATTTTACAACAATATTCGAGTTCAATAATTTCTGTTCTGAGATGTAATGCTCCAAATGTGCTTAAAATATCCTTATTTATTTTTAAAACATGCCAGAAATTCAATAAGGGCTTCAGATTCACCAGATTATGGTATATTTGACATACCCTCCTTTGAGGGGGAGCAGGCCAGCACCACCCCGGAACTGAAATCCTTAATATCGCCCTTGAGGTCTTGAGACCAATGCAATTTCATTCACTGCTGTAAACTGAGTATCCTGTGAAAATTTGAGGAAGATTGAACAACTTTAAGGGGTGTTTTGGACTGATCTGCCATTTCACTATACCCTTGCCACCTGCACTCCCAATACATGTATTTTGGACTTAATATGTATTTACTGAGCAATACACTGCTTAATTCTCTCTTACTGGTACTCACTCTAGCACAACAGGTGGTTTATTGACTTATATGTGCCTTATTTTGCAAGTTCTGAGATCATTTTAACCAACCCCTCAACCACACCAATTACAGTCCTCCTGGAGCCCATATGTCACACCAATAATCACTGCTATACTGGATGTAACTCTGAAACCAATGCAATTAGATTTAGTATGCACCAGTTGATTTTCTGATCAAATTTCAGAATTATAGACCAATATTTGGTACTGGTTTGGGCTGATTTGCATCTATTTTTGACCATTTTACAACAATATTCGAGTTCAATAATTTCTGTTCTGAGATGTAATGCTCCAAATGTGCTTAAAATATCCTTATTTATTTTTAAAACATGCCAGAAATTCAATAAGGGCTTCAGATTCACCAGATTATGGTATATTTGACATACCCTCCTTTGAGGGGGAGCAGGCCAGCACCACCCCCGGAACTGAAATCCTTAATATCGCCCTTGAGGTCTTGAGACCAATGCAATTTCATTCACTGCTGTAAACTGAGTATCCTGTGAAAATTTGAGGAAGATTGAACAACTTTAAGGGGTGTTTTGGACTGATCTGCCATTTCACTATACCCTTGCCACCTGCACTCCCAATACATGTATTTTGGACTTAATATGTATTTACTGAGCAATACACTGCTTAATTCTCTCTTACTGGTACTCACTCTAGCACAACAGGTGGTTTATTGACTTATATGTGCCTTATTTTGCAAGTTCTGAGATCATCTTAACCAACCCCTCAACCACACCAATTACAGTCCTCCTGGAGCCCATATGTCACACCAATAATCACTGCTATACTGGATGTAACTCTGAAACCAATGCAATTAGATTTAGTATGCACCAGTTGATTTTCTGATCAAATTTCAGAATTATAGACCAATATTTGGTACTGGTTTGGGCTGATTTGCATCTATTTTTGACCATTTTACAACAATATTCGAGTTCAATAATTTCTGTTCTGAGATGTAATGCTCCAAATGTGCTTAAAATATCCTTATTTATTTTTAAAACATGCCAGAAATTCAATAAGGGCTTCAGATTCACCAGATTATGGTATATTTGACATACCCTCCTTTGAGGGGGAGCAGGCCAGCACCACCCCCGGAACTGAAATCCTTAATATCGCCCTTGAGGTCTTGAGACCAATGCAATTTCATTCACTGCTGTAAACTGAGTATCCTGTGAAAATTTGAGGAAGATTGAACAACTTTAAGGGGTGTTTTGGACTGATCTGCCATTTCACTATACCCTTGCCACCTGCACTCCCAATACATGTATTTTGGACTTAATATGTATTTACTGAGCAATACACTGCTTAATTCTCTCTTACTGGTACTCACTCTAGCACAACAGGTGGTTTATTGACTTATATGTGCCTTATTTTGCAAGTTCTGAGATCATTTTAACCAACCCCTCAACCACACCAATTACAGTCCTCCTGGAGCCCATATGTCACACCAATAATCACTGCTATACTGGATGTAACTCTGAAACCAATGCAATTAGATTTAGTATGCACCAGTTGATTTTCTGATCAAATTTCAGAATTATAGACCAATATTTGGTACTGGTTTGGGCTGATTTGCATCTATTTTTGACCATTTTACAACAATATTCGAGTTCAATAATTTCTGTTCTGAGATGTAATGCTCCAAATGTGCTTAAAATATCCTTATTTATTTTTAAAACATGCCAGAAATTCAATAAGGGCTTCAGATTCACCAGATTATGGTATATTTGACATACCCTCCTTTGAGGGGGAGCAGGCCAGCACCACCCCCGGAACTGAAATCCTTAATATCGCCCTTGAGGTCTTGAGACCAATGCAATTTCATTCACTGCTGTAAACTGAGTATCCTGTGAAAATTTGAGGAAGATTGAACAACTTTAAGGGGTGTTTTGGACTGATCTGCCATTTCACTATACCCTTGCCACCTGCACTCCCAATACATGTATTTTGGACTTAATATGTATTTACTGAGCAATACACTGCTTAATTCTCTCTTACTGGTACTCACTCTAGCACAACAGGTGGTTTATTGACTTATATGTGCCTTATTTTGCAAGTTCTGAGATCATCTTAACCAACCCCTCAACCACACCAATTACAGTCCTCCTGGAGCCCATATGTCACACCAATAATCACTGCTATACTGGATGTAACTCTGAAACCAATGCAATTAGATTTAGTATGCACCAGTTGATTTTCTGATCAAATTTCAGAATTATAGACCAATATTTGGTACTGGTTTGGGCTGATTTGCATCTATTTTTGACCATTTTACAACAATATTCGAGTTCAATAATTTCTGTTCTGAGATGTAATGCTCCAAATGTGCTTAAAATATCCTTATTTATTTTTAAAACATGCCAGAAATTCAATAAGGGCTTCAGATTCACCAGATTATGGTATATTTGACATACCCTCCTTTGAGGGGGAGCAGGCCAGCACCACCCCCGGAACTGAAATCCTTAATATCGCCCTTGAGGTCTTGAGACCAATGCAATTTCATTCACTGCTGTAAACTGAGTATCCTTTGAAAATTTGAGGAAGATTGAACAACTTTAAGGGGTGTTTTGGACTGATCTGCCATTTCACTATACCCTTGCCACCTGCACTCCCAATACATGTATTTTGGACTTAATATGTATTTACTGAGCAATACACTGCTTAATTCTCTCTTACTGGTACTCACTCTAGCACAACAGGTGGTTTATTGACTTATATGTGCCTTATTTTGCAAGTTCTGAGATCATCTTAACCAACCCCTCAACCACACCAATTACAGTCCTCCTGGAGCCCATATGTCACACCAATAATCACTGCTATACTGGATGTAACTCTGAAACCAATGCAATTAGATTTAGTATGCACCAGTTGATTTTCTGATCAAATTTCAGAATTATAGACCAATATTTGGTACTGGTTTGGGCTGATTTGCATCTATTTTTGACCATTTTACAACAATATTCGAGTTCAATAATTTCTGTTCTGAGATGTAATGCTCCAAATGTGCTTAAAATATCCTTAGTTATTTTTAAAACATGCCAGAAATTCAATAAGGGCTTCAGATTCACCAGATTATGGTATATTTGACATACCCTCCTTTGAGGGGGAGCAGGCCAGCCCCACCCCCGGAACTGAAATCCTTAATATCGCCCTTGAGGTCTTGAGACCAATGCAATTTCATTCACTGCTGTAAACTGCGTATCCTGTGAAAATTTGAGCAAGATTGAACAACTTTAAGGGGTGTTGTGGACTGATCTGCCATTTCACTATACCCTTGCCACCTGCACTCCCAATACATGTATTTTAGACTTAATATGTATTTACTGAGCAATACACTGCTTAATTCTCTCTTACTGGCACTCACTCTAGCACAACAGGTGGTTTATTGACTTATATGTGCCTTATTTTGCAAGTTCTGAGATCATCTTAACCAACCCCTCAACCACACCAATTACAGTCCTCCTGGAGCCCATATGTCACACCAATAATCACTGCTATACTGGATGTAACTCTGAAACCAATGCAATTAGATTTAGTATGCACCAGTTGATTTTCTGATCAAATTTCAGAATTATAGACCAATATTTGGTACTGGTTTGGGCTGATTTGCATCTATTTTTGACCATTTTACAACAATATTCGAGTTCAATAATTTCTGTTCTGAGATGTAATGCTCCAAATGTGCTTAAAATATCCTTATTTATTTTTAAAACATGCCAGAAATTCAATAAGGGCTTCAGATTCACCAGATTATGGTATATTTGACATACCCTCCTTTGAGGGGGAGCAGGCCAGCACCACCCCCCGAACTGAAATCCTTAATATCGCCCTTGAGGTCTTGAGACCAATGCAATTTCATTCACTGCTGTAAACTGAGTATCCTGTGAAAATTTGAGGAAGATTGAACAACTTTAAGGGGTGTTTTGGACTGATCTGCCATTTCACTATACCCTTGCCACCTGCACTCCCAATACATGTATTTTGGACTTAATATGTATTTACTGAGCAATACACTGCTTAATTCTCTCTTACTGGTACTCACTCTAGCACAACAGGTGGTTTATTGACTTATATGTGCCTTATTTTGCAAGTTCTGAGATCATCTTAACCAACCCCTCAACCACACCAATTACAGTCCTCCTGGAGCCCATATGTCACACCAATAATCACTGCTATACTGGATGTAACTCTGAAACCAATGCAATTAGATTTAGTATGCACCAGTTGATTTTCTGATCAAATTTCAGAATTATAGACCAATATTTGGTACTGGTTTGGGCTGATTTGCATCTATTTTTGACCATTTTACAACAATATTCGAGTTCAATAATTTCTGTTCTGAGATGTAATGCTCTAAATGTGCTTAAAATATCCTTATTTATTTTTAAAACATGCCAGAAATTCAATAAGGGCTTCAGATTCACCAGATTATGGTATATTTGACATACCCTCCTTTGAGGGGGAGCAGGCCAGCCCCACCCCCGGAACTGAAATCCTTAATATCGCCCTTGAGGTCTTGAGACCAATGCAATTTCATTCACTGCTGTAAACTGCGTATCCTGTGAAAATTTGAGGAAGATTGAACAACTTTAAGGGGTGTTTTGGACTGATATACCATTTCACTATACCCTTGCCACCTGCACTCCCAATACATGTATTTTGGACTTAATATGTATTTACTGAGCAATACACTGCTTAATTCTCTCTTACTGGTACTCACTCTAGCACACCAGGTGGTTTATTGACTTATATGTGCCTTATTTTGCAAGTTCTGAGATCATCTTAACCAACCCCTCAACCACGCCAATTACAGTCCTCCTGGAGCCCATATGTCACACCAATAGTCACTGCTATACTGGATGTAACTCTGAAACCAATGCAATTAGATTTAGTATGCACCAGTTGATTTTCTGATCAAATTTCAGAATTATAGACCAATATTTGGTACTGGTTTGGGCTGATTTGCATCTATTTTTGACCATTTTACAACAATATTCGAGTTCAATAATTTCTGTTCTGAGATGTAATGCTCCAAATGTGCTTAAAATATCCTTATTTATTTTTAAAACATGCCAGAAATTCAATAAGGGCTTCAGATTCACCAGATTATGGTATATTTGACACAGGCCAGCCCCACCCCCGGAACTGAAATCCTTAATATCGCCCTTGAGGTCTTGAGACCAATGCAATTTCATTCACTGCTGTAAACTGCGTATCCTGTGAAAATTTGAGGAAGATTGAACAACTTGAAGGGGTGTTTTGGACTGATCTGCCATTTCACTATACCCTTGCCACCTGCACTCCCAATACATGTATTTTGGACTTAATATGTATTTACTGAGCAATACACTGCTTAATTCTCTCTAACTGGTACTCACTCTAGCACACCAGGTGGTTTATTGACTTATATGTGCTTTTTTTTGCAAGTTCTGAGATCATCTTAACCAACCCCTCAACCACGCCAATTACAGTCCTCCTGGAGCCCATATGTCACACCAACAGTCACTGCTATACTGGATGTAATTCTGAAACCTATGCAATTAGATTTAGTATGCACCAGTTGATTTTCTGACCAAATTTCAGAATTATAGACCAATATTTGGTACTGGTTTGGGCTGATTTGCATCTAGTTTTGACCATTTTACAACAATATTCGAGTTCAATAATTCCATTTCACTATACCCTCGCCACCTGCACTCCCAATACATGTATTTTGGACTTAATATGTATTTAATGAGCAATACACTGCTTAATTCTCTCTTACTGGTGCCCACTCTAGCACACCAGGTGGTTTATTGACTTATATGTGCCTTATTTTGCAAGTTCTGAGATCATCTTAACCAACCCCTCAACCACGCCAATTACAGTCCTCCTGGAGCCCATATGTCACACCAACAGTCACTGCTATACTGGATGTAATTCTGAAACCTATGCAATTAGATTTAGTATGCACCAGTTGATTTTCTGACCAAATTTCAGAATTATAGACCAATATTTGGTACTGGTTTGGGCTGATTTGCATCTATTTTTGACCATTTTACAACAATATTCGAGTTCAATAATTTCTGTTCTGAGATGTAATGCTCCAAATGTGCTTAAAATATCCTTATTTATTTTTAAAACATGCCAGAAATTCAATAAGGGCTTCAGATTCACCAGATTATGGTATATTTGACATACCCTCCTTTGAGGGGGAGCAGGCCAGCCCCACCCCCGGAACTGAAATCCTTAATATCGCCCTTGAGGTCTTGAGACCAATGCAATTTCATTCACTGCTGTAAACTGCGTATCCTGTGAAAATTTGAGGAAGATTGAACAACTTGAAGGGGTGTTTTGGACTGATCTGCCATTTCACTATACCCTTGCCACCTGCACTCCCAATACATGTATTTTGGACTTAATATGTATTTACTGAGCAATACACTGCTTAATTCTCTCTTACTGGTACTCACTCTAGCACACCAGGTGGTTTATTGACTTATATGTGCTTTTTTTTGCAAGTTCTGAGATCATCTTAACCAACCCCTCAACCAAGCCAATTACAGTCCTCCTGGAGCCCATATGTCACACCAACAGTCACTGCTATACTGGATGTAATTCTGAAACCTATGCAATTAGATTTAGTATGCACCAGTTGATTTTCTGACCAAATTTCAGAATTATAGACCAATATTTGGTTCTGGTTTGGGCTGATTTGCATCTAGTTTTGACCATTTTACAACAATATTCGAGTTCAATAATTCCATTTCACTATACCCTCGCCACCTGCACTCCCAATACATGTATTTTGGACTTAATATGTATTTAATGAGCAATACACTGCTTAATTCTCTCTTACTGGTGCCCACTCTAGCACACCAGGTGGTTTATTGACTTATATGTGCCTTATTTTGCAAGTTCTGAGATCATCTTAACCAACCCCTCAACCACGCCAATTACAGTCCTCCTGGAGCCCATATGTCACACCAACAGTCACTGCTATACTGGATGTAATTCTGAAACCTATGCAATTAGATTTAGTATGCACCAGTTGATTTTTTGACCAAATTTCAGAATTATAGACCAATATTTGGTACTGGTTTGGGCTGATTTGCATCTATTTTTGACCATTTTACAACAATATTCGAGTTCAATAATTTCTGTTCTGAGATGTAATGCTCCAAATGTGCTTAAAATATCCTTATTTATTTTTAAAACATGCCAGAAATTCAATAAGGGCTTCAGATTCACCAGATTATGGTATATTTGACATACCCTCCTTTGAGGGGGAGCAGGCCAGCCCCACCCCCGGAACTGAAATCCTTAATATCGCCCTTGAGGTCTTGAGACCAATGCAATTTCATTCACTGCTGTAAACTGCGTATCCTGTGAAAATTTGAGGAAGATTGAACAACTTGAAGGGGTGTTTTGGACTGATCTGCCATTTCACTATACCCTTGCCACCTGCACTCCCAATACATGTATTTTGGACTTAATATGTATTTACTGAGCAATACACTGCTTAATTCTCTCTTACTGGTACTCACTCTAGCACACCAGGTGGTTTATTGACTTATATGTGCCTTATTTTGCAAGTTCTGAGATCATCTTAACCAACCCCTCAACCACGCCAATTACAGTCCTCCTGGAGCCCATATGTCACACCAATAGTCACTGCTATACTGGATGTAACTCTGAAACCAATGCAATTAGATTTAGTATGCACCAGTTGATTTTCTGATCAAATTTCAGAATTATAGACCAATATTTGGTACTGGTTTGGGCTGATTTGCATCTATTTTTGACCATTTTACAACAATATTCGAGTTCAATAATTTCTGTTCTGAGATGTAATGCTCCAAATGTGCTTAAAATATCCTTATTTATTTTTAAAACATGCCAGAAATTCAATAAGGGCTTCAGATTCACCAGATTATGGTATATTTGACATACCCTCCTTTGAGGGGGAGCAGGCCAGCCCCACCCCCGGAACTGAAATCCTTAATATCGCCCTTGAGGTCTTGAGACCAATGCAATTTCATTCACTGCTGTAAACTGCGTATCCTGTGAAAATTTGAGGAAGATTGAACAACTTGAAGGGGTGTTTTGGACTGATCTGCCATTTCACTATACCCTTGCCACCTGCACTCCCAATACATGTATTTTGGACTTAATATGTATTTACTGAGCAATACACTGCTTAATTCTCTCTTACTGGTACTCACTCTAGCACACCAGGTGGTTTATTGACTTATATGTGCTTTTTTTTGCAAGTTCTGAGATCATCTTAACCAACCCCTCAACCACGCCAATTACAGTCCTCCTGGAGCCCATATGTCACACCAACAGTCACTGCTATACTGGATGTAATTCTGAAACCTATGCAATTAGATTTAGTATGCACCAGTTGATTTTCTGACCAAATTTCAGAATTATAGACCAATATTTGGTTCTGGTTTGGGCTGATTTGCATCTAGTTTTGACCATTTTACAACAATATTCGAGTTCAATAATTCCATTTCACTATACCCTCGCCACCTGCACTCCCAATACATGTATTTTGGACTTAATATGTATTTAATGAGCAATACACTGCTTAATTCTCTCTTACTGGTGCCCACTCTAGCACACCAGGTGGTTTATTGACTTATATGTGCCTTATTTTGCAAGTTCTGAGATCATCTTAACCAACCCCTCAACCACGCCAATTACAGTCCTCCTGGAGCCCATATGTCACACCAACAGTCACTGCTATACTGGATGTAATTCTGAAACCTATGCAATTAGATTTAGTATGCACCAGTTGATTTTCTGACCAAATTTCAGAATTATAGACCAATATTTGGTACTGGTTTGGGCTGATTTGCATCTATTTTTGACCATTTTACAACAATATTCGAGTTCAATAATTTCTGTTCTGAGATGTAATGCTCCAAATGTGCTTAAAATATCCTTATTTATTTTTAAAACATGCCAGAAATTCAATAAGGGCTTCAGATTCACCAGATTATGGTATATTTGACATACCCTCCTTTGAGGGGGAGCAGGCCAGCCCCACCCCCGGAACTGAAATCCTTAATATCGCCCTTGAGGTCTTGAGACCAATGCAATTTCATTCACTGCTGTAAACTGCGTATCCTGTGAAAATTTGAGGAAGATTGAACAACTTGAAGGGGTGTTTTGGACTGATCTGCCATTTCACTATACCCTTGCCACCTGCACTCCCAATACATGTATTTTGGACTTAATATGTATTTACTGAGCAATACACTGCTTAATTCTCTCTTACTGGTACTCACTCTAGCACACCAGGTGGTTTATTGACTTATATGTGCTTTTTTTTGCAAGTTCTGAGATCATCTTAACCAACCCCTCAACCAAGCCAATTACAGTCCTCCTGGAGCCCATATGTCACACCAACAGTCACTGCTATACTGGATGTAATTCTGAAACCTATGCAATTAGATTTAGTATGCACCAGTTGATTTTCTGACCAAATTTCAGAATTATAGACCAATATTTGGTTCTGGTTTGGGCTGATTTGCATCTAGTTTTGACCATTTTACAACAATATTCGAGTTCAATAATTCCATTTCACTATACCCTCGCCACCTGCACTCCCAATACATGTATTTTGGACTTAATATGTATTTAATGAGCAATACACTGCTTAATTCTCTCTTACTGGTGCCCACTCTAGCACACCAGGTGGTTTATTGACTTATATGTGCCTTATTTTGCAAGTTCTGAGATCATCTTAACCAACCCCTCAACCACGCCAATTACAGTCCTCCTGGAGCCTATATGTCACACCAACAGTCACTGCTATACTGGATGTAATTCTGAAACCAATGCAATTAGATTTAGTATGCACCAGTTGATTTTCTGATCAAATTTCAGAATTATAGACCAATATTTGGTACTGGTTTGGGCTGATTTGCATCTATTTTTGACCATTTTACAACAATATTCGAGTTCAATAATTTCTGTTCTGAGATGTAATGCTCCAAATGTGTTTAAATATTCTTATTTATTTTTAAAACATGCCAGAAATTCAATAAGGGGTTCAGATTCACCAGATTATGGTATATTTGACATACCCTCCTTTGAGGGGGAGCAGGCCAGCCCCACCCCCGGAACTGAAATCCTTAATATCGCCCTTGATGTCTTGAGACCAATGCAATTTCATTCACTGCTGTAAACTGCGTATCCTGTGAAAATTTGAGGAAGATTGAACAACTTGAAGGGGTGTTTTGGACTGATCTGCCATTTCACTATACCCTTGCCACCTGCACTCCCAATACATGTATTTTGGACTTAATATGTATTTACTGAGCAATACACTGCTTAATTCTCTCTTACTGGTACTCACTCTAGCACACCAGGTGGTTTATTGACTTATATGTGCTTTTTTTTGCAAGTTCTGAGATCATCTTAACCAACCCCTCAACCACGCCAATTACAGTCCTCCTGGAGCCCATATGTCACACCAACAGTCACTGCTATACTGGATGTAATTCTGAAACCTATGCAATTAGATTTAGTATGCACCAGTTGATTTTCTGACCAAATTTCAGAATTATAGACCAATATTTGGTTCTGGTTTGGGCTGATTTGCATCTAGTTTTGACCATTTTACAACAATATTCGAGTTCAATAATTCCATTTCACTATACCCTCGCCACCTGCACTCCCAATACATGTATTTTGGACTTAATATGTATTTACTGAGCAATACACTGCTTAATTCTCTCTTACTGGTACTCACTCTAGCACAACAGGTGGTTTATTGACTTATATGTGCCTTATTTTGCAAGTTCTGAGATCATCTTAACCAACCCCTCAACCACGCCAATTACAGTCCTCCTGGAGCCTATATGTCACACCAACAGTCACTGCTATACTGGATGTAATTCTGAAACCAATGCAATTAGATTTAGTATGCACCAGTTGATTTTCTCATCAAACTTCAGAATTATAGACCAATATTTGGTACTGGTTTGGGCTGATTTGCATCTAGTTTTGACCATTTTACAACAATATTCGAGTTCAATAATTTCTGTTCTGAGATGTAATGCTCCAAATGTGCTTAAAATATCCTTATTTATTTTTAAAACATGCCAGAAATTAAATAAGGGCTTGAGATTCACCAGATTATGGTATATTTGACATACCCTCCTTTGTGGGGGAGCAGCCCAGCCTCACCCCCAGAACTGAAATCCTTAATATCGCCCTTGAGGTCTTGAGACCAATGCAATTTCATTCACTGCTGTAAACTGAGTATCCTGTGAAAATTTGAGCAAGATTGAACAACTTTAAGGGGTGTTGTGGACTGATCTGCCATTTCACTATACCCTTGCCACCTGCACTCCCAATACATGTATTTTGGACTTAATATGTATTTAATGAGCAATACACTGCTTAATTCTCTCTTACTGGTGCCCACTCTAGCACACCAGGTGGTTTATTGACTTATATGTGCCTTATTTTGCAAGTTCTGAGATCATCTTAACCAACCCCTCAACCACGCCAATTACAGTCCTCCTGGAGCCTATATGTCACACCAACAGTCACTGCTATACTGGATGTAATTCTGAAACCAATGCAATTAGATTTAGTATGCACCAGTTGATTTTCTGATCAAATTTCAGAATTATAGACCAATATTTGGTACTGGTTTGGGCTGATTTGCATCTATTTTTGACCATTTTACAACAATATTCGAGTTCAATAATTTCTGTTCTGAGATGTAATGCTCCAAATGTGCTTAAAATATCCTTATTTATTTTTAAAACATGCCAGAATTAAATAAGGGCTTCAGATTCACCAGATTATGGTATATTTGACATACCCTCCTTTGTGGGGGAGCAGCCCAGCCTCACCCCCAGAACTGAAATCCTTAATATCGCCCTTGAGGTCTTGAGACCAATGCAATTTCATTCACTGCTGTAAACTGAGTATCCTGTGAAAATTTGAGCAAGATTGAACAACTTTAAGGGGTGTTGTGGACTGATTTGCCATTTCACTATACCCTCGCCACCTGCACTCGATCCCAATACATGTATTTGGGCCTTAATATGTATTTACTGAGCAATACACTGCTTAATTCTCTCTTACTGGTGCCCACTCTAGCACACCAGGTGGTTTATTGACTTATATGTGCTTTTTTTTGCAAGTTCTGAGATCATCTTAACCAACCCCTCAACCACGCCAATTACAGTCCTCCTGGAGCCCATATGTCACACCAACAGTCACTGCTATACTGGATGTAATTCTGAAACCTATGCAATTAGATTTAGTATGCACCAGTTGATTTTCTGACCAAATTTCAGAATTATAGACCAATATTTGGTTCTGGTTTGGGCTCATTTGCATCTAGTTTTGACCATTTTACAACAATATTCGAGTTCAATAATTTCTGTTCTGAGATGTGATGCTCCAAATGTGCTTAAAATATCCTTATTTATTTTTAAAACATGCCAGAATTAAATAAGGGCTTCAGATTCACCAGATTATGGTATATTTGACATACCCTCCTTTGAGGGGGAGCAGGCCAGCCCCACCCCCGGAACTGAAATCCTTAATATCGCCCTTGAGGTCTTGAGACCAATGCAATTTCATTCACTGCTGTAAACTGAGTATCCTGTGAAAATTTGAGCAAGATTGAACAACTTTAAGGGGTGTTGTGGACTGATCTGCCCTTTCACTATACCCTTGCCACCTGCACTCCCAATACATGTATTTTGGACTTAATATGTATTTACTGAGCAATACACTGCTTAATTCTCTCTTACTGGTACTCACTCTAGCACACCAGGTGGTTTATTGACTTATATGTGCCTTATTTTGCAAGTTCTGAGATCATCTTAACCAACCCCTCAACCACGCCAATTACAGTCCTCCTGGAGCCCATATGTCACACCAACAGTCACTGCTATACTGGATGTAATTCTGAAACCTATGCAATTAGATTTAGTATGCACCAGTTGATTTTCTGACCAAATTTCAGAATTATAGACCAATATTTGGTTCTGGTTTGGGCTGATTTGCATCTAGTTTTGACCATTTTACAACAATATTCGAGTTCAATAATTTCTGTTCTGAGATGTAATGCTCCAAATGTGCTTAAGATATCCTTATTTATTTTTAAAACATGCCAGAATTAAATAAGGGCTTCAGATTCACCAGATTATGGTATATTTGACATACCCTCCTTTGAGGGGGAGCAGGGGCAGCCCCACCCCCGGAACTGAAATCCTTAATATCGCCCTTGAGGTCTTGAGACCAATGCAATTTCATTCACTGCTGTAAACTGAGTATCCTGTGAAAATTTGAGCAAGATTGAACAACTTTAAGGGGTGTTGTGGACTGATCTGCCATTTCACTATACCCTCGCCACCTGCACTCCCAATACATGTATTTTGGATTTAATATGTATTTACTGAGCAATACACTGCTTAATTCTCTCTTACTGGTGCCCACTCTAGCACACCAGGTGGTTTATTGACTTATATGTGCCTTATTTTGCAAGTTCTGAGATCATCTTAACCAACCCCTCAACCACGCCAATTACAGTCCTCCTGGAGCCCATATGTCACACCAACAGTCACTGCTATACTGCATGTAATTCTGAAACCAATGCAATTAGATTTAGTATGCACCAGTTGATTTTCTGATCAAATTTCAGAATTATAGAACAATATTTGGTACTGGTTTGGGCTGATTTGCATCTATTTTTGACCATTTTACAACAATATTCGAGTTCAATAATTTCTGTTCTGAGATGTAACGCTCCAAATGTGCTTAAAATATCCTTATTTATTTTTAAAACATGCCAGAATTAAATAAGGGCTTCAGATTCACCAGATTATGGTATATTTGACATACCCTCCTTTGAGGGGGAGCAGGCCAGCCCCACCCCCGGAACTGAAATCCTTAATATCGCCCTTGAGGTCTTGAAACCAATGCAATTTCATTCATTGCTGTAAACTGAGTATCCTGTGAAAATTTGAGCAAGATTGAACAACTTTAAGGGGTGTTGTGGACTGATCTGGCATTTCACTATACCCTCGCCACCTGCACCCCCAATACATGTATTTTGGACTTAATATGTATGTACTGAGCAATACACTGCTTAATTCTCTCTTACTGGTGCCCACTCTAGCACACCAGGTGGTTTATTGACTTATATGTGCCTTATTTTGCAAGTTCTGAGATCATCTTAACCAACCCCTCAACCACGCCAATTACAGTCCTCCTGGAGCCTATATGTCACACCAACAGTCACTGCTATACTGGATGTAATTCTGAAACCAATGCAATTAGATTTAGTATGCACCAGTTGATTTTCTGATCAAATTTCAGAATTATAGACCAATATTTGGTACTGGTTTGGGCTGATTTGCATCTATTTTTGACCATTTTACAACAATATTCGAGTTCAATAATTTCTGTTCTGAGATGTAATGCTCCAAATGTGCTTAAAATATCCTTATTTATTTTTAAAACATGCCAGTAATTAAATAAGGGCTTCAGATTCACCAGATTATGGTATATTTGACATACCCTCCTTTGTGGGGGAGCAGCCCAGCCTCACCCCCGGAACTGAAATCCTTAATATCGCCCTTGAGGTCTTGAGACCAATGCAATTTCATTCACTGCTGTAAACTGCGTATCCTGTGAAAATTTGAGCAAGATTGAACAACTTTAAGGGGTGTTGTGGACTGATCTGCCATTTCACTATACCCTCGCCACCTGCACTCCCAATACATGTATTTTGGACTTAATATGTATTTACTGAGCAATACACTGCTTAATTCTCTCTTACTGGTGCCCACTCTAGCACACCAGGTGGTTTATTGACTTATATGTGCTTTTTTTTGCAAGTTCTGAGATCATCTTAACCAACCCCTCAACCACGCCAATTACAGTCCTCCTGGAGCCCATATGTCACACCAACAGTCACTGCTATACTGGATGTAATTCTGAAACCTATGCAATTAGATTTAGTATGCACCAGTTGATTTTCTGACCAAATTTCAGAATTATAGACCAATATTTGGTTCTGGTTTGGGCTGATTTGCATCTAGTTTTGACCATTTTACAACAATATTCGAGTTCAATAATTTCTGTTCTGAGATGTAATGCTCCAAATGTGCTTAAAATATCCTTATTTATTTTTAAAACATGCCAGAATTAAATAAGGGCTTCAGATTCACCAGATTATGGTATATTTGACATACCCTCCTTTGAGGGGGAGCAGGCATGCAGTCCCACCCCCGGAACTGAAATCCTTAATATCGCCCTTGAGGTCTTGAGACCAATGCAATTTCATTCACTGCTGTAAACTGAGTATCCTGTGAAAATTTGAGCAAGATTGAACAACTTTAAGGGGTGTTGTGGACTGATCTGCCATTTCACTATACCCTCGCCACCTGCACCCCCAATACATGTATTTTGGACTTAATATGTATGTACTGAGCAATACACTGCTTAATTCTCTCTTACTGGTGCCCACTCTAGCACACCAGGTGGTTTATTGACTTATATGTGCCTTATTTTGCAAGTTCTGAGATCATCTTAACCAACCCCTCAACCACGCCAATTACAGTCCTCCTGGAGCCTATATGTCACACCAACAGTAACTGCTATACTGGATGTAATTCTGAAACCAATGCAATTAGATTTAGTATGCACCAGTTGATTTTCTGATCAAATTTCAGAATTATAGACCAATATTTGGTACTGGTTTGGGCTGATTTGCATCTATTTTTGACCATTTTACAACAATATTCGAGTTCAATAATTTCTGTTCTGAGATGTAATGCTCCAAATGTGCTTAAAATATCCTTATTTATTTTTAAAACATGCCAGAATTAAATAAGGGCTTCAGATTCACCAGATTATGGTATATTTGACATACCCTCCTTTGTGGGGGAGCAGCCCAGCCTCACCCCCGGAACTGAAATCCTTAATATCGCCCTTGAGGTCTTGAGACCAATGCAATTTCATTCACTGCTGTAAGCTGAGTATCCTGTGAAAATTTGAGCAAGATTGAACAACTTTAAGGGGTGTTGTGGACTGATCTGGCATTTCACTATACCCTCGCCACCTGCACTCCCAATACATGTATTTTGGACTTAATATGTATTTACTGAGCAATACACTGCTTAATTCTCTCTTACTGGTGCCCACTCTAGCACACCAGGTGGTTTATTGACTTATATGTGCTTTTTTTGCAAGTTCTGAGATCATCTTAACCAACCCCTCAACCACGCCAATTACAGTCCTCCTGGAGCCCATATGTCACACCAACAGTCACTGCTATACTGGATGTAATTCTGAAACCTATGCAATTAGATTTAGTATGCACCAGTTGATTTTCTGACCAAATTTCAGAATTATAGACCAATATTTGGTACTGGTTTGGGCTGATTTGCATCTAGTTTTGACCATTTTACAACAATATTCGAGTTCAATAATTTCTGTTCTGAGATGTGATGCTCCAAATGTGCTTAAAATATCCTTATTTATTTTTAAAACATGCCAGAATTAAATAAGGGCTTCAGATTCACCAGATTATGGTATATTTGACATACCCTCCTTTGAGGGGGAGCAGGCCAGCCCCACCCCCGGAACTGAAATCCTTAATATCGCCCTTGAGGTCTTGAGACCAATGCAATTTCATTCACTGCTGTAAACTGAGTATCCTGGGAAAATTTGAGCAAGATTGAACAACTTTAAGGGGTGTTGTGGACTGATCTGCCATTTCACTATACCCTCGCCACCTGCACTCCCAATACATGTATTTTGGACTTAATATGTATTTACTGAGCAATACACTGCTTAATTCTCTCTTACTGGTGCCCACTCTAGCACACCAGGTGGTTTATTGACTTATATGTGCTTTTTTTTGCAAGTTCTAAGATCATCTTAACCAACCCCTCAACCACGCCAATTACAGTCCTCCTGGAGCCCATATGTCACACCAACAGTCACTGCTATACTGGATGTAATTCTGAAACCTATGCAATTAGATTTAGTATGCACCAGTTGATTTTCTGACCAAATTTCAGAATTATAGACTAATATTTGGTACTGGTTTGGGCTGATTTGCATCTAGTTTTGACCATTTTACAACAATATTCGAGTTCAATAATTTCTGTTCTGAGATGTGATGCTCCAAATGTGCTTAAAATATCCTTATTTATTTTTAAAACATGCCAGAATTAAATAAGGGCTTCAGATTCACCAGATTATGGTATATTTGACATACCCTCCTTTGAGGGGGAGCAGGCCAGCCCCACCCCCGGAACTGAAATCCTTAATATCGCCCTTGAGGTCTTGAGACCAATGCAATTTCATTCACTGCTGTAAACTGAGTATCCTGTGAAAATTTGAGCAAGATTGAACAACTTTAAGGGGTGTTGTGGACTGATCTGCCATTTCACTATACCCTCGCCACCTGCACCCCCAATACATGTATTTTGGACTTAATATGTATTTACTGAGCAATACACTGCTTAATTCTCTCTTACTGGTGCCCACTCTAGCACACCAGGTGGTTTATTGACTTATATGTGCCTTATTTTGCAAGTTCTGAGATCATCTTAACCAACCCCTCAACCACGCCAATTACAGTCCTCCTGGAGCCCATATGTCACACCAACAGTCACTGCTATACTGGATGTAATTCTGAAACCAATGCAATTAGATTTAGTATGCACCAGTTGATTTTCTGATCAAATTTCAGAATTATAGACCAATTTTTGGTACTGGTTTGGGCTGATTTGCATCTATTTTTGACCATTTTACAACAATATTCGAGTTCAATAATTTCTGTTCTGAGATGTAATGCTCCAAATGTGCTTAAAATATCCTTATTTATTTTTAAAACATGCCAGAAATTAAATAAGGGCTTCAGATTCACCAGATTATGGTATATTTGACATACCCTCCTTTGTGGGGGAGCAGCCCAGCCTCACCCCCGGAACTGAAATCCTTAATATCGCCCTTGAGGTCTTGAGACCAATGCAATTTCATTCACTGCTGTAAACTGAGTATCCTGTGAAAATTTGAGCAAGATTGAACAACTTTAAGGGGTGTTGTGGACTGATCTGCCATTTCACTATACCCTCGCCACCTGCACTCCCAATACATGTATTTTGGACTTAATATGTATTTACTGAGCAATACACTGCTTAATTCTCTCTTACTGGTGCCCACTCTAGCACACCAGGTGGTTTATTGACTTATATGTGCTTTTTTTTTGCAAGTTCTGAGATCATCTTAACCAACCCCTCAACCACGCCAATTACAGTCCTCCTGGAGCCCATATGTCACACCAACAGTCACTGCTATACTGGATGTAATTCTGAAACCTATGCAATTAGATTTAGTATGCACCAGTTGATTTTCTGACCAAATTTCAGAATTATAGACCAATATTTGGTTCTGGTTTGGGCTGATTTGCATCTAGTTTTGACCATTTTACAACAATATTCGAGTTCAATAATTTCTGTTCTGAGATGTAATGCTCCAAATGTGCTTAAAATATCCTTATTTATTTTTAAAACATGCCAGAATTAAATAAGGGCTTCAGATTCACCAGATTATGGTATATTTGACATACCCTCCTTTGAGGGGGAGCAGGCCAGCCCCACCCCCGGA
The DNA here is from genome assembly GCA_964017235.1 of Sabellastarte sp. h YS-2021. Taxonomy (NCBI): domain Eukaryota; kingdom Metazoa; phylum Annelida; class Polychaeta; order Sabellida; family Sabellidae; genus Sabellastarte; species Sabellastarte sp. h YS-2021. The sequence goes on along the minus strand of OZ024930.1, from coordinate 120,609,823 downwards.
ACTGAAATCCTTAATATCGCCCTTGAGGTCTTGAGACCAATGCAATTTCATTCACTGCTGTAAACTGAGTATCCTGTGAAAATTTGAGCAAGATTGAACAACTTTAAGGGGTGTTGTGGACTGATCTGCCATTTCACTATACCCTCGCCACCTGCACTCCCAATACATGTATTTTGGACTTAATATGTATTTACTGAGCAATACACTGCTTAATTCTCTCTTACTGGTGCCCACTCTAGCACACCAGGTGGTTTATTGACTTATATGTGCTTTTTTTTGCAAGTTCTGAGATCATCTTAACCAACCCCTCAACCACGCCAATTACAGTCCTCCTGGAGCCCATATGTCACACCAACAGTCACTGCTATACTGGATGTAATTCTGAAACCTATGCAATTAGATTTAGTATGCACCAGTTGATTTTCTGACCAAATTTCAGAATTATAGACCAATATTTGGTACTGGTTTGGGCTGATTTGCATCTAGTTTTGACCATTTTACAACAATATTCGAGTTCAATAATTTCTGTTCTGAGATGTGATGCTCCAAATGTGCTTAAAATATCCTTATTTATTTTTAAAACATGCCAGAATTAAATAAGGGCTTCAGATTCACCAGATTATGGTATATTTGACATACCCTCCTTTGAGGGGGAGCAGGCCAGCCCCACCCCCGGAACTGAAATCCTTAATATCGCCCTTGAGGTCTTGAGACCAATGCAATTTCATTCACTGCTGTAAACTGAGTATCCTGTGAAAATTTGAGCAAGATTGAACAACTTTAAGGGGTGTTGTGGACTGATCTGCCATTTCACTATACCCTCGCCACCTGCACCCCCAATACATGTATTTTGGACTTAATATGTATGTACTGAGCAATACACTGCTTAATTCTCTCTTACTGGTGCCCACTCTAGCACACCAGGTGGTTTATTGACTTATATGTGCCTTATTTTGCAAGTTCTGAGATCATCTTAACCAACCCCTCAACCACGCCAATTACAGTCCTCCTGGAGCCTATATGTCACACCAACAGTCACTGCTATACTGGATGTAATTCTGAAACCAATGCAATTAGATTTAGTATGCACCAGTTGATTTTCTGATCAAATTTCAGAATTATAGACCAATATTTGGTACTGGTTTGGGCTGATTTGCATCTATTTTTGACCATTTTACAACAATATTCGAGTTCAATAATTTCTGTTCTGAGATGTAATGCTCCAAATGTGCTTAAAATATCCTTATTTATTTTTAAAACATGCCAGAATTAAATAAGGGCTTCAGATTCACCAGATTATGGTATATTTGACATACCCTCCTTTGAGGGGGAGCAGGCCAGCCCCACCCCCGGAACTGAAATCCTTAATATCGCCCTTGAGGTCTTGAGACCAATGCAATTTCATTCACTGCTGTAAGCTGAGTATCCTGTGAAAATTTGAGCAAGATTGAACAACTTTAAGGGGTGTTGTGGACTGATCTGGCATTTCACTATACCCTCGCCACCTGCACTCCCAATACATGTATTTTGGACTTAATATGTATTTACTGAGCAATACACTGCTTAATTCTCTCTTACTGGTGCCCACTCTAGCACACCAGGTGGTTTATTGACTTATAGGTGCTTTTTTTTTGCAAGTTCTGAGATCATCTTAACCAACCCCTCAACCACGCCAATTACAGTCCTTCTGGAGCCCATATGTCACACCAACAGTCACTGCTATACTGGATGTAATTCTGAAACCTATGCAATTAGATTTAGTATGCACCAGTTGATTTTCTGACCAAATTTCAGAATTATAGACCAATATTTGGTACTGGTTTGGGCTGATTTGCATCTAGTTTTGACCATTTTACAACAATATTCGAGTTCAATAATTTCTGTTCTGAGATGTGATGCTCCAAATGTGCTTAAAATATCCTTATTTATTTTTAAAACATGCCAGAATTAAATAAGGGCTTCAGATTCACCAGATTATGGTATATTTGACATACCCTCCTTTGAGGGGGAGCAGGCCAGCCCCACCCCCGGAACTGAAATCCTTAATATCGCCCTTGAGGTCTTGAGACCAATGCAATTTCATTCACTGCTGTAAACTGAGTATCCTGTGAAAATTTGAGCAAGATTGAACAACTTTAAGGGGTGTTGTGGACTGATTTGCCATTTCACTATACCCTCGCCACCTGCACCCCCAATACATATATTTTGGACTTAATATGTATGTACTGAGCAATACACTGCTTAATTCTCTCTTACTGGTGCCCACTCTAGCACACCAGGTGGTTTATTGACTTATATGTGCTTTTTTTTGCAAGTTCTGAGATCATCTTAACCAACCCCTCAACCACGCCAATTACAGTCCTCCTGGAGCCCATATGTCACACCAACAGTCACTGCTATACTGGATGTAATTCTGAAACCTATGCAATTAGATTTAGTATGCACCAGTTGATTTTCTGACCAAATTTCAGAATTATAGACCAATATTTGGTTCTGGTTTGGGCTGATTTGCATCTAGTTTTGACCATTTTACAACAATATTCGAGTTCAATAATTTCTGTTCTGAGATGTAATGCTCCAAATGTGCTTAAAATATCCTTATTTATTTTTAAAACATGCCAGAATTAAATAAGGGCTTCAGATTCACCAGATTATGGTATATTTGACATACCCTCCTTTGTGGGGGAGCAGCCCAGCCTCACCCCCGGAACTGAAATCCTTAATATCGCCCTTGAGGTCTTGAGACCAATGCAATTTCATTCACTGCTGTAAACTGAGTATCCTGTGAAAATTTGAGCAAGATTGAACAACTTTAAGGGGTGTTGTGGACTGATTTGCCATTTCACTATACCCTCGCCACCTGCACTTGATCCCAATACATGTATTTTGGACTTAATATGTATTTACTGAGCAATACACTGCTTAATTCTCTCTTACTGGTGCCCACTCTAGCACACCAGGTGGTTTATTGACTTATATGTGCCTTATTTTGCAAGTTCTGAGATCATCTTAACCAACCCCTCAACCACGCCAATTACAGTCCTCCTGGAGCCTATATGTCACACCAACAGTCACTGCTATACTGGATGTAATTCTGAAACCAATGCAATTAGATTTAGTATGCACCAGTTGATTTTCTCATCAAATTTCAGAATTATAGACCAATATTTGGTACTGGTTTGGGCTGATTTGCATCTATTTTTGACCATTTTACAACAATATTCGAGTTCAATAATTTCTGTTCTGAGATGTGATGCTCCAAATGTGCTTAAAATATCCTTATTTATTTTTAAAACATGCCAGAATTAAATAAGGGCTTCAGATTCACCAGATTATGGTATATTTGACATACCCTCCTTTGAGGGGGAGCAGGCCAGCCCCACCCCCGGAACTGAAATCCTTAATATCGCCCTTGAGGTCTTGAGACCAATGCAATTTCATTCACTGCTGTAAACTGAGTATCCTGTGAAAATTTGAGCAAGATTGAACAACTTTAAGGGGTGTTATGGACTGATCTGCCATTTCACTATACCCTCGCCACCTGCACTCCCAATACATGTATTTTGGACTTAATATGTATTTACTGAGCAATACACTGCTTAATTCTCTCTTACTGGTGCCCACTCTAGCACACCAGGTGGTTTATTGACTTATATGTGCTTTTTTTTTGCAAGTTCTGAGATCATCTTAACCAACCCCTCAACCACGCCAATTACAGTCCTCCTGGAGCCCATATGTCACACCAACAGTCACTGCTATACTGGATGTAATTCTGAAACCTATGCAATTAGATTTAGTATGCACCAGTTGATTTTCTGACCAAATTTCAGAATTATAGACCAATATTTGGTTCTGGTTTGGGCTGATTTGCATCTAGTTTTGACCATTTTACAACAATATTCGAGTTCAATAATTTCTGTTCTGAGATGTAATGCTCCAAATGTGCTTAAAATATCCTTATTTATTTTTAAAACATGCCAGAATTAAATAAGGGCTTCAGATTCACCAGATTATGGTATATTTGACATACCCTCCTTTGTGGGGGAGCAGCCCAGCCTCACCCCCGGAACTGAAATCCTTAACCTCTTCGCCACCAAGGGAACAACATTCTACTATACCGAAGGAAAATCCGGAATGAAGAGCTTACAGACAGTTTAGGTTGCTAAAACACACACCACAAGTGATTTACATTGTCCATAACGGCCTCGTACATAATATTTTATATACCGTATTTCAGTATACCAAGACGTTTAATTCTACAGTGCTGAATGAAAGCTTGCATATCATATGGGGGTGTCGACTGTTACCCGACAGACATGGTACTGTAGAATACACATTGCTGTCGACTGCTGGTCGACAGATAAGGTCTTTAAGGGGTTAATATCGCCCTTGAGGTCTTGAGACCAATGCAATTTCATTCACTGCTGTAAACTGAGTATCCTGTGAAAATTTGAGCAAGATTGAACAACTTTAAGGGGTGTTGTGGACTGATTTGCCATTTCACTATACCCTCGCCACCTGCACTCGATCCCAATACATGTATTTTGGACTTAATATGTATTTACTGAGCAATACACTGCTTAATTCTCTCTTACTGGTGCCCACTCTAGCACACCAGGTGGTTTATTGACTTATATGTGCTTTTTTTTGCAAGTTCTGAGATCATCTTAACCAACCCCTCAACCACGCCAATTACAGTCCTCCTGGAGCCCATATGTCACACCAACAGTCACTGCTATACTGGATGTAATTCTGAAACCTATGCAATTAGATTTAGTATGCACCAGTTGATTTTCTGACCAAATTTCAGAATTATAGACCAATATTTGGTACTGGTTTGGGCTGATTTGCATCTAGTTTTGACCATTTTACAACAATATTCGAGTTCAATAATTTCTGTTCTGAGATGTAATGCTCCAAATGTGCTTAAAATATCCTTATTTATTTTTAAAACATGCCAGAATTAAATAAGGGCTTCAGATTCACCAGATTATGGTATATTTGACATACCCTCCTTTGTGGGGGAGCAGCCCAGCCTCACCCCCGGAACTGAAATCCTTAATATCGCCCTTGAGGTCTTGAGACCAATGCAATTTCATTCACTGCTGTAAACTGAGTATCCTGTGAAAATTTGAGCAAGATTGAACAATTTTAAGGGGTGTTGTGGACTGATTTGCCATTTCACTATACCCTCGCCACCTGCACTCGATCCCAATACATGTATTTTGGACTTAATATGTATTTACTGAGCAATACACTGCTTAATTCTCTCTTACTGGTGCCCACTCTAGCACACCAGGTGGTTTATTGACTTATATGTGCCTTATTTTGCAAGTTCTGAGATCATCTTAACCAACCCCTCAACCACGCCAATTACAGTCCTCCTGGAGCCCATATGTCACACCAACAGTCACTGCTATACTGGATGTAATTCTGAAACCAATGCAATTAGATTTAGTATGCACCAGTTGATTTTCTCATCAAATTTCAGAATTATAGACCAATATTTGGTACTGGTTTGGGCTGATTTGCATATATTTTTGACCATTTTACAACAATATTCGAGTTCAATAATTTCTGTTCTGAGATGTAATGCTCCAAATGTGCTTAAAATATCCTTATTTATTTTTAAAACATGCCAGAATTAAATAAGGGCTTCAGATTCACCAGATTATGGTATATTTGACACACCCTCCTTTGAGGGGGAGCAGGCCAGCCCCACCCCCGGAACTGAAATCCTTAATATCGCCCTTGAGGTCTTGAGACCAATGCAATTTCATTCACTGCTGTAAACTGAGTATCCTGTGAAAATTTGAGCAAGATTGAACAACTTTAAGGGGTGTTGTGGACTGATCTGCCATTTCACTATACCCTCGCCACCTGCACTCGATCCCAATACATGTATTTTGGACTTAATATGTATTTACTGAGCAATACACTGCTTAATTCTCTCTTACTGGTGCCCACTCTAGCACACCAGGTGGTTTATTGACTTATATGTGCTTTTTTTTACAAGTTCTGAGATCATCTTAACCAACCCCTCAACCACGCCAATTACAGTCCTCCTGGAGCCCATATGTCACACCAACAGTCACTGCTATACTGGATGTAATTCTGAAACCTATGCAATTAGATTTAGTATGCACCAGTTGATTTTCTGACCAAATTTCAGAATTATAGACCAATATTTGGTGCTGGTTTGGGCTGATTTGCATCTAGTTTTGACCATTTTACAACAATATTCGAGTTCAATAATTTCTGTTCTGAGATGTGATGCTCCAAATGTGCTTAAAATATCCTTATTTATTTTTAAAACATGCCAGAATTAAATAAGGGCTTCAGATTCACCAGATTATGGTATATTTGACATACCCTCCTTTGAGGGGGAGCAGGCCAGCCCCACCCCCGGAACTGAAATCCTTAATATCGCCCTTGAGGTCTTGAGACCAATGCAATTTCATTCACTGCTGTAAACTGAGTATCCTGTGAAAATTTGAGCAAGATTGAACAACTTTAAGGGGTGTTGTGGACTGATCTGCCATTTCACTATACCCTCGCCACCTGCACTCCCAATACATGTATTTTGGACTTAATATGTATTTACTGAGCAATACACTGCTTAATTCTCTCTTACTGGTGCCCACTCTAGCACACCAGGTGGTTTATTGACTTATATGTGCTTTTTTTTTGCAAGTTCTGAGATCATCTTAACCAACCCCTCAACCACGCCAATTACAGTCCTCCTGGAGCCCATATGTCACACCAACAGTCACTGCTATACTGGATGCAATTCTGAAACCTATGCAATTAGATTTAGTATGCACCAGTTGATTTTCTGACCAAATTTCAGAATTATAGACCAATATTTGGTTCTGGTTTGGGCTGATTTGCATCTAGTTTTGACCATTTTACAACAATATTCGAGTTCAATAATTTCTGTTCTGAGATGTAATGCTCCAAATGTGCTTAAAATATCCTTATTTATTTTTAAAACATGCCAGAATTAAATAAGGGCTTCAGATTCACCAGATTATGGTATATTTGACATACCCTCCTTTGTGGGGGAGCAGCCCAGCCTCACCCCCGGAACTGAAATCCTTAATATCGCCCTTGAGGTCTTGAGACCAATGCAATTTCATTCACTGCTGTAAACTGAGTATCCTGTGAAAATTTGAGCAAGATTGAACAACTTTAAGGGGTGTTGTGGACTGATTTGCCATTTCACTATACCCTCGCCACCTGCACTCGATCCCAATACATGTATTTTGGACTTAATATGTATTTACTGAGCAATACACTGCTTAATTCTCTCTTACTGGTGCCCACTCTAGCACACCAGGTGGTTTATTGACTTATATGTGCTTTTTTTTGCAAGTTCTGAGATCATCTTAACCAACCCCTCAACCACGCCAATTACAGTCCTCCTGGAGCCCATATGTCACACCAACAGTCACTGCTATACTGGATGTAATTCTGAAACCTATGCAATTAGATTTAGTATGCACCAGTTGATTTTCTGACCAAATTTCAGAATTATAGACCAATATTTGGTTCTGGTTTGGGCTGATTTGCATCTAGTTTTGACCATTTTACAACAATATTCGAGTTCAATAATTTCTGTTCTGAGATGTAATGCTCCAAATGTGCTTAAAATATCCTTATTTATTTTTAAAACATGCCAGAATTAAATAAGGGCTTCAGATTCACCAGATTATGGTATATTTGACATACCCTCCTTTGTGGGGGAGCAGCCCAGCCTCACCCCCGGAACTGAAATCCTTAATATCGCCCTTGAGGTCTTGAGACCAATGCAATTTCATTCACTGCTGTAAACTGAGTATCCTGTGAAAATTTGAGCAAGATTGAACAACTTTAAGGGGTGTTGTGGACTGATTTGCCATTTCACTATACCCTCGCCACCTGCACTCGATCCCAATACATGTATTTTGGACTTAATATGTATTTACTGAGCAATACACTACTTAATTCTCTCTTACTGGTGCCCACTCTAGCACACCAGGTGGTTTATTGACTTATATGTGCTTTTTTTTGCAAGTTCTGAGATCATCTTAACCAACCCCTCAACCACGCCAATTACAGTCCTCCTGGAGCCCATATGTCACACCAACAGTCACTGCTATACTGGATGTAATTCTGAAACCTATGCAATTAGATTTAGTATGCACCAGTTGATTTTCTGACCAAATTTCAGAATTATAGACCAATATTTGGTACTGGTTTGGGCTGATTTGCATCTAGTTTTGACCATTTTACAACAATATTCGAGTTCAATAATTTCTGTTCTGAGATGTGATGCTCCAAATGTGCTTAAAATATCCTTATTTATTTTTAAAACATGCCAGAATTAAATAAGGGCTTCAGATTCACCAGATTATGGTATATTTGACATACCCTCCTTTGTGGGGGAGCAGCCCAGCCTCACCCCCGGAACTGAAATCCTTAATATCGCCCTTGAGGTCTTGAGACCAATGCAATTTCATTCACTGCTGTAAACTGAGTATCCTGTGAAAATTTGAGCAAGATTGAACAACTTTAAGGGGTGTTGTGGACTGATTTGCCATTTCACTATACCCTCGCCACCTGCACTCGATCCCAATACATGTATTTTGGACTTAATATGTATTTACTGAGCAATACACTGCTTAATTCTCTCTTACTGGTGCCCACTCTAGCACACCAGGTGGTTTATTGACTTATATGTGCCTTATTTTGCAAGTTCTGAGATCATCTTAACCAACCCCTCAACCACGCCAATTACAGTCCTCCTGGAGCCTATATGTCACACCAACAGTCACTGCTATACTGGATGTAATTCTGAAACCTATGCAATTAGATTTAGTATGCACCAGTTGATTTTCTGACCATATTTCAGAATTATAGACCAATATTTGGTACTGGTTTGGGCTGATTTGCATCTAGTTTTGACCATTTTACAACAATATTCGAGTTCAATAATTTCTGTTCTGAGATGTGATGCTCCAAATGTGCTTAAAATATCCTTATTTATTTTTAAAACATGCCAGAATTAAATAAGGGCTTCAGATTCACCAGATTATGGTATATTTGACATACCCTCCTTTGAGGGGGAGCAGGCCAGCCCCACCCCCGGAACTGAAATCCTTAATATCGCCCTTGAGGTCTTGAGACCAATGCAATTTCATTCACTGCTGTAAACTGAGTATCCTGTGAAAATTTGAGCAAGATTGAACAACTTTAAGGGGTGTTGTGGACTGATCTGCCATTTCACTATACCCTCGCCACCTGCACTCCCAATACATGTATTTTGGACTTAATATGTATTTACTGAGCAATACACTGCTTAATTCTCTCTTACTGGTGCCCACTCTAGCACACCAGGTGGTTTATTGACTTATATGTGCTTTTTTTTTGCAAGTTCTGAGATCATCTTAACCAACCCCTCAACCACGCCAATTACAGTCCTCCTGGAGCCCATATGTCACACCAACAGTCACTGCTATACTGGATGTAATTCTGAAACCTATGCAATTAGATTTAGTATGCACCAGTTGATTTTCTGACCAAATTTCAGAATTATAGACCAATATTTGGTTCTGGTTTGGGCTGATTTGCATCTAGTTTTGACCATTTTACAACAATATTCGAGTTCAATAATTTCTGTTCTGAGATGTAATGCTCCAAATGTGCTTAAAATATCCTTATTTATTTTTAAAACATGCCAGAATTAAATAAGGGCTTCAGATTCACCAGATTATGGTATATTTGACATACCCTCCTTTGTGGGGGAGCAGCCCAGCCTCACCCCCGGAACTGAAATCCTTAATATCGCCCTTGAGGTCTTGAGACCAATGCAATTTCATTCACTGCTGTAAACTGAGTATCCTGTGAAAATTTGAGCAAGATTGAACAACTTTAAGGGGTGTTGTGGATTGATTTGCCATTTCACTATACCCTCGCCACCTGCACTCGATCCCAATACATGTATTTTGGACTTAATATGTATTTACTGAGCAATACACTGCTTAATTCTCTCTTACTGGTGCCCACTCTAGCACACCAGGTGGTTTATTGACTTATATGTGCTTTTTTTTGCAAGTTCTGAGATCATCTTAACCAACCCCTCAACCACGCCAATTACAGTCCTCCTGGAGCCCATATGTCACACCAACAGTCACTGCTATACTGGATGTAATTCTGAAACCTATGCAATTAGATTTAGTATGCACCAGTTGATTTTCTGACCAAATTTCAGAATTATAGACCAATATTTGGTACTGGTTTGGGCTGATTTGCATCTAGTTTTGACCATTTTACAACAATATTCGAGTTCAATAATTTCTGTTCTGAGATGTGATGCTCCAAATGTGCTTAAAATATCCTTATTTATTTTTAAAACATGCCAGAATTAAATAAGGGCTTCAGATTCACCAGATTATGGTATATTTGACATACCCTCCTTTGAGGGGGAGCAGGCCAGCCCCACCCCCGGAACTGCAATCCTTAATATCGCCCTTGAGGTCTTGAGACCAATGCAATTTCATTCACTGCTGTAAACTGAGTATCCTGGGAAAATTTGAGCAAGATTGAACAACTTTAAGGGGTGTTGTGGACTGATCTGCCATTTCACTATACCCTCGCCACCTGCACTCCCAATACATGTATTTTGGACTTAATATGTATTTACTGAGCAATACACTGCTTAATTCTCTCTTACTGGTGCCCACTCTAGCACACCAGGTGGTTTATTGACTTATATGTGCTTTTTTTTTGCAAGTTCTGAGATCATCTTAACCAACCCCTCAACCACGCCAATTACAGTCCTCCTGGAGCCCATATGTCACACCAACAGTCACTGCTATACTGGATGTAATTCTGAAACCTATGCAATTAGATTTAGTATGCACCAGTTGATTTTCTGACCAAATTTCAGAATTATAGAACAATATTTGGTTCTGGTTTGGGCTGATTTGCATCTAGTTTTGACCATTTTACAACAATATTCGAGTTCAATAATTTCTGTTCTGAGATGTAATGCTCCAAATGTGCTTAAAATATCCTTATTTATTTTTAAAACATGCCAGAATTAAATAAGGGCTTCAGATTCACCAGATTATGGTATATTTGACATACCCTCCTTTGTGGGGGAGCAGCCCAGCCTCACCCCCGGAACTGAAATCCTTAATATCGCCCTTGAGGTCTTGAGACCAATGCAATTTCATTCACTGCTGTAAACTGAGTATCCTGTGAAAATTTGAGCAAGATTGAACAACTTTAAGGGGTGTTGTGGACTGATCTGCCATTTCACTATACCCTCGCCACCTGCACTCGATCCCAATACATGTATTTTGGACTTAATATGTATTTACTGAGCAATACACTGCTTAATTCTCTCTTACTGGTGCCCACTCTAGCACACCAGGTGGTTTATTGACTTATATGTGCTTTTTTTTGCAAGTTCTGAGATCATCTTAACCAACCCCTCAACCACGCCAATTACAGTCCTCCTGGAGCCCATATGTCACACCAACAGTCACTGCTATACTGGATGTAATTCTGAAACCTATGCAATTAGATTTAGTATGCACCAGTTGATTTTCTGACCAAATTTCAGAATTATAGACCAATATTTGGTACTGGTTTGGGCTGATTTGCATCTAGTTTTGACCATTTTACAACAATATTCGAGTTCAATAATTTCTGTTCTGAGATGTGATGCTCCAAATGTGCTTAAAATATCCTTATTTATTTTTAAAACATGCCAGAATTAAATAAGGGCTTCAGATTCACCAGATTATGGTATATTTGACATACCCTCCTTTGTGGGGGAGCAGCCCAGCCTCACCCCCGGAACTGAAATCCTTAATATCGCCCTTGAGGTCTTGAGACCAATGCAATTTCATTCACTGCTGTAAACTGAGTATCCTGTGAAAATTTGAGCAAGATTGAACAACTTTAAGGGGTGTTGTGGACTGATTTGCCATTTCACTATACCCTCGCCACCTGCACTCGATCCCAATACATGTATTTTGGACTTAATATGTATTTACTGAGCAATACACTGCTTAATTCTCTCTTACTGGTGCCCACTCTAGCACACCAGGTGGTTTATTGACTTATATGTGCCTTATTTTGCAAGTTCTGAGATCATCTTAACCAACCCCTCAACCACGCCAATTACAGTCCTCCTGGAGCCTATATGTCACACCAACAGTCACTGCTATACTGGATGTAATTCTGAAACCAATGCAATTAGATTTAGTATGCACCAGTTGATTTTCTCATCAAATTTCAGAATTATAGACCAATATTTGGTACTGGTTTGGGCTGATTTGCATCTATTTTTGACCATTTTACAACAATATTCGAGTTCAATAATTTCTGTTCTGAGATGTAATGCTCCAAATGTGCTTAAAATATCCTTATTTATTTTTAAAACATGCCAGAATTAAATAAGGGCTTCAGATTCACCAGATTATGGTATATTTGACACACCCTCCTTTGAGGGGGAGCAGGCCAGCCCCACCCCCGGAACTGAAATCCTTAATATCGCCCTTGAGGTCTTGAGACCAATGCAATTTCATTCACTGCTGTAAACTGAGTATCCTGTGAAAATTTGAGCAAGATTGAACAACTTTAAGGGGTGTTGTGGACTGATCTGCCATTTCACTATACCCTCGCCACCTGCACTCGATCCCAATACATGTATTTTGGACTTAATATGTATTTACTGAGCAATACACTGCTTAATTCTCTCTTACTGGTGCCCACTCTAGCACACCAGGTGGTTTATTGACTTATATGTGCTTTTTTTTGCAAGTTCTGAGATCATCTTAACCAACCCCTCAACCACGCCAATTACAGTCCTCCTGGAGCCCATATGTCACACCAACAGTCACTGCTATACTGGATGTAATTCTGAAACCTATGCAATTAGATTTAGTATGAACCAGTTGATTTTCTGACCAAATTTCAGAATTATAGACCAATATTTGGTACTGGTTTGGGCTGATTTGCATCTAGTTTTGACCATTTTACAACAATATTCGAGTTCAATAATTTCTGTTCTGAGATGTGATGCTCCAAATGTGCTTAAAATATCCTTATTTATTTTTAAAACATGCCAGAATTAAATAAGGGCTTCAGATTCACCAGATTATGGTATATTTGACATACCCTCCTTTGAGGGGGAGCAGGCCAGCCCCACCCCCGGAACTGAAATCCTTAATATCGCCCTTGAGGTCTTGAGACCAATGCAATTTCATTCACTGCTGTAAACTGAGTATCCTGTGAAAATTTGAGCAAGATTGAACAACTTTAAGGGGTGTTGTGGACTGATCTGCCATTTCACTATACCCTCGCCACCTGCACTCCCAATACATGTATTTTGGACTTAATATGTATTTACTGAGCAATACACTGCTTAATTCTCTCTTACTGGTGCCCACTCTAGCACACCAGGTGGTTTATTGACTTATATGTGCTTTTTTTTTGCAAGTTCTGAGATCATCTTAACCAACCCCTCAACCACGCCAATTACAGTCCTCCTGGAGCCCATATGTCACACCAACAGTCACTGCTATACTGGATGTAATTCTGAAACCTATGCAATTAGATTTAGTATGCACCAGTTGATTTTCTGACCAAATTTCAGAATTATAGACCAATATTTGGTTCTGGTTTGGGCTGATTTGCATCTAGTTTTGACCATTTTACAACAATATTCGAGTTCAATAATTTCTGTTCTGAGATGTAATGCTCCAAATGTGCTTAAAATATCCTTATTTATTTTTAAAACATGCCAGAATTAAATAAGGGCTTCAGATTCACCAGATTATGGTATATTTGACATACCCTCCTTTGTGGGGGAGCAGCCCAGCCTCACCCCCGGAACTGAAATCCTTAATATCGCCCTTGAGGTCTTGAGACCAATGCAATTTCATTCACTGCTGTAAACTGAGTATCCTGTGAAAATTTGAGCAAGATTGAACAACTTTAAGGGGTGTTGTGGACTGATTTGCCATTTCACTATACCCTCGCCACCTGCACTCGATCCCAATACATGTATTTTGGACTTAATATGTATTTACTGAGCAATACACTGCTTAATTCTCTCTTACTGGTGCCCACTCTAGCACACCAGGTGGTTTATTGACTTATATGTGCTTTTTTTTGCAAGTTCTGAGATCATCTTAACCAACCCCTCAACCACGCCAATTACAGTCCTCCTGGAGCCCATATGTCACACCAACAGTCACTGCTATACTGGATGTAATTCTGAAACCTATGCAATTAGATTTAGTATGCACCAGTTGATTTTCTGACCAAATTTCAGAATTATAGACCAATATTTGGTACTGGTTTGGGCTGATTTGCATCTAGTTTTGACCATTTTACAACAATATTCGAGTTCAATAATTTCTGTTCTGAGATGTGATGCTCCAAATGTGCTTAAAATATCCTTATTTATTTTTAAAACATGCCAGAATTAAATAAGGGCTTCAGATTCACCAGATTATGGTATATTTGACATACCCTCCTTTGAGGGGGAGCAGGCCAGCCCCACCCCCGGAACTGAAATCCTTAATATCGCCCTTGAGGTCTTGAGACCAATGCAATTTCATTCACTGCTGTAAACTGAGTATCCTGTGAAAATTTGAGCAAGATTGAACAACTTTAAGGGGTGTTGTGGACTGATCTGCCATTTCACTATACCCTCGCCACCTGCACTCCCAATACATGTATTTTGGACTTAATATGTATTTACTGAGCAATACACTGCTTAATTCTCTCTTACTGGTGCCCACTCTAGCACACCAGGTGGTTTATTGACTTATATGTGCTTTTTTTTTGCAAGTTCTGAGATCATCTTAACCAACCCCTCAACCACGCCAATTACAGTCCTCCTGGAGCCCATATGTCACACCAACAGTCACTGCTATACTGGATGTAATTCTGAAACCTATGCAATTAGATTTAGTATGCACCAGTTGATTTTCTGACCAAATTTCAGAATTATAGACCAATATTTGGTTCTGGTTTGGGCTGATTTGCATCTAGTTTTGACCATTTTACAACAATATTCGAGTTCAATAATTTCTGTTCTGAGATGTAATGCTCCAAATGTGCTTAAAATATCCTTATTTATTTTTAAAACATGCCAGAATTAAATAAGGGCTTCAGATTCACCAGATTATGGTATATTTGACATACCCTCCTTTGTGGGGGAGCAGCCCAGCCTCACCCCCGGAACTGAAATCCTTAATATCGCCCTTGAGGTCTTGAGACCAATGCAATTTCATTCACTGCTGTAAACTGAGTATCCTGTGAAAATTTGAGCAAGATTGAACAACTTTAAGGGGTGTTGTGGACTGATCTGCCATTTCACTATACCCTCGCCACCTGCACTCGATCCCAATACATGTATTTTGGACTTAATATGTATTTACTGAGCAATACACTGCTTAATTCTCTCTTACTGGTGCCCACTCTAGCACACCAGGTGGTTTATTGACTTATATGTGCTTTTTTTTGCAAGTTCTGAGATCATCTTAACCAACCCCTCAACCACGCCAATTACAGTCCTCCTGGAGCCCATATGTCACACCAACAGTCACTGCTATACTGGATGTAATTCTGAAACCTATGCAATTAGATTTAGTATGCACCAGTTGATTTTCTGACCAAATTTCAGAATTATAGACCAATATTTGGTACTGGTTTGGGCTGATTTGCATCTAGTTTTGACCATTTTACAACAATATTCGAGTTCAATAATTTCTGTTCTGAGATGTGATGCTCCAAATGTGCTTAAAATATCCTTATTTATTTTTAAAACATGCCAGAATTAAATAAGGGCTTCAGATTCACCAGATTATGGTATATTTGACATACCCTCCTTTGTGGGGGAGCAGCCCAGCCTCACCCCCGGAACTGAAATCCTTAATATCGCCCTTGAGGTCTTGAGACCAATGCAATTTCATTCACTGCTGTAAACTGAGTATCCTGTGAAAATTTGAGCAAGATTGAACAACTTTAAGGGGTGTTGTGGACTGATTTGCCATTTCACTATACCCTCGCCACCTGCACTCGATCCCAATACATGTATTTTGGACTTAATATGTATTTACTGAGCAATACACTGCTTAATTCTCTCTTACTGGTGCCCACTCTAGCACACCAGGTGGTTTATTGACTTATATGTGCCTTATTTTGCAAGTTCTGAGATCATCTTAACCAACCCCTCAACCACGCCAATTACAGTCCTCCTGGAGCCTATATGTCACACCAACAGTCACTGCTATACTGGATGTAATTCTGAAACCAATGCAATTAGATTTAGTATGCACCAGTTGATTTTCTCATCAAATTTCAGAATTATAGACCAATATTTGGTACTGGTTTGGGCTGATTTGCATCTATTTTTGACCATTTTACAACAATATTCGAGTTCAATAATTTCTGTTCTGAGATGTAATGCTCCAAATGTGCTTAAAATATCCTTATTTATTTTTAAAACATGCCAGAATTAAATAAGGGCTTCAGATTCACCAGATTATGGTATATTTGACACACCCTCCTTTGAGGGGGAGCAGGCCAGCCCCACCCCCGGAACTGAAATCCTTAATATCGCCCTTGAGGTCTTGAGACCAATGCAATTTCATTCACTGCTGTAAACTGAGTATCCTGTGAAAATTTGAGCAAGATTGAACAACTTTAAGGGGTGTTGTGGACTGATCTGCCATTTCACTATACCCTCGCCACCTGCACTCGATCCCAATACATGTATTTTGGACTTAATATGTATTTACTGAGCAATACACTGCTTAATTCTCTCTTACTGGTGCCCACTCTAGCACACCAGGTGGTTTATTGACTTATATGTGCTTTTTTTTGCAAGTTCTGAGATCATCTTAACCAACCCCTCAACCACGCCAATTACAGTCCTCCTGGAGCCCATATGTCACACCAACAGTCACTGCTATACTGGATGTAATTCTGAAACCTATGCAATTAGATTTAGTATGAACCAGTTGATTTTCTGACCAAATTTCAGAATTATAGACCAATATTTGGTACTGGTTTGGGCTGATTTGCATCTAGTTTTGACCATTTTACAACAATATTCGAGTTCAATAATTTCTGTTCTGAGATGTGATGCTCCAAATGTGCTTAAAATATCCTTATTTATTTTTAAAACATGCCAGAATTAAATAAGGGCTTCAGATTCACCAGATTATGGTATATTTGACATACCCTCCTTTGAGGGGGAGCAGGCCAGCCCCACCCCCGGAACTGAAATCCTTAATATCGCCCTTGAGGTCTTGAGACCAATGCAATTTCATTCACTGCTGTAAACTGAGTATCCTGTGAAAATTTGAGCAAGATTGAACAACTTTAAGGGGTGTTGTGGACTGATCTGCCATTTCACTATACCCTCGCCACCTGCACTCCCAATACATGTATTTTGGACTTAATATGTATTTACTGAGCAATACACTGCTTAATTCTCTCTTACTGGTGCCCACTCTAGCACACCAGGTGGTTTATTGACTTATATGTGCTTTTTTTTTGCAAGTTCTGAGATCATCTTAACCAACCCCTCAACCACGCCAATTACAGTCCTCCTGGAGCCCATATGTCACACCAACAGTCACTGCTATACTGGATGTAATTCTGAAACCTATGCAATTAGATTTAGTATGCACCAGTTGATTTTCTGACCAAATTTCAGAATTATAGACCAATATTTGGTTCTGGTTTGGGCTGATTTGCATCTAGTTTTGACCATTTTACAACAATATTCGAGTTCAATAATTTCTGTTCTGAGATGTAATGCTCCAAATGTGCTTAAAATATCCTTATTTATTTTTAAAACATGCCAGAATTAAATAAGGGCTTCAGATTCACCAGATTATGGTATATTTGACATACCCTCCTTTGTGGGGGAGCAGCCCAGCCTCACCCCCGGAACTGAAATCCTTAATATCGCCCTTGAGGTCTTGAGACCAATGCAATTTCATTCACTGCTGTAAACTGAGTATCCTGTGAAAATTTGAGCAAGATTGAACAACTTTAAGGGGTGTTGTGGACTGATTTGCCATTTCACTATACCCTCGCCACCTGCACTCGATCCCAATACATGTATTTTGGACTTAATATGTATTTACTGAGCAATACACTGCTTAATTCTCTCTTACTGGTGCCCACTCTAGCACACCAGGTGGTTTATTGACTTATATGTGCTTTTTTTTGCAAGTTCTGAGATCATCTTAACCAACCCCTCAACCACGCCAATTACAGTCCTCCTGGAGCCCATATGTCACACCAACAGTCACTGCTATACTGGATGTAATTCTGAAACCTATGCAATTAGATTTAGTATGCACCAGTTGATTTTCTGACCAAATTTCAGAATTATAGACCAATATTTGGTACTGGTTTGGGCTGATTTGCATCTAGTTTTGACCATTTTACAACAATATTCGAGTTCAATAATTTCTGTTCTGAGATGTGATGCTCCAAATGTGCTTAAAATATCCTTATTTATTTTTAAAACATGCCAGAATTAAATAAGGGCTTCAGATTCACCAGATTATGGTATATTTGACATACCCTCCTTTGAGGGGGAGCAGGCCAGCCCCACCCCCGGAACTGAAATCCTTAATATCGCCCTTGAGGTCTTGAGACCAATGCAATTTCATTCACTGCTGTAAACTGAGTATCCTGTGAAAATTTGAGCAAGATTGAACAACTTTAAGGGGTGTTGTGGACTGATCTGCCATTTCACTATACCCTCGCCACCTGCACTCCCAATACATGTATTTTGGACTTAATATGTATTTACTGAGCAATACACTGCTTAATTCTCTCTTACTGGTGCCCACTCTAGCACACCAGGTGGTTTATTGACTTATATGTGCTTTTTTTTTGCAAGTTCTGAGATCATCTTAACCAACCCCTCAACCACGCCAATTACAGTCCTCCTGGAGCCCATATGTCACACCAACAGTCACTGCTATACTGGATGTAATTCTGAAACCTATGCAATTAGATTTAGTATGCACCAGTTGATTTTCTGACCAAATTTCAGAATTATAGACCAATATTTGGTTCTGGTTTGGGCTGATTTGCATCTAGTTTTGACCATTTTACAACAATATTCGAGTTCAATAATTTCTGTTCTGAGATGTAATGCTCCAAATGTGCTTAAAATATCCTTATTTATTTTTAAAACATGCCAGAATTAAATAAGGGCTTCAGATTCACCAGATTATGGTATATTTGACATACCCTCCTTTGTGGGGGAGCAGCCCAGCCTCACCCCCGGAACTGAAATCCTTAATATCGCCCTTGAGGTCTTGAGACCAATGCAATTTCATTCACTGCTGTAAACTGAGTATCCTGTGAAAATTTGAGCAAGATTGAACAACTTTAAGGGGTGTTGTGGACTGATCTGCCATTTCACTATACCCTCGCCACCTGCACTCGATCCCAATACATGTATTTTGGACTTAATATGTATTTACTGAGCAATACACTGCTTAATTCTCTCTTACTGGTGCCCACTCTAGCACACCAGGTGGTTTATTGACTTATATGTGCTTTTTTTGCAAGTTCTGAGATCATCTTAACCAACCCCTCAACCACGCCAATTACAGTCCTCCTGGAGCCCATATGTCACACCAACAGTCACTGCTATACTGGATGTAATTCTGAAACCTATGCAATTAGATTTAGTATGCACCAGTTGATTTTCTGACCAAATTTCAGAATTATAGACCAATATTTGGTTCTGGTTTGGGCTGATTTGCATCTAGTTTTGACCATTTTACAACAATATTCGAGTTCAATAATTTCTGTTCTGAGATGTGATGCTCCAAATGTGCTTAAAATATCCTTATTTATTTTTAAAACATGCCAGAATTAAATAAGGGCTTCAGATTCACCAGATTATGGTATATTTGACATACCCTCCTTTGTGGGGGAGCAGCCCAGCCTCACCCCCGGAACTGAAATCCTTAATATCGCCCTTGAGGTCTTGAGACCAATGCAATTTCATTCACTGCTGTAAACTGAGTATCCTGTGAAAATTTGAGCAAGATTGAACAACTTTAAGGGGTGTTGTGGACTGATCTGCCATTTCACTATACCCTCGCCACCTGCACTCGATCCCAATACATGTATTTTGGACTTAATATGTATTTACTGAGCAATACACTGCTTAATTCTCTCTTACTGGTGCCCACTCTAGCACACCAGGTGGTTTATTGACTTATATGTGCTTTTTTTTGCAAGTTCTGAGATCATCTTAACCAACCCCTCAACCACGCCAATTACAGTCCTCCTGGAGCCCATATGTCACACCAACAGTCACTGCTATACTGGATGTAATTCTGAAACCTATGCAATTAGATTTAGTATGCACCAGTTGATTTTCTGACCAAATTTCAGAATTATAGACCAATATTTGGTTCTGGTTTGGGCTGATTTGCATCTAGTTTTGACCATTTTACAACAATATTCGAGTTCAATAATTTCTGTTCTGAGATGTAATGCTCCAAATGTGCTTAAAATATCCTTATTTATTTTTAAAACATGCCAGAATTAAATAAGGGCTTCAGATTCACCAGATTATGGTATATTTGACATACCCTCCTTTGTGGGGGAGCACCCCAGGCTCACCCCCGGAACTGAAATCCTTAATATCGCCCTTGAGGTCTTGAGACCAATGCAATTTCATTCACTGCTGTAAACTGAGTATCCTGTGAAAATTTGAGCAAGATTGAACAACTTTAAGGGGTGTTGTGGACTGATTTGCCATTTCACTATACCCTCGCCACCTGCACTCGATCCCAATACATGTATTTTGGACTTAATATGTATTTACTGAGCAATACACTGCTTAATTCTCTCTTACTGGTGCCCACTCTAGCACACCGGGTGGTTTATTGACTTATATGTGCTTTTTTTTCAAGTTCTGAGATCATCTTAACCAACCCCTCAACCACGCCAATTACAGTCCTCCTGGAGCCCATATGTCACACCAACAGTCACTGCTATACTGGATGTAATTCTGAAACCTATGCAATTAGATTTAGTATGCACCAGTTGATTTTCTGACCAAATTTCAGAATTATAGACCAATATTTGGTTCTGGTTTGGGCTGATTTGCATCTAGTTTTGACCATTTTACAACAATATTCGAGTTCAATAATTTCTGTTCTGAGATGTAATGCTCCAAATGTGCTTAAAATATCCTTATTTATTTTTAAAACATGCCAGAATTAAATAAGGGCTTCAGATTCACCAGATTATGGTATATTTGACATACCCTCCTTTGTGGGGGAGCAGCCCAGCCTCACCCCCGGAACTGAAATCCTTAATATCGCCCTTGAGGTCTTGAGACCAATGCAATTTCATTCACTGCTGTAAACTGAGTATCCTGTGAAAATTTGAGCAAGATTGAACAACTTTAAGGGGTGTTGTGGACTGATTTGCCATTTCACTATACCCTCGCCACCTGCACTCGATCCCAATACATGTATTTTGGACTTAATATGTATTTACTGAGCAATACACTGCTTAATTCTCTCTTACTGGTGCCCACTCTAGCACACCAGGTGGTTTATTGACTTATATGTGCTTTTTTTTGCAAGTTCTGAGATCATCTTAACCAACCCCTCAACCACGCCAATTACAGTCCTCCTGGAGCCCATATGTCACACCAACAGTCACTGCTATACTGGATGTAATTCTGAAACCTATGCAATTAGATTTAGTATGCACCAGTTGATTTTCTGACCAAATTTCAGAATTATAGACCAATATTTGGTACTGGTTTGGGCTGATTTGCATCTAGTTTTGACCATTTTACAACAATATTCGAGTTCAATAATTTCTGTTCTGAGATGTGATGCTCCAAATGTGCTTAAAATATCCTTATTTATTTTTAAAACATGCCAGAATTAAATAAGGGCTTCAGATTCACCAGATTATGGTATATTTGACATACCCTCCTTTGAGGGGGAGCAGGTCAGCCCCACCCCCGGAACTGAAATCCTTAATATCGCCCTTGAGGTCTTGAGACCAATGCAATTTCATTCACTGCTGTAAACTGAGTATCCTGTGAAAATTTGAGCAAGATTGAACAACTTTAAGGGGTGTTGTGGACTGATCTGCCATTTCACTATACCCTCGCCACCTGCACTCCCAATACATGTATTTTGGACTTAATATGTATTTACTGAGCAATGCACTGCTTAATTCTCTCTTACTGGTGCCCACTCTAGCACACCAGGTGGTTTATTGACTTATATGTGCTTTTTTTTTGCAAGTTCTGAGATCATCTTAACCAACCCCTCAACCACGCCAATTACAGTCCTCCTGGAGCCCATATGTCACACCAACAGTCACTGCTATACTGGATGTAATTCTGAAACCTATGCAATTAGATTTAGTATGCACCAGTTGATTTTCTGACCAAATTTCAGAATTATAGACCAATATTTGGTACTGGTTTGGGCTGATTTGCATCTAGTTTTGACCATTTTACAACAATATTCGAGTTCAATAATTTCTGTTCTGAGATGTGATGCTCCAAATGTGCTTAAAATATCCTTATTTATTTTTAAAACATGCCAGAATTAAATAAGGGCTTCAGATTCACCAGATTATGGTATATTTGACATACCCTCCTTTGAGGGGGAGCAGGTCAGCCCCACCCCCGGAACTGAAATCCTTAATATCGCCCTTGAGGTCTTGAGACCAATGCAATTTCATTCACTGCTGTAAACTGAGTATCCTGTGAAAATTTGAGCAAGATTGAACAACTTTAAGGGGTGTTGTGAACTGATTTGCCATTTCACTATACCCTCGCCACCTGCACTCGATCCCAATACATGTATTTTGGACTTAATATGTATTTACTGAGCAATACACTGCTTAATTCTCTCTTACTGGTGCCCACTCTAGCACACCAGGTGGTTTATTGACTTATATGTGCTTTTTTTTGCAAGTTCTGAGATCATCTTAACCAACCCCTCAACCACGCCAATTACAGTCCTCCTGGAGCCCATATGTCACACCAACAGTCACTGCTATACTGGATGTAATTCTGAAACCTATGCAATTAGATTTAGTATGCACCAGTTGATTTTCTGACCAAATTTCAGAATTATAGACCAATATTTGGTACTGGTTTGGGCTGATTTGCATCTAGTTTTGACCATTTTACAACAATATTCGAGTTCAATAATTTCTGTTCTGAGATGTGATGCTCCAAATGTGCTTAAAATATCCTTATTTATTTTTAAAACATGCCAGAATTAAATAAGGGCTTCAGATTCACCAGATTATGGTATATTTGACATACCCTCCTTTGAGGGGGAGCAGGCCAGCCCCACCCCCGGAACTGAAATCCTTAATATCGCCCTTGAGGTCTTGAGACCAATGCAATTTCATTCACTGCTGTAAACTGAGTATCCTGTGAAAATTTGAGCAAGATTGAACAACTTTAAGGGGTGTTGTGGACTGATCTGCCATTTCACTATACCCTCGCCACCTGCACTCCCAATACATGTATTTTGGACTTAATATGTATTTACTGAGCAATACACTGCTTAATTCTCTCTTACTGGTGCCCACTCTAGCACACCAGGTGGTTTATTGACTTATATGTGCTTTTTTTTTTGCAAGTTCTGAGATCATCTTAACCAACCCCTCAACCACGCCAATTACAGTCCTCCTGGAGCCCATATGTCACACCAACAGTCACTGCTATACTGGATGTAATTCTGAAACCTATGCAATTAGATTTAGTATGCACCAGTTGATTTTCTGACCAAATTTCAGAATTATAGACCAATTTTTGGTTCTGGTTTGGGCTGATTTGCATCTAGT
Source organism: Sabellastarte sp. h YS-2021 (assembly GCA_964017235.1). Classification (NCBI taxonomy): domain Eukaryota; kingdom Metazoa; phylum Annelida; class Polychaeta; order Sabellida; family Sabellidae; genus Sabellastarte; species Sabellastarte sp. h YS-2021. The sequence continues at coordinate 120,585,925 of OZ024930.1, read as the reverse complement.
TTTGACCATTTTACAACAATATTCGAGTTCAATAATTTCTGTTCTGAGATGTAATGCTCCAAATGTGCTTAAAATATCCTTATTTATTTTTAAAACATGCCAGAATTAAATAAGGGCTTCAGATTCACCAGATTATGGTATATTTGACATACCCTCCTTTGAGGGGGAGCAGGCCAGCCCCACCCCCGGAACTGAAATCCTTAATATCGCCCTTGAGGTCTTGAGACCAATGCAATTTCATTCACTGCTGTAAACTGAGTATCCTGTGAAAATTTGAGCAAGATTGAACAACTTTAAGGGGTGTTGTGAACTGATTTGCCATTTCACTATACCCTCGCCACCTGCACTCCCAATACATGTATTTTGGACTTAATATGTGTTTACTGAGCAATACACTGCTTAATTCTCTCTTACTGGTGCCCACTCTAGCACACCAGGTGGTTTATTGACTTATATGTGCTTTTTTTGGCAAGTTCTGAGATCATCTTAACCAACCCCTCAACCACGCCAATTACAGTCCTCCTGGAGCCCATATGTCACACCAACAGTCACTGCTATACTGGATGTAATTCTGAAACCAATGCAATTAGATTTAGTATGCACCAGTTGATTTTCTGATCAAATTTCAGAATTATAGACCAATATTTGGTACTGGTTTGGGCTGATTTGCATCTATTTTTGACCATTTTACAACAATATTCGAGTTCAATAATTTCTGTTCTGAGATGTAATGCTCCAAATGTGCTTAAAATATCCTTATTTATTTTTAAAACATGCCAGAATTAAATAAGGGCTTCAGATTCACCAGATTATGGTATATTTGACATACCCTCCTTTGAGGGGGAGCAGGCCAGCCCCACCCCCGGAACTGAAATCCTTAATATCGCCCTTGAGGTCTTGAGACCAATGCAATTTCATTCACTGCTGTAAACTGAGTATCCTGTGAAAATTTGATCAAGATTGAACAACTTTAAGGGGTGTTGTGGACTGATCTGCCATTTCACTATACCCTCGCCACCTGCACTCCCAATACATGTCTTTTGGACTTAATATGTATTTACTGAGCAATACACTGCTTAATTCTCTCTTACTGGTGCCCACTCTAGCACACCAGGTGGTTTATTGACTTATATGTGCTTTTTTTTGCAAGTTCTGAGATCATCTTAACCAACCCCTCAACCACGCCAATTACAGTCCTCCTGGAGCCCATATGTCACACCAACAGTCACTGCTATACTGGATGTAATTCTGAAACCTATGCAATTAGATTTAGTATGCACCAGTTGATTTTCTGACCAAATTTCAGAATTATAGACCAATATTTGGTTCTGGTTTGGGATGATTTGCATCTAGTTTTGACCATTTTACAACAATATTCGAGTTCAATAATTTCTGTTCTGAGATGTAATGCTCCAAATGTGCTTAAAATATCCTTATATATTTTTAAAACATGCCAGAATTAAATAAGGGCTTCAGATTCACCAGATTATGGTATATTTGACATACCCTCCTTTGAGGGGGAGCAGGCCAGTCCCACCCCCGGAACTGAAATCCTTAATATCGCCCTTGAGGTCTTGAGACCAATGCAATTTCATTCACTGCTGTAAACTGAGTATCCTGTGAAAATTTGAGCAAGATTGAACAACTTTAAGGGGTGTTGTGGACTGATCTGCCATTTCACTATACCCTCGCCACCTGCACTCCCAATACATGTATTTTGGACTTAATATGTATTTACTGAGCAATACACTGCTTAATTCTCTCTTACTGGTGCCCACTCTAGCACACCAGGTGGTTTATTGACTTATATGTGCCTTATTTTGCAAGTTCTGAGATCATCTTAACCAACCCCTCAACCACGCCAATTACAGTCCTCCTGGAGCCCATATGTCACACGAACAGTCACTGCTATACTGGATGTAATTCTGAAACCAATGCAATTAGATTTAGTATGCACCAGTTGATTTTCTGATCAAATTTCAGAATTATAGACCAATATTTGGTACTGGTTTGGGCTGATTTGCATCTATTTTTGACCATTTTACAACAATATTCGAGTTCAATAATTTCTGTTCTGAGATGTAATGCTCCAAATGTGCTTAAAATATCCTTATTTATTTTTAAAACATGCCAGAAATTAAATAAGGGCTTCAGATTCACCAGATTATGGTATATTTGACATACCCTCCTTTGTGGGGGAGCAGCCCAGCCTCACCCCCGGAACTGAAATCCTTAATATCGCCCTTGAGGTCTTGAGACCAATGCAATTTCATTCACTGCTGTAAACTGAGTATCCTGTGAAAATTTGAGCAAGATTGAACAACTTTAAGGGGTGTTGTGGACTGATCTGCCATTTCACTATACCCTCGCCACCTGCACTCCCAATACATGTATTTTGGACTTAATATGTATTTACTGAGCAATACACTGCTTAATTCTCACTTACTGGTGCCCACTCTAGCACACCAGGTGGTTTATTGACTTATATGTGCTTTTTTTTGCAAGTTCTGAGATCATCTTAACCAACCCCTCAACCACGCCAATTACAGTCCTCCTGGAGCCCATATGTCACACCAACAGTCACTGCTATACTGGATGTAATTCTGAAACCAATGCAATTAGATTTAGTATGCACCAGTTGATTTTCTGATCAAATTTCAGAATTATAGACCAATATTTGGTACTGGTTTGGGCTGATTTGCATCTATTTTTGACCATTTTACAACAATATTCGAGTTCAATAATTTCTGTTCTGAGATGTAATGCTCCAAATGTGCTTAAAATATCCTTATTTATTTTTAAAACATGCCAGAATTAAATAAGGGCTTCAGATTCACCAGATTATGGTATATTTGACATACCCTCCTTTCAGGGGGAGCAGGCCAGCCCCACCCCCGGAACTGAAATCCTTAATATCGCCCTTGAGGTCTTGAGACCAATGCAATTTCATTCACTGCTGTAAACTGAGTATCCTGTGAAAATTTGAGCAAGATTGAACAACTTTAAGGGGTGTTGTGGACTGATCTGCCATTTCACTATACCCTCGCCACCTGCACTCCCAATACATGTATTTTGGACTTAATATGTATTTACTGAGCAATACACTGCTTAATTCTCTCTTACTGGTGCCCACTCTAGCACACCAGGTGGTTTATTGACTTATATGTGCTTTTTTTTGCAAGTTCTGAGATCATCTTAACCAACCCCTCAACCACGCCAATTACAGTCCTCCTGGAGCCCATATGTCACACCAACAGTCACTGCTATACTGGATGTAATTCTGAAACCTATGCAATTAGATTTAGTATGCACCAGTTGATTTTCTGACCAAATTTCAGAATTATAGACCAATATTTGGTTCTGGTTTGGGCTGATTTGCATCTAGTTTTGACCATTTTACAACAATATTCGAGTTCAATAATTTCTGTTCTGAGATGTAATGCTCCAAATGTGCTTAAAATATCCTTATTTATTTTTAAAACATGCCAGAATTAAATAAGGGCTTCAGATTCACCAGATTATGGTATATTTGACATACCCTCCTTTGAGGGGGAGCAGGTCAGCCCCACCCCCGGAACTGAAATCCTTAATATCGCCCTTGAGGTCTTGAGACCAATGCAATTTCATTCACTGCTGTAAACTGAGTATCCTGTGAAAATTTGAGCAAGATTGAACAACTTTAAGGGGTGTTGTGGACTGATCTGCCATTTCACTATACCCTCGCCACCTGCACTCCCAATACATGTATTTTGGACTTAATATGTATTTACTGAGCAATACACTGCTTAATTCTCACTTACTGGTGCCCACTCTAGCACACCAGGTGGTTTATTGACTTATATGTGCTTTTTTTTGCAAGTTCTGAGATCATCTTAACCAACCCCTCAACCACGCCAATTACAGTCCTCCTGGAGCCCATATGTCACACCAACAGTCACTGCTATACTGGATGTAATTCTGAAACCAATGCAATTAGATTTAGTATGCACCAGTTGATTTTCTGATCAAATTTCAGAATTATAGACCAATATTTGGTACTGGTTTGGGCTGATTTGCATCTATTTTTGACCATTTTACAACAATATTCGAGTTCAATAATTTCTGTTCTGAGATGTAATGCTCCAAATGTGCTTAAAATATCCTTATTTATTTTTAAAACATGCCAGAATTAAATAAGGGCTTCAGATTCACCAGATTATGGTATATTTGACATACCCTCCTTTCAGGGGGAGCAGGCCAGCCCCACCCCCGGAACTGAAATCCTTAATATCGCCCTTGAGGTCTTGAGACCAATGCAATTTCATTCACTGCTGTAAACTGAGTATCCTGTGAAAATTTGAGCAAGATTGAACAACTTTAAGGGGTGTTGTGGACTGATCTGCCATTTCACTATACCCTCGCCACCTGCACTCCCAATACATGTATTTTGGACTTAATATGTATTTACTGAGCAATACACTGCTTAATTCTCTCTTACTGGTGCCCACTCTAGCACACCAGGTGGTTTATTGACTTATATGTGCTTTTTTTTGCAAGTTCTGAGATCATCTTAACCAACCCCTCAACCACGCCAATTACAGTCCTCCTGGAGCCCATATGTCACACCAACAGTCACTGCTATACTGGATGTAATTCTGAAACCTATGCAATTAGATTTAGTATGCACCAGTTGATTTTCTGACCAAATTTCAGAATTATAGACCAATATTTGGTTCTGGTTTGGGCTGATTTGCATCTAGTTTTGACCATTTTACAACAATATTCGAGTTCAATAATTTCTGTTCTGAGATGTAATGCTCCAAATGTGCTTAAAATATCCTTATTTATTTTTAAAACATGCCAGAATTAAATAAGGGCTTCAGATTCACCAGATTATGGTATATTTGACATACCCTCCTTTGAGGGGGAGCAGGTCAGCCCCACCCCCGGAACTGAAATCCTTAATATCGCCCTTGAGGTCTTGAGACCAATGCAATTTCATTCACTGCTGTAAACTGAGTATCCTGTGAAAATTTGAGCAAGATTGAACAACTTTAAGGGGTGTTGTGGACTGATCTGCCATTTCACTATACCCTCGCCACCTGCACTCCCAATACATGTATTTTGGACTTAATATGTATTTACTGAGCAATACACTGCTTAATTCTCTCTTACTGGTGCCCACTCTAGCACACCAGGTGGTTTATTGACTTATATGTGCCTTATTTTGCAAGTTCTGAGATCATCTTAACCAACCCCTCAACCACGCCAATTACAGTCCTCCTGGAGCCCATATGTCACACCAACAGTCACTGCTATACTGGATGTAATTCTGAAACCAATGCAATTAGATTTAGTATGCACCAGTTGATTTTCTGATCAAATTTCAGAATTATAGACCAATATTTGGTACTGGTTTGGGCTGATTTGCATCTATTTTTGACCATTTTACAACAATATTCGAGTTCAATAATTTCTGTTCTGAGATGTAATGCTCCAAATGTGCTTAAAATATCCTTATTTATTTTTAAAACATGCCAGAATTAAATAAGGGCTTCAGATTCACCAGATTATGGTATATTTGACATACCCTCCTTTCAGGGGGAGCAGGCCAGCCCCACCCCCGGAACTGAAATCCTTAATATCGCCCTTGAGGTCTTGAGACCAATGCAATTTCATTCACTGCTGTAAACTGAGTATCCTGTGAAAATTTGAGCAAGATTGAACAACTTTAAGGGGTGTTGTGGACTGATCTGCCATTTCACTATACCCTCGCCACCTGCACTCCCAATACATGTATTTTGGACTTAATATGTATTTACTGAGCAATACACTGCTTAATTCTCTCTTACTGGTGCCCACTCTAGCACACCAGGTGGTTTATTGACTTATATGTGCTTTTTTTTGCAAGTTCTGAGATCATCTTAACCAACCCCTCAACCACGCCAATTACAGTCCTCCTGGAGCCCATATGTCACACCAACAGTCACTGCTATACTGGATGTAATTCTGAAACCTATGCAATTAGATTTAGTATGCACCAGTTGATTTTCTGACCAAATTTCAGAATTATAGACCAATATTTGGTTCTGGTTTGGGCTGATTTGCATCTAGTTTTGACCATTTTACAACAATATTCGAGTTCAATAATTTCTGTTCTGAGATGTAATGCTCCAAATGTGCTTAAAATATCCTTATTTATTTTTAAAACATGCCAGAATTAAATAAGGGCTTCAGATTCACCAGATTATGGTATATTTGACATACCCTCCTTTGAGGGGGAGCAGGTCAGCCCCACCCCCGGAACTGAAATCCTTAATATCGCCCTTGAGGTCTTGAGACCAATGCAATTTCATTCACTGCTGTAAACTGAGTATCCTGTGAAAATTTGAGCAAGATTGAACAACTTTAAGGGGTGTTGTGGACTGATCTGCCATTTCACTATACCCTCGCCACCTGCACTCCCAATACATGTATTTTGGACTTAATATGTATTTACTGAGCAATACACTGCTTAATTCTCTCTTACTGGTGCCCACTCTAGCACACCAGGTGGTTTATTGACTTATATGTGCCTTATTTTGCAAGTTCTGAGATCATCTTAACCAACCCCTCAACCACGCCAATTACAGTCCTCCTGGAGCCCATATGTCACACCAACAGTCACTGCTATACTGGATGTAATTCTGAAACCAATGCAATTAGATTTAGTATGCACCAGTTGATTTTCTGATCAAATTTCAGAATTATAGACCAATATTTGGTACTGGTTTGGGCTGATTTGCATCTATTTTTGACCATTTTACAACAATATTCGAGTTCAATAATTTCTGTTCTGAGATGTAATGCTCCAAATGTGCTTAAAATATCCTTATTTATTTTTAAAACATGCCAGAAATTAAATAAGGGCTTCAGATTCACCAGATTATGGTATATTTGACATACCCTCCTTTGTGGGGGAGCAGCCCAGCCTCACCCCCGGAACTGAAATCCTTAATATCGCCCTTGAGGTCTTGAGACCAATGCAATTTCATTCACTGCTGTAAACTGAGTATCCTGTGAAAATTTGAGCAAGATTGAACAACTTTAAGGGGTGTTGTGGACTGATCTGCCATTTCACTATACCCTCGCCACCTGCACTCCCAATACATGTATTTTGGACTTAATATGTATTTACTGAGCAATACACTGCTTAATTCTCTCTTACTGGTGCCCACTCTAGCACACCAGGTGGTTTATTGACTTATATGTGCTTTTTTTGCAAGTTCTGAGATCATCTTAACCAACCCCTCAACCACGCCAATTACAGTCCTCCTGGAGCCCATATGTCACACCAACAGTCACTGCTATACTGGATGTAATTCTGAAACCTATGCAATTAGATTTAGTATGCACCAGTTGATTTTCTGACCAAATTTCAGAATTATAGACCAATATTTGGTTCTGGTTTGGGCTGATTTGCATCTAGTTTTGACCATTTTACAACAATATTCGAGTTCAATAATTTCTGTTCTGAGATGTAATGCTCCAAATGTGCTTAAAATATCCTTATTTATTTTTAAAACATGCCAGAATTAAATAAGGGCTTCAGATTCACCAGATTATGGTATATTTGACATACCCTCCTTTGAGGGGGAGCAGGCCAGCCCCACCCCCGGAACTGAAATCCTTAATATCGCCCTTGAGGTCTTGAGACCAATGCAATTTCATTCACTGCTGTAAACTGAGTATCCTGTGAAAATTTGAGCAAGATTGAACAACTTTAAGGGGTGTTGTGGACTGATCTGCCATTTCACTATACCCTCGCCACCTGCACTCCCAATACATGTATTTTGGACTTAATATGTATTTACTGAGCAATACACTGCTTAATTCTCTCTTACTGGTGCCCACTCTAGCACACCAGGTGGTTTATTGACTTATATGTGCCTTATTTTGCAAGTTCTGAGATCATCTTAACCAACCCCTCAACCACGCCAATTACAGTCCTCCTGGAGCCCATATGTCACACCAACAGTCACTGCTATACTGGATGTAATTCTGAAACCAATGCAATTAGATTTAGTATGCACCAGTTGATTTTCTGATCAAATTTCAGAATTATAGACCAATATTTGGTACTGGTTTGGGCTGATTTGCATCTATTTTTGACCATTTTACAACAATATTCGAGTTCAATAATTTCTGTTCTGAGATGTAATGCTCCAAATGTGCTTAAAATATCCTTATTTATTTTTAAAACATGCCAGAAATTAAATAAGGGCTTCAGATTCACCAGATTATGGTATATTTGACATACCCTCCTTTGTGGGGGAGCAGCCCAGCCTCACCCCCGGAACTGAAATCCTTAATATCGCCCTTGAGGTCTTGAGACCAATGCAATTTCATTCACTGCTGTAAACTGAGTATCCTGTGAAAATTTGAGCAAGATTGAACAACTTTAAGGGGTGTTGTGGACTGATCTGCCATTTCACTATACCCTCGCCACCTGCACTCCCAATACATGTATTTTGGACTTAATATGTATTTACTGAGCAATACACTGCTTAATTCTCACTTACTGGTGCCCACTCTAGCACACCAGGTGGTTTATTGACTTATATGTGCTTTTTTTTTGCAAGTTCTGAGATCATCTTAACCAACCCCTCAACCACGCCAATTACAGTCCTCCTGGAGCCCATATGTCACACCAACAGTCACTGCTATACTGGATGTAATTCTGAAACCTATGCAATTAGATTTAGTATGCACCAGTTGATTTTCTGATCAAATTTCAGAATTATAGACCAATATTTGGTACTGGTTTGGGCTGATTTGCATCTATTTTTGACCATTTTACAACAATATTCGAGTTCAATAATTTCTGTTCTGAGATGTAATGCTCCAAATGTGCTTAAAATATCCTTATTTATTTTTAAAACATGCCAGAAATTAAATAAGGGCTTCAGATTCACCAGATTATGGTATATTTGACATACCCTCCTTTGTGGGGGAGCAGTCCAGCCTCACCCCCGGAACTGAAATCCTTAATATCGCCCTTGAGGTCTTGAGACCAATGCAATTTCATTCACTGCTGTAAGCTGAGTATCCTGTGAAACTTTGAGCAAGATTGAACAACTTTAAGGGGTGTTGTGGACTGATCTGCCATTTCACTATACCCTCGCCACCTGCACTCCCAATACATGTATTTTGGACTTAATATGTATTTACTGAGCAATACACTGCTTAATTCTCTCTTACTGGTGCCCACTCTAGCACACCAGGTGGTTTATTGACTTATATGTGCCTTATTTTGCAAGTTCTGAGATCATCTTAACCAACCCCTCAACCACGCCAATTACAGTCCTCCTGGAGACCATATGTCACACCAACAGTCACTGCTATACTGGATGTAATTCTGAAACCAATGCAATTAGATTTAGTATGCACCAGTTGATTTTCTGATCAAATTTCAGAATTATAGACCAATATTTGGTACTGGTTTGGGCTGATTTGCATCTATTTTTGACCATTTTACAACAATATTCGAGTTCAATAATTTCTGTTCTGAGATGTAATGCTCCAAATGTGCTTAAAATATCCTTATTTATTTTTAAAACATGCCAGAAATTAAATAAGGGCTTCAGATTCACCAGATTATGGTATATTTGACATACCCTCCTTTGTGGGGGAGCAGCCCAGCCTCACCTCCGGAACTGAAATCCTTAATATCGCCCTTGAGGTCTTGAGACCAATGCAATTTCATTCACTGCTGCAAGCTGAGTATCCTGTGAAAATTTGAGCAAGATTGAACAACTTTAAGGGGTGTTGTGGACTGATCTGCCATTTCACTATACCCTCGCCACCTGCACTCCCAATACATGTATTTTGGACTTAATCTGTATTTACTGAGCAATACACTGCTTAATTCTCTCTTACTGGTGCCCACTCTAGCACACCAGGTGGTTTATTGACTTATATGTGCTTTTTTTGCAAGTTCTGAGATCATCTTAACCAACCCCTCAACCACGCCAATTACAGTCCTCCTGGAGCCCATATGTCACACCAACAGTCACTGCTATACTGGATGTAATTCTGAAACCTATGCAATTAGATTTAGTATGCACCAGTTGATTTTCTGACCAAATTTCAGAATTATAGACCAATATTTGGTTCTGGTTTGGGCTGATTTGCATCTAGTTTTGACCATTTTACAACAATATTCGAGTTCAATAATTTCTGTTCTGAGATGTAAAGCTCCAAATGTGCTTAAAATATCCTTATTTATTTTTAAAACATGCCAGAATTAAATAAGGGCTTCAGATTCACCAGATTATGGTATATTTGACATACCCTCCTTTGAGGGGGAGCAGGCCAGCCCCACCCCCGGAACTGAAATCCTTAATATCGCCCTTGAGGTCTTGAGACCAATGCAATTTCATTCACTGCTGTAAACTGAGTATCCTGTGAAAATTTGAGCAAGATTGAACAACTTTAAGGGGTGTTGTGGACTGATCTGCCATTTCACTATACCCTCGCCACCTGCACTCCCAATACATGTATTTTGGACTTAATATGTATTTACTGAGCAATACACTGCTTAATTCTCTCTTACTGGTGCCCACTCTAGCACACCAGGTGGTTTATTGACTTATATGTGCCTTATTTTGCAAGTTCTGAGATCATCTTAACCAACCCCTCAACCACGCCAATTACAGTCCTCCTGGAGCCCATATGTCACACCAACAGTCACTGCTATACTGGATGTAATTCTGAAACCTATGCAATTAGATTTAGTATGCACCAGTTGATTTTCTGACCAAATTTCAGGATTATAGACCAATATTTGGTTCTGGTTTGGGCTGATTTGCATCTAGTTTTGACCATTTTACAACAATATTCGAGTTCAATAATTTCTGTTCTGAGATGTAATGCTCCAAATGTGCTTAAAATATCCTTATTTATTTTTAAAACATGCCAGAATTAAATAAGGGCTTCAGATTCACCAGATTATGGTATATTTGACATACCCTCCTTTGAGGGGGAGCAGGCCAGCCCCACCCCCGGAACTGAAATCCTTAATATCGCCCTTGAGGTCTTGAGACCAATGCAATTTCATTCACTGCTGTAAACTGAGTATCCTGTGAAAATTTGAGCAAGATTGAACAACTTTAAGGGGTGTTGTGAACTGATCTGCCATTTCACTATACCCTCGCCACCTGCACTCCCAATACATGTATTTTGGACTTAATATGTATTTACTGAGCAATACACTGCTTAATTCTCTCTTACTGGTGCCCACTCTAGCACACCAGGTGGTTTATTGACTTATATGTGCCTTATTTTGCAAGTTCTGAGATCATCTTAACCAACCCCTCAACCACGCCAATTACAGTCCTCCTGGAGACCATATGTCACACCAACAGTCACTGCTATACTGGATGTAATTCTGAAACCAATGCAATTAGATTTAGTATGCACCAGTTGATTTTCTGATCAAATTTCAGAATTATAGACCAATATTTGGTACTGGTTTGGGCTGATTTGCATCTATTTTTGACCATTTTACAACAATATTCGAGTTCAATAATTTCTGTTCTGAGATGTAATGCTCCAAATGTGCTTAAAATATCCTTATTTATTTTTAAAACATGCCAGAAATTAAATAAGGGCTTCAGATTCACCAGATTATGGTATATTTGACATACCCTCCTTTGTGGGGGAGCAGTCCAGCCTCACCCCCGGAACTGAAATCCTTAATATCGCCCTTGAGGTCTTGAGACCAATGCAATTTCATTCACTGCTGTAAGCTGAGTATCCTGTGAAACTTTGAGCAAGATTGAACAACTTTAAGGGGTGTTGTGGACTGATCTGCCATTTCACTATACCCTCGCCACCTGCACTCCCAATACATGTATTTTGGACTTAATATGTATTTACTGAGCAATACACTGCTTAATTCTCTCTTACTGGTGCCCACTCTAGCACACCAGGTGGTTTATTGACTTATATGTGCTTTTTTTTGCAAGTTCTGAGATCATCTTAACCAACCCCTCAACCACACCAATTACAGTCCTCCTGGAGCCCATATGTCACACCAACAGTCACTGCTATACTGGATGTAATTCTGAAACCTATGCAATTAGATTTAGTATGCACCAGTTGATTTTCTGACCAAATTTCAGGATTATAGACCAATATTTGGTTCTGGTTTGGGCTGATTTGCATCTAGTTTTGACCATTTTACAACAATATTCGAGTTCAATAATTTCTGTTCTGAGATGTAATGCTCCAAATGTGCTTAAAATATCCTTATTTATTTTTAAAACATGCCAGAATTAAATAAGGGCTTCAGATTCACCAGATTATGGTATATTTGACATACCCTCCTTTGAGGGGGAGCAGGCCAGCCCCACCCCCGGAACTGAAATCCTTAATATCGCCCTTGAGGTCTTGAGACCAATGCAATTTCATTCACTGCTGTAAACTGAGTATCCTGTGAAAATTTGAGCAAGATTGAACAACTTTAAGGGGTGTTGTGGACTGATCTGCCATTTCACTATACCCTCGCCACCTGCACTCCCAATACATGTATTTTGGACTTAATATGTATTTACTGAGCAATACACTGCTTAATTCTCTCTTACTGGTGCCCACTCTAGCACACCAGGTGGTTTATTGACTTATATGTGCCTTATTTTGCAAGTTCTGAGATCATCTTAACCAACCCCTCAACCACGCCAATTACAGTCCTCCTGGAGACCATATGTCACACCAACAGTCACTGCTATACTGGATGTAATTCTGAAACCAATGCAATTAGATTTAGTATGCACCAGTTGATTTTCTGATCAAATTTCAGAATTATAGACCAATATTTGGTACTGGTTTGGGCTGATTTGCATCTATTTTTGACCATTTTACAACAATATTCGAGTTCAATAATTTCTGTTCTGAGATGTAATGCTCCAAATGTGCTTAAAATATCCTTATTTATTTTTAAAACATGCCAGAAATTAAATAAGGGCTTCAGATTCACCAGATTATGGTATATTTGACATACCCTCCTTTGTGGGGGAGCAGTCCAGCCTCACCCCCGGAACTGAAATCCTTAATATCGCCCTTGAGGTCTTGAGACCAATGCAATTTCATTCACTGCTGTAAGCTGAGTATCCTGTGAAACTTTGAGCAAGATTGAACAACTTTAAGGGGTGTTGTGGACTGATCTGCCATTTCACTATACCCTCGCCACCTGCACTCCCAATACATGTATTTTGGACTTAATATGTATTTACTGAGCAATACACTGCTTAATTCTCTCTTACTGGTGCCCACTCTAGCACACCAGGTGGTTTATTGACTTATATGTGCCTTATTTTGCAAGTTCTGAGATCATCTTAACCAACCCCTCAACCACGCCAATTACAGTCCTCCTGGAGACCATATGTCACACCAACAGTCACTGCTATACTGGATGTAATTCTGAAACCAATGCAATTAGATTTAGTATGCACCAGTTGATTTTCTGATCAAATTTCAGAATTATAGACCAATATTTGGTACTGGTTTGGGCTGATTTGCATCTATTTTTGACCATTTTACAACAATATTCGAGTTCAATAATTTCTGTTCTGAGATGTAATGCTCCAAATGTGCTTAAAATATCCTTATTTATTTTTAAAACATGCCAGAAATTAAATAAGGGCTTCAGATTCACCAGATTATGGTATATTTGACATACCCTCCTTTGTGGGGGAGCAGCCCAGCCTCACCTCCGGAACTGAAATCCTTAATATCGCCCTTGAGGTCTTGAGACCAATGCAATTTCATTCACTGCTGCAAGCTGAGTATCCTGTGAAAATTTGAGCAAGATTGAACAACTTTAAGGGGTGTTGTGGACTGATCTGCCATTTCACTATACCCTCGCCACCTGCACTCCCAATACATGTATTTTGGACTTAATCTGTATTTACTGAGCAATACACTGCTTAATTCTCTCTTACTGGTGCCCACTCTAGCACACCAGGTGGTTTATTGACTTATATGTGCTTTTTTTGCAAGTTCTGAGATCATCTTAACCAACCCCTCAACCACGCCAATTACAGTCCTCCTGGAGACCATATGTCACACCAACAGTCACTGCTATACTGGATGTAATTCTGAAACCAATGCAATTAGATTTAGTATGCACCAGTTGATTTTCTGATCAAATTTCAGAATTATAGACCAATATTTGGTACTGGTTTGGGCTGATTTGCATCTATTTTTGACCATTTTACAACAATATTCGAGTTCAATAATTTCTGTTCTGAGATGTAATGCTCCAAATGTGCTTAAAATATCCTTATTTATTTTTAAAACATGCCAGAAATTAAATAAGGGCTTCAGATTCACCAGATTATGGTATATTTGACATACCCTCCTTTGTGGGGGAGCAGTCCAGCCTCACCCCCGGAACTGAAATCCTTAATATCGCCCTTGAGGTCTTGAGACCAATGCAATTTCATTCACTGCTGTAAGCTGAGTATCCTGTGAAACTTTGAGCAAGATTGAACAACTTTAAGGGGTGTTGTGGACTGATCTGCCATTTCACTATACCCTCGCCACCTGCACTCCCAATACATGTATTTTGGACTTAATATGTATTTACTGAGCAATACACTGCTTAATTCTCTCTTACTGGTGCCCACTCTAGCACACCAGGTGGTTTATTGACTTATATGTGCCTTATTTTGCAAGTTCTGAGATCATCTTAACCAACCCCTCAACCACGCCAATTACAGTCCTCCTGGAGACCATATGTCACACCAACAGTCACTGCTATACTGGATGTAATTCTGAAACCAATGCAATTAGATTTAGTATGCACCAGTTGATTTTCTGATCAAATTTCAGAATTATAGACCAATATTTGGTACTGGTTTGGGCTGATTTGCATCTATTTTTGACCATTTTACAACAATATTCGAGTTCAATAATTTCTGTTCTGAGATGTAATGCTCCAAATGTGCTTAAAATATCCTTATTTATTTTTAAAACATGCCAGAAATTAAATAAGGGCTTCAGATTCACCAGATTATGGTATATTTGACATACCCTCCTTTGTGGGGGAGCAGCCCAGCCTCACCTCCGGAACTGAAATCCTTAATATCGCCCTTGAGGTCTTGAGACCAATGCAATTTCATTCACTGCTGCAAGCTGAGTATCCTGTGAAAATTTGAGCAAGATTGAACAACTTTAAGGGGTGTTGTGGACTGATCTGCCATTTCACTATACCCTCGCCACCTGCACTCCCAATACATGTATTTTGGACTTAATATGTATTTACTGAGCAATACACTGCTTAATTCTCTCTTACTGGTGCCCACTCTAGCACACCAGGTGGTTTATTGACTTATATGTGCCTTATTTTGCAAGTTCTGAGATCATCTTAACCAACCCCTCAACCACGCCAATTACAGTCCTCCTGGAGCCCATATGTCACACCAACAGTCACTGCTATACTGGATGTAATTCTGAAACCTATGCAATTAGATTTAGTATGCACCAGTTGATTTTCTGACCAAATTTCAGGATTATAGACCAATATTTGGTTCTGGTTTGGGCTGATTTGCATCTAGTTTTGACCATTTTACAACAATATTCGAGTTCAATAATTTCTGTTCTGAGATGTAATGCTCCAAATGTGCTTAAAATATCCTTATTTATTTTTAAAACATGCCAGAATTAAATAAGGGCTTCAGATTCACCAGATTATGGTATATTTGACATACCCTCCTTTGAGGGGGAGCAGGCCAGCCCCACCCCCGGAACTGAAATCCTTAATATCGCCCTTGAGGTCTTGAGACCAATGCAATTTCATTCACTGCTGTAAACTGAGTATCCTGTGAAAATTTGAGCAAGATTGAACAACTTTAAGGGGTGTTGTGGACTGATCTGCCATTTCACTATACCCTCGCCACCTGCACTCCCAATACATGTATTTTGGACTTAATATGTATTTACTGAGCAATACACTGCTTAATTCTCTCTTACTGGTGCCCACTCTAGCACACCAGGTGGTTTATTGACTTATATGTGCCTTATTTTGCAAGTTCTGAGATCATCTTAACCAACCCCTCAACCACGCCAATTACAGTCCTCCTGGAGCCCATATGTCACACCAACAGTCACTGCTATACTGGATGTAATTCTGAAACCAATGCAATTAGATTTAGTATGCACCAGTTGATTTTCTGATCAAATTTCAGAATTATAGACCAATATTTGGTACTGGTTTGGGCTGATTTGCATCTATTTTTGACCATTTTACAACAATATTCGAGTTCAATAATTTCTGTTCTGAGATGTAATGCTCCAAATGTGCTTAAAATATCCTTATTTATTTTTAAAACATGCCAGAAATTAAATAAGGGCTTCAGATTCACCAGATTATGGTATATTTGACATACCCTCCTTTGTGGGGGAGCAGCCCAGCCTCACCCCCGGAACTGAAATCCTTAATATCGCCCTTGAGGTCTTGAGACCAATGCAATTTCATTCACTGCTGCAAGCTGAGTATCCTGTGAAAATTTGAGCAAGATTGAACAACTTTAAGGGGTGTTGTGGACTGATCTGCCATTTCACTATACCCTCGCCACCTGCACTCCCAATACATGTATTTTGGACTTAATCTGTATTTACTGAGCAATACACTGATTAATTCTCTCTTACTGGTGCCCACTCTAGCACACCAGGTGGTTTATTGACTTATATGTGCTTTTTTTGCAAGTTCTGAGATCATCTTAACCAACCCCTCAACCACGCCAATTACAGTCCTCCTGGAGCCCATATGTCACACCAACAGTCACTGCTATACTGGATGTAATTCTGAAACCTATGCAATTAGATTTAGTATGCACCAGTTGATTTTCTGACCAAATTTCAGAATTATAGACCAATATTTGGTTCTGGTTTGGGCTGATTTGCATCTAGTTTTGACCATTTTACAACAATATTCGAGTTCAATAATTTCTGTTCTGAGATGTAAAGCTCCAAATGTGCTTAAAATATCCTTATTTATTTTTAAAACATGCCAGAATTAAATAAGGGCTTCAGATTCACCAGATTATGGTATATTTGACATACCCTCCTTTGAGGGGGAGCAGGCCAGCCCCACCCCCGGAACTGAAATCCTTAATATCGCCCTTGAGGTCTTGAGACCAATGCAATTTCATTCACTGCTGTAAGCTGAGTATCCTGTGAAAATTTGAGCAAGATTGAACAACTTTAAGGGGTGTTGTGGACTGATCTGCCATTTCACTATACCCTCGCCACCTGCACTCCCAATACATGTATTTTGGACTTAATATGTATTTACTGAGCAATACACTGCTTAATTCTCTCTTACTGGTGCCCACTCTAGCACACCAGGTGGTTTATTGACTTATATGTGCCTTATTTTGCAAGTTCTGAGATCATCTTAACCAACCCCTCAACCACGCCAATTACAGTCCTCCTGGAGCCCATATGTCACACCAACAGTCACTGCTATACTGGATGTAATTCTGAAACCTATGCAATTAGATTTAGTATGCACCAGTTGATTTTCTGACCAAATTTCAGGATTATAGACCAATATTTGGTTCTGGTTTGGGCTGATTTGCATCTAGTTTTGACCATTTTACAACAATATTCGAGTTCAATAATTTCTGTTCTGAGATGTAATGCTCCAAATGTGCTTAAAATATACTTATTTATTTTTAAAACATGCCAGAATTAAATAAGGGCTTCAGATTCACCAGATTATGGTATATTTGACATACCCTCCTTTGAGGGGGAGCAGGCCAGCCCCACCCCCGGAACTGAAATCCTTAATATCGCCCTTGAGGTCTTGAGACCAATGCAATTTCATTCACTGCTGTAAACTGAGTATCCTGTGAAAATTTGAGCAAGATTGAACAACTTTAAGGGGTGTTGTGGACTGATCTGCCATTTCACTATACCCTCGCCACCTGCACTCCCAATACATGTATTTTGGACTTAATATGTATTTACTGAGCAATACACTGCTTAATTCTCTCTTACTGGTGCCCACTCTAGCACACCAGGTGGTTTATTGACTTATATGTGCCTTATTTTGCAAGTTCTGAGATCATCTTAACCAACCCCTCAACCACGCCAATTACAGTCCTCCTGGAGCCCATATGTCACACCAACAGTCACTGCTATACTGGATGTAATTCTGAAACCAATGCAATTAGATTTAGTATGCACCAGTTGATTTTCTGATCAAATTTCAGAATTATAGACCAATATTTGGTACTGGTTTGGGCTGATTTGCATCTATTTTTGACCATTTTACAACAATATTCGAGTTCAATAATTTCTGTTCTGAGATGTAATGCTCCAAATGTGCTTAAAATATCCTTATTTATTTTTAAAACATGCCAGAATTAAATAAGGGCTTCAGATTCACCAGATTATGGTATATTTGACATACCCTCCTTTGAGGGGGAGCAGGCCAGCCCCACCCCCGGAACTGAAATCCTTAATATCGCCCTTGAGGTCTTGAGACCAATGCAATTTCATTCACTGCTGTAAGCTGAGTATCCTGTGAAAATTTGAGCAAGATTGAACAACTTTAAGGGGTGTTGTGGACTGATCTGCCATTTCACTATACCCTCGCCACCTGCACTCCCAATACATGTATTTTGGACTTAATATGTATTTACTGAGCAATACACTGCTTAATTCTCTCTTACTGGTGCCCACTCTAGCACACCAGGTGGTTTATTGACTTATATGTGCCTTATTTTGCAAGTTCTGAGATCATCTTAACCAACCCCTCAACCACGCCAATTACAGTCCTCCTGGAGCCCATATGTCACACCAACAGTCACTGCTATACTGGATGTAATTCTGAAACCTATGCAATTAGATTTAGTATGCACCAGTTGATTTTCTGACCAAATTTCAGGATTATAGACCAATATTTGGTTCTGGTTTGGGCTGATTTGCATCTAGTTTTGACCATTTTACAACAATATTCGAGTTCAATAATTTCTGTTCTGAGATGTAATGCTCCAAATGTGCTTAAAATATCCTTATTTATTTTTAAAACATGCCAGAATTAAATAAGGGCTTCAGATTCACCAGATTATGGTATATTTGACATACCCTCCTTTGAGGGGGAGCAGGCCAGCCCCACCCCCGGAACTGAAATCCTTAATATCGCCCTTGAGGTCTTGAGACCAATGCAATTTCATTCACTGCTGTAAACTGAGTATCCTGTGAAAATTTGAGCAAGATTGAACAACTTTAAGGGGTGTTGTGGACTGATCTGCCATTTCACTATACCCTCGCCACCTGCACTCCCAATACATGTATTTTGGACTTAATATGTATTTACTGAGCAATACACTGCTTAATTCTCTCTTACTGGTGCCCACTCTAGCACACCAGGTGGTTTATTGACTTATATGTGCCTTATTTTGCAAGTTCTGAGATCATCTTAACCAACCCCTCAACCACGCCAATTACAGTCCTCCTGGAGCCCATATGTCACACCAACAGTCACTGCTATACTGGATGTAATTCTGAAACCAATGCAATTAGATTTAGTATGCACCAGTTGATTTTCTGATCAAATTTCAGAATTATAGACCAATATTTGGTACTGGTTTGGGCTGATTTGCATCTATTTTTGACCATTTTACAACAATATTCGAGTTCAATAATTTCTGTTCTGAGATGTAATGCTCCAAATGTGCTTAAAATATCCTTATTTATTTTTAAAACATGCCAGAAATTAAATAAGGGCTTCAGATTCACCAGATTATGGTATATTTGACATACCCTCCTTTGTGGGGGAGCAGCCCAGCCTCACCCCCGGAACTGAAATCCTTAATATCGCCCTTGAGGTCTTGAGACCAATGCAATTTCATTCACTGCTGTAAGCTGAGTATCCTGTGAAACTTTGAGCAAGATTGAACAACTTTAAGGGGTGTTGTGGACTGATCTGCCATTTCACTATACCCTCGCCACCTGCACTCCCAATACATGTATTTTGGACTTAATATGTATTTACTGAGCAATACACTGCTTAATTCTCTCTTACTGGTGCCCACTCTAGCACACCAGGTGGTTTATTGACTTATATGTGCTTTTTTTTGCAAGTTCTGAGATCATCTTAACCAACCCCTCAACCACACCAATTACAGTCCTCCTGGAGCCCATATGTCACACCAACAGTCACTGCTATACTGGATGTAATTCTGAAACCTATGCAATTAGATTTAGTATGCACCAGTTGATTTTCTGACCAAATTTCAGGATTATAGACCAATATTTGGTTCTGGTTTGGGCTGATTTGCATCTAGTTTTGACCATTTTACAACAATATTCGAGTTCAATAATTTCTGTTCTGAGATGTAATGCTCCAAATGTGCTTAAAATATCCTTATTTATTTTTAAAACATGCCAGAATTAAATAAGGGCTTCAGATTCACCAGATTATGGTATATTTGACATACCCTCCTTTGAGGGGGAGCAGGCCAGCCCCACCCCCGGAACTGAAATCCTTAATATCGCCCTTGAGGTCTTGAGACCAATGCAATTTCATTCACTGCTGTAAACTGAGTATCCTGTGAAAATTTGAGCAAGATTGAACAACTTTAAGGGGTGTTGTGGACTGATCTGCCATTTCACTGTACCCTCGCCACCTGCACTCCCAATACATGTATTTTGGACTTAATATGTATTTACTGAGCAATACACTGCTTAATTCTCTCTTACTGGTGCCCACTCTAGCACACCAGGTGGTTTATTGACTTATATGTGCCTTATTTTGCAAGTTCTGAGATCATCTTAACCAACCCCTCAACCACGCCAATTACAGTCCTCCTGGAGCCCATATGTCACACCAACAGTCACTGCTATACTGGATGTAATTCTGAAACCTATGCAATTAGATTTAGTATGCACCAGTTGATTTTCTGACCAAATTTCAGGATTATAGACCAATATTTGGTTCTGGTTTGGGCTGATTTGCATCTAGTTTTGACCATTTTACAACAATATTCGAGTTCAATAATTTCTGTTCTGAGATGTAATGCTCCAAATGTGCTTAAAATATCCTTATTTATTTTTAAAACATGCCAGAATTAAATAAGGGCTTCAGATTCACCAGATTATGGTATATTTGACATACCCTCCTTTGAGGGGGAGCAGGCCAGCCCCACCCCCGGAACTGAAATCCTTAATATCGCCCTTGAGGTCTTGAGACCAATGCAATTTCATTCACTGCTGTAAACTGAGTATCCTGTGAAAATTTGAGCAAGATTGAACAACTTTAAGGGGTGTTGTGGACTGATCTGCCATTTCACTATACCCTCGCCACCTGCACTCCCAATACATGTATTTTGGACTTAATATGTATTTACTGAGCAATACACTGCTTAATTCTCTCTTACTGGTGCCCACTCTAGCACACCAGGTGGTTTATTGACTTATATGTGCCTTATTTTGCAAGTTCTGAGATCATCTTAACCAACCCCTCAACCACGCCAATTACAGTCCTCCTGGAGCCCATATGTCACACCAACAGTCACTGCTATACTGGATGTAATTCTGAAACCAATGCAATTAGATTTAGTATGCACCAGTTGATTTTCTGATCAAATTTCAGAATTATAGACCAATATTTGGTACTGGTTTGGGCTGATTTGCATCTATTTTTGACCATTTTACAACAATATTCGAGTTCAATAATTTCTGTTCTGAGATGTAATGCTCCAAATGTGCTTAAAATATCCTTATTTATTTTTAAAACATGCCAGAAATTAAATAAGGGCTTCAGATTCACCAGATTATGGTATATTTGACATACCCTCCTTTGTGGGGGAGCAGCCCAGCCTCACCCCCGGAACTGAAATCCTTAATATCGCCCTTGAGGTCTTGAGACCAATGCAATTTCATTCACTGCTGTAAGCTGAGTATCCTGTGAAACTTTGAGCAAGATTGAACAACTTTAAGGGGTGTTGTGGACTGATCTGCCATTTCACTATACCCTCGCCACCTGCACTCCCAATACATGTATTTTGGACTTAATATGTATTTACTGAGCAATACACTGCTTAATTCTCTCTTACTGGTGCCCACTCTAGCACACCAGGTGGTTTATTGACTTATATGTGCTTTTTTTTGCAAGTTCTGAGATCATCTTAACCAACCCCTCAACCACACCAATTACAGTCCTCCTGGAGCCCATATGTCACACCAACAGTCACTGCTATACTGGATGTAATTCTGAAACCTATGCAATTAGATTTAGTATGCACCAGTTGATTTTCTGACCAAATTTCAGGATTATAGACCAATATTTGGTTCTGGTTTGGGCTGATTTGCATCTAGTTTTGACCATTTTACAACAATATTCGAGTTCAATAATTTCTGTTCTGAGATGTAATGCTCCAAATGTGCTTAAAATATCCTTATTTATTTTTAAAACATGCCAGAATTAAATAAGGGCTTCAGATTCACCAGATTATGGTATATTTGACATACCCTCCTTTGAGGGGGAGCAGGCCAGCCCCACCCCCGGAACTGAAATCCTTAATATCGCCCTTGAGGTCTTGAGACCAATGCAATTTCATTCACTGCTGTAAACTGAGTATCCTGTGAAAATTTGAGCAAGATTGAACAACTTTAAGGGGTGTTGTGGACTGATCTGCCATTTCACTGTACCCTCGCCACCTGCACTCCCAATACATGTATTTTGGACTTAATATGTATTTACTGAGCAATACACTGCTTAATTCTCTCTTACTGGTGCCCACTCTAGCACACCAGGTGGTTTATTGACTTATATGTGCCTTATTTTGCAAGTTCTGAGATCATCTTAACCAACCCCTCAACCACGCCAATTACAGTCCTCCTGGAGACCATATGTCACACCAACAGTCACTGCTATACTGGATGTAATTCTGAAACCAATGCAATTAGATTTAGTATGCACCAGTTGATTTTCTGATCAAATTTCAGAATTATAGACCAATATTTGGTACTGGTTTGGGCTGATTTGCATCTATTTTTGACCATTTTACAACAATATTCGAGTTCAATAATTTCTGTTCTGAGATGTAATGCTCCAAATGTGCTTAAAATATCCTTATTTATTTTTAAAACATGCCAGAAATTAAATAAGGGCTTCAGATTCACCAGATTATGGTATATTTGACATACCCTCCTTTGTGGGGGAGCAGCCCAGCCTCACCCCCGGAACTGAAATCCTTAATATCGCCCTTGAGGTCTTGAGACCAATGCAATTTCATTCACTGCTGCAAGCTGAGTATCCTGTGAAAATTTGAGCAAGATTGAACAACTTTAAGGGGTGTTGTGGACTGATCTGCCATTTCACTATACCCTCGCCACCTGCACTCCCAATACATGTATTTTGGACTTAATCTGTATTTACTGAGCAATACACTGCTTAATTCTCTCTTACTGGTGCCCACTCTAGCACACCAGGTGGTTTATTGACTTATATGTGCTTTTTTTGCAAGTTCTGAGATCATCTTAACCAACCCCTCAACCACGCCAATTACAGTCCTCCTGGAGCCCATATGTCACACCAACAGTCACTGCTATACTGGATGTAATTCTGAAACCTATGCAATTAGATTTAGTATGCACCAGTTGATTTTCTGACCAAATTTCAGAATTATAGACCAATATTTGGTTCTGGTTTGGGCTGATTTGCATCTAGTTTTGACCATTTTACAACAATATTCGAGTTCAATAATTTCTGTTCTGAGATGTAAAGCTCCAAATGTGCTTAAAATATCCTTATTTATTTTTAAAACATGCCAGAATTAAATAAGGGCTTCAGATTCACCAGATTATGGTATATTTGACATACCCTCCTTTGAGGGGGAGCAGGCCAGCCCCACCCCCGGAACTGAAATCCTTAATATCGCCCTTGAGGTCTTGAGACCAATGCAATTTCATTCACTGCTGTAAGCTGAGTATCCTGTGAAAATTTGAGCAAGATTGAACAACTTTAAGGGGTGTTGTGGACTGATCTGCCATTTCACTATACCCTCGCCACCTGCACTCCCAATACATGTATTTTGGACTTAATATGTATTTACTGAGCAATACACTGCTTAATTCTCTCTTACTGGTGCCCACTCTAGCACACCAGGTGGTTTATTGACTTATATGTGCCTTATTTTGCAAGTTCTGAGATCATCTTAACCAACCCCTCAACCACGCCAATTACAGTCCTCCTGGAGCCCATATGTCACACCAACAGTCACTGCTATACTGGATGTAATTCTGAAACCTATGCAATTAGATTTAGTATGCACCAGTTGATTTTCTGACCAAATTTCAGGATTATAGACCAATATTTGGTTCTGGTTTGGGCTGATTTGCATCTAGTTTTGACCATTTTACAACAATATTCGAGTTCAATAATTTCTGTTCTGAGATGTAATGCTCCAAATGTGCTTAAAATATCCTTATTTATTTTTAAAACATGCCAGAATTAAATAAGGGCTTCAGATTCACCAGATTATGGTATATTTGACATACCCTCCTTTGAGGGGGAGCAGGCCAGCCCCACCCCCGGAACTGAAATCCTTAATATCGCCCTTGAGGTCTTGAGACCAATGCAATTTCATTCACTGCTGTAAACTGAGTATCCTGTGAAAATTTGAGCAAGATTGAACAACTTTAAGGGGTGTTGTGGACTGATCTGCCATTTCACTATACCCTCGCCACCTGCACTCCCAATACATGTATTTTGGACTTAATATGTATTTACTGAGCAATACACTGCTTAATTCTCTCTTACTGGTGCCCACTCTAGCACACCAGGTGGTTTATTGACTTATATGTGCCTTATTTTGCAAGTTCTGAGATCATCTTAACCAACCCCTCAACCACGCCAATTACAGTCCTCCTGGAGCCCATATGTCACACCAACAGTCACTGCTATACTGGATGTAATTCTGAAACCAATGCAATTAGATTTAGTATGCACCAGTTGATTTTCTGATCAAATTTCAGAATTATAGACCAATATTTGGTACTGGTTTGGGCTGATTTGCATCTATTTTTGACCATTTTACAACAATATTCGAGTTCAATAATTTCTGTTCTGAGATGTAATGCTCCAAATGTGCTTAAAATATCCTTATTTATTTTTAAAACATGCCAGAAATTAAATAAGGGCTTCAGATTCACCAGATTATGGTATATTTGACATACCCTCCTTTGTGGGGGAGCAGCCCAGCCTCACCCCCGGAACTGAAATCCTTAATATCGCCCTTGAGGTCTTGAGACCAATGCAATTTCATTCACTGCTGTAAGCTGAGTATCCTGTGAAACTTTGAGCAAGATTGAACAACTTTAAGGGGTGTTGTGGACTGATCTGCCATTTCACTATACCCTCGCCACCTGCACTCCCAATACATGTATTTTGGACTTAATATGTATTTACTGAGCAATACACTGCTTAATTCTCTCTTACTGGTGCCCACTCTAGCACACCAGGTGGTTTATTGACTTATATGTGCTTTTTTTTGCAAGTTCTGAGATCATCTTAACCAACCCCTCAACCACACCAATTACAGTCCTCCTGGAGCCCATATGTCACACCAACAGTCACTGCTATACTGGATGTAATTCTGAAACCTATGCAATTAGATTTAGTATGCACCAGTTGATTTTCTGACCAAATTTCAGGATTATAGACCAATATTTGGTTCTGGTTTGGGCTGATTTGCATCTAGTTTTGACCATTTTACAACAATATTCGAGTTCAATAATTTCTGTTCTGAGATGTAATGCTCCAAATGTGCTTAAAATATCCTTATTTATTTTTAAAACATGCCAGAAATTAAATAAGGGCTTCAGATTCACCAGATTATGGCATATTTGACATACCCTCCTTTGTGGGGGAGCAGCCCAGCCTCACCCCCGGAACTGAAATCCTTAATATCGCCCTTGAGGTCTTGAGACCAATGCAATTTCATTCACTGCTGTAAGCTGAGTATCCTGTGAAACTTTGAGCAAGATTGAACAACTTTAAGGGGTGTTGTGGACTGATCTGCCATTTCACTATACCCTCGCCACCTGCACTCCCAATACATGTATTTTGGACTTAATATGTATTTACTGAGCAATACACTGCTTAATTCTCTCTTACTGGTGCCCACTCTAGCACACCAGGTGGTTTATTGACTTATATGTGCTTTTTTTTGCAAGTTCTGAGATCATCTTAACCAACCCCTCAACCACACCAATTACAGTCCTCCTGGAGCCCATATGTCACACCAACAGTCACTGCTATACTGGATGTAATTCTGAAACCTATGCAATTAGATTTAGTATGCACCAGTTGATTTTCTGACCAAATTTCAGGATTATAGACCAATATTTGGTTCTGGTTTGGGCTGATTTGCATCTAGTTTTGACCATTTTACAACAATATTCGAGTTCAATAATTTCTGTTCTGAGATGTAATGCTCCAAATGTGCTTAAAATATCCTTATTTATTTTTAAAACATGCCAGAATTAAATAAGGGCTTCAGATTCACCAGATTATGGTATATTTGACATACCCTCCTTTGAGGGGGAGCAGGCCAGCCCCACCCCCGGAACTGAAATCCTTAATATCGCCCTTGAGGTCTTGAGACCAATGCAATTTCATTCACTGCTGTAAACTGAGTATCCTGTGAAAATTTGAGCAAGATTGAACAACTTTAAGGGGTGTTGTGGACTGATCTGCCATTTCACTGTACCCTCGCCACCTGCACTCCCAATACATGTATTTTGGACTTAATATGTATTTACTGAGCAATACACTGCTTAATTCTCTCTTACTGGTGCCCACTCTAGCACACCAGGTGGTTTATTGACTTATATGTGCCTTATTTTGCAAGTTCTGAGATCATCTTAACCAACCCCTCAACCACGCCAATTACAGTCCTCCTGGAGACCATATGTCACACCAACAGTCACTGCTATACTGGATGTAATTCTGAAACCAATGCAATTAGATTTAGTATGCACCAGTTGATTTTCTGATCAAATTTCAGAATTATAGACCAATATTTGGTACTGGTTTGGGCTGATTTGCATCTATTTTTGACCATTTTACAACAATATTCGAGTTCAATAATTTCTGTTCTGAGATGTAATGCTCCAAATGTGCTTAAAATATCCTTATTTATTTTTAAAACATGCCAGAAATTAAATAAGGGCTTCAGATTCACCAGATTATGGTATATTTGACATACCCTCCTTTGTGGGGGAGCAGCCCAGCCTCACCCCCGGAACTGAAATCCTTAATATCGCCCTTGAGGTCTTGAGACCAATGCAATTTCATTCACTGCTGCAAGCTGAGTATCCTGTGAAAATTTGAGCAAGATTGAACAACTTTAAGGGGTGTTGTGGACTGATCTGCCATTTCACTATACCCTCGCCACCTGCACTCCCAATACATGTATTTTGGACTTAATCTGTATTTACTGAGCAATACACTGCTTAATTCTCTCTTACTGGTGCCCACTCTAGCACACCAGGTGGTTTATTGACTTATATGTGCTTTTTTTGCAAGTTCTGAGATCATCTTAACCAACCCCTCAACCACGCCAATTACAGTCCTCCTGGAGCCCATATGTCACACCAACAGTCACTGCTATACTGGATGTAATTCTGAAACCTATGCAATTAGATTTAGTATGCACCAGTTGATTTTCTGACCAAATTTCAGAATTATAGACCAATATTTGGTTCTGGTTTGGGCTGATTTGCATCTAGGTTTGACCATTTTACAACAATATTCGAGTTCAATAATTTCTGTTCTGAGATGTGATGCTCCAAATGTGCTTAAAATATCCTTATTTATTTTTAAAACATGCCAGAATTAAATAAGGGCTTCAGATTTACCAGATTATGGTATATTTGACATACCCTCCTTTGAGGGGGAGCAGGCCAGCCCCACCCCCGGAACTGAAATCCTTAATATCGCCCTTGAGGTCTTGAGACCAATGCAATTTCATTCACTGCTGTAAACTGAGTATCCTGTGAAAATTTGAGCAAGATTGAACAACTTTAAGGGGTGTTGTGGACTGATCTGCCATTTCACTATACCCTCGCCACCTGCACTCCCAATACATGTATTTTGGACTTAATATGTATTTACTGAGCAATACACTGCTTAACGCTCTCTTACTGGTGCCCACTCTAGCACACCAGGTGGTTTATTGACTTATATGTGCCTTATTTTGCAAGTTCTGAGATCATCTTAACCAACCCCTCAACCACACCAATTACAGTCCTCCTGGAGCCCATATGTCACACGAACAGTCACTGCTATACTGGATGTAATTCTGAAACCTATGCAATTAGATTTAGTATGCACCAGTTGATTTTCTGACCAAATTTCAGAATTATAGACCAATATTTGGTTCTGGTTTGGGCTGATTTGCATCTAGTTTTGACCATTTTACAACAATATTCGAGTTCAATAATTTCTGTTCTGAGATGTAAAGCTCCAAATGTGCTTAAAATATCCTTATTTATTTTTAAAACATGCCAGAATTAAATAAGGGCTTCAGATTCACCAGATTATGGTATATTTGACATACCCTCCTTTGAGGGGGAGCAGGCCAGCCCCACCCCCGGAACTGAAATCCTTAATATCGCCCTTGAGGTCTTGAGACCAATGCAATTTCATTCACTGCTGCAAGCTGAGTATCCTGTGAAAATTTGAGCAAGATTGAACAACTTTAAGGGGTGTTGTGGACTGATCTGCCATTTCACTATACCCTCGCCACCTGCACTCCCAATACATGTATTTTGGACTTAATCTGTATTTACTGAGCAATACACTGCTTAATTCTCTCTTACTGGTGCCCACTCTAGCACACCAGGTGGTTTATTGACTTATATGTGCTTTTTTTGCAAGTTCTGAGATCATCTTAACCAACCCCTCAACCACGCCAATTACAGTCCTCCTGGAGCCCATATGTCACACCAACAGTCACTGCTATACTGGATGTAATTCTGAAACCTATGCAATTAGATTTAGTATGCACCAGTTGATTTTCTGACCAAATTTCAGAATTATAGACCAATATTTGGTTCTGGTTTGGGCTGATTTGCATCTAGGTTTGACCATTTTACAACAATATTCGAGTTCAATAATTTCTGTTCTGAGATGTGATGCTCCAAATGTGCTTAAAATATCCTTATTTATTTTTAAAACATGCCAGAATTAAATAAGGGCTTCAGATTTACCAGATTATGGTATATTTGACATACCCTCCTTTGAGGGGGAGCAGGCCAGCCCCACCCCCGGAACTGAAATCCTTAATATCGCCCTTGAGGTCTTGAGACCAATGCAATTTCATTCACTGCTGTAAACTGAGTATCCTGTGAAAATTTGAGCAAGATTGAACAACTTTAAGGGGTGTTGTGGACTGATCTGCCATTTCACTATACCCTCGCCACCTGCACTCCCAATACATGTATTTTGGACTTAATATGTATTTACTGAGCAATACACTGCTTAACGCTCTCTTACTGGTGCCCACTCTAGCACACCAGGTGGTTTATTGACTTATATGTGCCTTATTTTGCAAGTTCTGAGATCATCTTAACCAACCCCTCAACCACGCCAATTACAGTCCTCCTGGAGCCCATATGTCACACGAACAGTCACTGCTATACTGGATGTAATTCTGAAACCTATGCAATTAGATTTAGTATGCACCAGTTGATTTTCTGACCAAATTTCAGAATTATAGACCAATATTTGGTTCTGGTTTGGGCTGATTTGCATCTAGTTTTGACCATTTTACAACAATATTCGAGTTCAATAATTTCTGTTCTGAGATGTAAAGCTCCAAATGTGCTTAAAATATCCTTATTTATTTTTAAAACATGCCAGAATTAAATAAGGGCTTCAGATTCACCAGATTATGGTATATTTGACATACCCTCCTTTGAGGGGGAGCAGGCCAGCCCCACCCCCGGAACTGAAATCCTTAATATCGCCCTTGAGGTCTTGAGACCAATGCAATTTTATTCACTGCTGTAAACTGAGTATCCTGTGAAAATTTGAGCAAGATTGAACAACTTTAAGGGGTGTTGTGGACTGATCTGCCATTTCACTATACCCTCGCCACCTGCACTCCCAATACATGTATTTTGGACTTAATATGTATTTACTGAGCAATAGACTGATTAATTCTCTCTTACTGGTGCCCACTCTAGCACACCAGGTGGTTTATTGACTTATATGTGCCTTATTTTGCAAGTTCTGAGATCATCTTAACCAACCCCTCAACCACGCCAATTACAGTCCTCCTGGAGCCCATATGTCACACGAACAGTCACTGCTATACTGGATGTAATTCTGAAACCTATGCAATTAGATTTAGTATGCACCAGTTGATTTTCTGATCAAATTTCAGAATTATAGACCAATATTTGGTTCTGGTTTGGGTTGATTTGCATCTCGTTTTGACCATTTTACAACAATATTCGAGTTCAATAATTTCTGTTCTGAGATGTAATGCTCCAAATGTGCTTAAAATATCCTTATTTATTTTTAAAACATGCCAGAATTAAATAAGGGCTTCAGATTCACCAGATTATGGTATATTTGACATACCCTCCGTTGAGGGGGAGCAGGCCAGCCCCACCCCCGGAACTGAAATCCTTACTATCGCCCTTGAGGTCTTGAGACCAATGCAATTTCATTCACTGCTGTAAACTGAGTATCCTGTGAAAATTTGAGCAAGATTGAACAACTTTAAGGGGTGTTGTGGACTGATCTGCCATTTCACTATACCCTCGCCACCTGCACTCCCAATACATGTATTTTGGACTTAATATGTATTTACTGAGCAATACACTGCTTAACGCTCTCTTACTGGTGCCCACTCTAGCACACCAGGTGGTTTATTGACTTATATGTGCCTTATTTTGCAAGTTCTGAGATCATCTTAACCAACCCCTCAACCACGCCAATTACAGTCCTCCTGGAGCCCATATGTCACACGAACAGTCACTGCTATACTGGATGTAATTCTGAAACCTATGCAATTAGATTTAGTATGCACCAGTTGATTTTCTGACCAAATTTCAGAATTATAGACCAATATTTGTTTCTGGTTTGGGCTGATTTGCATCTAGTTTTGACCATTTTACAACAATATTCGAGTTCAATAATTTCTGTTCTGAGATGTAAAGCTCCAAATGTGCTTAAAATATCCTTATTTATTTTTAAAACATGCCAGAATTAAATAAGGGCTTCAGATTCACCAGATTATGGTATATTTGACATACCCTCCTTTGAGGGGGAGCAGGCCAGCCCCACCCCCGGAACTGAAATCCTTAATATCGCCCTTGAGGTCTTGAGACCAATGCAATTTTATTCACTGCTGTAAACTGAGTATCCTGTGAAAATTTGAGCAAGATTGAACAACTTTAAGGGGTGTTGTGGACTGATCTGCCATTTCACTATACCCTCGCCACCTGCACTCCCAATACATGTATTTTGGACTTAATATGTATTTACTGAGCAATAGACTGATTAATTCTCTCTTACTGGTGCCCACTCTAGCACACCAGGTGGTTTATTGACTTATATGTGCCTTATTTTGCAAGTTCTGAGATCATCTTAACCAACCCCTCAACCACGCCAATTACAGTCCTCCTAGAGCCCATACGTCACACCAACAGTCACTGCTATACTGGATGTAATTCTGAAACCAATGCAATTAGATTTAGTATGCACCAGTTGATTTTCTGATCAAATTTCAGAATTATAGACCAATATTTGGTACTGGTTTGGGCTGATTTGCATCTATTTTTGACCATTTTACAACAATATTCGAGTTCAATAATTTCTGTTCTGAGATGTAATGCTCCAAATGTGCTTAAAATATCCTTATTTATTTTTAAAACATGCCAGAATTAAATAAGGGCTTCAGATTCACCAGATTATGGTATATTTGACATACCCTCCGTTGAGGGGGAGCAGGCCAGCCCCACCCCCGGAACTGAAATCCTTAATATCGCCCTTGAGGTCTTGAGACCAATGCAATTTCATTCACTGCTGTAAACTGAGTATCCTGTGAAAATTTGAGCAAGATTGAACAACTTTAAGGGGTGTTGTGGACTGATCTGCCATTTCACTATACCCTCGCCACCTGCACTCCCAATACATGTATTTTGGACTTAATATGTATTTACTGAGCAATAGACTGATTAATTCTCTCTTACTGGTGCCCACTCTAGCACACCAGGTGGTTTATTGACTTATATGTGCCTTATTTTGCAAGTTCTGAGATCATCTTAACCAACCCCTCAACCACGCCAATTACAGTCCTCCTGGAGCCCATATGTCACACGAACAGTCACTGCTATACTGGATGTAATTCTGAAACCTATGCAATTAGATTTAGTATGCACCAGTTGATTTTCTGACCAAATTTCAGAATTATAGACCAATATTTGTTTCTGGTTTGGGCTGATTTGCATCTAGTTTTGACCATTTTACAACAATATTCGAGTTCAATAATTTCTGTTCTGAGATGTAAAGCTCCAAATGTGCTTAAAATATCCTTATTTATTTTTAAAACATGCCAGAATTAAATAAGGGCTTCAGATTCACCAGATTATGGTATATTTGACATACCCTCCTTTGAGGGGGAGCAGGCCAGCCCCACCCCCGGAACTGAAATCCTTAATATCGCCCTTGAGGTCTTGAGACCAATGCAATTTTATTCACTGCTGTAAACTGAGTATCCTGTGAAAATTTGAGCAAGATTGAACAACTTTAAGGGGTGTTGTGGACTGATCTGCCATTTCACTATACCCTCGCCACCTGCACTCCCAATACATGTATTTTGGACTTAATATGTATTTACTGAGCAATAGACTGATTAATTCTCTCTTACTGGTGCCCACTCTAGCACACCAGGTGGTTTATTGACTTATATGTGCCTTATTTTGCAAGTTCTGAGATCATCTTAACCAACCCCTCAACCACGCCAATTACAGTCCTCCTAGAGCCCATACGTCACACCAACAGTCACTGCTATACTGGATGTAATTCTGAAACCAATGCAATTAGATTTAGTATGCACCAGTTGATTTTCTGATCAAATTTCAGAATTATAGACCAATATTTGGTACTGGTTTGGGCTGATTTGCATCTATTTTTGACCATTTTACAACAATATTCGAGTTCAATAATTTCTGTTCTGAGATGTAATGCTCCAAATGTGCTTAAAATATCCTTATTTATTTTTAAAACATGCCAGAATTAAATAAGGGCTTCAGATTCACCAGATTATGGTATATTTGACATACCCTCCGTTGAGGGGGAGCAGGCCAGCCCCACCCCCGGAACTGAAATCCTTAATATCGCCCTTGAGGTCTTGAGACCAATGCAATTTCATTCACTGCTGTAAACTGAGTATCCTGTGAAAATTTGAGCAAGATTGAACAACTTTAAGGGGTGTTGTGGACTGATCTGCCATTTCACTATACCCTCGCCACCTGCACTCCCAATACATGTATTTTGGACTTAATATGTATTTACTGAGCAATAGACTGATTAATTCTCTCTTACTGGTGCCCACTCTAGCACACCAGGTGGTTTATTGACTTATATGTGCCTTATTTTGCAAGTTCTGAGATCATCTTAACCAACCCCTCAACCACGCCAATTACAGTCCTCCTGGAGCCCATATGTCACACGAACAGTCACTGCTATACTGGATGTAATTCTGAAACCTATGCAATTAGATTTAGTATGCACCAGTTGATTTTCTGATCAAATTTCAGAATTATAGACCAATATTTGGTTCTGGTTTGGGTTGATTTGCATCTCGTTTTGACCATTTTACAACAATATTCGAGTTCAATAATTTCTGTTCTGAGATGTAATGCTCCAAATGTGCTTAAAATATCCTTATTTATTTTTAAAACATGCCAGAATTAAATAAGGGCTTCAGATTCACCAGATTATGGTATATTTGACATACCCTCCTTTGAGGGGGAGCAGCCCAGCCCCACCCCCGGAACTGAAATCCTTAATATCGCCCTTGAGGTCTTGAGACCAATGCAATTTCATTCACTGCTGTAAACTGAGTATCCTGTGAAAATTTGAGCAAGATTGAACAACTTTAAGGGGTGTTGTGGACTGATCTGCCATTTCACTATACCCTCGCCACCTGCACTCCCAATACATGTATTTTGGACTTAATATGTATTTACTGAGCAATACACTGCTTAATTCTCTCTTACTGGTGCCCACTCTAGCACACCAGGTGGTTTATTGACTTATATGTGCCTTATTTTGCAAGTTCTGAGATCATCTTAACCAACCCCTCAACCACGCCAATTACAGTCCTCCTGGAGCCCATATGTCACACCAACAGTCACTGCTATACTGGATGTAATTCTGAAACCAATGCAATTAGATTTAGTATGCACCAGTTGATTTTCTGATCAAATTTCAGAATTATAGACCAATATTTGGTACTGGTTTGGGCTGATTTGCATCTATTTTTGACCATTTTACAACAATATTCGAGTTCAATAATTTCTGTTCTGAGATGTAATGCTCCAAATGTGCTTAAAATATCCTTATTTATTTTTAAAACATGCCAGAAATTAAATAAGGGCTTCAGATTCACCAGATTATGGTATATTTGACATACCCTCCTTTGTGGGGGAGCAGCCCAGCCTCACCCCCGGAACTGAAATCCTTAATATCGCCCTTGAGGTCTTGAGACCAATGCAATTTCATTCACTGCTGTAAGCTGAGTATCCTGTGAAACTTTGAGCAAGATTGAACAACTTTAAGGGGTGTTGTGGACTGATTTGCCATTTCACTATACCCTCGCCACCTGCACTCGATCCCAATACATGTATTTTGGACTTAATATGTATTTACTGAGCAATACACTGCTTAATTCTCTCTTACTGGTGCCCACTCTAGCACACCAGGTGGTTTATTGACTTATATGTGCTTTTTTTTGCAATTTCTGAGATCATCTTAACCAACCCCTCAACCACGCCAATTACAGTCCTCCTGGAGCCCATATGTCACACCAACAGTCACTGCTATACTGGATGTAATTCTGAAACCTATGCAATTAGATTTAGTATGCACCAGTTGATTTTCTGACCAAATTTCAGAATTATAGACCAATATTTGGTTCTGGTTTGGGCTGATTTGCATCTAGTTTTGACCATTTTACAACAATATTCGAGTTCAATAATTTCTGTTCTGAGATGTGATGCTCCAAATGTGCTTAAAATATCCTTATTTATTTTTAAAACATGCCAGAATTAAATAAGGGCTTCAGATTCACCAGATTATGGTATATTTGACATACCCTCCTTGGAGGGGGAGCAGGCCAGCCCCACCCCCGGAACTGAAATCCTTAATATCGCCCTTGAGGTCTTGAGACCAATGCAATTTCATTCACTGCTGTAAACTGAGTATCCTGTGAAAATTTGAGCAAGATTGAACAACTTTAAGGGGTGTTGTGGACTGATCTGCCATTTCACTATACCCTCGCCACCTGCACTCCCAATACATGTATTTTGGACTTAATATGTATTTACTGAGCAATAGACTGATTAATTGTCTCTTACTGGTGCCCACTCTAGCACACCAGGTGGTTTATTGACTTATATGTGCCTTATTTTGCAAGTTCTGAGATCATCTTAACCAACCCCTCAACCACGCCAATTACAGTCCTCCTGGAGCCCATATGTCACACGAACAGTCACTGCTATACTGGATGTAATTCTGAAACCTATGCAATTAGATTTAGTATGCACCAGTTGATTTTCTGACCAAATTTCAGAATTATAGACCATTATTTGGTTCTGGTTTGGGCTGATTTGCATCTAGTTTTGACCATTTTACAACAATATTCGAGTTCAATAATTTCTGTTCTGAGATGTAAAGCTCCAAATGTGCGTAAAATATCCTTATTTATTTTTAAAACATGCCAGAATTAAATAAGGGCTTCAGATTCACCAGATTATGGTATATTTGACATACCCTCCTTTGAGGGGGAGCAGGCCAGCCCCACCCCCGGAACTGAAATCCTTAATATCGCCCTTGAGGTCTTGAGACCAATGCAATTTTATTCACTGCTGTAAACTGAGTATCCTGTGAAAATTTGAGCAAGATTGAACAACTTTAAGGGGTGTTGTGGACTGATCTGCCATTTCACTATACCCTCGCCACCTGCACTCCCAATACATGTATTTTGGACTTAATATGTATTTACTGAGCAATAGACTGATTAATTCTCTCTTACTGGTGCCCACTCTAGCACACCAGGTGGTTTATTGACTTATATGTGCCTTATTTTGCAAGTTCTGAGATCATCTTAACCAACCCCTCAACCACGCCAATTACAGTCCTCCTGGAGCCCATATGTCACACGAACAGTCACTGCTATACTGGATGTAATTCTGAAACCTATGCAATTAGATTTAGTATGCACCAGTTGATTTTCTGATCAAATTTCAGAATTATAGACCAATATTTGGTTCTGGTTTGGGTTGATTTGCATCTCGTTTTGACCATTTTACAACAATATTCGAGTTCAATAATTTCTGTTCTGAGATGTAATGCTCCAAATGTGCTTAAAATATCCTTATTTATTTTTAAAACATGCCAGAATTAAATAAGGGCTTCAGATTCACCAGATTATGGTATATTTGACATACCCTCCGTTGAGGGGGAGCAGGCCAGCCCCACCCCCGGAACTGAAATCCTTAATATCGCCCTTGAGGTCTTGAGACCAATGCAATTTCATTCACTGCTGTAAACTGAGTATCCTGTGAAAATTTGAGCAAGATTGAACAACTTTAAGGGGTGTTGTGGACTGATCTGCCATTTCACTATACCCTCGCCACCTGCACTCCCAATACATGTATTTTGGACTTAATATGTATTTACTGAGCAGTAGACTGATTAATTCTCTCTTACTGGTGCCCACTCTAGCACACCAGGTGGTTTATTGACTTATATGTGCCTTATTTTGCAAGTTCTGAGATCATCTTAACCAACCCCTCAACCACGCCAATTACAGTCCTCCTGGAGCCCATATGTCACACGAACAGTCACTGCTATACTGGATGTAATTCTGAAACCTATGCAATTAGATTTAGTATGCACCAGTTGATTTTCTGATCAAATTTCAGAATTATAGACCAATATTTGGTTCTGGTTTGGGTTGATTTGCATCTCGTTTTGACCATTTTACAACAATATTCGAGTTCAATAATTTCTGTTCTGAGATGTAATGCTCCAAATGTGCTTAAAATATCCTTATTTATTTTTAAAACATGCCAGAATTAAATAAGGGCTTCAGATTCACCAGATTATGGTATATTTGACATACCCTCCGTTGAGGGGGAGCAGGCCAGCCCCACCCCCGGAACTGAAATCCTTACTATCGCCCTTGAGGTCTTGAGACCAATGCAATTTCATTCACTGCTGTAAACTGAGTATCCTGTGAAAATTTGAGCAAGATTGAACAACTTTAAGGGGTGTTGTGGACTGATCTGCCATTTCACTATACCCTCGCCACCTGCACTCCCAATACATGTATTTTGGACTTAATATGTATTTACTGAGCAATAGACTGATTAATTCTCTCTTACTGGTGCCCACTCTAGCACACCAGGTGGTTTATTGACTTATATGTGCCTTATTTTGCAAGTTCTGAGATCATCTTAACCAACCCCTCAACCACGCCAATTACAGTCCTCCTGGAGCCCATATGTCACACGAACAGTCACTGCTATACTGGATGTAATTCTGAAACCTATGCAATTAGATTTAGTATGCACCAGTTGATTTTCTGATCAAATTTCAGAATTATAGACCAATATTTGGTTCTGGTTTGGGTTGATTTGCATCTCGTTTTGACCATTTTACAACAATATTCGAGTTCAATAATTTCTGTTCTGAGATGTAATGCTCCAAATGTGCTTAAAATATCCTTATTTATTTTTAAAACATGCCAGAATTAAATAAGGGCTTCAGATTCACCAGATTATGGTATATTTGACATACCCTCCTTTGAGGGGGAGCAGCCCAGCCCCACCCCCGGAACTGAAATCCTTAATATCGCCCTTGAGGTCTTGAGACCAATGCAATTTCATTCACTGCTGTAAACTGAGTATCCTGTGAAAATTTGAGCAAGATTGAACAACTTTAAGGGGTGTTGTGGACTGATCTGCCATTTCACTATACCCTCGCCACCTGCACTCCCAATACATGTATTTTGGACTTAATATGTATTTACTGAGCAATACACTGCTTAATTCTCTCTTACTGGTGCCCACTCTAGCACACCAGGTGGTTTATTGACTTATATGTGCCTTATTTTGCAAGTTCTGAGATCATCTTAACCAACCCCTCAACCACGCCAATTACAGTCCTCCTGGAGCCCATATGTCACACCAACAGTCACTGCTATACTGGATGTAATTCTGAAACCAATGCAATTAGATTTAGTATGCACCAGTTGATTTTCTGATCAAATTTCAGAATTATAGACCAATATTTGGTACTGGTTTGGGCTGATTTGCATCTATTTTTGACCATTTTACAACAATATTCGAGTTCAATAATTTCTGTTCTGAGATGTAATGCTCCAAATGTGCTTAAAATATCCTTATTTATTTTTAAAACATGCCAGAAATTAAATAAGGGCTTCAGATTCACCAGATTATGGTATATTTGACATACCCTCCTTTGTGGGGGAGCAGCCCAGCCTCACCCCCAACTGAAATCCTTAATATCGCCCTTGAGGTCTTGAGACCAATGCAATTTCATTCACTGCTGTAAGCTGAGTATCCTGTGAAACTTTGAGCAAGATTGAACAACTTTAAGGGGTGTTGTGGACTGATTTACCATTTCACTATACCCTCGCCACCTGCACTCGATCCCAATACATGTATTTTGGACTTAATATGTATTTACTGAGCAACACACTGCTTAATTCTCTCTTACTGGTGCCCACTCTAGCACACCAGGTGGTTTATTGACTTATATGTGCTTTTTTTTGCAATTTCTGAGATCATCTTAACCAACCCCTCAACCACGCCAATTACAGTCCTCCTGGAGCCCATATGTCACACCAACAGTCACTGCTATACTGGATGTAATTCTGAAACCTATGCAATTAGATTTAGTATGCACCAGTTGATTTTCTGACCAAATTTCAGAATTATAGACCAATATTTGGTTCTGGTTTGGGCTGATTTGCATCTAGGTTTGACCATTTTACAACAATATTCGAGTTCAATAATTTCTGTTCTGAGATGTGATGCTCCAAATGTGCTTAAAATATCCTTATTTATTTTTAAAACATGCCAGAATTAAATAAGGGCTTCAGATTCACCAGATTATGGTATATTTGACATACCCTCCTTTGAGGGGGAGCAGGCCAGCCCCACCCCCGGAACTGAAATCCTTAATATCGCCCTTGAGGTCTTGAGACCAATGCAATTTCATTCACTGCTGTAAACTGAGTATCCTTTGAAAATTTGAGCAAGATTGAACAACTTTAAGGGGTGTTGTGGACTGATCTGCCATTTCACTATACCCTCGCCACCTGCACTCCCAATACATGTATTTTGGACTTAATATGTATTTACTGAGCAATACACTGCTTAATGCTCTCTTACTGGTGCCCACTCTAGCACACCAGGTGGTTTATTGACTTATATGTGCCTTATTTTGCAAGTTCTGAGATCATCTTAACCAACCCCTCAACCACGCCAATTACAGTCCTCCTGGAGCCCATATGTCACACGAACAGTCACTGCTATACTGGATGTAATTCTGAAACCTATGCAATTAGATTTAGTATGCACCAGTTGATTTTCTGATCAAATTTCAGAATTATAGACCAATATTTGGTTCTGGTTTGGGTTGATTTGCATCTCGTTTTGACCATTTTACAACAATATTCGAGTTCAATAATTTCTGTTCTGAGATGTAATGCTCCAAATGTGCTTAAAATATCCTTATTTATTTTTAAAACATGCCAGAATTAAATAAGGGCTTCAGATTCACCAGATTATGGTATATTTGACATACCCTCCTTTGAGGGAGAGCAGCCCAGCCCCACCCCCGGAACTGAAATCCTTAATATCGCCCTTGAGGTCTTGAGACCAATGCAATTTCATTCACTGCTGTAAACTGAGTATCCTGTGAAAATTTGAGCAAGATTGAACAACTTTAAGGGGTGTTGTGGACTGATCTGCCATTTCACTATACCCTCGCCACCTGCACTCCCAATACATGTATTTTGGACTTAATATGTATTTACTGA
This sequence comes from Sabellastarte sp. h YS-2021, assembly GCA_964017235.1. Lineage (NCBI taxonomy): Eukaryota > Metazoa > Annelida > Polychaeta > Sabellida > Sabellidae > Sabellastarte > Sabellastarte sp. h YS-2021. The sequence goes on along the minus strand of OZ024930.1, from coordinate 120,545,576 downwards.
GCAATACACTGCTTAATTCTCTCTTACTGGTGCCCACTCTAGCACACCAGGTGGTTTATTGACTTATATGTGCCTTATTTTGCAAGTTCTGAGATCATCTTAACCAACCCCTCAACCACGCCAATTACAGTCCTCCTGGAGCCCATATGTCACACCAACAGTCACTGCTATACTGGATGTAATTCTGAAACCAATGCAATTAGATTTAGTATGCACCAGTTGATTTTCTGATCAAATTTCAGAATTATAGACCAATATTTGGTACTGGTTTGGGCTGATTTGCATCTATTTTTGACCATTTTACAACAATATTCGAGTTCAATAATTTCTGTTCTGAGATGTAATGCTCCAAATGTGCTTAAAATATCCTTATTTATTTTTAAAACATGCCAGAAATTAAATAAGGGCTTCAGATTCACCAGATTATGGTATATTTGACATACCCTCCTTTGTGGGGGAGCAGCCCAGCCTCACCCCCGGAACTGAAATCCTTAATATCGCCCTTGAGGTCTTGAGACCAATGCAATTTCATTCACTGCTGTAAGCTGAGTATCCTGTGAAACTTTGAGCAAGATTGAACAACTTTAAGGGGTGTTGTGGACTGATTTGCCATTTCACTATACCCTCGCCACCTGCACTCGATCCCAATACATGTATTTTGGACTTAATATGTATTTACTGAGCAATACACTGCTTAATTCTCTCTTACTGGTGCCCACTCTAGCACACCAGGTGGTTTATTGACTTATATGTGCTTTTTTTTGCAATTTCTGAGATCATCTTAACCAACCCCTCAACCACGCCAATTACAGTCCTCCTGGAGCCCATATGTCACACCAACAGTCACTGCTATACTGGATGTAATTCTGAAACCTATGCAATTAGATTTAGTATGCACCAGTTGATTTTCTGACCAAATTTCAGAATTATAGACCAATATTTGGTTCTGGTTTGGGCTGATTTGCATCTAGGTTTGACCATTTTACAACAATATTCGAGTTCAATAATTTCTGTTCTGAGATGTGATGCTCCAAATGTGCTTAAAATATCCTTATTTATTTTTAAAACATGCCAGAATTAAATAAGGGCTTCAGATTCACCAGATTATGGTATATTTGACATACCCTCCTTTGAGGGGGAGCAGGCCAGCCCCACCCCCGGAACTGAAATCCTTAATATCGCCCTTGAGGTCTTGAGACCAATGCAATTTCATTCACTGCTGTAAACTGAGTATCCTGTGAAAATTTGAGCAAGATTGAACAACTTTAAGGGGTGTTGTGGACTGATCTGCCATTTCACTATACCCTCGCCACCTGCACTCCCAATACATGTATTTTGGACTTAATATGTATTTACTGAGCAATACACTGCTTAATGCTCTCTTACTGGTGCCCACTCTAGCACACCAGGTGGTTTATTGACTTATATGTGCCTTATTTTGCAAGTTCTGAGATCATCTTAACCAACCCCTCAACCACGCCAATTACAGTCCTCCTGGAGCCCATATGTCACACGAACAGTCACTGCTATACTGGATGTAATTCTGAAACCTATGCAATTAGATTTAGTATGCACCAGTTGATTTTCTGACCAAATTTCAGAATTATAGACCAATATTTGGTTCTGGTTTGGGCTGATTTGCATCTAGTTTTGACCATTTTACAACAATATTCGAGTTCAATAATTTCTGTTCTGAGATGTAAAGCTCCAAATGTGCTTAAAATATCCTTATTTATTTTTAAAACATGCCAGAATTAAATAAGGGCTTCAGATTCACCAGATTATGGTATATTTGACATACCCTCCTTTGAGGGGGAGCAGGCCAGCCCCACCCCCGGAACTGAAATCCTTAATATCGCCCTTGAGGTCTTGAGACCAATGCAATTTTATTCACTGCTGTAAACTGAGTATCCTGTGAAAATTTGAGCAAGATTGAACAACTTTAAGGGGTGTTGTGGACTGATCTGCCATTTCACTATACCCTCGCCACCTGCACTCCCAATACATGTATTTTGGACTTAATATGTATTTACTGAGCAATAGACTTATTAATTCTCTCTTACTGGTGCCCACTCTAGCACACCAGGTGGTTTATTGACTTATATGTGCCTTATTTTGCAAGTTCTGAGATCATCTTAACCAACCCCTCAACCACGCCAATTACAGTCCTCCTGGAGCCCATATGTCACACGAACAGTCACTGCTATACTGGATGTAATTCTGAAACCTATGCAATTAGATTTAGTATGCACCAGTTGATTTTCTGATCAAATTTCAGAATTATAGACCAATATTTGGTTCTGGTTTGGGTTGATTTGCATCTCGTTTTGACCATTTTACAACAATATTCGAGTTCAATAATTTCTGTTCTGAGATGTAATGCTCCAAATGTGCTTAAAATATCCTTATTTATTTTTAAAACATGCCAGAATTAAATAAGGGCTTCAGATTCACCAGATTATGGTATATTTGACATACCCTCCTTTGAGGGGGAGCAGCCCAGCCCCACCCCCGGAACTGAAATCCTTAATATCGCCCTTGAGGTCTTGAGACCAATGCAATTTCATTCACTGCTGTAAACTGAGTATCCTGTGAAAATTTGAGCAAGATTGAACAACTTTAAGGGGTGTTGTGGACTGATCTGCCATTTCACTATACCCTCGCCACCTGCACTCCCAATACATGTATTTTGGACTTAATATGTATTTACTGAGCAATACACTGCTTAATTCTCTCTTACTGGTGCCCACTCTAGCACACCAGGTGGTTTATTGACTTATATGTGCCTTATTTTGCAAGTTCTGAGATCATCTTAACCAACCCCTCAACCACGCCAATTACAGTCCTCCTGGAGCCCATACGTCACACCAACAGTCACTGCTATACTGGATGTAATTCTGAAACCAATGCAATTAGATTTAGTATGCACCAGTTGATTTTCTGATCAAATTTCAGAATTATAGACCAATATTTGGTACTGGTTTGGGCTGATTTGCATCTATTTTTGACCATTTTACAACAATATTCGAGTTCAATAATTTCTGTTCTGAGATGTAATGCTCCAAATGTGCTTAAAATATCCTTATTTATTTTTAAAACATGCCAGAATTAAATAAGGGCTTCAGATTCACCAGATTATGGTATATTTGACATACCCTCCGTTGAGGGGGAGCAGGCCAGCCCCACCCCCTGAACTGAAATCCTTAATATCGCCCTTGAGGTCTTGAGACCAATGCAATTTCATTCACTGCTGTAAACTGAGTATCCTGTGAAAATTTGAGCAAGATTGAACAACTTTAAGGGGTGTTGTGGACTGATCTGCCATTTCACTATACCCTCGCCACCTGCACTCCCAATACATGTATTTTGGACTTAATGTGTATTTACTGAGCAATACACTGCTTAATTCTCTCTTACTTGTGCCCACTCTAGCACACCAGGTGGTTTATTGACTTATATGTGCCTTATTTTGCAAGTTCTGAGATCATCTTAACCAACCCCTCAACCACGCCAATTACAGTCCTCCTGGAGCCCATACGTCACACCAACAGTCACTGCTATACTGGATGTAATTCTGAAACCAATGCAATTAGATTTAGTATGCACCAGTTGATTTTCTGATCAAATTTCAGAATTATAGACCAATATTTGGTACTGGTTTGGGTTGATTTGCATCTTGTTTTGACCATTTTACAACAATATTCGAGTTCAATAATTTCTGTTCTGAGATGTAATGCTCCAAATGTGCTTAAAATATCCTTATTTATTTTTAAAACATACCAGAAATTAAATAAGGGCTTCAGATTCACCAGATTATGGTATATTTGACATACCCTCCTTTGTGGGGGAGCAGCCCAGCCTCACCCCCGGAACTGAAATCCTTAATATCACCAGATTATGGCATATTTGACATACCCTCCTTTGAGGGGGAGCAGGCCAGCCCCATCCCCGAAACTGAAATCCTTAATATCGGCCTTGAGGTCTTGAGACCAATGCAATTTCATTCACTGCTGTAAACTGAGTATCCTGTGAAAATTTGAGCAAGATTGAACAACTTTAAGGGGTGTTGTGGACTGATCTGCCATTTCACTATACCCTCGCCACCTGCACTCCCAATACATGTATTTTGGACTTAATATGTATTTACTGAGCAATAGACTGATTAATTCTCTCTTACTGGTGCCCACTCTAGCACACCAGGTGGTTTATTGACTTATATGTGCCTTATTTTGCAAGTTCTGAGATCATCTTAACCAACCCCTCAACCACGCCAATTACAGTCCTCCTGGAGCCCATATGTCACACCAACAGTCACTGCTATACTGGATGTAATTCTGAAACCTATGCAATTATATTTAATATGCACCAGTTGATTTTCTGATCAAATTTCAGAATTATAGACCAATATTTGGTTCTGGTTTGGGTTGATTTGCATCTCGTTTTGACCATTTTACAACAATATTCGAGTTCAATAATTTCTGTTCTGAGATGTAATGCTCCAAATGTGCTTAAAATATCCTTATTTATTTTTAAAACATGCCAGAAATTAAATAAGGGCTTCAGATTCACCAGATTATGGTATATTTGACATACCCTCCTTTGTGGGGGAGCAGCCCAGCCTCACCCCCGGAACTGAAATCCTTAATATCGCCCTTGAGGTCTTGAGACCAATGCAATTTCATTCACTGCTGTAAACTGAGTATCCTGTGAAAATTTGAGCAAGATTGAACAACTTTAAGGGGTGTTGTGGACTGATTTGCCATTCCACTATACCCTCGCCACCTGCACTCCCAATACATGTATTTTGGACTTAATATGTATTTACTGAGCAATACACTGCTTAATTCTCTCTTACTGGTGCCCACTCTAGCACACCAGGTGGTTTATTGACTTATATGTGCTTTTTTTGCAAGTTCTGAGATCATCTTAACCAACCCCTCAACCACACCAATTACAGTCCTCCTGGAGCCCATATGTCACACGAACAGTCACTGCTATACTGGATGTAATTCTGAAACCTATGCAATTAGATTTAGTATGCACCAGTTGATTTTCTGACCAAATTTCAGGATTATAGACCAATATTTGGTTCTGGTTTGGGCTGATTTGCATCTAGTTTTGACCATTTTACAACAATATTCGAGTTCAATAATTTCTGTTCTGAGATGTAATGCTCCAAATGTGCTTAAAATATCCTTATTTATTTTTAAAACATGCCAGAATTAAATAAGGGCTTCAGATTCACCAGATTATGGTATATTTGACATACCCTCCGTTGAGGGGGAGCAGGCCAGCCCCACCCCCTGAACTGAAATCCTTAATATCGCCCTTGAGGTCTTGAGACCAATGCAATTTCATTCACTGCTGTAAACTGAGTATCCTGTGAAAATTTGAGCAAGATTGAACAACTTTAAGGGGTGTTGTGGACTGATCTGCCATTTCACTATACCCTCGCCACCTGCACTCCCAATACATGTATTTTGGACTTAATGTGTATTTACTGAGCAATACACTGCTTAATTCTCTCTTACTGGTGCCCACTCTAGCACACCAGGTGGTTTATTGACTTATATGTGCCTTATTTTGCAAGTTCTGAGATCATCTTAACCAACCCCTCAACCATGCCAATTACAGTCCTCCTGGAGCCCATACGTCACACCAACAGTCACTGCTATACTGGATGTAATTCTGAAACCAATGCAATTAGATTTAGTATGCACCAGTTGATTTTCTGATCAAATTTCAGAATTATAGACCAATATTTGGTACTGGTTTGGGTTGATTTGCATCTTGTTTTGACCATTTTACAACAATATTCGAGTTCAATAATTTCTGTTCTGAGATGTAATGCTCCAAATGTGCTTAAAATATCCTTATTTATTTTTAAAACATGCCAGAAATTAAATAAGGGCTTCAGATTCACCAGATTATGGTATATTTGACATACCCTCCTTTGTGGGGGAGCAGCCCAGCCTCACCCCCGGAACTGAAATCCTTAATATCACCAGATTATGGCATATTTGACATACCCTCCTTTGAGGGGGAGCAGGCCAGCCCCATCCCCGAAACTGAAATCCTTAATATCGGCCTTGAGGTCTTGAGACCAATGCAATTTCATTCACTGCTGTAAACTGAGTATCCTGTGAAAATTTGAGCAAGATTGAACAACTTTAAGGGGTGTTGTGGACTGATCTGCCATTTCACTATACCCTCGCCACCTGCACTCCCAATACATGTATTTTGGACTTAATATGTATTTACTGAGCAATAGACTGATTAATTCTCTCTTACTGGTGCCCACTCTAGCACACCAGGTGGTTTATTGACTTATATGTGCCTTATTTTGCAAGTTCTGAGATCATCTTAACCAACCCCTCAACCACGCCAATTACAGTCCTCCTGGAGCCCATATGTCACACCAACAGTCACTGCTATACTGGATGTAATTCTGAAACCTATGCAATTATATTTAATATGCACCAGTTGATTTTCTGATCAAATTTCAGAATTATAGACCAATATTTGGTACTGGTTTGGGCTGATTTGCATCTATTTTTGACCATTTTACAACAATATTCGAGTTCAATAATTTCTGTTCTGAGATGTAATGCTCCAAATGTGCTTAAAATATCCTTATTTATTTTTAAAACATGCCAGAAATTAAATAAGGGCTTCAGATTCACCAGATTATGGTATATTTGACATACCCTCCTTTGTGGGGGAGCAGCCCAGCCTCACCCCCGGAACTGAAATCCTTAATATCGCCCTTGAGGTCTTGAGACCAATGCAATTTCATTCACTGCTGTAAGCTGAGTATCCTGTGAAACTTTGAGCAAGATTGAACAACTTTAAGGGGTGTTGTGGACTGATCTGCCATTTCACTATACCCTCGCCACCTGCACTCCCAATACATGTATTTTGGACTTAATATGTATTTACTGAGCAATACACTGCTTAATTCTCTCTTACTGGTGCCCACTCTAGCACACCAGGTGGTTTATTGACTTATATGTGCTTTTTTTTGCAAGTTCTGAGATCATCTTAACCAACCCCTCAACCACACCAATTACAGTCCTCCTGGAGCCCATATGTCACACCAACAGTCACTGCTATACTGGATGTAATTCTGAAACCTATGCAATTAGATTTAGTATGCACCAGTTGATTTTCTGACCAAATTTCAGGATTATAGACCAATATTTGGTTCTGGTTTGGGCTGATTTGCATCTAGTTTTGACCATTTTACAACAATATTCGAGTTCAATAATTTCTGTTCTGAGATGTAATGCTCCAAATGTGCTTAAAATATCCTTATTTATTTTTAAAACATGCCAGAATTAAATAAGGGCTTCAGATTCACCAGATTATGGTATATTTGACATACCCTCCTTTGAGGGGGAGCAGGCCAGCCCCACCCCCGGAACTGAAATCCTTAATATCGCCCTTGAGGTCTTGAGACCAATGCAATTTCATTCACTGCTGTAAACTGAGTATCCTGTGAAAATTTGAGCAAGATTGAACAACTTTAAGGGGTGTTGTGGACTGATTTGCCATTTCACTATACCCTCGCCACCTGCACTCGATCCCAATACATGTATTTTGGACTTAATATGTATTTACTGAGCAATACACTGCTTAATTCTCTCTTACTGGTGCCCACTCTAGCACACCAGGTGGTTTATTGACTTATATGTGCTTTTTTTTGCAATTTCTGAGATCATCTTAACCAACCCCTCAACCACGCCAATTACAGTCCTCCTGGAGCCCATATGTCACACCAACAGTCACTGCTATACTGGATGTAATTCTGAAACCTATGCAATTAGATTTAGTATGCACCAGTTGATTTTCTGACCAAATTTCAGAATTATAGACCAATATTTGGTTCTGGTTTGGGCTGATTTGCATCTAGGTTTGACCATTTTACAACAATATTCGAGTTCAATAATTTCTGTTCTGAGATGTGATGCTCCAAATGTGCTTAAAATATCCTTATTTATTTTTAAAACATGCCAGAATTAAATAAGGGCTTCAGATTCACCAGATTATGGTATATTTGACATACCCTCCTTTGAGGGGGAGCAGGCCAGCCCCACCCCCGGAACTGAAATCCTTAATATCGCCCTTGAGGTCTTGAGACCAATGCAATTTCATTCACTGCTGTAAACTGAGTATCCTGTGAAAATTTGAGCAAGATTGAACAACTTTAAGGGGTGTTGTGGACTGATCTGCCATTTCACTATACCCTCGCCACCTGCACTCCCAATACATGTATTTTGGACTTAATATGTATTTACTGAGCAATACACTGCTTAATGCTCTCTTACTGGTGCCCACTCTAGCACACCAGGTGGTTTATTGACTTATATGTGCCTTATTTTGCAAGTTCTGAGATCATCTTAACCAACCCCTCAACCACGCCAATTACAGTCCTCCTGGAGCCCATATGTCACACGAACAGTCACTGCTATACTGGATGTAATTCTGAAACCTATGCAATTAGATTTAGTATGCACCAGTTGATTTTCTGACCAAATTTCAGAATTATAGACCAATATTTGGTTCTGGTTTGGGCTGATTTGCATCTAGTTTTGACCATTTTACAACAATATTCGAGTTCAATAATTTCTGTTCTGAGATGTAAAGCTCCAAATGTGCTTAAAATATCCTTATTTATTTTTAAAACATGCCAGAATTAAATAAGGGCTTCAGATTCACCAGATTATGGTATATTTGACATACCCTCCTTTGAGGGGGAGCAGGCCAGCCCCACCCCCGGAACTGAAATCCTTAATATCGCCCTTGAGGTCTTGAGACCAATGCAATTTTATTCACTGCTGTAAACTGAGTATCCTGTGAAAATTTGAGCAAGATTGAACAACTTTAAGGGGTGTTGTGGACTGATCTGCCATTTCACTATACCCTCGCCACCTGCACTCCCAATACATGTATTTTGGACTTAATATGTATTTACTGAGCAATAGACTGATTAATTCTCTCTTACTGGTGCCCACTCTAGCACACCAGGTGGTTTATTGACTTATATGTGCCTTATTTTGCAAGTTCTGAGATCATCTTAACCAACCCCTCAACCACGCCAATTACAGTCCTCCTGGAGCCCATATGTCACACGAACAGTCACTGCTATACTGGATGTAATTCTGAAACCTATGCAATTAGATTTAGTATGCACCAGTTGATTTTCTGATCAAATTTCAGAATTATAGACCAATATTTGGTTCTGGTTTGGGTTGATTTGCATCTCGTTTGGACCATTTTACAACAATATTCGAGTTCAATAATTTCTGTTCTGAGATGTAATGCTCCAAATGTGCTTAAAATATCCTTATTTATTTTTAAAACATGCCAGAATTAAATAAGGGCTTCAGATTCACCAGATTATGGTATATTTGACATACCCTCCGTTGAGGGGGAGCAGGCCAGCCCCACCCCCGGAACTGAAATCCTTAATATCGCCCTTGAGGTCTTGAGACCAATGCAATTTCATTCACTGCTGTAAACTGAGTATCCTGTGAAAATTTGAGCAAGATTGAACAACTTTAAGGGGTGTTGTGGACTGATCTGCCATTTCACTATACCCTCGCCACCTGCACTCCCAATACATGTATTTTGGACTTAATATGTATTTACTGAGCAATAGACTGATTAATTCTCTCTTACTGGTGCCCACTCTAGCACACCAGGTGGTTTATTGACTTATATGTGCCTTATTTTGCAAGTTCTGAGATCATCTTAACCAACCCCTCAACCACGCCAATTACAGTCCTCCTGGAGCCCATATGTCACACGAACAGTCACTGCTATACTGGATGTAATTCTGAAACCTATGCAATTAGATTTAGTATGCACCAGTTGATTTTCTGATCAAATTTCAGAATTATAGACCAATATTTGGTTCTGGTTTGGGTTGATTTGCATCTCGTTTTGACCATTTTACAACAATATTCGAGTTCAATAATTTCTGTTCTGAGATGTAATGCTCCAAATGTGCTTAAAATATCCTTATTTATTTTTAAAACATGCCAGAATTAAATAAGGGCTTCAGATTCACCAGATTATGGTATATTTGACATACCCTCCATTGAGGGGGAGCAGGCCAGCCCCACCCCCGGAACTGAAATCCTTAATATCGCCCTTGAGGTCTTGAGACCAATGCAATTTCATTCACTGCTGTAAACTGAGTATCCTGTGAAAATTTGAGCAAGATTGAACAACTTTAAGGGGTGTTGTGGACTGATTTGCCATTTCACTATACCCTCGCCACCTGCACTCCCAATACATGTATTTTGGACTTAATATGTATTTACTGAGCAATAGACTGATTAATTCTCTCTTACTGGTGCCCACTCTAGCACACCAGGTGGTTTATTGATTTATATGTGCCTTATTTTGCAAGTTCTGAGATCATCTTAACCAACCCCTCAACCACGCCAATTACAGTCCTCCTGGAGCCCATATGTCACACGAACAGTCACTGCTATACTGGATGTAATTCTGAAACCTATGCAATTAGATTTAGTATGCACCAGTTGATTTTCTGATCAAATTTCAGAATTATAGACCAATATTTGGTTCTGGTTTGGGTTGATTTGCATCTCGTTTTGACCATTTTACAACAATATTCGAGTTCAATAATTTCTGTTCTGAGATGTAATGCTCCAAATGTGCTTAAAATATCCTTATTTATTTTTAAAACATGCCAGAATTAAATAAGGGCTTCAGATTCACCAGATTATGGTATATTTGACATACCCTCCGTTGAGGGGGAGCAGGCCAGCCCCACCCCCGGAACTGAAATCCTTAATATCGCCCTTGAGGTCTTGAGACCAATGCAATTTCATTCACTGCTGTAAACTGAGTATCCTGTGAAAATTTGAGCAAGATTGAACAACTTTAAGGGGTGTTGTGGACTGATCTGCCATTTCACTATACCCTCGCCACCTGCACTCCCAATACATGTATTTTGGACTTAATATGTATTTACTGAGCAATAGACTGATTAATTCTCTCTTACTGGTGCCCACTCTAGCACACCAGGTGGTTTATTGACTTATATGTGCCTTATTTTGCAAGTTCTGAGATCATCTTAACCAACCCCTCAACCACGCCAATTACAGTCCTCCTGGAGCCCATATGTCACACGAACAGTCACTGCTATACTGGATGTAATTCTGAAACCTATGCAATTAGATTTAGTATGCACCAGTTGATTTTCTGATCAAATTTCAGAATTATAGACCAATATTTGGTTCTGGTTTGGGTTGATTTGCATCTCGTTTTGACCATTTTACAACAATATTCGAGTTCAATAATTTCTGTTCTGAGATGTAATGCTCCAAATGTGCTTAAAATATCCTTATTTATTTTTAAAACATGCCAGAATTAAATAAGGGCTTCAGATTCACCAGATTATGGTATATTTGACATACCCTCCATTGAGGGGGAGCAGGCCAGCCCCACCCCCGGAACTGAAATCCTTAATATCGCCCTTGAGGTCTTGAGACCAATGCAATTTCATTCACTGCTGTAAACTGAGTATCCTGTGAAAATTTGAGCAAGATTGAACAACTTTAAGGGGTGTTGTGGACTGATTTGCCATTTCACTATACCCTCGCCACCTGCACTCCCAATACATGTATTTTGGACTTAATATGTATTTACTGAGCAATAGACTGATTAATTCTCTCTTACTGGTGCCCACTCTAGCACACCAGGTGGTTTATTGATTTATATGTGCCTTATTTTGCAAGTTCTGAGATCATCTTAACCAACCCCTCAACCACGCCAATTACAGTCCTCCTGGAGCCCATATGTCACACGAACAGTCACTGCTATACTGGATGTAATTCTGAAACCTATGCAATTAGATTTAGTATGCACCAGTTGATTTTCTGATCAAATTTCAGAATTATAGACCAATATTTGGTTCTGGTTTGGGTTGATTTGCATCTCGTTTTGACCATTTTACAACAATATTCGAGTTCAATAATTTCTGTTCTGAGATGTAATGCTCCAAATGTGCTTAAAATATCCTTATTTATTTTTAAAACATGCCAGAATTAAATAAGGGCTTCAGATTCACCAGATTATGGTATATTTGACATACCCTCCTTTGAGGGGGAGCAGGCCAGCCCCACCCCCGGAACTGAAATCCTTAATATCGCCCTTGAGGTCTTGAGACCAATGCAATTTCATTCACTGCTGTAAACTGAGTATCCTGTGAAAATTTGAGCAAGATTGAACAACTTTAAGGGGTGTTGTGGACTGATCTGCCATTTCACTATACCCTCGCCACCTGCACTCCCAATACATGTATTTTGGACTTAATATGTATTTACTGAGCAATACACTGCTTAATTCTCTCTTACTGGTGCCCACTCTAGCACACCAGGTGGTTTATTGACTTATATGTGCCTTATTTTGCAAGTTCTGAGATCATCTTAACCAACCCCTCAACCACGCCAATTACAGTCCTCCTGGAGCCCATACGTCACACCAACAGTCACTGCTATACTGGATGTAATTCTGAAACCAATGCAATTAGATTTAGTATGCACCAGTTGATTTTCTGATCAAATTTTGAGAATTATAGACGAATATTTGGTACTGGTTTGGGCTGATTTGCATCTATTTTTGACCATTTTACAACAATATTCGAGTTCAATAATTTCTGTTCTGAGATGTAATGCTCCAAATGTGCTTAAAATATCCTTATTTATTTTTAAAACATGCCAGAAATTAAATAAGGGCTTCAGATTCACCAGATTATGGTATATTTGACATACCCTCCTTTGTGCGGGAGCAGCCCAGCCTCACCCCCGGAACTGAAATCCTTAATATCACCAGATTATGGCATATTTGACATACCCTCCTTTGAGGGGGAGCAGGCCAGCCCCATCCCCGAAACTGAAATCCTTAATATCGGCCTTGAGGTCTTGAGACCAATGCAATTTCATTCAC